>OY725322.1:21616354-22893854 GCA_963242795.1 Inga leiocalycina
GGTGTGCTGTATTTTCGCCCTTCCTCCTATTTGGTTGCGGTCATGCGTGATTATGGGGGTCTTCTTTCTTTTTGCTTCCCCTCTTCAAATAGAAGGCTGTGGTACAGGGGCGTGTTTAAAAAACAAAATTATATCCCTCTCCTTGAATTTATGTGGCTGTCGTGTGTGGGTGTTGAGTTTCAATGATTTTTCTTATATTATTTCTGTGCGTTGTGTTTGGTGAAGAAAGGATAGTTGAAGTTTAAACAAGTTGAAATTGTAAACTCACAAGCTTGATGAACTTGTTGGAAATATATATAGATGCGCACAAGGTGTTTGTTAAAATGTATATGAGAAGAGTTTGGTCGAATCTGAAGATTAAATCACTTATTGATCTAGCTATTTGATAGCTGCCAAATGTTTGGGGAAAAGCTTGAGTAAAAAGGAAATTTATTGTGTGATGATAGAAGATGGTATTTAGAAGTCATTTAATTTCTATGTCGAGACTTGAAATTTGATCTATGATGCCTATATATATATACATATACTGTGTTCTTTTCAATTGCGGATTAAAAGCTGAGCATATATGTACGAAGTAGCTGAAGTAGTTTACTTCTAAGCTTGTGAGTATATATTGCACACATGTTTTATATGCATGTGGGGTGTTGGTACATATTATCATGTTGAATGATTCACAAGGATTAACATTTTGAAAGGGAAGTTTTATAGAGAACTTGACAGAGTTATAATATATGTATTATAAATTTGTGTAAGGTTACAATTGGAGTGACAATAATGTTATTTGTATGCTAGGTGATTAAGGCTGAATCATATCTGAAGAGTATTAAATAGGATAGACTATGGCTAATGGGATTGACAGTTAAGTAAACAACGCCCCACTTGATCTAGAAAAGACATTGCTTTTAGACTCTACCTCTATGGCTAATGGGATTGACAGGTAAGTAAACAACACCCCACTTGATCTAGAAAAGACATTGCTTTTAGACTCATCCTCCAACGTTTTCATAGGTTTTTTTTTTCCCTTCTTATAAACGTTTTCTTGAGCATCAATAGTTTAGAAAATGACATGTGAAAGCTTTGAAAGAAAATAAAATGAGAATTTTGTTAATTTAATTTCTCCATTTTTCCTTCACTTTCTCTTTCTTGCATGAAAGGGATAGATTTTTCTAAAAGGGAACACTTGTCCGGTTTGTATTGAGATTGATTTGAGTTGTAAGATTGTTTACTTCCATGCATGCCGGAAGATGTTTTTAAGGGACTAAAAGCAGAACATTGGTTGCTAACAGCAGTATTCGTTAGCCCTTAGCGCGCCATGGCACACCCAACTAGTAGGGTGATTAGGAGGTGCTAGCCCCGTGTGACGACCAACACACATGGAACGGAGGGAAGGTTTGCCAGTTTTTCGTGGCTTTTAGCCGTGCCGGAATGGTTATTTGCCCATGTGGACTGTATGTCCACACCTATTATTGTTCTGTCTAGGTCCTGGTAAAAGAATAAAATTGTTTTGATTGGTTAAATGATATTCAAGTAGGTTCTTTGAATTCATTTATATTTTTAATAGTGTGATCATATCTTTCCTTGTTTTCTTGCAGCTTTAGGTACTTAAATGTTTATATGATGAACATTCATATAATTGAATCCTTATTGTTTAAATGTCAAGTTTACCGTCATTTCATATTTATTGCTTATTGTGGGGACGTTATTTACTGGAAAATTATTTTGGTATTCAAATAGTAGTAGTGAACATACTCCTCCAGCTGATTCTTGAAGGCGTTATCCTGGAATAAGAAGTGTTTGACTGCTACCTGAATTGCATAAATATTTAATCATACTTTTGAATGTTGTGTTAGAGTCGCTCCACGTAATATTTTGTTTATAAGATATATGCTTTATATATATGGACTATAAATGGTATACGAATATATAGGTTTATTATACTAATTATGATATAATAAATGATGATATATTATTATGTTAGGTAAATATTGTCATGTTAAAGGCTTATGAGATATGAGATTTTCTTATTTTCCGTGTTGGTTACCCCTGAATTTCAGGGCGTGACAATATTTACCTAAAATAAAAGAAAATAATTATTTATATTAATAAAAATGAGTGTTTAAATCCCAAACAAAATAGTAGTAATGTATAATAATAGATATAATATCCACCAATATGTCATCATTTTCGGAAGGCAAAAAAGGGGAAAAAAAAACTCTATCTTTTTATTTAAAATATAACTCATTTTATAATAACTTTAGAAAACATACCTATTTCTTGTATATTTATTCATTTTACTTTATTTCCAAAACTTATTAGGGATAGACATGGATAAATTGTAGTCTAAAAACGATATATATATATATATATATATATTTTTTGCTAGGGTTTAAAAACGATATTACTCCTTTAAAAAAATGTGACAGGGGCAAACACCAGTTTTACACTTCTACTGATCCTTCAATTAGTTGGTTCTCTCTCTTGACTGGACTGGAGCTGGGACAGGCCGATTCTCGGTTCAAACATGTTCAACGGACTGATCGGGTTCTCAGAATGCTACATAAAATTATAACCATCATCATTCTTTGGTAACTTGGACCGATGAGAGAAATAGTTACATATGGCATTAAATTCTGCCAAAAATGTCCTGTGAACAATTTGTATGTTCAGATGTGATATATAGCAGAGAAAGGAAAAGAAGGGAAGGTACTTCTTGGGAGGAAGTGAAACCCCATCGTCATTATCCAATGTGGAAAACACAGACATCAATTGGACCACACCAAGCAGCCGCAGTGAGATCTTATGATAATCAACCATGCAAATATAGAGAAGCTCACAAGTCATAACATGATTAAATCAAATGATTTGCCACAAATGGTAGCAAGAATACTGCCATCTTATGTTTTCTCTTAAGGAAAAAGAACAATACAATGAAAAATACATATCTTGTTTTCTGGCACTGCATTCTGAGCTTTGAGAGTAAAGATGTAAAAATTGCCAATACCTGAGCATTAAAGAATTCAGACACTGTAGTTCAGCCGTACATGGGTCATAGGACAAGTCTTCTCCAAGAAAAATACGGAGTACAACATTTCTATGCAGGAGGTGAAACAAATCAAAGTCAAAACATGCTTCCACCACCCTAGTGTTTAACCAAACTTTGTTGCTAAGCTGTAGGCTGGGATTTTGGCAACGCTTCTCTGATTCATGACCGATCTTACATGCTCCACCTGCTTCCACATGCCCTTACTGGCATAAACATTAGACAACACCACAAAAGCCCCGTCATTCCAAGGTTCCAATTCTTGCAAATGTTTAGCCACCCACTCTGCCATATCCACATTCCCATATTTCTCACAAGCACCCATCAAACAACCCCACACTACTGTATTCGGCTTCATCGGCATCTCCTCCACCATTTTTCTGGACTCATTGAGCAACCCTGCTCTACCCAATAGATCCACCATGCATCCATAATGTTGCAATCGCGGTGTTATGCTGTAAACATTCCTCATCATGTCAAAATAATATCTTCCTTCTTCAACAATCCCACCATGAACACAAGCACTCAGTACTCCAACAAAAGTTACATGGTTAGGCTTCACCCTTGCCTCTCTCATGCTCTGGAAGCATTCAAGTGCTTCCTCTACATGTCCGTGCATTGCATAACCCACAATCATGGATGTCCATGATGAAACATTCCGTTCTTCCATCGTTTCAAAAACTCTGAAGGCTAGGTCCATCCTGCCACATTTTCCATACATGTCTATCAGTGAGTTATACAATAAGATCTCTGTCCGATCTGCGGGTTTCACCTGCAAAACACATTTGTGGAATTGAAGAGCCATAACCAAGTCACCAAGGCTTCCGCATGCAGATGTCACGCTAACCATGGAGACACCGTCTGGCACGAACCCATTTCTCATCATCTCCACAAATTTGTCTATTGCCTCCTTAGCAAGTCCGGCTTGGGAAAGACCACCTATAATGGCATTCCAAGAACCCAACTTTCGATTAGGATTTTCCTCGAACAACTTGTGGGCGCTTTCAAATTCTCCCGCTTTACAATACAAATTCAAAAAACCACTTTCGCAGAACTCATTGGACTGGAGTCCAAGCTTTATACCAATATAATGGATCTGTTGTCCTACTTCAATGGCATAAGACTGGCACACCGCCTTCAGAACTATGGGCACGGTGTAGCAATCGGGTAAAGTTCCAGCTCGCAGCATTGCAACATGGATGTGAATAGCCTTGACTGGAACCTCTAGTCTAGTGTAGGACCTTATGATATTGTTCCAATGAAATGGAGCACGATTAAATTCCAAGAAATGGGTTCGGATGATACGGGCAAACAATATGTCCAGTTCCAATATATGATTACAATTTGACAATTGGGTTGCTACATCTGTCAAGAAATCATTTCCTGAATGAAATGACGACAAAGTTGTAAGGTGTTGCTGATGGTGATGGGCAAAAAGAGCTAATGTAGAGAATTTTGGATTGAAATAACGAGACGCAGCCAGAAAAATTGGAACATCATGTTTCAAAAGCCTTAGCATTAAATAGCAGCTGGCATTTGAAACCAATCTCACAAAAATTGAAAATCAGAATCAGATGCCTCTTGGTTTTATCTAATTGTTCACCGGACCGGGAAATTCATCGTCATACCTGCAGGCTGCGGCTTTGTCTGTCTGAGGTCAGGGCTGTGTTTAGTTTAGATGCCAAACTGCGGCAAACTGATCGATGAAGCAGATCCTCTCAGAAGCATGTTTTCTCAGCATCTCTCAGTATCTCTGATCTTAACCGTCCAAATGATCAAATGACTCATAGTGTACCACATCATCAAGCTTTTGTATAATATCTGAACCAGTAATTTCAACTAAATCATGGCTGTCCATATCTGGCATCTTCAAAACACGTTCAGAATGCCTCAAACACAGGCCGAACTTAGCGGGCAAGATTCCAAGAGGCAATACAGAGTCCCATTGTTCTCACTTCTCTGCCCCTTCAGCCATAGTCCTTTTTTTCCTTAGGAAAATGGTGAATCAAAGGATAGCTTGCAATCAGTATCAGTTAGGAAGCAATAGCAGGCCCAAACAAAGGCAAAGAAGCAATACGGAGTCCTAATATTCCCTGCACAATGGTGAAGAAGAGAATAACAATTCTTTTTCTTAATTTTTTCTGTCAATAGAAGAAGAACTTGTAAATGGGAGCATATATATGTTGCTCTACCCCATGGATAAGCAAACGATTAAAGCTTCCCAAGGGGAAAGAGATGTAAAAGCTGATATGTTTAAAAGGAAAATGCTATAGTTACCCGGGGGGGTTTGGATGCTATAAATTTATTCAGAACAGTAACAATTAACAATATGAAGAGCAAGAACTTGGTTGAAGGTCAGATAGAAAAATTTAAGATTTAAAAAAGCCATCCTAAGATGCATAAAATTTGCAATACCATCACAGAGGTCCTTTATCATCAGAATCTCAATGAGATTGAATGCACATATGTCCAAGCCAAGACTTTAGGATACTAAGCTTCGTATTTCCGAACTAAATCCCCAAATTTGAGTTATTAACGGTTTGATAAGGCGGCAAGCTGGAGGGTACCAATATGCGAAATCAAAGAACCAAGGAAGTTTGATGTTCCTGTTAGGGATTTGGCAAAAATGGGGGAATTGAACGGAGCTAACAGATTCTGAGGTGCTGGCGAGGTGGTTGAAGGGCAGTGGGGAGATGGAGTTTATCAAAATGGCCTGCAGAAACAGAGTATTGAGGTATCGTTGCTGGCAGGTGCGTGTTAAAGCAAATCCCACGGGAGGCAAACGAGTGAGCGGATCTGTTAGCAAAGTTGGGGTTCAAACGGGACGACGATTTTCTTATATAGATGTCTTCGGTAGTTTGAAGACAAAATTGGAAGAGGGTTATTCTTGTTTGATTGTCTATTGGGCTTGGGCCTCGTGTATCACCCAAAAAAACTAACGACGATGATGCAATTTAAAAACTAAAAACCAACAGGTGCCCTCAAATTAATGGAGCGAAGTGGATTAACAAGCTCCGATTCCTTGTTTGCGAACAAGAGAAAAGATTTTTTTTTTTTGTATAAATGAAGTTAAGACTCATATTACATATTTATCTTAAAATATTATTATTTAAATTTTGCGAAATTTCAAATCAAATACTATCTCTAATCCTATAAGATAAGGTTGATTTTTTTTGAAGAGATCAGTAAAGCTAAATAAGTTATTTAATCATATCATATGTTATATATCCTTAGATTATATATCAGTTTCTTAGTCAAACTAATTAGTTTGGATAAAAACATAAATACTCTAAAGTAATGTAATTAACTTCCTTAATCTCTAAAAAAAAATCAAATTTATCTTGTATTTAGAATTGAAAAGAGTATTTTGCATAAAATGAACTGTGAATTGTTTATTAGGTTTCATCATTATCTTATCAATTCTTAGGATTTTACAATTTTAAAATTTTTTTATGTCATTTTCTCTATTTCTAATCTTATTAAATAAAAATTATTCCACCTAAAATTTTATTTTGAGAAAATTACATATAAATCCTAAATAAGTAAATTAATTACTAGCAGGTAAATTAAAAATTTTAAAATTTGATTTGTAACTATTGTGAGAGGACTTATAAATTTTTTCCTATTTTTGTTGTATGATTTAATTGAGATTTTTTTCCCAGAATTTTTCTTTTAATATTTATTAATTAAACTTAGAAATTTGTTTTTACATAAATTCTTTAAACATAATAAGTTGGATTTTTACCCTCACATTTTGTAGCATCCAAACATTCACCCCCTCCGGCCATAACATCATAATCGAGCAGGGTGATTCCATCTTTCCCAAGCCACCGATCCCCGCTTCAGTTCAGAGATGGAGGATGGAGCCCAATCTCCAGCAGCTCGTGATCCTAATGTTGAGGATCCGTCCGATGTTGAGGACGATTCTTCTTCCACAGTGCTTGATCTCACCTGCTGTCAACTCCATGATCTCGACTCGGTCGAGTTGTCTCCCAATCTCACCGAGTTAGACCTCACTACCAATCGGTTATCTGCCTTGGACCCTCGCATAGCCCACCTTTCTAATCTCAAGAAGCTTTCGTTTCGTCAGAACCTTCTTACCGATGCTGCCGTTGAGCCACTTTCTGCCTGGCATGACATTTCCGGTCTTGAGGTACTCCAACTTATGCTTTTGCCTCCCGTTGCTTTCTGTTTTCTCAATTTGTTTCTAAAGAGAAACCTGAAGCATAGATAACCGATTTTTATTTTGAGGCTTACGTGGGTGCGATGCTGTGAATTTGATTTTTGATTGCTGGAAAGTTGAGTGCCTATGAGAAGAACCTCTTCATTTGTTTGTAGAAACTCTCTTTCAAAATTTTCTGAATGAGAGGAACTTAAAATTGTAAATAAGGGAGGACTTTGAAGGATTTTTTAAGGTGTATTCTACCCTCTTTATTGACAATTCCAAAACAAGGGAACTATTTCAGAAAACCTTCCACTTTTCTTAATTCCCTACCCTAACATACCCCTGACCCCTGAGAAAGTCATGACAATGCAGGATGATTCAGGAGAAATGTCTAATGGAATTTGACGTCTTAAGTGATACAGATATTTTCCTTTAAAGTGTTCATATTTATGATCCTACCAGTTAAGGTGACAGGAGTGAATTAGTTCTTTCATATTCATCATATTTTATCGGTTGCTTTTCAATTTCTATCAAAGTGGAAATCTATTAGCTCCAACCATTGAATCTTTGTAATTGGAATGAAAGAGGAAAAGGAAATTCCCAGACCTTGTTAAATACCTAAAGATGAATTTTGCATACAGCTGCTTTAGTTTAAAAGCAACATAGTAGTTGGTGGTCTGCGTAGAATGCTGGTTAGTTCTTAGTAATGCTTCTTTCTCATTTACAATTGTTCTTGTCATTTGTTCTAATTACTTGTTTCTATAGTTAAGCTGATGAAAACACTGTTACTTATACAGGAGCTGGTGCTGCGTGATAATCAATTAAGAAAAATTCCTGATGTCAGCATATTTAAGAAACTATTGGTTTTTGATGTTTCTTTTAATGAAATTACTTCACTGAATGGGTTGTGTCGGGTCTCCAACACATTGAAAGAGCTCTATGTATCTAAAAATGAAGTGATGAAGATGGAGGAGATTGATCACTTCCATGAACTGCAGATTCTTGAGCTTGGCTCAAACAATTTACGGGTTAGTAATATGGTCTGTCACAGGCGAATCTATCATATAGTATTATTTGAGACAGATGCCACTTTTGTGCTGGCAAACATGATATCTTGAGCAGGAGCATGATTGAGCACCCTGTGGAAGAGTGAGCAATGACTTTGCTCGCTGTAGTTTTTGATGCATTCTGATTTATTTGCACTTCTGATTCAGGTAATGGAGAATTTGCAAAACTTGACAAATCTAAAGGAGCTCTGGCTTGGACGTAATCGAATTAAAGCCGTAAACTTGTGTGGACTCACATGCATCAAGAAAATTAGCTTGCAAAGCAATCGCATGACTTCTATGGCAGGATTTGAGGTATTTAGTTTAGTGTCGTTTTCCCTCAATTTTTAGACAGGAAATTGAGGGAAAATATTAAAAAATCAATCAAAGTCCTATTATGTGTTATAGGCTGTCTTTCAACTTATATTTATTAATCAAAACTCATTGGAATAGGGGGGGAACAAGGATTTTCTACATATTCAATCCACTGTTAGATTTTAGTAAAGATAATTGCAATTTTTTCCTCTTTCCTTCCCTCTTTGAATACAGAGTTGCATAGCTCTAGAAGAACTATACTTGAGCCACAATGGTATCTCAAAAATGGAAGGCCTGTCATCTTTAGTCAACCTTCGTGTTTTAGATGTATCATCAAATAAGCTAACATCAGTGGAAGATATTCAGAACCTAACACAGTATGTATACTCTTCCTTTTGTCTTCCTACTGATCGTTTATGGCCTTTGGTTGCTAATTTCAGTGCTTTGTGTTGCCTATTATATATTATAGATTAGAAGATCTATGGCTTAATGACAACCGGATAGAATCACTTGAGGCAATTGTCGAGGCTGTTGCCAGTTCAACAGAGAAACTTACCACTATCTACCTAGAAAACAATCCATGTGTATGGTCATCCATGAGCCTTACTGATGTTTGGTACTTTTATTTAATTCAATATCTTTGGATATGGGCTATGTGTCTTGATCACCAATGTATTGTGAGTTTTATTTGCTATTTTATCAGGCCTCCAGTTGGTTAACTATCGTTTGAGATTGTCAAAGAATCTGATGAGAGTATGTAATGTGGATGGAAAATAAAAATATCCGTTAATTAATTTAAGTTTTTAACTATTCAATTTCCCTGGATTAGTCTAAAATTTTGTTTTTTATTTATGAGTCAAGTGTTTGTGAATTTTGAATAAAGTTGGAGCTTTGGATTTTTGCTAGGTTAAATTACAGTATTAGTACCTAAAGCTCTACTCGTTTGTGAAAATTCGTCATTAGATTATTGTTGATAACCCTTCATTAGTGCGTTCTTATGAAATTTGGGAGGCAGTTATGGCATGAAACCCAGTCACTCGAGTGGCAAATGATGTCATGGCTACTAGTATACATTGTTTGGGTGGAGTAACATTAAATATGCATGCTAAATTACTTTTAGTGCCATATTGCTCTTGGTTAACCACATCAACTTCATTTAACAACACACTGATGCAGATTATGGTGATTTAATGACAATGACCAGCCTATTGGATTTTTGAACTATCGGGTCCGATTATAAAATTTGAACTATTAAAACTGAGTAATTTAACATTTTTGTTATTTTGGGTTTTGATGTGTGGTTATTGTTGTTTCAGAACTAACGACGATTTTTTCACCATGTGCTTTGGGTTTTTGAATATTAATTCACTGTGTTTCTTTAAGGACTACTAATTTGGTCATGCTGTGCTATTACAGGCTAAGTCCCCGGATTATCTCGCTACCTTAAGGCAAACCTTCCCCAACATCGAACAGATTGATTCCAATGTATTTTCTTAGAAGTGTCATAGCTGAAGCTTTTATGAAAATCAATAGGTTTTGGATGTCTTATCCTTGGGTAAGTTGCCAGAAAAATAATTTGTATGCTTATTTCATCCTTATCTCTTAGTATTAATGTATTAAATTGGACAATCAATAAGCTTCCAAAAAGTGTCCTCTATGTGTGCAGGTTTTGAGTAGAAAATTTTTTTATTTGGAGCTGTCTACCCAATGAGAAGAATGGGGCTGTACAATCCTTGGACAATCATGTGGCCTGACCTTCGGTTGCCGTTATATCTTCTGTTTTGCAGATCACATTCCGTTTTGCTTTTGTACTTTCTCACATATGGAACACTTGGTTTTAAATACTTATTTATAATCCTCGTCCCTCTTGCATCTCTTGTAATGACCGGATGCTCCGCCATAGGGCATCTCGGAGCAGTGATGCCAGCAACGTTGTAGCAATCACCTCATTATCCACTCAATTTGATTAGGTCAGAATGTGAACCAAGTTGTGTTTTTCGCGTCTTGGTTAACATATAAATATTTGCACACTTTAAAGTATCAGATGTTTATTTCATTTATGACTTTGTAGTTCTATTTAAATGACTCAAGAATATGCGTGGGATTCACGTGCATTGCGTAGACTCGAACGTAACCGGTCATCAATGACAGTTTCCCTAACGTTAGATTTTACACCCATTGCGATGGATAATGATAGAATAGATGTTCTGTTTGATTCGAGGAAAGAGGCGGGAGGAAAGATTTAACGAGTTATGTTTTTTTTTTAAAAAAAAAAGCATAGATGGAATTATAAAATTTGATAGAAAGAAGATATAAGAATAAAGGGTCTGAAAATCAATCTAACCCTATCAACGTTATTATCTCTATTTTTAAAAATTGTAACTTTTTTTTTCTTTAATTCCACTCAAATCAAACCGACATAACTTCATTTTAATGTCAGGTGTCAAAAACTAGGCGCTGATTTGGGAATATTTTTTATTTTTTCTGAATAAACCAGGCAAGCAAAGCTTGAACTGGACAACTGGTAACTAGATACAAAAGCCGGACGACTCCTCAGGCAGGTGATCCCGCGTCAAAGTCGAGCAAATCTTGGTGCATCTGATGCACACAGAAACATTTGGGAACATATTAAAAGTGTTTTTTAAGCACTTTTTTGCAGTCCAAAGGAATTTTTTTTTATATATTTATCTTGTAAAAACATTTTTAAAAAACTATTCTTGCCAGTCTTAAATATAATACGTAATTAATTTTTTAAGAAAAGTTAAAAAACTAAATAAATTATTTAATCATATAATATATTATATATCATTAAATTATATAATAATTTACATGTTAGATAAAATAGTTTAAAAAAAATAATAAATATAAATATTTTAAAATAATTTAATTAATTTTTTTAATATTATTTTAAAAAATCAATTTTACCTTATATTTAAATGCCAAAGGAGTATAATAAAGAGGCGCTTGGCGAAAAATAAAAAAGCCTTTTCTTCCTTCCTAACAAATGACACAATAAAAGAGCCTTTCCTTCCTTTTTAACAAACGATACAAATTTAGCGACACGCAGTGACGCAAGTGCTTCAATTTTCAGTAATCTGATCAGTCCCAAGGTGATGCTTTCGATTTGTCATTCCACATGACCTAATCCAAGAAGGTTTAAGAAACACGATTTATGAATCCTACGTAACTTCAGGTACGATAATACCCCCTTCTATTGGGAATGACATGGCAAAAATCCCAAATACAGCTGCAAAAGCTGTCTTCAATTTAATAAACATCAGCATTGGATATCTTGCAAGCACACTAGAGATTTTGGAAATTCTTTGGATTCATATAACTATAGGATTAAAGAATTATAGAATACAAGAAAGGGCGACATTTAGAAACATGTTCATTTAAAGAAAACGAAATAACAAATCTCACTCCATTTGTTACAAGTAGGCAGTAAATTAAGTGCTCTGCTATAGCAGTCATACGAGCAAAGACATAAAAACATTAATTTCAACTACTAGAAGGCGTCGAAAAAAGAAAGAAAAGAAACAAAGCTGAACTTTAAACAGAGCACAGGATCTCCACCATCAACCAGTTTTCATTCAAGCAGACACCGTAATAGAAAATTGTGGAGACAGAAGTTGGCATGAGAAGTGAGAACTATGTAATGAACCGCAATAGATCAATCAATGCCCTCTTTCAAATCCAATGCGAGTCCTACCAGAACCTCCCTCGTGACTATCTCGCATTGAAGAACCGCCACTTGCTCTCATAGTTCCTCCACTGCCAACTTTTTCCATGGCTTTCTTACCCTTCTTCACTTCTGTCAAGAACTGATCCAGACCAAATGGATCAGCTTCTTCATTTTCAAATTCAACTGGCCTGTCCCTTGGACCTGTCCTTTCAGAAGTGCCAGCAAATCCTTTATCAGGTTTAAAGCGATCAGTCTTCATAATCTTCTCCAGTTGCTCATCGGCACCTCCATAAGCATCAGAATCCACATCTTTCTTTGGCCTGTACAAGGTTGAGAGTGTTGGCTGAGCAGTAAACAAGCCAGATTCATAAACATTATACTGATCATCAGTAGCAAACCCAGAAGACATTCCTTTTTCCTGGTTGAATAGCCTTTCATCATACATAACTTCTGTCCCCGACTTTGTATATGCCATGCCAAGAGCAACTTTCTCACTAATATCACGATCCCTATCTCTTGTAATCTTGCTTTTCTTCCCCATTGCTGCATCCTTAGCCTCTAATCTTCTCTCCCTCTCCCTCTCTCTTCGTCGTTCCTCACGAATTTTTTCACGTTGCAATCGTTCCTCCCTTTCCTCCCTTATCTCCTTAGGGTAATTCTTCTCCCTTTCCCGTGAATGCTCATAATCACCTCTCATATCAGCATCTTCCATGCTGCTCCTTTCAGAAGGAATGGCAACAGCAGCTGGAGGTGCCACGCCAGTTCTCTCTGAGCGTGCTTTCTGAGCCAAAGCCCTCAACTCCTGCTCTTTCCGTTCCTTCTCCTTCAATTGCATCTCCTTCTGAACCTTGGACCTCATGGCAACTGCTTCTCTAGCCTTCTGCTCTGCAACATACAATGCCTCTGAAAGCTTTGCAAAATTATCATTAATCTGAACATCTTGAAGGCCTCTGCCATCAGCTGCAAGACGCTTGTCAAGTGGGATTGTGTAACCTTTAGGATTCTTCCAATTAGAAATACAAGGAGGTATCTTCCAATCTTGTTGATCTTTCACGGTAACAGGCCTCGGAGGTGAATGCATCACTGGCACAGGGGGAGAGCCAGAAGCCTTTGGAACTCGCTTGTGCTTAAACTTTGGAGGCTCAAGTGGATCCACAGGCATCTCAACCATCCTAATAATCCTCTCTTTTGCCCCAGAGTTGAAAGCTCCAGATTGTTGTGAAGGCTTATACTTGATAAACTTTGCATCAGATGACTGTTTAGGCACATTCTTTGGCTGTGCTGCACTCAATCTGACGTTAACTATCTTCTCAAGTGCAGCTTTTGTTTCCTGTGTTGTTTCCTCAATCTCTTTTTGTGACTCATCATCATCCATGCCATCTTCTTCTTCATTCTTCAAAAATTTCGGAATCAGATCTTTCTGTTGTGAATATACAATTTTTTTAGCATTTTCATTCTGCTTCACTATTGCATCATACGCTACATTTCCACGGGCATCAACTGTCACAGAAAGAATCTGACCCTGGTTTTGATGATTTATCCCTCCCCATGTCAAGGGGGTACTGAGCAACATGGATCTCAGGAAATGCTCCACCATCCCCAAAATCTTCTACCTTTCTAGGAACAAAACCTGCACACTTTAAATAAGGAGGGACAGGCTTCTGCTGAATTACGGTGGTTTTTTCAGCCTCAGACGTGCTGAATCTCTGCTTGAACCATGGATCACTACTGTGGTCATAATATGAGGTTGATGACAATTTCGCTGGGGGAAGAAGGTCCTTCAGGGCCGCCATAATTATAAATATTTCCGAAGCCCTAGGAGAAATAAGGACCTGAATTGAACCAAATAACAATATAATGAGTTGTTGTAAACACCAAATGAAATAAATATCGGAAAAATAAAAACTAACAAAAGTATGATCACCTTACTCAGGTAGTCTGCAAAAAGAACAAGAATATATGCATACTGAAATATGACTCCAATAATTTCAGTTTATTTTAAAAAAATACACGTACAAACGAAGTTGCTTGAATTCTAATAGACATAAATAATGAAAGGCATTTCTTGAAGATCTTTTTTCTCCTTTAAAAAGAAAAAATCAGTAGTTATTGAACTCAAATTGTCTAATAATTTGGATATTGTAATATGGTTACTGTCATAATATCTAAACATCACAAGTAATCACTTAAGTGTAGTTACTTTTGCTTTTTCAGGATTAAAACAAGAAAGGTCGAAACCTAGAAACAACAATGGCATAAGATGGATTACCATTCCGAAAATTTGATCAATGAAAGGTGTGACCACATAGATAAAAAGTTTAACAAATAAAAAATAACATAGGGTAAGAGATGAAACCCTAGATATATATATGAAGTAGGAAGAACTTGGAATATAAGAAAACAAAACCCTAACCTGATTAGAATGAAAAATTTAGCGGAGAAGATCGAACGAAGAAAATAACAAGGCAAGGTAATAAAAGCTTTGTTGGATTCAAGATGAGGGTGCGTTTTATTGCAAGAATAGACACAGAGAGCAAAGATAATTGGGGAAGGCAGTGGAGCTCAGTTAAGCGCATTTTCCATGCGCCTGTGGGAAGTCACAAATACAAAATCCTTAAAAATATAGAGATGACCGTAAAAAAAAATAGAGCACATTATCAAAATATCTCTTTTCGTTTCTTTTTGTTTGTTTTACCTTGATGACAATATAGATGATTTCAAATAATTTCGGATTTATTTGGTAAAAAATAAAAAATCACAAATATCAAAATTAATGACATGGAAATTAAAGAAATATTTTTATGATTTAAATCTAAAATTTATTTTTAATTTAATTTTCTATTTTAAAAAATATTTTTACGCAATAAACTTTCTTTCAGATATCACTTCAAATAAGTTAAATATAAATACTTAAGGGGAGCATTTCGGTCTCTTTCTCATTTTTTTTTTCGAGCAAAGGTCTCTTTCTCATTCAGTTTAATTAAAAATAAGAATTGCGATCACTATCAAATAAAGATTCTCTTATCTGATAAATTCTCTTCCCAATTCTTCTAAGTTGTTTTATATTAATAGTTTTGATTAAATATTAATAATATAAAACAGATAACAATATAGATGATTTTAAAAAATTTCGGATTTATTTGGTAAAATATAAAAAAATTACTAATATCAAAATTAATGACATGGAAATTAAAGAAATATTTTTTATGACTTAAATGTAAACTTTATTTTTAATAAAAAATTTAATATTATTTTCTATTTTAAAAAATATTTTTACGCAATAAAACTTCTTTCACTTATAAAATAAGTTAAATATAAATACTTAAGGGGAGCATTTCGGTCTCTTTCTCAAGCAGTTTAATTAAAAAATTTAAGGTCCTTAATACACAAATATCTTTCGGCCTAAAAAACACAAATATCTGTGAGTTAAGCAATGGGGCTGGATCTGAGCAGTTGACGGGTCTATAACTTCTGGGCCTAAACTTATAGTTTTGGGCCCACTTTTCGTCATCGGTCAAAAACCCCGGGGTAACAGTTTCACTTGTCTGAGTAGACGCACGCCTCCTACCTTCTTCCCTCTCCCTACCCCGGTCTTCTCTTCGAGCTCAAGTTGGTCGTCAATGGCGACCGCCGATGCTTCCAACGGTACCTCCATCAGGAATGCTTTTGGGAGTGTCCTTTCGTTTTTCATCCTGATCCTGATCGGTGTTTTGGCCTTCTCGATCCGACTCTTCTCTGTTAGTCAACACTTTATGTTTTGTTCCATAGATCTGATAACCTACTTCCATATGAAATATCCTGTCTTTTCGAGGTTCCCTGCCTCTCAAGTTAATGGGAAGGAATGAGTTTTTAATTCTAGCACTTCATCGTACTTACATAACCAGCAGAAATTCTTAAAACGCTAATTACAGTATGCATGTATCATTTCTGACTAATGAGAAAGTGATGAAAACTAAAGTCAGCTGAATTTCAGTAACATTGGTTTGCTGTTTCGAAAATTCGTTTGACTTGACGGGTCATTTTCATTCGTCAGCTTGTTCTGAAGGCTATTGTCTTCTTCTTAAATTCTTTATTCCGAGAATTGAGTTCGAAAGGTTCATTTTTCTTGTTTTTAATTTAAATTTCTTAATTTCGTGATTAAGCATCAATGTAGGCTATAGTCTATATATTATTAGTTGTGGGTTATAGCTGTTCTTACCGTCCATGACAATTTCATTGCACTGATATCCAGGTCATAAAGTACGAGAGCGTTATTCACGAATTCGATCCTTATTTCAATTACAGAGTCACTCAGGTTAGCCTCATATCAAATGGAGCTGTTTCCTCCCCGATAGCTCATATTCTTTGGAGGCATCTCTCATGTTGATATCGTAGTAGATTTCCTTTAACCTTCTCAATTGCTGGTTAATTTCATTAGAAACTTGAAAGCTGTTCATTAATGCATGTGAAATTTATTTTTCATGAGGAAAAAAATCCAATGACTTTATTACATTGCAATATCATGAATATATAATGACAGCAATGTTTGCTGTTTTTATTATCTTTTTGACAAAGATCTAAATAGATGATTTCTGGTTTAATTTTAGAAAGAGTCTACTGATTCACTATGTTAACGCACAGATCATGACAAGCACTTTTGTTGGTTTCAGCATCTCACAAAGAAGGGGATATATGATTTCTGGAACTGGTTTGATGACCGAACTTGGTAAGAAACTGGAGTATGGACTGAAACACTTACATCACTGATTAATGTTTTCATTTTAGCCACGCTGTTGCCCATTGTTTCTTGACGAAACTTGTGTGATATCCTTTATTCTTAAGGTATCCTCTTGGCCGTGTAATTGGTGGAACTGTCTATCCTGGTTTGACCTTGACAGCTGGTACCTTATGGTGGTAAGTATTTGAAAAATACATTAGGAGATATTAGTTTTTGATTTCTTTAATATTCCTATTGATGGCCGGGTTGCTGATAAACATTTAGGCGAGCAATCATTTTAAAATTATTTAAAGGTTATTAATTTCATTTTATTATTTCCTTCTGGTATTAGGATACTGAATTCTTTAAATATCCCACTCTCAGTGGAGACAGTCTGTGTATTTACGGCACCTATATTTTCAGCTTTTGCTTCATGGGCAACTTATCTGCTGACCAAGGTTGGTTCATGCATAATTATGTTATGTGCATTGCAATTCTTAATGTGTTTGCTAATTTAGTGCAGCTGCCCACTTTTGTAGGAAGTTAAGGGTCCTGGGGCTGGATTGACAGCAGCAGTGCTTTTGGCTATGGTGAATTTCTCAACTGATTGTGACAATGAGATCTTCATTATTGAAATTTTGCCAAACACTTGATGGCATTAATGATAACACATTTTTTTCAACCCTTTCTGCTGTTCAAGTAAAAAACTATCTGATGATATTTTTGTAATTCTTGGCAAATAGGGCTATTTAACTCCTATACCTTGTCTTACTTGTGCCATATCCTGATCTGTGCCCCGTATCTCTGTATGACTCACTAAAGATTGGCTATGTTGGATGGTGGACTTGTAGAAGACTGTAATTCTATATTCTGAAAAGTGTGTATATTCATGTATAAAAGTAGGGTATTTATATACAAGAGAGGAGCCTCTACATTAATGGCTCATTATGTGATTGATATCAATCACAATCCCTAATTATGAGGAATCCTAATTATCCCTGATTATATGGGATACTAAGATATTAATTTCCTAATATGTAATTCTAACACTCCCCCTCAAGTTGGAGCATAGATGTTAATCATGCCCAACTTGTTACAAAGATAGTCAACCCGAGTGCCATCCAAGGCCTTAGTTAAAAAATCACCCAACTGATCACTAGACGGTACATGTCCTGTAGAGATAAAGTTCTCCTTGATCTTATCACGTATAAAATGACAATCGATCTCAATATGCTTCGTACGTTCATGGAACATGGAGTTGGAGGCTATGTGTAAGGCAGCTTTATTATCACACCATAGCTTCGCAGGTAATGACGTGGCAAGACCAACCTCCTTCATTAACTGGTGAATCCACACAATCTCCTGTACAGACTGAGACATGGCTCGATATTCAGCTTCTGCACTAGACTTTGCCACCACATCCTGCTTCTTGCTCCTCCAAGATACCAAGTTTCCACCTACAAGAACACAATAGCCTGTAGTAGACCTCCTAGACGTCTTTAACCCCGCATGATCAGCATCACAGAAACACTCAATCTTTGTGTGGCCATGATTCGTATAGAGTATACCACGACCCAGTGAGCCCTTCAAGTAATGTAAGACATGTTCTAAAGCTTCCCACTGAGCAACGGTTGGTGCTACCATGAATTGGCTCAGCCTACTGACAGGAAGGGTTACATCAGGGCGAGTTACTGTGAGATAATTCAATTTTCCAATCAGCCTTCGGTATCGCTCAGGGTAGGCAAACGGTTTAATCTTCTCAGGATCAATCCTCTTCTTCATATCCTCAGGTAGCTCATCAAACGGCACACTCTCATCAATGTCCAAAAACGGATTAGGAATCATGGGACAGCTACTGGGTGCTGCTCCAAGTTTCCCGGTATCTTTCAGTAAATCAAGAACATATTTCCGCTGGGTTAGGAGAATGCCTTTCTTGCTTCTCATAACTTCGATCCCAAGAAAGTACTTTAACTGACCCAAATCCTTTGTTTGGAAATGGGAATTAAGAAAGACCTTGAGTGATGAGATCCCTGTCATATCATCACCTGTAATAACAATGTCGTCGACATAGACTACTAAGAGAATCATACCAGCTTCTGTTCGTTGATAAAACACAGAATGATCACATTTACTCTGATTCAGACCAAACTTCTTAACCACAGAACTGAATCTGTCAAACCAAGCACGAGGGCTCTGCTTCAAACCATATAAAGACTTCTGAAGGTAGCATACCTTGTCATGCTCCCCCTAAGCAACAAAGCCAGGCGGTTGCTCCATGTAGACTTCCTCACGAAGATCGCCATTTAAAAAGGCATTTTTAACATCCAGCTGATGAAGATCCCAACCATGGGTAGCTGCCATAGAGATGAAGAGACGAACAGAGGACAACTTCGCCACAGGAGAGAAGGTTTTGGAATAGTCAACACCATACGTCTGAGCATAACCCTTAGCAACCAGTCGAGCTTTCAATCGTTCCAAGGTACCATCAGCTTTCGTCTTAACGGCAAACACCCACTTACACCCAATAGCCTTCTTCCCAGGAGGTAAATCAACGAGAGTCCAGGTACCAGCCTTATCAAGGGCCATCATTTCCTCTTCCATCGCAGCACGCCAACCAGAATGGGCCAAGGCTTGGGAAAGGTTGGTGGGAATGGTAAGAGAGTCTAGGGATGCTATGAAGGAACAAGATGTGGGCGACATGATAGGATACAAACGAGGAAATAGGGTACGTACAAGTATGTTTACCTTTACGGAGGGCAATGGGTAGGTCAGTAGAGGAGACAGGAGGATCTAGAGTATCCGGCACGGACTCAGGCACTAGGTCAGGGGCAGAGGCCATTGGGGGCGAGGAGGCTAAGGGCGGATCAGGTGCCGAGGCGGGCATTGGTAGGTCAGAGGAACCAGCAGCGACATTACTTTCCTTAGGACGTCTCTGATAGACATGGTGGATAGGAGGCGGAGCCGGGGCCGGCACAAATACTTGCACTGGTGGGGAGCGAACCTCATACACTAAAAGAGGATCAAGATCAGTGTTAGGGGATGGAGGCAGAGCAGAGACAGAGAAGAACGAAGTAGACTCATGGAAAGTGACATCGGTAGACACAAGATAGCGTCGGAGATCGGGTGAATAGCACCGATAACCCTTCTGAACCCTAGAATAGCCAAGGAAGACACACTTGAGAGATTTAGGATCTAGTTTGGTGACAGTTGGACGAATATCTCGAACAAAACAGACACAACCAAAGATTTTGGGATCAATAGGAAACAAGGGTTTGGAAGGAAACAAAGTTGTGTATGGAATGTCACCACTGAGAACAGGAGACGGCATACAATTAATAAGGAAGCATGCGGTGGACACAGCATTCGCCCAAAAGGATTTAGGAACTTGCATTTGAAACATTAGAGCCCGGGCAACTTCTAATAAGTGCCGGTTTTTTCGCTCTGCAACACCATTTTGAGCAGGTGTATCGGCACATGAGGACTGATGAATCATGCCATGTGTGAGCATATAGTCGTGAAACTGGCCAGAAAAATACTCTTTAGCATTATCACTTCGTAAGGTTTTCACAGAGATACCAAACTGGGTTTTGATCTCAACACAAAAATTGCAAAAATGAGAAAATAACTCGGAACGATTTTTCATTAAATAAAGCCAGGTGGTTCGAGAGAAATCATCAACGAAAGTAACAAAGTATTTAAAACCAGATGTGGACATGATAGGACAAGGGCCCCAAATATCAGAATGAACCAAATCAAAGGGGGACGCAGCCCGTTTATTGACGCGAGGTGCCAGGTGAACACGATGGTGTTTGGCAAACTGACACGACTCACACTCTAAGGACGACAAATCATGAAACTGAGGATACAACCTCTTCAAGTATGACAATGACACATGACCTAGACGACAATGAACATCAAAAAGGGAAGAACCACCAGAGCAAGCAACGGAACGCGGCACCCGATCGCCAAGGAAGTAATGGCCGCCAGATTCATAGCCCCTACCAATAATCCGCCTCGTCGTAAGATCCTGAATTACACAATGGTCAGGAAAAAGTGAGATAAAGCAATTCAATTGGCGAGTAAGCTTGCTGGGAGACAGAAGGTTAAAAGCAAGATCAGGAACATTAAGGACTGATGATAGAGAAACAGAGGATGTAGGGTTAATCGTGCCAGAGCCAAGGACGCGAGAGGACGAGCCATTGGCAATAGTTATAAAAGAGGGATTGGCATAAGGTGCATACGTAGAGAACAAATGATGGTTACCTGTCATGTGGTCAGTGGCACCGGAATCTATGATCCACTTCGATGAAGAAGTAGCAAGGCATGAGTCGCCGTTACCTGTAACAAGTGCACTCGGAGTGGATGGAACATTATCAGATGGATCAGACGATTGGGTCACATGAGCAGCTCCAATACGTTGTAGCTTGTTCTGCAACTTACGACAGTACCGTTTGGTATGACCAGGTTCCTTACAATAGAAGCAGACAATAGGACCAGGAGTCGGAGGATTGTTGCCAGAGCGTGGAGGACCTTGGTTCCGTGGATCAGTAGAGGTCGAGCCAGCTTTTACGAAATGCTGTTGACGGGTATTAGTTGGACCACGGCCAGCTAATGCACTAGCATTCGGAGTAGGAGTCGGGTGTAAGAGACTATCTGCACGTAGCACACGAGAATACACATCCTGAAGTGAAGGAAGTTCAGAACTAGACAGAACCTGGGAACGAACAGTCTCATAGGCAGGATCCAAGGCAGTAAGAAAACTGAGAATCGCTAGCTTCTCCATATTATCAACCTGAACCTTAAGGTCAGTGGTAGGCGGCATTAACATCTTCAACTCTTCATACATTTTCTTGAACTCCACATAAAAGGTTTTCAACGAACGCCCCTGCTGTTCAGCACGATAGAATCCCTTGCAAACATCGTGAATGCGAGTAATATTTCCTTTCCCAGAGTACAGAAATTCCAAGCAGCTCATAAGTTCCTTAACCGTATTACAGTGACTAACCGAGGGAAGGATTTCACTGTCAATAGAATTCTGGATTTGCAAGAATAAGCGGGCATCCGCTCGGGCCCAAGTCATCTTAGGGTCATCTGCAGGAGGCGTATCAGTCAAATGGCCCTCCTTCTCAATACTAAGCAAGTACATGCGGACGGTTTTGCTCCAATCCATATAATTTGTCCAGGTCAATTTGTGCTCGGTGATTTTATTAGTCACAGGAATAATTTCAGTAGTGACACTAGCCTTGGAGTCAGCCATCAATGCACGTAAACCCCTTCTAAGCAGAGATAATCAACAATCAAGAAAGCAAACGGAGTGGCCTAACCACCACAACAACCAAACAGCCCTAAATAAGAGCGAGCAAAGACAGCACCGCAACCTCAACCCTCAACAAAGCAAAGAAGTGCATAGATCAACCAGAAGCAGAGCCAACTTGTTACAACCAGATCAGAACCAGACGCAACAACCAGTAGAGCCCAGAAACAGAAAGCCAGAAACAGAGAAACAGACGTGCAAATGGACAAATTAGCCACCAAACCAAAAATGGGGAGTACCCACGACGCACGACCACACGGGGAATGACGGCGGTGGTGAGTCGGTCAGAACGCAGCAAGCGGCGGCGGCAACGGCGCCGGAAAACGCGCTCACGCGCCGGCGCGTGGATCTCCGGCGGATCTGCAGGCGGCGCGTGACGCCCACTCGCGGCTCGGATGACGGCGAATCTCCGGGGACGGGCCGATCGGGCACCGGCGAGTCCTCCTGTGCGGCGCGTGTGTGCAGTGGCTGTCGGTCACCGGAGGCCGTGAACAGTACCGACGGAGGAAACCAGAACAGAGGACGTGCCGGAAACGAAAGAGAAACAGAGAGCTCTAGGCTCTGATACCATGTAATTCTATATTCTGAAAAGTGTGTATATTCATGTATAAAAGTAGGGTATTTATATACAAGAGAGGAGCCTCTACATTAATGGCTCATTATGTGATTGATATCAATCACAATCCCTAATTATGAGGAATCCTAATTATCTCTGATTATATGGGATACTAAGATATTAATTTCCTAATATGTAATTCTAACAAAGACAAAGGCTTCAGAGAAACGAGGGCTGTGGTTTTATTTTAATAGTATATCATGCTTACATTGAATGCTAAAGATGAATACATTTGTTTGGATAAAACAGTGGATATGTTAGAATGACAATGATGTTTAAGGAGGTCAAGTTGATAGTAGATTTTTTTTCTTCAACATAAAATACAAGCGTCATTTGTATATTTCTAGTTATTTCTTTTTTTTTAATTTACTTTTGCTTGATGTTCTCAGTCCACCCTTACGTATGTAATTGATTGTTCCTCTCTATATTGCATTTTTTATGGAATATTCTCTTGATAATCATGTGTTTGCAGGTCCCCTCATACATATCTCGATCCGTTGCTGGAAGCTATGATAATGAAGCTGTCGCCATATTTGCTTTGATATTCACTTTCTATCTCTATGTAAAGGTTGTTATCTTTTAAATCTTGAAACTTTATTTTGCAGGGCTTTGTATTCGCTTCAAAATTTACTTTCTGACTTCATTATCTGATGTATCATTCTTGACAAATTATCATTATCACTCATTGAATAATATTATGTTCTGCACATCTGGTCACTTGTGTACCTTGTCTTCTCTATCAAGTTACTAACTCTACTTTTTCATGTCTTTCAGACACTAAATACCGGGTCCCTCTTTTATGCCGGTTTGAATGCCATAGCTTACTTTTATATGGTAAGCTTTGTATGTTTCTGTTATCTAATTATCAATGGTTATGCATTTTAAGAGTTGTTACCTGCCTTTTTTGTCTTTCAGGTTTGCTCATGGGGAGGATACACTTTTATTATTAACCTTATACCAATGCATGTGCTCTTGTGCATCATCACTGGCCGCTACTCTTCTCGACTGTATATTGCGTATGCCCCTCTTGTAAGTATCTATTGCAATTTATGGTCATAATTAATGGTAAATTTTGAACAATTGGTTAGACCTTTTTAGCTGGAAAGTTCAAGAATGATTGGTTCTTTTATGGTTTGAAAAATAAACTGCTATTTTTTAGTATTTAATGCAGATTCAGGAAAGTTAATGGATAAGTAAAACGTGTGACATATTTTCCTTGAACAATGATTCAAATCTGAATTTTGCATTGTACATGATAAAATATAAAGGCCAAATATAGCAATATGCATTTAATAATGCTCTTATGAGTTTTTTAATCTGCAGCATATATAATTCTGCTGCCTCTCATGGACATGTTTTATTTTGCAATTACATGTCCAGAGGTATTCATAGATTGGACATTAATTGTATAAGTGGAAAGTTTTGTTGATCCAGTTTCACATGTTTCTGGTTCACTTGAACAATTTTCTCAATTCAGGTTGTTTTAGGAACACTGTTGGCCTCCTTAGTGCCTGTTGTTGGATTTAATGCTGTAATGACATCAGAACATTTTGCATCGTTTCTGGTGAGTTTCCCCCTACTCTTTGGATCAGAACATTTAAGACTGATACATTACTTTTTTTTTTTAATATTTTTAGAAATTTGCAGTTTATTCCTGTAACTTCGGAAATTAACAAGCAAGAATACGTTTCCCGTCTTGCTTATTACTTGAGCTTGAGCTTGAGCTTCATTGAACTAATTTGATTGCAATTACAATTAAATCAAATTCCTTTCTGAAAACCATGGTGTTTCTAACTTTTGCCTCCACTTTATCTCTTACTTTTTTGTATTAAACTTTATTTTCTTTTTGCTGATTTTTCCTCTGTAGGTTTTCATTATCATCCATGTGGTTGCTCTTGTATACTACATTAAAGGAATACTATCCCCAAAGATGTTCAGAGTGGCTATGACTCTAGTTGTATCTGTTGGCTTGTGAGCATCCATTTCTATGGTTTAGTCAACTGTTAAAAACATCAAAAGGATTTCTAAACCCCCTGTTTGTGCTTAAATTATTTTGCAGGGCAGTGTGTTGTGCAGTGATAGCAATACTTGCAGCTCTGGTGGCTTCAAGCCCCACAAAGGGATGGAGTGGTCGAAGTTTAAGTCTCCTAGACCCGTTAGTGCTTCATTCACCACCTGTTTTATTTGTTTGCTCATGTTACAATACTTCAATGAAATGACTATTATTAATTAAATCAATTCATCTTAGTGGTATAACATGGCGTTCTGCAACCATTTGCTTTTTTATTTAAAAAGTGAGTCTCCATTTGAGGTTCTTGTTACTCCCTGAATTTCATTCTCAGTATAAGAATTTCACTGAGCACCACAGAAGAATCTTTTGATTCATCAGTTTATGTTTTGCCATTTTTGAATCGTGGGGTTGTGAATCAGCTCTCAAGTTTTAAACCTGTTTGCATTGTGACAGTACATATGCAAGCAAGTATATACCAATCATTGCGAGTGTTAGTGAGCATCAACCTCCTACCTGGCCTTCTTACTTTATGGACATCAATGTCTTGGCATTCTTAGTTCCAGCTGGCATTATTGTAAGTTTTGATTTTCTTTAGGAAAGATGTTGTATCTCTGTTCCTTTTCTTCTAATTTTGTTTTGTGAAATATTTTATCTCATCACCTACCTGTTGCAGGCTTGCTTTTCACCATTATCTGATGCTAGTTCTTTTGCGGTACTTTATATTGTGACAGCAGTATATTTTTCTGGAGTCATGGTAAGAACTATTTGAAGGCATCATTCTCGCCATACATTGCTTTTCTCCTATTATTTTGTTGAAATATTCATTCTATTTTCAAAATCAGGTCCGCCTGATGCTTGTACTAGCACCAGCAGCATGCATCATGTCTGGGATTGCCCTTTCTGAAGCTTTTGACATTTTCACACGATCAATTAAGTTTCAGTTACCATATCATTCAGGTCATTCTCATGTTCATGTAAGGATTTGTTCATTTTTCATCATTAGATTCCGTCCTGCTTTAACTTCTTTGATTCACTTGATGACTTTGACTTTTCCCCATTGTGCTCTTTATAATGAAGGCTGGGAATGCTAGCCTTGATAGCACTGCAGAATCAGACAATGTCAGCAAAACTGAAAAAAGTGACGATACATCAAAGGAACGGGGCTCAAAAAAGAACAAGAAGAAGGAAAAGGAAAAGGAACCTGTGGAAAAGCCTCTTAGCAGCAAGTCACAAGTTAAGAGGCTTTTGGTTTTACCTTTGGAAGCATCCATCATCGCAATTTTCTTACTTGTGTTGCTTGGTGCCTTCTATGTGGTAATTTAACTTGCCCTTTCTCTACATTATGTATTTAAAGGCATAGCATATTTCAATAGACGTATGCTACTTCTGAACCATAACATTCTTCAGACTATCTACCAATTGTGAACTATGGATTTGTATCTGATTCATAAAAATGATCATTTCTTTCGTCAAGAATTTACAAGATGTTTCTTCGTTTTTATCCAATTAATATATTTTATCCCATCACTTTGCACTATGGTTACTGTCGTACAAATCTCAAGTTTCTTTGTTGTTAAATATTGCAAGACTTTGGTTGGTTGCTCACAGGAACTTGTTTGATGTCCCATTTTAGTGAATCCGTTATTACTATCTTTTCTTAGATAAAGTTGTATGTTTTGAAGTGACTCACTATCTTGATCTTTGCTTGTAGGTTCATAGTGTATGGGCGGCAGCAGAAGCTTATTCAGCCCCTTCTATTGTTTTAACATCACATGCTGATGATGGTCTTCATGTATTTGATGATTTTAGGGAGGCATATGCTTGGTTGAGTCATAATACAGATGTCGATGATAAAGTGAGTTTCATGGCATTCTCTTCTTTTCTAGATCTTGTGATACTGTATAACTTTATTGTCTCTACTGAAAAACATTTTGAAAACATTATATCCTTTTTCCTTTTATAATTTACATATTTAAGCTGGCTGCTATTTTTTTCTTTTTTAAAAGTTAATTAGTTTGAAATTTATCAAGGATTCTTATGCTTGCTTGAATTCCTACGTAATGATTCCTGAAATTATGTTTATGTTTTGGAATCCATTAAAAAAAATTTCTTAGCTTTTAATTTGCTTTTAGTGTGCCATTGAGGTGCACTGATGAAGATTCTTTTTCGAGATTTAATTTTTAATCTAAAATGCAAATGGAAATTTGATAATATTTCAAACTTTATATAGCAAACTCTCAGGGCATCATTTGTCTCTAATGTTTTGGGTCCTGCGATGATTGTTTTTTTCAAAGTTTGATTGTTAACAGTGTAGATTTTGGCTTTATGTCTGTGAAGTCTGTTTTTTAAACAGGACTTAATCTACTATATTTTGAAGAGCATATTGAGTTA
This sequence comes from Inga leiocalycina, assembly GCA_963242795.1. NCBI lineage: Eukaryota > Viridiplantae > Streptophyta > Magnoliopsida > Fabales > Fabaceae > Inga > Inga leiocalycina. The sequence goes on from OY725322.1 coordinate 21,643,634, forward strand.
TCAATTAGAAAAAAAAACAGAAATGAATGGAAGAAATTTCCTCTCCCACTTGTTATCATTGGATATTGGTATCTAGAATAGAGTTAATAGTTGTTATCATATCTGGATCCATGCTACTCCCTCTGTTCCTTTTTATCAGATCTAGTTAACCAAACCACTCAAACCAAGGAAGTTGATTGAAATTAGTTGAACGTCTTGATCTTTTTTCAAAATTTAGTGACATTCCAAAACTATTCTTTTTTTTCTTTTCACTAGAATTTTCTCTCTTTACAATTAATATCGCTGCAAACCTTAATAATGAAGGACATTTTCAGAAAAATCTAATAAATGCTTTACTGCTTTTCCTAAAAGATCCTATATTTTGAAACTTGGAAGGCTTCTAGAGGAGACCTTATAAAAAGGAATAGGGGGAGTATATTCACTAGTGCTTTATATTAATAAGTGATAACCTTCTGAAGGCATTTTGCCTACTTTCAGCTTCCTTTCCACTCTTGGCACCAAAACAAAATAAATTTTGGCTAACAAACATATAGTGCTTATCAATGTTAAGAAATTTTTATGCGTGTTTAAAATTGTGTAGGTGGCTTCATGGTGGGACTATGGATACCAAACAACTGCCATGGCTAACCGTACTGTCATTGTTGACAATAATACCTGGAATAACACCCATATTGCCACCGTTGGTACTGCCATGTCTTCTCCAGAGAAGGCAGCTTGGGAAATATTCCAGTCATTGGATGTAAAATATGTTCTTGTTGTCTTTGGAGGTTGGCTTCTTTTCTCTTTGTTGATATTATCTTAGTCAAATCATCTTGTTCTGATTTGTTAACTTGCATTTTTAGGATTGGTTGGCTATCCCAGTGATGATATTAATAAGTTCCTGTGGATGGTTCGTATTGGAGGGGGTGTCTTCCCTCACATAAAGGAGCCAGATTACTTGGTAAGTTGCATTGTGAGACAACATAGGTTCTTTTATCAAGACCAAATATATTATTTAGGAAATTTGATGTTAACCTAGCTTTCTTTAGTGATGATTACTTTGCTTCTAATGTGTGCTGGGTGCTGATTATTACTCTCTTCTTTTCTTTCTTTCCTTCCCTTTTTTCACTTAGAGAGATGGTCAGTACCGGATTGACTCTATGGCCACACCAACAATGCTAAATTGCCTCATGTATAAACTTTCATATTTCAGGTCTGTTGTGCAGGATTTGATTGTTTGTAAGCATTATATATTCAATTGTTTAGGGCTTTAGGCTACTTAACTTCCCCCGGTCATGTTTTGCAACAGATTTGTCGAGACAGATGGAAAAGCCTTTGACAGAGTGAGGCGGACTGAAATTGGGAAGAAATATTTCAAACTCACCCATTTTGAAGAGGTAAGATGAACTGCTGATTTGACATGTAATGTTTTCTTCTGATCAAAATAGAGGATAGGGGGTAGGGCAGGCAAAAAGCCTTTGGATCTCCATGCCCTCTATAGTGGTTGCTGAATTCACAGCACGCCTAACTTTAAATCTTCTTTTGACATTTACCCTCTGAAGTAAATCAAGGGGCAAAAAAAAATACATGATAAGAGAGGTCAAGATGAATTCTAAAACTAGATGTCAATGTAATTTCAGCGGATCTTAGATGTTAGTGTAACGCATCTTCATCTCATAAGTATTCTGGGAACTCCATTTGGGCTTGTGCCCAGCAACTAGTCCCTGCTGTAAACCTACATGGTATTCTGGACTTGTTTATGGTTCGTCGCGTGATTATTGATTTACTAGTTGCTGAATTAATTAAGAATTTAAAATAACTCCCCACCCTCCCTTGATGGATGGTTACGGGAGGGTTGAATAATATTATTTTTCACTCATTTCTTTCTTTTATGGAAGACTTGGCCCTGGAGGACAATTTGTATTAAAATGAATTATTAACACATCAAACTGATAGAGGTTCCATCCGTGGACCCTGATAGCTTCTAGAAATAAGCCTTGCATGCTTAATTCCTTGCTAGTTCGTGTAGACCAGCATGTTCGAATGTTCATCAAACTGATGAAGGTTGACCATTCTACTGGTCTCTCTCGCCGTGACTGTTGCATCCTAGTTTCTGTTATTATATTAGTTTAATTTAATATACAAGTTACCTGGCATCTTTTAATTATCCTTGGGCGTGTGCGCCTTGTCCCATGCATTCAGGTTTTCACAACTCACCATTGGATGGTTCGGATATACAAGTTGAAGCCTCTAAAGAACAGAATTCGAGGAAAGAAAAAGTCAAAATCGGTATGCCATCTAGTTCTTTCTTTGCCTTAAACTCTTATCTTCATTTTTTAATTTCACCTTGAACCTCTTTTGATCCCCTCCCTTTACTTTTGGCAGAAAGCAAGCTTATCGACTGGTTCAAAAAGAAAAGGATCGAGAAGGAATCCATTTTAGTTCTTTTCCATTTCTTTTTATGAATAGGTGAACATATTTATTAGCCAGTATTCTGTATGCATGTACAAGGGAACGGAAAGATTTTGCCGGCAATAGTCATTGAGTGCCCAATATCAAAAGATTTTGAAGACATCAATTCCGCTAAATGATCTGAGATCCCATCCTCTGTACATAAAATTAGTCGCTTTGTTAGGGGCATGAATTAAAAAACGTGAATGAAATAAACTCCTACTTTGTTGGTTAAGAAAATGTTATTAAATAATAAAAACAATAAAGAAAAAAGACAAATATCATATTGATTTTCGAAACCACAAAAGTCTCTCAACATATATAGAAGACATAAAGAGAATGGGTGGGAACATGGGTTTCTCATGTTTAGGAGAAAAGACTAAAAAATTCTTATTATTTAATCATTTTACATATATTATCCATATTTGTTGATTTTATTAAAATCGTTATAGATTTTATCAAAATGATTATTTTTTTAGTTAATATCATTACTCAATTAATCACAAATCAAAATTTTTTATCAATTGGTTTTATATATTTTGTCAATATTTATTGAGTTCGTCAAAATTATTACAGATTTTATAAACACTACTATTTATTTTATTAATATCATTACTCAGTTGGTTAGAGGTGACTTTGCCAGGCTTAATTTCCCCAACCTCCGTCGCAAGGGTTTTAGTATTGAGTGAGGGTTTGGGAGTACAAACCTCTCTATTCCTCTGTTGACGTAAAGCTTCAAGTAATTTGTGAAAGCATGGCTGAAATGCAGAAACAGGGGAAGTCGGAGAGGCCGAAGAGGTCTTCAGGCCTGGTCAAGTCAGTGGCCTCTGCAGTTTCAAAGGCAGGACAGTCGCTTGGGAAAGTCACCGAAGGCGGCAGCCGTGGCGATGGCTCGGCTTCTTCGACCCTACCAACAAGTGCATACAATTCCAATGCCTCCTAAACCAAGTCGAAGGTATGGCCGTGAGAGTGAGATCGACGAAGTGCCTTCTCTCTCCTTCCCCCACTTCACCATATTCCTCCTCTCTCCTAAACCTGACTGTGAGAGAGAGATCGGCGAGAGCGAGATCGGCGATGGTGGTGGTGACACAGAAAAGGGTGGGGCCACGGTTCAGTATTCACCGCCTTCTACCTTGATCCACGGTTCACTTTTCTCACAACCTTCTTCCTCATGTTATTGGTGATGGTGAGGAGGTTTAACAATTTTGGGCTTAGTGATAAGTTGAGTAATGAAATTAATTAAAATAGTAATGATTTTGATAAAATATGTAGCTACTGTAATATGTGTAGAAAGTTTTGGTACCGTAACATGCATAGAGAGTTTTGGCCTTGATTCTTATATGTGGAAAGTAGCATTGATTCTTACTGTATAAAAAGATTGAAGATGAGTTTTAGGTTGTGACTCATGGAGTAATAATATTGATTAAAAGAATAATGATTTTGATAAAATTCATAATAGTTTTGACAAAATTCATAAGTATAGATAATTTATGTAAAAGGATTGACAAAGAATTTTGAGTTGTGGCCAATTGAGTAATAGGATTAACGAAATGAATAATGATATTGACAAAATCTATAATGATTTTGACAAAATCAATAAGTATTGACAAAATATATAAAATGATTGATAAAGAGTTTTTGTGACTTAATTGAATAATGAGATTAACTCAAAGAATAATGGTTTTGACAAAATTCGTAAGTACTAACAAAATATATAAAAGAATTGATAAAGAGTTTTGAATTATAACCAATCAAGTAATGAGATTAATGAAATGAATAATTGTTTTGACAAAACCTGTAATAGTTTTGACAAAATCAATAAATATTGATAAAAAGTATAAAATGATTGACAAAGAATTTAGGTTTATGACTAATTGAGTAATAAGAATAACTAAAAAAATAATTATTTTGACAAAACCAATAAATACGGATAATACATAAAAAGAATGAGTAATGGTAATTTTTTGATTTTTTCTCCTAAACATGAAAAACTCATATTCCCATCCTATTCCCTCTCTATCCTTCCCAGGTGTTAAGGCACTTTTGTAAGTTTTGAAAGTTGACATAGTATTTATATCTTTCTCCCAAACAATAAAGATACAAATATCATGATAGTATATTTTATCATCACGCAACCGAATCGATCGTTGCCTTTTCTCGTCCGGAATTTTGTGGTATATGTGGCTGCATGGAATATGAAATTAAAAAATATATATATTTAAAAGAAAATAGCTCAGATATCTGAAGATGCCGTCTTCAATAAGGAATGGTTACAATCCATCCTTCCGTACTTGATAATTAAATGATTTTTTTGAATAAGCTGTCAACCACATTGTCTCCTTGGATGACCAATGTTATATCAGATCTGGGTCAAAGCTCCAAAAATAAACAAAATATATCATTCGGCGGCGACAACCCATTCCAAAACCGTCCAAAGAAACAACCCATCAACATTATTTATCCTCCGGGTCGTTTGTGATTGCGTTGAGGCACAAAAGCTGCGAAAGTCAGCTATTGAAAAAAAAAAAAAAATCCTCCCACCTGTACAACGTATAGTTTTTTAAAAAAATAAAGAGAGATCATTTTGATTTGACAAGGCACATGTACTGCCTCCATATATTCCTCCACATGGTCCCTTGCTGCTCACGAGAAGGCCGTTATCCAGACCTGTTTCCTCAAAAAATCACAAGATTCTCACAAGTGAGGAAGTAAGATCTTTCAGACAAAGCAAATTAAGTCCCCTCGGCGTATATACAGAATACGCACTTTCAATTTGGTAGATGAAAGCTCCCCAAAACTTTGAATTTGGCAGCAGATCACGCCAGATTTTTTTAGAGTTTCGTAGGTAAATTGTATGTCTTTTTCAGGAATTTGGCCGCTGCTTCATCATTCCGATAACACAAAACCCGGAGAAGTGTGTTTGGCTCTCGTGGACTCCATTGACCTGTAGTTGGAGGCAATGGAAGACGGGACTTAGATGAGCCACCACACATCTCCTTAGTGAGTTGACTGAACTGTTCAATAAGGCGCTCAGTGTCCAGGCGAAACAGGGGAAGTATATCTCTTACGGTGGTCGAAAGTTTCCCTATCAATTCAGCAGGTAACCCATCTCCATTGGACCAGAACAAATCAGTCAAAAACTTGAAATCCTCCTCTAGTATTACAGAATCTTGCAAACTGAAAGCGCGGGAGGGGCCTCCAGCTAACAAAACCAACAGGAACCCTTCAAAAGATGTTTTCATTACGTCTGTAATCACACGGGTTCTCGCTCTATCATGCACTGTTGATGATATAATCTCCAAATATTGCTCGAGTTCCTGAAGGAAAGGCTCAATCCTAGAAGAAGCTTCCCCAACATACAGGCCATCCCAGAGAACATTATGAAGATCATGGAATATGACCTTGTATGCTATGACTTCAGAGAGTTGTCGGATGCCTTCCAAACAAGCAGCAGGGGAGTGCTCAAATTTAAAACCGGCCCCATTCGCTATATCATCCTCATGAATGGATTTAGAACTCCCCAGATGGGCTGCCGTCCTCTTTTCCAAGACCCCTAGCTCCATGCGAATTCGCTGCATAGTATTGATACGAACACAAAGCTGGGGTATCCCAAAAGAGTTACCTCCATTTGTAGTTCCCACCTGCGATTTCCTCATATGAATCCCTTGTGACTTTTCTTTCTTCTTGAATACGCCATGAAATTTCGATTTTGTTGAGCACCTAGTCAAAGCAGGTATAGCTGGTAAGAAAGTATTCCTGTCCCCTGCATAAAACATAAAAGGAAAATCTGGTCAACATGGTTCAACATGGATGTTGAGGCACTTTTTGGTGGGTCAAATGTTATGCAGTAGCTATATACCACAGCCAGATTTGGCCTTCATAATGTAACGTTCAAGAGTTTTGTCAAGACCACACATCAAGTCAGGAAGCAAATCTGCATGCATAGATATTGGCAACAGAAAGAATGCTTCCAGAGTGTCATCTATGATTCGCAGAACTTCAATCGCAGAAGGAGCAAAGCACTCTTTGTTTGCTCTTGGATTCCACACCTATTGCAAAAAGGATAGAATGGTTAGGTCAAGGATTTTAATTAAAAGGGCAAGTTTCATGTCCAAAAAGCAGATTAAGTAGTTTACGTCCAGTGAAAAGCATTACTTCAGAACAAATTTTTTAGCAGATGCTTCATTGCCTTCCAACAAAAACGAAACTCAGAAAAACAAGGAAGAAATTTATTTCTTTAACAATCTCATTCAAGCGCACAAGTTCCATCGAGACAGTGCCAAAAACCTCTAGTAGGTAATTACACATGAACAAAACTTTGTTTTTGGTAGGAAGAAAAAAAGGCTATCCCAGAACCCTAATGCGATTACTCAGTCCTTCTCAATAATATATTTCTTTTTTATTCCCTTTAGAAGGAACTAAACATTCTTCACTCAAACACACAAGTCACATTGAGACAGTGCCAAAAATCTCTAGTAAGCACTAACATATAGGACGGCCCAGTGCATAAGACTCCTACCAGGTGGGGTCTGGGGAGGGTTAGATGTACCCAGCCTTACCTCCACAATCAGAGAGGCTGTTTCCAGGATTTGAACCCGTGACTTCCACATCACATGGAAGCAACCTTACCGCGACGCCAAGGCTCACCCTCAATAAGCACTAACATATGAACAATATTTTTTGTGGCACTCCACTTTTGGATACATGGTATCCTTTCATTAGGAGTACATCTCAAGAATATTATTTATCCGTAGAAATAAAGGAAGCTTGACTAGGAGATTAGCAAGGTTTTGGAATACCTCTTGCTGCAGATTTCTGTTAACCCATTCTTCCAACCTATCAACTCTGACCTTTGCCCATGACTCGACCAGTTTGGCAATTACAGCTTCAGCCTCATAAGGAGGCATCTCCCTTATAATGGATTTCCCACCGTCTTCACTGTCAACAGAATCTTCTACAGCTATCTGCACAAGATTTTTCTCCAATTTATCAGCAGCCATCAGCACTTCTATAGCATCAGGTGTCAACTCAGTAATACCCTTGACATATTGCTTCAACTCTTTCCCATAACATGCATGAAGGGTAGCAACAGCAACACCAGCAGCAAGATGATGCCAACTCTTGAGCACAGGACTATATATCGCCTTCTCATTGAAAGCCAATTCAGCAATGTCTTGTGCAAGGACTGAAAGAGTGGAAATGGATTTATTCTGTTTTTTAGATACATGCCTCCCAGGGTCCAGTTTCTCCAATCTCTGCCTTAGAAAACAGACTAAAAGAAGTTAAGTTGCATTCTCACCACAGAATTGGACTACTAACATTGAAATAATAATATAATATGTTCATCTTTGTACCTCATAAGTTTCCAGAAGTCTTAAGCTCCAGCAGTGAAAAAACTAAAGTTTCTAATCATAAAGGAAAGCGTAAAACACAAGAGTAGAGATGATTTTTTGGAATATAACATCACAGCAGAGCAAAACAAGTTACTTTAGCCTATTATAATCAAAGAGATCAAACGCATGCGTGCATACAACAATTATTAGTAGTTCATAGCATCTACAACAGAGTGTTCCCTTTTTTTAGGAGATTGAAGAATGGAACTTGCCTGAGTAAAAGCAGCACGCAGTGATGATCTAATATATTTGTCAACTTTGCTGAGAGTAACATCAGTTTCTGTTCTCTTTTTATTGTGCCCATCTTCTGCCAACATTTTTGCTGATAATACTGCTAGAGACACAACATTTTGCAGTGATTCAATATTATCGTGGTTGAAACTATCGTGATATGAAAGAAGCCTTTTCTCTGCCCAATTTAACATCAAACTCAAAGTAGAGCTCAAGGTTTTTGTGTAAAAAGGATCTTTCCTGGCATCAGCATCTTTTTCAACTTCTGCCAGTAGATTACTAGACGCAAACAGTAGATCATACTCCACTTGGCCAGTGGCAACGTACTGATGAAATAAGACCCAAGAAAAACAAAGATTATGCAGCATGTCATTCATTCCAAGAATAATCCAGGTCTTCTTAATGAGCTCTAAAACCTCGTCAACCTCTTCAATAACTGAAGTTTCTTCATTAATATCAAAACATGCTTCTAGTAGAGTTTGGTAGATCTTGATATTCAATGGAAACCCATCAGCCCAGTGACATGCCTCAGAAAATGATCCATCAGAGGATCTACAAGCAAGAGACATTACAGCATTCCGGAGGGATTGCATTGATTCACCAGTCTTTGCAATATCTATGGGTTTCTCAAGGGCTCCACGAATAATGCGCTGAAGCTGCTGTGCAGAAGTCTCTCTCTTGTTTAGTGGCAGGTAAGGATGCAAAAGCAATCCTGCTTCAAGAACCTTCAAATTTTTCCTTAGCCAAGCCTCATACTCTTGTTCATAGGGGAAGTCTGAAGACTTGAGCTGTTGTATCAGTTCTAGTGGAAGAACAATTGACTCCATGCGTCTTCCAAGCTATTTTATGAACAGAGTATTAAGCTGTCATAAGCGGATGCAAAGTAAAGCAGCCAAAAAAATGTACATGCTGAAATTTCACATTTTGGTCCACATGTTTCAATCCCAATCTATTCAGAACTTAACAAAACGAAGAGTTACCTTTTTCAGTAGCAGAAAGCCAGGAAATATCATCCGAACATAATGATCAACAACCAAACAATATTAAAAGTAAAATATTAATAAAATAAAATTTATAACCCCTGTAACAAAGGAACGCGCCAAAAAAATGCAACCAGTTAATGTTCATTAGCTACCTCAGTTCCTCATCTTCCTCACTCAATTTTAGTCTTCATAAAATTGGTATTCGTTATTATTGCTTTTGCAGTACACGAAGAGTATTAGAAAGATATATGGAACTTTTTCTTCTCGTCTCTCCCCAAACACAACTTAGAAACATAAATCGCCCCTACGAATTTCAAATTTCAAGAACCAATATGAGAAATATACATAGTTCAGTGAAGGACATCGCTCCACAGTGGAATCCAGTATTTCAAATTCAGGAATAAATTTAAAAAGAATTCAATTAGCAATAAAACAAAAAGCTTTTAGCACGTAAGTTTCTCCTTCATGTCAAAAACCGCTAGACTGCAAGGATGTTCAGCGAATCAAACGAAGTTCAAATTCCGAGCTTAGAACAAGATACAGATATATCATCTCCCCGTTTTTATCTTCCACCATTTCTTAATTACAGATTTCTATACTGATATTCCGAAAGAGGAAAGAAAAACAATTGCATTTAACTAAGTCCCACCTGACCTGAGGCCACTCTCAGGAGGGCTCGACGAATTCTTGTATCCGACTGCTCAGAAACCCTCATCTGTAACCTCATCAACTCTCCCGTCGTCACCGCCCGCTTACTCTTCACCTGACTCGCCAACTCGGCCTTCTTCTTTGACGACGACGTCGTTTTGAGACCCAGAGCCTTCTTCACCTTGCTTGCCGCCGTCGAAGTCAGCGACCTATGTAGCGACGGAGACGGCGTCAGCGCCGAATTACTCCGTTCCCCTTTCTCGGACTGGGAAATGAACGTCAAGGGCTTCCCCCCAGTGCTCCGACAAGCAGCGACCAGGATCTCGTAAGCGGTTTCCCGGAGCTCCGAATCGGACAGATTCGGAGCAGGGTCGCCGAAGGGAGAAGGCAGGTCTTCAATTGGGTGAACAGGCATGGTGCTTTGGAGTGACTGGTGTCTCCTAGAGCCTCCGAGTGCTCTGTCCCTGAAGCTAATAGACATTCCTTATAGCGAAAAAGCGAAAAAGAAAAGGGAAGGAATGCTTTATTTCTCTCTCTAGTGTGGTCCACCTTGCTTTGTTTGGGCCAGTGACGCCGATCTCTCTCTCTCTCTCTCTCTCTGTCTATCTCTCAATCTGTGCTGTGCTTGGATGTCAGAGAAAGAGTGAAGATGAGGAAGGTTAAGTTGGTTATTCTTGCTTTACTTTTAAGGTAACAACATGATGCTGTGTGGTGGGGACAGAGAAAAGGATAATTGAGAGGAAGGAGACTCGTCCACTATAAAAACAGTAGAGGGCGGTTTTTGGAGGCGAACAGAGAAAGAGAGCTTCCAAGTTCAGAATGAATGGAGTTAGGAGGTGGGTAGAGAACAGACAAGTTGACAAACGACGCGCAAACTAAAAAACAAAACAGCATGAAAATTTGACTATAATTTTCGAATTTAAATTTTTAACCACTGGGTCAAAATCTTTGGGATTAATCCACAATCTAGTCGTTAGTTTTAAATTAAATATAATGTTTATTTATTTAATAAATTAGTATTTATTAATAATTTTATAAAACATGAAATTTAATAGTTACGTTGAAAAGTGGAGAGTCTGATGGGGAAAAAAAGTGGAGAGAGGGAAAGTAGAGACAATCCAAGTTCATGGCTATTAGGGGTGGGGCTGTGCAGTGTCAGATCCCTCCCGATACCCTGTCTGAAGAATGAATGGACTATATTTTATAGTCTGATGTTCGGCCCTGCCCTTGAATAGCCCTAATTATTTTGGGTTGGGTAGGGGTGGGCTGGGCAGGAGCTTCCCTGTCTAAGTGATAATGTTTTATCTTATTCATATATGAAAAAAATAATTTCATGTAAATTTTATAAACATTCATGTAGTTACCAATACTATATGTTTTATCTTCGCCCTAAGTAATACTCCCTCCGGTCCTAATTATAAGACAAAGTTGACTTTTTTGGAGAAATTAAGGAAGCCAATTAAATCACTTTAGAGTATTTATATTTTTAGTATCTTTAGATTATTTATCAGTTTATTAGTTAAATTAATTAGTTTGAAAAAAATATATAAATATAAATATTCTAAAGTGATTTAATTGGCTTCTTTAATTTCTCCAATAAAATCAACTTTGTCTTATAATTAGGACCGGAGGGAGTATAAACTTCAAATACATTTGATGATTCCACATCTTGGGATATTTCAAAATAAATCTACAAATTGAGACTTGAAATTTAAAAAATACCATATGTCTTAACAAATATCCATACTTTAAAAATTAAACAACATCCATAATTCATTATAAATAAGGAATCAAAATGATTGTAATTAAAGCCGTGAAGTCAAAGTAGTTTTCATCAATTCAATGTCTCAAAAGTTGATCAAATGATGAAGCATCTAGAAAAAAAATAAAAATCAACTACAATTTAATACATCACAAAGTAAATAAAAAAGGAAGAAATCTACTTGTAAATAATGTTTAGTGGCTAGGGCAAAAACGAGATGATCATAAGAGTATTATACAATAGACAATATATATTTTAAATAAAAATATATATATGAAATAATATTTAATTGATATAAAATTTTATATTTTAAATAAATGAAAATAATTTTCAGGGTAGGGCCAAATGGGCAGGGCAGCACCCCTTATCCGATGCCTAGCTCTGTCCGGTTATTAGCCCGCCCAAAGCTGTCAGAAATTTTTTCGAGCCACTTTTTTAGGACTGGGCTGGATAATCTTTTTTCAGGGCTAGGGTGGGCGCACCGGATCATTGGACACCATGCTCACCCCCAATAGCTATCACATTACCATTCTCATTTTCTAATTCCTAATTAATCTAATTTGTTACAATCTCATTAATAGAATTTAATATAAGCGATAATATTATTAGTCCCTACAGTTCTTTTAAATTTTTGTTTTAGTGTTTGTAGTTTTAAATATAATTGGTTTTAATCCATATACTTTTATAAAAAATTGAACTGACTTCAACGACTAATCCTTAATTGTTTTAATGAATTTTGAATTTAGTCCTTATATTTAGAGTCAAATCAATTTCTTAAGAAACCAAAACCAACAATTTAAAATTTTAAATACCAAACTTAAAACTCAATCAGTATATGTGTATATACATGTATGTGGCAAGGTTCAAATGTTAAATTAAAATGAGGAGAAACTTAACATTTGGTGGTGGCTCAATAAAAAAATACGTTACTTTTTAGACATAATACTACTAATAATAATAATTAGACATAATACAATACAACACAAGCTGGAGGATTCTCATCCTCCTCCTGACTGTAATCTGTATGATAAAGTGTCGGCAGCCAGATATCTGTTGGAGGTCAACTGAAGCAACGATTCCTCAGTGAAGAAAGGGTTCCCGCCAATGATTATAAATCATTCCTTCATTTAATTATTCATTCTATTTAATCATTTATTTATTTATTATTATCACTTACATGCTTTTAACAGCGATATCACAATGCTTCGTTGTGATAATAATTAAACAAAGAATATATTTAATTTAATACCGCAATTAACAATTTACACCATTAAATCAAGTTAATTGAACAATTAAATAAACAGATAGAATTGAGTATAGACAAAAAATGCAGTAGAGGACGATCAATATATATATATATATATATATATAAATAAAATCAACAATAGAAAAACTAGTTGTAATTGCTTACTAATTATGATGAATGTAATGCAACGTATTCCGTGTGATGGGCAAATTATAGATAAAAATTCAAATAGATGCCTTTTTGGAGTCGATAAATATAGGGCATGGTGCAAATATAACTGACACCATAAAACTTTTTTTAAAGTATAAAAGTACCCATGAAAATGTTAAAATAATGCAAAAATGATACAGTTAATAAGTCAATAAATATTATTTGTTGAGTAAATATGTCTGTGAAGAAAAGAAAATGATATAAAAATATATATAAAGGTTTTGAAATTGTGCAAAAATGACGCGACTATTGAGTCATTCAACGTCAACTTTTTAACAAAAAGTCATCGTTGTGTAATGTTTTCGCTCCTAATGGCCCTGATTACCATTTGAGGTTCTTTTGCAAGACACAACAGTGGCACAACCTTCTCACTTTCTTAGTTTCTTCGTCATTATGAACATTATCAAAGCATTTAGACACATTAGTTTATATGACAATCAATGAGTCATCCTCAACCTCATCTTCATCTCCTTCCAGCACGTCACTAATTTATAGAGATGGTACTCATAATGTGTAGATCATTAGCTTCAAGACAAAGCCACCAACAACAAAAGAAAGGAAAGGAAAGGATGGTGGATAAGGTGACTTGGGGAAGGGAAGTTCCAACCATGAAGGTGCAGCCAATGAGTCATGCAAAAAACCTCGCTATGGTGATCAAGCTGTTAGGAGCAAAAACGTCGTACAACACACATGAGAGCTATTACCTCCGATTCTAAATATAGGATAAAGTTTGTAGTGCAATTTGCACTACAAACTTTATCCTATATTTAGGACCGGAGGGAATATTTGCTAAATAGTCAATGTTAGTTGACTAAATTACCATGACATTTTTACAACATTTTAAAAACTTCATGTTTGTTAAATTATTAACATTAGTTGATTTAACCGTCACAACACTTTTATGCCAATTTAAACCTTTATGTATACTTATGTACGCAAGAAAACTAGATAGTGTTAGGCATTACACTTTAACCTATAAACATAATAGAAAATGTCAACTTATTATTATTATTATTATTTCAGCGAAAGTGTCGAATTGGAACAAAGCAATGATGGTGAGAAGGCAGGTGATTGCGCCGGAGAGTATGCTGGGAAAACGAGGGACATTTGTTCAGAAATGTCTGTATCCGGAAGGATTTGGAAGCAGTCTCTGTATTTATTATGAAAAATGTTTATCATTCACAGTCATTATTGACTGCTTCCAATTTTTCTCGGGCCCTATTATTACTATTATGGGATTTATCTGTTTTCTTTCACAGCTATGCAGCTCACAAAATATAGGTTGACGTTAGATTATTTTAACCTTAACAATCTCTGATCTTAACAAAATCTTTTTATTCAATAAATTCACTTACTAGTGTACACTTCAATCAAATCATTCTCTTTAATCCTGGCCATTTGTTTTACAAGTTTACTACAAGAAATCATGTCTTGGAGGTTACGTGTCACATTTCTATTTTATTTTAATAAATTAATCAAGAGAATGTCCAGTGCAGGATGACATTGGAGATGTTTTTTTTTTTTTTGTATTTAACAACATTCAGCCATGAATAATGTCTGTTATGTGTGAGTGTGATGCTTATATAAGGAAAAAAAAATTAAAATTACCCATAGCCATTGCCCCTGGGTTTGATAAAGTTTAAATCTGACCTAGTTAAATAGTTATATAAAAAAATTTTAAATTAGTTAGAGCGATTCTCAAAAATTAGTTTCTTATGCTTCATACAAGGAGTTATCATTGGGATGGCGATGCATATTTTGATAATCTCGTAATAAATGTTTTTTTTTTTAAATTTCCTTGTATGCAAAAACGTCCAAATTAGTACTGTCCAATTTTTGCTATTATTAAAGCGTACAAATGTAACAACCAAAGTAGGTTACATTGAAGTCGCTTTGATTATTTCGATAGAAAAGTAGCCCCAATTATGGAACAAAACCAAAAAAAACAGTCAAACTTGCTATCCACCTTTACATAGGCGTTTGAATTTTAAAGAATACTGCTCATTTCATCTCTTGTTACAAAAATATCTCGTTTATAAGGTATTCCACTGTTGGATATTTAAATATGCTGACTCTTTCCCATATGACATTTGATTAGTGAGTAAGAATGGAATTAAAAACAAAATCAGATTTTCTCATATCACCTGGATTTCATTATTTTCGTATCATGCGTTGTGTGTTTAAAAAATCAAATTTCTATTCACTCTCATATCACCTGGATTTCATTTTTAGTGTCCATTTGGGTTACTGGTAGAAACTGTTTTTATAACTTGATTTACGGTATACGAGGTAAGTATGTGAGACAGTGAGAAAAGTTTTGTGTCAATTTACATGAACGTACTTTTCAAACATTAACTCAAACAGGCTCTTAAATGTGTTGCTTGTTTGGGAAGCACATAAAAGAGCCATTTTTAAGTATTCTTCTGTAAGTTAAGACAAAACTCCTCTTATATAGTTTCCTCCAGGGTCATAAAAGTACTTTTGAAATGCTAAAACAATCAAGCAGGGGAAGAAAAATCTAGTTTGAATTATAAACTTAGCTAAGAAAAGAAGTGGGCTATACGCAATGCTCCTGGAGGCCCAATGAGTCGGGTGGTCTTGTTGGGCTCAAAACCATTGGCTCCACAAAAACAATGTTTTGGCATCCCAGTTTCTAGATTTCATTTCAGGGGTGCCAACAGATTCGATGGAGACTTGTGTGAATGTTTTTTAAAAAACAAAAAAATAAAACCCTCATAATTCTCAAAATTCCCTGAAGTGATGAACATGCCTTTTCACTTTGATCTCATTATTTACAGCTAATATTGCAAGAAGCTCTCATGCTCTGCATAATGACTCCAAGCAACATGCTTTTTTCTTTTCCAATTTTTTATTTTGGCCCATGATGGAACAAGTATGGTGTTAGCGTTATCAAGGAATTTGGAGCAAGAGTTTTCATGGATTGAGCCTACTGAGTGTTTACTTGGTCTGCCATAATGGGCTCACCTTTAGTCCATTCTACAGCCTATTTAGTTTGGGTGATTTTTTTTTTTGCCAATCGTTTGGGCTGATTTAAGATCACTGTATCAAGTTCTGATATATATGCATCTAGGAAAATACGAACCGATTTGGATTCCTTGAGGGAGGAATTATGTTTAATGTCTAATAATACCTCGAACAAATTACTTCTAACAAGAGGATACCGTGGTTATAAAGAAAAACATGAACCAGGAATCATGGCAAATAATTATGTTACTGTTTTAGAAAAAAAATAAGTAAACATTTGTATTTTATTTTTTGGTTTCAAACTAATGATTTAGCTCTTCCAAGATCCATATTGTTTTTGGTTTATCCAGATATACAGTCCTTTAAAAAATAAAATATTTTAACTTGGATGTTCGTCCAAGTTTCCCCCCCCCCATTTAAGTCAACATAATAATGAATTCCGTTAACTAAATTCTGGCGTCAAATAATAAGTAGGCTGGTGTTATATTTCTTAATCAACCATGTTAACTTTAGACTTTGACTTACCCAAATATCAATATTTTACGAAGTCAGCATTATTTAGTCAAACTTTACATGGTTAAATTAGATTATGGATAAAACACCGTCAAGTTCAATATAATTGCGATGAAAGGAAGAAAGTTCAGATGTCTTGAGTTCATTTTTTTTATGTCAGTCTTGCTTATATAATGTTGCACTTTAGTAAATTTATTGAAGCAATAATAAGTTATGCAGATTGAAATGACCATTCTGACTAGCTTTAATTTTTTTTTAAAAAAACATATCTTCCTTAAAAGGGTAAAAGAAGCAAAGTAATGTTGAAGGAATTGGGGGGAATGAAACAAAAGAATAAAGCAAAGGGAGAAGGGGGGAGGTGCCATGAGATCATTACGTGTACAGAAAATATAAGGTGGGTACGATAGTCAACAAGAAAATCTGTACAATTATTCTGCGAATGAATATAATTGTGAGGAATTAATTAATGGCAAGTATAGAGATAATTGGGAACAGCGTTCAAACGTTGACCACCAGCAATGGAACTTTAATTTGCCTTTTACGGGACACAAGCTGGTGGTGGTAGCAGATTCCGTGGCCTCTCAAAGAAAATAAATATCACGCAACGACGACGTCACCTTTATTATTATTAGACATTAGTCCCACTAATTCTACCTTTTTAGTCCCGATACAAATAAACCAAGCCCCCATGTTATTGTTCCATATCACCTCGCGGTTTGTTTTATCAAACACGTGCTGTGGCTGTGGGACCCCGCCGACGCCGCAAATCCTAGATGTCCCCACAGGGTACGCCCTCTGCACCGACCCACACCTTGCTGCCACCTTACTACGTCACCTTGTTGCTCATTATCGGCACCATCTTATTGGCCAATTGGCCAGTCCCACGGTTCTGGAGCCTCTTATCTCGACACGCGTCACCCAACCTGTGGTCCTTGTGCGTCCAGACAGGACCATAGTTTGTGGTGGTCCCTACTGTTTTTCCAACGGGTCCCTTCGTCGACATCCCCCAAAGAT
The DNA here is from genome assembly GCA_963242795.1 of Inga leiocalycina. Lineage (NCBI taxonomy): Eukaryota > Viridiplantae > Streptophyta > Magnoliopsida > Fabales > Fabaceae > Inga > Inga leiocalycina. The sequence goes on from OY725322.1 coordinate 21,661,049, forward strand.
AAGTAGATTCCTTAATTACTACTTGTGTCTATGCCAAATCACCCTCTTAATTACTTCCTCCTCCTCTATTTGACAACATGAGAACGCAGCTTAGTAGGGGCAAAATAAGTTTTTTGGTTTATTGTAATTAATAGGTATAAAATTGTAAAAATTACATTGATTAGCTTGAAACTTGATTTAAAATAAGGATTAAAAATTTTTGTCAAAATAAATTTATAAATAAGACTGGTATAAAAGTACCCCCTTTTATCTTTAATATAAGGTACCAACTAATAAGTGTTCTTAACCCTTTTTATAAGACATTTGCTTGTGTCTAAAGAGTATTTAATATTTTTTCTAATGTTTGCCTATATTTAATAAGGGCAGTGGGAGAGAGTAATAATTAATATGATATTAAAGTTTAATGCAATTAGTAAGGGCAATTTTGAAAATTACTTAAATTTTAGAAAAAATCCAATGCTTTCAATTTTTATTAGTTTATAAGATTTGTTAGTTGATATCTTATAATAAGAATAAGAGAAAGTAGCGTGGATATAAAGAGACTGCCAATATTATAACCCACGTCATGGGGTTTAATAAATTGATGTGAAGGGGAACATGCATTTAATTTCTTGTTTTGAGGAAAGTGCCATTTTGTGGGCGATGTAATCTACGTAATTGACATTTGTTGATTAGTGTGGTCGTGGAAGCTAATGTTGTGTTTGAAACTTTTGAAAAATAATTTTTATGATTTATAAAATAAATATATGTGAGGAGTTTTATATCAACTTACGGAAAAGGGTTTCTGAGACTATAGTTTCAAAATTTTCCATGCACTTACTAAAAGGAGGAGAGGTATATACGTATAATGGAGAACAAAAGGGAGAAAGGAGTTGGGGCGATTTGGTTGAAGAAGAAGATATGGCAATGGGGGCCATGGGCATTTTAGAAGGCCGCAAATATTGAATTGGATACCTCTACCTCTAAATTGATCAGTACAAGTTGATTATTAGAGAGGGACCACTAGTCTCAAAAAAAGTTGGTCTGGTACACAGTCATTTGATAAAAAAAAAACCTATAAAGTCATGAGTAATGAGCGCTAATTTCACGCAAATATAAATTTTTTATTGATGGACAAACTGTAAGTTTAAAGACATACCTTAACAGTGATCATCAAAACTCAACTCACCAAAACTTTTATCAATGGTTTTATAGTTTATTAATTATATAAAAGCTTCATTAGTGTCGGCACCCCTGGGGGAACTGATTACTAAATTAAAAGAGCATTAGAAGATGAAGCCACGGTTCCATGGCCGACGCCACTGTCTCTGTCAAGGTCAGTGATGAGAAGAAGAAAAAGGAATAACGGAAGTCAAAAAAGTAAGTTGAATTACAAAAATGATGCATGTGGCTGGCCACAACCAGATGGCGGTGCCTTTCCAGTTTCCTCCTTGTTCCTGTCCCCCCCCCCCCCCCCAAAAAAAAAAACACATAATAATATTGCCTTTGATTCTTCAAGAGATCGATGAGATCATATGTTTAACAAGCAAAATCTCACTAGGCCCCGCACATGATAATCGCCATCATGTTTGGGCATAATCTGAAACCTACTTGCGTAACCCCACATAAATTCGATCTATGGAAAAGTGGCTTGATTCATCACTCTAATTAGACTAAAACATCAACAAGCTTCTATATGTTCCGTCTCTGTAATAAGAATTTGAAATGACGGAAGCAATTAATTACATGGTATACATGAATAGTTCCAAAAGTCAAATAATTTTAATGCGTTTTTGTGCCCAGTGCCGACAACATGACACCTCTTTAGAGTGCAGCCATATCTGCTTGGGCCTCCTCTCTGTCAGTATTTATAAGACATCTCCATCTTGTTATGGTTCCGTTGATTAACATTTAAATACTGTAATTATAAAATCCCTCCCCTGAATTTTAAGACACCTCTATTATACAGTAATTTATATAAACAAACAATTTCTAATCCTGGTTCACTGACATGCATATATACCGATACAGTTTTTGAATATGCATAAAGTTTATAAAAGAATTTTATCATCAAGTTTAAAATAAAATTAAAGAGGAATGATAGGAGAAAATGGCTAAAAGCTCCCATGATTGCAAATTTTATTACCCAAATGTATCTAAAATTTATTCAAGGCCCATGTGCATCTGATCTTCAAGAAGTGCAATTTGCAAATAGTTGAAGATTATAGATTGCACGCGACTAAAGAAGGGTAGTGTTGGTTTAAGAATATGTATCTTGGATACTTTTGAATAATAAATTTTGTAATAAACGATATTTCAGTAATTTTCCTTGTAAAACTAAAAACTGTGCATGAAAGATATTTTTTTTACCAGCCTATTGAAAGAGATTTCATACGTACATGCTGGGTTATTATATTGAAAATTAATGACGCCTGTAGCCCTGTACAGTGAGCGTCACGTCGCGTACAGATGAGCTTGAGAGGGTGAAAACTGTACTAAGTGTACTGTGCTAAATTCTATGCATGAGACTATTTTACGTACGTACGTACGTACGTCGGCATCCATATTCCATACGGTAATTACTAATTACTAATTACAAGGAGACACGGCACATAGTCCTAATAATCCTAAATCCCATGTTTAGCCATAATTTAAAACCTACAAACTCCAAATATACTGCCTCTATAACTTTATTTATAATGTTGCATATAGGGCTATATTATATTGTGAGCATGAGCGGAGGTTTAATTTGATTGGTCGAACCAAACAACCCGTACATTTATACTATTTTCCCGGTCCTAATTATAAGATAAAATTAATTTTTTTAAAGAAATTAAGAAAACTAATTAAATTACTTTAGAGTATTTATATTTTTATTTTTTCCCTCAAACTAATTAGTTTGACTAATAAACTAATATATAATCTAATGATACATAACATATCATATAATTAAGTAACTTATTTAGCTTCCTTAATCTCTCCAAAAAAAGTCAAATTTATCTTATAATTAGGACCGGAGGTAGTATATGAGTTTCCAACATCAAAAGTGGTCCATTGGTATATATAGTATATAATAGAATTAGAATTATTGGGTAGAAGAGGGAGGGATAATGACAGAAGCAATTTATTTACATTGGCAGCTCCAAGAGTCATATCTCTATAATTCAATTTGAACGATCTTTTCATCTCTCCCACTTTTTGGGTGTCGACTAGTACCACTCTTTATACATCACCCATCTGCTTCTTCTTCTCATCTGTCGCTATTTATATTACACACACACTACAAAAAAAAAGATATTTCGTAGCGGTGCACTTGTAGCGGTTATATTAAACCGCTACAAATTATAGTATTTATAGCGGTTTTTTCCTAAACCGCTACAAATTTATAGCGGGAAGAATATTTGTAGCGGTTTCCTACAAAAAACCGCTATAAATTTGGCGCGAAATTCCCGCAAAAACTTGTAGCGGTTATTTTGTAGCGGTTAATGCACATAAACCGCTACAAAATACCAAAGGTCAGAATTTTGTAGCGGTTTTGGGCAAGAACCGCTACAGAATTTCAAGAGACTCCAAATTTGTAGCGGTTCTGGGCAGTAACCGCTACAGAATTTAAAACGTTGTGAAGATTTGTAGCGGTTATTGTAGAACCGCTACAAGTTTTGATATTTGTAGCGGTTAGGGTAGCGGTTATTTTTAATAACCGCTACTAATTACTGGCCTATTTAAACCACTCGCCTCCTCCATTTCTCATTTTGCTCATTTTGTTTCCTGAGGTTCCTCTGAGTGATTTCTTCAAAATTTGAGAGTTCAGACGTATCTATAAGAGTTTTTGGTCCGTATTCCGCAGTATTAGCACTTGAGGTACGTATATAACACGTATTTTTATTTATATTTGTATTTTTATTATATTTTTGTATAATAATGGACTAATTTTTTTTTTTAATTTGTACAGTTGATATGGCTTCAGGACAGGATAAGGGGAAGGCCCCTATGGTCCCCACACCGACTTTACGGGGTGGCGGCAGCCGGGCAGGGGGCAGAGGGAGGGGGGCAGCGCGCAGGCAGGGCTACCTCGGCATCTCAGCCCAACCCCCCACAGGCACCGCCGACGATCCCACAGGCGACAACTGTACCAGAGGTGCCTGAGGTGGAGGGGACAGATATTAGCGTTGAGGACTTCCTCAACGAGGAGGAGTTCGAGATCCCGATTAGTGGGTTCAGGGAGATGGAGCAGTTCCTCGATGAGGAAGAGGCTCGGGAGCAGAACAACCCACGAGGGTCGTCTTCGCGGTCCACTGGGTTTGAGGTGCAGGTCGAAGGTAAATTAATTTTTTAATTTAGTAAATTATTTATTTAAATTAGCAATGTTAACTTTGAATTATAATTTATCTAACGTGCGGTCAACTGTGCAGATGAGCAGGGGAACGTGTCGACGAGGAGGCTGGATGTGGCCGGTCTGAACAGCATGGACCGGTCCCTGCGAGTTGTAGTGCCGTGGAACGAGGGCACTGACCAGCCGATCCACAATGGGGGTCACCTGCTCAACCGCTTCCTGAGCGACCTGGGATCGAATTGGATGCGGTTCCCCCTTCACTTCCCGACGTGGAGGCATCTTCCGAAGGGGCCGAAGGACCAGGCTTGGGAGGAGGTGGTTCAGGTAATTAAAACTATTTAATTAATATCTTTTGTAATTAATTCTATTTAATTATTTTTTTTAAATTATGATTTTTAGTATTATTGATATTTAAATGTATTTTTTTCAGCTGCGATTTGCCATCCGGGCCAACCGGAAGAGGTACGCCCTCGTGAAGATGGGCGACGCCTGGAGGAACAGGAGGAACCGTCTCTTCCACAGTGTGGATGGGGACGGGACGATGCCTTTGGAGCAGCTGCAGGAGAGCGTCCCGGACGGCGTGCCGCCGAACGACTGGGCGCGTTTCGTCCAGTTCAGGAGGAGCCCTCAGGCGCAGGTAATGTATTTATTATATTTTTTATATATAATTTTCTAATTGTTAAATATTAAATTATAATTTCAATTTAATTTGTATTTAATTTCAAATTTTATAATACATTTAATTATTTGTTTTTCCAGGAGCTTTCTCAGAGGAACGCCGCGATCCGGGCGCAGCAGACGATCCACCACACAGCAGGATCGAAGACCTTTGCTGTGACCTACAGCGAGCTGGTAACTTTTCAAGTGCTTCACTTACTTTTAGCTGATTATTTCATAATACTAATTGTTTTGTAATTGTTTCAGGAGACGAGGGCACAGCAGGAGAACCGTCAGACGGACTATGCGGAGCTGTACGCCATCACACACAGACACCGTGACGGGACATCGACCTCTCAGCAGGCTGAGGCGGCCATTGTAAGTTATTTTATTATTATATTTTTTATAAAACCAAGTTAATAATGAAAAATGGTAATTATTAATTGTTTTATAAAATGGCAGGAGCGGATGCAGCTATCGCAGGCTGAGCTGCGACAGACCCAGCCTGAGGAGTCACAGGGGTCAGTGGATCCGACGGCTCCTCTGAAGGCGGGTCTGGCTCAGCCTGAGCACCCCGGACGAGTGCGGGGGATGGGGATAGGCGCCAGACCCAGCATGATCTACGGCAGGAGCGCCGCCTCTGAGGCTGGCAGCTCTAGAGGGGTCAGACGTCGGAGGGACGAGTCGATTGACCAGCTGCGGTCAGATTTGGAGCAGACACAGCAGTAGATGGCGCAGCAGCAGCAGATGCAGCAGATGCTGCAGGTGCACGCAGATACGATGTACGCTCAGCAGACGCAGTGGCATGAGATCGCGAACACCATGCTCGAGGGAGCATGGGGTCGCCTGTTCCCGAACGAGCAGCATCCAGCGGTTCCCCCTGTCCCTCACTACGTCGTCCCTCCTACTGCTCCTCCTCCTGCTGATGACGATGGTGCGGTTCGGCCCGATCCAGCGGCCCGATCCAGCGGCATCTGAGGGAGGCCCACCTGAGGGAGCACCAGAGGATCCGCCCCCAGCTCCTTAGTTTAGGACTTTTTCTTTTCTTTTAAACATTTGTAAATACTTATGAGATTTTATTTCAGAATTTTCTTATTGTGTTTTATATAATTATATTTATATTATTATATCGCATTGAAATAATTTCTAAATGATTTAAATCTAAATTTTTAAAAAAAATAAATTATATATATATTTGTAGCGGTTATGTACTAATAACCGCTACAAATCTATACATTTGTAGCGGTTATTAGTACATAACCGCTACAAATATATAATAATTTTATAAATTAAATATATATATAATTTATTTTTTTAAATATATTTTTTAAAAAATAATTATATATATATTTGTAGCGGTTTTAACCTAAAACCGCTACAAATGTATAGATTTGTAGCGGTTATTAGTACATAACCGCTACAAATATATATATAATTTATTTTTTTAAATTAAATATATATATAATTTATATTTTTAAATATATTTTAAAAAAAAATAATTATATATACATTTCTAAATAATTTATACATGTATATTTGTAGCGGTTTTGAACTCATAACCGCTACAAATTTACTTATATATTTCTAGCGGTTTCCCTTCAGAAACCGCTACAAATATATAACTTTGTAGCGGTTATTTACTAGTAACCGCTACAAATACTCAAATCATTTGAATTTTGAAATTTGCCGCCTTTGTGCACATTTGTAGCGGTTTTCTCATGTATAACCGCTACAAATTAGAAAATTATTTTTATATTTAATGTCCAACGGCTTTAATATTAGTAGCGGTTTAATATATATAACCGCTACTAATTCGTTGAACATTAGTAGCGGTTATATATATAAACCGCTACTAATACTCAACAAGTACATTTTGAATTTCCCACCAATTAACGGCTTGAATATTAGTAGCGGTTTTTTATATGTAACCGCTACTAAATTATAAACGTTGGAATTTCTGTAGCGGTTGGTGTAGCGGTTTAATAACCGCTACAAAGTTATAAACGTTAGATTTTCAAAATATAAGGTTCTAGGCATTCGTCATTCTCTTCTCACTCATCTTCTTCTCTATACTTTCTTCTCTCTCACTTGTAGCTATGGATAAATCATGGATAAGGTTGCCGCGCAATTCTCCTGAATATTTGTACGGATTAAACAGTTTCTTAGATTTCGCATTCACTCACGCCAGCTGTAACGGCAAGATCGTCTGTCCGTGTCGGAAATGCAAGTTCAAGAAGTGGCATCCACGAAATGTTGTGAAGGAACATTTGCTTGTGAAGCCTTTCCATGAGGACTATACGTTCTGGGCAGTTCACGGTGAGAAGGCCGGCGTTAGATATGACGAGGCTCTTCCTCGAAGTTCTCAAGTAGGCGTTCAAGTAGATGAAGATGATCCTGTGAATGATGCTGTGCGTGATGCGTTTGGATTTCAAGGCGACAACTTCAACGAAGAAGTGCACGGCTCTGAGCCGGCTTTTATGGGGAATGAAGCAGCTCGGGATTTTTTCAGCTTGATGGATGAGGCAGATCGTCCTTTATATCAAGGTTGTCGCAAATATTCTAAATTATCTTTCTTGATCAAATTGTATCACATCAAGTGCTTGTGTGGGATCACGGATAAGGGAATGTCGATGTTGCTCGACTTATTACAAGATGCATTCCCCGACGCCGAGATTCCCACAACCTTCTACGAGGCCAAGAAGATCATCAACAGGTTGGGGTTGAATTATCAAAAGATTGATGCGTGCCCAAATGATTGTATGCTGTATTGGGGAGACGATTCCAGCAGGGAGACGTGCAAGAGATGTCACACATCGAGGTACAAGACAATTCGGAAGGGGGAAAAGCAGAAGAAGAAACCCGCAAAGATTCTCAGGTATTTCCCTTTGAAACCTCGTCTACAAAGATTATTTATGTCGTCTAAAACTGCTGAGCACATGAGGTGGCATGCCGTTGATAAAAACGAAGACGGTAAATTAAGACATCCGCGGGATGCAGCTGCTTGGAAAACGTTTGACAACGACTTTCCAGATTTTGCGATTGACCCCAGAAATGTCCGGCTTGCGTTGGCGACCGACGGTTTCAATCCTTTCGGGAATCTTAGCACAAGTTACAGCATTTGGCCGGTAATTTTAGTTCCCTACAACTTACCCCCTGGATGTGTATGAAACAAAGCTCTTTCATTATGTCTATGATCATTCCAGGCAAAAAGGCACCGGGCAATGACATCGATGTGTATCTCCAACCGCTTATTGCGGAATTGCTTGACCTGTGGAATGTCGGCTTGGAGACGTACGACGCTCACAGCAAGACTTTGTTCAACATGCGTGCAGCCTTGATGTGGACGATCAGTGACTTTCCTGGCCTTGGCACATTATCTGGTTGGAATGTGCACACTGGGTCGGCGTGTCCGGCTTGCAATTTCGACTCTGACGCACTGCGCCTTCCCCACAGCCGAAAGTGGTGCTTTATGGGGCATCGGAGGTTTCTCGATGGAACACACAAGTTCAGATTGCAACGGAATCATTTCAATGGGAAACCAGAGACAAGAGGACCACCTCAGACTTTGTCCGGTACAGATATCTTACAGCAGCTTGAGCATGTTGACGTCGAGTTTGGAAAAAGCGACGATTCAGCACAAACTCACCGAAAGACGCGCAGGACTTCGGCGCCTCAGCAGTGGAAGAAGATAAGTATCTTCTTCACGCTTCCGTATTGGAGATCTAATTTACTTCGCCACAGTCTTGATGTAATGCACATTGAAAAGAATGTTTGCGACAATGTGCTGTATACGCTGCTTAACGAACCCGGCAAGACAAAAGATCACCTTTAAGCTAGGAAAGATTTACGCGACATGGGAGTTCGTGAAGACGCTTGGCTAGATGAGCATGACAGATTTACACCGGCAAAGTTTACCCTCACAAAACCGAACAAGGATGTGTTCCTCGCGACGTTGAAGAAAATAAAAGTTCCTGATGGGTATTCAAGCAACATTTCTCGATGTGTCGACTTGCAGGCTCGAAAGGTTGATGGCCTGAAGAGTCACGACTCACATGTTCTTATGCAGCAGTTACTCCCTCTGGCTATAAAGAATACACTTCCTCCCGATATTTCCATCGTTTTGGTGGAACTTTGTTCTTTCTTTCGGAAGTTGTGTTCTAAGGTTTTGATCGTTGAGGAGCTCGATCAGCTGCAGTCGAAAATCATTCTTACGCTTTGTCACTTGGAGATGATCTTTCCTCCGTCCTTTTTTACTGTGATGGTTCACCTCACAGTGCACCTCGTTCATGAAACAAAGCTCGCTGGACCAGTACAATATCGTTGGATGTATCCGATTGAGAGGTACTCATTTTAAATATGTGCTTTCATTTATTGTCCGTATTTAATGTTTGCTCGTCGTCCTTTTCATCATTTTATATCAATTTTCTCTTATGTACTTCGTAGGTTCCTTGGGAAATTAAAATCTTACGTGAGGAATAAGGCGTGGCCAGAAGGTTCTATAGCTGAAGGCTATATAGGGGATGAGGTGCTATATTTTTGCTCAAGGTACTTTGATGATCTTGAGACGGCTTTCAACCGCCCGCCTCGTGTTGACGATTGTCCTGAACCTGCGCCGACATCAGGAGAATTTATCCCTCGTGTTGGTAAACCAGTTGGAGCAACTGAGAACTTCAAACTAACGGCAACTGAGAAGTTCCAAGCACATAGACATGTCTTGATTAATTGCACTCAAGTTGAGCCTTTCATACGGTAAGAATTGTACACTCATATGTATGTTATTCGATCTATATCTTTCGTAACATTTCTCACTTTCATTTCACTAACGCCTTTCCATTATTAATTGCAGGGAATTCAGAAGTCATGTCAAGCGTCAGCTCAGGATCCGTACACAGACATCCTCGGAAGTTGATAGGAGGGTCCACAGAGAATTCTCGGGCTGGTTTGCTCGCAGAATACTAAATGACCACAACCCACACTCACCGGATTTCAGAGCTCTCGCAATCGGCCCTCTTGATCATGCAAAACGGTTTACAGCGTACAATGTCAATGGTTTTAAGTTTTGCACGGTTTCACGGGATCAGGGATTGCAAACACAGAATTCGGGTGTTTATGGCACATTTGGGACAAGGAGTTATGCGAGCAGCAGTGACGCCAACATGCAGTTCAGAGGCGTCCCTTACTATGGCAAGCTTCTTGATGTGGTCGAGCTTAATTATCAAGGCCGTTTCACCGTGACGCTGTTCAAGTGTTTGTGGGCAAATACCACTACTTCTCGGGGACTGACAACTGACGACCTAGGGATCACATCAGTCAATTTCTCACGCCCGATTCATACTGGTCTTTCTCAAGATGATGAGCCGTATATTCTAGCTTCAGAGGCACATCAGGTTTATTATGTCGAGGACGAGCGGCATAGGGATTGGCACATGGTCGTTCATTTAAAGCCAAGAGACCTTTACGACATGGGTGAAGGCGATAACATCGCCTACGAGAGTGAGCCATTTCAGCCAGCTGATTTTGAAAACTACTTCCCTGAAGGCGATGACAATTTACCTCTACTGCGGTGAGTTTTTTTAAGTCCACGTCATTTCAATTAAATTTTTTAAATTTAATAATACATCAATAACAATAATTTTTCTACAAAATTTCTGTAGGGATGGCGACGATGAGTGATCAAATTCAATTGTAAAAAATTCGTCTTTACAAAAAATGCAAAAAATTTGTGTTAAAATAAAATGTAAAAAAAAATTAAAATAATATTTGTAGAATTCAAGTGTAAAAAATTTTTCTTTACAAAAAATGCAAAAAATTTGTGTTAAAATAAAATGTAAAAAAAAATGTAAAAAAAAAATTAGTATAATATTTGTAGCGGTTATTAAACCGCTACAAAAAAATAAACAACCGCTACTAAATAATAACCGCTACATTAACCGCTACAAATAATTAAACCGCTACAAAAATATAAATAACCGCTACTAATTAGTAACCGCTACATTAACCGCTATAAATAATACGTGAATCCCTATAAATACCCTTATCACAACTTATTTCAAACACTCCCCAATTTCTTTTCACCTTACCCTTCTTTCATTTCCTCTCATTTACAACTTCTTTCGTATGAGTAGAGGAGCTGAATAATACGATCAAATATGGTAACAAGATTTTCAATTTCTTTTAGAATACTTCTTTCCTTTCTATAAAATTTATTCTAAACATCTTTTCTTCTAGATATATCATAACTCTATCTCATTTTCATCTATTTTTCATATACAATTACATTATATTATAAAACATAATAATTCCTTATTATCTAACTATCCTTAATAATATTATTAACATAAATTTTATACTAATCATATTCAATTACATTTTTTCTTTTTAATTTATTAATAAGTTAAACTATTAAATAATAAACTAATTGAAATAGATAAAATAATAACAAATTAAATTATTTAATATAATATTGAAAAAAAAGGAAAAAATCAACGTATGTTGTAAAAAAAAATTTTAAATATTTGTAGCGGTTATTAAACCGCTACTAAATAACGCGCCTTTTTAAAGCTAAATTTAAATTTTTTGGCGCCAATTTTGAATTTCATGAAATTAGTAGCGGTTTGAAAACCGCTACAAATAAAATATGTCATTTTTAACAAATTTTTATTTTTATATATTTGTAGCGGTGTTTAAACCGCTACAAAAAGAAAATCCTTTTTTAAAGTTCTTAATAAATTTTTTTTATATTTGTAGCGGTTATATAACCGCTACAAATATCTCTTGATTTTGTAGCGGTTACTATAAACCGCTACAAAGGTTGTAGCGGTTATTTTTGATTGAGTAGCGGTTTGATAGAACCGCTACAAAGGCGCTTGCAACGTACGATTTAGTAGCGGTTTTCGTAACCGCTACGAATACCCTTTTTTAACCGCTACTAAATCACGTTTTTTTTGTAGTGACACATGCATGCATGTGCATCTTGTCAATTATTCAGCAAATTACAAAATTCTAAATAAGCATGCACTGTTGCTTTTTTACTTTTCAACCATGCTCCCTTTGATTCTTTTTATGAGACATTTCTAATTAAGCATGCATTTCAATGAAATTATAGAGTGGTGGTTAAATTACTACTCAACTATGATTGAAAATGAAAAAGATATTATGAAAATTAGTACATTGTTTTACATTTCAATCACCCCCGCATAATATGTACTTTATAAAAAGGACAGGAGTGTGAAACTAAGTTTTTCACATTGTACACGAACTTAATATTAAATCTCTCTAAAATATGGATTCAATTAAAAATTTCATGCAATTAATTAATTATTTTATTAATGTAACATTGTGACATGCATACATATGACGCCAAGTTATTAGATATAATATCTCTGTGTAATTTGTTGGCAAATAAAATATCTCTCTATGTAATTTGCATGCCAACTCAGGTTAAGGAATAATATTGAGAATGAGAAGTGAAAGTGTGAACAAGTTAAGAAATAATCAATCAAACACCACAAATCTAATACTTATTCCTTTGTTCTTTTTCTTCAAATATATATCCGAGCGATGCCGGCGATGCCTAGCCTACGTGCGTCCGTCGGCACGAGTTTGTGTCATTGTGGGAAACAGAGACACACAGTAACGTCAGAAATGATGCCCTCTAAAAGCTGCACAAAGTCATGAGGTAAAAAAAAGTTTTCAAAATGAATATATAGATTTTTTGTATAGAGTACGAGGAGATTGCTGTATTTTTCTTTGGACTGACGATATTATTGCTGTACGTATATAAGTGGGGTCTAAGAGGGCAACTTTAACGCGTTGCTAGAATTTGCACCAAAACATAAGATATGGATGGATCATTTCCATACATTTTTTAAGTGCAAATATATAATTTGATATGTCTTATAAGGCCCTTCTAACCACCTCATTGAAATCAAGCATAAGTACAATTAAAGTCTTGCTTGATAAAAAACTCAACAGGGATGATATTAAAACATCTTAATTAATACTTGACTTATGATGTATAATAAACTAAAGTACATATGTTTAGCCAGTTATGTTTACATCACGTTTCATTTTGGTCTTTTAAATTTAAAATGTGTATTTTTTATCCTTTAATCTGAACACTGTTAATATTATATTATCAAATTGGAAAAATTATTATCTAATAAAAAAATGCTGACTCTTAAAATTCACATTATTTTGGCCATCACATCAAATCAAATTTTTTAAGCGATTGGGACGGAACGAACTCATTAGTCGGAATAACAATTCTTGAGACTTTAATCTGGGACGGAACATATATCTCACTGCAGCTTGAAGACTTTCATCAAAGTGATATGAACAAAAAGCAATCATAAAGTAAATGTGAGTATTTAAAAAACATATGGCAAAAAGAGAGAGAGAGAGAGTATAAAAAAAATCCTTTTTTTTTTTAACTATATATATCGGAAGACTTTTTACTGGGCTTAAGAGAAACACATATACATGAAGCATATTACCTATGTGGCCGAATAAAAAAGAATAAGAATAAGCATATTACGTACTCACAAATCAGAACCAAGTTATGTTGAAGACACTTGGCTCTTACTATGTAAGATGATTTTGGGAAGAAGAGTGTTGGCGACCGATGGGTTTCCGATGTAAAGGGAGAGCAAATGGAAAAATTGATTAAAAATTGAGAGGTTTTTCTCCTCCTCCTCCTATTATTATTATTATTATTAAGATATGAATTTGTTAACAAATTTGAGTTTGAGATGGCAACCAATTAGAATTAAAATAATGTGACTTCAATGAGTCAGTATTTTATATTAGATAAGACTAATAGAGTTAAAATTAAAGGACTAAAATTATACTTTATAAACTTAAAAAACTAAAATGGAATTTGATGCAAACGTAAAGGACTAAATGTATATTTTAACCTATATAATATAGATAACCTATCTCTTATCATCACTACTACAAAATATAGGAAATAGTGATTCACGTTTTGTGGCATTTCTTTAGCTTTTTCTAAAATTTTTTTAATTGTTTTTAAATTGGTATGTTGTAGCACTTTCTTAGATAAATGCCACATATAAAGTGTTTTTTTTTAATTGAAGTAGCAGCTGTGACACTTGCTCAACGAAGTGTCACAACTGCTATGCACTTTGTGTAACATTAGGCTTAGTAAGTGTCACACAAATTAATATATTTTTTGATTTTTTTAGATATAAGCGATTGGCTTCAATCACCTTTATCCTCTTGGTCCCCACTCCTCATTCTACATATGACATCACTCTTTAACCTCTTGATCCCCAAATTTCCTCATTCTCCTCTTTTTGTCACTCATCACCGTCCTCACTTTAGCACTTATTCCTCATTCCTTTGTCTTCTCATATTTCCTCCTCCTCCTCCTCTTCTTTTCATTATTGGCACTTCCTCCTCTTTTCTTTAGTCTCATTTCTTGCACCAAATTGACCCCACTCCTCCTCCCTTTTGATCCCATTTCCTCCTTTTTATAGTTTCATTTCGTCTTATAAGTACGCACCCACTCACTTTTCCTTTTTTTTATATATTTTAAAGCTATTTCAGCACATTGTCTTTTTAATCACCATTTTTCTTTTTCTTTTTTAATATGCACGTAAGTTTGTCTTTCTCTTTTTTCCTTTATTAATTTTTTTTTCAGGTGTTGTGCTTGAAGTTTCTGCTCACTCTATTCACGCTTCCCATGCACTGTAAGTTTTTTAATTTTTGAGCTTACAAATCTAATTTTATTAGTAGTTAATAGTTTATTGTGCTCAATATCTTTTATATTTAATTTATTATGAAATCTGAAAAAATTATTCTCATTTTTATATGCTGAAAAATAAATGAGATAAAATTAAATGCTATTATATATAGGTTATATGTGGAGATATGTAGTAATTATACTTTTTTTTTGTTTACACCCCCGGTGTCCCACCCCCTTTGGAGGCAGACTAATCTGGAGTCGCCCCCGGTGTAGAGGGATTTTCCAGGGATCGAACTTGGGCCCTTGAGGTAAATGGTGGAGGAGGCACCTTGGCTCCCCCTTTCAAACCATCCGAGCCACGCTCCCTGGGTGTAGTAGTTATAATTTTTAGTTGTTGTAATACTCCCTCCGGTCCTAAATATAAGATAAAGTTGACTTTTTAGGAGAAATTAAGGAAGCTAATTAAATTACTTTAGAGTATTTATATTTATATATTTTTTTTCAAACTAATTAGTTAAACTAATAAATTAATTTATAATATAAGGATACATAACATATGATATGATTAAGTAACTTATTTAGCTTCCTAATCTCTCTAAAAAAAGTCAAATTTATCTTATATTTAAGATCGGAGGTAGTAATTGTTAACATTGATGATTTGCATAAGTAAAATAATTATTTATTTTTAACACTTGTATTTTACTTGATAGTGATTTTGTTAATTAGTTATTTGTTAACTTGTACATTTTGGAGTTATTTGATTGTGGTTTGCTTTTCTTCATTTTGCTATGGATATGAAAATGTGTTTAAAGTGTTTTGTTAACTGTAATTATAGGGTTATAAAAGAAAAATATAAAAAAAAATTAATTTTTTAAAAAATAATACCTCATGTTGCACTTCCTTAGAAAAGTGCCACATGAATCAAAAAAAAATTTAAAAAAATATATAGACTTCTTATGGCCCTTCCTCACAAGAAGTGTGTTTTTAAAAAATACACGCGCGCGCTGTGGCACTTAAGGAAGCGTCGCAGTTTTTTTAGTGGTGATAGGATATGTGACGCTCCCAAAATGCCACAGTTATTGTAAAAAGAAGAGCAATAGCTTCCTTTTTTTATAGTAGTATATAAAATGTGCCTTATAAAAATAAAGACCGAAAGAATACGTACACACACATAGTCATCATTGCCACGAATTTCTTTTGTTAGCCTATGATTATTACTACCTTCGGTCTTTAGTGTAAGAGCTAGTTGATTTTTTTAAAAAAAATTAAGGGATTTAAATAAGATATATTTAAGTATTTATATTTTTTTTTCTCAAAAATAAATTGTCTGACTTATAGTTGATATATAATCTAATATTACACCATATGTATATATGCTATGATTAGGTAATTTATTTAATTTCCTTGACTTCTCCCAAAAAGAGTTAAACTGACTCTTATATTAAGGATTGGATGGAATATAGTTTAAAGGCCATATTTAGAGCTGGGAATCAAGGTTGACCTTGATGGGCCAGGGCCTAAAAGGACCAGCCCTTTTATGCCCAGGGTAAAAAAACTGTTGTTTTTCAAGGCCTGACTGTAGGGCCAGAAGCCCTTTTCACAAGATTCACTACAAAAAATATGGCATTTTGTAGCGGTTACAATTAACCGCTACAAATTTATAGCAGCAAGCTACGCGTCAAGTGGCGCGACAAATTGACAACGTTTTTTGTAGCGGTTAAATATAAAGAACCATTACAAATATGATGCGCATTTCCCGTCAAAACTTGTAGCGGTAATCTTGTAGCGGTTACTAAATAATAACCGCTACAAAATTGGCGCCACTTGGCATGACCAAACCGTGCTAATAGTGTAGCTATTATATGTAGTGGTGTAACCAATTAAATCGCTACAAAATGCGAAAGGTCGCTTATTTGTAGCGGTTATAAAGTTATAACCGCTACAGAATTTGAGAGGTCTCTTAATTTGTAGCGGTTTTGTACAATAACCGCTACAGAACTTCAAACGTTTTTATAATTTGTAGCAGTTATTATAGAATCGCTACAAATTTCAGCCGCCCTAGCTTATTTGTAGCGGTTAATGTAGCAGTTATATTAAGAACCACTATAAAGGCCACCCTTATTTAATGCCACCGCCCCCCCTCACTTTTCCATTTGGCCATTTTGTTTCATGAAGTTCCTCTGAGTGTTTTCTTTTATATTTGAGCGTTCAGACGTCTGTGGAAGAGTTTTTGTTGTAGTATTTCTCATTATTAGCACTTGAGGTACAGAGACAATACGTATTTTATTTGTATTTGTATTTGTATTATATTTTTGCATAATAATGTGACTAAACTTTTTTTTTGAATTTTTGTAGTTGATATGACTTCAAGACAGGATAGGGAGAAGGAGCCCGAGGTCCCTAGATCGATTTTACGGGGCAGCAGCAGTAGAGCAGGGGGCAGCACGAAGGGAGGGCGACTATGGCATTTCAGCCCATCCCCCCACAAGAGTCGGCCCTACCACAGCCACCGCAGAAGACCGCACCAGAGGTGCTTGATTTGAGGGAGGGAGATATCAGCGTCGAGGACTATGATGAGAACGACGAGGACTTCAAGATCCCGATTGGGATCAGAGAGTTGGAGCAGTTCCTCGATGAGGAGGAGGCGCGGCATCAAAACAACCCACGAGGGTCGTCTTTGCGCTTTACTGGGTTTGAGGTACAGGTCTAAAGTAAATAATTTTTTTTATTTAATAAATTATTTATTTAAATTTGAAATGTTAAATTTGAATTACAATTTATCTAACGTGCGGTAAATTATGCAGATTAGCAGGGGAATGTATCCACGAGGAGGTTGGACGTGGTCGGTTTGAACAGCATGGACCAGACACTACGAGTTGTAGTGTCGTGGAATGAGGCCACGAACCAGCCGATTGACAACGGGGGCCACCTGTTCAACTGCTTCCTGAATGACCTAGAGTAGAATTGGATGCGGTTCCCCCTTCACTTCAGGACGTAAAAGTACGTTCCGAAGGGCCCGAAGGACCTGGCTTGGGAGGAGGTGGTTCAGGTAATTAATAGTATTTAATTAATATTTTTTAATAGGATTTTTGTAATTATTGATATTTAAATAATTTTTTTGCAGCTGCGGTTTGCCGTCCAGGCCAATCGGAAGAGGTACACCCTGGTGAAGATGGGTGACGGCCGGAGGAACAAGAGGAAGCGTCTCTTTCACAGTGTGGATAAGGATAGGATGATGCCTCTGGAGCAACTGATCGAGAGCGTCCCGCCGAACGATTGGGCGAGTTTTGTCCAATTTAGGAGGAACGCTGAGGGGCAGGTAATGCATTTATTAGATTATTTATATATAATTTTGTAATTGTTAATTATTAAATTATAATTTAAATTTAATTAATTTAATTTGAAATTTATTAATTTTAAATGTTTTATATTGTTTTAATACACTTAATATTATTTTTTTTCCAGACTCTTTCTCGGAGGAACACTAGGTGCCGAGGGCAGCAGACGATCCATCACACAGCAGGATCGAAGACCTTTGCTGTCACTTACAACAAGCTGGTAACTTTTCATAATATCACTAACTTTTAGCTAGTTATTTCAAATACTAATTGAATTTTGAGGTTGTTTTAGGAGAGGAAGGCACAACTAGAGAACCGTCAGACGGACTATAGGGAGTTGTACGCTATTACACACAGACACCGTGACGGGACTCCGACCTCTCAGCAGCAGAGGCGGCCATTATAAGTAATTTCATTATTATAATTTTTATAAAACCAACTTAATAATTAAAAATTCTAATAATTAATTGTTTCATAAAATGACAGGAGCGGATGCAGCAGTCGTAGGCTGAGCTGCGAGTCGTGTTATAAGGTTTTGATCGTTAAGGAGCTCGATCAGCTATAGTCCAAAATCATTCTTACGCTTTATCATTTGGAGATGATTTTTCCTCTGTCCTTTTTTTACTGTGATGGTTCACCTCACAGTCCACCTCGTTCATATAACAAAGCTCGCTGGCTCAGTACAATATCGATGGATGTTTCCGATTGAGAGGTACTTATTTTAAATATGTGCTTCATTGTTAGTTCTTATGTTTGTTAGTCGTTCTTTTCAGCATTTAGTATCATTTTTCTCTTCTTTACTATGTAAGTTTCTTGGAAAATTAAAATCTTATGTAAGGAATAAGGCGTGGCCAAAAGGTTCTATAGCTGAAGGCTATATAGAGGATGAGGTGCTGTATTTTTGTTCAAGGTACTTTGATGACCTTGAGACGACTTTCAACCGCCCACCTCATGTTGACGATTGTCCTGAACCTGCGCCAACATCAGGAGAATTTATCCCTCGTGTTGGTAAACTAGTTGGAGGAATTGAGAACTTTAAACTAACGCAACGAAGAAGTTGCAAGCACATAAACATGTCTTGATTATTGCACTCAAGTTGAACCTTTCATACAGTAAGAATTGTGCACTCACATGTTATTCTATATCTTTCGTAAATTTTTTCACTTTCATTTCACTATCGCCTTTCCATAATTAATTGCAGGGAATTCAGAAGTCATGTTAAGTGTCAACTCAGGATCAGTACACAAACATCCTTAGAAGTTTACAAAAAGGTCTACAGAGAATTCCTGACCTAGTTTGCGCGCAGAATACTAAATGACCACAACCCACACTCACTAGATTTCAGAGCTCTCGCAATCGGCCCTCTTGATCATACAATGTTAATGATTTTAAGTTTTGCATAGTTTCACGGGATCAATGATTGCAAACTCAAAATTCAGGTGTTTATGGCACATTTGGAACAAGGGGTTATGCAAGCAGCGGTGACGCCAACATGCAGTTCGGAGGTGTCCCTTACTATAGAAAGCTTCTTGATGTGGTCAAACTTAATTATCAAGGTCGTTTCACCGTAACGCTGTTCAAGTGTTTGTGGGTAAATACCACTACTTCTCGAGGACTGACAACTGATGACTTGGGGATTACATCAGTCAATTTCTCACGGCCAATTCATATTGGTATTTCTCAAGATGATGAGCCGTATATTCTTGCTTTAGAGGCACATTAGGTTTATTATGTCAAGGACGAGGGGCACAAGGATTGGCACATGGTTGTTCATTTAAAGCCACAAGACCTTTACGAAATGGGTGAAGACGATAACGTCTCCTACGAGAGTGAGCCATTTCAGCCAGCCGATTTTGAAAACTACTTCCCTGAAGGCAATGACAATTTACCTCTAGTGCGGTGCATTTTTTTAAATCCACATAAATTAAATTTTTTAAATTTAATAATACATCACTGACAATAATTTTTCTATATAATTTCTGTACGGATGGCAAGGATGAGTGATCAAATTCAAATTATATTTTTTTCTTTAAAAAAAACTGGAAAAAAATATTTAAAAAATTAAAATAATATTTGTAGCGGTTTTGAAAACCGCTACAAAAATAAAAATAACCAATACTAATTAAAAACTGCTACAAAATGGATACATTAACCGCTACAAATGCTACGTGGATCCCTATAAATACCCCTACCACATCTCATTTCAAACACTCCCCCATTTCTTTTCACCTAATACTTCTTTCATTTTCTCTCATTTACAAATTTTTTTTGTATGAGTTGAGGAGCTTAACAATACGATCAAATATGATAACAAGTTTTTTAATTTTTTATTTTAATACTTCTTTTCTTCGCATAAAAATTATTCTCACAATTTTTTTCTAGATATTTCAGAGCTTTATCTCATTTTCATTTATTTTTCATACACAATTACATTGTAGTAGACAAAATAATAGTTCTTTATTACTTACGTATCCTTAATAATATTATCAATACGATTTTTATACTTATCCAACTAAATTAAATTATTCATTTTAATTTATAAATGAGTTAAACTATTGAATAATAAGCTAAATAAATTAGCTAAACTAATAAAAAAATAAACTATTTAATTTAATATCAAAAAATAGAAACAAATGTTTGTATTTTTTTAAAAATTTTCTTAATTTTTATAGCAGTTATTAAACCGCTACTAATTAACTCGCCTTTTTCAAACTTAAATTAATTTCTTAGCGCGAATTTTGAATTTTGATGAAATTAGTAGCGGTTATATAACCGTTACTAATTATAGGAATTTCCTATTAGTAGTGGTTCTTAAAATGCTACAAATTAGAAAAAATTTTCATTTTCCCCTTTTTCCCGCTTTGAAAATTTTCTTTTTGATATTTGTAGAATATCTCAGAAAAAGATTACGGCTAGTAGCGATGTTGTAGCGATGGGATTAAACCGCTACAAATAAAATAGCGGTTATTTTGCTTGAGTAGTGGTTTTATATAACCGCTACAAATACATTTGCAACATGCGATTTAGTAGTGGTTTTGTAAACCACTAACTACTAATATAATTAGTAAATAACAATACTTAAAGTTCTAATTTAACACATAAATGTGGTCAACATTAAGATTCAAATAACATTCCTCATGCAATAAACAAAAACAGTTACTAATTAATAATCAAATGTTAGATATAGTGTTCACAAATAACTCATACAAAGCATAAGAAGGCAAGAAGCTGTCTAGAATGTCAAATCTATCTTCTTCAATAGGTTTATTAATAATAAAAGAGACCGGAGATGGTTACATTGATAACAAAAGGGAAATTCACAAATTACCATAATCCCCGAATTTCTAACATGTAAATAACAAAATACTTGGTTCATTAATATTGAAATGCTATGTGTTCTTTCTCCATAACGGACGCTGATGGTATTAAAATGCTTTTAACAAGTGCAAGCGAATCCTCTCCTGCCGCTGCAACATTCTACGCTGGAGTGAATTGTATAATATATGGTCATGTATGTATCTATTTGGTAACACTCACAACTCTATAAGTTCTCTTGTTTTAGTTTAGTCAGTAGAGACAGCTTAACAACTCTTAATGCCTAATTATATTTAACAGCAATGTACCATTTTTAATATAAAAAAGTATTTAGGAATATAAGTAAGAGGGGTGAATTTGATGAGATTCTGTAACAGACAATAGCTAGGATAATGGGACTTAGGGTTAGCCAATCCGAGCCTGGGCAGGGGGAAAAATAATTTAACGAGCTTAATTGGTTGGCCCTTTTAAACCTTCGGCCTTACAAGGTTAACTCTTTTAGGTCCGACTTCCTTTAAAAGCTTCAATTTATAAGCTTGGCCTATGACTTAAAAGGGTTTAAACATGTCGCCCTGATGGATTTGGTCCTATTTCCCGGTTCTAGGCATATTTCATTGTAATATAATATATAAAATAGTATTATATAATATAATATATTATATTATATATTATAGCAAGAAACCAATATAATATATATAAAAATCATAATAGGTTATAAATAGTATAATTATTTTTTCAGATGCTGTGCACCACACGATCCTCACATCGAGATTGTACAAACAAGTGATTTCATTTGCGTTGAGGATAGATGATCAACAGAGTCAGGCCGTGGTATTTGACCATTGATATAATTAAATAGAAAAAAATATGTTGAGGGAGGGTTTCCTTTGGGTAAAATTAGAATATCACACAAATGAATAGTTCTGGATACTGAGTTATTTGAAACATTATTAATCTCTTTTGTCATAGACAGAAGTTGCTAATCTAGTTGAGGATTGAGTCAAATGATAATCTACCTTAATTTTCTATTTAATCTTCCGTGAAGCTTTACCTCCAACAGACGTTTAGATGGATTCATGGTTTCTAAAATTGCCCTTTTGTCGTTATTATCATGAAATTACTTTTAAATTTTACTTAAATACACGCATGCACGCACGCACACACGCCACACGTTGGAAAAGTGCTAATAATAAACTTTTGCGATGACCCGCTAGTGCATGCTAATCACTTTTCAGACCTTGCATTGTGGCACAAATTATGCACCGCTGAAAAAAGTTAGAAATTAAAAAAGGGTTTGCATTTTGGCAAAAGTTATCATATATGATCACGTTTTTTAATTTTATCACTTTATTACGGGTGGAAAAATGATTTTTTTAGATTGGTTAAAAATAACTTTTTAGACCGGTTTTGGATTCGTTTTTGATACAGCCGGTCTAAAAAGTCTGTTATTTTTTAAACCAATTAAGCAACTGGTCTTAAAAATCACTTTTTTAGACCGGTTGTTCGAAAACCAGGTCTAAAAAGTCCAAACTTTTTAAAAACTGGTATACAAATTTTTTTTCAAAACTTTTAAGACCGGTTCTTAAAATAACCGGTCTTTAAAGTCATACCTTTTTAGACCGGTTCTTATAATAACCGGTCTAAAAAGTGATATTTTTTTTAAAAAATAAATATGGCTTTTTTTTTTGTAGTGCTCTACCTTTATCACTCTTTTCACTCTAGACTCTGAACAAAGGGCAATGAGAAACAGAACAAAACAAAGAAAAAAGAAAGAAAGAATAATTTTTTTATCATATTCACTCAACTTTTCTACCAATCCATATCTTTGAGATAAGAGCAACTTATCTTAGAATTATGCAATATAATGAGTTCAAAATTTATTAGATGCTCATCACTTATTCAGCTAATTTCACTTGACATCAAGAGTATAACACACATACAGTTATTGAGTTCAGTTTATCGCACATCAATAAATAATACAACTGCTTACCATCTAAATCTTCAGCAGCATCTCCACCCTCATTAGTAAAGTTACGAGTTTCAACCTTCAATCAAAAAACAAGCATCATATTGCCCTCATATAATTATATATTCCAATGGCTTCGGCAGAGATTGTGTGCAAAAAAATTCTACATAAATACTGAATGACTTACTGTATTCTTCTTCTTTAAACCAGCAAATGGAGTCTCAGCCCCATCCGAAACTGCAAAAATAAGAATGAACCATGCATATGCACAGTTAGAAATACCTCAAATGATAACATCGGCAACAATAATAAAAATATCTTTTGGTTTAAATTAGATATCAGACAAGTTTTCTGTCTTCTCAGCCAAGTTGTCAGCTAAATCATCAGCAGGATCTATAATTGCAACTTTCTTCTTCTTCTTCTTCTTAGTAGGATCAAATGGGGCAATATGTCACTCAATAAATAAGGCCTCAGAAGGGAGTGCTTTTTGAACCAACTGAAGTATAAGGTAATTGTGGTAACAGATGAATGGGGTTGCCAGAGAGTAGAAACATGAAATATAATAACTTATAGACCATAACAAAAAAAAATCCTTGCATATCTAATCAAACGAAACACAAAGCAGAACAATGTTGTAAAATCATAAATAATTAAAGAGGGAAAGAAAAATATTAACTTCAGGAACCTCCTCCTTCTTATCATCACTTACAGTATACTAAAACTAAAAAGACGAAAAGATGCTTCCTTCGCAACAACGCAAGGTTGATGTTCTCTTCTTCAACCTTTTCTAAAATGCTGAGTCTGCAAATCACATTCATGGTACAAGTCTATGTGACCAAGCAAAGCAAAACCCATACTAGAGATAGAAAAGCAACTACAGTTAAAAGTCGCGACGAAGGAGATCAGAGCAAGCAAGGTTGTGGCGGCGACAAACTCATTTAGTGCGAGGGTGAGAGCACCACAGCAACAAACATGAGAATGAAATCAAGCGAAGATGATCGAGCTCATAGAGTAATCGCACCAAGAAGAGAGGTTTCAGATTAAGAGAGCAAAAATTAGGCGCAACAAAGAGGAGATTCAAAAATTTAGGGTTGATATTTTAGACCAGTTATAAATAAAACCGGTCTTAAGAAAAAAATCCATATTTTTTTTAAAAATATCACTTTTTAGACTGGTTCTTAGAATAACCGGTCTTAAAAGTACTTTTTAGACCGGTTATTCTAATAGCCAGTCTAAAAAGTGATATTTTAAAAAAAGTATATGGAATTTTTTCAATATGAAATTTTTTAAAAAAAAATTTCACTCTTTTAAAACCGATTTTATTTATAACCGATCTAAAATATCGACCCTAAATTTTTGAATCTAAAAAGTATGATTTTTAATACCGGTTATTTTAAAAAATGGTCTTAAAAGTCTAGAAATGTTTGATATTTAAGACCGGTTATTTATAATAACGGGTTTTAAAAGTTTAAAATTTTTAATTTTTTAAATATTTTAATATTTTAAGACCGGTTTTATTTATAACCGGTCTAAATAATTTTTTTAAGACCGGTTTTTTTGAGAACCGGTCTTAGAAGTTTTATATAATTACAAAACTATCACCGGTCAAATTTTTTAGACCTTATCCGTTATAATTGGTCTAAATATGACGGTCTAAAAAGGGAATTTTGTAGTTAGTGTATCAAAAAAATTAAAAGTGGTCTATGAATGATGTCAAGCAAATAGTATATCATTTAGACCACACGTGGAAAGCAAGCACATGAGTAATGGGTTAGTATAATATTAAGTGACTTTAATCTATAGGGTTTCTAAGTTATAAAATAGAGTGGGGCCTGCCTTGTTGTCCTGTATTTTCAGGTTGCATTATAAAGTTCCCAAAACAACGATATGGGTAAAATGATTGGGGCTCAAAATACAATTTGCTTTCTGATAACAAGATTCTCTTGGATTTAGCTCATATAGCTTCTTTCAACACCACGCTATGCGTGATTCTAGAATTTGCAATAACGTTTAGCATTATTACAATTATTGGCCGAGTTATATGCTTAAGTATTATATTAATGTAGATTGAGTCGTAGCTTATAATTTTATTGGCCTTTTTAAGGTTTGAATAGTGTTATGCTAATCTCACCATGGACTCCTTTCAATCCTTAATGTAAGATCTGTTAAGGAGTAGATATTGGTCCTAAATGTAAGACTTATTTACTATATTTATCAATCTTTTCCAAAATTATTCATATCATACTCCCCTCAATAATAATCAAATAAGAAAGTGATGGAAGGAATTAAAGGAGATGATTATGGTGTTTAAGAAAAAAACATGTCATATCAACTAATTTAACTAATTTTCTTAATCTTATCAAATTAGGTAAACAAGTATTATATTAAGCAGCAGATAGAGAAGTAAATAAGCCATTTAGCACTTCATCATAATTAACGTGCCTGCAAACATAAGCCGTTGGAAGCCTTCTTGATCATCGATCACTGACACCTTCGTTGTTACTTTGTTGATGGAAGTGGATCGTAGCGTTGACACCGGAGGTTGCTGAAGGGAGAGGCTGTATCCTGTATGACAGTTTAGGAAAGAAAGCGGGGTTATGATGTGAAGGACAAACTTGTCAATATATTATATAATTAAGGGTATAGAGGCTAGAGCCGGGAAATCGGGCCGAGCTCGTGGGACTAGCCCATTTGGGTTTGAGTCCGTCAAGGGCCGAGCTTATGATTTAAAGCATTTAGAAGGAGTTGAATCTAAAAAAGCTAGTCCTGTAGAGCCGTGGGCTTTAGGGTTGGCCCTTTTACGCACGTTTATTTTTTTAAAAAAATAAATTAATATATGTAATATCATTATATTAAATTATTAATATGAGAGACACCTAAATACTTAATAGAGTATTAGTAATAGGTTAACACTTATTAAATGATTTGATTTATTTGGTTTTCTACAATGGTTTATTCATTTAAATTTTTAAAAAATAGGCTAATTTGGACCTTAGATAATAATTTTAACTAGAAATTTATGATTTTTGAAAATAAAGTATATCAATTTAAAGCAAAATAATAACTAAATTGTAAACCTGAAAGTAAATTTTATTTGAATTAAAATGAGTTTAGGCCTAAATCAGTGAAGGACCGGCCCTGTATTTCAACGGGTTTCATAAATTAAGGGTTTTCCAGAAGTCGGACCTAAACTAGCAGGCCTGTTTAGGCTCGAACTTGTAAAGAGCTAGCCCTTATTCCTTGCTATAATAGAGGCCCTAAAGATGTCACTAGAAATGTCACTTCCATGAAACTCATCCATTCCAACCTCTTTAGTGGAAGGGACTTCACAAAGAAGTTTAATTTCTTCCGATATACCAAACACCTTATTATTTTTTCACTTTGCATTTCTTCAATAATCCCAATTCCATGCATGCAACCAAACGGGATAAAACTCCTCTTGGCTGGAACTTCACGGAGTGACCACTTTAAAAGAAAATGCCCCCATTGAAAAAGAAAGATGGTGGTGAATGATATTACTGTAATAATTTAAAATTGCTTTTAACTTTGCCTTTTCCTTTATATCTGTATTTAGAACCTGTGCTAGGTTTCCATATCTAGAAAGTGCGCAATTAGTTTAATATATAAGAGTTTTGTCATCATAATCATGTAATTTGCACACTGACCATAATGCCATTTCTTAAACTTCAACATACAAGTGATAAATCAAATCAAAATAAGAAAAACCTTAAAAAAAAAAAAAAAGCCTCCGCAAACTCGCACACACTATTTTTTCCCTCAAATCCAAAACAAATGGATTTTTTTTAAAAAAATAATAATAGTAATGTGGGAGGTTATGGGACAGTGACATGTCATTGTTTACAATAGCAATTGAAGCCTTCAAAAATAATTTTTTAATTTTGATTTATAATATACGAGATAAGTACTTGTGATGAGATCTGTTTTGATTTTCATGAATAAATACTTTTAGGAGATTCAAAAGCCATCCCAAATATGCTCACTGTTGCGGCCTGCTTGGCACGTGGCTGATGTAAAGATTTAATCACCATGTAATTGCTTCACCATCATCTATCTATCCATTGTCCAAACACAGAGAGTCCCAATGATATGATTCCTCTTTTTTAAAAGATGAAGTGCCTTTTCCTTTGTGAAGTTTCTTACTCTCCTTCCAAATGTCGCTTCTCTCTTTGAACTGGCCATGCTATACACATGCATAAACACAAACCCACTTTCCCATCTATTATTTCTGCACTTCTATATATTGCTTTATGGATTAGATTCTCATCTCCACTTAGTTCATTCACAATTTACGGACTGTGCACCAAAAGGCCAGGAGTTTCGCAAAAGTGAAAGAGAAAGGAAAGTGAGATATATAATTATGGGGTAATATGTGATTTTTGTGTGTGGTGAAAAGCTGTTAAAATGTGGCGATATCTATCTATCTCTGGTTTTTGAGTTAACAGTGGCCCTTTGCGCCATTAAAGCTGACTAAGTATGTTGGAAGTTAATGAGACAAGAGGCTTGACTATGCATGCATCCCCCTCAGATGGGCACCACAGAATTTAAAAAGATTTTTACAACTTTTAATTTGGACCACCTTGACACTGATGAGACGTGTTGAGACTTGAGAGATAGATAGATGCTTTCTCTCTTTCTTATATTTCTGGAGAAATATTAAAGATGGCTGTTCAGCACCTGTCATTTGTCTGATCTCTCAATAATTTGATCCTTCCCATTTCTGCGGTGATCATCCTCTCTCTTTTATCTATCTGCAGGACGATGAAAAAGAGAAACTTATTACTAGAGTTTAACACTAACATATTGTCATTTTTTTTCGTTGGTTCAATAGGCTTGGAGGTTGCTTTCACATACAAGCAAGGGTCATTTTACTGTAGAGATAGCGTTTTATTATATGTGCGCCAGAGAGATGACCCAGAAATCAGATTCAGCCGTTGGGAGTACAAGACTTGTCTCAAGGGAATGAGATTTTTAATTTTTTTAAATCCTTACTTACGGACAAAACCTTTTCAGAAACATGTCCTGTATTCTGATCAGTTATCTGCACTCTTTGGACTCTCCTCCCAAAAAAAAATGTCAAATGACGACCTCTATTATAACTGTAGCTACACGCATACTACTCGTTATTTATTTTATTTCATCCTTGTGTTCTATTATTGTGTTTGTGACACTTCGTTCCGTCCTACCCTTTCTAAAAACCAGTTTCAATGTTTGGTATAAAACTCACACCAGAAGGCCTCATCAGTATTCACACACACACACACACACACACACACATATTAGAATCAAAGCCAAACAAAGAAACTTGAGTTATAAAAATAGGTTTTGGAGGAGAAAATATCTGTTCTTTCTAGCAAATTAAGGGCCAACCTAGATGGGTCTTAGCAATAATTGAGCCAGTCTGTTGTTGCCTCTTGCATCTGCAGCTAGTGATTCATAATAATATATTATATTCTTTTGTTTTTTTTTTTTTTTCTGATAAAGATTACTATATATATTGTTATGTTGCTAATGCTAATTAAAGCAAAAACCACTGACTCGATCCTTTTGAAGCGCCTGCAATGCTAGGCAGAGAGCATGTGATCTTGGAATCCCAGTTATTCATAATCAGAGCGATTATCATATTTTCTTATGTAAATGAAAAATTTTAATCATAAACAATAAATGCTAAGTGCTTCATTGGGATTTTCCTCTGTAATCACATGCATGATGGTGTGAAGATACAACACTTAAGCGGGTACAAATCCTTCTCACGCTAAAACTGATAAAGAATATAAAGGAACGACCTTGTTTAATTTTATGCTAACAAGTTATTAAGCGTTGTATATATTGACTGTATCAGCCATAATAAACCCAAACAAACTATATGGCTATATATATATATGGTGTGGACATCAAGGCAAACTCTTGACTAGCTAATTAAGATTCTCAAGTAATTCCTTTATTAATTATTTAAGTCAACCTCGGAACTAAAGAACACATGTGAGCCAATAAGATATCAATATCTAAATAGGTCAAGAAGCATCGACAAGTAACTTACTTAATGTTTGATCTGTTGACAAAAAAATTAAGCTTAACATGACTTGAAGAAAAATAAATTGTTGGCAACACCAAAGGCCAACTCTATCACTTCTGTAAAAGGATCCAGCTTTTTTTCTTCACTATGACGCACATACGCGTATAGATATTTGGATGCTATCAGGCCGACTAATTGAATACTAAAATGTAAAATTCTTCTTGATAAATGGCTCGTTGAAGATTAATTTAATTCAAACCAACGTGATGGCTAGTTTTAAGATCTTTGGCATTTCCAACCACACATAAAACGAGTAAAATAATAGATCCCCATATCTAGAGTAGAAGACAAAAATGGCAAGGCAGAGAAATGGGTCCTCTGCCTTTACATCTTACAGCTAATGTAATGGGGCCATGTAGTTTTTGACTTTTATTCTATTCGATTACTATTATTGATAGATTCCACACAAGGTGGTTAAAGATTATATTTAATTCTAAATATAAAATTCAATTCCAGTTTATCTTATAAATTTATAATTTTTTCCTAAAACATTCTCGTTGATTACACATATTAACGAGGTTATTATATCCAATGATAATCATAATAAAAGATAATATTTTATAAAAACCAATATATAATTGTTTTAAATAACTAATATAACGAGCTTTCTTAAACAACCTAAACTAACAAATTAACTTTTATATTAAAGATAGGAAGAAATATATGTATATATATATATATATATATATATAAATGAATGAGGTGAAAATATAAAGGAGGGGGGAAACCAACGGTGAATAAAACACAAGATAAGACACGGGGGCTTAAGCTTGTTGGGTGTCAATTATTGAAAAAGGAGGTCATTACGGTGTGTGCCATGGTGTCCACCTACCATTGGGTTTCTTGTTCTCAAATATAATGTGGCGTTAAATTATATGTGTACCTCATGGTGATCGAAGCTGCATTTGAAAAAAGAAGAAGAAGAAGATTGGTGTGTGGAAATTATATACTAAGAAAATTAATGAGAGTGGGGTTGAGAGAGACACAGAGACAGCTTTTGTAACGAACATAAATTCAGCCTTGCCTCTCTTAAATTCCATGTCTTTCCCCAGAATGGTTGGGGGAGTTCTGTGTATCTGCAACTTCTTCGTTTCAAGATCACCATTAATGTGTTAGTTTAGAACAACGATTAGAATACTTAAAAATAACTTTTCAATTGTGATTTACAATATACGAGGTAAGTATGTTTGAAGAGTTTTGTCTCGATTTATGTAAAAAGCAGTTTATAAGCAATCTCAATATCATAACAAATATGCCGATTGTCATATCCACTATCACTATTATTATTTAATATTAAGATCCCTGGACCATTTATATTGCTCAGTTACAAGTTTGGCATACGTTGTGAATGCAATATGATTCTTAATCACATGTTATGTCACACCAAACATAGCTCAGAGTTGGGCCTATGTATTCATCTTCTCATCATTTCGCAGGTATAAAAAAAGGAAAATCGGTGAAATTTAATTTTATTGTATAGAAAAGACATGGTATTTTTTTTATATATAAAGAGCACTATTGTACCAGTTCTTCAATTCTAATTCAACTTCACTTCCTCAAACTTGTGACTTGAGTGAAGTAGGTAAAATACTCCCACAATCCCACCATCAAGTCAAGAGTTTGGCGGGCACGAGTCTTCAATTTAGGTCTTTTTGGCCAATAACATTTTCGAACATGAACTGTTCACTGATTTTTATGTTAAAAAAAATAAAACTTTTACCCTATGTTTGAAAGATAGAAAATTAGGGGGAAGGAATACTACAAGGAAACTCCCAAAAAATAGTAATCTTTTTTATTATTTTGAGAAGTTTTCCTTTGTAAGTATTCTTTTCCATTATTTTTCCTTAATTTTTCTATTCATCCAAACATAGTATTAGCATTTTGATGATCAAAATGTTGTTCTTTTACCCATCCAATAGGAAGACACTGTTTTTTGAAGGGGCAGTTTCGCAAACACACCCATATGATTCTACCACCCCCTTTCCCCAAGGCTGGAAAGGAACACTTTGACGGTAACTGTGCCATTTTGAAACTTCAATTATCTTAATGTCGGACTATTCCCTCTTCTCATTTAAAGAGTTGAACTTAGTTTTAAATATAAGATATAGTTTTTATATTTATTAATATTTTTTTAATTTACCTCTATTTATACCCTTTTATCAATAATTAAGGATGAAAGAGAATGGGGGAATTAAGAAAGATAAATAAGGTGTTTTAGAAAATACATGTCATGTTAACTAATTCAATTAACTTATTTAATCTAATCAAATTATGTACATATATCTTCTATTAAGGATTAGAGGGTTCTTTTAATATCAAAAGCTCGTGAATTACTTGAAAGTTGGAGTAATAGAAGGACTCGTAACTGCCACATCAAGGTTTTAGCATTCCATCTTTTCGGCAAGCCAAGGAAGACCGTACCGTTTATTAACGAAAATTGTAATTTTGTCCAGGTTTCGTTATAATAAGCAGAGAACTAGAGATGCATTTAAAAGTAACCCATCCTTTTGTTGTACACTACCAAGAAAAAGTGAAAAACAAAAGAAGTAGAGTAAAATATCTTGGAGTTTGTCCTCAACACGTTTGTTTTTGGAGTGAAGCACGAAAAACCGCGTTGGTGGTCGAAAACTTACAGCTAGCTTGTACGTACCGTACCATCATTGCCTATGGTCAATTCCCATTCAAAGCTTTGTTCTACTTTTGGTCATTCACAGAACTGCCCCTCACCACTTTAGGCTGCATTAATTGAATCTTATCATGGTCATTTGGAATTTCTCACGCCAGCTATGCCTATAATTTAACAACTCTTTTTTCTATGTCCCTCATATTTTAATGACCCCAAATCTTGTCCATCACAAAAGTAATTAATTAAGCATGAGCTGTATATTGTATCCTCAAGCTTCTACAGAGTTATTAGCAACAAAAAAAAAAAAACTCAGAAACACGCCAATTCTGTAACTTGTACAGTGAAGTGAGTGGAACAATCAGAGGATATTACAAACACAAAAAAAATATTTTTTCAGGTGGGGGAAGAGAAATATAGCATACACAAGCAAAGTTACCATTTAGCCCTTGTCCCTTGAAACCAAAACTGAAAAAGGGTAGGGAAGGTAGAAGAGAGGATTCTTCAGAAAGGACATACACCAGGGGTGATGTTAATATTGCCACAAGGAGCCCTCGAATCCACAGAGAGCCATGCTCTCTTCTTCTTGCATTGATAATGAGTCATCCCCAAGGAAAGACCCAGCACAATCTTTTTCATCATAAATGCTGTGATACCACGGGTGAGGGTAGTGCCACCCGTCCACCGGGTCAAAAAACACGAATTCCCTCCCCGGGTCAGGTGATTCGAAGCTGCTTCCTAACGGCGGTAGCTCCACTATCTCGCCGAGTTCCTCCGGGGTAGATGGCTCGCCGGAGGAGGTGGACATTGTCAATGAGGACGATGAGGAAGAGGAAGACGAGAGCGACGCCGCCGTGGGAGGGCTGAATACTTCCATGGCGGCGGCCTTTGATGCGGCGGCCTGGACATCTCTTGGAGAGTTGGAGGCGGGTCGGGGCAGAGAACCCGCGAGTTCAGGGAAGTTGAGAATGGCGGAGTTGCCTTTGATGGCCAGCGCGGCCACGTCGTGGGCACGCGCCGCCATCTCCGGCGTGGCGAACGTGCCCAGCCAGATCCGATTCTTCTTCCTGGGCTCCCGGATTTCGGACACCCACTTTCCCCACGCCCGCATTCGAACCCCTCTGTACACAGCGTGCTCGCTGCTGCTGCTATCTCTGCCTCGCTTCAGCTTACTCTGTTCCGCAGGTGATGGCTCAGAAGCGAAGTTTGCTGGTAAACACTGAGATAACCCAGATGTTGATGACGACGACGAAGAAGACGATGGAGAGTGTGAGGAACAGTTAGTGTGAATGCTTGTCTCTATCTCTGAGCTGGGTAGCTCAGCCATTGATACTGATCGGGACAAGTAACTATAGTTTAGCTTAATGAAAACCCAAAAGCCTCTCTTTTTTACCCCTTTTGTGGAGGAAAAGGTTCAAAACATGGGCCTTTGTAATGTATTAAGAGCAGAATGAGTGAGACTGAAGAAGGGAAGCTTAATGAGGGTATGAGAAGAATCGAGAGGGGTGAGGGGGGGTTTTAGTAGAGGCAAGTGAGCGAGAGAAACGTGGGCCTGATTTGGAAACCAGTGACCCCCACACGAATGGTTCTGCTTTCAATGCCCGCCCGCGTCTTGCCTTGATCACCATATTAGCTTTCATATTTTAATCATATTCTATACATCTTACTTCTAATTCTTGTGTATGTCAAACCAGTTGGAAAAAGAAAAAGAAAAAGAAGTATATGTCAAACCAAATAAATAAACACTTGTCTATTTGCTTTGTATTTTTCTCGTTATATGGAGGAGGGAGGATGGGTACAAAGAATAGTGGGAGAGCATACTTTGTATGACCGCATTTAGATTTCTTTATCTCTCGCATAAGAAACATATGAAAAACAATCTGAGAACACCCAAAATTCAAACCTTTCTATTATTTATTTATTTATGATTCGACACATTTTTATTTTTTATACTTATGAAAGAATTTATTTACTATAAATTATTGCATTTTAGATTTGATATAATATTCCACTGGGTTTATGGCCTTTTTCCAACTAATCATGAACATGTTGGCCAAAGAGAAAAAAAGAAAATCATAATTAACGTAAAAGTAAATAAGTATTCCAAAATATATAGGCCAGAGCCAATAGTAACAGAGTCGACGCAGAGGACTTGGTACAGTACCTGTCAGTTGCTTAGATACAGCCACACACTCTTTTCCCCAGTGAAGCTCCCCTGTCTCTCCGCGTTAACCTTTTTTCCTCTGTTCTCGAGCATGATTAGGACTGTAGAACAAGGCTATTACTCCCTCCCGTCTTAATTATAAGATAAAATTAATTTTTTTAGAGAAATTAAAAAAACTAATTAAATTATTTTAGAGTATTTATATTTTTATATTCTTAGATTATATATTAATTTATTAGTCAAGTTAATTAGTTTGGAGGAAAAAATATAAATATAAATATTTTAAAGTAATTTAATTGGCTTCCTTAATTTCTTCAAAAAAATCAACTTTATCTTATAATTAAGACCGAAAAAAGTATTATTTTTTTATATCATCAATCAATATCCGGTTGGGAGTTCTTAACTGCCGCTCCAACTATAAATATCTCTTCTAAACTCAAACTC
Organism: Inga leiocalycina; assembly: GCA_963242795.1. NCBI lineage: Eukaryota > Viridiplantae > Streptophyta > Magnoliopsida > Fabales > Fabaceae > Inga > Inga leiocalycina. Next base: position 21,695,668 of record OY725322.1, read on the forward strand.
AATATTCAAAGATATCCAACGGGTTTTAGACTAAATCTATAATGGTTGTTCATGTTTTGATTTTTCTCTCCCTTTATTTAATTAATTTATTGGGAAAATTCCAAAATACGATATTAGAAATAGCAAAAGGACAATTTAATACATTGAAATTGTAAAAGGACAGATCAGGCAGTGTCAGACGGGCAGAGGAATCTGGCATTTTGAAATCTCGGTCAAATGACAAAAATGCCCTTCAGCCCTCCATTCTCACTTCAGAACAACAACATGATCCTCGTAATTAACACCTCCAGATTCGTTATTAACAACTTCAATTCTTCTTTTACAATTCACAAGTTTCAGGGCCAATAACACCACCGATCTCACCATTAACAACTCCGGATTCGATATTAACAACTCTATTTTCTTCTTTCGCACTTAACAAATTTCAGGGCCAATAACAACACCCATCTCTTAATTAACAACTCTGGATTCGAAATTAACAACTCAAATTTCTTTTTTCACAAATAACAAGTTTCAGGGCCAATAACACCATCGATCTCGCCATTAACAACTTCAGATTCGCCATTAACAACTCCTATGTTGTTATTTCGACTGAGGGCTGAAGGGCATTTTCGTCATTTGGCTGAGATTTCAAAATCCCAGATTCATCTGCCCGTCTAACACCGCCTGATCTGTCCTTTTACAATTTCAATGTACTGAATTATCCTTTTTCTATTTCCAATATAGTTTTTTAGAATTTTTCCTAATTTATTTACCTTTTTATCCCATTTAATTACTTCTTTCTTTGTATGTAGGATATTACCCTTCCCACCTGCCACTTCCGTATCTTGTTGTTTATCATGCTTCTTCTTCTTCTTGTTTTTTTTTGTGGGACGCCCTTGTTTATCATATACTTAAATGATTTAGCTTTGTCTTCTTGCGAAGAATAAAAAACAGAGTACTATCTTTCAAACTTGTGTTTCAGTCACGAAATTCACATTGTCCAACTATTTTATCCCTGCTCAAGGTTTTGTTTATTTTTCATTCTCATCCGTTTTAAATATAAAATATAATTGATTTTTAAAAAAAAAATTAAGAAAATTAAATAAATTATTTAATCATAATATTTATTATGTATCCTTAAATTATATATTATTTTATAAATTAGGTAAAGTATTTTTAAAAAATCATAAATAAATATTTCACAATAATTTAATTAACTTTTTTTTATTATTTTTAAGAAAACCAACTCTATTTTTATTTTACACACAGGAGGGCTCCTTTTTTCCCTCTCTCTTTTCTGGCACAGTCCTCGATAATCGTGAATTAGTACTGTTTTATGTTATTCTTCCTTGTGAAAATTACAAAAAGACAAGAACAAAGGAACATATCAACAAAGTTCCTGAACCCGGGCTGGTCGGTCTGGTCTAGAAACCGGCGAACTAGTCGGTAAATTCGTTTGGTTCTCTGTCCGGTCTGGGTTTATATTTTAAATAATAATAATAATAATAATTTTTTTAATTTTTTTTTTAGAATTTCATATTAAAAGTCTAAAATTTTCAATTTCTCATCGGGTTGGTTCCAGTTTAACTCCGGTTTGACCCTAATTTGACCCCTATCCCAGTTTAACTCCGGTTTGGCCCTAATTTAACCCTTGACCCTTAACCCAGTATTCCGACCAGTTTAATGCCCGGTCCGAGTTTTAATACCTTACATATCTATCTCTTTACTCTGGAAAATTCTGGGTTCGATCAGTGGCAGCTCGCGCTAGAGCGTTTTCCATTCATGAAATTCCTCAAAAAAAAAAAAAAAATTTTGAAACCCATAGGCCATTTTAGACAAATCAAAGGGCGATAAGAAGCTTGAGAATTTTTCAGTATTTATTTATTTACCTTTCAAGCTACAGGGTATTGAATTGAGTTGGTCCCAGCATGAGTATCTCTAGTACCCTATGGGGTTCGTGGCATAGGTGTTCTGGGAAGCCGTATGATTCTTGGTACGAAGAAACTAGAGGTTTTCCTCCACGACAAAAAAAATGAAAAATCAATGATTCAAAAACAACTTCATTCCCCCATTAAACTAATCAAGTTCTGAAATTTGGTATCTCCTGAATAATGGGTAATACAAATTTAGATAGTGAAGGTTTCATTTATTCTTCTCTCTAAGACTAGCAAGGAATTGGACGTTAACAGTGCCAGATGGTGGTTACACCTTATTAATTGTAAGAGTTTAAAAATGTGATTAAACTAACCAATTAATTTCAGAGAAGTGCCATGTAACTTGACTTGAAGCCATTTCTGGGCATCAAATTCAGGAAATTATTGAATATTATGAGCCGACATGAATGTCCTTTTCTTACACGTACCTAAATACAGACGAGTCATCAGTCCAAAAAAAAAAAAAAAAACAGATGAGTCTGCTTCTAGAAGATGGTGTGTGTTCTTTTACCCCCAAAATCGTGGTTTCAGAAGCACTTTTCCTCAAATCGAGACAAAACTCCTCTCACATACTTACCTCGTAAACTGTAAAAACTATTCTCCAAAAGCTAATCAAAACACACACATCGTCATAGTGCTGCACATTGTAGTCCAGTCCAACATTAAACCAGAGAGGGTCATTCTATAGTACAATCACCGCTTGAACTTTTTTGCCTGATAAATGAAAAACTGAAAGACTACAACTCTCAATTTTGATTTAAGATGTTTAATGAGGACCTCAAAAGTGTAACCTTGTTCAGCAAATTAAATCAGTAGATCACTTTCCTGCGTGCTGATGCAAATTAACAGAAGTGACGAGGATGATGAAGACTGAAATGAATCCTTTTACAGGTCCTTGACCTAGATTGGGGACCAAAGCAAAGCAAATTTGTGGCAAACAAGGTTGTTTGGAAGGAACCTCAAATTCTGTTCCGTGCCACAAAATTATGAAAGCAAGATTGAAATTCTTTTGTATGGTATTACCGTGATAGAATCTTATCCTAAAACTCACAACGCTTTGCGCTATGTTAGGAAGGAAGCGTCTGGTTTCGCTTCACCATGATCACTCAAGTAATGTTCATGATTGTACGGTGTACCATACAAATATGAGCTGTCAATAAACCAAGGGTTGGTTCAATGATTAGCTTCTCTCATATGAAAGCTTATTTTCTTTTAATTTTCTCCTTTGGACAATGTTTGAGAAACATAAACATCACCGCGTGTTAATTTCTCCTGAAGCTCCGTTCTCTTTATACTACCTCTGGTCTTAATATGAGATCTCATTGGCAGTGTAATTTGCACTGCATGCGAACGAGATCTATATTAAGATCTGGAAATAGTATAACACAAACATTGACACAAAAACTAACTGCAGTTACCATAAGTAAGATGAGAGTTGAGTCCAACAAAATCTAATTTTGAAGGGTAACATTATTTATTAAGAGTACTTTTGGTTTGGACATCAACTTTTGTACTGGGTAGAGACAGAGAGATTGAATCCCATGTGTATTCAAACCCCACAAGGTACGTACTGGACGTCAAACTCTATTAAACCCATTAAACAAGATTGTACTGATTTGTTCCTCACATTAAATAATTGCCCAGTTAAAGCATATCTCTATAGTGAAATTTAATTAAAGCTTGAATTGACTTCATGAGAAGGGAAACCAGTGCCTTTGATGCATAAGCTTGAGTTTTAGAAGAGAGGCGTGGCGTTCTCTGACTGGTACAAGCAACTGCTAATTCGCCTTCTCCTCAAATAGAACGACAATGTGTTTGTGTGCAAACTGCAAAGTTGTCTGCTGTCATATATTTAATGAAAGTTCCCATTTGTTTACAATACAATATCTTGTCATTTATTACTGCATTTCTGAGGAAGAAGGCTCAAGAATAAACTTGAAACTGTTTGTGTCCAGAAACTGATAGGATTGAAGTTGTCACTTGACACTGAGATTTTACCCAAGACTTTGGTGAAATAATCAGTGCTATAGAATCTGGAAAATGCTGTCTTTCCTAGAGAAGAAGCAACTGATCAGAACAAATATAATATACCATACTATACTATAATATATATATATATATATATATCTGCAGATGTAGTGGATGCACGAGGGTAGTTGCACGTTAATACAGAGGGGGGCCAAAGCCAATTGAATGAGTGGAGCCATTAATTTTTCAGATCAAAATGTTTTTTTTTTAAAGAAAATGGGATGAAAGTGAAATACAACCAGTTGGAATAACACACATATGAATCAGTTCATTTTTGGACCAGGGGAGGTATTAATGAATGAAAAGAAGTATCATTTTCATTTTCCTCTATTTTTTTTTCGGGTTCTTAAAAAATAGTAATGATAATAGTACTATATAATCATAGTATAGTAGTATCCCACCATCCTGCAGAGCAGAAAGAAAGGTCCAAAAAGAGGTAGATGATGAATTGGTCCAGAAGTTTAAATAGGTAGACCCCAAAACATTTCCAAGTATTAAATGAAAGGTGGAGTCATATATGATTAAGATCTATTTAGGTATGTGATGATATATATTAAAATCACATGGAGTTCAGGTGACAACCATACTGGGCAGTTTTGGGGTCCAAGCAAATGTGCCAGTGGTTTCAAAATTTGATGAAATGAGTTACAAAAGACATGAAAATTAAGACAGGATACTGCTACTACTTGAGGTGTAAATGTAACAATCTCTTTGCAAAGAATAACAAAATGGCTATGATCTCCTGGCAAGTCATTTAATATTTTTCTCTTCTGCCCATGCACTCTTGTGTATGGCCCTCTGGCTACCTACTGGTTTATGGAATACTCAGATGTGGCACATTCTTATACTTTAATGCATCAGATACATGCCACTATGTACAATTTTTAGTTTTTTACAATTCAATCTCCTCCTTCCTTCTTAAACCAAAAATTACTTGATATTTAACTTTTATTCTTGATGGAGATTTGGCAGTGTTAGGAAATAATGTAAATATCTTAGAAGTAATTAGTATCCCACATAATCAGGGATAGTTAGTATCCCACATAATCAAGGATTATGATTAATATCAATCACCATAATGAGCCATTAATCCTGAGGCTCCTATATTGTATATAAATACCCTATTGTATACATGAACAAGTAACATCTTTGGTGAATAGAACTTCTCTCTAATTTACATTACATGGTATTAGAGCCTATAGCTCTTTGAATTTCGTTTTTTCTTCCTGCGTTGGTACTGTTCATTTGCCTCTGTCAGTTCTTGTTCCACGTGTAAGGGCTCCAATGGCTGGTTGACTTTGTGAACACGCGCTCCACCATCAGTCTCGCCGTCGTCAGATTGGTTTTTCCCTTGAGGTTCGCCGCCATCCGACCTACGCTTGGCCTTCATGCGCCGCCACTAGTTTTGCCGAAGTTACATGCGCCGGCACGTGAGGGGGTTTTTTGGCGAATTTGTGCCGCCGTTTGCTGCATTGGGATGGACTCATTGCCGCCATCCTCGCCCTTGTGGTTTTGTGTCGTGGGTACCCACCCTTTGTAGTTTGGTTGTTGATTTCTCCCTTTATTGCTGTTTGTAGCGTCCTTGCCTCTGTCTTTGGTTTGTTTCTGCCTTGTTTAGCTCTATTAGCATTTTTTGGGAGCTTATTTGGTTATTGCTTTTGTGGTGTTTGGCTTTGTTAGCTCTTTTTGAGGCTGTTTGGGGGCTATCTTTCTGCCTTGTTTGCCTTTGCTAGCTTATTTGGGGCTATTTGGTTATTGTGGTTGTGAGGCCACTTTGGTTGGTTGATTCTTTGTTATATGTGCTTGTTTGGGGTTCATACATATTTTTTTATGTGCTCTCTACTTGCATTAATGGCTAATTCCAAGATTAGTGTCACTATTGAAATTGTTTCTGTGACTAACAAAATCACTGATCACAAATTGACCAGAACAAACTATATGGATTGGAGTAAAACCGTTCACATGTACTTGCTTAGTATTGAGAAGGAGGGCCATTTGACAATGCACCTCCTACAGATGATCCTAAGATGGCTTGGGCCAGAGTTGATGCTCGGTTATTCTTGCAAATCCAGAATTCTATTGACAGCAATATCCTTCCCTCAGTTAGTCACTATAATAATGTTAAGGAACTTATGGGTTACTTGGAATTTCTACACTTTTGGAAAGGAAATATTACCCGCATTCATGATGTCTGTAAGGGATTTTATCGTGCTGAACAGTAGGGTCGTCCCTGAAGAATTTTTATTTGGATTTTAAGAAAATGTATGAAGAGTTGAAGATGTTAATGCCGCCTACAACTGACTTTTAGGCACATGTTGATAATATGGAAAAACTGGCGGTTATAAGCTTTCTTACTATTCTTGATCCGGCTTATGAGACAGTTCATTCCCAGGTTCTGTCTAGTTCTGAACTTCCTTCACTTCAGGATGTATACTCTCGTGTGCTAAGTATAGATAGTCACTTACACCCGACTTCTACTCTTAATGCTAGTGTGTTAGCTGGCTGTGGTCCCGCCGATAACCGACACCAGAGTTTCTTGAAACCTGGAAATAGTATACCATCCTCGACCTCTGCTGATTCGAGGAACCAAGGTCCTCCACGCCCAAGCAATAATCCTCCGAATCCTGGTCCTATTATCTACTTCTATTGTAAGGAACCTAGTTATACCAAGGAACGAAAAACCGAATAGGTCAATGAATCGGTCGCGGCACAGGTTCAAGGGTCAATGGGTCAACCGGGGTCAGACTGGTGAGTGAACCGGTGATTGAACCGGCCATATCAAAATATTACAATTTAATTGACAATAACAAAATAATCAACATTCATAACTCATAAGTCATCACTAACATCAAAAATTTAAAATAGTTAAAATACCTAGTTAGTTCTTCAAAGCAAACCTGTAACTAACATCAAAATATAGTTAAAACATAACAATATCAATAATAATTCATCAAACATAGCCAATGACATCAAAATAATAAAAAAGATAGCGAATAATGTCATTCATCAATCATAGCCAAATGAGTAAATCATCATTCAACAAACTCTACAACTCATCAAGCTGATCTATTGGAGATGAGTCAATAGGTGCTGGAATGGGAAAAGGGTAAGAAATAGTAACATCATCATTCAAAGCCGGGGGATCAAGAATGTCCCTATCTTCGTCACCTATGCATATGCACAATAATAATTAATATCAATGGTTATGTATAACAAATAATTATATGGATGGATAATAAATAGTAACAGGATATTAATAGGACATATAATATATAAACCTTCATTAATCCTATCCAAAGCTGATGAAAATGCTACGTCTTCATTATTAAGAGCACTTTCAAGATTTTCAGCATCTTCATCATTGAAATCTGGAATGGGATCTTCTTCAGTCATCCAAAAATCCACCTTATCAATCGACTCATAGTCAATTGGATCATAACTTGTCTTGTTTTTTTTCAATGAACTCCTTCAATTTCCCAATGACAAATGATTTCAGTTAAAATTTAAAACTTGATCCATATTAATTAAAAGCATTTTTCATAATATCTAAAGTTACCTATGCTTTAATCGCAAGTTATAGTTAGTGTAAACCAAATCATTCAGCCTTTGATATTGCAACCTATTTCTCCTTTTGTATGGATGTGCTCAAATAAGCTCTAGTTTCTCTCGCAACCAGAAGAAGCAGATGTTTCCTAAGAATACGTGTTGCAACACGTTGCAATTCTGGAACTGAATTGCCATAGTACATTCACCATTCATCTACAAAATAAAACATGTACATAATATTAGTTGCAATCAATTAATTATTAATATATTGTTAAATAAACATTAAAAAAATAAAGTTGAATACTTAGTTACTTACAAGGATCAAGTTTTTCAGCTCCCTTTTTACATGTCTCTCTGTTGAAAGATTCGCTGTCATCAAGATATAATGTCACTTGCTTCATTATCTTGTAGCAATCAACATTTTCATCTGAGTTAGTCTCCACAACATCAATCAGTGCTTGCATTAACCCTCCCTTGTGAACAAATTTTGGACCATATACGAATGTTGGGTTCAATAAATAAGCAGCTGCATGGAGATTGGTCTTCAAATGTTTATCCCATCTCGCTTGAATGATACTTGTATAGGGCTTGTAGTGGTCTTTATCCCTCTTGAACATTTCCTTAATTCCACTTTTTTCCCTTTGCATGCCTTCATAAACATATGGAAATGAAGGCTTCTCATTTGAGTCAACAATTCTCAACAATTTTATCAGAGGAGTTACAATCTTCACAATTTGATAGCATGCATTCCAAAACCGGCTATCTAATATGATCGCACTAAAAATTTTTTCTAGAGTAGTCCTAGATAGTTTATGGTCCACAAAGTGTTTATCAACGATAAGGGCTTGCAAGTCATGCTTGTGCATGTATATGCTGTGCAATGTAATAAAGGTAGTGGCAAACCTTATAGCATCAGGACGCATAATTTCTTTCCAACTTGGCATTTTCCTCAACCATGACAAGAATACCATGTGATTGTAAGCAAATATTGTTATCTTTGATGCCTTTACTACAATATCCGACACATGAGGCATGCTTGAAATGTCTTTCAATACAAGATTTAGACAATGAGCAGCACAAGGAGTCCAATAAATATTTTTATATTTCTCCTTGATCAACCTTCCACATGCCACATAGTTGGCAGCATTGTCAGTCACCATATGGACAATATTCTTCGAACCAACCCACTCAATCACTTCAGAAAACAGCGAGAACAAAGTTTTAACATCTTTGACTAAGCCTGATGCGTCAACAGACTTAACAAACACCATTCCATGGGTAGAATAAACTAAGAAGTTTATCAAAGTATGTTGTCTCACATCAGTTCATCCATCTGCCATAAGTGTGCAGCCGTTATTCTTCCATTTAGCCCTATAACTGTCAATGAACAACTGGCATTCCTTTTTCCATTCTCTCAACAAGTTGGTTTTAAAATCATAAGCACTAGGGGCTTTAAACCTAGGCCCTATAGAGCATATTCCATCCACACAACTCTATTAGAATTTAGAACTTTGAAAGGCAGAATAAATTTGAAAGTTGAAAGTTGAAACAAATTAGAAGAAGAAGAATGTGCCTTACCTGCGGTTGACGCTGAGAGGAGTGGTGCTTGTCGTCAATGCCGAGGGGAGTGGTGCCTGTCATCGATGAGCTCTCTGTCGACGAGATCTTTCACTGTCGAGGTGAAAACGGGCAAGTACTCCCGTCACCAGACGACCACTGAGTCACCACATCGCCGTAGAGGAGTATAGAGTCACGACGTCGCTGTCGACACCGACGTTAGAGAAGGATTCAAAGGAAAGCAAAAGGGTCGTGTTCGTCAAAATGCTTAGGGCACGAAATTGCAAAAGTGGCTTAGGGTCGAAGGTCGATGCTACGTCTGTGGCTCTGTGTAATTCGATTTGGATTTGGGGATTAGGGCAAGTTTTTGGGTCAGAAGTTAGACCCCCGCCCCCAAACGACGCCGTTTTGGGCGTTTCATAAAAAAAAATGACCCGGCCAACCCGCCTGAAACCGGTTTTACCGGTTCAACCCGATTTTCACCGGGTCGACCCTTCCTCCGATCAGAACATTGAATCGGACTGAACTGAGGGCCGGTTGACCGGTTTTCTGATCCGACCGGCCGGTTCGGTCCAGTTTTTTGCACATTGGGTTATACCAAACGTTACTGTCATAAGTTGCAAAATAAGCTACAACATAATGGTGCTGCTCATATGGCCCAATCCTTAGATTATTCTGACAATGCTCCATCTACCCCGAGTGCACTTGCTACAAGTAATTGTGACGCATGCCTTGCTACTTCTTCCTTGAAGTGGATCATCGATTCCGGTGCCATTGATCACATGATATGTGACTATCATTTGTTCTCTACTTATGCACCTTATGCCAACCCCTCTTCAATAACTATTGCTAATGGTTCTTCTTCTCGTGTCCTTGGATCTGACACTATTACACCTACATCCTCTGTTTATTTATCGTTTGTCCTTAATGTTCCTGACCTAGCTTTTAACCTTATGTCTCCTAGCAAGCTTACTCACAAATTGAACTGTTTTATCTTACTTTTCCCTGACTATTGTGTGATTCAGGATCTTACGACGAAGAGGATTATTGGTAGGGGATATGAATCTGGAGGCCATTACTTTCTTGATGATCGGGTGTCGCGTTTCGTTGCTTGCTCTAGTGGTTCCTCTCCTTTTAATGTTTATTGTCTTCTAGGTCATATGTAATTGTCATCTTTGAAGAGGTTGTATCCTCAATTTCATCATTTATCGTCCTTAGAGTATGAGTCGTGTCATTTTTCCAAACACTACTGTGTTCACCTGACACCTCACATCAATAAACAGGCTGCATCCCCTTTTGATTTGGTTCATTCTGATGTTTGGGGTCCTTGTCCTGTTGTGTCCACCTCTGCTTTTAAGTACTTTGTTACTTTTATTGATGATTTTTCTCGAACCACCTGACTTTATTTAATGAAAAATCGTTCGAGTTGTTTTCTCACTTTTGCAATTTCTATTTGAGATTAAAACTCATCTGGTGTCTCTGTAAAAACCTAAAGGAGTGATAACGCTAAAGAGTATTTTTTTGCCCAGTTTCACTACTATATGCTTACACATGGCATGATTCATCAGTCCTCGTGTGCCGATATACCTGCTCAAAATGGTGTTGCCGAGAGAAAAAACTGGCACTTATTAGAAGTTGCCCAGGCTCTAATGTTTCAAATGCAAGTTCCTAAATCCTTTTAGGTTGATGTTGTGTCCATTGCGTGCTTCCTTATTAATCGTATACCATCTTCTGTTCTCAGTGGTGACATTCCATATACAACTTTGTTTCCTTCCAAACCCTTGTTTCCTATTGTTCCAAAAAACTTTAGTTGTGTCTGTTTTGTTTGAGATATTCGTTCCACTGTTACCAAACTTGATCCTAAATCTCTCAAGTGTGTCTTCCTTGGCTATTCTAGGGTTCAGAAGGGTTATTGGTGCTATTATCTCGATCTTCAGCACTATCTTGTGTTTACATATGTCACTTTCCATGAGTCCACTTTGTTCTTCTCGTCTCTGCTCTGTCTCCATCTTCTACCCCTACCCTAGGTCTTGATCACCTCTTAGTGTATGAGGTTCATTCGCCACCAGTACAAGCGCCTGTGCCGGCACCTGCTCCACCTCCTCTCCATCATATTTATCAGAGACGTCCTAAGGAAAGTAATGTCAATGCTCATATTTCTAACCTACCAATGCTCGCCTTGGTGCTTGATCCGGACTTAGCCCCCTCCCCTCCTCTTACCTCTGAACCTAAACCAATGTTTGATACTCTTGATACTATTACCCCTTTTGCTAACCTGCCTATTACCCTTTGTAAAGGTAAACGTACTTGTATGTGCCTTATTTCCTCGTTTGTTTCCTATTATCACCTGTCACCCCATCTTGTTCCTTTATGGCATCCTTAGATTCTCTTACCATTCCCACCAACCTTCCCCAAGCCTTGGCCCATCCAATTTGGCGTGCTGTGATGAATAAGGAAATGATGGCTCTTGATAAGACTGGTACCTAGACTCTCGTTGATTTACTTCCTGGAAAGAAGGCTATTGGGCGTAAGTGGGTGTTCACCGTTAAGACGAAAGCTGATGGCACCTTGGAACAATTGAAAGCTCGATTAGTTGCTAAGGGTTATGCTCAGATGTATGGTGTTGACTATTTCAAAACTTTCTCCCCTATGGCCAAGTTGTCTTCTATTCATCTCTTCATCTCTATGGCAGCTGCCTATGGTTGGGATCTTCATCAGCTGGATGTTAAGAATATTTTTTTGAATAGTGATCTTCTTGGGGAAGTTTACATGGAGCAACCGCTTGGCTTTGTTGCAAAGGGGAAGCATGGCAAGGTATGCCATCTTCAGAAGTCTCTATATGGTTTGAAACAGAGCCATTGTGCTTGGTTTGAGAGATTCAGTTATATGGTTAAAAAGTTTGGTTTGAATCAAAGTAAATGTGATTATTCTGTGTTTTATCAACAGACAGATGCTGGCATGATTCTCTTAGTGGTCTATGTTGATGACATTGTTATTACAGGTAGTGATGCATCAGGGACTCATCACTCAAGGCCTTTCTTAATTCTCATTTCCAAACAAAGGATTTGGGTTCGTTAAAGTACTTTCTTGGGATCAAAGTTATGAGAAGGAAGAAAGGCATTCTGCTCACCTAGAGGAAATATGTCCTTGATCTACTGAAAGAAACCGAGAAACTTGGAGCAACACCCAGTAGCTGTCCCATGATTCCTAATCCCTTTTTGGACATTGATGATAGTGTGTCGTTTGATCAGCTACCCAAGGATGTGAAAAAAAGGGTTGATCCTAAGAAGATTAAATCGTTTGCCTACCTTAAGAGATACCGAAGGCTGATTGGAAAGTTGAACTATCTCACGGTAACTTGCCCTGATGTAACCTTTCTTGTCAGTATGCTTAGCCAATTCATGACAGCACCAACCGTTGCTCAGTGGGAAGCTTTCAAGCATGTCCTACATTATTTGTAGGGCTCACTTGGTTGTGGTATACTCTATACAAATCATGGCCACTCAAAGATTGAATGTTTCTGTGATGCAGATCATGCAGGGTCAAGGCGACTAGGAGGTCCACTACAGGCTATTGTGTGCTTGTAGGTGGAAACTTGGTGTCTTGGATGAGCAAGAAGCAGGACGAGGTATCAAAATCTAGTGCAGAGGTTGAGTATCGAGCCATGTCTCAGTCCGTACAGGAGATTGTATGGATTCACCAGTTAATGAAGGAGGTCGGTCTTGCCACATCATTGCCTGTGAAACTATGGTGTGATAATAAAGCTGCCTTACACATAGCCTCCAACACCATGTTCCATGAACGTACGAAACACATTGAGATTGATTGTCACTTTGTACGTGATAAGATCAAGGAGAACTTTATCTCTACAGGACATGTGTGTCTAATGATCAGTTGGGTGATTTTTTGACTAAGGCCTTGAATGACACTCAGGTTGACTATCTTTGTAACAAATTGGGCCTGATTAACATATATGCTCCAACTTGAGGGGGAGTGTTAGGAAATAATGTAAATATCTTAGAAGTAATTAGTATCTCACATAGTCAGGGATTATGATTAATATCAATCACCATAATGAGCTATTAATCCTGAGGCTCCTATCTTGTATATAAATACCCTATTGTATATATGAACAAGTAACATCTTTGATGAATAGAACTTCTCTCTAATTTACATTACAGGCAGTATAGGATATTAAGTCTTATATCAAATAATATGGGAGCCTTAGTTGTATTTAAGTTAGTTTACCATCTCAACAGCTAAGATTCTCCATCCCACTTAAATACCCATCAATTAATATCACAAGTGTAATATCCTCAACAAGGTATTTAAGGTATTTAAATGGATGTTCTCCCACCTCAAATTGAGCTCCATCTCAATCACTTAAGTACCCATCAATTCTTATATGATATAATCATGTACACTAATGGCTTGGTTATAGATTTCATTAGACATGCTGAATTTTCAAAAAAAATTCAACTTATTAGTTAATAGAATATGTATGTAATCACCAATATAGAGTTAGTCTAATGGTATGAGGCCCCGTTACATCCCTATTGTTTTCCTAGATAGAATCCGTCGTCCTTTGTGTGTCAGAGCACGGTGCTTCCGTTTTCCGTTTCCACCCAACTAGACATACCTCGGTCTTCTATAGTGACTTGTCATTGTTAGAAGAACCGTTAAGAGGATATGTTGGTTTATCTGTTAAGAGAAAATGACTTTTTATCCACCCAGAGATGGCGGCTCTCTCTCTCTCTCTCTTCATCGGTTGTTTTTTCCCCTGGACTTATACTGTTGATGATTTCACTGGGAATTTCGTTGAGAAATCTACCACCTGGAAAATTCGCAGGAACTTCATTTTCCATGTCGTGAAGATGTTCTTATCCCTTCATGGTCCTCAGAAGAAATCGTTTGAAATATGTCACTATCAAAGTGGCTCCCATTTTTTCACTCTTTTTTGTCCTCTTTCACTCTTCTGAATATAGAGCAAAGGAATCAGTTGCAATTACTTCAAACAAAAGGTTGATCCCTCAAGAGATAGAATGTGAAACAATATACTAAATCCCAGTAGCATATTTTGAACTGAATCAAGTATCACTGACGAAGAAAGTAAGGCCAATTCCTTCCTTGAAGGCAACATGTTAAATATCCCAATTATCTGATGAATTGGAGGAAGCAGTATGAAATGGAGACCAATTCATAGTCAGATTTGAGACTGCATCAATTGCTATCCAGAGATATTAGCATTTTCTTTTAGCTTTAAAAAGATTTGGACTTGCCTGCCTACTTAACAGCATGAGCAAATACAAGTGCATCTGATGATGTGTCTTTTCTTTATGGTTAGTGCAGCTGCTTCTCACAGGAAGTTTTCTTGTCTAAAAAGGTTCAATATTTTTGGCAGATGCAGTGGTTATTTAGGTGCTTTTATTATGAAGGACCACAGGCTGCTGTTTGGTGTTTTCAAACAGTATCAATTTTTGATAAACCAGATGAGCCCAAGTCATAGATTATGTTTGCGGAGTGTACTTACATATATACCGATATGCATGTTATCTGTAATAAGAAACCCAAGAACAACATGTATATATCACAGTCTAACTTGTATCATTAATTTCTTTAGTCCTACCAAGCTCTACAAGTAGAGTCAATAAAGCCTCACACATTTCACTTGCATCAGGTTCCCTGGGATCTCTCTTGTTTGAAGAGTACACCATCCAGGCATGGTCGAGCTTCCTATCCGGTCTCACAACAACTGATCCTGGAACTTCAGCATCACGGCACGTGACTAGGCCATCGCTTTTTTCCCCATACCTGAGCTGCAGGTGTAGGGCACAAATAGCCATGGCAGCAGATACGGGCATCACTACAGGAACTTGGCGTCTGGATCGAATGCAAATATTGCCATTGGACTCTTCAGCCTCATTGTCTTTCAGAGGGAGCCAAGGGACTTCGGCATGAGCAATGTGAGTCATTGTTGCCAGAACACCAGGGGTAATGCTTGCTTCTGAATGGAAGGATATCAGAGGAATTTCCAGTGGCAGCTTGTGTTTCGTGATGAAATCCTTTCGCCTCTCGTATGTGAGATCCTCTAAAGCTCTTATATCACCCTGAAAAGTATAAATGACACACAAGTAACCACAAGAACTGACAGCAAAAATCATTTCAGGAAAAAACTTGGATGGATGACATGAAATTTTGTACTGCAAATGAATAAAACATAAGGGAAGGGACCAAAATCAGTTGCATCAGCCAAAGAGGATTCCTGGACACACAGATTGCTAAGTACCAACTTCAATTTTCAACGCACTGGTTTTGATGGTCTTAAGTAAAAGCTAAATTTACTAATAGTTTTATTATAGTTTCTAAATGGATACGCTTACTTCTTGGTAAAATAAAGACAAGAAATAAGCAACCATAGGCATGGAAGTTTCAGGGGAGGAAATGATCCCCTTACCCTTAATACTTTGCACACGAGAAGTTCCATGATTCTGCGAGTTTCTTTGTCGCCAATTTGGTCTTCACGAAGCATATCAGAAGCTACAGGAGTGCCACCATATGGACTCTGCACCAGTACTAAACCAGAAACCCTGTCTTTCAGGTCTGACCAATACAGAGACAATGCAGCTGCAGAATCTACTCCACCTTTACTGTGTCCTAGAAGCATCACACGCTTCCCAGAACCCCAGTAGAGCTCCTCAATGTATAGCTTCAGTTCCCAAGCGTTGTGTTCTACTGAAGCCTTTAACGAGGGGGAAAACAGGAAAAATGAAATATAAGTACATCTCTTTGTTTCTTTTCTTTTTCTTTTTGGTGTATTATGAATGAAATAAGATTATCAGTAAAATAGAACAAAGTACATTAGCATGAAAGAAAAAATGATTTCCATGGTTGATGCTTGGTGCTTAATTACCTCACTGTGAACTTTAGCAATGTGGCAGGCAAGGCCCATCTTTGAAAAGAATCTCTTTGTGGCTACAAAGTACAAGGGTCCATGGTTGCTGAAGAGGCCTGAAATAAGTGAATCTGTTAGTCTAAACCATATGGCACAGTGAATGAAGAAACAAAATGATACATGAATTATACTATACCTGGAATCAAGAGATAAACAAAAGAGTTGGGTAGTGAGTGCTTTCCAGTCCTGTTGAGTTAAACCATGATCTTCAGAAGGGTAACGAGTAGTGCAGAAATAAATCAATGATGAGGTCAACTTCATGTTGGAACTTTATGACAAAGCTATTGTACCTTATGTCTGATAGCAATTCCAAGAACTTCGCCGTACCATCCTCTACTGGAGGCATGCTGGGATCTTGTTGCAACCATCCAATATCATCTGAAGAACCACGCAATGTTATCAATGCGCGAGATATAAGCCTGAGATAAAAAAGAAGCAAGATTTAATGTTCAAACTGTCATCTTTCCGACCATTTGGCTTTGAAAAGACCTACTTCTTTTACCTATGAACTTGAACTTGAGACCTTCTAATGCATGAGAACAAATATCTCCACGGAGAAATTGCTAAACAACTAGCATATTTTAGACCAGCTATTGTGAGCCTCAACCTGCATCCATGTGAAGAAAATCCGGTTGCAGTTGGAAAAAGTTCAAGATATTGACCATTCCACTTCATCTGACATAAGCATGTAGTCTGAAAGGTTTAATTTACATGCTTGACTTTCCTGAAATTTAGCAGGGCAATTCGTTTTAAGTGTAAATTTAAGAATAAAGGAGAAAAAAAGATCATTACCCTTTTAAAAATAAAGGAACAAGGGCAGAAGTATAAGTGGTATTTAAAATTACAGATCCTGTATCATTGGTACAATTATAAATTCCCCTTTCACAGATATCATGGTTTGGACCAACAGTTTGAGACTGTGAAGATAAGCTGGTGGTGTAACTTTTTGTGCAATATACTGAAGAAAAAACCGCTGGATTGATCACAGAATCTGGTCTCCATCTATCTACGTCTCTAAGTACAAGATTCTCTGCAATATTGGAAGCAAGCAAAATGTAGCTTGGTTACATTTTACATGAAAATAACTTCAAATAGCGCATATATAATACTTGGAAAGTCATATCTGTTTACATTTTTAGTGACCAGCAAGAACTCACCAATGAATTGTATGAAATGATCATTGATGAAACCTGACATTCTCAAAAGATTGGTGTGTATGACATCCATCAGTTAAAAAAATCTAGTCAGAGAATTGTCATTGGACTAAAATGATAACTCCTCTCAGATTGGTTTCCTTATTGATTAAATACAGGCAAGTGAACTAGGAATATCTCAATCACCTTCACTGCCTGTAGAATGAAACAACATACGTCTTTAATTACAGAGCCAAAGAACAAGCAGGGAACTCGCAAGACAAAAGGATTGGAAAAACTCTGGAAGATGTTATGTTAAGACTGAGGCTTTCCTAGTTTTGCATGTCCATTGATAGATACCCAATGATGAGCAAGTTGTATATGAAGAGTAAGGTATAAGTTGTCAAAAAAATTAACGAGTGAAGCTTTCAGAATTTTGTGAACCATATTCACGTATTAAAAGGACATGAAAATCAAATTTAGGGCAACAGAAACAGAACGCATAGATCCAAGCATTGCGGGGCCAAAAGAGAACTCAAAAACCGAATAAGGATAGAGTGGCTTAAACCTTAAAGTCGAAGATATTCGCTGCCCAATAATGAAGATGGCTGCAATCTGGAAATAGCCAGATAGATACAAACACAGGATCGAGTTGTCCAATATGAATACCAACATGGAACGAACAGGGGAAATAAATGGATTCAGTGGAATACAAGGCACAATAATAACAATCTAGTGATACAAGCTGGGAAATGGAAAGTGAAGTAGGCGAGAAAGGGATCAAAGCAAGGTGTGATCTCCATGAAGATGGGGCAATTGCTATTGCTGGTCGTTATCCTGATCGCATTTTAATACTGTTATATCGACTGCGGATGGTCCACTCGAGGTTATCCATTATGGCGAGCTATCTCAAGATATAAATTCAGATTCTCTTCTCTAGTTTTATAACTACTCCAATTGCCCTTTTTTTAAATGACGTCTTGTTCCATTTCGTAGATAAGCAATTTAATAATGGATTAACGATATAAAATAACGTTTAATTTTTATAAAAGTGTAAAAACAACTATAAATTATTTTTGGAGTAAAAGTAACTGTAAGCTTTTAAAATTGAGGTAAAATTGTTAGGTCCAACTAACTTCTATTTATTATAATATGAAAGCATTAAAATACCCTCAATAAAAAACTGTGATTGTTATGCAATCTAAGTGATTTTTCATCTTCCTTCCTCTAAAATTTATTTTTGCATTCTCTCCCCCTCATATTATATTTTCCGCTCTTCATCTTCGCCACCACACCACTGCCAATCATCATGAACAATCCATACTATAAAAGTAAAAAATAGTAATTTTTTTCCATTCCAGGGGCAAGCCTTTTTTTGTTTTCATTTTGAATTATTACTATGAACCTGGTGTAATTTTTTTTTCTTAGAATTTATATTTTAAATTCTGAATGTTTCTTGATAATGATACTAATAAGTAGAGTTTGGATTATTGATGACAAAAGTATAACAATTATAACAAACAACTTTTTAGTTTTTATTTTTTAGTTTTTAAGTTTTCTAGTATGGATTGTTGATAATGATTTTTTGGAATTATAGATGGTGGTGATGATGTGGTGATGAAGATGAAGAGTGGAGAATGTGAGGGTGAGAGAGAAAGAGAGAGACCAAAGATGAAAGCAATTGTTAGAGGAAGAAAAATGAAAAATCACCGGATTACACAATAATCATTGTTTTTTAGTTAAGTGTGGGTATATCAGTATTTTCATATTGTAAAAGATGGAAGTTAGTTGGATTTAACTGTTTTGTTCAAATTTTGAAAGTTTATGGTTACTTTTGCTACAAAAAATAATTTATGGTTACTGTTGCACTTTTGATAAAAATCGAAGGTTATTTTAGCACTTTAACCCTTTAATAATTTTAACAATTACTATGTTAAATATATTACCATATGTGTGTGTTTAATAAGGATAACGAAAACCTGGTCAAAAAAATTAATATGATACTACTTGCAGTTCTAAATATAAGATCCAGTTGACTATTTTAGAGATATTAAAAAAATAATTAAATTACTTTAAAGTATTTATATTCATTATTTTTTACCTATTTTGTCTAACTTATAAACTGATATATAATATAATAATACACAATATATAATATGATTAAGTAACTTGTTTAACTTTCTTAACCTTTCTAAAAGAACTTAACTGAATTTTATGGCTACGAACGGAGGGAGTATTAGAGTTTAGTGTAACTAAACAAGTAATATTAGTTAGTGAGCTTTAACTCACTTGGCACTTATCTCCCCCTTTGGAGGAGAGGTCACACGTTCAACTTGTGCCTTATGTAGGTACGTTTGTACGTTAATTAACCCGCGTGCTTTCATTTGATCTTTGTCAGGAAAACAAAAAACAAAAGGATAATATTATTAATAAAAATAGAGGTAATACTGAAAACATTAATTTAGATTTTAGAGGAAATGAAAAATATCTGCATTCTCCTAGATATAAGAATTAAGACATATAAGATGGATTTTGAAAATTTTCATATTTCAATATATAAGACATTTCATAAATTTATAACGTTAAATTTATAAGGACAATTTAAAAGTTTTAGCTTTTAACATTAAGAGATTAGGTTTTAATGAGGACCAAACCAGAACTTCAAATTAATTGACGATGAAGAGTGATAAAATACCTCTTTTAAAACTTCATTATCATTT
The DNA here is from genome assembly GCA_963242795.1 of Inga leiocalycina. Lineage (NCBI taxonomy): Eukaryota > Viridiplantae > Streptophyta > Magnoliopsida > Fabales > Fabaceae > Inga > Inga leiocalycina. Next base: position 21,715,520 of record OY725322.1, read on the forward strand.
TATAAAAAATAATTAAATTTGATGATAATTCATTATTCAAATATAGTAATTCCATGGTATATCACATAGCTATATTAAAACCACGCTGCTGCATTTTTGAGAAAATACTTCAAGATTAAGAATACTTATTAGTTGATATATTATAATAAGGATTAGAGGGAGTACTTTGTTAAACTTGATTTATCCACAAATAGTAAAAGGAATTACCAAAATTCTATGCGGTGGGTAGTATAATGAATTTGCCAACATATAATTCTATCTCTTGGCAGAGGAAAATTTTGGATTCGGTCAACTGCAAATAGCGTTGGAGCGTTTTTCATTCATGAAACTAGTACAGATCCCGAGGTCGCACGGGATGTAAAAAGATTTTTCATATTATAAAAGGAGAAGTACACTTAGTTCCTGAAGAAGAAGAAAAAATGAAGAAATGATTCTTGTATATTGTAAAGTGAAAAAATGGTCCCATTAACAATTCTAGGAGCCTGTATTGACAACTCGTTCACAACTCCATGAGCCTGTATTGACAATTCCATTGGACCATTTTTTCATTTTACAATCTATAGGTAGGGGTGGAAACAGGCCAGGCCAGGCCAGGCCAGGCTTGTGCCTTAACAGGCCAGGCCTGTTAAGGCACAAAACGGCCTGAGCCTGGCCTGTGGCCTGTTGGAGGCTTACTATTAGGCCTGAGCCTGGCCTGTACATAGGCCTGGCCTGGCCTGTGGCCTGTTAAGGAGGCCTGAATTTGTAAGACCCTAAACAAGCCAAACAGGCCGACATCCTAAACAGGCCAAAACAGGCCCAGACAAACAGGCCGAAAACAGGCCTAGTTACCATTTTTTTTTCAAAGCTCTCAGAAGCAAATGACCAATCCAAAATTCCAACAACTTCAGATTCCTAATTTTGAAGTCTTTGCCACAATAGAATTCAAGTAACAGCAAGCAAATATGTGTGTGTGTGTTTATCCTTCCACAATTCCAGATACAGCGATGACAACAACAAAGTGTGTGAGAGACTGTCCAGCAACAAAAACAGTCCAAACTTAATAATGGCTGTACCATGAAAAGTTACATTAAGAAATAATAGCTCAGAATGCACCACTATAATCAGTTTAATAACACCTCATACTCCAAGCAAAAATGCACTGCAATGACAGTTACATTATGTAGTAAAGATTGCTGCCTCAACAGCAAAAATTAAAAAAGAAAAGGTATACACATTGAAAATGATATACTACAAGGCTATAAGCTGAACTTCAACTTAAAAGGATTTCAGCTTAAAAAGAAAAAAAAATACCCATATTGATCTTGAGCTCGCAGAAGAGCATTAGCAGATATTGCAGAACACAACATTTGTGTTGATGAGTTGCAATCTTGATGCAAAACTTTACGCCAACAATAAATATAAACTGTTTCAATGTTTAGCAGAAAAAATGTACTACTTCCACAAGGAAAAAAATTAAATTTCATTTTATGTTTTTCAGTTTTTTCACACCTCAACCATGAGTGCAACAGAAAATGCATTAATGACTCATGCCCAGCTAGTTCAATTAGTACATATTCCCATCAAAGCATTGAACTCTGAAAGAACAAAAATTTTGGTGCGTCAACCTTACACAGTTCACTGAAAGGATGTTAATCATGTAATATGGATATGAACCAGCAAAACAACTCTTACATTGCAAGAGATATATGCCTTTTCATTATTATTTGCACCACATCACCTGGATATACACTAAAGAATCTGAGCCAAATCCCAAATTAAACTTCAATTCAATCACAAAACATATGCCTGATTCATTCAGTCTGATTCATACTGCTTACTGTATAAGTCTAAACTTACATTAGATAACACTTGTATAAGTCTCAACTTATCAATGATATAGCTAGGCCTATGGCAGTGAATAGGATAGCTAAGGCATTAATGCGCAAAATTCAGGATTTCAACCACAAATTACAGCAAGATCCAGACAAAAACCAGCAAAGAGTCTAACAAATACCACAGCAGTGAAAATGCATACAATCTTCTGAAACTATGCACCAAATCTTCCCACTTTTGGAAAAGCTAATGATTCTTCTCACTTTCACATCAAATCTTCAAAATAATTTCTTCTTCTCCTTCAAAGGCCTTGAAAAAAATTAATGAAATATATAGGATTAGATCATAACACAATTTAACATGTAAAATAAGTAATATGATTTTAACAAATTTCAGATAGTCATAATTAATTAGATATTAGAACAAATTTCATGAATGAAAAGGGAGATTGAAGAGAATGAACAAATTCTAGAAGTTAAAGGAACATGTTAATAGTGATGAGAGTCCACCTGGAAGCAATGTTGAACATCAACCACCAATTCTATAATTTCAAATCCATGTTTCCATCAAAAGATCATTATATCAAGGGATCAAATATAGAATCATTAAAACAATTCAAAATTAACTTGGATACCAAGTTTAACAAGTAAAGTTCACATTCATAGTGATATTTTCAACACCTTGGTCAAACCTTCGCATCTAGAGCATGTCCAAGTAAAAGTTCTGTTAAATCTGACAAGTATACCTGCAAGAAGGAAATCTACATCAGTCCTTAAAACCAAACTATTTCATACAGAATTCCTGGACAGTTTGCTTGAAAAGCAGGAGTTTGATCAATGCATGCAAAGCAAGAATAGATTGATTACACCAAGCAAGTGGCAAGTGACGTGACTCAAAATCAAGTTATATGTCAGAAAACCCTAGGTTAACTTATCATGACCCCTAGCCCAGCCAAGTTTGACATTCTCTGAATAAGGAAACGCATGTGTGGTAGTCCCTCCCTTATTAAATCATTTGGTAGTGCCAAGGGCAAAAGCATACTAGAGATATTGACTTTCTATAGTAGTATTCATAACAATCCAAATTGACCCTACATAATAAGATTAGCAGGGTAATTATGTGTTCTCTGATGTATATATTGCTCAAGGTGAATATATATTGCTCAAGGGATAATCAGTCCAGAGCTCAAGCTTAACGATTTCAAGCCTTGAATCAGAGCACATTTCAATAATAAACAAACAAATTAAAATAACAAACACTTACCTAATGGCTGAACTGAAACACAGCGAAGAGCGTCTACGACGGTGGACCACCGATAAAAAAGTGGTGCTGAACTGAAACACAATGAATCTTCGACGGTGAGAGACGGCGGACTGAGGGTGAGAGATGGCGGAGAGAGTCTTCGACAGTGGACCACAAATCTGACGGACTGAGCGTGAGAGACGGCGGAGAGAGTGGGGGAAGACAGAGAGAGGAGGGACGGCGGTCGGCGGACTGGTTGCCAACTTCTGCTCAGCCGATAGCCGGTCACTCGCTGAGGGATCTACAGGAATCGAAGATCGGACACTCGGAGGTCCAGATCTGGGAGGGAGTCGCGAGCCGACGGATCCAGAACTTGAAGGAACGAGAATGAGATATGATTTTGTTTAGGAATTAGGGATTTAGGGTTCACTTGAAAGAGGGGAGTGGCATTAACGTAATTATGGAGGTGTATGTTTTTTTTTTTTTTTATAAAAAGACCTTAACAGGCTCAGGCCGGCCTGACAGGCCTCACAGGCCTGTTAATAGGCCTTGGCCTGGCCTGTTAAGATAAATAGGCTTTCAGATCAGCCTTGGCCTGGCCTTTTAGCCTGATAGGCCAGGCCTGATCAGGCCTTTAACAGGCCAGGCCATAGGCCCCTGTCAGGCGGCCTGGCCTGTTTCCACCCCTATCTATAGGGATCATTTCTTCATTTCTCTTCTTCTTAGGGACCTTAGTGTAATTCTCCCTATTATAAATTATATAACATTGTGTAATAATTTAATAAAATATTTAAAAAAATAAATTTTTAAAAATGTTAATATACTTATGTATTTAATAAGATAGTTATTATGTAAATTTAAGTTTAATAAACCTTTTGCAAATTTTAAAAGTAAGTTGTAAGCCTCATGCTTAAAATATATTATTGCAGTCTCAATTTGCTACTTAAGCATGGCAACTACGGTGCGAGTTTGCTAACATTTTCTCTTTTCTAAACAATTTAATAATATATTGCAGATTGCTAGAGTGATTTCATGTTGAAAAATGAACCAAATATTTGATTGTCTAAACTCCTGAACTGTAGTATTTTTTACACATAGAGAAGTAACTCATGCATAGCAAGTTAGAAAGAAACATTATTAGGTTACATAAGTCAGCCACTAATCCAATTTAGATGTCATATAATTAGTGGCTTTTGTGGTCTTTGATATTTTTGTATATCACTAAGAACACAATTAACAGAATGTTTGTAAAATCGAGAAATTTTAATTGTAGGATCATTTTTTAAATTCTCAACCAAGTATTTAGTGTAGTATATAGTACTGGTACGGACTTGCTGAAATAAAGAAAATGGCATTTATTTAGAATTAAAGTATACAGAGAATTCATGCTCATCACTCAATATGTCATTCTAACAAGACAGCAAAGTACCAAGGTACAATTAAGATCTTTCAAAAAAATTTCACCAAATTCATGGACGTACTCTCAGCTCAGCCAATTACACCCCATCTTCTTCATGCCAAGTTCGTTTAAGACAGAGTATAAAAAACCGGACCGGACCGGTTGGTTCGACCGGTACCGGTCCCTGTTCAGTTTGATCAGTAAACCGGTCACTGGTAAAACCGATGGTCCAACCGGTTGACTCGGTTTCTTTCTTTCTTTCTTTTTTTTAAATTTTTCAAATTTTTATTTTGTGTTTTTTGAGGGCAAAATGGAAAGTTGAAGACTAAAATGAAGAGAAAAATAGATAAAGAAAGAAAAAATCTAAAAAAATGAAGAAAATAATAAAAAAAATATTTAAAAAGATATAATAATTATAGGAAATGAAATATCTTTATATAAGTATAGGTATTATAACTAATACTAATAGATTTTAAACATTTTTTTTCTAAAAATCTTTATTTTTATCTATAGAAGTTTAAAAATATATTAATATATATTATCACTAATAAATTATAATATTTTAATATGACCGGTTCAACTACCGGTTAGACCTCGGTTAACCCATTAACCCTTGAACCTGTGTTGTGATCGGTTCATTGCCCGGTCCGATTTTTCGTTCCTTGGTTTAAGAATGAAGCAAGAACGAATAACAGAGAAATTTTCTGAGTATGTGATGTTTTCTATATCAAGTCTTTGAGCATGCAAGTATTCCAAAGCTAATCTTTAGAAGTAGAAATAACCTTGTTCTTAACATTTTGACTTTTCCCTCTCATGTTGATACAAGTATATATGCATATTTGAGAACACTTATTTTTTTGAATATAAATACTTATTACACAAGTTGAGATAAAACTCATCTCACATACTTACCTCGTATACTGTGAATCACGATTTATAAGCACTTATTGTCCAAAAATAAACTATTTCAATTGATCATGTTGTAAGAATATGTTATTGGTACTTCCTTAAAAATTGAAGTTCATTGTTCTCTCGTTTCATGGCACCCACTTGTAACCTAATCAATAGGCCTAACTTGAGTTTGAAGAAACCCTAAGGACTTGTGTTTCCTGGAGTGTATTGTAGCCGAAAAACGTCATTGGATCTGGAATAATGGCCTATAATGCATTGCTCCCAACTATTGCCCACTACATTATGGGATAAATGTATCACTGCATTTGTCAATCAAATCCATCGATTAGACACATCAATAGCAACATTAAAACAATACTATTCACTCGTGAAGTAGAAGTGTTTCATCTTATTGGTATTATGCCCAAAAAATTCAACGTTAATTTAGCATGCTCATGCAAAAAATTATACCATGTTATAAGCTCGTAGACCATAAATCTTGAAATTACTTGAGTAATATTAAGGGAAAATCAATCAACTTCAAAACGATTCTTTGTCATTTTAAATGATGACTTGGTGAGTCAAATCAATAATGACAAACAAAGGTTTTAATCAATAAAAACAAGGGAGATTTACACTTAGGTCCCATGCAAGGAAAAAAAATGAAAAAATGGTCCCTATAGATTGCAAAATGAAAAAATAGTCCCATGGAGTTGTCAATACAAGCTCTTGGAGTTGTTAATGACAACTCTAGGAGCCTGTATTGACAACTCCATGGGACCATTTTTTCATTTTACAATTTATAGGGACCATTTTTTCATTTCTCCTCTTCCTTGGGACTTCACTGTCATTCTCCCTAAAAACAATTACACCACGATCATCCAAGTAATTTTTCCCTTCATTAACATTCTCACTCCAATATTTGTCCACAGCACTTTGATCCCAATGATTTATAAGCCTATACAAGTACAAAGCACCCATCATTTTCAACCAGACATGTAGATGCACATCTAACAACAAAAGCAATCACATCTAAAAATCACCCATGTCAAACGAAAAAATTAATAAAAAACAAAAATTGGTTTAGTTTACATAAGTGGAAGCTTGGATGATGAAACAGTGCAAGCACTTATTTCCACATAAAGTTTGTATGAAATGAGATCAACATGCATCGTATATAAGGGGTCTCCAATAAAAAGCATATATAATCAAAAACCCATTTGAAAAAAAAAGGAATAAAGATGAGAAGGAGCATACAGATACAATAATGCCTCCATAGATTAGTGTGTAAACGCATACAACATCATTAATTTCAGAGCAACCAACTTGAAGAGAAGCAAGTGACAAAAAAGAAAATAGAGGCATGAAATGAACTAAAGAAGAAAATATAGGGGGATGAGGAGTTTGTGAATGTTGAAGAAGTAACATCTTGATGGAGAGATCATGATGACTATAAAGGAAGTAATAGTAGAAATTGCAAACTGCAAATTGCATAGGATGTGTTTGTTTTGGTGATTGAATAAATAACTTATTTTTACTTAAATTTATGGAATCTTAAGATTGGAAAAAAATTAGATTGGGTAAAATGATGAGTGTTTAGATTAGCGATTGGATAAGTAACTTATGTAAAAGTGAATGATGTTTGGTTTGACTTTTGCATAAGTGACTTTTGTATTAATTAAGAGAAAAAAATTATAAAAATTATGAAAAATGAAAAAATGAAGGGATAATTGTGAAAAAAGTCTTTGTTGGCAACCTAATTGCCAATGGGACCTGTGAAGATATCTACACACGGAGGGATTTTTTCTCAATTTTCTCAAAAATTAACTTTGAAAATTTGGTAATGGTACAATTGCAATAAAATTATATCAAACTCTAATTTAAATTGGTACACTCCAAAAGTCTTTTCTATTGTGTACCTCAAGTTTAAATCTTTTAAATTATATCAAACTCTAATTTAAATATTAAATCATAACTCATATTTTCACATAGCTCAAAATCTAACAAAATAAACTGATTAAAATCTCAATAATACCTCAAATAATCCAAATAAATTATTTAAAATAAATTTAATGGGTAAAAACACTATATAGAAACTAATTTATGATACGTTTATAAAAAAAATTGATTATAAAATCATAAAACAACTAAATAATAAATCTAAACTGATTAAAATTAATTATTAATTATTCTCTACATTTCTACAGTCATATATTAACAAAACTCAAAACTTGCCTAAACTCTTATCCCAAAGTATTCTCTAATTAGCAGAAGATTACTATCTAAAGAAAGAGAAAATTATTTAGAACATTTTTCATAAAAGAAGTTTTGTGATTAGAAGTGATTTTGAGTACTTCATTAATCCCCAAAAATATGAAAATACTCCTATCAATATTATTTTACATACACACATGCACATAAGCTCCAATAAGCTCCATTTTGAGGCTTATGGCATTTTCCAACTTATGACCTTTTTTACCTTAAATCCAATCGCCGAAACAAACACCCATTATAACTTTTTTATTATTCAAGTCCGTTTGTGATACTGTGTAAATCTGATTTGACGCTGAAATGCTGAAACAAACGAGCACATGATCTCCAGCAAATAAGAAAGCCCAAAACTCTTCCCTCTATGGGTTGATGTTCCGTATTTTGAAATTTGAAAAGTGAAAATTAAAACATATATGTTATTGGTATTATAGAGATAAAGGGGGAGAGTGGAAAATTAGTTATAAAATATTTTAAAATCTTAAATCAAAAACAAGCAAAATAAAATAAAGATACAAAGTAAAACACTCTCAAAATAAATATATCCTAAAAAGAGATGTGAGAAGTTAGTTAGAAAATATTTTAAAATCTTAAATTCATAAGGTAAAGAATAAAATAAAAATATACATTGTAATGCCTGCCTTTTAAGAATAAGATAGTTTCCCTAAAAAAAAAGAATTTTTGAAATCCATTTTAGACAAATCAAAGGGCGATAAAAAGCTTGACACAGGTGCAGTATATGCCTTTCAAGCTATGGGGCTATTGAATTAGGTTGTTCTCTGCATGAGTATCGCTGCTCTCTATTGGGGTACGTGGCATGTTGGGCATCTTGGGTGGACTTGCAAGTCTTATGATTATTGTGGCGAAAAGAAAAGGAGGAAAAGAAAAACTATATCGAGCTCCTGGATAAAAGAAAATATGAAAAAACAGTTTTTTAAAATCTTAAAATTATATTTAAATCTTGTGAGATTTTTTTGATAATAAATTTTAATTATGAATTTATCAATTGACGCTCCTAAACATGTTAATAGACATGATTAGATTTGTCAATGACGTGTTTATGAACTTATTAATAGACACTCATGAATTTATCAGCGGAATTAAAATTATTGTAAAAATGTCCTGTTGGATTTAAATATGATTTTGAGATTTTAAGAGATATTTTTTCATATTTTCTCTTATTCAAAACTTATATGTAATTTTTTTTTTTAAAAAAAAAGAAGCCCTATGATTCTTGGTACGAACATTTTCCTCCACGACAAAAATCATGAAAGCAAGAAGATTGAACTTCTTTTGTATAATACTCCTCTCTGTCGTTTTTGATGGGAGCCTGAAATTTTAAACTGCTTTGCTTTTTTTTATAATAGTTAAATAAAAATTATTTAAATATTTAATAAATTTTTTTCTGTAATAAAAAAAATTATATATATTACCTTAATTAAAATGTTGATAATACTTATATTTATTTTATTTCTCTTACTTATTTATCCCTCATAAATAAAAACAAATTTAAAAAATAAAGTTTATTTCAGCCATATTTATTATACTTAGCTAATTTTAATTATTTTCTTAAATCATATATATTGAACTCTTATCGATGGTTTACTGCCCTGGGGTCTTAAAATTCCCATGGAATTCAGGGGCCGACAATATACTGGGCAGGAGGTATAAAAAGAACCTAAAAATAAAAAATTTAGAGGATCACGGTCTTTTATTTGAATTTCTATATATAGCATGTTTCCTTCTACTCCCACTCCTTTGTCTGGATCCTACTACTGGAATCATTCCTCGGCAATGACGACGCCCAGCAAGTCAGTGGCAGCGGCGACTTGGATTCTTGTAGTTATATTAATATAACAAAGGCCTGTCATGCTATCTATATCACCATCGTTTTACAACCACGATGTAGTAATATTTCCTCTTCTTTTGGCTCTGTTCACTCTTAAATACCCAAAATGGGTTTTTTCCTCAGTTGCATCATCAATTTCAATGGAGGCTAAAGTCGCTGCTGATTCAAAACGGTTCAACATTTCCCGGTGGTGGTGGTGGTTAGCGATCCTCATAATCTGTGTTCTCGTTTTTGCCGCCGGTTTACTCTCTTTACTCAGCAAGCTTCATCGCTCCGGTTCTTCTCATCATCTCCCAACTGGTCCCACCAACATCGATCAAAACTACGCCACCGCTCTTGAATTGGCCCTGCAATTCTTCGACATTCAAAAATCAGGCAAACTACAGGATTCCAGGGTTTCGTGGAGGGGAGATTCAGGGCAACGAGATGGGAGCGAAGCGAATTTGGATCTATCCAAGGGAATGTACGATGCTGGAGATCTAATTAAATTTGGATTTCCCATGGCTTTTACCGCTACGGTACTGTCGTGGGCGATTCTCGAATATGGAGATCACTTGAACGCCGTGAAGCAGCTTGAATATGCGCAGGGCACACTTAAATGGATCACAGATTATCTCATCAATGCTCATCCTTTCCCAGACGTGCTCTACATTCAGGTTGGAGATCCTGAAGTGGACCACAATTGCTGGGAAAGACCTGAAACTATGACTGAGAAAAGGCCATTGATTCAAGTTAACTCATCTTTTCCAGGATCAGATATTGCCGCAGAAACTTCGGCTGCTTTGGCTGCAGCATCACTTGTTTACAAGGGTATCAATCTCACGTATTCTGAGATTCTTCTCAGTCATGCACAACAATTGTTTACTTTTGCTGATACTTATAGAGGTTCCTACAGTGTCAGTATCCCACAAGTGCAGAAATATTACAAGTCTTCTGGATATGGCGATGAGCTTTTGTGGGCAGGCAGCTGGTTGTATCATGCAACTAGAGAACCATCATACCTTAACTATGTGACTGAGCTGAATGAGAATGAGTTTGGTAATTTAGGAGGAAGTTCATCATCCTGGTTTAGTTGGGATGATAAACATACTGCAATTCAAGTTCTTTTGTCCAGGATCAATTTCTTTGGCACCAGAGACATTCCAAATTCACAGAATCTTGACCTCCAAATGTACAGAGAAGCTGCTGAAATCTTTATTTGTGGGCTTCTACCTGATTCACCAACAGCAACCACAAGTAGAACTAACAGTGGACTAATATGGATAGTGCCATTTAACTCTTTGCAGCATGCTGTGGCTTCTGCTTTCCTAGCTATTGTTTATAGTGATTACATGGTGACATCCAACACTGAGACTCTATTTTGTAGTGGGAAACTGTATAAGCCAGGAGATCTTCGCAATTTTGCGATTTCGCAGGCGGATTATGTGTTGGGGAAGAATCCAGTGAAGATGAGCTATGTTGTTGGATATGGGAGTGACTACCCTCAATATGTACATCATAGAGGATCTTCCATTCCAAGAAATGCTACTACAGGTTGCAGGGATGGATTCACCAAGTGGTATGATTCACCTTTTCCCAATCCAAATATGGCTGTGGGAGCCCTGGTGGGTGGGCCCTTCTATAATGAGACTTATAATGATTATAGGAATAACTCAATGCAGGGTGAACCTACCACTTATAATGCTGCCCTCATGGTCGCCCTCCTCTCTGGTTTGGTCGCTACTTCCTCTGTTCCTAACTCTTTCTAGAATGGATCAATATATCATCTCATCTTGTAATATAATGTATCAGAATAATGAGGTGCTCTTTAATTACCTAAGCTTAACAGACAGGTCTCGTCCTTCTTGCTGATTCTGTTTTAAAGGAGCAAGTGATGTCTTTATTTCCGAAATAAAGCAAGGTGTGATCTCCACGAAGATGGCGCAATTGCTATTGCTGGTCGCTAACGCATCCACATTCCGTGCTCATCCAAAAAATGAGCCTGGAATGCTCTTCCCCAGATTAAGAGGTTTTTTTATCAAGTTTTTATTTATTTGAGTTAAGCTGTATTTAATGGCATGAGCCTGTGAAGTAATTTTTTTTAAGTAACATTCAATATCTTAAATTAATTACTTTTTAATGCATCCAGTATTATGGAATTTTTTTTTTAAATTAATTAGTTTTTAGTGTATCTAACACCATTGAGTATTCATACTCTATAGTGCTGGATGCGGTAATAATTTGGGATACTGGGTGGTACATGAAAAATATTTTTAAATGCTGGATATACTAAAAATTAATTAATTTAAGATATTGAGTATTAAAAATATTTTAAAATGTAATATACTATTTAATCTAAATAAATAAAAAAATGGGTTCCTCATCCCAAAATTAGGGGATGAACATGGCCTGCTTGTATATGCGATGAACAGGGCACGCCGGTTGTCATCTGATCGTGATCGCATTTTATATATCGACTGCGGATGGCCCACTTGTAGTTTTTTTTATAATAATTAATCAGAAACTATAACTACTTTATCAAAATTAAAAGAGTAAAATGTCCTGATCATCCTTATATTTTGTCTTAATTATATAAATCTTTCCTCTATTTTGAAAACTCATATAAGCATTTCTTAGAATTAAAATATATGTTACACAGACCCCCCTCATGTTTTAAAGATTTTTTTTCCATCCATCCAATCATTAGTGAACCGTTAAGTTTGACTCTTACACTTTTTTGTACCAAAATATCCCTATTTGACAAAAAAAGAATTATTGAAACATTTATATTTGCCAAAAAAAAATACAATAAAAAAATAAATCCAATATATATTTTCAAAATTATTATATTTTTTAAAACTTATTAATTTTTATTATATTGTAAAATTTTATAATTTTAATTTTTATCATATTTCTTGAAACGTATTTATTTTGGATTTTTAAAATAGATAAAAACATATTTCAAACACATTTTTGTTATCGTATAGCATAAATAATATAAGTTACATATATCATATAAATAATTTAAATTTATAATTTTTAAACACATCTTTTTTCTTTAAACATTAACCACATAACTATTTGTATAAAAAATAAAATTAAGGAAAATAAAAAGAAAGCTCTTGATCATACAAAATAATTTAAAAGAAAGCTCTAAACCTATTGATATGGTAAACAGTGTTTACGGGATTTAAAGGACAACATAATGAACTTTGTACTTTTTGGCTATTATAATTTTCTAGAGTGGCATTTCTTTTCATCGTTGAGGCCGTGGAATTAGGGTTTTGATAGGGTAAAGGGTAAATTAGTGAATAAAATTTTATTTTAACATAAATTTTAATTAAAAATATATTTTTAGAATCTTTTTGAAATATTTCTAACGGAGTTAATGATTTGGACCTAAATGTATGTTTTTAAAATAGAGGAAAGATTCACATAATTAAGGTAAAATAGGAGGATGGTCAGAGTATTTTACTCAAATTAAAAAGTTGAATCAGACTTGTAATTATAGTTATATAGAGGGTTGGAGTCCGTAGGCCCAACTCACCAGCACTCCCCATTCAGTCGGTGGGCTACGGCGATTTAGCTCTTTTAAAAATTATTTCTCGTTTGTTTTCAAATTCCCTTTAAAAAATTGGCTAAAGTATACATTTGGTCCTTTATATTTGTATGAAGGTTCATTTTAGTCTCTTATGTTTCAAAAGTTCATTTTTAATCCTTTAATCTTAACACCGTTAGTCTCTTATAACGGAAAATGTTGACTCATCAATTTTTTTAATAAATTCATAATCATAATTTAATTAAAATAATGATAACAGTAGGGGAAAAAATCTCAATTTTTAATTAATTCTTGTTTCATCTGCTTCCCCTTTACGATTTTACCCATAGGAAACCCTTCTCTGCCAATGTCATCTTCCTCCATGAATCTTAAGAAAATCATTGAAGATTGAATTAGGAACATATATAGTGTAGAATAGAACTTAAGAGGGGAAGAGAAGAGTTGTGGGAAAAAACCTCTCTCCCTTCATGAGGACCACACGAGCAGTTCTCCAAACCTTTGAGTATAAAAATCTTGAACAGTTTCTTCCAAGGTGGAATGTGGCAAGAATTCAGATACACCATGCTTTGCATTTGTCTCTTGTATGTCCCTCTAATGTCAATGCTCCAAATGCGGGTTTCTTCTACCCTTGAAATTTTGCTCTCCATGTACAAAATTTGGGGCTGAAAATTCTTGTTTGAGTTCATGATGACAGCAGAGTTTTGAGGCAGAGATGCCATGGCCAAGTAACCATTGAAGATTCATGGAGGAAGATGAATTTGGTAGTAGCCGAAGGGCTTAGATGAGGAGAGCAGATGAAAAAAAATAATTAAAAATTGAAAGTTTTTTTTTTCTAGTACTATTATTATTTGAAGGGTAGTTCAAATATGAATTTATTAAAAAATATGAGTTTATATGTGGCAGCCAGCTAGAATTAAAATAATGTGACTTGATGAATCAGGATTTTCCGTTATATAAGACTAACGGTGTTAAGATTGAAGGACTAAAAATACACTTTTTAAACATAAGGGACTAAAATAAACCTTGATACAAATATAAAGGACCAAATGTGTACTTTAACCTAAAAAATTAAACTCAAATATCCTTATTTTCTTTTTTAAAATGGTGTGTTTAACTCCTTCTTCATGTTTTTTATCATATACTTTTTATTCACTTTTATTTTAATATTATATCTATTTTTTCTACTACTACTACTATTATTATTAAATTAAAAAGAGAGATATTTATATGTTTTTGTGATATGGGTGGGTGAAAAAGAGAGGAATGTGAAAGTGAAAATGTTGAATCAAAATTTAAAAGTTGAATTAGACTTGTAGTTACATATATGTGAGGGTTGGAGTTCGCGGGCCCAACCCATCAACCCGCCTTGTTCAGCTAGTGGGCTAATGAAGGTTATCTCATTTAAAAATTATTTCTTTTTTCTCTCTCCAAATTTCCTTTAAAAATTAAACTCAAATACCTTGATTTCCTTTTTTTTTAATGATGTGTTTAACTCCTTCATGCTTTTTATCGTATACTTTTTATTCATTTTTATTTTTATATTATATTTATTTATGTTACTATTATTAAATTAAAAAGAGATATATTTATATATTTTTGTGATGTGAGTGGCTGAAAAAGTGAAGGATGTGAGAGTGAAAATTTGTGCCAGATACAAACATATAAAAAAAAAATGATATGACTGAGTAAAAGAGAAAGAAAGCTAGAGAGTAAAGAGGAAAAAAAGTTGACATGCTTAAAAAAAAAAATTGGCGAGCCTAAGCCAGCAAATACCAACCTGTCAAAGGACAGGTTGCATGAGTCCGTCGCCTAGCTCAGCTCGCAGGCTGACCCGCAACATGGGAGCTAGCCCCAATTACCTATTGTAGTTATAAGTTATCTATCATAGCAAGTCATGTCCAAAGATAAGTATGGTATAGAGCCGGAAAAACGGGCCGAGCTTGTCGGGCCGGCTCTTTTAGGCCCGGGCTCTTCAAGAGCCGGGCTTGCAAATTGTAGCCTCAAAAGGAAGTCGGGCCTAAAAGGGCCGGCCCTGTAGGGCGTCGGACTTAAAAAGGCCGGCCCTGTAGGGCCTCGGACTTAAAAAGGCTGGCCCTGGAGGGCCTCGGGCCGGCCCTTTAAGCCCGTTTAATTTTTTATTTTTTTTGCTTGAAAAGGAACCATGTTACATTTTTGAATTGCCTTATTGAATCTATATGTTACTCTATCATCATATTGTATAGAGTATTATTTTTGAGTATATTGTTTTGTCTAATTGAATCATATTGTGATTTTTTAGTATGATTTTTGAGTATATTGTTCTGCTTATTTAGAATAAAATCATATTATATACTATTCTGCTTGATAGAGTATGATTTTTGATGAAGGTTATGATTATTTGACTACTTGAACCTACTACTCAAAGTGAAACACAATCAAATGTCCTTGAAATTGATGATAGTGGCGAAGAAGGTGAAAATGATAGTCGTCATACTCATATTATTTAGAGGTTAGAGTATTTAGCTTCTTGCCTTCTTATACTTTAGCCTTTGTGTGAGTTATTTATGGACATAATTTTACCTTTGATTATATATTAGTAACTGTGTTTGTTTATTGCAAGAGACGTGTTATTTAAACCTTAATGTTAAGAATATTTATGTATTAAATTAGAACTTTAATCATTATTATTTACTAATTATATCTCTCTGGGGAAAATACGTAGAAAAAACAGTTAAATATTGTGAAAATGACTTCCTAGCCCTAATACTCTTAGGCCGGGCCTTGAAAAACTGCAATTTTCCTGACTCTAAATCCTTTAGGGCCGGCCTTATTAGACCCTGATCTGTCAAGGACCGACTCTGATTCCCGACTCTAATACGGTACCTATTCTCTTTTCTTACATTTTGGGAGAACAAAATAGTACACTGAGGTGAGCATCAGCATTAGTTTTCCCGAAACTGGGAGCCCGTGAATCAGCAGCACTTCGAATAATTTCTGTTTTTTTCCTGTTCCATGGAATTTAAGTCATTTTACATGGATGTTTGTTTCAACTTATAAAAACTTATAAGTTGCTTTTTACGTAAATCGAGACACAACTCCTCTCACATACTTACTTCGTATACCGTAAATCACTATTAAAAAGCAACTTATAAGCAATCGAATCGCTCAACCAAACATAATGATTACTTTAAAACGTATAAGAATTCACCTATATCTCAAATCTCAAATGGTCTCTAAACCTTGTTGTGATCAAATTGCTCTTTTAAAACTTATTTATCATTTTATAAAAAAAAAATTATTAAGTTTGATGATATTCAAATATGATTGAATATCGCATAGCAATACAAATAAAACGACGCCGTTGCTTTTCTGAAAAAAGGACCATTTTTTCCCTTGGGCTAGAAATGTAAAGCAAAAAAATCTTATCAATTATGGCGCTGAAGTTGGCAATCCGGTTCCCTTTCCTGGCGCCAGACCTCAACCCCGATTCTTCCCAACTCCAACACCATCGGCCGTCGACGGAGGTTCGGTTCTCTCGGTGGAACAACGCCAACGCCGAGAGATTTAACATTCGCCGCCGGACACAGCAGCAAATCGAAGATGATATCCGCCGCGAGCGCCGCTTCGACTCTGCTAACAAGATTGCCAATATGGATGACGATTCTTCTCCTTCTTCCTCCTCTGCCGAAACATTCAGGTCCATCGGTACACCTTCAGCTCCTTCCAGACCCTCAATCCCTGGCAAAAAATCCAAATACTCCAAGCCCCCAAAACCCAGTGCTGAATCCCACCCAGCGCTTCGATTTTCCAATATACCTAATCCAAGAGACATTCCAGTTGTGCGTACACCTCCTGATGTTAAAGTGGCAGATGATGGAGTCTCCTATGTCATTGAAGGCGCTCCATTTGAATTCAAGTACAGCTACACCGAGACTCCGAAAGTGAAGCCCCTGAAGATGCGGGAACCGCCGTTCGTTCCTTTCGGTCCGACCACCATGCCGCGACCGTGGACCGGTCGAGCCCCATTGCCACCAAGCAAGAAGAAGCTGAGGGAATTCGATTCGTTCGTGCTGCCGCCTCCGCATAAGAAGGGAGTCAAGCCGGTTCAGAAACCTGGTCCCTTTTTGCCCGGGACGATCCCTAGGTACGTGCAGTCGAGGGAGGAGATACTGGGCGAGCCATTGATACAAGAAGAGATAGATGAATTGGTTAAAGGGTGCAGGAAAACAAGCAGACAGCTTAATATTGGTAGTATTTTTTTTATGTTACGTTTATTTTTAATTATACCTTAACGTGGTTATTGTTGAGTTACATTTATTTCTTTCAGATGTATTGAATTTTCAAACCTCGTTAGCAGGATGTTTTTGATTTGATCTTAGGGAGTTATATGATGCATCTATTATTCTAGAGGGGATAGATAACACGAAAAGGAGACAACCTTAATCCACTTTTATTTGATACTTGGGAATAAAATATTTTTTTTAATATGCATTCATATTTCTCTTTTAGGTAGAGATGGTTTGACACATAACATGTTGGACAACATACATGCTCACTGGAAGCGGCGGAGGGTGTGCAAGATCAAGTGCAAAGGTGTTTGCACCGTTGACATGAATAATGTGTGCCAGCAGTTAGAGGTTGGTTTTGATGCTTTTCTCCTCTGTTGCTTCATGCTTTGTTAATACTAATTCATTTGGCTTTGTACATTTCGCTCCCATGCAATAAGAAATTTGCTGGATATCTTATTCTTTGTTGCTTCTGTAAATATTTACTTTCAGCTATTTACTTTGTGCAGTAAGAAGTTTGTTGTAATGAGAAGCTCTTTCCAGTGAAATTTTAGAAACTTTTATTAAATGTTAATTAGAGATGGTCAGCATTTCATATGGGAGAAACTCTCAATCATGTATCCTAGTGTTGTTTAGAATAGTTTATGAGGGGATGGAAGACAATTTGGTAGGTTACTCTTCCATTCTCCGTTTTCTCACTTGCAACTTCTTTGGCTTCTTAGTGGTCTAAATTTTGGACTTTGACTGCTTTCTTTGTTCTCTTTGATCTTTCCCTGATTTATTTATTATCTATGGCCCTTGCACTGTTCAATTAAAAGAGAAAAAGAAGAAGGAAATTGATCATTTTTTATTTTCTTGTGTCTTGTCATCCTTTTTTTCCAGGAAAGGACAGGAGGGAAAATTATCTACAGAAAGGGTGGCGTTGTGTACCTCTTTCGAGGCAGAAATTACAATTACAAAACACGGCCTCAGTTCCCTCTCATGCTGTGGAAACCTATCCCTCCAGTATATCCGAGGTTAGTTCAGCGAGTGCCAGAAGGTCTGACACTTGAAGAAGCAACTGAAATGCGTAAGAAGGGAAGAAATCTTATTCCCATACGCAAGCTAGGTATTCTCTTTTGATTGGTCATCACTGTTTAACATGTAAATAGGGAACCAAGATGATTGTTTATTCTTCTGGCAAACTGACATTTTGGCCATCTTTACTTGCTACAGCAAAAAATGGTGTTTACTATGACCTTGTGAGAAATGTCAGGGAGTCATTTGAAGAATGTGAACTAGCTCGCATTGATTGTCAGGGACTGAATCCAAGTGACTACAGAAGAATTGGAGCAAAGCTCAGGGTATAAACAATTTCACATTTGCCTTTGGAAATTATATGGGCTGAATGTTGGGCTAATCATGTGCGTTATGAATTATGCCATATCATATCTTTCTTGTCCGTTCTTTGTTTTTAGGATCTTGTTCCATGTGTACTGCTATCATTTGAAAATGAGCACATACTCATGTGGAGAGGACGAAATTGGGTTTCTTCTTTTCCTCAGCCCAACGATGACAACAAGGAAGCTAATAAAAATGGTTCTGACATTAAAAGCTCTGATACATTGCCTCCCGATGCTCTAGAAGAACATGCAAGCCATGAAGACCGTGACATTGGCATTACCCAGAGTAAAGGAGATGAGAGTATACCGAAGGTTGAGGAGCCACATCCCACAGAAGACTGCAACCTATCTGGGTCTGTATTTGCTGATGCAACTTCACTTGTTAAGAGAACATATGAAGTTGAAGTTACAACAGAGTTTCCCGGCTCTTGTAGGGAGACGGATCCTAACATGAACCCTAGCCCAACTAAAACCTCATCAGCATATAATGGCCATACCAAAAGTGATGAGGAAGAAACTGAAGCCGCAGTTTTGGCATTAGATGCCATGGTAGGAACTAGTGATAATTCTAACAAGGCCAAGGTAGATCCTGCGCCGTGTACAGAAGAAGTTTTATTACTGTTGGAGCAAGCTGTTGAGAGAGGCAGTGCACTTATTTTGGATGATGAATCTTTGGATGCTGATATTGTTTATCGAAGATCAGTTGCCTTAGCCAAATCTGCTCCTCCTGGACCGGAATTTAGGCTTCCGCATAGAAAAGCCGTGGTTCAGAAAAGCGATACGGACAGGGGTGAGCAGGAAACTAGGACTTCAGATACAAAAGAAATTATTGATTCATCCTCGATGAAAGGTAGGGAGAAGAGTGTTAAAATTAGAAGAAAAGAAGACTTTGATGGTCAGTGTTTGAATGTAGTACCACAAGGAACATTAGGTGTCGATGAGCTTGCAAAGCTTTTAACATATTAGAGATGTATATTGTACATTTGTTAGCAATATTCTGTTTTTGTTTTATCCATCTGCTAGCATTCATCTGTCTACTCTTTGTTGGTAGTCATGGGTTCGAAAGGTCCTTGCTTGCATGAAAACACCACGCTGAAGCGTGTAACACCTCAAAATTTATATTCACCAAAATTATTGTAAATATTTGAGAAATTCAATAAAATGGTGAATATTCATGAATTTAGAATTTATGAATTTATAAATGTTCAATTTCATCGAAATTGGGTAAAAATAATTATGGAATTAATTTGGGTAATTTAAAAAGTCCAATATTAAGGTCCAAAAATGAAGGAATATTAGAGAAAATATTTGGTCCAAAAATATATGGAAATTGGTTAAGGAAAAATAAGGGAAGAAATTGGATTAGAAAGATAATGACAAAATCGTAATTTTGCCAAAATAGCACAAAATAAATTATTTTCCAATTAATTGAAGTTAATTTAAATTAATTAAGGAAAATAAAGTTTAAAAATATATTTAGAATATTTTGGTCAATTTAATATGAATTTATGGAAAATTTGAGCAAAAAGTGCAATTTTGACCAAAATTGAGACTTTACGTGTATACGTAACCGGAACAAGTTGTGAAGCCAATTGAGACCAAAGGGAGGGACCCCTAGGTGTCTCCTATATGTTGCAAGAGGAATAAAATATTGGTTGGGATTAATGAGCTTGGTTATACATACATAGGGTTTATTTACATAAAAGTGATTTTTGAAAGTTTTGGAAATTGTTAAATAATTAAAGTATAATCTTATATATATTATAAAACACATGTGCATCTTCATCCTCAGCTCATTTCTGTCGCACACAGCAGCTGAATGAAGAGTGAGAACGTTTGGACTTGTAGAGAGAGAAAGGAGAAGAAAAATCACAAGGTAAACCGATTTCTCCAACGATTTAGCTCCTAACGCGTGTAACTCCGATCCTAAGCTACTCCTCTTTGTTCTTTAAGGTTTGGAAGCTCAAAATCTGTTGTTGAGCACTTAGGGTTTTCAGCAATATTTGGGAAAAACTTGTGGGAGCTTGAGGTAACTTCCAAACCTTCGTATATTGACTATTCTGGTTGCTGTGGGCAATTTAATCGGTGAAATTTCGCCGGATTGCCATTGGTTTTAATTTTTGGAAATGGGTATGTGGGGCTGTTATGCTGCCCAAATTGATACTAAATGGTAGTTATAACCTAATGGAATAGTCAATAAAGTGGTTAGGAGTAGAAAGGAACGTGTTTATGGAGTTGAAACCGAAAAACCCCAATTTTCCCCTTAAAACCTATATATTTCGGTTAGCATTGTAAATGGGTCTTAGAGTTGGATTTTCAATGATTTGATGGTTCCATTGGATTCAGTGGCCAAAAATAGGTGGGGTTACAGTTGGGCACTTTTTCAGAAAAGGCCGAGAAAGCATAATTACGGAAACGCCCCTAAAACCCTAAAAGCAGGGCTGCCAAGGGCAATTTCGTAATTTGACATTGAATTTGATAATTTTGAGTCCGGAAATGGATTCCTTGGACAAAAATACGTCAGGATAGCCCTAGTCAAAATTTTGGGGAAAACATGCCATCGGGCCGGGTACGGCGGGGCCAGGCCGGGGTCCCGGGGGCATTTTGGTAAATTTTCACCATAGGCTAATATAACCACAAGAAACACTATGGAAGAGTTTAAAATGATACTTGGATAGGTTATGACCTATTTCTTATACATTTAATATTTTAGGATCGAATCGGGAGCCGAAAGTCGACACGATTTACAAGGCACACAGAAAGGGGTCGATAGAACTTTGAGGTAGGGACATTATCCTTCATACATTATGCCATAGTTATATGATTGTGTGAATGCCAATGTTTGTAAATGCGCTTTATTAATCAACATGTTTTGCCCAGAGAGGAGCCAGTAGTGTTAGAGGCACTTACACTGGAGTTGGCGGAAGACCAACCGGTGCAGAATAGTGGGGCTTGGCCCTACTCATGTATATATGCATATGATATGTTTATATTGTTCATTAATTGGTGCATACATAGTATATATCATATTTACTTTTCGCATTTTCTATGAACGATAGCATGTTTCTACTGGGATTCTTCAGAATCTCACCCCTTTTTCTAAACCAAACATCTCAGCGGGCGCCAGTGGATCAAAAGGCAAGAATGTAGACCAAGGGAAGTGATTGGCATGTGCCTCGAGGAAAATACAAAGTTCGTGGTTATAGATAGTCTATGTCTAAAATACTTTTGGATATTTTGTAATAGTGGTGTATATTGTCTCATTCTGTAGGGTTGACTTTGAACTGTAAACAAATACTTTTATCAGTATATATATACTCTTCTGTATGCCTGTAGAACTTGGTCTCTATTACTTTGTGTATATCGAAATGAAAACGGGTGTTGACAAAGCGAGCATATGAACTATTCGAAATTGGGTCCCAAGTAAAAGGCGCAGGTTTTTTTCTTTTTTTAAAATATAGAACTATGTGTTATTTAATATTATGAAGTTGGATTTTAATCACGCTTCATTTGTTGCAATTTAGCCGATGTTATGTTTTCATGTTATGAGATTCAAATCTCACGGGCTTCTTTTATTTGACCTAATGTCATTGTTTACTTAAGCGAAAGTATTAATTTTAATGAAACTGCTAATTCGTTTGTAGCAAAAGAACAAACAAAAAGTAACCATTATAATCTGCATAAAAAATGAATTATAAATTGAGAAAATCAGGGAAAGGCTTAAAGTTAAAAAAGTACTAAATGATGTCCGCTATATCAGTAGGTCTTTCATTCACCTAAAATTCAAATCAAACTAAATAAATTTAAAAACCTAAAAAAAATAAAGGGACGTCTAGTAATCCCTGGTAAAATATGATGAGTAATTTAGGCTCAGCATTCAGCAGGCTGGGCAGGCTTGCTCTCTGGTAATGGATCCTGATCCAGATGACGCTGTCCTACGTAATTCTTCCAGAACCAGTGCTTCTCAAACAAGAGATATATCTCTTCAATGGGAACCCTCTTCGTCTCCGGCAAGAACAACCCCACCACAGTGCACATTATCACTATCAACCCCGCAAACAGCAAGAAGATCCCATATCGGAGATGGCACAGTGAAGCCAGAAACAACTGCGCCACCAACGCAGTGAAAATCATGTTCACACACACCACCACGCTCTGCGCCGACGACCTTATCTCCAACGGGAACAGCTCGCTCGGAACCAGCCACCCCAGTGGACCCCACGACCTTCCATACGCCAACACAAACAAGAATATTGCAGCCACCAGAACTGCAGCTACTGGTTTTGACAACTCTTCACCGTGTCCAAAATATTTAGCCAAAATCGAAGCCACAATTACCTGCACATGTTTGTTGGTGAGTATTTGAAAATTATAAACATATGAAAAAGAGGAAAGTTACCCATAGAGATGGTCTAGTGTCTAACGGCACTAGATCTCTCTTGGCGTTGAGTTAGAACCCCAAAGAAACACTTACGTTGGGAGGGCAGACATGAACCTCGAACAGGATACTATATTATATTATCGGAATAAAAGAAAGAAAGAGGAAATCTAAGATTAGGGGTTAGGGGTTACCATGTAGGCTACCATTTCAGCACCGGCTTCTATGAAGAAAGCTCTCCTTCCATATTTATCGACCAAAGCCATAGAGATGAGGGAGCCAACAATGAGTGCTAAACTGGAGATGAGTGATGAAAGCAGAGAAGAACCAGAGCCAAAACCCAGACTCTGGAAGATGACCGGAGCATAAAAGAGGATGGAGTTATTTCCGGTGAGCTGCTGGAAAGCAGGGATACACAGAGCTCCGATCACAAATTGAGGCCTGTACTTTCTCTTAAAAAGGTTTCGGAATGGGGCCTTCAGGGCCTGTGCTTCCTTGCTGGCATCCTGAAGGTCTTCGAACTCGGCGTCGACGTTATCGGTTCCTCTAACTCTCTTCAACACTTGTTTTGCTTCTTCTAACCTGCCCTGTTCCACCAGACTGTTGGGCGTCTCCGGACATAAAAGCCCTCCAATCAACATGAGAATTGCCGGAACTGCAGCCAACCCGAGTGAGATTCTCCATCCATGGGGATGAACCTTGTCTGTGAAGTAATTGATTACGTTCGCCACCAAGATTCCCGCGCATGTTGTGAATTGAAACAGTTGGTTCACCGCTCCTCGGATCCTCGCCGGTGACATCTCCGACAGGTACAGAGGAACAGCCTGACAAATGACAAACATCAACATCAATCACATTAATTCAATTAATCATATATATCACATCAAACAGGCCCTTAGTATTGAGAGGTTTAGAGAGAGTGAGATACCTGATTGCCAAATCCGATGCCGGCACCGAGAAGGATCCTGCCGATGATGAGCATGGCTATGTTCTGAGCGGCGGCATTGAGTATAGCGCCGGCGAGAAAACTGAGGGCACCCGTAATAATGCTAGCTTTCCTTCCCTTCCATCTCGTAAGATGGGAGGCTGCGAAGGTAATGACCAGTGCCGAGAAATAGAGGGAGGAGGTGAACAGCGTCAGAATCTGGTTGTCATATTTACAGTAATCTGTTTCCTTCAAATGCGAATGCTTTCTTTCATACACATGTGGGAAAAATTTGACCAAGAAATCATCCATAGATGTTACTCCACCTAAACACCAAAATCACAGTATTCTAACAAATCAATAAGAACTAGTCTCCTGCAAAATCATCAGAAAATAAAAATTGAACAGGAGTTGAGTACCTGAAACTCCAAGATCATAACCAAACAGAGCGCCCCCGACGGCGCCGACAATGCAACTGAAAATTAAGTAACGAGTAACCTTATACTCGTAAGAAGCAGCCCTCTGGCTGATCCTTGTATCCATCCCTCCGCCGGCCATGGCTCTTTCTCTTCAACGTTGTAATTCCAGGACTAAGATTCTATTCAACGTTGAAATTCTGTGTTTCTGGGACTAGCAAAGGGTTATTTAAAGGGATAGGAACACGCAGGGTCTACCGGATATACGAGAAAAAGATAGGGTTTATAATTCATTTAACCTATTTAATCACAATAAAATCATTTAAAAAGATAGCATATATATCAATATTAACAAATTAAGAAATTTAGCTAACAATTTAATCTAAATCTATCTCAATAAATTAAAATTGTATTTGTATAATTGTTTTTTCCTTCAAAGTTTTAAACAGATGAATATAAATCTTCCATGGGATAGGTTACCCATTTTATTAAGGATATATGAGATGAGATTTGTCATCAGCCATCACTTAATAGGCCTATGCTGACTGTGATTATCCCAATAGATAAACATGAAATACTTAAAAAATTAATTGACCCATTTTAATTAGTTTATAGTAAAATAAAATCTCATCCTATTACCTTAATTATCAATTATAACCAATATATTATTCTACTTATTTGCTGAGGTTTAAGGCATTATTTTCGTTGTCGGGCCCTGTCTGACCTTTGTATCTATCCCTCGTTTACAGAGATTTATGAGAAGAGATAGAGTTAATTACATGACTTGTCAACTTATCCCATTAAAAAAAGGAAAAAAAAAGAAAATTCGCTTCTCAAGTATATATGGCAGATATTCATTTTCGTCGTTTAATTCCTACGTATATAAAAAAAAAGGCAGATATTCACAATAGAAAGATATGGAATGCATACGCCAACATAATTTTAACCTATCCAAATAAAAAATTGTTTCATGAATTTAAAAGATACATAGCATATGATTTATGAAAATATCTCTGTTTAAACAATTTAAGAACTTAATAAATTTAAGAATTTAATATATATATATATATATATATTCTCTATAGATTAAAATGGTACATATTTTTTTTTATCATAGTTGTAATTATATCATAAATTAAGAGACGAATCATTTGTTACCTATTTTAAAAATTATACGAGACGAGATTTGTTACAAGATATTTAATGAGTCTATGCTGACTGTGATATTTAAGTCAATAGATAAACACAAAAACAATATGGTTAACATATTTTAGTTTATATTAAAATCTCATCCTATTACCTTAACCATGAATTGCTAATAATAGTATCATATTTAATGAGGCCAGAGTGCCAAATTGCGTCTAAGTAAAAAGTTTACCATAGGTTTTTGGATTAAGGAACAAATTTACCAACAAAGTTTTAAGGAAAGAGCGTTTGACATAATTATATTTTAAAGGGGGCAAAAATACAAATAAGATTTAAAAGTGGAGCATCCAGCACAAAACCGTTAAATTTGATGTGACACCATTAGTGGTTTTCTTCTATAATAATTTAACGCCGTTAGGTCAAATTTAATGGTTTTGTTCTAGATGCTCTATTTTTAAAACATTATGTGTATTTTTGCCCCCTTTAAAATATAATTGTACCAGACGTTCCTTCCTTAAAACTTCTTTGGTAAATTTACTCTTTAACCCTATTTTTTTTAAGGGAAAAATTTCTTTAAAAGGCAGTTAAATTACCCAAATTTTAAATTTGGTCATTAAATTAAACAAATCCTAAAACATATCAAAACCTAAAATGAGATTTCAGAATTTGATCATTTTACCCTATTGTCCCTCATTTAATTAAATCCGCCAGCAGTATCCTACCGTTTGTCCATTCTCTTCACATGGCACACTCCATAAGGCTTCTTGTCTCATCATAAATAAAACAAATACAGTAACTAAGAACGGTACCTTTACATCGTTGTGATTAATGTGACACTTAGTGGTGTGAGGGTGTGGGAGAGCATGATGTAATCTAAGACTACAACTTTGGGGTGGGTTGATTGGAATGGAACACAAGCACCACTTGGTATCGTGTTGTATTTATGTCCTTGTGATTATTGTGCTGTTGATGGTTGATATGTAGTAACATGGTGGGAAATAGTTCCCTAATAATAAGCTTTCCTTCGCGTGCCTAAAAAATGCTAGAGCCGTCTCAAATCTCAATTGATTCCTTCAAGACGTTCTTGCCTATGAAGTTTCAATCTATGTAGTACTCCCTCCTATCCTTAATGTACCCAATTAATTAATTTGAAGAGAATGAGAAGATTCATTAAGTTAGTTTATATGATGTGTTTTTTCTAAAACATTATAATCATCATTGTTAATTCTTTCTCTCGATTGATAAGCATGTGAAATAAGTTTTATATTTAGGACTAACACCAATTCCCTAATTATGTCCAACATTAAGGACCGAAAGGAGTAATTAGTGTAACACGGGGAAATGAGATAAATTAACAAAATTTCAATATTTCAATTTGAGTCATATTGCCGGATTATGAATTTGATAAGTTTAGCAATCCAAATTAGAATTTAGGTATTTCAAATTATCACCTCTGGGCTTGTGTAATGATGGTTGCTCTTATGAGCAAGAACAAATTCAGTTTTATTGATGGATCCATTTAAGTTCCAGACTAGTCCGATCCCCTTTTTTCCATCTGGAAACAATGCAACACAATGGTTTTGAGCTGGATCAATCGTTCTCTCTCACCTTCTATTTCTCAAAGTGTGTTGTGGCTGAATTGTGCTTCTGATGTTTGGACTGATATAAGGGAACAATTTTCTCATGGTGATGTGCCTTCTGAGTTGCAGATCTTCAGGAGGAACTTTATGCTTTTCGTCAAGGTGACCTCTCTATTTCTGATTATTATACTAGGATGAAAATTATATGGGATGAGCTTGTCAATTTTTGACCTATTCCTGACTGCTCTTGTTCTACTAAGGATTACATTTATCATGACTATGTTATACAGTTTTTAAAGGGACTTAATGATAAATTTGCAATGGTTCGGTCTTAGATTTGCTTATGGACCCATTAACTCCTATTAATAAAGTTTTCTCACTTGTAATACAACAAGAACGAGAACTCGGTGGACATTCTATTGCTACTATCTATTTCAATAAGTCTAATCTTCCTAATGGTCCTATCAAGCCTGCTGGTAATGGTAATAGTAAATTTCCTAGTTATAATAACAACAATACCAAAGTTTGTACTTATTGTGGAAGGCCTCGACATATTGTGGAAACATGTTATAGGAAACATGGATTTCCCCCTAGTTTCAAATTCAGAAACAATTCTTCTGGTTCTAGTTCCTCTGTGAACAATCTGACCTCCAACTCTCACGTTGTTGTTGTGCTCGACTCTTTGCCTCACAAGCCTACTGTGACTGATTTACATACTTCACTCACTCAAGACCAATACAAAAATGCAGGCCGCCTGAGGCACGTCCAGCCCTTCAACATCTCATTTCTTTCTTAGAAAATCAATTTACAAGTACTGTTAAAATCATACGGTATGATAATGAACCTGAATTTCAAATGACTCTTCTAAGAGCATTTTGCATCAGATTTCCTGTGTAGAAACTCCTGAATAAAATAGTACTGTTGAAAGAAAACACTAGTATATTCTCAACGCTACTAGGGCTCTTATGTTTCAATCATGCATGCCCCTTGCCTATTGGTCTATGCCATTTTACATGCTATTCACATTATTAATAGATTGCCAACTCCTATTTTACACTATTCTTCTCCATTTTAGAAATTACACAATACTGATCCTGATTTTTCTTCTCTTAAAGTGTTTGGCTCTCTTTGCTTTGCTAGTACACACGTTGCTCACAGAACTAAATTTGATTCTAGAGCTCGCAAATGTGTTTTCTTAGGTTTTAAAATTGGTACTAAACGCTATCTTTTGCTTGATCTTAATAATAATCAAATTTTGGTTTCAAGACATGTCACATTTAATGAAACCATTTTTCCCTTTGCTACCAAACCCTCTTTACCTTCTGATTCTCCTATTCCTTCCCCTCAATCTTTTCCTCATTTGGATTATCCTGATCCTTTTGTCATATTGCCTTCTCCACCCCTTGCTTCCTCAGCCACATCTCCTGCTTCTACCTCTCACCCCATTTTACCTCCAATCCCTATTTCTTCACCGCCCCTTGTTTCCCCTCCTTCTCCTATTTGTAGGTCTCAGAGAGTGCCCAAGCAACCAGCATATTTGAGTGACTTTATAGCAACTTGCTACACCAATCGGTTTCCACAGTCTCCACCTATAGTTATCCTTTGTCTTCTTATCTTTCGTATGATCATTTATCTCCTTCTTATAAACATTTTGCTCTTTCCATCTCTGTCCCTCTTGATCCTAAGTCCTATAAATATGCTATTCAACATCCTGAATGGTAGCAAGCCATGCAAAATGAGATTTCAGCTTTGCAACAAAACAATACTTGGGTCTTGATTGAATTACCTCCTGGTAAATCTCCAATTGGTTGCAAGTGGGTCTTTAGGACAAAGTTTAAGGCCAATGGCAGCTTAGAGAGGTACAAAGCCCGGTTAGTGGTGAAAGGCTACACTCAAACTAAAGGGGTTGACTATTTTGATACATTTTCCCCAGTTCCCAAAATGACAATGGTTCGTTTATTACTTGCTATAGCTGCTACTTCTAATTCGTATTTGGAACAATTGGATGTTAACAATGCCTTCCTTCATGGTGATTTAAATAAAGATGTTTATATGAGCCTCCCTCTTAGTTTTGAATCTCCTACACCCAATCTGGTTTGCAAATTGCAGAAGTCTCTTTATGGGCTCAAACAAGCTTCTCATCAATGGTTTGCTAAGCTTTTTTTTGCTCTTACTTCCTGTGGGTATCTTCAATCCAAATATGATTATTCTCTTTTCATTCATTGTATGGATGGTTCATTTACTACTTTATTAGTCTATGTTGATGACATTATTCTTGCTGGGAATGATGCTTCTGAAATTGCTAGAATTAAGGGTTTCTTGGATAAAGCTTTTAAAATCAAAGACCTCAGCCCTCTTCAATATTTCTTGGGTCTTGAGGTTGACCATTCTAGTGCTAGTATTTCTTAATGTCAGCGGAAATTTACTCTTGAAATTATAGATGCTGTAGGATACTTGGGTTGTAAACCCCTTTCTACTCCTATGGTTCAGAATACACATCTTTCTCCTAATCAAGGCACTCCCTTAACTGATGTTAGCCCCTATCGCAGACTTGTCGATCATTTACTCTACTTAACTACTACCAGGCCTGACATTTCCTATGTCGTCCAGCAGCTATGTCAGTTTATTCATCAACCAGCTTCTGTGCATCTTGCAACTGCCCATCATGTCTTGCGATATCTCAAAGGTACCCCTGGTAAAGGCTTGTTCTTCTCCTCTACTTCTGCCTCAAAACTTACTGCCTTTAGTGATTCTGATTGGGCTAGATGCCCTGCCACACGGCGTTCTCATTCTGGTTATTGCATATTTCTTGGCAATTCTCTGGTTTCTTGGCATACCAAGAAGCAAACCACTGTTTCTCTATCTTCCAGTGAGGCTGAATACCATGCTATGCAATGTGTGGAATGTGAGATTCAATGGTTATTATATTTACTCAAGGATTTTCAAATTCCTCATGCCTTTCCTACTGTGATAATCTATATGCTATTCATATTGCTAATAATTCCACATTCCATGAGCGTACCAAACATATGGAATTAGACTATCATTTTGTGTGGGAAAAGGTCCAAGCTGGCATCCTCAAGCTTCTTCTGGTTTGAAGTAACAACCAGCTTGCGGATATTTTTACCAGAGCTCTTGATCCTCACCCTTTTCATGATCTTCTTGGTCATCTAGGCATGATCAATATTTACTTGCTAGCTTGTGGGGGGGTAATGGAGCCCATTACACAAGGCCCATTACATAATAAGGCCCATTCTTAATGTATTTCTGTTGTGATTAGTTGTAACAATAACTAGTTTCTAGAATTAGAAAGTAAAAGGTGCAATGTATCCAAGTTGTATATATCTGACTGATTTGTACATTATTTATCAAGAAATGAGATAAAGAAAATTCCAGAAACGTATTACCCTCTGTCAAACCAAGCAGACCTTAAAAAAGATGATTTGTGTGTTTTAGAAAAAATATGTCATATCAATTAACTTAACTAACTTTTTTAATATAATTAAATTAGGAAAATAGGTTTTATATTAAAAATAATAGAAGTAGTTTGTAGATCAGGAACATTTTATCTTATGTCTTAAAATCCTCTATGATGTACGAGGGCCCATCTATGGCTTTCCTCTTCATTAGGAGTGAATAATGCTGCCTCCTGGTTTTCATTTTACTCCCTAGATGATCCCCTTTTTATTTGTTTCTTTTCCCTTATTAACAAAGAGGAGTGAATGTGTACGTATACGTTTCAGATTAAAAGAGAAAGAGAAATTAAAAAGAGGTGATGTATATAAACAAGAGAATTTTTAGTGGAACAGTATCATTTCACACAAATAGAAAGTCATAAATTGCATTGGTTAGGAATATTACATTATATTGGTACATAAGCACTAAGCAGTATTATACATAAGGAGATTGTGAGTGATCAGCCTCTGTGAATCTTTTCCAGAACCAGTGATTTTGAAACAGAAGATAAATCTCCTCGATCGGAACTTTCTTTGTTTCAGGCAAGAAGAAGAATACGAACATGGCCATGATCAAAATGAACGCCGCGAACAACAAGAAGATTCCAAATCTGAGATGGCACAGAGACATCAGAAATAACTGTGCCACCAGCGCCGTGAAGATCATGTTCACACACACCACCACACTCTGCGCCGACGACCTTATCTCTAACGGAAATAGCTCGCTCGGAACCAGCCACCCCAGTGGGCCCCACGACCTTCCGTATGCCAACACAAACAAGAATATCACTATCACCAGAAATATACTTATCCCTTTTGACAGTTGTTTCCCCCCTCCAAACTCTAATGCCAAAACTATCGCCACTGCCACCTGCATATATATTATCAACTTCATTTATGAGTAATTGATCGCAGAATAATTTTTCACTACTATGGTTAAAATGGAACCCGTTTCCCGGCTAATCGCTTTGCTTAGCATATTTGGAATGTGCGTCCAGATTTGATTTTTGAAAATAGTGATTTTTAAATATAAATCATTTTTTAAAAAAATAATAGTCAAGGGATTATTTTTATTTTAGATTTTATACCCATAAAATCGAATTTTTTTAAAAACATAGACTTTTAAAAAATCAAATCTGGATCCTCTAAATTAGTCCTGGGCGATCGAAGTATGTTTAGCTCTCCCTGTTAAGCAAAGCCCTTGGCAGGGAAACCGTCTGGATGTTAGCTATGATTACCAAGCAGATTAACATTTCAGCACTAGCTTCCAAGAATAAAGCTCTTCTACCGAACTTGTCCACGAGAGCCATTGAGATGAGAGTAGCCAAGACGAGGGCAACACTGGTAATAATAGAAGAGTATAGTGAAGCTCCATTCCCAAACCCTAAACTTTGAAAGATAACAGGAGCATAGAAGAGGATTGAGTTATTCCCAGTTAGCTGTTGGAAAGCCGGGATACATATACCACCAATCACAAGTTGAGGTCTGTTTCTTCTGAGTAACAAGTTTTGGAATGGGTTCTTTATGGCCTGAGCCTCTCTGCTTGCCTCGATCATGTCTTCAAATTCCACGTCGACGTTTGTGGTGCCTCTGATTCTCTCCAGTATGGTTCTTGCTTCTTCCATTCTTCCTTGTTCCACCAAACTGTTTGGTGTCTCTGGGCATAAGATACCTCCTATGAACATTAATGTTGCGGGAACTGTGGCCAAACCTAGTGATAATCTCCATCCCCATGGATGAAGCTGCTCTGTGCCATAGTTCACTAGGGTTGCTACCAGAATTCCCAAACATGTTGTCAACTGAAATAGTTGGTTCACTGCTCCTCGTATTTTTGCTGGAGACATTTCAGAAAGATACAATGGAACGGCCTGCATTTTTGTTTTTTAAAAATTCATTATTTTCTTGAAAAAAAAAGTCAAATCCTAAACTCGGACAAATATAAGTTGTAGTCCATCTTTTTTATAACCCTTTGGACCACCCATTGTCCAGCAGTTTTTTTTGGATTCTATTATTAGGCTTTCAACTAATCAACTAATCCAAATCAAATCAGGATGCCGCAAGAGTGTTTTTTAATAAGATGAGATTTGAATTATTTATGTCGCATATGAACAAATATTATTGAAGTATCATTAATCACCAACAAAGATACAATAATTCTCTTAGAGCTAACCAAATCCTTTCTTGAAAAACAATCAACAACCCAAAACTATTGGGATTTAGGAGAGAGGTCCAAGCTACCTCCCTCTTTTTGGTGAGAATTCCATATCACACACACTCTCAACATATCATCTTAGACCCTTTTATTTATAACCTATTTCAACTAGTTAATGACACTTTTACCATTTCTATTGTATATTGTATCGTTACAATACTTTGTTTGTCCCTTTTGTAGTCTAGCTAATCTACCATTAAACCAAGCGCCCTTGGTTATAATGACTTGTATGTAGTCTATTATTGATACGCACACGCACTTTTGACATGCACCACGTGTTTGAGTACTTTTGACGTTAAACGGAAAAGGACACTTAATTAATTTGTGCATTGAGAACACTGAATGAAATGAATGAACGTAACATACCTGGTTGCCAAATCCGATGCCGACGCCGAGGAGGATACGGCCAATGAGCAACATGGCGATGTTCACTGCAGCCGCATTAATGACACCTCCCGCGAAGAAGCTTATAGATCCAACGATGATGCTGGCTTTTCTTCCTTTGTTCTTCGTCACACTTGAAGCAAAAAATGTGGAAACCAGGGCCGCAAAGTACAATGACGAAGTGAATAGTGTTAATATTTGATCATCGTATTTGCAGTAATCTGTCTCCTGAAGATGTGCGTGCTTGTTCGCATACACACGCGGGAAGAACTCTTTCAGAAAGTCGTCCATCGATGTCACGCCACCTTCACCAATATACAATTCATGAATATTGAACCATGCACACGTACTGCAAATAAGTACGTGTCTATATATATGTATGTATGTACGTACGTACGTATGTATGAGCAAGAACTCACCGGAAACGCCAAGATCGTAGCCGAAAAGAGAGCCACCCATTGCACCGACGATGCAAGAAAAGATGAAGTAGCTGGTAATCTTGTACTCATAAAGATGAGCCCTTTTGCCTCCGGCATCGGTAAATCCCCCACCTGCCATTATTTCTTATGAATATTTTTCCTGGTAATCTGAATGTGATGTGTTGGGTTAAGGATGAGCAATGGTTAAATACTAATTGTGTTTGTAATGGGATAGAATATGAAAACAGAAAATGGTTAAGTATGGGTAATTATTACCTTTGTTTTGTTGGCGGATCGTGCGTCATTATCGTTTGTGTACAGCGTTCATATAACCTCTTAATCAAACATGCCTATCATTATCGGAGTCATATGTGTTATTTTAGTCGTGTGACTTCCAGTATAAACATTTTTTCCGTATATAAACTTTAAATTTGTTTTGTATTGATATGCTATAAATAGTAAATCAATAATATTAATGCTTTTTGTTTTTTTGGCTGCAGGAGTAAAATGTATTACGAGTACTTCTTAAAAATAAATGTGATGATTGATTAAGATCAATGGTCAGCCCATAATTAAGTTTGGCTGTTGAATTTTCTTTTTCCATTTTAAATTCTCTTTTCTTTGGTGAACGTTTTAAATTCTATTTGTTCTGACAAGAATAAAATTTCTTTTGGCAAAAAAAAAAAAAGAATAAAATATAAAAAAATGATCTGTTCATAAAAAAATGTAAAAATTAGATCTGCGTTTAACAAAAATGATATTTCAACTTAAAAAATTTAGAATAAAAATATCTTTGATTCAAACGAATCTGAAGGACGAGCCTATATATAACTATAATGCTCATAGCTGAGAGATGTAGGAAAAATATAATTAAAAAGGAGATTAGGCGTAACTGGACGAATCCATATTCGGATCCGGGTCAATGCTCCAATACTCCATACTTGTGCCCACACAATTATTAGACTACTAGAGCCTAATTGTGATTTGCACAGCAGATCACCAGAACTAGAAAGATGGTAGGACAGAAGGGAATTGCCAGAAAACTCAATGGCGGGGCGAATTGCAATTGAGGAAGCACACCCTAGTTATAGTGGTTTATGGAGGGCACTAATTAGGAAACGTGTGCACTCCTTCTTGCCCTCCAAGACAGCAATTAATTGTCCCTCAATTAATTCCATAATCTGCAATTAATGTTGATTTTTGTTCTTATTTGATTAGGCTACTTATTTCCTAATCAAATAGTCCGGCCCATCAAGGGCGGACTTGGACCCAAAGTCTAACATCTCCCACTTGCACTTGATGGGCCTCCCATCATGCGTGCATTACTCTTTCTTGTTTCATACTTGGCGTTTACCATGACTGCGTGGGCAAAAACGTCTTTAAGATTTGGTGCTTGTGATACTAGAAATCCCTCATATTGGATCAGCATCCAAGGACACCCTTTATATATAACCATAAGCTATATGTTCATTGCCTCATATGCCCCAGATTCTCCCATACATATTACTCATGGCATATCTAATCCCTCTCGAGTTAATATGTTGATTAACTCAGATTGCCTCCTATGCACATAGTATCCGCACTTACTAGCTACACATAGAGCTAGTAAGGGGTCGACCACAGATATTAGTACATCTTATGTATTTAGGAGTAAATCTTCCTTTTTGACTAAACATCAGTCCATCTTGACTTGGTTGCTTTCCTAGTTTTCACTCGTCTGACCGAATCGAGTGTGATCATGGAGCTTCAGCTAAAGTAGTTGTCACCAAACCAAGCTTTCATGATGCCGCCTAAGTCTTAAGGGCATCGTGGAAGTATTCTTCCTTCATGGGACTCACACTGTAGTGAACTAGGGATCTTTCACCTACATCTCGTGTTGCAGTTTAACTCTCAGGCACATGCAGTATGAATTGCATGCTACGGTGAATGGTTTGAGGTGTACGTCGATTTCTTTATCTTTCACCGTACAAACATTAGTTCCAAAATGTACTCAACATTCGAACCAGAACTTCCTTTTTCACAATATCTCTTTTACAATCTCATTTGTGAAAAAGGGTTCTTTGCCTGGCTACAGGTTTATATTCATGCTTCGATCCATTTCCTGTGTATATGCACACATGTAGATCTCATCTCAGTCTAACTGAGGCGACTCAAACGCAAAGATTCTTCTTAACCATCTCATGGTGATCATTTGCTCGTCTTACCTTCCTATGCCCCTGCAAAACATGGGAAGACGGTTGTTCGTGTGAGTGAACCAACCTCTTTTGACCTGTACGACATACAAAACTGTATACCTTTATGTATTTACTCATAACATACATACCATTTCTTTTATCTTCATATAAAAGAAGTTCACGACCTTATATTTTATTTGCGCCACTAGATTTTCACTAACTCAATGAAAATCAAGCTATGGGCTCAATAAGGGGATCTACCAACATTCTGTCAGTAGAAGGTCATTGAACTACCGCTTTCCCTCTTTGAAAGCATATCTCTCATAGAGATGTATCAAAAGATATGTTTCGCCTTGCTGTGATACTTAGGATCCTCATCATAAGATGTTATCGTTTGGATCCTTCTATCCACCATTCATTCCCAATCTCTTATAAGAATTACTTTAGCCATATAGCACTTTGAATGATGGTGGAATGCGCCCTGCGTTCTATTTCCATGGATAACAGGAAAAAAATACTTTGTATATTTCCTTACTCCATCACCATTTGCCTACGTCTTATATTGGAGTATCCTTTCAAAAAGGAAAGTTGTTGTCTTGACAACTTAATCCATGGTTATTCTCATAACCCATTTCACAGCAGGACCAAAAAGCAACTTCCAAGTCTGACCAAAAAACATTTGGTCTTATGTACACCAATGTGCACATTCATATTACCAACTATAGTCTCACATGGGACTCTATCATCCTTTCTTATGTTGGATTCCTCATAGGACATGTAACCTCTTTAGGTTTATGCCCTTGACTTCAGGGGTGTCCATGGGTTTTCACTTTGACATCCTAAGATGTCTAAGGAGTACACTTGTACATGTCTTAGGTGGAAAAGACTATATCTTTCTTGTGCAATCTCCGTTTATCTTGTCATTCAAGATATTTGTTTAACCCATGACTTTCTCAACTCAGAATTTAAGGATTCTCTAATCCTTTATTCCTTTGACTCCCTTGACACTTGTTTCATATGTCATTTGACAAAGGATGACTTCACAAAAAATCATCACTAGACCATTTGGGACTTATGTAGTGTTCTTCGATTATTTTGAAGTTGGTGAGGCTTTCACCTTGTGAAAACCTCATATACTACTGTTTAGGTGATTGTTTCTACGAAGCCCTTAAGCTGCTTCATATAGAGTTCATCATCCAATTTCCAAAATTTTAAATTGGAAGGTGGTCTTTACATCATCTTGATGCAATTTTCAAGACTAAGCTTGTTGTCATAGCCAAAGTTTAAAGTTAATACACACAATGGACAATCCTCCATTGTATTACCCCTTAGCCACCAACAGATTTGAGAACCTACTTGTTCCCAATCGCCTCTTGGCTAGGTGACAAATTACCCAAACACGTATTTGGCTTAAAAGGAACCCAAATCCTCCTGCATGACACTTTGCAATTCATCTTAGCAGGTCCTTCTAGTGTCTTTCAGACATTTATAGGTACTTATCATCACCTTCTAAATGATGAAGGGAGCATTCAATCCATTAGGGAATCTATCCCTTATAGTCATTCGCTAGATGACAATTTGCTCCGAGGTGGATTTCATAGGATTCTTTTCCTATGTATGAGTAAGGTAATTCTCTTGTAACTTACCTCTTACCTCTTTCATTATGAAAATGGTCTCAATTCTCCCACTCGGATCAGTGAACTTAGGAACACTTGGTTATTCCTTGTCACTTGTAAACCTCTTAAAGAGATTTATTGCGATTAATGCTCATTTCCTGCTAGGAAATCTGGGTTTTATAAACGTTGTGTCCCAAGGTTTTCTCTCAGTCACTGAACCGCCATCATTTTCACTAATGAAGACGTGTCATGTCAAATTCTCATGTCATCTCATAAAGAGATACTTTGTTTACCTTGACCCCAATCTTCCTTACTCATAGGAAGAATTGTGAATATAAAGTTGATGACCTTTATGGTCTTAACGAGCTTGGCCTTGGTTTAAGGCCCATCCACGATTCATAGGGTAAGGTCGTGACTGACATAGAGGGCATTTGGTTAAGTGTGAATATAATAGCTGTGAGTCTACCTACCAACATATGGCTAATAGCCTCATTGATGCCATTATATTCACAACCAAATCAAAGGAGAGGTCTATCTCTCCATTTCAACAACTCTATTATGTTGAAGGGTTCTAGATATTGATAGTTGCCTAACAATGCCTTTTTTGTACACAAAACAGCTTGAACTAAGCACATGGGTGTCTTTAACCCTTGTTAGTTCAAAAGGTCTTATCTTTCCAGTTTCACTGATTCCTGACTAGATCAGCCATTATCTAACAGCTTCACACTTGCCAAAAATCAAGTAAATATTACTGTATTTCGAGTAAATGTCCACAACGTCAACGAAACACCAAGCTGTTTGTGTTTTGCCCTCACGTTCATTGGTTCAATAACGTCATAATTTGCCAATTACAGTGGATATTCTAAAAAAATGTTTCTTTGTCTTTCTTGCCAGGTAAAATCAGTTTTCAACTTATTCATAAGGGTATTAACCCTTTAGCACACGTTATTTAGCAAATACTCTTTTGCTAGTTTGATCATTCTCTTTGATCAAGGTGTATATGTGGCAAGAAATGGAATATTTTATCCCTAGAAAAGAAACATCAAAATCCAACAAAGGATTTGAGAATCATAGTCCCATCGAT
Organism: Inga leiocalycina; assembly: GCA_963242795.1. Taxonomy (NCBI): domain Eukaryota; kingdom Viridiplantae; phylum Streptophyta; class Magnoliopsida; order Fabales; family Fabaceae; genus Inga; species Inga leiocalycina. Next base: position 21,753,958 of record OY725322.1, read on the forward strand.
CCTTAACTAAAGAGATAGCAAAGATGTGATTCTGTCAGTTGCAATTGCATGGAGTGAATCAGGGTGGTTTATCTATGCAGAGTTAACGTGCAAGTTCCAATCCCTTGATTCTATCTCTTTATTGCTTTGCTTTTGACATGAAGCCATATGCTTCTGTGAAAAATCCACAACTTATGTGGATTGTTACTTTTACAACCCTTAAAGGTTTATCAATGTAGCATTTCATCTTTTGCAGAAACCATTGATCTCTTATAGATCAAGTTTTCCTTATAGGTTCCTTGCTCTTAGGCATGGAGGATGAATCCTCCCACTCTTTAGCTAAGTTCGTCTGACTGATGGATCTTGAATCCTTTAGTCTTTCACATTCAAGTTCAATATGGTGAATCACATTGCTGAAGGTTACAATATGCATATCCGAGGCAATCTTTACTTTTGTATACTCCCACTCAATGGAAGATATGGCTCACTCCTACTCACTGGGAGACATAGCTTCCTCCCACTCATTGGGAGATGTCTTATCACAAGATACATTTGTTGTTTGTTAGAAAGAACTTGGCATTTAGTTTTGTCTCAACTTCTTAGTTTGACATCTGCCTCAAGTGTTGCCTAAACAACATGTTAGGACTTAGTACACTATGTTAAAACTTAACTTAGTTTTAACTTTATGGAAGAAGGTCACTTATTTCACTATCTTCCAATACTATCCACACAGCTTGGATACGGTTACATTCCTCAAACTAACATAAGTTTAAGCAATGTTGTTCTTTCTATGCTTGATAGCATAAACCTCTTGTATCCTTCAGTTGCTTCAGCCTCTAAATGCTGAAGACTAGTTGGTAGGATGTCCCCGACATCTCATTCTTCTTGAATGAAAGAGATTTGAGAGTTTTTAACTCCATAGATATCTCTATTGAGCTTGTCTTCATAAGCTTAGTCAAATAGACTTGGTCATAATTGGTCACTTAGATAATTATAGTATACAAATCTTATTTGTTCAAATAAAACAAAGGATAATTACATAATAAGTTCACTATTTTCATGTTCAGGAGACAACTATGTTGACGCCCATCCCAATCATACTAGTTAGCTCATCACCCTTTTAACCACAGTCTTCATTTGAACACTTTCCCCTTTGGATTTCTAGACGTATTCCAGAAAACTCCCACTCAATCAAAGAGCAGTTATATTAACAAGATAATAACAAAATATTATCTAACTAAGATGAATGTTCAAGAAAACAAGAAGAGACACTACAAAAAAAAAGGTATTTTGTAGCGGTGCAATTGTAGCGGTTATTTTAAACCGCTACAAATTATAGTATTTGTAGTGGTTTTCACCTAAACCGCTACAAATTTGTAGCGGCAAGATTTTTTGTAGCGGTTTCCTACAAATTTGGCGCGAAGTTCCTGCCAAAACTTGTAGCGGTGATTTTGTAGCGGTTAATGCACATAAACCGTTACAAAATACCAAAGGTCAGAATTTTGTAGCGCTTCTGGGCAATAACCGCTACAGAATTTTAAGAGTCTCGACATTTGTAGCGGTTTTGGGCAATAACCGCTACAGAATTTCAACATTGTGAACTTTTGTAGCGGTTATTGTAGAACCGCTACAAATTGAATTATTTGTAGCGGTTAGAGTAGCGGTTATTTTAATAACCGCTACTAATATCTGGCCTATTTAAACCCCCGCGTCCTTCATTTCTCCTTTTGCTCATTTTGTTTCCTAAGGTTTCTCTGAGTGATTTTTTCGAGATTTGAGCGTTCAGACGTCTCTATAAGAGTTTTTGCTCAGTATTCCGCAGTATTCGCACTTGAGGTATGTATATAGCACGTATTTTTATTTATATTTGTATTTTTATTATATTTTTACATAATAATGTGACTAATTTTTTTTTTAATTTTTACAGTTGATATGGCTTCAGGACAGGATAAGGGGAAGGCCCCTGAGGTCCCCAGACCGACTTTACGGGGTGGCAGCAGCCGGGCAGGTGGCAGAGGGCGGGGGCAGCTCGCAGGCAGGGCTACTGCGGCATCTCAGCCCATCCCCCCACAGGCACCGCAGACGATCCCACAGGCGACGACTGCAGCAGAGGTGCCTGAGGTGGAGAGGCCAGAGATTAGCGTTGAGGACTTCCTCAACGAGGAGGAGTTCGAGATCCCGATTGGGTTCAGGGAGATGGAGCAGTTCCTCGATGAGGAGAACGCTTGGGAGCAGAACAACCTACGAGGGTCGTCTTCGCGGTCCACTGGGTTTGAGGTGCAGGTCGAAGGTAAATTACTTTTTAAATTTAGTAAATTATTTATTTAAATTAGAAATGTTGACTTTGAATTATAATTTATCTAATATGCGGTCAACTGTGCAGATGAGCAGGGGAACGTGTCGACGAGGAGGCTGGATGTGGCCGGTCTGAACAGCATGAACCGGTCCTTGTGAGTTATAGTGCCGTGGAACGAGGGCACTGACCAGCCGATCCACAATGGGGGTCACCTGCTCAACCGCTTCCTGAGCGACCTGGGAGCGAATTGGATGCGGTTCCCCCTTCACTTCCCGACGTAGAGGCACATTCCGAAGGGGCCAAAGGACCAGGCTTGGGAGGAGGTGGTTCAGGTAATTAAAACTATTTAATTAATATTTTTTGTAATTAATTCTATTTAATTATTTTTTTAAAATTATGGTTTTTATAATTATTGATATTTAAATAAATTTTTCTCAGCTGCAGTTTGCCGTCCGGGCCAACCGGAAGAGGTACGCCCTCGTGAAGATGGGCGACGCCTGGAGGAACCGTCTCTTCCACAGGGTGGATAAGGATGGGACGATGCCTCTGGAGTAGCTGATCGAGAGCGTCCCGGACGGCGTGCCGCCGAACGACTGGGCGCGTTTCGTCCAGTTCAGGAGGAGCCCTCAGGCACAGGTAATGTATTTATTATATTTTTGATATATGATTTTGTAATTTTTAAATATTAAATTATAATTTCAATTTAATTTGTATTTAATTTTAAATTATAATACATTTAATTATTTGTTTTTCCAGGAGCTTTCTCAGAGGAACACCGATATCCGGGCGCAGCAAACAATCCACCACACAGCAGGATCGAAGACCTTTGCTGTGACCTACAGCGAGCTGGTAACTTTTCAAAATATCACTTACTTTTAGCTGATTATTTCATAATACTAATTGTTTTGTAATTGTTTCAGGAGATGAAGGCACAGCAGGAGAACTGTCAAACGGACTATGCGGAGCTGTACGCCATCACACATAGACACCGTGACGGGACTGCGACCTCTCAGCAGGCAGAGGCGGCCATTGTAAGTAATTTTATTATCATATTTTTTATAAAACCAAGTTAATAATGAAAAATGCTAATTATTAATTGTTTCATAAAATGGCAGGAGCGGATGCAGCAGTCGCAGGCTGAGCTGCGACAGACCCAGCCTGAGGAGTCACAGGGGTCAGTGGACCCGACGGCTCCTTTGAAGGCGGGTCTGGCTCAAGCTGAGCACCCCGGACGCATGCGGGGTATAGGGATAGGCGCCAGACCCAACATGGTCTACGGCAGGAGCGCCGCCTCTGAGGCTGGCAGCTCTAGAGGGGTCAGACGTCGGAGGGACAAGTCTATTGACCAGCTACGGTCAGATTTGGAGCAGACGCAGCAGCAGATGGCCAGCAGCAGCAGCAGATGCAGGAGATGCAGGTGCAGTGTAACATCCCAAATTTTATTCATCAAGAATATATTGTAATTATTATATATATTCAATGAAATGATGAATATTTAAGGCCAAAAGAATTAAATATTGAAAATTGAAGGTGGAATAGTGTTTTCAGTGAAATCGCCTACGAGGCAGTGAGGCTTTCATATAGTTTTGGAAGACCAAATGATGACCAAAAATTATGAAATTTTACAGGGTGAAAGTAGACATCCTAAGCTTTAATTTGATAGGTCATATGACTCAATTGAAGCTATAGACAAAAAGATATGAATTTTTGAAGTTGATCCAGAAAATCTGGAAAGTTTCTGGAGCAGAGATCAAAGATTGAAAATCTGGGAATAATATGATCATTTCCAGTAAAATTCCATATTTTTCCTTGAAACTAGACTCAATAAGGGTTCCATTGGCTTTGGAATTGCCTTGAAACGATGTCTACAAAATTAGTTATGATTTTTCAAAATTAAGGCAGAAAATCTGCCAGAATTGGCATTATTCCGAAAATTTGAGAAGTAAAGTAATCTTCCTTTTTCTCTTAATTATTTTAGAAATTAAGGGATGAAGGAGGAGAAGACAAGTGTCAAAATCCAATGAGACCAAGTGTCAACACCATATGAAAGATGATGGAGATAATTGTTGTGTCATAAGTCCTTACTTATGTCATAAGGTTAGGTGGCCAACTTTTACACCAATTGACTTGAGTAAATGGAAGAAACACTTGATTTAGTTAGAGCATAAGAGGGAGCACGTTTTTGACTAACCAAGGGAGAAGAAAATCATAATCAAGGTTGAGTGTACACAAAAGGGAAGCATGGCAAGGTTGAGTGTACACAAAAAAAAAATGGAAATCAAATGAAGCAAGCAAGTCAAAGGCTACATGAATCTCTCAATGATGACAAAGGTAGAGTGCACTCTAAGTGAAGGCATGTGCATGATGGTCATAATGAGAAGGTATGGGAGGAGGAATGGTGTGCATGCAAGGTGGTGTAATCTTGACCCTTGATTATATCAATGGCTAGGAGGAAAGATGAGGAAATTAATAAAACATGTTCTTTTCCCTTTCCTTCATACACTTCACGCATGACACAAGAGAAAGAGAGAGAGGAAGTGCCTTGGAGTTCTTTGGAAGATTAGAGAAAAGGAGGAAGAGAAAGATCAAGGTAGGTTTGTGATTCCTTAATATTTCCTTCTAAACTAGCATAAGCTTCTTCTCTAATCTCTATTTTCTATGAAATCCATGGTTTAGCAAGTTCATCTTGAGCCAAGAAGAGAGGGAGGAGGATGTTTAGAGAGTGAGAGGAAAGGAACTCAAGAGGTAACTTCTCCAATCCTAAAACTATGCTAGTATGTGATTGTTGTTGATGATTGTGGTTGGATTTGGTTATTTTGTCAAGTTTGTAAATTTGGAAAGTCCTAACCCTAAGGGGGGGTGCTGTCCAAATTTAGTCTAATCATGTTTAGAATGTGATTAAGTGGTTAAACAAGTGATTAAAGGTCATAAGAAAGTGTTTTATGGATTGAAATCATAAAACTCCATTTTCTCCAATTATTAAAGAATTTCGTCCAGATCTGTGTTGGACAGTGTTGGGACTGGATTTTGGTGTTTTTGATGATTCCATTGTGTTTAGAATGGAAAATTGTGTATGGTTCATGTTGGGTGCAAAATGAGAAAAGCCCTAGAAAGTGAAATGACAAAAATAACTTAAAACCCTCACATAGGGGCTGTCGGGGTAAATATGTAATTGGAGCTGGATTTTCATAAAATAAATGGTTCTATTGGACTCAGTGGGCAAAAATAGGTGGGGTTACAGTTGGGCACTTTTTCGGTAGAGGCCGAAAAAGCATAATTACGAAAACGCCACTGAAATCCCTAAATAGGGGCTGTCAAGGGTATTTTCGTAATTTGACAGTGAATTTGGCAATTTCGAGCCCGGAAATGGATTCCTTGGGCGAAAATAAGTCAGAATAGCCTTAGTCAAAATTTTGGGAAAACGTGCCATCGGGCCGGGTACGGCGGGGCCGGGCCGGGTTCCCGGGGGCATTTTTGTAAATTTTCACCATAGACTAATATAACCACAATAAACACTATGGAAGAGTCTAAAATGATACTTGGATAGGTTATGACCTATTTCTGGTACATTTAATATTTTAGGACCGATTTGGAGGCCGGATACGACACGTTCTTCGAGGCACATTTAAAAGAGGATTATAAAGCTTTGAGGTAGGGACATTATCCTTCATACACTATGCCATAAGTTATGTGATTGTGTGGATGCCATTGTTTTGTAAATGCACTTTATTAATAACATGATTTGCCTAGAGAGAGGCTGTTAGTGCCAGAGGTGCACTTACACTGGGAGTTGGCGGAAGTCCAACCGGTGTAGATTGTGGGGCTGGGCCCTACTCATGTATACATGACGATGATGTGTTTATATTGTTCATTAATTTGTGCATACCTTGGCGCATGACATATTTACTTTTCGCATTTTCTATGAACGATATTATGTCTCTACGGGGATTCTTCGGAATCTCACCCTATTTTTAAACAAATACCTCAGCGAGTACCAGTGGACCAAAGGGCAAAGATGTTGACGCCGGACAGTAAGCGGCACGTGTCTCGAGGGGAGGATATGAACGTGGTTATGCCTTAGTCTATGCCTTAATATTTTGGATAATTTGTAAATATTAAAACTTCCGCTGTATTTTTCTGTTTCCGCCGACGAACAATATCGGAATTGTAAACGAACGGCGTTGGGATTGTAAACGAATATTTTTATCAGTATAATTGTACTTTTCTGTATGCCCATTGAATTTCGTCTTTATTACTCTTTGATTATCGAAATGGAAACGGGGGTTGACATGCAGCAGCAGCACCTGCAGATGCACGCTGATATGATGTACGATCAGCAGACGCAGTGGCGTGAGATCGCGAACAACATGCTCGAGGGAGCATGGAGTAGCCTGTTCCCGAACGAGCAACATCCAGCGGTTCCCCCTGTCCCTCGCTACATCGTCCCGAGTACTACTCCTCCTGCTACTGCTCCTCCTCCTGCTGATGACGATGGTGCGGTTCAGTCTGCGCAGCGGCCCGATCCATCGGCATATGAGGGAGCCCCACCTGAGGGAGCACCAGAGGATCAGCCCCCAGCTCCTTAGTTTAGGACATTTTCTTTTGTTTAAACATTTGTAAATATATGAGTTTTTATTTCAGAACTTTCTTATTGTGTTTTTTATAATTATATTTATATTATTAGATCGTATTGTTTAATTTATGAATTATTTATATCTAAATTTAAAAAAAATAAAGTATATATATATTTGTAGCGGTTATTAGTTTAAAACCGCTACAAATATATACATTTGTAGCGGTTTTAAAAGAAAAACCACTACAAATATATATCTTTGTAGCGGTTACACAATAATAACCGCTACAAATACTCATCATTTGAATTTTGAAATTTGCCGCCTTTGTGCACATTTGTGCGGTTATATTATGTATAACCGCTACAAATTAGAAAATTATTTTTAAATTTAATGTCCAACGGCTTTAATATTAGTAGCGGTTTTATATATATAACCGCTACTAATACGCAACAAGTAAATTTTGAATTTCCCAACGGCTTGAACATTAGTAGCGGTTTTATATATATAACCGCTACTAATACTCAACAAGTACATTTTGAATTTCCCACCAATGTGTAACGACTTGAATATTAGTAGCGGTTTCACTCACGCCAGCTGTAACGGCAAGATCGTCTGTCCGTGTCGGAAATGCAAGTTCAAGAAGTGGCATGCACGAAATGTTGTGAAGGAACATTTGCTTGTGAAGCCTTTCCCTGAGGACTATACGTTCTGGGCAGTTCATGGTGAGAAGGCCGGCATTAGATATGATGATGTTCTTCCTCAAAGTTCTCAAGTAGGCGTTCAAGTAGATGAAGATGATCCTGTGAATGATGCTGTGCGTGATGCGTTTGGATTTCAAGGCGACAACTTTAATGAAGAAGTGCACGGCTCTAAGCCGGCTTTTATGGGGAATGAAGCAGCTCGGGATTTTTTCAGCTTGATGGATGAGGCAGATCGTCCTTTATATCAAGGTTGTCGCAAATATTCTAAATTATCTTTCTTGATCAAATTGTATCATATCAAGTGCTTGTGTGGGATCACAGATAAGGGAATGTCGATGTTGCTCGACTTATTACAAGATGCATTCCCCGACGCCGAGATTCCCACAACGTTCTACGAGGCCAAGAAGATTATCAATAGGTTGGGGTTGAATTATCAAAAGATTGATGCGTGCCCAAATGATTGTATGCTGTATTGGGGAGACGATTCCAGCAGGGAGACGTGTAAGAGATGTCATGCATCGAGGTACAAGACAATTCGAAAGGGGAAAAAGCAGAAGAAGAAACCTGCAAAGATTCTCAGGTACTTCCCTTTGAAACCTCGTCTACAAAGATTATTTATGTCGTCTAAAACTGCTGAGCACATGAGGTGGCATGCCGTTGATAAAAATGAAGACGGTAAATTAAGACATCCGCGGGATGCAGCTGCTTGGAAAACGTTTGACAACTACTTTCCAGATTTTGCGACTGACCCCAGAAATGTTCGGCTTGCGTTGGTGACCGATGGGTTCAATCCTTTCGGGAATCTTAGCACAAGTTACAGTATTTGGCCGGTAGTCTTAGTTCCCTACAACTTACCCCTGGATGTGTATGAAACAAAGCTTTTTCATTATGTCTATGATCATTCTAGGCAAAAAGGCACCAGGAAATGACATCGATGTGTATCTCCAACCGCTTATTGCGGAATTGCTTGACCTGTGGAATGTCGGCTTGGAGACGTACGACGCTTACAGCAAGACTTTGTTCAACATACGTACAGCCTTGATGTGGACGATGAGTGACTTTCCTGGCCTTGGCACATTATCTGGTTGGAATGTGCATACTGGGTCAGCGTGTCCAGCTTGTAATTTCGACTCTGACACATTGCGCCTTCCCCACAGCCGAAAGTGGTGCTTTATGGGGCATCGGAGGTTTCTCGATGGAACATATAAGTTCAGATTGCAACGGAATCGCTTCAATGGGAAACCAGAGAAAAGAGGACCACCTCAGATTTTGTCCGGTACAGATATCTTACAGCAGCTTGAGCATGTTGACTTCGAGTTTGGAAAAAGCGACGATTCAGCAGAAACTCGCCAAAAGACGCGCAGGACTTCGGTGCCTCAGCAGTGGAAGAAGATAAGTATTTTCTTCACGCTTCCATATTAGAGATCTAATTTACTTCACCACAGTCTTGATGTAATGCACATTGAAAAGAATGTTTGCGACAATGTGCTGTATACGCTGCTTAACGAACCCAGCAAGACAAAAGATCACCTTCAAGCGAGGAAAGATTTACGCAACATGGGAGTTCGTGAAGACGCTTGGCCAGATGAGCATGACATATTTACACCGGTAAAGTTTACCCTCACAAAACCGAACAAGGATGTGTTCCTCATGACGTTGAAGAAATTAAAAGTTCCTGATGGGTATTCTAGCAACATTTCTCGATGTGTCGACTTGCAGGCTCGAAAGGTTGCTGGCCGGAAGAGTTACGACTCACATGTTCTTATGCAGCAGTTACTCCCTCTGGCTATAAAGAATACACTTCCTCCCGATGTTTCCATCGTTTTGGTGGAACTTTGTTCTTTCTTTCGGAAGTTGTGTTCTAAGGTTTTGATCGTTGAGGAGCTCGATCAGCTGCAGTCGAAAATCATTCTTACGCTTTGTCACTTGGAGATGATCTTTCCTCCGTCCTTTTTTACTGTGATGGTTCACCTCACAGTCCACCTCATTCATGAAACAAAGCTCGCTGGACCAGTACAATATCGTTGGATGTATCCGATTGAGAGGTACTCATTTTAAATATGTGCTTTAATTTATTGTCCGCATTTAATGTTTGCTAGTCGTCCTTTTCATCATTTTATATCAATTTTCTCTTATGTACTTCGTAGGTTCCTTGGGAAATTAAAATCTTACGTGAGGAATAAGGCGTGGCCAGAAGGTTCTATAGCTGAAGGCTATATAGGGGATGAGGTGATATACTTTTGCTCAAGGTATTTTGATGATCTTAAGACGGCTTTCAACCGCCCGCCTCGTGTTGACGATTGTCCTGAACTTGCGCCGACATCAGGAGAATTTATCCCTCATGTTGGTAAACCAGTTGGAGCAACTGAGAACTTCAAACTAACGGCAACTGAGAAGTTCCAAGCACATAGACATGTCTTGATTAATTGCACTCAAGTTGAACCTTTCATACGGTAAGAATTGTACACTCACATGTTATTCGATCTATATCTTTCGTAACATTTCTCACTTTCATTTCACTAACGTCTTTCCATTATTAATTGCAGGGAATTCAGAAGTCATGTCAAGCGTCAGCTCAGGATCCGTACACAGACATCCTCGGAAGTTGATAGGAGGGTCCACAGAGAATTCCCGTGCTGGTTTGCGCGCAGAATACTAAATGACCACAACCCACACTCACCAGATTTCAGAGCTCTCGCAATCAACCTTCTTGATCATGCAAAACGGTTTACAGCATACAATGTCAATGGTTTTAAGTTTTGCACGGTTTCACGGGATCAAGGATTACAAACACAGAATTCAGGTGTTTATGGCACATTTGGGACAAGGAGTTATGCGAGCAGCAGTGACGCCAACATGCAGTTCGGAGGCGTCCCTTACTATGGCAAGCTTCTTGATGTGGTCGAGCTTAATTATCAAGGCCGTTTCACCATGACGCTGTTCAAGTGTTTGTGGGCAAATACCACTACTTCTCGGGGACTGACAACTGACGACCTAGGGATCACATCAGTCAATTTCTCACGGCCGATTCATACTGGTATTTCTCAAGATGATGAGCCGTATATTCTAGCTTCAGAGGCACATCAGGTTATTATGTCGAGGACAAGAGGCATAGGGATTGGCACATGGTCGTTCATTTAAAGCCAAGAGACCTTTACGACATAGGTGAAGGCGATAACATCGCCTACGAGAGTAAGCCATTTCAGCCAGCTGATTTTGAAAACTACTTCCCTGAAGGCGATGACAATTTACCTCTACTGCGGTGAGTTTTTTTAAATCCACGTCATTTGAATTACATTTTTTAAATTTAATAATACATCAATAACAATAATTTTTCTACAAAATTTCTGTAGGGATGGCGACGATGAGTGATCAAATTCAAGTGTAAAAAATTTGTCTTTACAAAAAATGCAAAAAATTTGTGTTAAAATAAAATGTAAAAAAAAATTTAAAAAAAATTAAAACAATATAACCGCTACAAAAATATAAATAACCGCTACTAATTAATAACTGCTACATTAACCGCTACAAATAGCACGATGAATATTAAACCGCTACAAAAATATAAATAACCGCTACAATAACCGCTACAAATAATACGTGGATCCCTATAAATACCCTTATCACAACTCATTCAAACACTCCCCAATTTCTTTTCACCTTACCTTTCTTTCATTTCCTCTCATTTACAACTTCTTTCGTATGAGTAGAGGAGCTGAATAATACGATCAAATATAGTAACAACATTTTCAATTTTTTTTAGAATACTTCTTTCCTTTCTATAAAATTTATTCTAACCATTTTTTTTTCTAGATATATCATAACTCTATCTCATTTTCATCTATTTTTCATACACAATTACATTGTATTAGAAAACATAATAATACCTTATTACCTAGCTATCCTTAATAATATTATTAATATAAATTTTATACTAATCCTATCCAATTACATTTTTTCTTTTTATTTATTAATAAGTTAAACTATTGAATAATAAACTAATTGAAATAGATAAAATAATAACAAAATAAACTATTTAATATAATATTGAAAAAACAGAAAAAAATCATCGTATATTTTTAAAAAAATTTTAAATATTTGTAGCGGTTATTAAACCACTACTAAATAACGCGTCTTTTTACGGCTCAATTTAAATTTTTTGGCGCAAATTTTGAATTTCATGAAATTAGTAGCGGTTTTAAAAACCGCTACTAATTTCATGAAATTCAAAATTAGTAGCGGTTCCTTAACCGCTACAAATAAAAAATGTCATTTTTTTTCGCCAACAAATTTTGAATTTTTTATATTTGTAGCGGTTTATTAACCGTTACAAAAAAAATTCTTTTTTTAAGCTCTCAATAAAAATTTTTATATTTGTAGCGGTTATATAACCGCTACAAATATCTCTGGGTGTTGTAGCGGTTAATATGAACCGTTACAAAATTTGTAGCGGTTATTTTTAATTGAGTAGCGGTTTTATAAAACCGCTACAAAATCGCTTGCAACGTACGATTTAGTAGCGGTTACTCAAACCGCTACTAACATATTTTGTAGCGGTTAGAACCGTTACGAATACCCATTTTTAACCGCTACTAAATCACGTTTTTTTTGTAGTGAGAATATACTAAATTCAATTCTAAGAACAAACAGAGAATTTAATCTTAAATTCAAAACAAGAACATTCCAAGAATTTAAGCCTCATATCATTGTCTCTTAATTAGGTTCTCCTTATCATAGGCCCTTCTGACCATATTAACTCATGTAGCATCTAGCTCCAATGTCAAGCTCCTCTTTGCCATGTTTACATCCACTCATTTGGATGTATTTGCAGCATACCTCCCACTTGATGAGATGATTCTCACATCTCTATCTCTCTTGTCCTTTGTCATAACATGTGATAAAAGGTTGACTTTTAGAAGTCATTGCTTCAATCCAAGTGGATCAATGTGGTTAGAAGCATGGGAAGACTTATTATTATTCAATAATTATTGAATAATTTTAAGTTGCTGCAATTTTTCAAGTTTTTATCTCTAAGAGTTTGAGTCAAGGTTGGATAGGATTTTATATTCAAAAACTCATTTGAATAATCCCTTACTTTTAAAGAATCTTTCAGCATTTAACCTTATGTTGCAACTGAAAAAACTCTTAAAAAATAAGCCAACCTATCCCAAAAAACAATAGAACCAACATTGATTCAATTCCAACGTTTTTGGGACCCTCTAAATGCACATAAGCACCTTTTTGACTCAAATTACACCCAAACTTGCTTCAAATATATGCAAATTATATATCAAATTAAAGCTCTCGAATTTAGAGATTTTTAGGAACCAACCACATCTCAATCGGAGGTCCCACGCGCTATAACGCGCCCCTAGAATGTGTCTGGATGGAAAAGTCCTGAAAAATTGGGAAATTCCTGCGTTGGCCACTCTCGGCGGTGGCGCGTGACGTACACGCGCCGCCTTGCGGCCGTCCGCAGGTGACACGCGCCGGCTCCCAAGACTCCACACGCCGTCCTCTCTTCGACGGTGCTTGCCACGTGTCAAACGGAGACCCCAGTGGGCCCCACGCGCCATGTGTCCCTTTTTTTGGGTCAACAATCAACGAATGACTGTTGACCATTGACCGGTCAACGTTGACCGTTGACCCGTCAACGTTGACTGGTCAACCATAACCCATCACCGTTGACGTGTTAGTGACGTGGCGCTGACATGTCTCGGTCAACGTGGCTAGTCAACCGATGACGTGGCCTCGTTGACCAATGCTGACGTGGCGTTTAGCGCTGACGTGGCGACCTCTCGTTGGTGCCACGTGTCAATGGTTGACCGATGACGTGTCATTGACTGCCACATCATCATCTTCAACCTCCAGCCGGGTCAACCCGACCCGGTTGGAGCTCCGACGGATCATCGCAACCCGCCAACTTCGGGAGGCCATATCTCCCTCGTTTTAGCTCCGTTTTTCACGTTCTTGGTGTCTTTGGAATCGTAGTTCAGCGAACTACAAATCCATGGCATTTATTTGACCTTAAAACCTCTGCTTTATTGAACAAATCACGAGTGAAGTTGCGGCGGCGACTAATGACCCGCGAACTTCTTTCCTTTGTTTCTCCCTCATCCGAACTCCGTTTGACGCGTTCTAAGCATCGTTGGAATCGTCTCTTTGAGATCTACACATCCATATCCTTACTTTGGGCAAAAACACTGAGTTTCAAACACCCAATTTTTCTCAACATTGTCGGCGCGACGTAATTCAACCAGATGTGTGTCTCTGTGTTTCAAAGGCTCTTCTAACCTTTGAGGGGTCAAGTCTTTTCCATTTTTAGTTCCACATAGGTTCCAAAAACACCCAACTTGAAAGAGATCGAAGAAGTGAAGAAAAGAGACGAAGGAAATCGCATGAGTTATGCGTGTAGATACATATATCTATAATAACCACAGGAGCAAACAATCAAGAACCTAGTATTATCTATGTGCATATGGATCTCAGGTCGAATAGCAAATCTGGGAAGAAGAATAGAAGCACACAGAACACAGACACAGGTATCATTTAGCTTAGATAAATTTCATCATATCCATGTCCAGATACATGCGAGAGCAATCATATTCAAATATTGCAACGGAAGCCCAGAAGCATTGAAGCATCACACGCATGTCAACATGCAATATATATATATATATATATATATATATATATATATAATGGAAAATAAGATAACAGAAGAAAACATCATATATTTTTGCACAGCGGAAATAAAATTGTGATGGAGATATAAACAAATTATATCTTTTAATTATTCACAAAGAATAACCCACAGGTCCCAGGATAGGAAAAATATAACTAAAAAGGAGATTAGGCATATCTGGACGAATCCATGTTCGGTTCCAAGTCAAGGCTCCAATACTCCATACTTGTGCCCACACAATTATTAGACTACTAGAGCCTAATTGTGATTTGCACAGCAGATCACTAGAACCAGAAAGATGGTAGGAGAGAAGGGAATTGCCAAAAAACTCAATGGCGGGGCAAATTACAATTGAGGAGGCACACCCTATTTATAGTGGTTTATGGAGAGCACTAATTAGGAAACGTGTGCACTCCTTCTTGCTCTCCAAGACAGCAATTAATTGTCCCTCAATTAATTCCATAATCTACAATTAATGCTAATTTTTATTTTTATTTGATTAGGCTACTTATTTCCTAATCAAATAGTCCGGCCCATCAAGGGCGGACTTGGACCCAAAGTCCAACAAGAGATGTCCTAAAAAGTTCTCCCTGAACAAGTGCTCCTGAAATAGGAGATCGGTAAGTCTTGGTGACCATGTCCAACTGAACTACATTCTTGTAGCTATGAAATACTCCTACGGTCCTTAATATAAGATATATTTTAGAAGTTGATTTTGATTCTAAATATAAGATATAGTTTTTATATTTGTTAATTTTTTCCTTATTTATCCTTGTTGTTGTTCCCTCAATAATAATCAATGAGAGAAAATGAGAGAATTAAGGAAGATTACTAAGGCATTTTAGAAAATACGTGTCATATTAACTAACTTAACTAACTTCCTTTATGACAAACTCCAAATAGACACTACTTTCTCCATTTGCAAACAATAGCCACTTTAAATTATTTACACAAATTGCAAATTGATAAATAATTAATATTTTATTAAAATTGTAAAGTGGAAATTATTTGAAAACAAAGGCAAAACATCAAAAAAAGACTAGTTTAAGTTTATGGATAATGGAATTGGATTAAATGTTAAATAATTGAAAGCCACTTGAACAAAATATTTAATTCGAATAATGTGGGTGTGTGTGTGTGTGTGTGTGTGTGTATTTAATTCTAAAAAGGAAAAGAATTTGCTTTTGCCAAATTGTATTATGCATGAGTTATAAACATGGTAACTTATTTCTCAAATTCTGTACGTATCTAAACTTGTTAAGTTTTTACATGATGAAATGATTCAAAAAGGACAAAATCATTCAACTTGTTGAATCCAATTTTGGGAAGCCCGAGAGGGCTGTAGATATTTATTTTCCTAAGGGACCAGGATTTGGATTAGCTATAAGTTTGTTATATTTCTGTCATTAAAGTTTTTCTTTCTTTTTAATAAATAAAGTTTAGGGGCCTGTTTAGTTCGAAAGTAGGGGATGGATGGGGAGAGGATGGAGGCGAGGAAATTGAAGGAAAAGATAGGAAGGTACCTTATTTGATTTGGTTTGGGGGAGAGGGGGTGAAGGGTTTTTAATGATCCCTTATTTAATTTAAGAGAGGAGGGGAAGGGAAGAATGATAATAATTTACCATTCTTCCCTAATATATTTGATTATGTTTTTTATTTATATATTATATAAATTAATTTACATCTTATCTAATTAATATAATAATATTCTTATTTATAATTGTTAGACTAATATATGTTAAACCTGCAATAATATTATTTATCTTCAATAATATATTTTTATTTTAAATTAATTTTATAAAAATATAATTTTTAAATATAATAGTAGTTTTATTTATAATAATTTAATTTTATGAATTAATTTCCTAATAATATATTTTTAATTAAAAATATATTTTTTAAATTAATTTTAATTAAAAATAATATATTTTTTTAATTATAATAATACATTATACAATTTTTATTTAAAATTATATTAACATATTTCATAATTATAATAATTTTTTATTTATGAAAATATATTATAAAATATTTTTTCATAAAAATATAATTTTCTTAAAGTTCATTTCATAATAATATTTTAAATTATAAAAATATATTTTGTATTAAATTAATGTAATAATACTATATTTTTTAGTTACAAAAATATTTTTTATTTAAATTATAATGGCATATGTTATAATTATAATTATTTTTTATTCATAAAAGTTTTTTATATTAAATTAATTCTTTCAAAATATATTTTTAATTATAATATTTTTTTTAATAATATAATTTTATTTTAAATTTATTTTATAATAAAAATATTTTTATTTATCATAGTATTTTTCATCTTGAACATTATTAGAATATTATATGAATTATAAAGATAAAATAATCCAAAATTTGAGCTCCCCTCCTAAATCCCCGAATTTGGAGTGGAGCCAAAATGGATATTTTGAAGGGAAGGGGAAGGGAGAGATGGTTTGGGGTCTCCTACCCTCTAAAATTTTAAACCAAATGAGGGGAGGGGAGCATATACCCTCCACTTCCTTCCTCTCCTCTCCAACTAAACACACCTTAGGTGAATTCACGCCCTAGGTGAATTGAGTTATGAGTCTCATTATGGTAAGAATATATTTCTAGATTCAAAAAATGCTGACAAATGTATTTATAAATGCTCACCAATAAGGCCATCACATTAGTAACAAGATATGAACTCACCACTTTATAAGTTAACTCTTTATCAACCGAATCAATCTTTATTAGTGTCGTTATGGTTTTCACTACATTGCAATGTAGGTAACTATTTAAACAACTATCTAATGCTAAGTTGTAAAAGTTAATTACAATATTATGCTATTTTTATTACAAAATTATAACTTAACGCCATAATGATAAGTTATAACAATTACAAAAAGTTATACTCGTAATAATTATAACATTATAATCTTATGATACTTTATACAAAAATAATGATTTTTTAAATATTTTTATTGAATTCTAATAAAAAAAATAACCAAGTGGCATGAAGTTCCCCGTTCTACACTAGTAAAAATAAATGTTTTCTACGAGCAATGATTGTTTTACTGCTGAACTCTGGGGGTGTATATGGGGGCTTCGACGAGCATGGGATGGAGGATTCAAGAAGGTGAAGCTGTTTTGTGACTCTACTGAGGTGATTCGATTAAGTAATTCATCGGAATATGATCTCCACGCGGATAAGGATTTACTTACGGAACTACAGGAGCTCTTAAGCCGAGACTGGGACGCTACTGTGCACCTGATTGATCGCTGGTCTAATATTCAGGCTGATGTTCTAGCAAAGCGGGCATTAAACATGGGATTCGGTCTTCAGATTCTCTCAAGGGAGTCAACGTGGACGCTTTTGGCTGAGCTAGGCATTACTTAGTCCATTTATATTCTGTTAGTTTATTTCCATTTGTATCAAAAAAAATAAATGTTTTCTACAACAAGTTTTTTATATCGGTTAAAAAAAATTGGTATAGAAAGTGTGTGCAACAACGGAACCCTATTAAATGCAGCTGCTTGTTAACTCAATAATTTGAATGATTTATTTATTTATTTATTTTTCTTTCAATGATCCTTTTAATCTGTAAACAAAACATGTAGTTAAAAACGAATCTTGTGATTTTCTCGACAGATAATACAAAAATCCCGCATAAAGAGAACTAAATGCGAATAGTAGTGTTCTCTCCCCCTTTTTGCAGTAATCTGTCTCTTCAGGATGCGCATGCTTGTGCTCATACACATGTGGGAATAACTCTTTCAGAAAGCAGTCCATTGACTTCACACCCTTCACACAATATATAATAATTCATGAATGAACCATATATACTTACTGGGACTGCAGTATATGTTCTGATTGAGAAGATGGAACAGAAAGGGAAATTAGTTTTGCTTCATTTTGGAAGTACGGGATTGGAGGATTTATATGTTAATGGTAAATGTGGAAACAGCCTCGATTATTATATTTGAACCTGACAACACATTGTCCTGACCTCTTTTATATTACTCCCAGGTCTTTCTCTTAGCTGAAGTCACTCGACTTGCTCTTTTATTTTTCTTTTCTCACAGGATACACGTAGGGACATGACACGACCCTGCATCATGTATCTTCAAATATTAATTATTAGTGAGAGTTTGAGAATATAAAAGAATTTAACCATAAATATGGAAGAACAAATAAACAAAGAAATTCGTGATGTATATAACAAAGTTAGATTGAAAATATATACATATATATATTTTAGTTTTACACATAAGCTAGTTCTTTTGATGTCTCTGTCTCATTTTCATGTATTTATAGGTGTGTAAAGTTATATTAGTGGTATTATGATGTTGAGTATCATTGAGTTTTAAGTTACAAAAACAGAAATAAACGTTCGACTCAATAATGTAGACTATAAAAGTCCATTTCTCTCCGTAGTTTGATTCGTGACAAAGCTGAGAAATCACAAAAAAGTCGAGTTGAATTTCCCTGACAGTGTTTAAAGATCTCTCCGCCTAAGAAACTTTTTTCAACAAAAAAAAAAAAAATCTGAGAGAAAACATTTTTCAAGCAAAAACATTTCATGAGAAAAATTATTTATCGTGGGGACCTAACCAGAAAGAAATGCAATAAATGTATTGTATGTGCATATTGAAGCCAGGTCTTTTTTAACTATAAAAGTGGGATAGTGCAAAAATTAATTAATAGCAGCACAAAAGTCTCTAAAATAGGGCCCATCAAATTCAAAACCCCCTCAATCTCCAGGGAAAGATTGAAGAAGCAAGAATGTTATTGTAGATGCGACACCTAGAAGAAGCAAAACCTAGAAGCGAGAATTAAAGTTGGAGTTATATGAATCAGAGGTAGCTTCACAACATATATATTAAGGTAGATCTTTCGCAAGACCTAAAGAACATCAATTTGGCTAAGATGTTATTAATTAAAGTTGAGGTGAACAGATAACAAATATTGGTCTACTTAACCCCATATAAAGAGAAGAATAATTCTGAATGCATGCCAAAGTTTATGTAGAGCACTAATTTAACAGTATTATTTCTTTTCTTTTTTTAATTGCTACTAACTGCTAGTATGGAAAACTCAAAACCCATCTTTTTGTATTAGAGAAGTAATAGCAATTTCTTCTAGTTTCCCGTTGAGAAAACCATTTTCTTGAATTATCTTATGTATCTTAAATTTAATGATTTCTTGAATATATGCAGTCAATTGAAAGGCTTGAGTTCGTCATTTCGGTAAACAACTCCTTGTTGGAACTGACCAAATGTAACAACATTTTGTATATGTATTGAACCATTTAATTTAACATTTCGTACAATTTCCTCATTTGAATTTATTTTTTTACCCTTTATATATGGTGATTTATTTATTTAGTATTTTTCATCAACTGTTGATATTATATACTTTTCAAATTTTTATTTGTTATTATCATTGTTTATGTAAGAATTTTGGGTGTACCTGGAATCCGACTGACTCGCTGAAGTACTCACACGAAACCGGAGCACCGATGCGGACCCCGATTACGCTACACAGCAAATACACCAAAGAGAAGAAGAGAAGAGAACATTCTAATAAGAAAATCTTTTAGAGGGAGAATTGTGTATTATATCATCATTAGCCTTCTCCCTTAATCTCACACATTATATATATAATGTACGTACGGTTACATAAGAATAGATGCAACCCTTAAACGTACGGTCACATAAGAATAGATGTAACCTTTAAACGTATGGTTACATAGGAATAGATGTAACCTTTAAACCGCAAAGGGTATCACTCTTTATAACACGTGTCTCTCCATGAAGCCCTTTTGAATTGGGCTTGGGCCCTAATCCACCAAGGGTGGACTAGTATAATCCAACATCTCCCACTCACACTTGGTGGATTAGATGTTATGGGTCAAGTCTCTTTCTCTTACTTCTTTCATACTAGGTGTTTTGCCGTGACCGTATGGGCATGACGTTCCATTTGGGCACTTTGTACTAGAAATCCCTTTTTTATAGAGATCAGCACAAAATAACCCTGTAGTGCAGCTCAATATTGATATAATGCCCGAATGTCCTAGATTTACCAATATACAATTTACTCATGGCTAATCTAATCCCTCTTGAGTCAGTATAAAACTCAGATTGCCTTTCTCATATGCATAGTATCTACACTTATGAAACTACAAAATAATATCATAAGGGACCGGTCTTAGACACCAGCATAGGTGTGTATATTTCAGGTAATAATCTTTCTTTCGCCCATATATCACTTTGATATGTATCAACCGCTTGCCTAACATAATGCCTTTAGATCGCATTAATCATGATCATAGGACAAAATGCTAAAGTAGCAGACATTAAAACATATTTCCATGATAATGTCAAAGTCAAAGGACATCGATGAAGGGTTAACCTTTCTAGGACTCACACAGCAATGAAGCAGGGATCTATTCACTTGCTTCCTATTTGCGATTCTTTAGCACATATGGTATGAATCACATGTTACGGTGTTACTCTTATACTTTAAGAGCGTATGTCGTTTGATTTTATTATTAACACCGTACAGACTTAAGTCTAGACACTCCCAGTATCTAAACCCAAATTCCTCAACTTTACTCATATTACATGACGTCAATTTTGAAGAATTTGTTGTCTGGCAACAGGTATCATGGACGTGGGTTTCCATGATTCGATCCATATTTTTACAATTAAGGATCTCATCTCAACTTACTGCACTTAAGTCGAGGCGACATAGTTTGTGTTTCTTCTCTACCATATTAGTACTCTTGCTACTTTATTGGTGAACACAATTGTCTCATCTTTGCACACTCCTCCTGAATGTCAAAGGCGGTCGCTTGTGTGAGAAAGACGACCTCACCAACCTGTACGACATACTAGACATTGTATACTTACACACACATTAAAAGCCAAAATGAAGTATCATCACTCTATACTATATGTATGCCAAAGGACTTAATATGTTTCTCATACATGTCCTTGGTCATTAGGCTTAGTTGGGGAACTTTGCATATGAATACATTGTTCAACAATAAAT
Organism: Inga leiocalycina; assembly: GCA_963242795.1. Taxonomy (NCBI): domain Eukaryota; kingdom Viridiplantae; phylum Streptophyta; class Magnoliopsida; order Fabales; family Fabaceae; genus Inga; species Inga leiocalycina. Next base: position 21,775,241 of record OY725322.1, read on the forward strand.
TTATATGCTATAGTATCTCTCATATAGCTATACCTTTGCATTTAATCTATCTATTATGCTTAGGGTCTTTTGTTTAAGCAGTGGCTACGTGTAGTCACAATACTTCGACATTAGATTTGAATTCTCACTTTCAAATCTCACATGTTCTATGAACATTACCAGCTATAAAACCTCTTGTACTATCACAACACATACTTTAAACGTACATAATCAATGTACTATACAAGTATCTCATGACCCTTCTATAAAGCCATCTAATTTCTCTCACGGTGGTTGGACTAGTACCTAATTACAAGACCTACCATGCACATATATCTGATCTTGTATTTATCATTGCATACGCCATACTGCTAACAATATCATATAGATATTCTTTTCCATTATCTTCTTGGTTGGCTCAGTTAGGGAAATTTGTCAAGACTCAGACTTACTCTTAAAGTCATTGGGGCATCCATGGGATTGCATTCACTTATTTTGAATCGCTTATGAATCTTCTTAATGTAATTCTCTTGTAAAAGAGGGAAGTCTTCTTAAGCTATTTCTTTGGATCTTAAATCCAATTGCTTTACCCATTAACTAGCACTATTCTTTAATAGGCACTACCAAATTCAAACTATGTATGGCCAATAGTATATCATCCACTTAAAGGAATAACATCACACATCATTTACTAATGGTTCTTTTCAACCATTTGAAAAACACATTGGGTTACCGCTCTTTCGAAACATTAAACATCATTATCTAGATGATTGCATCAATCCATAAAGGGACTTCTGTAAAATCACATGAAATCACTACTAAGTGAAACTTCAAATGCTACTTTTAATGAAATCTAATAGTCATTGCATATAGATTTCTTCATCCAGATCATCACTCAAAGTGTATGTTTTACATCCACATGATGTAATTTAAATTCAAATAGTTAACTATTGCCACATTAAAACTAATTTAAATGCATAACAAGTGAGCAAAAATGCCTTCTTGTTATGCATACCCCTCTGTAACAACAAGTCTTGTGCATGTCAATTGATTTACTCACTTTTCTCCTAAACCTATAGAACTCACTAGTTCTCAATAGCCCTTTTAACTTGGCAGTAGATCAATTTGATTCTCAACTTGATTCTTTCTTAAAGAATCCACTTCCCTTTTCATTGCTTTCTTCCATTCTCCCTTGACATGGCCTCTTGTACAGAATGTGACTCATCATCCTCTTTTAGAATAACCATGAACATGTTTCTTAGTTATCCCTTTTCTCATGAGCTTTTTGCATTTCATATTTATTTTGTTTGGTCTCTTTATTGACCATTCTAAGCTCCCACTCTAAAAAACAATTGAGAATTATTGGCATGTTCTGTACTGCTTTGTCCTTGCGTCTTGCAAAAAGATGCAATGTGATTAGTTTCGCCCTTAATTGAAAACTAATTCACAATAAATGTGGTACCTTTCAATTCTTTTTTGTCATAACTCTATCATCATTTCACTCTTAAAAAACTTAACCCTTATAAGCTCCCACTTACAATCACTATAGGAATTTGCAACCGACCCTTATGATCTTATGAAAACTCATATTTAACTTTTATTTATAGGGTATGGTAGTGACTCCTTTAGAGGGTACATGGTTAAACCCAAGTCCACATAACTTGATGAAACCAAGTATGTGTGCATGTGTACTAATCCACCAAAAGTGGACTAGCTAATACTCTCCCACTCACATTTGGGGTTAGCATGAGCCATAATATGTTTAACCATGTCTAATAGCATTCCATCATGCCTTTTTAAACTCTTTTTCTTTGGGGATAGAGTTCCTCAGATAGTTATCTATTTATTTATCCCTTTATTTCCACAGAGCTAACTAAAACTAGTCAAATAGATGCTCACTCATTTGATCAGTTCGTGGAATTTTTAAAATTCCCATCCAATTGATTCTCGAACTTCATTCACATATTGTCTAAAGTAACAATCTTCAGACTTATGTGAAATGAAGTAATAACATGAAATCAAAGGTAATAATTTACCCAACTCTGTGTCTTACCCTCAAACTTATAGGACCACATGTAACGAGATAGAACAATTGCAATGTAAACTCAGTTCTAGTATCTTACTGAAAATTTTTTTCATTATACTATTTCTAGAACCAAATTCTATACCTTTGACTAGTAAGACATATATTTAAGTCAATACTTAAATCAGAAGAAAAGGCAATGCAATTATGTATAAAGAATTTACCAACCAAAGAAATTTATTAAAAGAAAGATTGAATCACAACTATACAATTTTATAGGGCAATTCACACTATTTTGTTTCTCTTGTCAAGCCATATAGGTCTCGTAACCTTTTCTTTACTAAACTGACATCTCAACTTCAGTATTACCATAACTATTTATCAATGACTTGATAACAAATTATTTTTATAAATACTAGATATTTTGATTGTCCCCATTTAGTTTACAAATTATGTTCTTGGTAGCCTCTCTTGGCTTAGCCAGTCAAATTATCCTACACATAGGATTATTCATAATTTATTTAATCCAAGAACTTATCAATAATATAACACATTGAAGTATACAACATCATGTACTTGTATTATTCTTGACTAGAAAAATAATGATGTCACTGGGTCTATGATCAGGAGAATACGTTTGTACCTCCCATCACACATATTCCAATTATGTCATTATCATCTATCAGGAAATTCATACAAGTACCTTAAATAGGATGCTCAATTATTACTCTTAAAAAACTCATTTTCTAAGAGCTCCCACTGAGATAGAGCATATGACGCTCTTGAAAGACTCATTTTTCAAGAGCTCCCACTTATGAAGAGTATTTTGACTTGTACTTCTTCATGTTTTCATCACATTATACTCATAATGTCTTATTAACCTCTTATCTAGGAGTTGGGAAAACTTAATAGTTTTTCTAAGTTCTCTATGCCTTTCAGTTTATATAGAAGAGAGACCCCGTTTATATAGAAGAGAGACCCCGCTCCTGTCATACAATAATAATAACTACTATAAGAAACCACTTATCACAATTTATGCAAGTGGCAGTTTTATAATATGCAAATATACACTTTTTTTCACCGACACTACAAAAACACATGCTATTACTGATGAAATTACCCACGGAATTGTTTCAGTCAGTAATTGCCAACGGATTTTCCATCAAAAAAATTTTGTAGGTAAATTCTATTAGAAAATAAATTTTCCTACGGAAAAAATTTATTCTCTAATTACCGACGGATTACCCACAAAATTTTCGCTATCGGTAATTACCGATGGATTACCCATAGAATTCCGTGAGTAATTTTAGCGAGAAATTACTGACGGAATTCCGTAGGTAATCCGTTGGTAAAATTTATAATTTTTGTTATAAATTAAAATAATAAAAATAAAAATAAAAATATTTAAATATCATAAAATTAATATTTAATGTAATATTATATATACATATAATATTTTTAATAAAAATTTTAAATTAAATAAGAAATTAAAAAATTTTAAACTTTATATTATAAAAACAAAATATATAATCATATATAAATATATATTTAATATTATATATATTTATATTATATTATATTTTGTTTAAATTATTATATTCTATATATTTTAACGTGCACAAGTAATGTAAGGTCAAAGTAGGTCAACTGATAAAGACATCAGAACACGTACCAAAAATCTAAAGTTCGAATCTCACCTTTATCACAAAATGCAACAATTATATTTTAAACTATAAGTTTCAACGGATATTTTTGTCGGTAATTTCCAACGGAATTTTAATATTTTTTTGTAGTGGGATAATGAAGCTGAATCCCACCCTCATAAGGTAAGTCCTAACCACATGTGGCAGTCTCTACCCATACAAATGTCATTTAATAATAAGTTATATTGTTTTATGTTTAAAAATAGCATAAAGTTGGTTTAGCAGTATAAGACTTTGTTAGATCTTTTTGAGTCTTGATTTCGAGTCCTAGAGGAGACTTATGTTGAAAAGGGCAACCATAAAACCCCAAATTGGATACCGATGATAATATAAAAAAAAAAATTATCACAAATGTGTTATGAATTGCTTGTCAAATATAGCCATTACTCGATCAATTCTTGGCAATAAACGCAATTTGAGATTTTTCCAATTTTTAGATTCTTTTTCTATCACTTTCCCAAAAAAAATTATTTCTTTAAATTTTATCTTGGCTATTAATTACTCCTCCGGTCTGATAAGTAAAATATTTGTATATTTATTTTCCCTTATATGATGATTTTATGGACAATATTTGAGCTTAACATAATATATTTGGGTGTAAAATAAATAGTATTTAAAAAATAAAGAAAAATATAAAAAAAGGTCAGTACTGTAGCGTCGGTCACTATTCATGACAGAATCACTGTAGCAGGACGTTACTGTAGCGGACGGAGGTACTGTAGCGGATGGAATCACTGTAGCAACACGGAAAAAACGTGTAAACCAACCGACATGATACTGTTCACTACTGTAGCAATGCGTGAAAAGAAGGAAAAACACTGTAGCATCGTGGAAAAAGTGACACTACGCTGCCTATAAATTCAATGCGTCATGCGCAGATTCGAAGGTGTGGAGAATTTTCTCTGACAGTTAGAGATCCTGCTCTGATAGGGAGAGATATTTTCTCTGACAGTTCTAAATAAATTGTGTTATTTTTTATTTTTAATTTTATGTATTGTATTATTTTTTTCATGCCTCCTATATGGAAAGCTTAATATTGTATTACTTTTTGCATGCTGCCTACATGGAAGGTTTTACCTCCTAAATGGACGGCTAGATTTTTCCAGTTTTTCATGTATCTTTTTGGTTGTATATTTATGTTTGAGAATTTAATATTCAAGTTTATGCAGTATTTATGAAGATTTCATTCTAACTTCATATAATGTCAATTTATTTTGATTTTGTTTTTTATTTTATCATGAGCTAAATTTTCATTTTCCTAGAGTGATGACGTAGCTTACTAATGACGGATTGAATCTTAACTTATTAAATCTAGTTTTAATTTCTCCTTCATGATTGAGTTTTAATTATTGTTCTTAATGCTTTCATTTGATTGGCCACCTTTTGAATGATTACAATATGCATGTTGAGATCGGAAGAAGATGCATGTGTGTAGATTCTATAATTAAAACCATGACTTGCATATGAAATAGGAATATATTCATATGAGTTGGTAGTCTTATTAAGTTCCATAAATCTTAATGCATAATTAATTGCTTAAATTCATATAGGAATATATTGGATTAACAATTAATTATAGAATTGCTTGACCTTGGAAGAGGCTAGTAATTAAATTAGGGAAACTCGACTATCAATCATGTGGAATAAATTGGGCTAGAATAGATAAGTGATTCAATCCGGAATTTGTTAAGTGAAATTTAATCCCTAGGACTTTTTCTCATATTTATTTTCATATCATCTGCACTCATATTTAATTATTTTTCTTTTATTTGTACTCTCAATCACCAATTTACCGATCGACTAAATAGAATTAAAATTACCCATTTTGGTACTTAGTGATCAATCATCATGGGAACAATACTCTACTCACTTCTATATTACTTGATTACGACAATGTACACTTGCACTATTTAATTGATCATTCACACACGTAACACGATCTTTAATATAAGATATATATTTGGAGAGTTGATCTTGGTCTTAAATATAAGACAAAGTTTTCATATTTGTGAATCTTTTCCTAATTTACTTTTATTGATGTTCCTTTAATAATAATCAAAGAGGAGAGGGAATTAAGGAAGGTGACTAGGTGTTTTAGAAAATACATATCATATTAACTAATTTAACTAACTTCCTTAATATGATGAAATTAGATAAATATATCTTATATTATAAGGAGTTGAGGAGTGGTAAGTTTCCAACTCCTTTTTTAGTTGTCACAGCTGACAAAACGTTATAAAAAATCCTAATTATTAAGAATTTATGAGGTGAAGTTTCCGACCTTTAAAAATTAAAGACACTACTATAAAAAACATTTTTAACGTTCCTTTTTTAGGTCTTTTAACGTCTGAAAACAAGGGGACGTCTATGTGAGCGACGTAGTAAAAAATGGCAATAACGTCCGTAGATAAAAGGACGTCTAAAATCTGGACTTTAGACGTCCCCAGTTTAAATTGGGGACGTCTAAAGTCCCACAATGGGACTTTAGACGTCCCCACTTTAAATTGGGGACGTCTAAAGTGCCACCGTGGGACTTTAGACGTCCCCACTTTAAAGTGGGGACGTCTAAAGTTTTTTTTTGTAAAAAAAAACTTCGTTTATATTACAGAACTGGACTAAACATATTTAAAACCAGAAATCATATATCATCGTCAATAAAATTACAGATCTAGTATCTGAAATCCAAAATCTACACAATGATAACTCTAGAGCTAAAATCTCATAAACAGAAGATGATAACAATAAGATGAATCAGTTGCGAAAAACTTATCTCTTTCTATTATTAAAATTCATTTTCTCGTAATAATGAATAGAGAAGAGCAACAGGGAGAGATGTACCTCATTTTCTCAGTGGGAACGTGGCCATGAAGCATGTTTTGGAGTCTCGATCTACAAACCATAACAACATAAATTAGAAGATAAAATAGAAGGGAAATCCAAAGAAAAAAGATAAAGAAGATAAAATAGTAAGAAACATAACAGATCTAGTGAAAAAGAGAGAGAGCAAAGAAGAAGCAAGTTTAAAAATAGTATATAAAGAAGAAGAAACAAGAGTTAAATGCGTGGTGGTAAGCATTACAGATCTAGTGAAAAAAAAGAGAGAGAAGAGAAGAAACAAGTTTAAAAACAGCATATAAAGAAGAAGAAGAAAGTTAAATGTGTGGTGGTAGTGGTTGCGTTGATGAGAAAGAAGAGTGTGGATCTATAAAACTGATAAATAAAGACTGTCAGTACAGATTTGAATTGTTTTTGACGTCCCCAATTTAATTTAAAGACGTCTAAAATTGTTTAGTTAATTTTTTTTATTTTTTTTTAACTTTAGACGTCCCCAATTCAAAAAGGGACGTCTAAAGTTTTTTTTTTTTTTAATAATTAAGGCGTCCCTGATATTTCCCTCATATAATATGAGGGACGCCACTTTATATGAGGGACGCCTAAAGTGGCGTCCCTCATATTATATCAGGGACGCCACTTTAGGCGTCCCTGATAACATGAGGGACGCCAAAAGTGGCGTCCCTGATATTTAAGGGACGCCTTTTGACGTCCCTAATATATATTAGGGGCGTTAAAAGGTGTCCCTGATTAAAAAGAAAAAAAAATTTACTTTAGACGTTCCCAATTAAATTGGGGACGTCTAAAGTGACCAATAGACGTTCCTGATTTTAAAAAAAAAAAAAAATTTAACTTTAGACGTCCCCAATCTAAAGTGACTTTAGACGTCCCTTTTTGAATTAGGGACGTCTAAAACTATTCAAATCTCACTCAGAATTACAAAAATGCCACCGCCTTTATTTTTTACGTCCCTTTTTTAAAAAGGGACGTCCTTTAGGGTCGTAAAAGCAATGTTTTGTAGTAGTGAAGAACTTGTAAATTAATTTTTCCTAAATCAAATAATCATATACATGGAATAAAAATAAATATAAAACAGTGCCGTTAATTGAAGCCAAATCTTGGAGTGCGATGACTTAGCCCGGATGAGTGCAACAATAGCATCACACAGTCCTCATCAGTTAGATATGTGATTCTTTTCTGCTTGCACTTCGAATCATTATTAGTTTGTTCTTTCACTACTACAAAAAAGATAAAAGGTGGCGCACATTTTGTAACACTTCTTTAAACAAGTGCCACAGCTTCCTTTTTTTAATTTTTAGCCTGTATAATTTTTTTTTTTAGGTACCAGCTGTGGCGCCTAATAGATTAGGCGCCACAATTGGGGATACCTAATGTAGCGCCTATCTACACAGGCGCCACATTTGGCGCCACACAAGCAGCTGTGGCGCCTGACCCATCAAGCGCCACAGCTGCATCATATATCATGTGTGGCGCCTGGGAATTAGGCGCCACACATGATAGGCAATGTGTGGCGCCTAATTAATTAGGCGCCACACTTGCCTATTTAAAAAAAAAGGGGGGGGATTTTAAATGGATAGATCTCTTAATTATTTCATTTCCCGCGTAGTAATTCCATGTCCATCCCCCATTCCTTCTCTTTTTGACTACTACTCCACTTTAATTATTTAACTACTCTTTCATCCATTAAATTACTTTTCCTTTCTCATCTTCTTAGTAGATCTGTCGGCCCCCTCCCTCCATTTCCTATCATCTTCACACTAAAAAACACACTCAAACGCTCACTCGTCACTCAAGCTAGCGTCACCAACGTGGTCTCCCACTCCCTGTGCTGGTCAATTAATAGATTTGTAAGAAGAAGACTATTTCATTCTAGCTTGCTTTGTTTCGTTTGTCTTTTTGCTTTGTTTAATTTTTTTTGCCGACAAGTTTGCGTTTTTTAGTAATCTTTTAATTTACTTAATTAGTTGTTGATGTACTGTGTTCACATATCAAGTTCTTGTATTGTGATATTTTTTATGTTAGCTTTAGAGAGTATTAATATAAGAACATTATTGTTGGGGAACTTGAATTTTAAATGTGAAAATAATATATATATATATATATATAATAGGTTGAAATATAAAATAGAAAGATTGACAATTTGTGGAGATGATAAATACGAAAGCCACTCATTTTATATAAAGCTTCACAATCAGGAAACATAAAAAAGGGCCACAGGAAAAAAGAAGAAGAAGAAGAAGAAAGAAAAAAAAAGAAAAAAAAGGACCCTATTATGGCGCTTGTTTGAGGAAGTGCCACAGGAGGGGGGCCTCCTGTGGCGCTTGCTGAAGCAAGCGCCACAATAGGACCCCCCTCTTGTGGCGCTTGCGTCAGGAGGCCCCCCTCCTGTGGCACTTCCTCAAACAAGCGCCACAGGAGGGTATTTTTTAAAAAAAAAAAATTTAAATGTTGTGGCGCTTGGAAGCGCCATAGCTTTTTTTAGTGGCGTCCAGATATGTGGCACTTCTCTAGTGCCACAGTTAATGCAATTATAAGCGCCACAGCTTTACCTTTTTGTAGTAGTGTTTACATATATAACCTTTACAGACATTTCACGTGGAATAGTAATTTCTTCTTGAAAAATTCCAAAGCTTCTTCTGGTTAAATTTCTTGCGTATATGTTCTGCTTTCTTAGTTTGTCACTAATTTTATTTATATATATAAATGTTGTACTACACGAATTTTCTAATGAAGAGGATCATAACAACCATATCTCCAACTAAATATTCAGAATATTTAAATAATATAATCATAATATTATAATATTGAATCTTGTGATATTCTCAGCAATGTATTATATTCTCTCCCCTCAAGTTAGGTCATGAAGATTACAAATACCCAACTTGCTAGAAAGTTCCTGAAATGAAATCGGTCAGCTCTGAGTGCCTTTGTGAAGATGTAAGCAACTTAATACTTCGTCTAGATCTTTAATATGGAGAAATGTCATGAGATTGGACTCGTTCACGGAAAAATTAAAATAGCAATCCATTTCGATATGCTTAGTCCTCTCATGAAAGATCAAGTTCTTAGTAATATGAATGGTCGCTTGATTATCACAATATAATGGAGCTCATGATGGTTGAATAAGCTCTAAGCAGTATTATGTATGAGGAGATTGTGAGTGATCAACCTCTGTGAATCTTTTCCAGAACCAGTGATTTTGAAACAGAAGATAAATTTCTTCTATGGGAACTTTCTTTGTTTCAGGCAAGAAGAAAAATACGAACATGGCCATGATCAAAATGAACGCCGCGAACAAGAAGAAGATTCCAAATCTGAGATGGCACAGAGACATCAGAAATAACTGTGCCACCAGCGTCGTGAAGATCATGTTCACACACACCAGCACACTCTGCGCCGACGACCTTATCTCTAACGGAAATAGCTCGCTCGGAACCAGCCACCCCAGTGGGCCCCACGACTCCGTATGCCAACACAAACAAGAATATCACTATCACCAGAAATATACTTAGCCCTTTTGACAGTTGTTTCCCCCCTCCAAACTCTAATGCCAAAACTATCGCCACTGCCACCTGCATATATATTATCAACTTCATTTATAAGTAATTGATCGCATAATAGTTTTTTCAAAACTAGGGTTAATATATATACCACTCTGATCTTATTTATAAGTTCATTTTGATAAAACAAATTTGATCCTTATTATAAGTCCACTTTCATAATAATAAATAAGAGTTTTATAATTTTGCCTCTATATTAAAAGTAAAGTGAGAAGAAAGATGTGAAAAATATCTATTCATAAATAACGAGGGCAAAATTGAAAAAATTTATCAATTTAATCCATATTTATTGAGTTAATTAACTTCTCTTGATATGTGAAAATTAAGTAATGTGAATTTATAAATAGGACTAGAGTGTTGTGTGTGTGTGCATATTTATTGAGTTAATTAACTTTTTTTGATATGTGAAAATTAAGTAATGTGAATTTATAAATAAGACTAGAGTGTTAAGTAATGTGAATTTATAAATAGGACTAGAGTGTTGTGTGTGTGTGTGTGTGTGTGTGTGTGTGTGTGTGTGTGTGTGTGTGTGTGTGTGTGTGTGTGTGTGTGTGTGTGTGTGTGTGTGTGTGTGTTTTTTGTTAGATTACCAGGCAGATTAACATTTCAGCACTAGCTTCCAAGAATAAAGCTCTTCTACCGAACTTGTCCACGAGAGCCATTGAGATGAGAGTATCCAAGACGAGGGCAACACTGGTAATAATAGAAGAGTACAGAGAAGCTCCATTGCCAAACCCTAAACTCTGAAAGATAACAGGAGCATAGAAGAGGATTGAGTTATTCCCAGTTAGCTGTTGGAAAGCCAGAATACATATACCACCAATCACAAGTTGAGGTCTGTTTCTTCTGAGTAACAAGTTTTGGAATGGGTTCTTTATGGCCTGAACCTCTCTGCTTGCCTCGATCATGCATGTCTTCAAATTCTGCGTCGACGTTTGTGGTGCCTCTGATTCTCTCTAGTATGTTTCTTGCTTCTTCCATTCTTCCTTGTTCCACCAAACTATTTGGTGTCTCTGGGCATAAGACGCCTCCTCTGAACATTAACGTTGCAGGAACTGTGGCCAAGCCTAGTGATAATCTCCATCCCCATGGATGAAGCTGCTCTGTGCCATAGTTCACTAGGGTTGCAACCAGAATTCCCAAACATGTTGTCAACTGAAATAGTTGGTTCACTGCTCCTCGTATTTTTGCGGGAGACATTTCAGAAAGATACAATGGACCGGCCTGCATTTTTGTTTTTTAACAATTCATTTTTTTTTTTAAATAATCAAATCCTAAACTTGGACAAATATGAGTTGTAGTCCATCTTTTTTATAACCCTTTGGACCACCCGTTGTCCATCTATTAGTACTTTTGACGTTAAACGGAAAATGACACTTGATTTGTGCATTGAGAACACTGAATGAAATGAATGAACGTAACATACCTGGTTGCCAAATCCGATGCCGACGCCGAGGAGGATACGGCCAATGAGCAACATGGCGATGTTCACTGCAGCCACATTAATGACACCTCCCGCGAAGAAGCTTATAGATCCAACGATGATGCTGGCTTTTCTTCCTTTGTTCTTCGTCACACTTGAAGCAAAAAATGTGGAAACCAGGGCCGCAAAGTACAATGACGAAGTGAATAGTGTTAATATTTGATCATCGTATTTGCAGTAATCTGTCTCCTGAAGATGTGCGTGCTTGTTCGCATACACACGCGGGAAGAACTCTTTCAGAAAGTCGTCCATCGATGTCACGCCACCTTCACCAATATACAATTCATGAATATTGAACCATGCACACGTACTGCAAATAAGTACGTGTCTATATATATATGTATGTATGAGCAAGAACTCACCAGAAACGCCAAGATCGTAGCCGAAAAGAGAGTCACCCATTGCACCGACGATGCAAGAAAAGATGAAGCATCCGGTAATCTTGTACTCATAAAGATGAGCCCTTTTGCCTCCGGCATCGGTAAATCCTCCACCTGCCATTATTTCTTATGAATATTTTTCGTGGTAATCTGAATGTGATGTGTTGCGTTCCAGTTTCCTGCTCATCAAAATGATGAGTAGGGAGAGCTAGCATGATCTGGACTATCCAGATTAGATCTAGACGATCCATATTTCATATTTTTTAATTATGATTTTTAATTAGAAAAATCATTTTTTTTAAAAAAATGTTAGTTAAGAAATTATTTTTATTTTAGATTCTTTACTTAGTAAAATAATTTTTTTTGAAAAACAAAAATAAAAAAAAATGAAATCTGGATGATCCAGATCTGATATAGATGATCCAGATCATACTAGCTCTCCCTGCTCATCATTTTAATGAGCAAAGAAACTGGATCCGTTGCGTTATTGCGTTAAAGACGAGAAATGGTTAAATACTAATTGTGTTTGTAATGGGATAGAATTTGAAAACCGAAAATGGTCAAGTGTGAGTCATTACCGTTGTTTTGTTGGCGGATCGTGTGTCATTATCGTTTGTGTAAAGCGTTCATATAACCTCTTAATCAAACATGTCTACCATTATCGGAGTCAGATGTGTTATTTTAGTCGTGTGACTTCCCGTATAAACATTTTTTCGGTATATAAACTTAAATTTGTTTTGTATTGATATGCCATGAATAATCAATCAATAATATTAATGCCCTTTTTGTGGCAGGAGTAAAATCTAGTACGAGTACTTCTTAACAATAAATGTGGGGTGATTGATTAAGACCTATGGACAACCCATAATTAAGTTTGGCTATTGAATTTTTTTTCTTGTTTTAAATTCTGTTTGTTCTAACAAGAATAAAACATCTTTCGGCACAAAAAAAAAACAAGAATAAACTATAAATTTGATATGTTCAGAAAAAATGTATAAATTAGATCTGCGTTTAAAAAAATGATATTTCAACTTAAAAAATCTAGAATAAAAATATTTCTGATTCAAACGAATCTGAAGGACGAGCCTAGATATAACTATAATGCTCATAGTTGAGAGATGTCCTAAAATGTACTCCCTGAACCAGTGCTCCTGAAATAGGAGATCGATAAGTCTTGCTGACCATGTCCTATTGAACTACATGCTTGTAGCTATGAAATATACGACAAACTCCAATTAGACACTACTTTCTCCATTAGCCAACAATAGCCACTTTAAATTATTTACACAAATTGCAAATTGATAAATTGTATGTAAACAAATAACTAACAATTCTTTCGAACGAACCGTGATGTAAAGTCTTAGGCACGATAACCCAAAGCAACCTACTATTCCTCTTCTATTTACACGTCTAAAACAGAATACACTTGACCCTGTCGTCTTAACCCTACGACTCTTATTGTCTTTTCCGACCATCAGAAGTTATGTTCAGTTGAATCCCACCATAAAAAGCCTTTGTCCAACTTCTCAATGACAATCGTGCTAGTAACTGCACTTGACCCTTGTCTCAGCAACTAATGCATGAGTTGTTTTCATTCATAAGCCCTAGCCAATTGGGCTGCCTTTATGAAGTCACGATGCGATAAAACATCCAAGGCGACGTTAAATTGTTTTTGTGAAATTATGTTTTTTAGAAAACCTATTATTGTTTTGATCAAAGGTTCCTTAAATTGCTTTTGTGAAGTTATCTTTTTTTAGAAAACCTATTATTACTCTGATCGAACATTCCTTAAATTGTTTTTGTGAAATTATGTTTTTTTGAAAACCCTAGTATTGCTCTGATCAAAAGTTCCTTTCTTGTTGCAAAAAGCTGTCAACCCATTGCTTTGATTCACGGTTCCAACTTTGTTGATCTTTCGAAGTCACTTCAAGAGATATGGATTCCTAAATAAATATCTCATTTCTTGGAAATATCCATATCTCCTAAAGTTACTTCAAAATGATCAATAGGGATGTGATGAAAAACTAATTCAGTTGTACCAAGAAGCAATAAAGCATTCAAGGTGACTTTCTTATCCACAATAAAGCATTCAAGTATAGTATGTTGATTATTAAGTCATGTTTTTTTTTTTGAAAATCCTAGTATTGCTCTGATCAAAGGTTCCTTTCCTACGACAAAAAGTTTTCAACCAATTGCTTTGATTTACAGTTCCTACTCTGTTGATCTTTTTTGAAGTCACTTCAAAAGATATGGATTCCTAAACAAATTCCTCCTTTCTTGAAAGTATACATATCTCCGAAAGTTAAGTCGATGAGATCAATAGGAATGTGATAAATAAACTAGTTCAATCGTATTAAGACGCGATAAAGCATTCAATGTGTCATTAAATTGCTTTTGTGATGTTGTTTATTGCTCTAATCGAATGTTCCTCTCCTATTTTTGTATTGAGCAGATGGCACCAAGTTAAGAGCTTTAAAATTCAACATTGTGATCAGTCCTAAACTCTTCAATGTGAGAGTATCTGAGCTATTTGGTCTCGATTCTATCTAATAGAGTAGTACTTCCCATATCGAGTAGCTATACAATATGGGTCGGGATGGATCAAGATTTTCTAGGCTTTATAGCTTAAATCAATCACACTCTTGACCTATATATCTTATAATGTAAGTGTTCATCACCTATACCTTATGTCTCATTAGCAATTAAGTCAGGAAAGTAACGGGTTGGTGAAAACTAGGGTTGTTAAACCCGGACCGACCGGTCCGGCCCGGGAACCGATGAACCGGCCGGTAAATCGGTCCGGTCCGGGTTGGTATTTTTTAAAAAAAAATTAATTTTTCCTTTAGAATTTCATACTATAAGTCTAAAATTTTCAATTTCTCACCAGTTTAATCCCGGTTTGACCCACTGACCCTTAACCCAGTACCCCGACCGGTTCAATGCCCGGCCCGAGTTTTAATATCTTGGTGAAAACAAACACAAATGTCTGTATATAGGAAAGGCCACAAGGGGTAAGCAAAACCCTTAAGTTGTTCAAGGGTTTGCTTAGCCCTTGCTTTGCTTAAGGGTTCGCATACCTAGTATGGGCTTTCCAATACATATATTTATAGGTTTTTTCCCCAATCTATTGCTTTTTAGGGTTAATTCCTATGAAGAGACATGATTTATAAGTAAACAGTTACATTATCACTTATATAGATCAACAGTTACCATTGATTCTCCCCACAAAGCCTGGAATGTCATGATCTATCCCACATTGCATAGAAACTCGATGTGGTAGGTACTGTTCTATTATATACAGTATAGTCCAACTAACTCAAAAACTCTTATTTAAAGAGTCTTACAACCATATATCATAGTTATTATATAACATCTCATAACCATATATCATGGTTATTATATAACAATCGTCATGTATTATAAATGTTCACAGTTCTTATTTAGGAACCATTATTTATGTTACTAAATAAATTATGGTTGTCAAAATGAGACCGTTATGTATCTTGTAAGCATTATCATATATTATGACAGTTTTTCACGTGCCCGTCAATTATTATCACATCAATGCATATATTATGGCCTCACCAAGCCTCAATACATAACGGATATTATTTTATAACTATTATGATAGGTCAAAAATAAATAACGGTTAGGAACCATACTTTATCTACTCGGAGCAAATATAGCACCCACATATATGACAGTTTAGAATCGTGAAGTATGGTAGTTAATAATTGTCATGTATCGCGATTTCTATAGTAGCGTCACCCCATATTATTTCAAAATTTAAATTCCTTTTAATGACAAAATTTAAATTTTCTTAACTGTAGAATCCACGTCATCCTCATTAATCTAACATGGCAGTACCAATCAACAATTTAACAGCAAAATTAAGGGTGGAGATATTAAAAATTAAAACATTAAGAAGCAAGGTTAAATTTAAACCTTAGGGAAGTTGTATGTTATTGACTCAAAATTATGAGGTTTCGTAGAGTTTCACCTATATAAAATTAGACCCATTATGTTGAGTCTTCAATTATGAAGACTATATTTTATTTTATTTTTTTTTGGTTGTATTGCTTCCAATAAGAAGATACTTGTACCTAACAAAACAAAAAGAATAGTATTCATAATTGGAATGTCAACACACGTTTCCATTTTGATATTCAAAGAGTAATAAAGACATAATTCAATGGGCATACAGAAAAGTATAATTATACTAATAAAAATATTCATTTACAATTCCGATATCGTTCGCTGACGGAAATAGAAAATACAGTAGAAGTTTTAATATTTACAAATTTCACCAAAATATCACAAAATAGATTAATTTTGACAACGATCTTATCCTCACCTTGAGACACGTGCCGTTCACTCTCTGGTGTCTACGTCTTTTCCCTTTGCCCCACTTGTACCAGCTGAGGTATTGGTTTAAAAATAGGGTGAGATTCCGAAGAATCCTCGAAGAGACATAATATCATTCATAGAGAATGCGAAAAGTAAATATGTCATGCGCCAAGGTATTCGCAAATTAATGAACAATATAAACACATCATCTTCATGTATGTTTGAGTAGGGCACAGCCCTACAATCTACACCGGTTGGACAGCTGCCAACTCCCAGTGTAAGTGCACCTCTGGCACTAACTGCCTCTCTCTAGGCAAATCATGTTGATTAATAAAGTGCATTTACAAAACAATGGCATCCACACAATCACATAACTTATGGCATAGTGTATGAAAAATAATATCCCTACCTCAAAGCTTTATAATCCTCTATTTAATAGTGTCTCGTAAAGCGTGCTGTCCCGATGTCTGACTCAGTCCTAAAATATTAAATGTACCAGAAATAGGTCATAACCTATCCAAGTATCATTTTAGACTCTTCCATAATGTTTATTGTGGTTATATTAGTCTATGGTGAAAATTTACAAAAATGCTCCCCGGAATCCGGCCCGGCCCCGCTGTCCCTGGCCCAATGGCACGTTTTCCCAAAATTATGACCAAAGCTATTTTGACTTATTTTCACCCAAGGAAACCATTTTCGGGCTCGAAATCACCAAATTCAGTGTAAAATTACGAAAATGCCCTTGACAGCCCCTATTTAGGGATTTCAGTGGCGTTTTCGTAATTATGCTTTTTAGGCATCTATAGAAAAAGTACCCAACTGTAAACCTAACTATTTTTGCCCACTGAGTCTAATGGAACCATTCATTTCATGAAAATCCAATTCCTACTACCAGTTCTGGTCTAGCCGAAAATATGAAGAAAAATAGAAAAATGAAGCTTTGTGTTTTAGCTTCAAAAACTTATACTTTTCCACTTCTAATCCTTGGTTAACTCATTTAAACACTTCTTAATCATGATTTAAAGGATTTTGTTCAGCATAACCCCTTAGGGTTATGACTTTTCTAATTTTACAACTCAACCCAAAAATCACAACCAAACAACAATCACCAACAACAACTTCAATACACTAAAAAGTTGAGATTTTGGAGATTACCTCTTGATCCTTGATGTCTCTCTCTCTAGGAGGTCCTCTCTCCCTCCTCAACCTTGAAGATTAGCTTTCTAAACCATGATTTTCATGAAGAATAAGAGATTAGAGGATGACTACACAAAATAAGAAGCTTAAATTACTTTGGAACACAAGCTCTTACCTTGATTTTCTTCCTCTTTCTCTCTAGCCTCAAGAGCTTCACAAACTCACTCTCTCTTCCTTTTCTCTATGGCTGGCCGAAATATGCACAAGGGGAGGGAGAAAGTGTGTTTTAGTATTTCAGTCTTCATACTTCATCCTAGCCCTTGATCTAGCCAATGGTTGGGATTTCTCTACCTCTCATGTACACCATCCCTCCAACCATACCTCCCACCATACTCTCTTTGCTTTAGGCCATCCCTTGTCATCATTTATGTCCAATTGAATTGGGACTAGATTTCTTATAGTTCCCCAAGTCATCCACTCTTCCCTTTTCTCTAACTAAATCTATTCTTCCCCCTTATTTTTCATGTTGGACGAAAATAATTAGAGGAAGGGAAGGAAAAATTATTTGTCACTCATTCCATAATTCACATAATTGAATTATGTATAATCCCCCTTAATTTCTCAAATTCTTGATTTATTCTACCAAGAATAATCTCATTTATGCATTTTCTTTTATTTCACTTGATTAATTGAAATTAACTCCAATTAATTGGAAAATAATTAATCTTGGGCTAAATTGGCAAAATTATGATTTTGTTATCCCCTTTGTTATTTAATTCAATTTTTGAATTAATTTACCCATTTCCTTATGAATATGAATATTTCAAAATTCACAAGATCCAAATTCATGAATATTCACCATTTTATTGAATTATTCAAATAATTACAATATATTTTTTGTGAATAAAATTTGGGGTGTTACATGGAATAAATAAATGTTTTTTTTTTGCACTAATACATGTTAGTTGAAAATTGTAATTAAGATATATTAAACTTAGAAATTGGGAGCAATGACAGATCCACAAGTAATTTATGGCAAGAAAAATAAATTATTGACCAACTTGTGGGGACTTTATGATGTATTTTTTTTCAACCTTAAATTTAAAATTATCCTTGAAAGGGGAATTGTGAGGTGTCATCACTACTACAAAAAGCAATTTTAACGTCTATTTTTAGGTCGTTTCTACGTCTTTTTACATGGGAACGTTAATGTGAGTGACATAATAAAATCTTGGAATAACGTCTATTAAGAAATGGATGTTGTAAGAGACTTATGACGTCCCTTTTGGAAAAAAGAGACGTCGTAAACATCTTATGAAGTCCCTTTTTTACGTACATTGAAAGGTTTAAAAAATTGTTTATATTTTGCACTGCCCAGCAATTAATAAACCCTATAAATAGTCAGGGAACATCCAGATTATATAGCGATTGCACATTTCCAGTTCATAACTAGTAGCAACAACAATAATTATCGTACCACCAAATTAGCAACAAATAGAAAAATCTGACAAGTTAATTGGAGGGCTTAGAGTTATGAACCTGTGGTAGAGGCGGTTGATCATGTAGAGGGCGTTATTGGTGACCCTGGCCACTCGATTGATCTTGCGCTTGATCTTGGCGACCACAAGGTTATGGACAGGGCCCAAACCATTGAGGCAGGTGTAGTCGTCGGTCATGGCAGCGCTGACCCAAGTCTGAGCGATGCTCATCTGGAGCTGAAGAGTGGACCTGCGAAGGTGCTTGATCTCCTGGAGGCTCCGATGGAGGTCATCGAAGAAGTCGAAAGTCTACTCGGCACAAGCACAAATGGGGGTACTTGGCTTAGATGAATGAAAAACGTAGGAGATCGAAGGAAGGTAGAGAAGGGGGATCAGTGGCGGCAGAGAGGGGGAGAGGAAGAGGAGAGGGAAAGGCATAAGGAGAGTGAGTGAGTGGAAGTGAGTAGTGAGTGTAAGTGGGTGGAGGTAGCAATGGCATGGGAAGGTTTAATGGAACGGTTTGGTGACGGGGTGGAATTGAATTAAGGAGTAATTAACGTGAGCATGTTTTGAATTTTTGATTGAAGGTAACGTACTGTACAAGGGACTTGTCATGTGATGTAAGGTGACGCTCTTCCTTTATTGTTACCTTTAGACGTCTCTCTTATATTTTGGAACTCCTAAAGGTACTCTTCAGGCGTCCCTCTTTTATATTTGGGATGTATAAAGGATGTTCTTAGGCGTCCCAAATATTTTGGTGCCAAAAGCTTTGGATTAAGATGTCTAAAATGTTCCTTAAGGTGTCTGAATTCTTTTTTGAGATGCCAAAAGTTGAATTTTGGCATCCTTTCTAATTAAAGGGGCACCGAATATTTTAAAATTTTCATTTAGAATTATAAAAATATCACCACCTTTATCTTTTATTCTCTTTCTAAAAAATGAACGTTTTTTGGGGAAGTAAAATCTTTATCTTTTAGTAATGCACCTCCCTTAATCCATTACTATTTGGGAGTTGCAAGTTGTATTAAATATAAAGCTCTTGATACTGACCCTTATAAATACTCCGCCCAGTCCATAATATAAATTATTTATAGAAGAATAAATTGACTCATAATATAAGTCACTTGAAGAATAGTTAATGCTTATTTATCAATTTTACCCTTATAATTAATGTTTGAATATAGCTCCCCTGTATTTTTTTTCCTCTCCTTTGATATTCCATTCAATATGGGTAAAGATGAAAATTTCTTTTAATTTAAGATAAATTTAATGAGTTAACTACCATTTCTCGGTTCTAATGAATTAATTAAAGTAATTTATATTGTGGACCAAAAATATACATTAGCCTATAATAAGATAAAATCAAAGAATCTGCTAAACTTCATGTGACTTACATACATGTAACTCTCTTAACAGTTTAAAGTTTAAATTTAACCTCCACATTTTAATTTTTTACATTAAACCCCCTATTGTTAATTTTACCATTAAGTTACATATAGACAAGCACAAATTACTGAGGATGTCATAACATCTTACATGAATTAAAAAATTTGGACTATACTACCCTAGTCCTTATTATAAATCCTTTTTTAGAAAAAAAATTTTTAGTCCTAAATATAAGTCCACTTACATGTTATTAATGAACATTTTTTAATTTTACCCTTATTCAATTCTTGTTGGAAAGAGAGAAATAGGAGAGAGATGTGAGAATCATTTGTGTGTGTGTGTATATAGGGGGGAATTTCACAAGGGTAAACTTGAAAAACTTCAGGCATATTTAATGACTTGACTAATAATCCTTAATATGAGAGAATTACTTAGAATGGACATTTTGTTTGAGCTCGGTCCCCGAACTGGGGTTTGCTTCCCTGTATTAGGGTTTCCTCTTGCTCTGTCAAGATAATGGTTCCGGCATGGTGGGCGGTCACTTGTCCTCGTCCGGTAGAGCCCTCCGATGTCTCCCCTAACTCGTGGCCTTCAATTGCTCTGGAAGTGAGGGTGATAGTCGGCGAAGGTGAGAAAGGAGACTACGATGGTCGATGTGCGAAGGCTTGGAGCCTTCAAATCGGGGAGACGACCTCGGATAGTGATCTCCGTTGGGTGCCTCCAGGGTCATCGGTGCTGCTCAAGGTGCCGCGAAGGTCGTCGCTAGTGGAACGGAGGGGTCAGGTTAGGAATCAATCTACAGTAGAGGCTCCAACGATTTCTAAGGGCAAAACGTCTCCAGACATAGCATCTAGCGAAGGTTCAGCGCTTAATCGACGAATGGGTCAGATTCGGAAGGTGTTGAAGGACCAATTGGTGGTTGGCTGTTGGGGCTGTTCAAATACGGTGGGGAAAACAAAGGCAGTGGAGCCAAGGAGTTCGGAGGGGACAATGATGCAAGCCATGGTTCTTGAGGTAAGTGCTTTATTCAAATTTCAAAGCCTTTCTACTGATGTCATTTTGAGTTTGAGCTTCAAGAATGGTCAGATGGTTCTTCTTGCTGCTAATTTCTTTATGTCGAGTATATATGATTGTCTAGAAGAACTGACATCAATTGTGGCTTACTTAATCTGGAGTTATTGGGTGGCTATTTATCTTTCTAATCTAGCCAGAGGACATGCTGAATCGGTAATTTTCATTCAAGTTGTCATAATGCTGCTAGAATTGGTAAGGAAGGTTTTTAGGCTGGGAAGTGTAGGGAAGGATGCTCATAGCCTTGAAAACAGAGTTTCTGAGTATTTTTATAAGACTAGTTATGCTAGGATTGAGGCATCTGTATGCAGAAGGGAGGTGAATCTTTTTGCTGTTCAAGCTTGCAAGGTATGGTTAATTGATAATCAGTTGAGAATCATTAACTTGGCCATATTCAGTATGTTTGTATACGCTATTCATTATTGGCTAACCATGTGCCTGTTCAGTGTGGTTGTTAACGCTATTCATCTTTGGGCTAGAAATGAGCCTGTTCAGCATGTATGGGATCATTGTTCTTATTAGGCTTGGAATTGTGATTTTCTTCTTTTTGGTCATATTGTTTATGCTTTCTCTGTTTTTATGATGAGTATTGCTCTCCTTGAGAATCTCCTTGTCTTAAGGAAATTGATTAGGAACCATTCTAATATATGTGTTCCCATGGAAGCCTATTTGGTAGCCAAGTGGATTGCCAAAGCTTCATTGGATGGGTCTTACTCTATAAAGTGGGCATTACGACCTCCGTCACGGTTGCAGGCCTATTTGGCTCATGGTGGTGAAGGAAATTCTGAGCTGGTCTTGTGTTCTCGCTGTGTTAAAGAACTTGTAATTGTTTGTTTGCCTAGTTTGTTTGTTAAGTTTGGAGTTTATTTTGTTCTGTTGTTTGCCCTATTGTTTGCTTCTACTTATGTATTTCTTATGAGACAATGTAACTATCTATGTTTTTAATACTATCAATTTCTTTGTTGGCAAAAAAAAAATGAGAGAATTAGTTGAAATGGACTTGTAATAAGGATCATAATGGTGATATACAAAACCCCCTAAACTTTAGGATAATTGCATACTCCCTATATTTCGAAATTTAAACTATTTTTAATGACAAACTTTAAGGTTTTTTTTTATTGTAGGAGACTAGGATGCCAAGTTATCCTCATTAATCTAACATGACAATGTTAGACATTAACTTAACGAAAAAATTAATGTTAGAGGGTTTAATATAAAAATTTAAAATATTAAGAAAGTTAAATTTAAACTTTAAAATATTAAGAGAGTTAGATGAAACTGACCTAAAATTAACGGGTTTTATCTAGCTTAGTATAATATATTTATATATATATATATATATATATATATATATATATAAGTCGTCATTATCTATGCTTAGACCTTTTGAGTCGTTCATAACTTCATATAGCAAGAATAGTCTTCATATAAATGTTAGTTTTTTCCTGCCAATAAAAAAAGGTTGTTGAAATTGTAATTAAGATTATTAAATCTTAGAAATTGGGAGCAACGACAGTACCGCAAATAATTTATGGAAGAAAAAGAAATTCTTGACCAACTTGTTGGCACTTTATTATGATGTCTTTTTTTTCCGACCTCAAATTTTAAAATTATCCTTCAGGGGGGAAATTGTGGGATGTCACCTTCCTTAACCCATCACTATTTAGTAAAGTTGGGAAATCGGGTGGAGTCCATTAGGCCAACCCGCTTAGGTCGGATTTAGAATTTAGAGTTCCTAGGCCCTTTTAGGTCCATTTAATTTTTTTTAGTGTTTAGTTTAAAACTCATATTGTTTAGTATTTAATTTATGATTATGACTTTACCTACTTATTTGATTGTGGTTTGTAAACTTTGTGTACTTGTAGTTGTGGACTTCTGATTGACTAGTGGTTGTGTCTGGATATTAGTTTTGGTATGGACTTAGGTCTTAGTGTTTATGTTTTGTTAAATATCGATAATGTTTGATGTTTTAACTTAGTTTTCATAATATTTATGTTTAAAATTAAGTATTTTAGTCTTCGAGCATATAGTAATATAAAAGGTGTTAAACGGGCCCAGCCCGCGGCTTCAACTAAACTGGTCGGGCCCAATACTTATGTACTTTTTCAAGCTTTTCTTCTTTGATTTTCTTTTTATCTATCTATATTTTTAGTTGGTAGACTCCAAATTTAAATTTGTCCTTGAACATTTGTTGGATTCACGCTTCGATGCTTTATTTTCCTGTTTCATGAAGTCTATTTAGATTGGACTTAAATCTTAGTGTTTGTGTTTTGTTAAATATGGATAATATTTGATATTTTAACTTAATCTTGATTATATTTATGTTTTAAATTAGATATTTTAATTTTCAGGCACATAAGAAGCAAAAAAAAATTTAAACAAGCCTGAAGCCCGTAGGACCAGCTAGTAGGCTTCACCTAAACGGGTCAAGCCGCCATTTTCAGTGGTTTTTTTGGACTCAGGCCTAAACGCGCCGGCTATGATGAGCTCAGGCCGTTTTCTCAGCACCGCTATTTGCTATTTGGGAGTTGAAAGTTGTATTGAATATAAGGCTCCTTAATTGACATTGACCCCTATATATATAGGATCTTGATTCAATTTTATTTCTCTCATTTAATTTTTTTTTCTTGTTATCCTTGTTAATTTCTATGAATAGTGACAGATAATTAATTAAATTGATTTCTTAATCCATGTAAATTACTCCCTCCCAGTCTATAATATAAGCCACCTCTAACAATTTTTTGTTCATACAAGTTACTTGAAGAGTAATTAATACTTATTTATCAATTCTGCTTATGTAATTAATGATTAACTATTGGTCCTTATATTTTTTCTCTCGTTCTAAACCTCATTTGATATAACAAAATTTGAAAAATTTTAAATTAAAAAAAATAATTAGTTAACTATTATTTCTTAATGGTTATAAATTAGTTGAACTAACTTAAATAGTAAATTAATTAAGTGTTGGTGGGGGCATTATGCTCCTCTTTTTCCACCTTTAAACAACAATATAATGGGCTTAGTACTATTCTTCCATCAATGTTCAAATTGATGACATGAGGCTAGTTTAACATTACATGGACTGAATTAAGAGAGGAAAGAGGTCTCTCCATTGCCTTCGCTCTATACTTCTTCTTCATATAATGTCTCAATCATTGAATCATGTTTAATATTATATATTAAATATTTTTATAATATTAAATATAATAAAAATCTATAATTAAATCTCACCCATTAAAATATGATCCAATGATTGAGACACTAAATAAAAAAAATGGAGAAAAAAAGTTAATGAAGAAACCTCTCCACCGACTTGAAGGTAGGTAAGTTCTGTATAATCACAGAATTCAATTTTCAAACAGGTGCCTTTCAGGTGGCTTAAAATCCATCTGTTGACTATCTTGGTTTTATTTGTCATTTGTCAATACACATACATGTCTTCATATTTTTTCCCCCAAACATAGTTATCCAGACTCCAAAGATATAATATGTAGAATTAGAGTTATACCCCCTCTAATCTCTTGGTCTTGGACTGCTCTGGTCCGGAGAGCAGCCCCAAATACAAAAAATTTTGGGAATCTAAGAATGGGTAATTAAAATAAAAACAGAGTCTTTTCTGGGACAGGGCCAAAATCAAAATTGACAGCTTAATTTATCTTATAGTAAAAGGATGGCGTGAGCAGAGAAATTGTAATATGAGGGGATGTGATAGGTTATTTCTCAATTCATTGAATTGTAAGGCTACCACCTCAGTTATTACGTGTGTGCTCATCATTATTATAATTTCATTTAACTAATTTCCACGTATCAAGAAATGATAATTAAATAATTAAATATAAGGAGAATTACTGATAAATACTTTTTTGATAAATTAATTACTGAATGCATGGAAGATCTGTTGCACATAACGGAAAATATTTTACACACAACGAAAGATTGTTTGCACATTTATATGAAAGATTTTTACACACACGGAAGATCGCTTATACGCTTGGTAGCAATTAATAATTAATTTACCCAAAAGATATTTTTGGGCATTCTCCCTTAAATATATCTTAAATTGATAAAATTTTAGAAAGAAAATATTTAAATATCACTTGAACTTTAAAATCTTAAATCGATTATTTCTCAAAAATCTAAGTTGTCAATTATTATACTCTTTTTGTCAATCTCATTTATTTTATTGTCAATAAAATCAATTTGAGATTTTAAAATTCAAGTGATATTTGAGTGTCTTTTTCTTTAAAATTTTTTAAATTCACTCTTATTAAAACTTTTTCTCTCTCTTTCTCTTTTTATTTGTAAATCATCCTCGCATCCTTCTCTTCTTTTTCTCTTTCAAAAAAGGATTAAATAAGGGTTAAATTGAAAAATAATCATTAATGATTCTCTAATATATATATATATATATATACACATAGGATCAAGAATTTCTTCTATTGAAATAAAGACAAGACGTCACAATTACAAGACTCTCTTTTCCCCGACTTGTCATCACTGCCAATATCAGGAAATATTTTAAACGCAGCATCTTATAAAAAAGGCGAAAATCAAATTAAGACGCAACAGACAGCCTAAGAAGACAACAAAGAAAACATAGACTTATAAAAAAAGAGGTTACTGTTTATGACCAGAGAGAAGATGTTGAATTGCTCATTCACACCAACCCTATAAACAACTCAAATCAACAGATTTTTGCTGCAGAACCATGAGCCAACAAGGTCATCTTCTTCATCTTTCTCTTCTCTTTCTACTTTCCTTCCATGTCACAGCACAACAACAGATCAATGAAGGTTCAACTTCAGCCGATGGCGGCATCGGCAATTTCCAACCAAGTTTAGCAGTTGTCATAGGAATCTTATCTCTCATGTTTTCACTCACATTCATTCTTCTCTTATATGCCAAGTTCTGTCAACGCAGAGCTTCAGCTAACGTTGACCCTGAGAATCCCCCCGCACTTATGAGATCAAGATCCAGATTCTCTGGAATCGACAAGACTGTCATAGAATCTCTCCCTTTCTTCAGATTCTCTTCCCTCAAAGGCTCAAAAGAGGGCCTTGAATGTGCCGTGTGCTTGTCAAAGTTTGAAGATATTGAAATCCTCAGGCTTCTTCCCAAATGCAAACATGCCTTCCACATCGATTGTATCGATCATTGGCTTGAGAGACACTCTAGTTGTCCTCTCTGTAGAAGAAAGGTCAGTTCTGATGACCCCACCATGCTTACTTATTCAAACAGTTTGAGACTTCTAACTATGACCCAGTCAGAAAATGGTGAGGAACCCAATATAGAGATCTTTGTTCAGAGGGAAGAAGATCAAAGTCATGGTGGTTCTTATTCTTCAAGATTCAGAATTGGAAGCAGCTTTAGGAAATCTGGGAAGGGTATTATTATTAAAGAAGAAGAATTGCCAATCAAAGAAGAAGAAACAGAGCATGGTTTTGGTGGTGGAAAGTTGTATCACAAACAAAACCACAAGATTAATATAAGTGATGTGGTGTTCAAGCACAGATGGAGCAACGTGAGTTCTTCCGACCTCATGTTTTTGAATTCAGAGATGATTAGTTCTGTGCAGAGCAAAAGATTCAATCTTTCAGAACCACATGGTGATGAGAAGATTCGAGCTTCGACATCAGCAGAAAATGGGCAAATTTTCAACATAAAGGAGGAGATGGAGAGGAAGATATCATTTGAGACAAAGGTCGGTGCATTAAACTCTGTTTTAGATACTTCAGATTGTGTTGGAACTTCATCTTCTAGTGGTCATACATCAAAATATGTGAATCCGGAGGACAAAAGATCGATGTCGGAAATCACTGGTGTGTCTAGATTTAGAGATTTGGGTATGAGAGACAGAGTATTGAAGGATTCTTCAGTGAGTTCAAGTGATGTTAAAGAAGAAAGAAGGAGGCAGCTGTGGCTACCAATCGCCAGAAGAACTGTTCAATGGTTTGTGAATAGAGAAAGATCTCTCAGCCATTAAATGTATAGTTTTTTCAAGGTAAGGTGTGATCTGTTTTAAACTTTTAACGAATATTGAATAGCCACATGTTGATCAAGATTTTGTTTTTCAATTTTCTTAGAGGATTTAGTTCTTGAGAAACAGAGGATGAACTTTTCTTGTTTTTGTTTCTATTCTATTTTTGCTGTTCCTGATTTCAGAATTTATAGAAAGAATATGTAATTTATGTTGGGTTAATTTTGTAATTAAGACTAAACATATGATTTTTTTAATATTAATACTCATATGAGAAATTGTATATAAATTTTCTTATTGTTATATATTTCTCTTATCTTTTTTTAATAAAATTATAAAATAAAAGTAATTTAAAAATTCAAGCAAATGGTGTTGTATTAAAAAATTATATAATTTTATCATAGTATTATTAAAAAATGAACTAATGATGTTATAAGAAAATTATACAATTTTGTCTTTTGCATAAATTAATTTTTATACAAAATATAAGTTTTATAAATCAGAGTCCCTCATGGATATCTTTCTTTCATCTACCGGGAAAAGAGACATGTCTTTCTTTTCATGATTAACGTATGAATATTATAGCATTATCGACAAGGTAAATAATAACAAAGCAACAAGTAGCAGATTACATGCCAACCTGTTTCCACTAATCGAGCATGTTCTTTTTCTCCAACGTTATCATCAAAAATCAAGAGATCAGATCAGAGAAGATATCAGACTCTTGCTTATCTTCTCCAAAACACTTGCAAAAGTTAAAAGCAGCTTCAAGGATAGCTAGTTTTTTTTTGTAAAAGAAAGTTATTCATTACTAAAGTCTTTTAGATCACAACCAATACAAAGAATACTGGTCTGAAAAGGTAACATGTCTACTTTGAATTAATTTATTAAAAATCCTTCATCAATTGAGTTCAAACAAAACTGTATGCGTTACAACCAGATGTGATGTCCACTGATAACCGGCCAAGTGGACTCAAGGGAACCACCAAAATACAAAGAGATCAACGTCTGCAATTTATATTTGATATGAATAATGAATTTATTAGTATTTAATGCATAATGTGATTAAGTTGTGCAGTCTGGGTCTCTGGGTCTCAAATTCGAGTCCTAATAGAGACATTTGTGTTAATATGGACATCCACAAATCGATACTGAATAATAAAATAAAAAAGGGGCGTGGTTTTTAGTCAATTTCTTGAGAGACAAGTATGCATCATTTATGGCGCAAGGCAAGTCAAAGTATGAAACAAGTGACATATGTGGGTGGTGGGCCCTCTTCCCTTGTCGCTAAACAACCTAAGTAGGCTGCGCCACCATTGTTTAATGAAACACATATCCAGAATCTGCGAGTAAAACAAGGAGCTCTTGTATGACCCACACAATTAAAATTTGCTACTTGAGTTTATACAAGGATTGTTGTGTCGTCATAATCAGGCTACCATGGATAAATTAATGGTCACATTAATGATAATTATGGTTCAGTTAGTTACATTTGGTTAGGTTAGGTGTGCCTCTCATCCTTTCTCTGATTATAATAATAAGGGGGAATCACCCAGACACAATGCTGAGCAGAACGAGGGGAGTATTATGAACCATGTGATGACGTATTCACGTATGGTGTCCTGATGTTAGATGCTTCAGAACTATTAAGTCTGGCTAAATCCGGTTAGTGCATAAATCTGGTTCTGAACTCTACTTTATGCAATTAATCCCTCAAATTTGTTTATTTGCTACTTGGAAGAATCTAGAGCATATATATGTTCATCTCTTCTTCTCTCACCTTTTTTATTCATAGAAAACTGATGAACAGGCCAAATTTTTAAAGGCTGAATCATGTAAAATTATAATTAGATAATTCAGACATCAGACATATATTTGAGGGCCCATAACACTATGTTTTCAACTTTTATGGCTGAAATACAAAATACATAATAGATAAAATTGTACCAATTACCATGCAGAAAAGTAAGCATTTTTCACCTCAAAATGAAAAAAAAAAAAAAACTCGCCCCTGTACATTTTATGTATGAAATTTACACAGGAGGGGAACTACCTCCAAAGAAAAAAGGAACTGAGAGGATGGTGTAAGAGCTATATAACCTGCCTACGCTATCTATTCTACAACTTTCAACAAATCAAAGAAAGCAAAGAAAATAGTAAATACTTGGATCTACCGGCGACACACTGCAACCACAAAGTTATGTTGCCAAAAAAATTAGTTATGGAGAAGCACTTGGATCTATTGGTTTCTCAGCATTTTCCCGTGAAACTGCCTTCGAAGCCATTTCTTGGGTTGTAAAGTGTTTCAATGATTCAATGCCAATTTCGGTGCACGGCAAAGCATCAAAATGTAACCCTGAATCATTCTTCTACCAGTCCTCAAGCCATTCAGGAATGTTAAGTTCATCTACCTCCTGTGACGCGGAAACTTGGGAACCAGTGCAATCCTCAGAATGAATTTCCAAGTACTGAGTTATACGAGAGAGAATTTCTGGAGGAGCAGGGAAGCTACGGTTTATTATCCCTTCCCAGTCAACACCATTAAACCAAGGATGGCTTTTGACAGAATTAGGACCTTGGCTACCAATTCTAGTGCTTTCGTCACCATCAAGCAACTGTGGCCAAATTAGTCAACCAAAATGAATGAGTATTCTCCTATCCCCGCCATGTATAATCAAACAAGATCGAAACAGACAGAAACTAAGCTGCAATTCTTGCAATACCTTTGTGATGAGATCAATAGCCTCTGGGCTGAAAGTTTCTGGAAGGTTTAGCTTCCGTTTTGCAATTTTGGCTACGGTATCAAGCTCATTTTCTCTCCACGATCCAAAAGGCATCTCACCCCGTAACATAAAATAAATCAGAACCCCCAATGCCCACCTGCATTATCATCACCAAAGTTTGTCAGCAGCACAAATTTCCAAAACTGCAGTCAAGGCACATAGGACCATAGCCATAAATTAGTTTGTAATTCTAATGATTCAGAGCCACCTAGAGACCTATGAAATACCTTCCTAGTGAAACATAACAACCATAGGCAGCATGGATTTTTAATAAAAGAATAGTTTAATCATCTTGTTAACATGTAAACTTCGTTTTCAAAGGATCACTGCAGTAACAAGGCTCTAAAGAATATTAAATTTCTAGTAACGAAAACCTTACTTGCCATGACTTGGCATAGCAACATAACAATGCAGACCACATGAATTTCCCTTTGGTAAAAAATATTTAATTCAGTTTATCTTGTCATACCAGTCAGCAGGGAAACCATGGCCTTTTCCCAGAACAATCTCCGGAGCTAATGAGTCTGCCATTCCACAAATTGTGAATGTTCTTTCATCTGAGAGCTTCTTCCCAAACCTGAAGTCCACTAGCTACAAACAGGGACATAGTTAAGCAGAGGTGTATATAGTTTTCTCCTTCTCAAGGGATGTGTATATAGTTTTCTCCTTGTCATGGGTATATGTTGGGGGAATATATATGAATACGTAGGATCCAGTGCATCACATTAAGACCTTAAAATCTACTGACCTGTATACATCCAGTTTGGTCCAAAGTCAGAAGATCAGGTGATACCCCTCTGAAAAGAACACCATTCTGAAATTCAAATAAGGAAAGATGAAAAGAATGAGAATAATGAATAAACATGACCACAATTCGAAGAAGGAGAAATCAAAAAGAAAATTATATGCAGACACAAGACCTTATGTAAATCTTCCAATGCAGTAACAACAGAAGCAGCACAATATCGTGCTGATGATTCACCAAAAGGACTTGTGAGTATGGAAGACAATGGACAAGCAAGACGTGTATTTAGTAGTATTCCAGCATATACTCGATCAGCACAGGTACACAGAACTTGTGGTATGCAAGCCGAAGAGCTTATGCCCTTGATCAAATTTTTCTCTTTTAAAACTTGTGCTTCCTTTCCCAGCCTTTTCACCTTTTGCTTGGAAAATCTCTTCAAAGTAAGCACATTCTCTGCTAGCCAACCATATTTTTACAGCAAATTGCATCAGTGAAAGCACACATGCATTGTTTCATTACAATATTAAATGCAACAACTTAAAGAAAGAAAAGCCACCCAAGTTAACAAAGAAGATTATGTGGAAGGAAAAGTTAACATGCAACTATTTTCAGACAACAACTGACAACATCAGCACCGAGAAATCTACCTGAGTCTCCTAGTAGAGTAAGCCCAACATCAGAACAGTCAGTAGAATATACAATCTTTTTCCACTCCTGGAAAATAAAAACCATAAGCTAGTTTGAGAACGCCATGTCCTCAGCATGATACATTGGATGACAAGCAAAAGCAGGACAGAGAACCCCTTACCAAATCTGAGACATGGATTTTATCAAGGGAAGAAAAATCAAGACTTTTAGTTGATTCCTTCAAATAGTCAGAGGAATTGTCCCTTGACCTATCATCAAATTAATGGTATCAAGGACATGATGTTTGTCAATTAGGTTTAGCATATTAACAAATGAACAGACATTAAAAACTGTTTGAGACATGCAGAAAATGAAACTTACTTCTGATCTTCCCGAGAAAACGTTTTCAAGGGGCCAATTTCTGATTCAAATTTTTCTTTTGTTAATACGGTACATAACACAACACCCACTGCAACCGCCCTGAAGGTTCCAATATTTTCACCAAGAAGAGTCCATTCACCAAAATAACTACCCTCAGGCTTCTCTATCGATAGCTCCTTCATGCTCTGTTGATCATCATTCTCATTTTGATTGTCAGGTTTCAGGCTGGAGGCATTTGGGTTTCTCAGTAAATCTGAATCGAAAGTTATTCTCACTTGTCCTTTCTGGATTATGTACAATGCAGCGGCTTCATTCTGCTAAGAAATGCTCAATAAGAATAAGAAAAGAAGGAAGAGTAAATGGGCTTAACATCTCAAAATCTTACTTGATCAATTATTGTTTGACCATTTGAGAAGGAAACTTCAGAAAGGGACTCTGAGATCTGACTGAGTTGTAACATGGTCAACTTTGAAAAGAGATCTACAGACCGAAGCAACTTCAATGATGATAAGTTAGAGAATTTTGACATTAGAATTCCTCGAAAGTCTTCTCGCCTTAAGGCCCACAAAGTTCCTTTTGTTACAGCTCGTACAGAGGCCTGAAGTGGTTTATTGTACCTGTGAGATCACAAACTTCAGCACAATTTATTTATATAGTTGCAAGGCAAAAAAGCTTTATGCCGTTTTATTAGAGACACTAGGAGCATCCTCCACTAGTAGAAGAAATTAAACTCCCTTGGGATACTGAAAACAAAGGCTAGAGCATTCCCAACTAAGCTTTGTTCCATACATAAAGGCTCAACAACAAAAAGTCAATAAATATGTAGCTTCAATCCACGTGTGGCAATTTCAAAGTTTATCTCAATTCTTGACAACCCTCGTAAAATTTGAATGGCCACATTAAGACAACTCATTACGTTTGCCTAGTGTCAGGTATGATAAAATTTCTCCAAAACTAAATTATGTATTTGCAGCAAGAGATGAAAAAATGTTCTGAAAATGAATTGAAATATTTTCATTTAAAAAGAAGAGGATGTGCAAAAGCATCTCACTCAATATTTTTCTCCTTTCAAGTTATGAGCCTGTTATTCCTGGAAGGCAATTCTCGAGAAAATTAATTCCTATGCTTGAGAAAAGTTAAATATTTCTTTTTTTTTGGGGGGGGGGGGGTGTTGTGGTTGAGGAACTCACATTAGAGCAAGTTCTCCAAAACAAGACAACTTTTCTGCTGTATAGCGCTGCAAAACCCTTGGCACTTCCCCATCTGGTTCCTCCTGCAATTTGATATATGTTGAACAAGCATTCAAAACCAATCATGTCACATTAAAAATACATAACTTCAGAAAATATCACATCAACGAGATGCAACATTTATAGAAACAGTCACCTTCATATAGATAAATGGAATACACAATGCAAACAACTGATAAAGATTACTAACCTGAGTTGCCAAGACCTCAAATTCTCCACTACCAACAACATAGAAACAGTCACCTTCACCACCCTGCAAAGCGTAACTGTCAAAACTCTTGAATTATAATTCATATATCAGTATATATAATATACTTTTAAATAAGTAATTTTACATTCAAGATTGCAAAATTCTCCTTTTTTTGCCAGATATAACATTTGACTGGCTATATATAGCAGCCTAGCAGGTAAAACATCAATATTAGGATTCACTTTCCTGCCAACTTATAGCCATAAGTAATAATTGAAAAAAGTTGCTGAGGAACCTCATGCAGCAGCAGATTTACCAATGCTCGATCGATAATACTTCAGGCAAAAGAAAAAGTAGTATACGTCCACAGCAATAATTTTGAAAGCTATAAACCAACCTAAACAAGAACTTCTGCTGTTATGCATCTCTGAAAAGTTCCATAACCTTAAAAATTGGAAGCTTACAGACATGCGAAAAAGCTGGAAAATTATGAAACTAGAATGTTTTAAGTGGAAAAGCAAACCTGTTTGACTATAACATCTCCAGGTTGAACTTCAACTCTTTGCATGCAATCCAATAAAACATGACCCTGAGAATCAGTAAGCTTTCTGAAGAGAAAATGATCATGCAATGCCCGCTCAATTTGTGCCTGTAGCATAGAATGTGAAAATAAAGGTTCATATATTGAACTAGTAAGTGGGAGTGATGAGTGTAATGGCTGACATGCATGACAATGTTAATGACAATTGCAACTGAAAAATGTAAAATGGAGGAGAAACTTGTAATGGGAATAGGCAAAAACAGGGCTTACTTCTTCCTCCCATGTTTTCCTATGAGCTGAAGATGGAGGAACCCAAGTTTGTCCATTTTCTAAGGAATTTTCAATTGCTCGGATACGCGCCCTTGACAAGTCATGCCTTACCCGAGGGTTCTTGGAGTTCCAGCTTAGAGCGGAAGGTGATTCTGATCCTGTCACCTCAACAACTTGAGGAACTGGAGTACTAACATCACCACCATAACCGGCAGATCGACCACCAGCAGGCTAATGCAAAAAAACTAAATTAGTTACAAACAACCAGGGGGAAGTAGGAACAGCATGAACATTTTCCAAGAAAGGGTATACTTGAATAAAGGAGGGATAAGAAAAACATCTTACCTCGGTTAGTCCATTAATATGAACAACAATAATGGTAATATCATCTGTACGAGTTTCATACTGTAGCCAAAGTCGATAAGATTCAGCCACAATTGCAGCACAAGCATCACGAGGATCTTTGAATTTAGCAACCTGCAAATATGACTGGTGATATTTAATAACTAAAGCATGCATGATTAAACTTTTCCTACAGATACCAAGAACTCGAAATATAAAGAAGTTTTCTTACTCTAAAGCACTTGAAAGCTTATCCAAGCTTGTTTGATAAATAAAAAAACTTGCCACCTTATTCATTCCGCAGAAACTGGTCACTCAAACACTGGATGTCTTTTATATTAAGAGGTCCATGAAGAAAATAATTTTTTGTGGGTGCAAGTGAGTGAAAATGTCATAATAACCTTGATAGCAACATGCTTTTTTTACCAGACCCCACAAATTTTCAACAATAAACAAGACAAGAGCATTTGCTCTTGCGTTACAGATTGGGCTAGTATATATGCTCTTCGCCAGAGATGTTATTAATTTTATATAGACAAGAAGAAAAAATATATTACCATTTCAACCACAGTCTGGCTAGATAGAAACTCAAAGACACCGTCGCTGGCCAGCACAAAGAAAGGATGGTTTGGTGTGAGCTCGAAAACAACAATTTCAGGGGTAGCAACGACCCCAATGGTCTCGGCAATTGAATCACCAATGCTTCTAGTGAAAGCTGTGCCAGGGTACATCCCGTTCGGCACCCACAATCTAGGCGGGTCGCCATCATCTCCTTCTTCTGTGCCCCAACATTGAACATCAGGATTCTTAAGCCCTTCAATCTGATCCAGAGTAAGAACTCTAGCTCCACAAAGCTTGACCCGTTCAAGTTCGTCTGGCCTAAAAGGTGTTTGATCCACGGATAAGTTTACTGCCACAATATCGTTTCCTCTCCTCTCTGCAATCACCGCCCTAGAATCACCTGAATTGGCTACGTATATAGTCGTACCCCGAACCAAAACCGTAATTGCTGTAGTACCGCTCATGCTATCATCCAAAAAATCAGCATGCAGCTGCGAGTTTGTCGCCAAAAACGCAGCGTGACAGGCCTCCACAGCATCTACCCGAAATTTACTGTTTCTAAGCAAATTCTCACATAGCTTTCTCTTCACGAACTGCGAACACTGGGCCCCAAACTCTCCGTGCCCATCGAAAACCCCAAAGAAATTATCATCAGGGTTTGTGCCAAACGGGGTGTGAATGCAAAAACTGTCTTGGTTGGCCTTGTCTAGAGCATCAGGGTAATAACCTCTCTGTGACAAGTACGAGTAACGCAATTCAAAGTTCCCCGAAGGGATCTCCACTGCTCGTGAGCCATCGGGAGGTAGGAACTGCGCTGAAACCCTAGCTAGCCTTCTGATGCCTGCTTCAGAGTCTCGGGTTAAGTTCAATTGATTCAATTGGTCTCCGTCTTCACCTTCCTGAACATCCGAGGACGCAGGAGACAACCAGGCTGCCTCACCAGTTTTCGCATTTCTACCTTCATTTATCCTGGAATTTCTTGGACTACAAACCTCACCTATGCAAACCCTTGAATAAACACAACCCATCACTGAAAGAAAGTACTTGAAGAAAAGCCTGATGCTGAAATTGCCCAAAAATTCATGAGGTCTAAGACAGTTCAACAGCTTCCTAAAACAGTGAGCTGCAATACTGTCCTGTGGCAGGCTGGCCTTTGAACTTTGCTTCAGAAAAAACTAACCTAATCCCAATTATTGCGGGATATTTATTTATGATGATATGGAATCCCAAATTCCGCGCAGCAAATGGACAGTTACCCAGAAATTAGCAGGTAAATTGTCCGACAGAATGCGTGAAACTTGTCAGACTTCAACTTATCCTCTTTCAAGCTCGACACAGTCAGTTACAAGTACATACAAGAATCAGAAGAAACCGCTTAGCGAAATTCCAATTGATTTCAGGATCCAGACTGCTGTTACGTTGCTGATCCAATGCGTGGCGCATCGTCTCGCATAAACATGATGATATTCAGTAGTTTCAAGTGCAAAAGTACTATATTATTGATTCTTTAAAAAAGGTGAGTGCGGATGTCAAACAATGAGTGGCCACTCTTGATAAAGACGGTAATGGGTAGAAAGATGAAGAAAAGAAAGAGGGAAATAGAAGAAAAGAGCAGAGAGGGAAAAAAAAATAACCAGAGAGTGGAGCTACAAAGGAGGCTGAGTGGTGTGGAGAAGCGTAATTAGAAAAGAAAGCAACTGCACAAGAGTGCTTTTGGAAGGAGACGAACACAGCGATGGTGGGCTTTGTGTGGATTAGGCTGGAGAGGAGTTTTGAAAATGAGGGTTGAGGGGAGACCACTGACCACAGAGTGGAGACGTATCAGTGCATGTGTGGCAAGGTCAGGTCTCAGCTTTTGCGGGTGACCGCCGGACGATGATCAATTCGCATAGTCGCGTTTATTGCTCACGCTCCCACTTTTGGTCCATGCGGTATTATTTTTAGTATTTACAGTTTCAAACTAAAAATTAATACTAGCACTATATCCAATTTACTGTCAAACTGTTTCATCATGTATTTAATGTAAAATATATTTATCTAATTTTATTAAATTATAAAAATTAGTTAAATTATTTAATATGACATATATGATATATTGTATATTTTATATTAGTTAATTAACTAATTTTATTAATTTAATTAAATTAGATAAATATATCTTATATTAAGAATCGAAGAGTAGCCCTAATTATAAATTTCAAATAACTGATTTTTGTTTATCAAAAAAATGTTTAAAATTAGTTAAGTGAAAGAGACCATAAATACAACAACCAATAAAATTGGAAAAAGTGCAATGAATACTTTAAAAAATCTAAAATAAAGCTTGTATTTCGGAACATGATCATTCACAAATTTAAAGCTTACTCCCTCTAATTGAAAATATAAAAGCTAAATACCTACTTTACATTTATCAAAAAGTTGGTTGAAAATAGTTGAAATCAATAAATAAATATGCAAGATATCTACTTTCTTTTTCCAATATACCCTTATTTATTAAGGGAATAAGTAAGAGAGATAATAAATAGGAGAAATGAAAAAAAAAATGTAGGGGAGAAGAATAATGAGAGAGAGTGTGGCAAAATTTTTTTAAAAAAATATTAAATACAAAGATAAAAGTAAAGTTGGTCTTATGAAAAAAACCACACCCCTTTCTAAGTCTAACTCTTATGTTTCAAATAAGGAAAAGTATCATTTTTATCCTGAAAGTTTTGTTTTAGGAGCAGTGAGTACCCGGAAGTTTTTTATGGATCATCTTTGCCCTAGAAGTTTACAGAACGTAGCATATTTGCCTCGACCTCAAGATAGCACCAACAGCTACGATTTAGATGACATGATGGCTTCCAAACTG
Organism: Inga leiocalycina; assembly: GCA_963242795.1. Classification (NCBI taxonomy): domain Eukaryota; kingdom Viridiplantae; phylum Streptophyta; class Magnoliopsida; order Fabales; family Fabaceae; genus Inga; species Inga leiocalycina. The sequence goes on from OY725322.1 coordinate 21,813,156, forward strand.
ACCTGGAGGAGTCAGAGGGGCGTATACGTAGACAATTTTTGTAAATCGATTTACAAAAATGGACTTACAAAAGCTTATAAATCAATGTACAAATGTGGTAAATTGATTTATTTGCTTTAAATCGATTTACAAGCTTGTAAATCGGTTTACAAGCTAATAAATCGATTTATTTGCTTTAACACATACGTTGAAACAAACCCCTATACATAACATTGAATTCAGATACAACTTACATTCCACATTAACAATGGCCTTCCACAAACCTTAAAAACCATTTAACATAAAATGAAAATAACAAACAACACCCAAGTCAAAACCAATCCACAAATTGCAAGTCTCAATCTACCATCAACCTTGTTCAATCTGCCATCAAGCTTCTTCATAACCAAATACATGTTCGGAATTTTTGCTTGAACATTTCTATCTACTTTATCATCAACTCCTCTCCTCTGCATTAGATTCTCAACATGTAATTTATTCACATAGCTAAGAAGCTCATTTATCACTTCAGTTGACCTCTCACTCATTTCATCATCATGCCATTGGAAGAATCCACAGCCACCACCCTACACATTGCTCCATATCATCCAACACTATTAATAATATACAAATAATTAACTTTCATCAATTAAATAAACACTAACATACTTGTTGGCAAAAAAATAAAAAATAAACACTAATATACTTATTCATAGTTTCAACAACCAAAGAATCTTCTCCCTGGGTTTTGCCTAGTCCATGACGTAGGAAAAGGAGCCACAATTCCATGGTGACAGATCCTTGCCAGTCCGTCATATCGCAACTCTCATCCTCTACGTCTTAACCACAGCACCCTCCGCTTGCTATCAGTCATAGAAGCTGCCGTCGACTCACCCATTTCTTCTCTTCTCTATACAACCACCTCTGGTTTCACAGATCGGTTGGAATTTTTGGCGCAGGAACCCTTTTCTTTTCTTGTAATTTTTCAATCCACTCAATTTTTATGTGGCAATAGACAAACCATGTGTATCAAACGTGGAAGCTTGCTTGGCATTTCTTCCAATGTGGCAAACGTCCGTTGGTGCTACCGCGAGGTTGGGGCAAATATGCTACGTTTTGTAAACTTTCAGGGTAAAAATGATCTAGAAAAAACTTTCAAGGCAAAAATTATACTTTTCCTTTTTAATGTGAGGGAGTATATTTTAGTACAATGAAGTATTAATTAATTGTACATGATTTTTCGCTAACAATTATTATCTGTACATAAGTAATTGGCCTTGACTTGTCATTCAAATCATTACCAAGTATGAGGAGTATGATTTTTTTTAGGGACTAGGCATTATTTTACTCCATGAAATTTATATAAGGTTTTATAAATTTTGAATAAATTAAACCAGCTCATTCAACATGGGTTGAAGGGCTATTTTGCCTAGGAAGTTGTCACAGAGGAACAATTTTACCCCAAAAGTTATTCAGGAAGCAATTTTGCTGCGAAAGTGTCAAATCCAGAACAATGTTGCCTTAGCCGTTATCCCAGTTGAGTTTGACTGTTAGTTGACCAAATATGCTGAGCTGATAGTCCATGTGTCGTCAACATCATTTCGTTAAGGTGCAAATTTGTCCCAAAAGTTTTCGCTTAAGAGCGATGTTGCCCTGGAAGTCTTCGAAATCATAGCAATGTTGCCCTGACAGTTATCTAGATTAAATTTGACTGTTAGTTGACTGAATATGTTGAGCTAGTAATGTGAACAACATTGAAGAAGAAAAAGTTACAATTTGAGGAGGAGCTCACATTCGCTAGAGATTGATGAAGAAAGAGATTCAAGGGTTAAGGGGCAATTTTACCCTAACCATTATCATAATTAATTTTGACTATTAATTGACTAAATATGCTGAGCTGACAGCCCACATGTCATCCACGTCATTTTTGTTAAGGTACAAATTTGCGCCGGAAGTCAATGTATCATCTACTTCATTTTTTTTCCAAGTTATATTCAAAACTTTTAGAATAAATTTGCACCTTAACAAAAATGACATAGATGATATGTGGACTACCAATTCAACATATTTGATCAACTGACGGTCAAAATTGACTTGAATAATTATCATGGCAAAATTGCCCATTTTGGAAACTTTCGGGGGGAAATTGCCTTTCGGTGAAAACCTCCGGGACAAAAATGCCCTTTACCCAAGATTCAATCATTAAATACATAACACACTAAGGAATATTGTCGAGAACGAGGCTGTTAAAAACTCTATGCTATCGTACCCAACATCACCGAGATAGGCAAATACCTCTTTGATTTTCTTTTCACCGCATAAGATATTTCCACTTCTTTGATTGTCTTTAATCCTTCATATGAGATGCATTTTTAAAAACATACTTATTTTTAAATCCAAGTTTAAAAAAAAAGTGAAGAAACGTAGACTTACCAAATAAACATATTTGGTCAACTAATGAATAAACTTAACATGAATAATAAGTAGGATGAAATTACTACGATTTAAAAACTTTTATAACAATATTACTCATAAATAAAAACTTTCAAGATAAATTTACATATAAACCTAAAACCTGAATAAAAGAGTTTGTGGTGTTCCTTTCGCAACGCCGGATTGAGAAGGACCTCCATTGAGCATCATTAATTCGACACCTTTGACTTCAAGGGAGCTCACGTCCGATGACTCTGATGGGACAAAAAATATGTCTTTGGTATTGGTGGGCTATTTAGGTGGATAAAGATTCTGTCATTTATCCTTCCCATCCACCCCATCCTTTACCCTAAAAACCAAGGTATTAAAGATCAAACCGGGTATTGAACCGGTCGGGGTACTGGGTTAAGGGTCAGTGGGTCAAACCGGGACCAAACTGGAGCTAAACCGGGACCAAACCGGTGAGTAATTGAAAATTTTAGGCTTATAGTATGAAATTCTAAAGGAAAAGGTTAAAATTTTTTTTTTTTTTTAATTTGGGACCCGGACCGGACCGTGAACCGGACCGGTCTAGTGACCGGTTCGGCGGTTTCCAGTCCGGACCGGCCGGTCCGGTCCGGGTCCGGGAACCATGCTAAAAACAAGTTAGAGCCCTTTTTTTTTTTGTGAGAAAATGCCATCCATGACCATGGAATATTTTTTCAATAGCATTCAGTACTCAACACCCTAAAATATATATTTTTTTGGCACTCAATATCTAGCACCCACCACTCAGAAGTATTTTCTTAGTAGCACCCAGTATCCTGCATGCTAAAAAAATGCACTATAAATCACTTTTAGGATACCGGGTGCTATTAAAAAAATACTTCTGAGTGATAGATATTAGATACTGGGTGCCACCAAAAAATATTTTAGGATGTTAAATGTATTAAAAATTAATTTTGGATATTGAATACTGCTGAAAACTTATTCCACAATCATGGATGACCTTTTTTTTCCAAAAAAAAAAAAAAGCTTTCCTAGTCTGATTTTACCATTAAACTACGTAATTTTTAGGGCAAAGGATTGGAGCAGATGGGAAAGGTAAAAGAGAGAGAGAATCCTAATCCTATTCAGGTTGGGGCATCAGTAGTATTTCTCAAAAACCGTCTTTACTCACTGCCAACAAAAATCGCATGGACTCTACTTGGAATATCTCCAAATTCATAGCTGGGGCGTTTTCGGTGGTGGGGAGCTGGAGGGAGGAGCAGAAGATGACAGGGAAAAAATGATTTTTTACGGAAAAGTAAAAAAGCGACAACCAGGACTCGACTTGGATCTCTCCATCTGATGTGGCAATAACAAGCATTGAGTTACAAACTCAGTAAAATTATAAGAATTGAATTGCGATAAGTCAATTTGTTAGAACTGAGTTATAAAGTTGGAGAAACTATAAGGATCAAATACTTAATTTTCTCTTAAGATTAATAACATTTAATCACACACGGCCATCACTTAAATTTACACAGTCATCACTTAAATTTGTTGTATTAGTATTTTTAGTTAGCAATATTAACAGTATTAGAATTATGAAGCCAAAAGTATACCTCATATAAGGGTGTGTTTGGATTGGCGATTGGATAAGTGACTTATTTTTACTTAGACTTATGGAATCTTAAAATTGGAAAAAAGTTAGATGAATAAAATGATGAGTGTTTGGATTGGCGATTAGATAAGTAACTTATGTAAAAGTGAATGATGTTTGATTTGGCTTGGCTTTTGCATAAGTGGCTTTTGTATTATTTAAAAGAGAAAATTGTAAAAATTATGAAAAAAGAAAAAATGGAGGGATAATTGTGAAAAAAGAACTCATTGACAACTTAATTGTCAAATGAGACCTGGAAAGATATCTACGCACGAAGGGATTGTTTCACAATTTTCTCAAAAATTAACTTTGAAAATTTGGCAATGGTCAAATATATAATAAAATTACAATAAAAATGCAAATAAGTTAGAAATTATACAAACTTAAATTTTATAAATTATATCAAACTCTAATTTAAATATCAAACCCTAACTCATATTTTCACATGATTCAATATCTAACAAAATAAACTGATTAAAATATCAATAATACCTTTAATAATCCACATAAATTATTTAAACTAAATTTAATCTGTAAAAACACCATATAGAAACTAATTGATAACGAGTTAATAAAAGAAATTGATTATAAAATCATAAAACAACCAAATAATAAATCTAAACTGATTAAAATTAATTATTAATTATTCTCTACATTTCAACAGTCATATATTGACAAAAATCAAAACTTACCTAAAATTTTATCCTAAAGTATTTTCTAACCAGTAGACGATTACTATATAAAGAAAGAGAAAATTATTTAGAACATTTTTCATAAAAAAAGTTTTGTGATTAGAAGTGATTTTAAATATCTTATTGATTCCCAAAGATATGAAAATACTCCTTAAAACAGAAGCCAATGCACAAAACTCATTCATAAGCTTCAATTCCTAACTTATATCTATCAGAACTTTTTCTGACTTTTTCCTATAAGTCTATCGTCCAACCAAATACTCTCTTTAAGATAAATCACTGAGTTTGAGCGATTTGGCCACTCAATCGTCCGATTGGGTGTCAAATCACTCAAACAAACACCCTCTAAATTAAAGAACTAAAAGTATAATTTGGCTAGCTTTAAAATTCACCTTGACTTATCAGTCAATTAATTACTAGTAATTTTCCTTCATAAAAAGATTTAGATTAATACACTTTCTGGTCTTTTAAGTTTTTCATTATTTTGATTTTGATCCCTCAAATTTTAAATTATATATTTTGATTCCTCAAATTTAAGTCCTTTTAAAAATTTCGTCCCTATAATATAATAAAAACTCGGATCATTGCCCCTCTTTAAGGATCAAAATCCATGATTTGTTATTTGATGGATGAAAATTAAAATGAGAGTAAACTTGAGGAAACAAAAATTAAGCTTGCACTACAATTTATCAATAAGTTTTTTGGTACTTCAATTTTTTTACACCAAATTAGTCAGGACCAATTGACTTTTATTTGGCCAGTATATGTAACATGGAAGGTGACGTGCCGTTGTTCAATGCCAACTAAACACGTGCTTCTTCGACGAATATTTGGCATGATGATCGCCATAACCAAGTTCACCGATATCCATGCTATAGCCAAAAGTCAATTGGGTTGAAAGTTCAGGCTGATGATGAAGCGCGGGTCACGTCACTTCGTTAAATTGGCATATAATTGATCTTGATCAGATGACGGAGACTAGTTTAAGTGCGTGTTTGGAATAGCTTATTTTTGGGCAATAAGTGCTTATAATTCGTGATTCACGGTATACGAGGTAAGTATGTGAGAGGAGTTTTTTCTCGGCTTGCGTAATAAGGGCTTATTTCCTGTAAAAAAGCTCAGCCAAACATGCACTAATATGAATTTAGTGTGGAATCAAGCTAAGAATCAAGTAACCTAAAATTGTTCAGGACCTACTCAAGCATTGCTAAACGAGACTATGGGTCTGTTTGGGTCCAAAAAAAGCTTATCTGGGGATTAAAAGCTTCAAAAGCTCATTTGATGTGTTTGGGAAAGCTTTTGGGATGGTTGAGCTTATGAAGCAAATGGAGCTTTTATGAGAAGCTCATCTAAGTTACTTCTCTCAACTTTTATAAAAAAAAAAGTCACTTCTGATATAGCCAATCTAAATACAAATCACATCTACAAATCTCCTTTTTCTCTATATGACTTTTCTAAAAGCCTATATGCAAAAAAAAACTCCTTCTCCACCGCTAATCCAAACAGGTACTATATAGATTTTCATGAACATATGCAAAAGAGACCTCTTCCATTATATTGAAAATATTAGGAAACTTTACAGTAAGGTCCTAGACAAGAGAAAAAAAATAAAAAAATGGTTCCTTCAGCTTTTAAAATAAAAAAATGGTCCCAATAACCTGTCAATGTCACCCCTGGAGTTGTTAATGACCTACACCTTGAGTTGTTAATGGGACCATTTTTTCATTTTGAAATCTGAAGGGTTCATTTCTTCTTTCTTTGTTTTTTTTTTTTTGAGAATTACAACCAGGTCCCAAGCAAGAAGAAAAATTAAGAAATAATCCATTGAAATCTCAAAATGAAAAAATGGTCCCATTAACAACCCCAGATGCATGCAGGTCGTTGACAACTCCAGGAGCCCCCATTGACAACTTCTTGGAACCATTTTTTTATTTTGAGATTTCAAGGGACTATTTCGTTGACAACTCCAGGAGCCCCCATTGACAACTTCTTGGAATCATTTTTTTATTTTGAGATTTCAAGGGACTATTTCTTTATTTTTCTTCTTGCTTCTGACCTAGCTGTAATTCTCTCTTCTTCTTCTTCTTCTTCTTTTTTTGTTTGGGATGTGACTATAATCGTCCCAAAATATTATCATCATCGTTTTCTATTTTTTTTTCCTTTTTTTGTCCCCTTTTTGGTTACATTCCATGCAATTGGTTAACTTAACTCACTGCAATATGATGATGTTATTCTAAAAAGGAAATTAAATCATGCCAATCGAAATTATATGCAACAAATAGTTTACTATATACTTTTTTTTATAAAAGGACAAAAGAGTATTAAAAGAAATAACAAGGTTTATAAATTACAAATACATATAGAACATAAATTACTAGATGTGAAATTATAATAAAGAAACTTAGAAATAGTTCTAACACTACTACAAAAAAGTAAAGCTGTGGCGCTTATAATTGCATTAACTGTGATGCTAGAGAAGTGCCACATATCTGGACGTCACTAAAAAAAGCTGTGGTGCTTGAAAGCGCCACAACATTTTAATTTTTTTTTTAAAAAAAATACCCTCCTGTGGCGATTGTTTGAGGAAGTGTCACAGGAGGGGGCCTCTTGTGGTGCTTGCGTCAGCAAGCGCCACAGCAGGGGGGTCCTACTGTGGCGCTTTCGTCAACAAGCGTCACAGAAGACCCCCCTCATATGGCACTTCCTCAAACAAGTGTCACAGGAGGATCCCTTTTTTTTTCTTTTTTCTTCTTCTTCTTTTTTTTCCTATGGCCCTTTTTTATGCTTCCTAATTGTGAAGCTTTATATAAAATGAGTGGCTTTCGTGTTTATCCTCTCCACAAATTGTCAATCTTTCTATTTTATATTTCAACCTATTATATATATATATATATATAAAATTTTCACATTTAAAATTCAAGTTCCCCAACAATAATGTTCTTACATTAATACTCTCCAAAGCTAACATAAAAAATATTACAATACAAGAATTTGATATGTGAACACAGTACATCAACAACTAATTAAGTAAATTAAAAGATTACTAAAAAACGTAAGCTTGTCGGCAAAAAAAATTTAAACAAAGCAAAAAGGCAAACGAAACAAGCTAGGTTTTCACTCTTTCTTATTAAATTAGGAACAAAAAGGCAAACGTTATATTACGGTTTATCTTGACTAAAAAAAAAATTTAAACAAAGCAAGCTAGAATGAAACAGTTTTCTTCTTACAAATAGATTAATTGACCAGCGCAGGGAGTGGGAGACCACGTTGGTGATGCTAGCTTGAGTGACGAGTGAGCGTGTGGGTGTGTTTTTTAGTGTGAAGATGATAGGAAATGGAGGGAGGGGGCCGACAGATCCACTAAGAAGATGAGAAAAGGAAAATAGTTTAATGGAGGAGAGAGTAGTTAAATAATTAAAGTGGAATAGTAGTCAAAAAAAGAAGGAATGGGGAGCGGACACGGGACCACTACACGGGAAATGAAATAATTAAGAGATACACTATCCATTTGATTTTTTTTTTTTTAAATGGGCAAGTGTGGCGCCTAAATAGTTAGGCGCCACACATTGCCTCCCATCAGCTGTGGCCCCTAATGCTTAGGCGCCACAGCTAATATATAATTTATCATGTGTGGCGTGTGGCGCCTAAGCATTAGGCGCCACACATGATCTTTGCTGCAGCTGTGGCGCCTGGTGGGTCAGGCGCCACAGCTGCTTGCGTGGCCCCAAGTGTGGCGCCTGCGTAGGCAGGCGCCACACTAGGCTTCCTCAATTGTGGCACTTAATCTATTAGGCGCCACAGCTAGTACCCAAAATAAAAATAAAAAAAAATTATAGAGGTAAAAAAAAAAAAAAGAGAAGCTGTGGCACTTGTTTAAAGAAAGGCTATAAAATGTGCACCACCTTTTACCCTTTTTGTAGTAGTGTAATAATAACATTTGAAAGAGCAAGCAAAGAGTAGCGCCAATATTTCCTGTCAAGTAATGGTAAATCCTAAGGAGAAATTTTTAGGGAAGTGTATATGCAACAAATAGCTTACTATATTATGTTGTACCCTTAGAAAGACATAAATATTTTTAGGAGAAAAAGGAACGTCTATAAACAAACGGGAAAGACTTTGGATGATCTCATTGATTTGTGTAATTCTTTATCCTACAGTAGTATTATATGTAGCCCTAATACAGAGAATCCGACATGACATGGTTCCACATATATAATTCATAATTATATATCCATCCATGTTCAAAGAGGCCGAGCCAACCTCCCTCCCACCAAGTTTGACTTTAGATTTTTTCTTTTTTTGCTTTTTGCCAGTAACTTTGGATATATATATATACTACTACTACTGTTGTTTTGGTCGAAATTCCATGACACTTTCCAAACAAAATTCTTAGCTCCAAATACAACTCTCATGAAGAACTATTCATTACCATTTATATTCTAATTTCATCCTTATTTATTGGTGGTACACTAGATATTGAGAAATAAGAGAGATGTGAGTCAGATTTACCACATATTTATAATTAGCTAACCTGTACTGCTTAATTTCAATGAAGTAGTTTAGTCTCATTTATATTTTAGACGGAGGTGAATCTATATATATATATATATATATTTATTTATTTATTTATATTATGCAAACCCGATAGTAAATGAAGAGAAACCCAATAGGCAACATGCGTTAATTTTGATATAGGGGTTTTTGACCGCTTAAATATAAAATTTTAAGTTTGAGTCAGTGTCAATACAGAAAACATGGTTAAAAGAGCCACTTCAATTGGACTTATCAGTATTCAAATCTGACACAATCAGAAAAACATACTCCATCAGGCATGCAATATAAGTTATATTTAGAAGAATGCGTTAGTTTATAAGGAGAATAATTAATGTTTATTTATCAATTTTATTCATATAATTAATATTTCAATGTAATCTTTTGTATTTTCTCTATCCTTTAAAATTTGATTTAATATGGATAAAGTTGAAAAAAAATTAATTTAAGACATATTTTATGAGTTAACTACAATTTCTTAATATAATGAATTATTTAAAGTGATTATATTGTGAATCGGTATAAGTGTGAGTATATAAAAAAAGAAGAGGGGGAAGAAATGCTCTTCTGGGAAGAAAGAAATTTTTTTAAAAAACATTTTTCCACATGTTAAAACAAAACTTTTCTTACATACTTAGCTCAGATATCATAAAAACACTTATAAAAAAATAAGCTACTTTTTAGATGAAAAGCACAGTGCAGCACTGTACATATTATTTGTGTAACACTCCAAATTTTATTCACCAAAATGTATTGTAATTATTTGAAAATATTTAATAAAATAGTGAATATTCATAAACTTGAAATCTATGAAGTTAGTAAATTTTTATTTTCATGAGAATTGGGCTAGACTAAATTATGAAATTAATGCTTGGGTTTTCCAAAAAGGCTAGTGTTGAGGCTCAACGTAGAGAAACACGAGAAAAATATTTGGCCTAATATTAATATCAATCTTGGCCAAGGAAAAAAAGAAAAGAAATTTATTCAAAAATTTAGTGGCAAAATCGTAATTTTGTCAATAAAGCACAACACTAATTTTTTTCTAATTAATTGAAGCTAATTTCGATTAATTAAGGAAAATAAAAGGGAGGTAATTATTTTAAATCCTAAATGTGCCAAGTGTCAATATTTGAAGGCAAGGGATTTAATTTTAATTATTAAAATTGGAGCACATGTGGAATTGAATTAAAATATGAGTACTTTGTACATTAGAGTAATGGAATGAAAACCCAATTGTGGGCATGGAGTAGAACCGATAATACAGGGCCAACCCGCTGACCTGCAGGTTGGGACAGGGTTACGGTTGGGAAAATTCCAACTCGTAAAAATGCGGGCCTGTGCCTGTGAGTTAGCCCGCAAATTTTTTGTTTACATTTAATAATTTTACAAAATTTATAAGTTTTTCACTTTTATTTTGATACCTCCCAATTCAAAAAGAAAAAATCATAGCTTCTTCATTTCTTCTTTAAACAAAATTATTATATATTGGTTGCTTGATAAGGAGTTTATGTTTTGTTTATAAACTTTAACAAATTTAATAACTTTATCTTTTGAATTGTGGATTGTGTTTTTAAATTTCTATAAGAGGAATGATTGATGGTAGGAAGGTAAATTTAATGACTCGTATATATGTGTCTCATATTTTTTGCCTTCTTTAAAAAATAGGATTTTTTTTTTTCAAAAATAAAAATGCGAGCCCACGGGCTAGGCCACAACCTGCACACTACTGGTCAGGATTGGCATTTTGCTAGCCCACACAGGCCCGCATTGTGTGGCCCATGGCATTCCTGTAACAACCCAAATTTTATATTCACTAAATATATTGTAATTATTTGGGAAATTCAATAAAATGGTGGATATTCATGAATTTGGAATTTATGAATTTCATAAATGTTCAATTTCATGGAAATTGGGCAACAATAATTATGGAATTAATTTGGGTAATTTAAAAAGCCCAATATTAAGGTCCAAAAATGAAGGAATATTAGAGAAAATATTTGGTCCAAAAATAGATGAAAATTGGCCAAGGAAAAATAAGAAGAAATTGGATTAGAAAGATGATGGCAAAATCGTAATTTTGTCAAAATAGCACAAAATAAATTATTTTTTAATTAATTGAAGTTAATTTCAATTAATTAAGGAAAATAAAGGTTAAAAATATATTTAGAATATTTTGGTCAATTTAATATGAATTTATGGAAAATTTGAGCAAAAGTGCAATTTTGACCAAAATTGAGACTTTACGTGTAAACGTAACTGGAACAAGTTGTGAAGCCAATTGAGACCATAGGGAGGGACCCCTAGGAGTCTCCTACATGTGGCATGGAGAAGGAAATATTGGTTGGGCTTAATGGGTATGATTACATGTACATAAGTTTATGTACATAAAAATTAGTTTTTGAAGTTTTGGAAAATTAATAAATAATTACATGTCATACAATATATATGATAAAGTAACATCATCCTCTTCATATCAGCCCCTAAACCGACGTATTCAGCTAAAACAAAGGTGAGAAAATGTTGAGAGCACTTGGAGAAAGAAAGAGAAGAGAACTCGTGAGGTAAGGCAATTTCTTCGGTAAATTCTTACATAACGCGTATAACTCCGCTCCTAAGCTATCCTTCTACGTTCTTCAAGGTTTGTGGAGCTCAAATTTGGGTGTTCAAAGACTTAGGGTTTTCAGCAATATTTGGGAAAAACTTGTGGGAGCTTGAGGTAACTTCCAAACCTTCGTATATTAACTATTCTGGTTGTTGTGGGCAATTTAATCGGTGAAATTTCGCCGGATTGCCATTTGTTTTAATTTTTGGAAATGGGTATGTGGGGCTGTTATGCTGTCCAAATTGATACTAAATGGTAGTTATAACCTAATGAAATAGTCAATAAAGTGGTTAGGAGTAGAAAGGAACGTGTTTATGGAGCTGAAACCGAAAAACCCCAATTTTCCCCTTAAAACCTATATATTTTGGTCAGCATTGTAAATGGGTCTTAGAGTTGGATTTTCAATGATTTGATGATTCCATTGAGTTCACGAGCGAAAATTAGATGGGGTTACAGTTGGGCACTTTTTCAGAAAAGGCCGAGAAAGCATAATTACGAAAATGCCCCTAAAACACTAAAATAAGGGCTGCCAAGGGCAATTTCGTCTTTTGGCAGTGAATTTGGTAATTCCGAGTCTGGAAATGGATTCCTTGGATGAAAATACGTTAGGATAGCCCTAGTCAAAATTTTAGAAAAATGTGCGATCGGGCCGGGTTGGGGTCCTGGGGGCATTTTGGTAAATTTTTACCATAGACTAATATAACTATAAGAAACACTATGAAAGAGTGTAAAATGATACTTGGATAGGTTATGACCTATTTCTTGTACATTTAATATTTTAGAATCGAATCGGGAGCCGAAAGTCGACACGATTTTAGGAGGCATATAGAAAAGGGTCGATAGAACTTTGAGGTAGGGACATTATCCTTCATACATTATGTCATAGTTATATGATTGTGTGAATGCCAATGTTTGTAAATGCGCTTTATTAATCAATATGTTTTGCCCAGAGAGGGGCCAGTAGTGCTAGAGGCACTTACACTGGAGTTGGCGGAAGACCAACTGGTGCAGATTAGTGGGGCTGGGCCCTACTCATGTATATATGCATATGATATGTTTATATTGTTCATTAATTGGTGCATACATGGCATATATCATATTTACTTTTCGCATTTTCTATGAACGATAGCATATTTCTACTGGGATTCTTTAGAATCTCACTCCTTTTTCTAAACCAAACATCTCAGCGGGCGCCAATGGATCAAAAGGAAAGAATGTAGACCAAGGGAAGTGACTGGCATATGCCTCAAAGCAAATACAAAGTTCGTGGTTATAGATAGTCTATGTCTAAAATACTTTTGGATATTTTGTAATAGTGATGTATATTGTCGCATTCTGTAGGGTTGACTTTGGACTGTAAACAAATACTTTTATCAGTATATATGTACTCTTCTGTATGCCTGTGGAACTTGGTCTCTATTACTCTGTGTATATCGAAATGGAAACGGGTGTTGACAATTCCCAACTCTAGCATGAAGGGAGGAGCTAGGCGTCATTTTTTTGGGCCAAGAGAGGAAAAATTAGTTCCATTTTAGTTATAGTGTATGACACAAGTTACATGTACACAAAGTTAAGTAATTTTGTGATACATAAAGTCAAATTTTTGGAATTTTTGGAATAAAGTTAATTAGAGAAAATAGGTAGATATTTTAATGAAGCCTTGCTTCATTTTTCTCATTTTCATTTCACGCATAAACTACAATAGAGGGGGGGAGTGAGCTTAAGAATTATAGAGAGAAGGAAGAGGCAAAACCTTAAAATAAGCTTGTTGTTCCTTATGATTTGGCTTCTAAATTGTGTAGTTGCTTCCTTAAGCTTCTCTTCTCCATGGATTGATGTGTTTAGCAAGAAAATTTTCAAGGTTTGAGGAGGGAGAGATTTCACCTAGAGAGAGAGAAGAGAAATTCAAAGGTAACTTCATAAACCTCAAATTATTGTTGTAGTAGTTGTTGTTGTTGTGAATATTGGTGGTTTATTTCTTGGATTTACAGGTTTGGGAAGTGTTAACCTTAAAGGGTTATGCTGCTTAAATTTTCTCAAATTCGGGGATATTAAGTGTTTAAATGGTTAATCAAGTGATTAGTAGTAGAGGAACAAGGATTTGAAGTTAGAAATCAAAAACCACACTTTCCCATTTTCCTACCAAGAGTTTTGGCCTGGGCTGATTGGAGGGGTTAGAGTTGGAATTTCAATAATTTGATGATTTCATGGTGTTCAGGGAGGAAAATTATGTAGGGTTGATGTTGAACACTTTCTCGAAAAAAGCCCCAGGAAATGAAATTACGAAAACGCTCCGGAAACCTTAATTAGGGGATGTCAAGGGCAAAATGTCATTTGGCAGTAGTTTTGTGAAAACCGAAGTGAAAAATGGATTCTTTGGGCAAAAATATGCATGAATAGCCCAGGTCAAAATTTCATGAAAAGTACAGTTGGACCGAGTAGAGAGGCGTTAAACTGGGTCCCATGATCATTTTGATAATTTTTCAATATAGATTAATGTAACCACCAAAACCACTTTTGAAGTCTCTAAAGTGGTACATGAATGAGTTTTAACCTAATTCTTGTACATTTAGAATTTTAGGACCCGATTGATAACTCAAGCTGCAGCACGAAGTTCGAAGAGCCTATTTAAGGATCAAAAGGGGTTATGGTAGTAACTCCATCCTTCATGCACTATGTGAATGTTTATATGCTCTGTGTATACCATCTACTGTAGTATGTATGATACACATTGTCTACGGGTGTACTAATGAATAGGCCTACAAGGACACTGATATGTCCAGCTGTGGTACGGAATGTGTAGGAGTTGCAATAGTGGTTGGCTCTAAACACATTTTTGACTGAACTGAGTTATATGTTAATATAATATTGCATTATCTGGTATTTGACATATTTACTTGTCGTATTCTCTATGAATGATTGTATGTTATTACTGATATTTGTTTGAATATCACCATTTTACAAAATTAAAAGATTCCAACAAAAGGTAGTGGCTCGAAGGGCAAAGATGTGACTACCGACAACTCAAGGTTCCGGCACAGTTAAAGCGTTAACGTTGGTTATCTATAGGCTTTATATTATTTTTAAGGTTTGTAAATATTATGTATAAGCCTCTATAGGGAAATCCTGTAATATGATCATGTATTATATATCAATATATTTATACTATTATTGTATTATCCATCAAACCATGCTCAATATCAAATGGTAAGTGGCATATAAGGCCGGGTATTATAGTTTGGATTACATTTTTTTTGCATAGTGCTTCGTTCTCCAGTCGAACGTTTATAACTTCAAGTTGCTTTTCCATTTCTGAACTCGGAGAGGGAAGAAGAAATATGTTAAAATTACTCTAGACACCCCTTTGTTTTTTTAATATAAAATTATTTTAAAAGAACCAACTTTGCAAAAACAAATATCACTATTGGATGGTACATTTTAGTATTTTCAAGATTTTTTTAATTAATTACTTAACTAATTTTTATAATTTTAATTTTTCTCTTGAATCATCATCATATATATATATATAAATATAATATGCATTATTTAATAAAATTCATGCATTTTTCAGTCATTTTTCATCTAAACTTTTTTTTTAAATAATCATTCAAAGAAGTTTCAATTTGAAAAGAAAAAAATCATTTCTACCACTGTCAATCTAAACATAAATATCATTATACTATTTATTGAAAAAAATTACTTCTACCACTGCCAAACCAAATAAGTATAAAGAGAGATTGGGAGGGTGAGACTCATCGCTCATTCTCCCAATTTTGAGGTGGGAACTATTTTTTTTTAATTTTTTTATGCATTCTTATTTATTTATATTGAATTATATGCTGTATTCTGAAATATTTTTATCATCTGGTATCTCAAATTAAATAATTTTTATTCCAGCATGCAGAAATATTTTTTCTATAATATCAGTATCCTCAAATAATTTTTCAGTAGTACCTAATATTTAAAATATTTTTTTTAATATCTAACATCTTAAGATAATAAATTTTTAGTTTTCATACAAAAAAACCATTTTATCTGAGATAACTATTCCCTGAGTGAGCAGCGAATGTGGATTCCGTAATCACACAACAGACTCACAGGCCCCTAACGTCGTCCCTCCCTCCTTAATCCTTATCGCTTGAAGTGCCCTAACCTGTGGTCCCACCTTCTCCCTTCCCACCCAATCCCCTGCCTCCTCCGCATTCCCTGATTCTCAAATTTTTAATCTTATTTATATTTAACTGTTGTTTCCCGCCTCACCGTTCACTCATTTCGCTATGCCCTTCATGACATGTCCCTTCCTCAAATTCATTCCTTTGGAGGAGGATAGCCTCATTACCTTTTTTTTTTCTTATTATCTTCTTATAATCTCATCTTTATCCTTAAATCATAAAATAAATAATTTAGATTTAATATTTTATAAAATTATTATTACAATATTTTATAAATTAATTTTTTTTATGAATTGTAATTATAAATTATATAGATCAGATTTTAAGAATTTAAATTTACTTATTTATGTTTATAAATATAATTTTATAAAATAATAAATTTAAATAAATAATTATTTTAATCTAACAGTAAGTATGAAATTATGAGAATAAAATGAGAAAGAGGATGATATGAGAAACCCAACACTACTCCTTCGCATTCTTTTTTTTTTTTTGAGATACAAAGGCAAGCAAAGCTTGAAGGAATTACAAAGTCAAGGGTTTGACCCCAAATATTGTTCATGTGGTTGCAAACCACGTTCTAACACAAAAAGACGGACACATTCCGCCGGTGGTGACCAGAATTCGGTATAGATCTGATGGTTATAGTGAGCCGATCGTGCAAGATAGTCCGCACAGCGAGTATTCTCCCTATGAGTGTGGGAAATCTTCAAATCCCAGTCTGCATAAATAAGGGAATTGGTATCCAAGATGACGTCGTGCAAAGGATGATCGTTCACACATTGAGTTGACAATAAGTGAACGGCTTGGAGAGAGTCAGTGAACAGTTTGATTTTCTTGAAACCCAACTGCTTACAAAGCTGAAGACCTCGGTGGATTGCGTGGATTTCCACGGCAGTTGGGAAAGAGAGTCCTAACTTCTGTTGAAATCCACAAATCCAGTTGCCTTGGTGATCGCGGATGACTCCTCCACAAGTTGAAAGACCATCACTAGCAGTGGAATCGTCAACGTCAATTCTAATATAACCCTTTTCCGGGGAAACCAGAAAAGAAGACCTCTCTCCGGAGCTTGAAAGATCAGATGATGAAAGCGACCCCTCTCCACACTCTCTGAAAGGTGAAATATGCATTTATGAACCAGCTCCTTTGGAGTAGCAGCTTTACCTTCAAATGCCTGAAAACAGCGGTTCTTTCAGAGGAGCCAACATGTGGTACTGAAAACTTGTTGCCATGACCATCTAGCCATTCTTTTGTTTCCGGGTGAATGCTGTGAGTTCCATTTAAGCTAATCCTGCAGATTACTAGAAGCAAACATAGTAGAGTATAATTGGTTAGTTAAAGAAAACCACACTCTCTGGGCCTGCTCACAGTCTCTCAGAACATAAAGGATGGATTCCTCACTCTCACACTGAAAGGGGCAAGTGTTTAGGGCGCTTGGATTAAATCTCGCTCTAATCTCATTTGTTGGGAGCCTCTCATGGAAAACTTGCCACATGAAGTGCTTGACTCTTTCAGGAACACCCCAGTGCCAAAGATGCCGCCAGGACTGGCTATGAGTTAGGGACTGTTAGTGGTAGATAACATCGTGGGCAGATTTCACGCTGAAATTACCATCAGGAGCATAGCGCCAACAAACTAAGTCATCAACAGTGTCCGTAGGAGGGGGGAGCATCATGATTTTCTCAACCACCCAATTAGGAAGGAAAGCCTCCCAATGCGCTCTGTCCCAATCACCGGAGGGGGAGGTGAAAGAGCAAACAGGAGCTTCCATATCTACAAGGTGTAAGTTTTTATCCACAAAAAATTTCAAAGGTTTTTCCAGAGGGGCCCAGCAATCCTGCCAAGCATACGTGTTTCTCCCATTTCTGAGCTTCTTGCCAAGACCCCTTTGAAAATCCTCCTAAACCGTTACGATTCTACTCCACACGGCTGATTGGCTATGCCACTTTTGCATATGAGGAACCAAGGATAAGCCACAAGAGTATTTGGCATGAAGGCATTTGACCCACAGAGCATCCGGATTTGTGACAAGATTCCAACACAGTTTCATGAGTAAAGCTTTGTTCTGGCAACGAAGATCCTTAATCCCAAGTCCTCCGTCATGCTTCCTCCTTTTGAGAACGTCCCAAGCTATCAGATGCATTTTCCTGGATTTGTCATGCTGGTTCCAAAAAAAATCTCTGCTTAATTTCTCAATTTCCGAAAGGACTCATTTCGGAACCAAGGTTGATTGCATCTGGTACTGAGGAATGGCTAAAAGAATCGACTTGATGAGCACTGTTCGGCCTGCCATACTCAGATACTTGCCCTTCCAGCTGGACAACTTAGATCTCACCTTTTAAAGAAGCGGGGCAAAGGTCATCTTGACCATGCGTTTATGAAGAAGTGGGACCCCCAAATATTTTCCAAGGTCAGTAGTGAGCCCAATCCCCACAATTTGGCTCATCTCGAGAGCCCTATTAAAGTGGACATTCTTGGACACAAACATTTTAGACTTATTCAAATTTATCTTGTGACCGGAAACCCTGCAAAACAATTCCATAATGCTTCTAATCTCCTCCATTTGGTCATTTGAGGCTTCACAGAAAAGAAGAAGGTCGTCGGCAAAGAAAAGATGAGAAATACAGGGGCCAGAGGCGCTCAGTTGAAGGGGTCTCCAGTTCCCCAAATCAACCTCGCGGTGGATAAGCTGGCCGAGAAGCTCCATATATAGGACAAAAAGATAAGGGCTCAAAGGATCACCCTGCCTCACACCTCTTGAAGGGATGAAAGGGTCTGACGGAATTCCATTCCAGATAATGCTCATGGAGGCAGAGGAAACACAGCTCATAATCAGCTTAATGAAGTCCGCACGCAAACCAAGGCTATTAAGGGTAAAATCTAAGAAACGCCAATCCAGCCTGTCGAAAGCCTTCTCCATGTCAACTTTCACAGCTATGAAGCCTTTTTTCCCTCTCTTATTCCTCACGGTATGACTAGCCTCTTGAGCAATGATGATATTGTCCACACTTTGTCTTCCGGAGATAAAACTGCATTGGTTCTCTGCGACAAAGTAGTCCATGACAACTTTAAAACGGTTGGCAATAACTTCGCATTCTATTCGTTCCTCAATTAATCACTATCAAATCAAACATACTATTCATATCTCCTTTTTACCTTGTCTTTTAAAAGTCACTAAATTTCATTTTTCTGTTTTTCACTGCGGCAGTATTATTCAAACACCACTTTAATTTTATAATCTCAAATTAATTTTGTTATCAAAAAAATTATATAATTAACTATAAGAATATAATAATTAAAATTTTATTTTAATAAGAAATCACTTATTTAGAATTTTAAAATTTAAATGGTATTTTTTTTATCTTTTTTCTTTCTTTATTAAAATTGTTGACAACTCTCTTGCAACACAAATTATTATGTTGCAAGAATCATATACCAATGTGCTAAAAGACATTTTTTTCCGTTAACATTAGATAAAAATGGTATTAAAGTCACCTTGAAGAAAATTGATCAATAGGAAAAAAAATTATACCCAATAATTTCCGATAATAGTTGTCAACATATACACGCACAAAGGACAATTGTAGACCATATACTTTACATGCCGGCAAGAATTTCATTTAGGGCCTGGTACGCGGAAGATTTAAAGGGGGTAAGGAATTTTGAGAAGAGAAAGGAAGAAAAAGGAATATCGTAATGGGTGATGGAAGATGAGTTGTTTGGTAGGAAGAAAATTGAGGAGAACTTGAGAAAAAAAAAGATAAATACCTATTTTACCCTCAACATAAGTTAATAATTATATATTAATTAAATTTATATTTCAATTCATAAATTAAATAATTAGTAGTACAATAATTTAAAAATTAAATAAAATGAATAAATTATAAATTATAATTTAAATAAAAAAATATTTATTTATTAATGAAATTTGAATTTGTATAGCGGGAATTTTGAAAAGTTCAAATTTATTAATGAAGTTCGAACTTGTAAGACTAAAATTTTGAAAAGTTCGAATTTATTGATGAAGTTTGAACTTGCAATACGAGAATTTTGAAAAGTTTAAATTTATTGATGAAGTTCAAACTTGCAAGGCGGGAATTTTGAAAAGTTCGAATTTGATAAGTAAATTCTATTGAAAAGTTTGAATTTCCGGCCTTTTAATTTAAATATTTCAGGAACATTTTTATCTTTCAGATATTCCTTCACTGAAGGAACTTAGGATCCCACCAATTTTGGTGGGATCTCATCTTCCCATAAATAAGGGAACATTGATGGGTTCGGGAACTTGAGTTCCTTAAAAGATTGAGTCAAAATTACGTACTAAATAAGGGAACTTATACATGTTCATTTCCCTTCTCACATCTTCCGTGATGCTTCTTGAGAATTTACATGGAGGACCATTTTGTCCATTATCAATGATTATTTATTTCAAAAGGTATCCTGTATATATATTTGATATATTATTATTAAATCGTATAAAAAAATATCAAGGAATATTGGGACAGATTTGTGAGGATATTTGAAACGGATTGCAATGGACGCGGTAGGGATGGGTGCAGGCGCTCAGCACTAATTTCTCGGACACAAATTATTTGTTTATGATGCGATTTCATATTTCCGTCGCTCGCAGATCCATCACAGGAAAAAAAAAATTGTGCCAAAATTTATATTTTCTTGAATTGTATTGATCAATAGAGTAATAGACATACGCATCATATTCCCTGCTCATCCCCAAATAAAAGGGTTTTTTTTTTATTTTTTTAAAAAATACTTCATGCACTAAAAATTAATTAGCTTAAGATACTGGGTGTTAAAAAATTATTTCAAATATTGAATGTTACTAAAAAATATTTCAGGATACTGGTGTTGTAAGAAAAATATATCTAAATATAATACTGAAAATTAATTAATTTGATATGCAAAGTGGTAAAAATATTTCAGAATATAGCATATAATTTAATTCAAATAAATAATAATATATACAAATATAAAAAAAAATAATCCCCACCATTTTGAAGAGATAAACTAAATTGAGATTTTACAATTAAGGCTAGAATAAATCTCTCAGCCAGCTCTTGTATTTATACTAAAGAAACTATATAACGTGTCGTTTATACTTCACCACAAATCATCTGTATTTTAGTTATCTAGCTTTGATATTTAAGAGCGGGAAACTAAAAAGTTGGATGTATAGTTAAGAAAAACAAGGAGGGGAAAAGATGAGGGATATGGGTACGTAAGAAAGATGAGCGGTCGTGACTTGTGATCTGTCAATAACTGAATATTTAGCAATGGGTGGAGAGTGAGAGGGCAGACAGAAAGAAACAACTGGAAATATAAGAGAAGAAGGAGAGACTGTGACGGAAGAGTGCTTAATTGGTTGGTCAAAAAGGAAAAGAGAAGGACAAGCAGAAGCAAACAGGCACATAGAGATCGAATGAAAAGAAGTACTGAAGCAGTTAAGCGATGATGACACTCAGGCGCCAAATAATGCGTTTTGGAATTGGATAACAACACAACAACCCTCCAAATCAAAACAACAAGCTTGTCAAACACCTATACACACATATGGTACTACTCATCACCCCGTTCTAGATGTATGATATTAGCTAATCCATCGGCATTTGGGGTTTATAGCAACCGATTAGTCTGGTTCGTAGGGAAAGTGGTATCTTAAATTTGCCTTCATTTTGATTTTAATCTCTCAAGCTTCATTTAGTTAAGACCATTGGTCCTTAACTTAATAAAAATCTGAACTATTTTATCCCTAGAGATATCAAAATTATTGGTTTGAAATTTGAATGATCAAATATGATATTAGCCCAAAATAAATTCTTCCTAACTAAATATTCTACTTTATACACAGCTTGAAATCTGAACTCCAAATTAGGATAGAAGTCCCTATTTAAGCCATTACTCCCTTGTGTCTCTACTACAGACCTTCATCTTATAGACTCTTTAGTATATGATGGTATATAGCAAGTCATTTGGAGAGTCATTAATTTTTTTTCCTAATTTTATCTATATAATTAATATTTAAATGTGACTCTTCATATATTTTATTCATTTTAATGAATTAATAATCATTTTTTAATTTATTTCATTTGATTGAAATTTCCCTATAATAAGTACAGAAAGTTTTTTTGCCAACGTACGGAAAGGTATACCTTATTAACAGATTTTTTGAAAAAAAAAATTGGAGAAACACACAAATTGGCTGGTACATGCATGGGGACTAGTTATTTAAGGGATGGAATGTCGTGGGAGGAAAGCACGGTCCGGTTTCTCGCACGATCCATTTTCTTATCATCTTTTATAATCTTAAATCATGGCTGCCTAATTAATTTCAAAGATTAAAAATAAACTACATTATTAAGTTATCACTCTTTTAATTTTTTTCTTTTTCTAAGCAACGGTTTAGATGAACTCTTCTTTCCAATCAACAGTTTCAATAAACTCATGAAAAATGAGATAATAAGAGTATCTGTTTCGAGTCTTTGCCTCATGTTATTCATTCATTGGTCCCCATGTCCCATGACCCCTTTAATGCAACGGCTACTCTTCTTCCTCAAACACTGCGGGTACGGATCTGGTGCTGCACCTCATATCAACGCGTGCCGTGTACCCGCTTTCAGGTTGGTTCGTTATATTAATCATTTTTTTTATAATAGTTTTTTTTTTTGAATTACAATGACCAGAGTAAACTCTGAAGAGTACAAAACCAAAAAACTAATCCCGGTAACAGGGGGAAAAACCCAAATGTTGGCTCATATCAGCCAATATTTGGGACGAACAGAAATCTGGAGGGTGCTGCAATAAAGATAGATTGCTGTTCGAGTCCAAAGCCATTTTTGCCAAATAATCTGCACAACGAAGGGCTTCTCTGTGGGAATGATGAATCTCTAAGTCCCAATCTCCATAAATGAGCTCCCTAGCTTCCTCTAACTCATCATGTAGCGGATGGGATTGACCAGTTGGGTGAAGTAGCAATTGAAGTGCTTTTATTGAGTCAGAGAATAACTTAATGCTAGCAAATTTCAGTGTTTTGCAAAGCTTTAGTCCTACTTTGATAGCTTGTACCTCTGCCGCTGTTGAGCCAAATGTGGTGCCAATATTCTGTTGGAACCCACAGATCCAATGTCCTGAAATGTCACGAACCACTCCTCCTACTGTAGAATTCCTGTGAGCATCTACTGCAGCATCGACATCAACCCGAATGAATCCATCAGGTGGGGCCGTCCATCTTTCTGAGCCTCTGTCAGGTACTCTGAAGATCTTGTGCCTGATTTGTCCATCAACTATTCCTTTATAATAGTTATATGGATCATTTGTGTATTTCAAAATATCTGTCCCTATTAAGTGAGTAATGTGACAGTCCCAGGCTTTTAAATGAATTATGTAGACTGATATTATATATTTATAAGTTTTTTTAATTAATTCTCACATATTAAGAAAAATTAGTTAATTCATTAATTATGGGTTAAATTTTTAATTTCGTCCTTATCTATGATTAGTTCTAAAAATCAACATGAATAAATTCCTTTTGTTTATATTACAATTAATAGGAGTTAAAAAATATAAAATGCATTTATTATCTTAAAAATGAATTTATAAATAAGATCAAAGTTTTTGATAAAAAAAGATTTATAAATATGATCAGAATAATATATACAGATACGTCAGACCCGTACATTTTTTATACGCATGATTCCAATCGTTCGAAATTTTTATTATGTTAATTAAATTTTAATATTGCTCACGACCTTACATGGATCTCAGAATATGTAAAAAAAAAAGTAATTAATTTTTATAATCATTTAGCCCGTCCAAACTTTATCCCAGCACTTGAAGTGGGACTTGACGTGTTATTAATTATCATGCAGTGTGTCCCTCCTCCTCATTGGGTTCCGGCTTGTACTTTTGCGTTTGTATAGTTTCTATTTACTCGCCTTTTTTTGTATGCATTCTGAAAGAGATACAACATTGATAGATCCATCACACTTTAATTAAAAAAAAAAAGGACTAGAGTTATTATTGTTATTATTAATTAGGTGCCGTTTCTTACTGCCAATCTAGATTCCATTTTTTCTACAAAAGCATTATGCCCTCTCCTTGCCTCAACGGAAACTTGCTTGTGTGTAAAAAACATGATGATATAGCTCCCAGTTGACGAAAATAAATAACAAGGGTTTCATTTTTTTTCCGGTTTTAAATGACAGAAAATATCACCCGTTAATACTGATAGCAACGTGATTTATTAGTCTTATGTCTGTACAGAAAATATAATCTGGGACGGCCAAAAAAAATTAAGGACAATAGTAGTAGTTTAGAAAATAAATTAGAAATAAAAAAAATCTCTTTTCTCCTGCTAAGCATAATAGTAGGAGTAATACTTTTTGCTAAGGCTACATGTAATATAGGGTGTGTTTGTTTTGAGGAGATGGGAGGGGGAAGAGGTGGTAAATTACAATTTTGGATAGGAGAAATAAAAAATTTACCTTTTCATTTTTTTAAATATTGGATTCCCACTCAAAATTTACCCTCTCATTTCTTTTAAATTTTGGGTTCTCGCCTAAAATTTAAATACCTTCAACCTTAGGTGTGTGTTTGGATGAACTTTTTTTAATAGCTTTTACGACTTACGAGATAAGTTTGTGAGAGGAGTTTTGTCTCGGGCGCAAACCATGGTTTGGAAAGCTCCCAAACACACACCTAAAAAGATAATTTAACCTCCTCTCCTTCCTTCCCCTCCCCTCAAACCAAACACACCCTAATGAAACGCTCACCAAACAATCTGGAGTTTTAAATAAAATATTGTTTTTGAGTGGCACAATGAAGGACAACTGAATGGCCCAATTGAGCATTAAGGAACCTCCATCAAGTTAGGCCGTTCCGATCTGTCTAATATAGGCCCAATATCAAAGCCCAATTCCGCTTCCAAATTTTGATTGGACTTGGAAGTCATTGACAATAAACAAACCAAATGTATCGTGATTAATCAAGCAACGATAGACCTGGTTTGGGGTGAAATTTGGGGCTAAATGTAATTTTTTTCCATTTTTTTTATTTTTGTCATTTTTCTCTAAATTAATTTGCATAACTTATAAATTAACATACAATCTAATGTTACACAAAATGTTTTAAGGAGATCATATCAAATATAATTAAATAATTTATTTAGCTTCATTAATCTTAATGAATTAAATTAATAGTTGTTTTTGAGGACAAGAAGAATAAGAGTATGTTTATTTAGATGACAACAAAAGTTTGGGTCACATGCATTGGAACATTACACGTAACTACACAATAGCCATATCTAAATATTTTGAAGCCTATTAACTAAAGTGCCTATTTGGATTAACAGTAGAAGCTATTTTTCTAATATTATTTATGATGTACGTATTTGTATGTGAGAGGAGTTTTGTTTTGATTTTCGTGAACGTGATTTTGCAACGCTGATTTAAATAGACCCTGAAGTGAATAGTTGACCTGACTCACCTAAATCATAAATTCACAAACGAAGAGTACCAGCATCAAAATACAGACACACATGTATAATTAATTTATGGTAGTCTGCATTGTTCATAATTCATAAATAACATGACTTATTTATCAACCACAATGCAGATAGTATACAATAACACATAGGCACACACATAAGCAATATCCATCTACACCAAACGTGTTTAATTATATACTAGTTACTATAAATATATACACCGCTTAGGCTGTGAACAATTATTCTCATTTTACGCTTCACCATATTTTTTTGTAAATATTATATATTGTATGTATGTGATTTGATATAAATAAATTATAGTATCTAAATCTTGTACATTTCTTGTTGATTCGTTGGTAAGAGTGCTTTGTGCTTCTATGAATTTAAATTTCAATTTAACCAAAAATTTTATGCAAATTAATAGTATATTAATATATTTCTCAACAAAAATGTTTGTCAAATTATTTATTTACATTGTGTATGGGAAAAATTTTGCAAACAAAGAAGCTAATAACATACTTGAGCTTTTATGTTGAAAATTGTTAAGATATTGTCATATCTTATATTAATATTTAGTATATTCTCATATTAAGATATTATATATCTTCTGTTGATATTATTATTTGATTAGGTTTTAGGATTATTCTAAATTTATCTATATAAAGGCTCTTGCTCATTTGTTTGTACTAGAGATTGAGTATTAATAATTCAATAATATTCAGAAGGTGTTGTTTCCTCTCCACTTTAAATGGTAAAGAAGAATAAAAAATAAAGATTTGGAAAAGAAATAAACTTCAAAAAATGTCCCAAAGAAATTTATAAGGAGAGAGAGGCCTAGCAGAGGTAAGAGTCTAATCCCTAGTGATTAAGGGTATGTTTGAGAACACGGTAGAATTACCCAAAAGCCCAGTTATATACTAAAAACTCAGTTGACTTGGAATCATTACATTTGACAAAACATCGATTGGCATTGGGTTTTTAAACAAAAAGGAGCTTCTAATAGAAGCTCACCTAAGGTGCTTTTTCAGGTGTTGAGAAGCTACTTCAAGTCTTCAATGGTGTGGCAGTAATTCTCAATTTCTATTGACCCATGTTTCTTTTCTTTACTTGCTGATATCACATTGCTTGTAAATAATAAAAGGGTTGCTTTGTGTACTTGCCTGTTACGAAAATGAGAAAAATGCTCATTTGGCCTTTATTTTCTTATTATTTTTTCTACTTTTATTATTTTATCAAAATTTTTTAATATTTTTTCACTTCAATTATCACAATATATACAATTAATATATATATATATATATGTGTGTGTTGTATTTAATAAAATTTGTGCCTTTTTTAGTCATTTCCTATCTAAACGAGTTTTTCAAATACTAATCCAAATAAGTTTAAGATTAAAAAAAAGTTACTTATATCACCGTCAATCCAAATACAAATCACATCTATAATTTTACTTTTTCAAAAATCGATCTGGCAAAAGAAAGTTTATTTTCCAAGGTTAATCTAGTGTATGTTTGGCAAACACCAAAACCATGGTTTGTATAATTCGAGATAAAACTCCTCTCACACATTTATCTCATAAATAATAAATAAAAACTATTAAAAAAAATTAATCCAAACACAAATCCAGTATGCACGAACGAGGGACGAGAACAATGGCGGTACAGACAAACAGAAGAGACTGAAGCAAGTGTAAAACACCGACACGTTGGCTTGCGCGCCTATCAAATCCACGTTCCTCACATCCCCTCCTTGTTCATAACTTCTTGCTAATTGGCTACGCTACGCGACCAAAAGGAACAATTCTATATTCTCCTCAATCCTCACATCCCTAGACGCAAAATAAAGAAAAGAATTTGATAACGAGGCTTATCAACCTCACTGTTCGCTCCTTCTAGTACTGAGCTATTCGGGCTACCCTCAGAGGCCTGATGGTGAGAGTAATTCCCATGGCGTCTTCGATTCGACCTTCTCTCTCTTCCTTCAGGTTAATCGGTGGTTCTCGTTTCATCCCTTCCCTCTCTTCCTATAGCCGTTCTCGGCGCCTCTCCTTCTCTCATCTGGGCAGCGGTAAAGTCCCTCTCTGACCCTTTTCAGATTCCAGTGCTCTTATTGCTAAAGCTCTGTTATTTTCGTGAAGTATCAAATCACATTGCAATTGGATTTTTGTTTTGGTGAATACATCTTTAGTCACTGAATGATTTATAGTTTGATGCGTTTTCTTACCGTTTCCGGGTGAACTCGAAGACCTGACAATTTTTATTCCAAGTTGGCAGTTTCACATTAGAAATAATAGTCGGCTCTTTCATTTAAATAGAGTTGGATTTTTTACGGCTATGATTAGATTTATGTCAGTGCTATCCTTCAATTATGCTTGAACTTATTTGCCTGAATGATTATTTCAAAGGACTGAGCATTCACTGTCCCCCATTTGATACGTGCGTAATTTCATTTCCTTTTTTTTAATTGCAAGTAGCCGACTGCACTTAATTGTAATCAACCACTGCAGTGTTTTCTTTCTTCGATTCTTTGCTCTGGCCTGTGTCGAAGTGTCAGATATTGTTCTTTCAAAGGGGTGGGAAACTAGGAACTGTTGCTATTGTTCACTCGTTGACTGAAGCCCGGAAGCTAAAAAATAAGAAGCTTTATGTAATTGCGTTATTATGTATTTCAAATTAAATTATTTTGAGGCTTCAGATGTTTTGAAATACATTCTATCTGATAACTGGCTGTCTTTCGCAAAACTATCATGGACTATATGCAATTCATATTTTTGTTATTATATCTTCCTTTTTTTTAAATGCATCAATTTTCATTCTGTATTTTACTTCAGTGCCACTGACCTGCATATTGAGGAAAGTAGACTCTGATGTTGCTGCTCTGCCAACATTCTTATTGGATAGAGTACTTTATATTACATTGATACTGATTATAGATTATATTCTACATTTTAATTAATTGAGATGAACTGAAATTGTTATGGGTTGTTGTACAGCTATTCCTCAGTCCCATAGCTTTGGCCTGAAAGCACCCAGGCTTTTCAGACGAGATGGTAACTGCATGGGATTGATAGCAACTGGGATATCATGCCAGGCAAGCACAGCTGCTTCACCAGAAAATGTACTTGAGTGGGTCAAACAAGACAAGAGAAGAATGCTTCATGTTGTTTATCGTGTTGGTGACTTGGACAGGACCATAAAGTATAATCAAATGAAAAACAAATTGCTTATCTCTAGAATCTTATGTAGTCTTCAATAGAACCAAATGGTGGAATAATTTTTTGAGGGAGAAAATGTTTCTTATTTCAGATTTTATACAGAATGCCTGGGAATGAAGCTGCTGAGAAAGCGTGACATACCAGAGGAGAGATATACTAATGCTTTTCTTGGATATGGTCCCGAAGATTCGCACTTTGTTATTGAACTGACATACAGTGAGTCTCTGACTAAGTTCTTGATCTCCTCTTAAGATGAAAATTCCAGAACTTCTTAACAACCTGCCATATTGCAGCTTGCACTTTTTGATGTCAATTATATAAGCGCATGCAGTAGAAACCTTCATGTTTATATTCATTTCATGTACGAATATTTCAGATTATGGAGTTGACAATTATGATATTGGAACTGGATTTGGCCATTTTGGTATTGCTGTTGAGGATGTAAGTTTGTCGAACTTTTATACCCTTTACTATTGCCCTATCTTACTGTTTTTGTTTCTGGCAGTTCCTTTATTCTCAGTATGCATGCTACCTAGTCCATAATTGCTGTTTTTTCTTTCTTCTCTTTTGGATGATGTAGCATGGTATGGGGGGCCCGTTTTATTCATTGCTACATTCAAACTTCTTCTCTATGGATGTTTTTAATTGATATCTTCAATGGAAATTCTACTAGGTTGCAAAAACAGTAGAACTTGTACGGGCCAAGGGTGGCAAAATAACTAGAGAGCCTGGTCCTGTCAAGGGAGGCAAAACAGTAATTGCATTTATTGAGGATCCTGATGGTTATAAATTTGAACTTTTGGAAAGAGGACCCACACCTGAGCCTTTATGCCAAGTAATGCTTCGAGTAGGTGATCTTCAACGTTCCATTGAATTTTATGAGAAGGTGAGGGTCTGTGCTATTTCGATGCTTGCTTATGGTCTTTCTGTTTATGTTGCCCTGTCCTAAGTCATTTGCTGTGTGCTTGCTGTTTAGGCTCTTGGTATGGAGCTTCTACGAACAAGGGATAACCCAGAGTACAAGGTACAATGCCATACTTTGTTTATGCACATTTCAGCTCTCCTTAATAAAATGTGCTTAGTACTCGGCAGGTTAGATCTTATTATTCAGTGAAACATCAGGTTTTTGTCTCCTGCACTACAGTTACTATTACCCTATCACCTGTACAGAAAAAATAAGCTTGAGGGTAAGAAATAGATTGTTGTTTGAATAAATCAAGAGAAGGAAATGACCAAATCTGCTGAGATGTGATTTTTCCATGGAGGAAATTTTCCTTCAAGAGTACTGTTATTCTACCAATATTTATGCATTTTAGTTTTCTTGTCGATTATTCTTGAGTATGTCTTGTTTATGAATTGATTCTCACAAATATGCTATGTTACTCTCTGCCCAGTTGTTTGGTTGACATGCAGGGTGTTATTGAATCAAAACCCAAAATGGAGGGGAAGACTGATCATAATTCTTGTTTTTACTTTTTCTTTTTCCCCCCCCAAAAGATCCTAATTCTTGTGTACCCAAATGCCAAATTCGCCCGTTTATTAACTATCCAAAATTTTACATTAGAGTAGGCTGGGCTCAACTTAAGTAAAATTGTTAGGTTAACATGTTGTTTTAGTAGAATTATTAGAGGCAGTTATGGATATAATCTCTGTATAAATCCTCCGGAATCACAACTGAACTTTACTTCTGTTATATTCTGATTTATATTTGATTTTAAAAATTTAGTATACTGGCCTGTTGTTTCAAATCTTGAGATGTATTGACAATTCTGAGGTCCCATCTTGATTGCTTTTATGTCTCCAAAAATGTTCATTATCACCTTTATTTAGTACTTTGGTCATGTGGTTTCCTCTTCTTTACCTCTGACCTTTGATTACCTTTATCTTTTGGCAGTATACCATAGCAATGCTTGGTTATGGGCCTGAAGATAAAAGTACTGTTATGGAGTTGACTTACAACTATGGAGTGACTGAATATGAGAAGGGAAATGCTTATGCTCAGGTAGACAGTAGTTCTTCTATTTCAATTATTTATATCCTTTTAAAACTTCTGCTGATGTTTTTATTGTGCCTGTGATATTTCAATTTCGTTTTTGTATTAACTGAAGCAGATGTAGTTTTGATAGGAGGTTTTCTTTAAAAGTCAACTACATCGTGTTTCTTCATAGAAGTTTTTCACCTCCTGTTGGACGATCCTTTCTCAAATTTAATTCCTTTTTCTTTGTTTATCCTTTACAGATTGCAATAGGCACCGATGATGTCTACAAAACCGCCGAAGCTGTTAAACTTGCTGGAGGAAAGATTACCCGGGAAGCTGGACCACTACCTGGGATCAACACAAAAATTACAGCATGCTTGGATCCTGATGGTTGGAAGACGGTATGCATCTGTGGAATTTTATTACTCTGCAAATTTTTACATGAAAAAGTTATTATGATAGAGTTGAGAGTATCATGGTACACACACTTGGTTTATGAAAAATTTCTTGATACCAATATGGGGTATTGTGACATGACTTTTTAAAAAGGGGGGTTTTGAGACATGTTCTCTCTCACCATTTTTAATTCTGTCAGAGAATGGTTTTTTTTTATTTGGGCCCCGGGGGGGGGTTATTGTGGTGGTTATGACAACTGCTACCCATGCTATATCTGTCAAAAATATTCTGGAAGATCAATGAAGTTCTCATACCCTGTCGTCATCTTCACCATGCCTGATGGCTGTAGAATTCATTCAAGTGACTAAGGTCATCATAATTTTCTGAGTGACCCTACAGATACTGAACTCTCCACATGCTGATACAGTTCCAGAGTACTGTTCCTTCTCTTGCCTTCAAATTGGAGATGCAAATAAATGGCTTCTAAGTTTTGAATTCCAAAAAATTGGTAAATTGCTCATTTGCTGCATTTGAGTGATGTGTGACTCCACACCTAGAACCTGGTGAAACTTTATCTTCTCAAGGACATCTGTGTGTCTATCTTCTTGCTCCTGGTCCCTGAAACAACCACCAGCTCCCTAGCTCCTCAATCAGCATGCATTTTTTTCATCATCTGTTCATTTTTGTGGGAGAAATGTAGCAATCTATCATTTCTTTTTGATAAATATTATAGCTTTTGTCTTGATGTTTCCCTCCAATGTACAGGTGTTTGTAGATAACGTCGATTTTCTCAAGGAGTTGGAGTAGTGTCTGTTTAAAAGCGCCATGGTAGCAATCCTGGGAGGCTGGAATCAAAATCACTCGCGGTGTTCTTTATTGAAGCTGTCGCTGATCCGGAGAATGTATCATATTCGATTCCGATTTTTGTAGATAATGAATTATTTACTGTTGGCTCAAAAAAATAGTTAAGAAGGAGGACGATTGACTATGGCAATAAAACTTGGTGTGATGAAGCAAGCTTGATCTCTTCAACCACGCATTCATAATTTCAGATGTTTTCCTCATCTTCATTGGTTCACAACGATGCTCAAGTGTAAGTTTTGTATTTATAACAATGTGCAAGTGTCACTATTTCCAAAAAAAAAAAATTATGCGCAGGTTCTTTAGAGCTTAAGATTTGCTTTCTTGGAAAAAAGGGTGGCGAAGTGAGATATAAGATAAAAAGCCAAAAAAAAGAAGAAGCGGTGCATGGCATAAAAAACCCAGAACAAAAATTATACAAGAACAGATTTGTAATGGGGGTGCGAGTTAGATCGTTGATTTGGGAAGAAGGGAGGCGAAGTAAGAGAAATTGAGCTGCGCATGCCTGCGACAATCACAACAAGGGGCTGTGTATTTTTTTTTAAAAAAAAATTGTTAAATTGTAAAATTTAGTGCCACGAGTATAATATACATAAGCATGTCTCTTGCCACCTTGCAATTGTCAACGCTAGCATGTCATCTTAACAGTCATCGTTAGGTTTACATCAGAGTGGGGTGAAATTGCAATATTTGGTTAACTTTCGAACAATATTGCTCCCAAAAAAAAATTTCGGCCACCCAACTCTTTTGAATAAACTTTCAGGTCAAAAATGACATTAGCCCTAGGAAATCATGGGCAATCTTCCCATCATTTCTTTTTTTTTTTTTTCATTTTATTAAATATATAATGAAGAGTTAAGGTGCAAATCCCCTCAGAAAATATTGGGAGAATCTCAATGTTGACTTGGAAATTTTTTTTTAAATCTCATTATCATCCTAAAAATATAAAAAATATAATAATGTAGTCCTTATTTTAATAACCAATTATGTTGACCGTCAGTTTTGACTAAAATTATTTACTAGGCAACTACATGTACTCTAGTTTTTTGACTCATTTCTCTCCCTCCTTCACATTATATTATGGGTTAAGTAGCAATTTTGCCTTGGAATTTTTTTTTGTCTCAATGTAGCCTCGGAAGTTATAAACGGAGCAATGTTGCCCTCAGCTAACGTTGTCGAAACATTGACAGTTAAATTGACAACGTGTGCTCAAAAAACAACACAGTGTTAGTTTAGTTGGGATACACATGGAGGAGTACTGTTGAGTAGGAGGATTGAGAAATATATGAGGTTAAGTTAGATAAAAAAGTTAGTGGTAAAAGCAAAAGAGAAGAAAGCCATGGGGATTCCCGAACAGAAATAAGATCAAAAGGTGAAGTTAGTTAGTTAGGGTTCGAAAAAGATGACGTTGGCAGAGGAAGTGGAGCGCATGTGCTCGTGAGACGTGTACGAGAGGGGAAACAAAGGTAGAGCAGAGATTCGTCCGGATTAAAGAGGTATGGAATCTGAAATTGTTTAGAAAGTGTGTGTATTTGATGTATGTTATAATTCTTCACAGTGATTTCACGATATGACCCTTGTTTTGTTTGTTTGTGGGTGAAAGTTTTTTTCCTAAATACTATAGGGTTTGGGTGAGATGGGTTCGAAAAGCAGTGCGGAGCCTTGTAGTGGTCTCGATGGTAGTCCTGATTTTGGGTACAATTGGGGAAAATCGCGGGTGGTGGAAACATTTTACCGTGAGGTTGACAATGCAAAAAAGATGGTGTCAAAAACAAAAATGAATCTATGGTGTGATGCCATGGATATGCCTATTTGTGACAAAGATGATGGTGGGGATGTGTCTTATTGGAGAGAGAAGAAAAATTATCTGGATGTAATGAGAAAAAACCTATGTGAGTTCTCGAAGAAGATAAAAGATGTTGTTGTGGAGTCTATAAGTGTTGATGCAGGAAGGGAAGTAGTAGAGGGTGTTGATGGGGATGCAATCGATATTGAAGCTTGGTATGAAGCAGCTGAGATTGTTGGAGTTGAGGGGGTTGATGTCCCAGCTGGCGATAAAGCAGTTGGGGGTGTTGGTGGCGATGCAATTGAGGTGGATGTGGTGGAAACATTACATGACAATGGGGAGAATGATAATTTAAGTGCAAGTGAAGGTGATGAGGAAGAGGGTGATGAGTCTGATGAAGGTGGTGAAAGTGAAAGTGAAAGTGAAAGTGGTAGTGATAGTGATAATGAAGAATTTGTTGTACGAGATGATGAGGTGTTAGTTGATGATGGTGAGGATGGGTCTGACTATGAGGATGAGGAGTCTGATGATGAAGTGGGCCAAATTCGAGGATATGGGCCTTTACCTAAAGTGAGAGGGATATCACAAAACATTGGGCCAAATGGGAGACCCTTTTTCAAGTTGGAGTCAACCTTTGGGAATAAAAAGCAGTTACTTGCAGTTATGGATCGGTATGCAATAAAGACAGGAGTTAATTTGCACCTAACAAAAAGTAAGCCATTTAGAGTGAGGGCTCGATGTGAGAAAGGTTGCCCTTTTGTCCTTTTTGCCTCCAAAGATGGATCCAACCCAGGGCTTGTTGTGAAGATCTTAAATCTGGAGCATAGTTGCAGCAGGGTCTTCAAGAATCTGAGGGCTTCCGTAAAGTGGCTGGCTTGGTACTTCAAGAATAAGGTGCAAGAGCGGCCACAGTATAAGGTGGCCGACATGAAGAAGGATTGTCGAGATGAGTTGATATTGCATGTCAGTATTTTCAAATGTAAAAGGGCGAAGAAGAAGATTATGGAAGAGATGGAAGGGAGTTATGTAGATGAGTTCAAGAAGCTAGAGGCATATTGTCATGAATTGAAGACTTCTAATCCCAGATCTGATATCTCAGTTGAAATTAGCAAGGAGGCGCTTGAAGGTGGAAGGAGAGTGTTCAGCCGCATGTATGTGTGCTTCAATACTGCTAAGGTATGAAAAACAATGCTTATTACTTGTGGAAAATAGTGCTTATTACTTGTGGAAAATAGCGCTTATTACTCTTGTTTCCTTCCTAGACTGGCTGGAAGGCGAGATGCAGGCCTATCATCGGAGTTGATGGAACATTTCTGAAGAGAAATGCCAGAGGCATTATGCTAACAGCCACCGGATTGGATTCAGATGATTCATTGTACCCGATAGCCTTTGCAATCACACAAAAGGAGAACACTCATAATTGGAAGTGGTTCTTCCAGTGGCTGACGACGTCGTTGGACTTGGACAATGGTGAGCATGTGACTATTATGTCTGATATACAGAAGGTTAGTTGTTTTAATTGAAATTCGTGCAGCTTTGTTTTTTTATGTCATACAAGTTGATTGCTGTATCATATAAGTTATTTAGTTCATTATCTATTGATCCTTTAACCTAAGGAGCCATCATGATTTTTGTGTCATATTATTATAATTTTTGTATCATATATTCAGAAGTTAGGAATGTATACAAGTTTATTTCGTTCATTATATTTTATGTACCCACAATTTTCTGTACCAATACAAGTTGTTTTAATGTTCTTGTTATGATTTTTCATGCGTATATACAAGTTGATTTTACTTAAGTCGCTTTTTCATGAAGGTTCTAATATTACATTTCTTGATAGGGTTTGATTAACGCTGTGTTTGATGTTTTACCGTTGGCTGAGCATCGATTATGCGCGAGACATATCTATGCCAATTGGAGCAAGGCGTGGAGAGGAAGAGAGTTCAAGAAGAAGTTTTTTGCATGTGCATGTAGCACCTTTGCTGAACAATTCAAAGACAACTTGACTGCAATTGGGGATTTAAATGAAGAAGCAGCAAAGTCAGTGGTCACATATCCTGTGCAATGCTGGGTAAGGGCATATTTTAGATGTAAATGTCTTTCTTGGATAGTGAACAACAACCTTAGTGAAAGTTTCAATGCGTGGATTTATGACTATAGGTTTTTACCTATTATACGGATGATAGATGCAATTAGGATAAAAATGATGAGTAAGTGGGCAGAAAGTGAAATAAATGTGCATAAATGGAGAGGTAACTATAGTCCCAAGTGTGTTAGTTTATATGAGACAAATAAGGAGCTGTTAATGAGGTGTACGATGTTTTTGAATGGTTATAATGCGTATGAGGTATGTGAAGGGGAGGATAGGCATAATGTGTTCATAACTAGAAAGCAATGCACTAGTAGGGAATGGGATCTTACTGGTATCCCATACCAGCATGCTATCTGTGCTTTATTTCATACTCAAATTGACCCTGTTACTCAAATTTCAAGATTTCATCACAAAGACAGATACCTATCTAGTTATAGAACTAAGTTCCAACCTGTTAGAGGCAAGAGTTTTTGGCAAGTTGACAAGTTGACCCTATGGAGCCACCCCCATTGTGTAGCCAGGCCTCTTGTGGAGAGGGCAACAAGCTATAACAACCTCACACCTTCTTGCACACAAGGAATCCATGATTCCAACTATTAGAACTAGGAAGAAAGCCCCTGTAAGAAGAGGCAGATGAAGGGGAAGGGGATAATTCTGTACTTGTGGTTTTATTTTGATCATTGCCACTTGATGTTGGCATGTTTTGATTTATGTTGTGCCAAGTGACTCTTTTGTTTGAAAATTATGATATACCTATTGTCACTTTAGGATTAACTATTTTGTTTGAAACACATAATCAACACTACCACTTGATCTTGGAATTTTTTTTGGGTGATGACAAGTACAATTTGTTAGTACCGGATAAGCTGTTTTAAAGTTGCTATTTGTAACATCTAATTATGCATGTAAGTTGCAGAGGAGAGAAGTAATTATTGATCTTAACTTGTGTCATTTTTTATGTGTCTTTTTAAGGAGTCATTATTGATCTTGCACACTCGTGCGCAATATCGTTGCAACATTTTGGTGCTGTTTGTGCATCTACATAATAACTGAACTTAGAAACTAACCAAACAAAAGCACAATATCACAAACTAATCAAACAAAAGCAGAATAAGTGTGATAGTCTCAAATGTGTTTTAGGGACTATCTTTCCCATAATGGTAGTCTTCATCTGTTTCTAACAATTAACAAAGAGCTTACCAACTAACCAAACAAAAACAAAATATCACAAAATAAGAACTAGGACATTGGTTCCTA
The DNA here is from genome assembly GCA_963242795.1 of Inga leiocalycina. Lineage (NCBI taxonomy): Eukaryota > Viridiplantae > Streptophyta > Magnoliopsida > Fabales > Fabaceae > Inga > Inga leiocalycina. The sequence continues at coordinate 21,850,295 of OY725322.1, forward strand.
TAAACAAGTGAATTTTCAAGATAACTTGTTAAACATCATCATCTAGCAAACCAGGTTTGTACATCACTCATATTCCACTAACATGGTGGATTAAATTAGAGTTTTCAAAACAAAAGATTTTTCCCTACATAACACTTATATTGGACATTGGATCGAAACCCAAATCCTCCATTTAACATCGAAATAAAATTACAAATAAAACTCAAGTCGTTAATAATGCAGACAAAGCTAGCTTCAGTCTCCTTTCGTTCCTCCTCATTTTGCATAAATGGTTGCAATGTCATCTTCAATATATCCTGCAACTCCTTCCTCATCCCTTCTCCTCAGCCTCACCTTGCCATCATTAACCTTGTCCGCATGACGAAGGAGCTTGTTTATCACCTCTCTGGCCCTCTCTCCCATTTCATCGTCATACCATTGGAAAAAACCACACCTGCAATCCTAAACATTCAAATCACAAAAATCAACGGCTTCTAAACAAATACAAAGCCCCCTTAATGGCATAACAACAAAGTACACAATGTTTCCTTAAATATTAAATTTAACAAAAAATTGACACTTACATGTTTATAATTTTTGCATCCAAAGAATCTCCTACTTGGGTTTTGGTCGGTCCACGACGTACAAAGCGGCGAAACGACCCCACAATGACACATCCTCGACGGAACATCTTTTTCAACCTCCCCATGAATACGTTGATGCATCGTCACCCTCCTCCTCCTTGACGTTGTCGTTGATGCCGTCAACTCCCCCATTCCTCTTCTTTGATTGAGCCCTAGGTGGTGTGCCTTTTCAAATCGTGATGTTGGGAATATAGACACCCATGGTTAATCACTCTAACCTAACAGAGTCACACCACATTGAAGAAAAATTTGAACTCCAACGTGGCTCTCCCACATGACATCCGACGTGTCAAGTTATCCAATGTGGCCAACGTCCGTTGGACTCAACGTTATTTGAGGGTAACATTGCTTCGTTTTATAACTTCCGGGGCTACTTTTTTTTTTTTTTTTGAGATCAAAAAAACTTTTAGAGTAAAATAGCTCCTGACCCTATACTTCCAGAACAAAATTGCTACTTAACCCTTATATTATTTATAACCCATGAATATTAACCAAATCAATTAGACAAGATATTAGGCATAATCAACATTTGTCGTGCCAATGCGCTATCCACAATTTTTCTTTTAATCTTTTTAGCCAACGATTTTTCTATAAATCCAAAAACTTGTCTTTGATCGGCATGTACTACTATTTCCGTGTTAGCGCCATTTTCATGTCCGTCAAAACCCTCTAAACCCTAAAAAATTCGTTATTTCCCTGGTCTCGGTTCATCAAGCTCTTTTGCAGTGAGTGATACGGAGTTGCTTCCAGCAGGGAAGAGGAGCAAAGAATTAATGGGAAGTATCGCGATGGGCGAAGAAGAAAATCAAAGCCGAAACCCGGCCAAAAATAACAGCAAAAAGGGTACTTTGAAGGGTGAAGATGAAAATCAAAGCCGAAACCAGGCCAAAAATAACGGCAAAAAGCGTACTTTGAAGGGCGAAGATGAAAACCAAAGCCGAAATCCGGCAAAAAATAACAGCAAAAAGCGTAATGTGGAGGGCGAAGATGAAAATCAAAGCCAAAACCCGGAGAAATCTAACAGCAAAAAGCGTAAGGAAGTTTTTCCCTGGGGCAATTACAGGAATTACTATGGCTATCGAGTAATCTTCTTTCCCTTATCCTCGCTCCCCTCTACTTCATGCTGAGCACTGTTGTTCGTCGTTATCCTCTTATTTATTTTCACTCATATATACTGAAAAGAAGTGGTTTGACCCGATTTTCACTCTTTAAACAAATTCTGAAAAATGGTATTCACCAGTACTCCCAGTTTTCTTTCGCCTGTCACCCAATGGTTTTCCTTATCCTTCAGTGTATTGACCCGATTTTTCCTCCGTTGAATCTTCGTTTCTGTGTGATAATAGGATGTATTTCTATCTCCTTCCCTGAGTCACTTGGTTCGTTCCTTGTGGAGTGGTGTAAAGAAAGGAAGTGGGCTCATTCACTTCCATCCTTGTGTCACTCAGTCTTAGACTATACTATCTGTAGCTACAATTGTGCAATGCCTTGATAATAGGAGTGCCCATGCTATTTTAGGGTTAGCTGCTTTTTGTGTTCATAGTTAATTGATTTTGATGCTTACAATTATTGATGTTCCAGATAGGTCAAGACCTAAATGAAGATCCTCGATTGAAAGTCTTGAGGAAGGAATGGTTTGAGGGCAAGGATTGTCTTGATATTGGCTGCAACAATGGGAGAATTACCATCCAAATTGGTAATAATTTCCTACTTTTTTATTGCTCAACAATTGGCAAATTGAGATTCATGCAGTTACCTTACTTATTAATTAACCACCAAGATTATTATTGAAAATGAAACAATTTTAGTCTTTTTGTACTCTTTCCACAAAGTTTATAGAGATTGATTATCTTAATGCTTAAAAGGGCTTGTTTGATGCAGTGACTACACCTAGGTGACATAAATGAAGCTGGGCTTTTATTTTAATGTAATTTATAACCAGTTTTTGCTCATTTTATTTTATTTTTTACTTTTTTGTATGTTTATAAAGCACTAAAACAAAAATTACTTGGATGTATCTCTTGGATTATTTGTAGTATCCACGTTTTGTTTTACTGACTAACTTGATACTAAACTTTTAACCAAAGCTGCAATTAACCCTTGTGTACTCCTTAAAAAAATTGTATTTGTGCATTATAATGTTAATATTGAAGTCTAGACCACATGACCATGTCACTGTTGGCATCAAAAGCACAGTTGCTTTTGTTGTTGATTGTCATACCATGTTAACAGTCAGCACCACAGGCATTTAATCATAAAAGAGAACATGTAAGATTGGTGTTTTATTATAACCATTGTTGAGGTAAAACACACTTGCTGCTTTATTATTATTATTATTTTTCCTTGCTAGGCATAGTTTTTATTTTTCACTTGTAGTCACTGCTGTAATTGGCCCCCTATCATCTTGAATTTTATATGATTATGATGGTGATTGGGACTAGTGATACTTTAAAATTTACTTGCTAGATCTTTAGCTGGAATTAGGATATAGTAGTTGCAAGAAAAGAAATTATTTGCACCTATGTTGGTGAAAGTGGCTGCTTTGTTGCCTTTTGTTTTATTGGAGGCATGGAATGTGATTTTTTTTTCTTCTTCTAATTTTGAGCTCTTAAAACTTACATTTATATTTCTGATGTAATACTGTCATGTTGTACTGAATACTGCCCTTTCCCCCTCAGCAAAGAAGTTTCTCTGCCGGAGCATTCTTGGAATTGACATTGACTATAGTAAGATTCTTATCAATCTTTTTGTTTGTTCCTTAATGCTGTACTTTAGTTTGAAATGAACTTTGACTGTGAGTTTGTTGCGTGGTTTTCACAAGCATTCAAAATGAGAACCTCAAACGCAGAAGCTAATTCTTTATAATTTATATCTATTGGTGGTACCATACTCATTCAGGCTACTCAAGCTTTTGGGGGCACATCCTTATGGTCCTGCTTTTCCAGCACGAATATGAGAATGGTTTTGGATTGCTCTTTTCATCAAGTGGCTTTTGAGTCTCAAAAGTTTGAACTTGTTCTGATTCATACATAAAAAATAAACTGACAATTCTGGATTCCAGTTTGGATGCTTGATAGGAACTTAAATGAAGTAGTTTACATTAATTTGATTCATAAAATTATCAACAGGTAGCTGAAAGTTCTCTGTGTTTGCTCCCTCAAATTAGATAGCATGAAAAAGTGCTTAATTTATGTATTTTTCTTTTCCAATCTGCTAGATCTGGTTCAGGATGCAGACCGGAATCTGAGAAAAGCAGTCAGATTGGAATCTTCTGCCAAGAGACCTGCAAATGCCTCGAAGCTAAGAGCTGAGGACCGTCCTGATGGTAATCTAGAACAGAGTGTTACTGTTTCATCTAATGAAGAGCCAAAAGAGGTTTCAAGAGAACCTTCATCTAGGGAGGACAGAAATCTGTTTGATATTGTTTCATTCCGAACAGATAATATTGTTAAGAGTCATCATTCACCAGAAAAGCGCTATGATACTATTCTTTGGTTAGTTGCTGTTTTTACTGTTGTGTGTTGCACGATAAAACAAATTTTCAAACTTGCCTTTGGGAGATGAATATAAAGTTGTCTTTCTTAACTTGTTTTAGGGTTCTGATTCCTTATCAAAATTCCATTGCCTTAGTTATAGAGGACGGATGGAAACATAAATGCCAGCATTTGTTTTTTGCTTTCTTTTTCTCTATTTTTTTACTTGCTTATATAAGATAGTTGCTTTTTTAATGTATTACTTGCGTATTGGAATGTTGTCTGCTTTTTAATGCCCAGGTTGTATTGCGCCATTATTTTTATAATGAATGGACTTCCCTTGTTATGTACCAAGAAACTTTGTTTTATTTTCAATCATTACAAAGTTGCTAAAAATGGGTAAGTTGACTTGCACCTCCTGCAATGCAGTATGAGTGTAACAAAATGGATACAGCTCAATTGGGGGGATGATGGTTTGCTCACATTATTTGCAAAGACATGGAAAATGCTTCGACCAGTAAGTGTCATCTCCTCCTGTCAAATTATTATTTCGTTTATTTAATCAATTGAAATTGAAGTTTTGTGTTTCTGTTTTTTCTTCTCATGTATGTTAAAGGGAGGTTTGGTATTGTGACTTCGATTGTTTTCTCATCCTTTAACTCCGATTTTAGTGTTGTACACGATAAAATAAATATCTTTTCTTGTGATCAGGGTGGTGTTTTTGTGTTGGAACCTCAGCCATGGAAATCATATGAAAGTAATCGTCTTGTCTCAGAGGTAATAATTAGCTTGCTTACTTGTCCTTGTCTATATTTGTATTCATTCTTAAGGGCTATGAAAGCCTTAGTAATTACCGAAGGCTTCCTAAGTCCATGATTTGAGGGTTTCCTTAAATGTCCTATGGTTTTCTTTCATACTTGTTTTTGGTTATGTCTGTGGGTTTGTTTGATCTTAACTTATATATGAATGGTATAGATTTATTTTCCTCCTCTTGCATTCATTCAGGTTTTCTAGCAGAGAAAAACTAAATTTTGGTGCATGGATGGATGACCTTATCTGTGTGATGGAACCAGGGCTGTATTTTTATTATTTATGAATAAAAACTGACTTTGACCTCAATCCAGTGCATGGAATGACGGTTTAATCTCAGGAAATACAGCAAATCAAGTCACAGAAAATGCAGAAAGAAAAAAACTGAGTCACTCCTTTAGCATTTGAGAAACTAGAGACTCTACTACACAATGATGAATTCTTCCTTAGTTCACACTCTTAAACCTGAAACTTCCCTTTAAAACCTGTGTGTGTGTCTTCCATCTCCCACCTCACAGCTCCTTCCCAGCATACAGATTCAAGCTTGCTTCATTAGTTATGGGCCCATCATTGTGTTCATTTTTATCTTTGCTTCTATTCATGTTTGTTTGTTGTTTTGACCGTCACTGGTGCCCAGAAAATGATCATAGAACTACTATTTCCATAATTAATGCGTGTGTATTGTTTTTAATTATGATCTTAACTATATTTGTGCTTAGGTATCACTAAGTCATTTTTTCCATCTAATATGCAGACTACTGCTATCAACTACCGTAATATAATGTTTCGTCCGGAACAGTTTCAGGAAATACTATTGGACAAGGTGTGTATGGATTGTCACGTCATGGCACTTTTCATTGTCAAAGTAGGTTTAATTAATAACTAGTTCTCTTGTTGTGCGGCTGAATTATTACAGTAAATTACGATGTCCTCCATGTGGTTTAGGCTATTTTCCTTGCCACCAAGGGGAAACTTATTTTTCACTAAAATTTTGATGTCTGGACATGTTTGTAGGTTGGATTCAGAACTGTAGAGGATGTTACTTCTGAATTGTCAGGAACCAAGACTGGTTTCAATAGACCAGTTTTGGTGTTTAAGAAATGAGCCGCACAGAAAGTCAGTGCAACACCATATATTTATTCATTGGTCACTCGCAGATATCTTTTTCCTTTCGGTAAAGGAGAGGGCCAATGCAACACTGTAACATGGGAACCCCATTAACATCAAGAGGGAGCTGCTGCTGTAAATAAGGATGATATATTTGTCATCTAGAGAGAAGTATTTTTGGATGTTTGTGGCATTGCTGGCTTAGAAAATCTTTCATTTTGCATGCTTGGTGGAGAGTGGCGTAGTAATGGAAGCAAATTGAGTTGGAAGGGGAACTTTTTAATATGGAAGCACATATTTTATCAATATGAATGTTTAATGTAAAGCAAAACTAGCAGTGTTTCAAGTGCTGATTGCTTTTCACTCTAGTTCTGTATGTACGAATTTTGCACAAATCATGCTATCCTCCTGCTGTATTTAATTATCCTAGGGTGTTTTTAATTTTAATTTATGGACCACACTACTTTTATTTTATTTTATTTTGATAAAATACACACTAATTTTATAAATAAAAGGTGACACTTCTAACTTTAGTAATGAACAGATAATTGACAGTTATTGAACGCAGTATTTTATCCTTCACATTAAAAATTAACAAAAAAAAATCCAAACTTACCTTTGTTACCTCCAAGGTGAAACTGAGAAGCCCCAAGACTGTTTTGGCAATAACTAGACGTTACCATGACTGAGAATAAAGAGTAATTGTCCATTAAGGGCATTTTTATAGGCATCATGCATACTAAATATAAGCCATTCAACATCTCCATGGAAATGCACAGGCTACAACTGTTTCTAGCCCGAACACGAGACCACCATCAATATAAATCCACCGTAGAAATCCAAACCCAACTATTCTTTCGGTTCATAAGACGAAGACAAAAAATAGTTAAAAAATGATATAATTAAATATGTAAAATAAAATTTGTCGAATATACCGGATCAAAAGCCAATACGAGTCAACGCGACAATAATTATAATGAATTATTAATTCCTGATAAACTTTAAAAAAATGCTCTAGATATTATAAAACTGAATTTACATTTTGAATTCGGCCAAACTGGAAAAAGAACATATGGACTGTAGAAGAAAATAGAACTCTCGATGTTTAACCATTTCTCGTCATTAAAATGAATTAGTCGGAAATACGCCCCCCCCCCCAAAAAAACAAAACAAAAAAGAATCATAAATAGGAAAGGAGAACACGCTCGCAGGGTATATAAAAGATATTCTATGGCCAACGTTTGTAATTAATTCAAATGATTATCCCAAGGCAACAAAAGGACCATTCTTTGGTTTGATTGGGAGGGTTGGGTTTTGTTTCGTTCCAGCGGAACTAAGTCGCATGATACACAGCAAAATACTCAATAAATTAGCAAATATACAACTCGATGAAATTCTTGCATATCATAACTGTAATTACAACATTAAGAAAACCTTCAGCTGCATCGACCATCTAACTTGAACCTTGGAAATGTGAGATAGATAGCTTGGACCCCAACATATTCAGCGTACTGGGTATCTCGGGTATATTCTGAATTATTAAAAATAAATCAATTTGGTCTATGTGGGGCCAGACTGTTGACATTGGGGAAGAAAATGTCATGTACCAAACATCTCCCAGGAGTCTACGTGTCTATCTTCATCACAAAATCAATTCTCTCCATCTCATTTGATCAGCCTGCTGCATGATAAACATGCTAAAAAGAATTACAAATAAAAAATGGAAAATTATGGTTAGCCAAACTAGTACCCAATACCATACAAGTCATCTTGCTTACCTATGTAGATAAAATCGTGTACAAGACAGATCCAGCTCAGGATCCTGAAGTTACTGGCCTTCAAATGTATTCTCTCATTAGAATTGTTTTCCCCTTGAGCCCAGAACCAGTAACATAAAGCAAAAAAGAGCATAGATTGTCCATGAAGAGGCACCCTTCTAACAGAAATGTTGAATAAAAATCAAAAGATTCATTCTTCAAAAGGCCTATTGACTATAGCATCAAACACAGAGAGCAGCTATCTTAAAATTTGTTACAAAGCCTAACTAGATCCATAGGTAAATAATACAGCATGAAGCCAATCTGTCATTCTTTTTCTCGCACAAATTATCACAAAAGAAAACCCAATACTTCATGCTTTAAAGGTCTAAAACATTAATATCTCTTAAAAAACTCAAAAGACCATTAAGAGATATGAAATCATTTTTTCCACAGATAATTGAGGGGAACAAACATAACTGTCCTTCGTAATCCCTTATTAAAGGTTCCTGAATAATCCAATATCAGCAAAAAGAGCTTTGCAGAGCTCCCATGCATCAAAATCTTTGAAAAATCTGGATACCAAATTATAACAGACGAATAAATTAACTCATCCATCCAGTTAAAGAATTTTGAAACTCCAGCAAGTTGCTGCAATCCAATCCATATGGCTACAGATTGAGCTAGCAAGTGGCAGTTAAACTTAGGTCCATAATTCTTCAAATAAGGTGCTACCACCAAGTAGCTCTCCATTTCCTTGAAGTATATGGCCAATAATAACTATTAAATTCATCTTAGCTTATTCAAACAGTCAGATATGGTTAGATGCTAAGTGATAGGAATGCTAGGATCGTTATATCTTTCATGCCTTCTCACCCAAACGGGGTTTAAACAGAGCTATTCATCAGAAGTAAGACTATAGGGAGGCAGGCACCTGTTGATAGGGGAATCTACTCAGTCATATTTCATCCCTCAGATAAACATTGGTTGGAATAGAAGGTTCCTGCAAAAGTAAAAAGTATGAACTGATAATTGAGCATCCTGGTTGCACCAAAGAAAATTATTTAACACAAAATAATAAGTTCATAAAATTAAAGGAGAAAACCTCTTAACCTTCAAACTACCTGTGACAATAATTAAATATAAAATTTGTCGAAGAATTTTCCTTGAAATAGAAAATCAAAGTAGAAAAGAATTGAGAAGTTTCAGAAAATGAGATATGGTTCCTGATGATTGAGTCAGCTCATTGCCCAAATCAGAGACCAGTCCATAATCACTTGTGTGAAATAGAGCCACCAAAAACTATCTTCAATATTTATAAAGTAATGATGACCTGATATAAGCTCCTAAATATTTGTGGTGACCTGGTTACTAACAAGAAATTGTAACTTACCACTGTGGGAGGGAAGTGATGTGATGAGGAAGGAAGCAGTCAAAGAAATATACAAATGAAACTCTTCCAGTTTATGCTTCCCCCAATCTAAGATTTTTATAATTGATCTTCAAAAAATGATATATGGGCAGTAAAGAGTTTCTCATTTAGGAAAGAAAAGAATAACAAGATTATGTAAGCATACATAGAAATTCAAAAGCTGCAAATAAATCTCTATGAAAGAAACTGAAGATACACCTGCAATTCATAATATTGTCAACCAATTTAAACCAAACTGTACGCCACTTATCACATGGCACAAGGAAACTTATCAAGTGACAAAAGGAGGAAATGACTTTCACACATTATCATTACAAGGAAACATGAATACACAAGATTGCTGTGTGACACATTTGACATCTATGTACAGCACAGGTGCGAAGCCTGGGTAGTCTGTATTTTATTATACCAATCGTTTGTAGTCACCTTGGGAAAGAAGCAGCACAAGATGGCAGCAAATTTGACAGTCTCCATTAACAAATCACTGGGATATTCTCGGCCAAATACACAGAAAAAGAGGCAAGTGAACCACCACACATTTGCAGCTTCACATATGCACGAGGCTTTTCTTGAACAGATTCACAGCTGCAAATACAGCATAATAAAATTGGTCAGAATAAGCTTGAAAATAATAATCACTAAAGCACCAGAATCAAGACGCCAAAGAACAGAAAAATACCATATAGATATTTCATTTGGCGCGATGCAGAGATGTAATCCAGCTACTAGAAGGGCCAATTTTACCAACATGTTCATGTCCAGAATTAGCAGCTTCAGCAGGCATGATGGGCTTCGAGGAGTCCCTTTTGGAGGTACCAGAAAGCGAATATGAAGTAGAGGGCATATTCTCCTCTCCAAAAATCTACAACATTAAATTCTTGATAAACACCGATATGCTAAAATTGTAACTTAATAGATCACAAGAAGATTAAGATTTAATGTTGCATTAGATAACAAGAAAGAAGAGGTTATTACTCTGAGCAAGATGACTTACATTCTTCTTAAAAGGATGTTCAGAACTTAAATTTTTGCCCATTGGAGATTTAAACTGCAATTTAACACCGGAACTGGTAGCATTGCCTGATCTAATGCGATCTGATACATCACCTGAAAAGTATTAACAGCTATGATGTTGATGATGATAAACAAAATATTGGCTTCCTTACATAAAACATTTTAGTATTAAAGGATATGGTTGGTGAAATGCAACCTCCTCCATCTAATGTAAGAGTATTTCTCACAATTGTGAATGACAACACTAATTCAATATGCACAAAGAATAGTAAAATAACCCTAACCATGATGGGCGTCAACATCCATTGGCATTGCACGACTGTTGCTTGCTCCAGTAACCGGCTGAAACATGACAAAATTCAGCATTCTCAGAGACATAAATATTTAAAATACAAATTATTAGTATGTCTCCACCCCACTCTAGGAGGGGCTGGATAAAAGGGAACGAGGAATGGCTCAACAATAAGGTAATCTTACAGGTATGCGCGGCTGAGATTTGTTCTTTTGTGCCTGCTGATACTTCAAGATGGTCCAATCAAATACGTAGTCAAATTCACAACCTGTCATAACACAAAAAAGGGACAACAGAGGCAAAACATCATCCTGAAGCATAGAGATGAGGATAACGGGAGTTATGCATACTGCATGACCAAAACAGGATATAAAATTATGAAATGAAGGGTGCATTTGTCAATACAATAAAAAATGGCCCAAGTTAGATTCTCAATTTGTTGCATTTCTACATGAATTGGGCACAATTAAATATTGATCAAATTTAGTGCAGAACAAATACATTTATACATGATAAAAAGACTGCAAATTTATGTCGAGATAAATAGTTTCTGGATATATCAAGAAACCTTCGTGAACTCTACAAGCTGTGTCTCAAGACAAATCCATTTCAGAGTCACTAATTCATTTCCCTTTGATCTCCAAATAAGACATATTTATACAGCTGTACAGTTACAATAGTTCTCCTTAAGCAAAGACTACAACTCAAATGTTATACTAGCACAATTCTGTAAGTTATATGGTTTTATTCGGTTCAAATAATGAGCAGAATAAGTACCTTCTCCCATGGCAAAAAAAAAAAAAAGAATAAGTACCTTCTCGAGTAAATAGTTCCCGAAATACGCGCTTCAAGAATCCATAATCAGGCCGCTGGTCAAAAGTCAGAGAATGGCAGTAGTGAAAGTATGAAGCAAACTCCACAGGATGAGATTTGCAGAGGACCTTTGGAAAATAGGAATCAAAATAAGTGGCATGATTAAGAATTCAATACAGCACCAAAACAAAAAGAAGAAAAGAATAAAAGAATGAAGAAGGGGAAAAAGCAAGACATTCACCTCAATGGGAGTTGACAATTTCTTTTCACATATTTTATCATACTTCTGCTTCTTCGTTGCAGCCTTTAGACCTTGCCAAGGAAGGCTAAACACAAAAAATATTATCATTCAAAAGTGATCATGCTTCATTATATCACTCTCAATTTATGATAGCTTATTTGGGGTATGGGTTGACTTGCGGAAGTAGCTGGAGGACAATAGCATACCTTCCTCTCAGGAAGTACAGAAGAACATAGCCCAGTGACTCCAAGTCATCCCGTCGGCTTTGTTCTGCAAGTATTAAAAGCAAATGAGGAAATTGATTTCTACTCTCTCTTTCTGCACTTTTTGGAATGCGAGGGTTCAATAACTTGCTCTGACTTACCAATCCCAAGATGAGTATTGCAGCTTGCATAACGTGCAGTCCCTGTTAAATTTTTGTTCTCCCTGAGAGGGACAATTGTTATCATAAGTTGAAAACCAGAATCGTTTTCTGTATGAACAACAATAGCAAAATAGAAAGAAAAAGGAAATATTTGAAGCAAAATATATAAAGACATTTTGAACTTTTTCTTCAGGTGAGGCAGGAAAAGTTAAAAAGAATGAGTATGCATCAAAGGAATAAATTTAAATACCTATAAGGGATATGGCGATTGGTGGTGGAGTCCCGATACCTTTTCGCAAGACCAAAATCAATAATGTAAACCTGCCAAATGGAATAGAACCGTAACATATTGCTCCATAAAACACAGAAATTTGACTCAAAGGATAGCCCCATCAAATCTAACTAAGAGAGAACAGAAATCAAAAGGTAATTACCTGGTTAGCCTTCCGACCAAGCCCCATGAGAAAGTTATCGGGTTTTATATCCCTATGTAAAAATCCCTTCGAGTGTACATATTCTATTCTAGTGATCTGAAAAAAGAAAAGACAACAGCAGTTGTCAAAATATCAGAAGTACGGTTATGATGAAAGAAATTATGACACTCGTTACATTCTTCCTAATTCTATGCAATAAACCAATGACAATTTGCTGGACCAATATTACAGAAAGACGGAGAAAATTTTGCTTTTGGGAGGAGGGAACCTTGTGTTAAACTGACCCTAAAGAAAGCTATATTTCAACCAACGTCAAATTCAGTGACAAAAGCGCACTGATCATTAATCAAAATAATTACATGCACATGCTATGATGAATAAGTGTGTGAAAACCCATCTCTAGACGATAAAGCACGCCAGCTTACCATTTGATCAGCCAGCATTAAGACTGTCTTCAATGAAAACTTTCTTCCACAATACACAAAAAGATCCTCAAGACTCGGTCCCAGCAAATCAAGAACAAGTACATTCTCCTCCCCATCAACGCCAGACCATTTTATGCTAGGAATGCCACCTGTACGACAAATATCAAAGAGACAAGCAACCAGAAATTTAAAATTTGTCGTGTCAGAACTTCCATGTGGCCAACTATTCAATAAAGAGACTAAAAGTTTAGCTGCATAACACATACTTCCTCCTTGAAGAATATTGTACAGTTTTGCCTCGTAAAGCAACTGCGGATGCTTTGTTTTACTATTCTCCTGCGACATCCAAAAGGAAAAAAGGTTACGGAAGAACTCAACAACTTATGTTACCACCAATCATTGATTAAGGGTGATACCAGCAAGCCAAAAAACACATGGTAATATGCATACAAGTTCATGCAAAATAAAACACTGAAACCTGCTAAAACAATTCACCAAGATCCTGTAACATTTATAGTGCTATACAAGCAGACAACACATGCGTCCACTAGGGAAAAAGAGACTTACGATCTTGACGGCAACGATCTCAAAAGTATCAATATGCGTAGCTGCAGGAAGAAAAAGAAAACACGAAATTGAGGAAGATCGATCAGTTTACAGTGACATAAGGGGGTTAAAAATAAAAGAAAAAAGAAAAGAAATCTTTCACAAGTCGAGGGCAGAAGAGAGAGAAAGATGACCCAGATAAATTTCACCGAAGGATCCGCTTCCGATCTTGCGACCAAGCTTATACTTGCCGCCTACAATCCGTTCCATGACGAATGTTGAGAAGAGAGGTATAGAAACTAGCCAAGCATAAAAGAGAAACTAGGGTTGTAAAACACTTCGATCTGAATCTAAAAAGGGTATGCGAGATTGCCAGAGGATCCGTGTCTTTGAAAGCAGAGAAACCAAAGCCACAGAGAGATTCCCAAATCCCAAGTGCACGATGATACAGACCCGGAAGGGAAGGGCAATTTTGTCGTTTAAGCGGGCTCCCGTCACAAGAACTTGCGGATAATGGTCAGGGGCATATTTGTAACTCTGCGAGCACGAGGGGTCAGGCCGTCAGGTGATGGTTTCATGGTTTATTTCCCCAGTCCACCTTTCCGGAGATATTTATTTCATTCGTTTTTGGATGCAGGTAAAATAAAACACATTTTTACGATAAAACCGCGGTGGTTTGAGAGAAATTTATCCAAATACATGAAAAAACTTTAAAAACATTTTTTTTAACATAAACCATGTTTTGAGATTTACAATCAAGGTTTTTGAAAAAGTTACTCCTTTTATTCTAATTATAAGATAAAGTTAACTGTTTTAAAAAAATTAAAGAAGTTAATTAAATTATTTTAGAATATTTTTATTTTTATTTTTTTCTTCAAACTAATTAGTTTAATTAATAAATTGATACTCCCTCTGGTCCTAATTATAGGACATATTTACCTAATTTTGGAGAAATTAAGGATAGTGGTTAAATTAGTTATTCATATTTATTTTCCTAAAATGCCTTATTTAAAATTTAAAAAAACAGTATAATTGAGGTGTATGTGACATTAATAAGGTGCAAGCATTACTCACTTTATAAAATACATAAGTGTATTCTTAAATTATTATTATGTTTAATTATTATTAAAAAAATATCAATATGGGGTATTTTAGGAAGAAATTGATAAAAATTAGAATTTTGTCCTATAATTAGGACTAAGATCAACTTTCAAATGTTATTCTATAATTAGGACCGGAGGGAGTATATAATATAAGGATACATAACATATGATATGATTGAGTAACTTATTTAACTTCCTTAATTTCTCCAAAATAAATCAATTTTATCTTATATTTAAAATGAGGAGAAATATTGTTTTGCTTTTCCACCATTTGGTCATTCATTTGAATCATTTCCACAACATTCCCCTTCACTCCTTCATCTTCGACTTTTCTCACACACACTACTTCACAGTACATTTTTCCTAACAGCTCATTTTTTTCCTCCATCGAAGAGCAAAACCGACGCCCAGGTTTCTCTGTTTGGCTCTTCCAAACTCTTGCTCTGTTTCTTCCATGAACTCTGCCTCTTTAGATCATTACTGTCTATAAATGATTTCTTACTATATAATATATTAATATATATATATATATATATATATATTTAATCTAATTTTTTCATCTTACATAAGTGACAAATGTTATAATTTTAATTTTGTACATAAATTTATTTTTTTTATATTTATTGTGAAATTTAAATGTTAAAAATATATAAAATATAATGTTATCATTTATATGCAATTATCACAAAAGATAATGCCATTTTTAGTAACTTGACAATGAAAAAGTGATTATAATAATATACCTAAACACTATCATTTTATCAAAGTTAGCTTTTTTTCCAAAATCTATTATGTTTATAATCTATTCTCTAAAATCATTTTTATCACTTTTTCTCCAGAAGTTATTCTCTAAAAGCTAATTCAAACACATAAGTTAGAACTGAAGTAGGAATTGCATCTTCTAACTTTAGAGAAAATTCTAGAAAAATAGAATTAAAAATGGAAAAAATAAATTGGTATTGCGAATTTATCAAATCCCAAGTCAAAACTAAAGTAAGAATATGGGATTTTCAATCTCTGATCAAATGACCAAAATGCACTTAGTTCAACTCATAAGTTCCAAGGGTCAATAACAACATCTGTATTTATATTGATGATATCAGATTTTACATTAAAAATTTTACTTTCATGTTTAACAACTTCATATCCCAAAAATCAGGGATAATTTTGAGAGTACAAGTTTTAGAGGTCAATAATAACACATGTATCTATATTAACAACATCATATTTTACATCAACGACTTTATTTTCATGTTTCACAACTTCATATTTCAAAAACTATAGATACTTTTGAGGGCACAAGTTTCAGGGGTCAGTAATAATATCTGTATCTATATTAACAACATCAAATTTTATGTTAACGATTTCACTTTCATGTTTCGCAAATAAACTAATGACAATTTGATGATTTGGTCATAATTGAAAATCTCATATTCCTACTTTAGTTCTGACTTAGGATTTTATAAACTCGCAGCACTAATTTTTCTTTTCTCATTTTTAAATGTATTTTTCTGGTATTTCCCCCTAAATTTAATCCTATATTTTTTCGTCCTTTTCATTTTCTCATACCACGATTCTCTTTTATATTTTATTTCATTATTACTCTATTTCTTTTTCTTACCTGCCCGATTATAAATGAGAGCATATTTTAAAAAAAAAAATGTTCATTTCTTATATATTGTATTCATTACTTTATCAATCTCTTATAACAAAAAACGGGAGGGAGTATATGTATGATTTAAAATAAATATTTTTACTTATTTTTTTATTGCCAACTTGTAAAAACTTGTACCATCAAATGTGATAGGAATTCCATTTCTTCCATGTAAATACTATAGTTCACTAAGTGGAATGTTGTAAAACTCTTGGCCACTCATGTAAAAAAAATTAGTAAAAACTACACTGTTTGTAAGTTATAAAAACTAGAATATTGATGCACCCAAGGTTTTGAAACCTGAACAGGTTGGGATATTAGGTTAAAGGTCAGATCGAAATCAAATCAGAGCTAAACCGGTAAAGAAGTGAAGATTTCAGGTTTATTTATATGAAATTTTGAATAAAATTAAAAAAGAAACTAATTAATTTTAGTTTTTTATTTTTAAAAGATTGAACCGGTCAAACTAGTCCTTGAATCGGTTCAATTATCAGATCAGTCAGACCTCAAGTTGGCTAGTTTCTGACTCAAACCGACCAATCGGTCTGGTCCGGTTTTAGAACCATGGATGCACTACTAATTACAACTCAGGATAAACTCATATTTTCACAATTTCAATAAATCTTTCACAAGTTTTTTAGAACTTCATAATAATTTAATAATTTCATGGAATCTGGTTGTAAGAATTTGTCTTTTTTAAGACCTCAATATAATTTCCCTTAAATCTATTTTCATATGTTATACTTTTAATGGTTAAGGTGCATTCAATACCCTTAAGTGAGTGTTTGACAATTATCAAAATCTAGGTTTACGCAAATCGAGACAAAACTCCTCTCACACATTTTACCTCGTAAATCGTAAAAGCTATTCTCAAAAGTTTATCCAAACACACACCTCAAGCAGTTTTTTAAGTGCGTCCAGTACCATAAACTATTTTCTCGGTGCATCCAACACCTCAAGCATTTTTTTGGGTGTATCAAACACCTTAAATTATCTAAATTATTAAGTGCAAAATTACACGAAAAGTATTTCAGAGTGATGGATGCATCTAAAAAAATACTTTAAGAGTGATGGATACCATGACTATACTTGATGATATCCAAAACGTGAGCCCCTTTAATTTCAAAAAAACTCTGATCCAAGTTTAACGGTATTAAATTCCTAAACACTATTAAGTTTAATGATGAAAACTAAAACTCACTGAAAGTATATGAACCAAAAGCAAACTTTGTCAAAAGTATAGAAACTAAAATAGTAAAAGAGGGATTTAATGGTGCCCTGTTGTTGGCGTTTCTTCAAAGAAGCGCAGTAGATAATAGTTTTTTTTAAAAAAAAATTCAGAAGCTACGATGCTTACTAATATAATCGCCAAAGCTTAGTGTTAGGTTTGTACGTCGTCACTTTCTCAGACAAGCGTCATACAAAACATTATTTTAAAAAAAACGAAAGCCCAATGAGTTAATTTTTTAGCACTTTTTTTATTTGAAAAAAAAAATTATCCGGAGCTTAAAAATAAAGTGCCGAATAAGGGTGAGAGTAAGTTAAATATATTATTATTCAGAATCTCGTTTTGTAGTAAGTCAAAAAAGAAATCACCTACTTCATTCTTAAATTTTCAAAAAACAAAGGCCCTTAGCGGACGCTTGATTATAAAGTGCTGGCTAAAACTGGCCTTAGCCGGTGCTTAATAGTCAAGTGCTGACTAATGGTGGAGAAGCCTTAGTTGGCGCTTGATAATCAAGCGCCAATTAAGGCAAAAAATTGGGGCCTTAGCCGGCGCTCTATTATAGAGTGTCGACTAAGGCACTCATGCATGTTCAAGGCGACCTTTAAATATATAAGGCACCAGGTGCCTTGAATATTGAAGGCACCACGTGGGTGTCTTGAATATTCAAGGCACCCACGCCGTGGATGTTTTAAGACACCATATGGTGTTTTGAATATATTTAACATTTGTTTTAGGTGTTTAGTATTTTTTTAAAAAAAAGTTAGGAAGCTATGACGCTTGGATAAAAAATATTATAGCTTATTTACAATTTGCTATTTAAATTTTACCTTGCTGTTTTTGTTTTTATTTTCATCTTCCCGCATTCTCTCTAGCTCCTCCATTTTCCACAACGCTGTTACAGTACAAAGCTTCCTCTCTCATATTTTTTTTCTTGTCTCAGCCTCTTTTAGAATCTCTCTAGCGTGTAAGTATTGTTTTCCTCAATATTTGGTTCATTTTTTCTTTTTTAGTTGAAAGCTGTCATGATCATATATGTGTGCTCATAATTTTTTTTAGGTATTTATTTGAAGTGTCAACTTTATCTTCTTGAACTTCCTATATATTGTAAGTTTTTTAATTTTTTAGCTTACAAATATAATAATACTTAGTTTAATTTGTTCTGTGTTTAATTTTTATGTAGTATTATGAAGATCAACATTGTGCCCAATTGACTGACAAACAAGTAGATAAAATTATTGACGAATAGTGTGAATATATGGTTAGAAAATTAGTTAATATTTAGATATATACGTTAGGTTGTTTCTTTGTCTATTTTCGTGTTGTTTATTCTCTTAGAATTAGTTGTATAATTACATTAATTGTAATTACATATATCTAGTACTGATTTTATAAATTAATTATGTGTTATTTCATTCTGATTTGGTTTACTTTTTTTTTTCTATTCGTATTATAAATTGCTATGGATTTTAATTGGCCAAATTCAAGGAAACAATTATATAAAATAATAAAAAAATTATTACATATTATGACACTTCTAGGGAAAAGTGTTGTAGCAGGTATATACCTCCTACAGCGCTTCTCAGTAGAAATGCCGTAGGAGGCTCTTAAAAAAAGAAAAAAAAAAAAACACACACACACACACACACACACAAGTTGCGGTGCTTTCAGAAATTCAAGAAGTGCCATAACTTATTTTTATGACGTTGGAAGTTATGGCGTTTGGGAAGCGCCATAATATTGATTAAAATAAACGTTGTTTATTATAATTTTTGTAGCAGTGAAACCAAAAACTTATTAAAAAGCAGTATAAATAAAAAAAAGGCAACTTAAATGTGCTCAAATGACTTTGGCCTTAAATTTGGCAAAAAAAAAAAAAAGACTTTGGCCTTAAATACTTTGTACATAGTTGATGGTAAATTGGCTATGCAATCTATTTTTATCTTTATTTATGTAAAAAGATCTTTAATACAAAAACCATTTGTTCATAGGTAAATACGACTGCATCCATTCAATTTTGAAGAAATTATACTAATCTTTTGAGGAAGACAACAAATTTTAAAGCCGAAGCATTGTAATTATAAAATATGCCGGGATAAGAACTGTAATATTTATTCTTTGAAAACTACGGAACATCAACATCCACAGAACTGCGTACTTCAATGCATAGATCACGATATATCACTTATTTACAGCCCCCTTTTTATATAATTTTTTGATATGTACAATTGCAAACATATTGATTTACTCCTCAGCTGTTTAGGCCTATGGCCATGTAAGGCCGGGCCGTTTCCCAGTTCTGGATATAGAATTCGAACTTTTATTAATGCAGAACGTACTTATGGCTAGGGTTGAGCATAGACTGGATTGATTCGGGTTTGAAATCAACATGAGGTCTAGTCTGGAGAGGACCACAAGCTTTACAAGATAGCTTGAGATTTAGTTTGCTCCAGCATCAACCAGAGGTCAGGCTGGATTAGACCGGGTTTTGTGGACTCCTTAAACTTATCCAAGCAATCAAGGACATAAATCTATTTTTTTTTTCTTGAAAGACAAAATTTGAACCTATAGTTAAGACCATAAAAATACCTATAATAATATAAAATGCGTCACATAAAATTAAAACATCATAAATCTACAAGAATATCCAACAGTAATAAAAAAAATTATGTTGAAAAAAAAAGTTAAACACAATAAATATAATTAAGATAATAAAAATACCTATAATCATATAAATTAAAAATCATCATAAAAACATAAAAATTAACTATAAATCCTTAAAAAAATTCGACAACATTAATTAAAAAATAAAAAGTAACATATAAACTACAAAAAATATTTTTTTAAAAATTGACCTGGATCTATTCAAGTGGTTTGGTCCCCTTGTCTGGAATCCGGTCCAGCCCAACTAGTCAGTTTAATCCAATTTAGTCTGATTTTATTATGTTGCTTATTTAGACTGGATCAACTCAAATTAGACCAATCTAAATTGAACCACTGGATTTTTGCACATCCCTATCTATTTATGGGTGAGTGGGTGACTACTTCCAATCAAGGTAGACAATGATCAAAGTCAAATATAAGTATATAACCAAGTGGGATAACCATATTACAAAAAAAAAAGAGTAAAATAAAAAGTCATTCAATTGGGGCCCACAGCATCTAGGCCCAATATCTCCCTCTCCAGTAGTATTAATATTTAATAGGAGCACGCTAGCATTGCACGATGAGCATCCGAACCTACATATGTACGTTTGGTTTGAAACTTGTACAAAGCAATGCTTTTTGAAAATCAAATCGAAGCGACAGGTTATTTTAACCCATAAAATGACGATTCAGGTTATAATCTGATCCGTTGTTACATTTATATATAACCCTAAGTTATTCAGGTCTAGTTTTCCCAACCGCAATTAATAATTTTGTATATAGAAGTTGAAGCAGATTGAAGCTGACCGACCAGGTCATTGTTTTTCAGACATATGAAGTTTTTCATTGGATTCTTGAAAACAAGAGAAACCATATTAAAAAAAATAGATTGAAGTTGCATTAGGCTTGAGAAACCCTTCATTAAAGCACATGAACAAGAGAAGATACACAGAAAACTCTTTAATTTGTTACACTCCTAGTGAACAAGAATGAAATCACCAAGATTATTAAAACAGAAACCCAAAAGCAAGTAAAGAGAAAAGGAAACTTATTGTCAACATGTACTTAGAATTGATTTTTTAAACATTCAGGCGCCATTTGTCCATTGAATCTCTTGAAATCTGAGCAGTAGTCATAAATCATATAATTCTTTCTGACCCAACTCAAGTGACCCATCTGGGCATAACTGAGCCTGCTGTAAACAGGATTGGTCCACCAATTTGCAGGAATATTATTGTCTGCGCACTGACTAATACTGACAGCTCCATTCCACTTGCAAGCCCTTGCTCTAAAATGGCTAAGTCTGGCTATAAACGGAGCATCATTCCAATTAGTCTTAACAAGACCGCCTCTAGTTGCCCAATCATCTGCATTCCACAAACTCGTATACACCTTCATTCCTTGCTTGTTTGGATAACCAATGCCTTCTTTTTCGTAGTTTCGGAAAACTCGCAGTGGAAGGCCATCAACAAACCATCTGAGATGATAAAAAAAAACTTGCCGTTATTATTAAGGTATACATATTTATGTTTTGGAATGGGGGAACAACATGCTAATTAATTAGTTGACTTACACAATCTCTGTGGGATTCCAGTGAATGGTGTAGTTATGAAAATCCGCTGTTGGATCAAACCAGAGGTGAAATTGTTGCTCCCGGTTGCCTATTCCTTGTGTGTATATGTTGGTGTGGACAGTGTATGGTTGTCCTGAAACATTGCCTAGGAACTCAAAATCTATCTCATCATGCTGGCTTCCCGTGGAGGATAGCTACACACGTTTTCGGTAGTTATGTATAAGATCCATGAAGATACAGGAGAAATTAAATATGTAGATACTACTTAGTTCCGATCCTTGATATAAGATCTTGTTTGTACATCCACACTATAAACAGGATCTCAAATTAAGGACTGGAGGCAGCATTTAATAATGAAGACCTTTTGGGCGTAGTGGACTTACATAATAGGCTGTAACTGTTCCAGCGGAGTTACCGGGTATGAGCTTGATGAGCGTTTCAATACTTCCAAATAAGAATGATTTCTTTGTTTGAGCAGCAGATCCTGAAGTTGGATCGAGCAAAAGCTGAAGATCTTCACCGTTGCCCTGAAACGCTGCGTGATGAAGGCCCCAGGTGAGGTACATGCTCTTGGAGAACCTGGCATCCACTAATATTGGAGCTAAGTTAAATAATGCAACTGCAAATATAAAACGAGCTACACATATTTCTTTGAATTTTGCCATATAAGCTATATCTCTCGTGAACAACTTTTGCCCCAGTCGTTGTGTGGAGTAGTATCACAAAAAATTGGATGCTATAGGTTGGGTTGTGAACAACTTTATATATATATAGAGAGAGAGAGAGAGAGGTTATGCAACGGGCTGATAATTTCATAAGAGTATTTGGTTTCCGTGTGTATTGACTCATAGGATTTGACATTGGGACATTCATTGTTTCTTAATGAAGAGGAGCCTATATAGAATTAATGTCGGGTGGCAACATAAATAAGTTTTGGCTCCTGGTTGTGATCCCCACTAGCTAGTTTTTTTTAAATTTGATGCATTTATTTCTTTCTGCTTCCCCTTTTTTTGTTTTTAATGCTCATCACCTAGATTAATTTACGGAGATTAATTAAACAAATTGGCTGAATTTAAATTGTTTATTTGCCATAATTATGTAAAAATTGTATGTTACTTTCTCTAAAATACCTCTATAGTCAGTCCATAACAAAGAATGTGGAAAAAAACTGTGAAATTAATTAGAATAATTATGAGAAAAATATTAAAAGAGGGAAACAGAGTGAGAATTATAAAGTCTATAACATAATTAATAAAGAATAACAAGTGTTGCACCAACATAAAATTAGTCCAACGATATAAGACTCCGTTAGATTCTTTGGGTCTCGAGTTCAAGTCATAGAGAAA
The DNA here is from genome assembly GCA_963242795.1 of Inga leiocalycina. Lineage (NCBI taxonomy): Eukaryota > Viridiplantae > Streptophyta > Magnoliopsida > Fabales > Fabaceae > Inga > Inga leiocalycina. The sequence goes on from OY725322.1 coordinate 21,873,170, forward strand.
ACACTTATATTGAAAGGGACAGTTATAAATTCTAGACCGAATAACGGATAATAACAATAAAAAAAGAGTGTGGCAAAAAATATATTTAAACAAGAATGAGGTAGGTAGAAGGGAGAATATAGGGAAAATCCTTGTAAAATATTCTTGAAATAGGGAAATCTCTATTTGGTGCAGTGAAATACCAAATCCCTGATCAATCCGGCGGTAGGAATTTGGGATTTTAATTTCACTGGAAATCACACAACTACCCTTGGAAAAAAACATGCCGAAATAGATGAGCGGGAAAGAAAGGAAGGCAATGGCAGATGTAAAGTCCATAAATGATTTTCCCATAAATATTTACTCTTGTGCATTCTGCTAGGGCAGAGTGAAGTGGCCGAAACATTTTCGTGATTGAAGAAGAGGTTGTGAACGAGTCTGGAAACATTGAAGAGCGGCGGAGGCGTGGCGGAGGGGACGGTTGGAGGGAATGATGGATTTTCGGGTGACGGTCGATGGCAGAGTTTGGATTCGAGAGTCGTGGGCTTGGGGAGATACGGTGGTGGCGTTGTCGGCCTTTGAACAACAACTTCTTCGGTAGGTTTTGGTGGCGGTGTTCGGCGGCATTGTGGGGACTTTGAATGATGGCTTATTGGGTGAGATTTGGTGGTGGTGTTCTGAGTTGAGAGTGGTGGGTTCGATGAGAGGCTTGCTGCAGCGTTGTGGGGACTTCAAACGTACTTGATAGTTGTAGGTGTGCGTGGAGACGATCAACAGTGGTAAGTTGGCATTTTTTCAAATTTTCGGTTCATATAATCAATGGAAGATGCAATGTGAAGGCTTGTGCTTATTTGATGTCATATATTGCCCTTTATCGTTTGTGATTGTCTCTGGTGATGCTGGTTGCAATTGGTGAACAATAATGTGATTAACTTATTTCATGTGGAATATTGCCCTTTTCCCGCATTAAGAGCATCCTGTATGTAGTGGGTGAAGGGATTGGAATTTCAATTTGTGTCAATTTCTTCATTTGCGTCTTTGTCTGATGTGTATATGGAGAGGGAAGTGGGTATCGGAAGTGTTTGACTCTTTGTTTGTTGTATAGTAACTACACCTAGTTAAAAAATAACAACTTTCCCTTAATGTTTAACAAGTCTTTTTATGGAGGACGGAGACATGCCCACGGGAACTTGAGAGAGTACCAAGTTGGGGGGGACATTAACAACTAAGGTTTCAACAATAACAACATCATGTAAGAAAATAACAATTGACCATCCTTATTTAACAACCACTAATGTGGAAAACCAAAACATGGGCAGTGAAACTTGTGAGACTAACAAGTAGGGGGGATGAGTAATAACTTAAGTTTGCACAATAACAACATGTTTAAAAATAACAACTCGTCATTCATGTTTAACAACTACTGATGTGGAAAACCAAGGGATGACAGGGGAACTTTTAACACTCACAAGTTGGGGGGCAATTAACAACTTAAGTTTTTATAGTAACAACACCACGTTAAAAACTAACACCATTCCGTCCTTGTTTAACAACTTATGACTTGAAAAATAAGACATGGCCAGTAAAACTTATGAGAATAACAAGATGTGGGGAAATTGACAAGTTTAGTTTCAACAGTAACGACATCACTATAGAAAACAACAATATTTCATTCTTGTTTAACAACTAAAGATGTGGAAAACCTAGACAAGCTAGGGGGCCATTAACTAGAACAATGTACTATGATCATTCAGGAGTTTGCTAAGGTTTAGGAGCACGTAGTTGTAACAAAATAACTGTCTGTTTGTTGGTGTAATGCAATAAGCAACTGTTCTAACATTTCAAGTATAGTTAAATGATGTCTATAGTGTGAGGGTAATTGCCTTGGCTATTTGCCTATTTCAAATAATAACTTATGATTTGTGAGATAGGTTCAATTGCTTTTCTTATATAGTATATAAGTGAGAAATTATGGATAGCTAAATCTTTGTATAATTTTGTTTTGTAAAAGAAGATGGTGGTCGAACAAGGGCAGGAGGGGGCTGAAGAGGGGCAGAACAAAAGTGAAGAAGGGCATAAGGTGGTGAAGAATGGGAAAAGGTGGTGGAGGAAGGGCAGAACTTAGACGAATAAGGGAAGAAGGTGTTGCAGAAGGGGATAGATGTAAAGCCTTAAATAATATGTTGCAGTTGTTTAAAATTGAGTTTTTCAAAAAATTTAAGCCATAGAAATCTGACAAATGTGTTGTGCACAATAATGATGTCCTAAAAACATGGAGAACATTGAGTTAGCAAGAGAGGAAGGTGTAACCCCCTACCTTAATAGCCAAATTTATAGTTCGAGAATGCGTCATTAAGTTGAAATAGAAACTAGTGGTTAATTTAAAACTTTTCCAAAACTTGTTTAGTGTGGTCTCACGTTCACATCTCGAATATAATTGGTCTATCCAGTTCGGTTTCATTCATACATATCATAGTGCAACCAAAAATTCCCGACAACGCTCAGGTTTCATTACTTAATAAAAGGGTTTACAACGCTTAGTTTCCCATACAGGGGATTACACAACACTATTCAATATATACAACATGTGCAACTAATCCCCAACAAAATATGACAACCAACTACTAAAATTAAAACTCCTAGCTAGGAGCTTTAACCGCCCTTCGTCACTTGCTTTTCCTTTGAACCGCTCGCCCTTGCTGTAGGTTAATTATTGGAAAGAATGAGATTCAAAAGAATCCCAGTAGTAACAATTCACTTATAACATGTACAATCACAAAGCATGTAAGTAAATCACAATAACAACAACACAACATCATTTCTGCAACAGCTTTCGTTGCATTCACAACGACATATTTCACAACAGCACAATAACGGCATTTCACAACGGCAATGTTACATCACGACATATTCAATGAAATGACATATATGCAAGGCATCATACACAGAATAAGAGAAAGAGTCACTACCTTGTTCTTTCCGCTCGTGCACTGGCACTGGTTTATCACGTGCAAGGCAAATGTCAAATCCTATAATTAGAATTACGGGCGACAGGTTATTACTTAATCCAATTCTTTAATTCAAATACTCAAGTTGGTTATCATTAGGGACATTTAATCAAATCAACTAAGGAGTTAAAGTGGTCAATTAACCTAAAAGACCAATTCCTAACCTTAAAGTTCAACAATACTATATTATGCCATTACATCTTCAATTTTCAGATAAGAGACCAAATCTGCCAGAATTTTCTCCAGAATTTGAAAAATCATAACTAATTCTACAAAAATTGAAATGAGGTGATCCCAAGTCCTATGGAAAGCTATTGAAGTCCTCTTCATAGAAAAAAATATGAATCATTACTGGAAATCACCACACAATTCCAGAATCACACAAAATCCTACACTGCTCCAGAATTAAGTCCAGTTTCGACATCAAACTTTGGGCAACCACAACTCACAGCTCAAAAAACGAAATGACACAAATTATATGTCTATTTTGAAGCTTGGAATGTGAAATTTAAGACTGGAAAGTTTCATAATTTTTAGAGATCATTTGGTTATCCAAAAATACCACACAAGTAGAGTACCTCGCTGGAATCTTGTTCAGGCTAAAAACCCAAATTTACACTTTGAGTTTCAATGACCCAAAATTCACAACCCAAGGCTATTCCCACATAATTTTTCGTGTAGAGCACAATGGTAACATCAAAATTAACAAATTCCCACTTGTTCTCCATGTCTTGTTTTGGCAGAAAATTCAAAATAAATTCCAACAATTACCAACTTCCAATTTCAGCATCAAACTTATGTCAAATGGTTTCCAATCATCATAAACCACCAATAACACAACCAAACCATCATGAATTACCCAAACCCTTGTTTGGCCAAAATCAGGGCAGATTTACACATGCCAAAATACTCATTCAACCAAATCAACCAATAGCTCAAATTGATGCTAATACTCACATCTTGCTTCTCCTTAAGTTCTTTCTTTGATTCTTCAGCTTTTGTTCTTGCAAGGTGGCTGAAAACTCCTCTTCTTCAAAAATGAAAACCATAGAAATAAAGCTAAGAAAGAGAGGAACAAGTTTTATGAAGGACTCTTGAGCCATAGATGAGGTTAAGGAGGTGAAAATCAAGGTGGAAAGTTTCACATTTTCCTTGCTCTTCCTTCTCTTTCATTGGAGCTACAGCACCAATTTGGAGAGTGTGAGAGAGAGTGATAAATGATCAGTTTTTTCTTTTCCCTATTAACTTAAAGAGCTGACCGAAATATGGGACTTGAAAGGAAAAATGATCTATCAAAATTATCACACTTCCACCTCCTCCAAATAATATATTTTAATAGCTTTAACATGTGCCAAATAAATTGAGATCCTCATCTTTTCTCTTTCCATATACTTGGCCGAAAATTGCTTCTTGTTTTAACTAAAAAGAGACTTTGAATTATCCTATCTTCCTTCTCCACATATTTTATTTAGAGTTGCAATATTTGACCATAAGATTTTTTTCCATCACCTTTTCTCTTCCTTCATCTTAACTTGACCGAAACTACACCTTAAATAGGTTATATACATTTGATTCAATTCCCTCTTCCTTTTCCTTCATGTTGGCCGAAATTATTGACTAAGTCCTCATCTCCTTACTTGGTCTTTCATGTGTTTCTCTTTCTCTCTTTATTGCACCGAAAATAGCTCTTAAAGTAACCAAAAGAAAGCGTCTTGAATTATCAATATTTACCTCCTTACTTTAGTTGTAATTGTTGACTAAATTCAACATACTTTCTTTTCCTCTTCATGCCATATGAATTGTAGCCCATGGAATAGCCAAAAGGGCTTCTTCAGTTTATCATAATTTCAACTCTTCAAATATTACTTCTTTAGTTGAAATTGTTGACTTAGTCATCATCTTTTACAACTTGGTCAAATTGCCTTCACATGTCATATGTAATAGCCTATATTGTTTCCTCTTGTCATACATAAGTCATGGCCCTTTGAAGAAGAAGATGATCTTTTAAAATATCATCTTGCAATATAATATTAAATTGCCAATTTTGCATATGAAACTTGACTAAAGTTATAACAAAATTTTCCAGAGGTAATTATGTCATTAATCCCACCATCTATTTTGTACATTTAGCCCTTGAGTACATCTTAGGATATTACAGAAGGAATATTGTGAGAAGTCTAAATACACTCAGAATGCTAAGAAAGTAAGACAAGAGAAGAAGAGTATGAAGAGAAAAGTAGCTTTTATCACTCATAGCTCAATATGGCAATTCAAGCAATTAGTTGACTTTATAAATAAAGATGAAAGTTTAAAGGAAAGGGTGCAGAGATTAGGATTCAGCAAGCTGCTAGAGGTTGGAGGTTGCAAGAAACTACCAAAAGATCTGATTATGTCAATGCTTCGCTCATATGATCTACCAACACGCCAATTCCGAATCAGGGGCAAGACACGCGAAATTTCTGCTATGTATGTGAAGCAGTTATTTGGGGTTCCCCACTGTGGGGACGTGGTGAGTTCTAAGGTGGATGATGATGACCCGATTTATATAAAGTTAAAGAGTGAATATTCAAAACACTTCTACAGTAACATTGTAGAGGCCATTGTAAACAGTAGTGAGAATGATAATTTTGAGTTTTTGTTTATGTTGTACACACTTGGAAACTTTCTAGCTCCCACTATAAGCCCAAAGGTTTGTGAGCGATTACTGAACGTGATGAGGTTGACCATAAAGGGATTTTAGAAATTTGATTGGGCAACCTTTATCATTAAGGACTTGTGGAAAGAGATGGAAGATAAGCAAGGGATGTGAGAAACAACAAGAGGGGCAACTCTAATGTCGGTGGATGCATGTACTTATTGTTAGTATGTACTTAAATTTACTTATGTTATGGTACGCTTTAAGTGGCAACTATTTAAGTTATTGTTATGCTCTTTGTTTGGCAAATATATTTTAGTGAGCACTTTACAATGGTGCCAACTGAGAAACATGAATATGTCAATACTGTTAAATACTGGACTGAGGATAGATTAAAAACAATGGTTAAGTTAGAGAGGGAAGCAACATGGGCATAATATTTAGAGGAAGGGCAACTAAAGTGAATGTTAATGCAGAGGAAAATGTTGGAATTGATCATTTGGACTAGGTATTTGTTGATTTCTTATTGTTTGTATGCATTAGTACATCTGTGTATGTAACAAGTTTTCATTAAATTTTATGCTTCAGGACCTGAAGGATATGTATAGACGGTTGACAAGCGTAATTGTAAAGGATTTGATAAAGGTTCAAGTAAAGAGAGGGACACATAAAAAGGTTGGAAGAGAAGGAGTGAACCAATAAGAGGACATGGTTAATGCTGAAGAAGAAGGGAAGGATGGAAAAAATGAGCATCAATCACATGAAAGTTGGAAGGACTTAGATACTAAAGGAGAAGGAGTGGGCATTGTGGAGGAGGAAGAGGTTAACAAGGATAATATGTTACGCAGATCAACTAGGGTTAGAAAAGAAAATTAAGTCCCCTTTATCATGCCTAAGGCCATATCGTGAAAGAAGATGATAGTTGACGACAAGGAAAGATTTTTCATAATAATTTCTCAATATCCTCCACGGATTGATGGCCAAAAGTGAGTGTTTAATGTATGTTTCATTATATACTTGTAAGCAAGTGGACATGCAAAATTTTTCTTGGAACGTAGTTGTATTGACTATTTGTATAAAAAACTATTATAGGGAATTGGTTACATTGCAAGATGAATATGTCACTTGGGAAGAGCTATATTATTTGGGTGGAATCTACAAGGTTACAATCGAGTTAGTATTACCATGACTTCAGGACTTTGTGTTTTGTAAAGTTTGTGGGGATGACTTCATTATGTACTTGTGCATTTCATGTGGTGTCCCTTATTTGCAAGGCATTAATGGTAGATTTGAAACAACATAAACTAGTTAAGAAGCACATTTTTTATGCTGACTTTATGGTAAGATGCAAATAAATTATGGTTATTTATATGTTAGTTTTTTTGGGTTTGATATATATTTTGTTGGAGATGCATATCGTTGGTAAAAAAAAGAATTGGAGACCTTCAGATTATGAGGGGCAATTATTGGCAGATTGATTAGGGTACAATCTTGCAAATTATGATTTGCTCTTTGGGCCTGTACTTGTGCGAGAACACTGGTTTTGTGTAGGCCTGGAATAAAAAACATTGAATTTCTATATTCTGAACTCAATGAAACCCATTGTTGACACCACAAAGAAAAGCAAGAAAAATAGCGCCTTATAAAATCCCCAATAATTGGCAGCAGAGATATGTGTAAGGAACTTTATGCTTTAACATCATCATGAACATTAGCAATTAAATTTCCTCAACTGAACCCAAGTAATTGTATTTTTTTAGAGGGACAGATTTATTGATATAGTTGAATTCATCAGTAACAATCGATATGGGAAGAAGCAATAGATAGACATCTTTCGTGTGCGAGTACTTCAGCAAAATAATCTGTAAGAATTGCATGTTTTGTGCAAGATAATCACAGGTTTTCCTTAATTTTTTGTGTATATGACTGTTGTATCGATTTCATAGCCTTGACTGCGGTGTTCACGTCTTGATATGGTTGTTCCAATAGAGTCTATATGCGGTACTTGATTACACAAAGGTAACTACAATAGTTCATATGTATGTAAACTTTTGTTTGGTTTTGAATATATAATGAATTGAACTATTGATGTTTGGGACGTGTACAAGCTCAAGTCAAAGAGTACAGGCGGGGCATTCTATGGTGGCTGGTGAACCACCATCAAAATTCATCAAGACTTGATGCTCTGCATCTTCTATCCCATCAAGGAAGCAAATGTCAACGAGTGACATAATAGTTCTTTGGTTTATTTTGGACATCTATAGGGAAACTTGATGTAGTTGTAGTTTTTTTTTACCTGGGTAATGTTATTTTGTCATTGTCAATATTATTGTATTGCCTATGGTACATGATTGTAAGGTAGATGATTGTACATGTTCAGGGGTGTGTGTAACAAGCGAATGTTAGGAAGTAACGAGTTAACGTTCATATTTAACAACTTCAATTTCTTGTTTAACAACTTTCTGGTCTTGTTAGCCAACTTACGCATATGAAAATGTGACAATCCTACGATTGATGTAGAAACCACTTAGTGGGCCTTCCATTAACAAAGAGTATTTCTATATTATCAATTGTATGTTCTTTTTTAACAACTAGGTTATTTTGTTTGACAACTTACGCAATTGAAACACTATACATGTCGCTTGTAACCTATGAAAACAACAACTGGGGGCATTAACAAGTGGGAGGTCCATTAACAATAACAGTTTCATAATTAACAACTTCATGCTCTTTTTTAACAACTTACTTATCTTATTTAATAACTTACCAGATTGAGAACTTCTAACCTCTTGTTACCTCTAAAAACAACTGGGGGATGCCAATAACAACATGCGTTTCACTATTAACAACTAGACTTTTTTTATTAACAATTTTCATATCTTGTTAACCGACTTAGAAACTTCATAACAGGACATGTCGATGGTAGCTTGGGAGAGCAACAAGTGGGGGGTGCATTAATGATAAAAGTTTCATAATTAACAACTTCAATATCTTTTGTGACAACTTTCTTATCTTATTTGACAACTTACAAGATTGCGACCTTCTGACTTCTTGTTACCTCTAAAAACAAGGGGCAATAACAACTTGAGTTTCACAATTAACAACTAGACTTTTTTTATTAACAACTTTCGTATCTTGTTAACCAACTTAAAAAGTTCAAAACAGTACATATTGAGGGTAGCTTGGGAAAGCAATAAGTGGGGGACCATTAACGACAATAGTTTCATAATTAACAACTCCACACTCTTTTTTAACAACTTTCGTATCTTGTTTGACAAGTTACATGATTGCACACTTCTGACTTCCTGTTACCTAACACAACAGGGGGTAATAACAACATGCCTTTCATTAATAACAACTTGTTGGTCTTGGTTAATACTATAACCTCCTTGTTTAACAACTTTACTATTTCTGTTTACCAATTTTGTTCTTGGAAAACACAAACATGTTCAGGGGAAAATTCAGCCACATTTTGTGTCACACAACACAGTGAAAGTAGAAACATAATTACATATGCTGCATAATTACATTAACATAATAACATTATATGCGGCATAATTACATTAACATGATAACATAATATCTTGCATAATTACATAACTGCATAAGGTATACCCTTAAATCTGTGACAATGAATGTTTGGCACCTGCACATCTGTAATGACAAGGGAACATTAACATTGCACTTCACCTTAATGTTTCCTTGTCACAACAAAAAAATTAAGATATATGCAGCAACCCATTTCCCCAAAAAAACTATACATTTACTTCAATAGGTTTGCTAACTATGAATAGGTTAACTTCAGAAAATTTACATTACCATCAATAGGGTTATTTCAAAATATTGTAACTCCTTATATCTGCAAACTGGTTACTTCAAAAGATGATTTTTGCCAAATTCAGTTTGGATTTGGATTTTTGCATTTTTGTCTAGTATGGCCCGCTTCATGGCATCTTACATAATAGTAAATCTTCTTATTCTTGAATTGTGATTCATGCCTACTGGTTCTTAGCCTTCCAACAGGTCTGGTTGTCCTAGGTGGTTGCAACAAAGTCTGAGCAAACAGATTACCTAGCATATAGTTGTTTGGGTCTGGTTTGTCGATTGTCACAACTGGAGTCATACAACGCTTATAAATATTTTGTTGGGCTGTTATTTTGTAGTATCCTTCCATATAGTTATAGACATTTCCATGGATATGCTTGATGGCTGCACAAGCATATGGACAAGGGATCCTCGACATTTGCCACAGTTTACAGGTGCAACTACACAAACGAAGATCAACATTTAAGGATCTATATTTGGTATGGACACAAAGCCTACCACCACCATAATTAACGGGTGACATATGTTCAGCATGACAAACATTTTCCTTTACTATGGACTCTATGTTGGGCTTCCATTTCATCATTGTCATACTCGATACATACATCTTCTTGGCAATCTTCTCAGGATGTTCATGGATAAGTATTGCGACATTGTATTTTCTCTCTTTCACTATCCACGCATTAAATGATTCGGCTATGTTGGTAGTAATCTTATCCCATCTTCTGAATAGAAACTTGCTCAATGCCCACTTATCAATATCTCTATGCTGAATCAACCAATCTGCCATCTCTTTATAGGATTTACGCATGTATTCCATTACCTTATCAAAATTTGAGTCTAACCTGGCATATGCAATATTATCAAGCAACCGTAGTGCATCTTCCTTTGAACACCCACTTGTCTTCCTCTTGTCTCTATTTAATTTCAGCAATTCTGAATTGAAATTCTCCTTCATATGCCTATAATAAGAAGCATGCCTTTCATTGTCAAAAATTGTTTACACTTACCCTTTAATTGCATTGTGACAATCTGACATGATTGTGAGTTCAATTAACTTAACTATTTGTTTATGATAAATATATATTTTATAATTAAATAGGATAGATTTTATGATATAATCAATTAAATTTATTGATATTTTATACCTATTTGATTATCTTTCATATATTTGTCTATACTTTAATTAACTATAAGATAAAAATAGATTTTTATATAATACTCCTATCTTTTTTATTTTGTAGGAGATTATAAGCTTAGAAGAATATGTCAACCAAAAGAGATGGTGTATGGACACAATTCAGCACAAAATATGGATAGATAAATATATATATATATATATATAAGAAGCAAATCTCTAGGGAGCCAGACGTATGAGTTGGCATCAGACACTTATAGATATATATATATATATATATCTACAAGACTAAGATGATACATATTTAAAAGCAAGAGATTTCGGATTAGATAGACAAACATGGACCCCACGTCTTGGAAAGAGACAAAATCAATTGGAATATGGTAGAGGAAATCTGCAAAGGAACCGCATATATATGTGTTTGAATTGAAAAAAAAAGATCTCAGATTTGGATAGAAAATCAAGCCGCACGCCGCCTGTAAAGAGCGCCCTAATATCTATTTAAAGGGGGAGTCGAATTGCAGAATGGAGAACAGAAGGGAGCAGAAGTCGAGCGGAGATCAAGAGAAATAGAGGGAGTCTTTCACAGATTTGCTCTCTCTCTTATTCTTTTTCTTTATTCTTTGAATCTGAATTTCTTTATTTCATTATGGATTTTATTCTAACCATGTGTGGCTAATTTTCTTTTTAGACCTAGGGAAACTATGAACTCACTAGTGAACTATATTTTATTTCCATGATTATTTAGTTATGATTTATGTTAATTTTGGTTACTTAATCTTATTTTATTATGTCCGTTTGATGATTGGCCACCATTAGATGTGAATTTGAGTATTAGAATTTACCTTGACGAAGGGGATTTTAATTAGGCTCTGAGATTAAGTAATATGGGATTAAATTACGATTTAATTTGCGATTAGGATAGACATATACCTAATAGCCCCATATAATTGTTGAAGAGTGTGTTTGAATTATCTTGCCTCTTAAGTTATTTGGTTAGACATAACAATTATACTTAAGAGAGGGTTGTGAGTGAACCGACATGCACTTATAACTATTTATACTCTAGATTAACAAAATTAACATTTGAGATTAACTAATTAAATGGATTTGAGATTTGGGGCGCTAGTGAGGGATTAGTGACTCTAGGTTGTGTTTGATATTGATAGTTTTCTTTAATTAATTTCCTTTGAATTTACTCATAAATAGATTCGTTTAACTTAAAAGAAATTGAGATTTTAATATCTAAAAATTAATTGATTGATTCCTCGTGGGACGATACTCTACTTATCACTTTATTACTTGGCACGACCCGTATACTTGCGGAGCGCATCAATTTAATCTTCTGTAAGAACTATGACCAATCCTCTAATGTCTCCCCTTTCATAATTGATATTGCAAACGGCAATATTTCATTGTCCGTATCATAACTAAAAGCTGAAAGCATTGTTCCCTTGTATGGTCCGGACAAGTGGGTTCCATCAATGTATAGCACATGTCTTGCACCAGCCATGAATCCCTCAATATAACACCCATATACAATAAATACTCGCTCAAACATGTTATTCCTATTTGCTTCCCACTCAGTAACAGTTTTGTCATCTGATTCCTTCAACCACTCACAAATCCAAGGTATTAATATATAAGATTGTTCTGGTTTACCTTGTATGTCTTCCATCGCTTTTTCCTTCGCCTTGTATGCTTGCTTGTATGTAAGAGTGACACCATATTCTATCTGCAACATCTTCCTTATTTCATTGGGATGTTTGTCAATGTGATTTCTCACCTTATCAACTATAATTGAAGATGTCAAATTAGATCTTCCACCATGAGTCACCTTAAGATTGTCTTGTGCACTATGATAATATTCATCTCTGAATGTCGTCACACGTAGAATTGGAGTCGTTTTACCCAGAGCATTTGCTATTACCCTCCAAGAACAACCTAAACTCCTACACTTTACTAAAATGCTATGCTTGCTATTTTTCACATATTCAAACTCAAATTTGTGTGCTATGCTGTACTTGTATAGTGCCTACTTAAAAGCATCCGCGTGTGCAAATGTCTGCATCACTCCTGAAATTAATCCCCTCCATTTTGTGCAGTTCAACTCTGGGCTAGGTGTAGGTGCACTCTTTACTCCACAAAGTAGCTTATTAGATTCTCTAGCAATTTCAGCTATCATACACGAAGCAACACTTTTATAGTACCACGCTTCATCTTGATTTTCCACACTGGTTTGACAGTCAATAGATCTTTCTTATGAGAGTCCTAAGGAATTTACATACCTGCACTCAATCACAATAACAACTTTTGTTACTTAATAACCCACAATAGTTTCACAAATAACAACTATTATCCCTACAAAATTTGCACTTACGTTTGTCGGTTATCTGATATGTGACATACATTATCATTTCCTTTTACTTCTATATACACATAGCCACTCCTGTCGTTATATTCAAAAAGGTTTTCAACTTCACCATCATCATTTAAATCTATTAGTGTGCTTTCATCAAACCTTACTGTATACTTCATCTCACACATGTTGCAATCAATACCAAGCCATGATGATATCATCAACCTTAAACCTGTAAGTGTTATCACCTCTTTCAGGCACTTCAACTTCACATAACCACTATTATATTTAATTTTACCTTTATTATTCCACACAAATTTCTCTCTAACATGGAAATAATAAAATAGTTCTTTCACATATGCTGAGCCTTCGTTGCATGTCATTTTACATGTCTACCTACAAAAAAAAAGAAATAATTAATTAAACAAAGCCGCTTATCATTATGTCAGTTAAGTAATCTTGTCAGTTATTTTTTATGAAACAGAGTAACTACTCATTCCATCGCCAAACAGGGGCCATTAACAAAAAACCCATATATTTTAACATCCTCATATTCACTATTAACAACATCATCCACATATCATCACCCTATATCTAGTATTAACAACAACATGTTATATTTTATAGTGTATTTGAACAACTCTGTATTCTCAATTAACAGCATAATTTATTTCAACTTCTCTATCTTCATTATTAACAATGCTCCCTATCATTACCCTCCATGAACTATTAACAACAACACCATTCATTTTAACATCTCAATCTTCAGTATTAACAACACGCCCTATAGCATTACCCTCTATGTACCATTAACAACAACACATAATCTTTTCACATCTCCTTCTTCATTGAAAACAACACCATCCCCCAATCAAAAAGGTTTAGGTTTATCACAGCTCACAGCAGCCATTATTGATTACTCCAGTGTGTGCCCCCAACAACAAACAACCCACAATCTTCACCATTCATACAACCAAACACAATGAAATCCACCACACAACCATCAACAATCTCCCATTACCCATAAAAGCAAACGTCCAATACCAGAAATCCATCACAACTGTTCACAATTTCAGAAGAGGAAGATGGAAGATTCATAATACAAACATCATTTCTACAAAAGAATTACTTACTGTCGGTTATCTCTACTTTGTCTTCAACTTTCAATCCTTCCGAAACTTACATATTTTCTCCCGCCACCGTCCTTCCTTTCGTCTCTCATGTTGTTTTTTTTGCCTTCCTTTCTTTCCCACTCTTATGCATTTCGTCAGCCATTTTTTCAAGGCTAGTTGTGTCATTTTGTGAAATTTAAAATCCCTGATTCCTATAGCAAGACTGATAAGGGATTTGCCTATTTCACTACACCAAATAGGGATTTTCCTATTTCAAGAATATTTTATAGGGATTTTCCCGAGAATATATGTCGTGCGAAGGACTACTGCGAGGATGCTAGATAAGCCACTAGCCAGCTAGCACCTTGAGGAATGAAAACGAAAGTAACGACATAATTAGGAAACAGAATTTAGGAGAATGTTAATATTAATAAATGCATACAGATGTGGGGGGTGTCTCTATTGATATCCCTCTCTATTTACTTTTCATTGAGGGTATCTATCATTAGATCAACTTTCAATTGTTAAGATTTAATAATATGTAAAGAATATCATTATAATAAGAATATATCATTATAAATCTCAACCATTGAAAGTTGATCTAATGGTAGATACCTTCAATAGAGAGTAAATTGAGAGAGAAATCAATGGAGACACCCATCTCCCACAGATGTACATGGACGTGCACTGCTCCTGACTAGATTATAACGTTAAATTGTTCACAAATGAAATTCATTTAAGCCATGTCAGCACAGAGTATTAAGTATTAACTTGTTCAAAAATGAGAACCAACTATTATTGGATCAATTAAGTGGAAGGGATTTGTTAGTTTTTCCTTAAATATATCAAGGTTAGTTAAAGGTTTTAAAGTATCATATATAAGATAATTATATAAAATAATTAAAATTGATCAAAATAAAATAAAATAATTAAAAATTGATGAAAATGAAGCGAATCCATGTACATTATATTATGCATAAATTTTCCATATAAAAATTTAAAATATTAATGGCCCTTCATTGCTAAGAGTTCGAGACACTAATAACTGATTATAATTGAAGTTAGGGCGAAGAACTCTTGGTGCTCTTTACTGTGATAGCACTGAAACTACTTTTGAGTTCGTACTTTTTCACTTACAAAAGAACTTTAATTTCATACCACTAAATTAAAATTTGAACAAGATGTTGTGATTTATGAGCCTAAGAGGATAAAATCATTGATATTAATACCATTTTGAAAGAATGAGGTCTACACTGATAAATCGAGAGAGAGAGAGAGAGAGAAGAAAGAGCACTAAGTAATTGGACTTTTTTTTTCAGTTTTTGATTTGCACCCATATTCCCTTGCTAGGCACCCCACGGTGCACAACAAACAGCATGTAGTACCCCGGCGGAGCAATCTCACCGGACGCCGGTGCCACCGAGGTTATCTTATACACCCCTCCCAGCTCCGTCGTGAGAGTCGCCGGCGCCAGCACCAACTGTCTCTGATTCATAGAGTACCCATGAGTAGTAAAAGGCGGCGAATACATCACCACCTTAATATCATTCTTGGTGAAAACCTCTCTTCCATCCTTCACTGTAAACCTAATCCCAAACGTCTGCTTATAATTCAACATCTTATCCGACGTCATCTCGTCGATCAACGGTCGGAACCCATCGAGAGCCTGATCCAGATAAGGCGGCGAGAAGTTCTCGACTCTGGTCTCGGTGGGGAACTTATCAACGTCCTTGTAAGTGTTATGAGTGTTGCTTCCACTAACCCAAATTTTTCCATTAGGAAGCATAGCTGAAGTTGAGTGATACATTCTAGCAATGGAGGTGGCAGCCATAACCTTAAATCTCTCACCCTTAGGCTTATCAGGGCTATAAAGCACCGGCGTGAAATTGGGAACGTCAGCGTCCCACCACGCCGACGTGCCGTTCTGAGCACCATTGATGAACAAGAGCTGTCCATTGGGCAGATTCAATAGGTCACCCATGGTTCTCCTAGAAGGCATCATTTCAGATTCCCAGGCAGGGGCATTATCGGTAATGACCATTCTGTTGCAGTCTTGGAGAGCCGGGAGGTATTGCTTGAGGGCCTCGGCCATGTAGAAGGCGTCCGGGGTGTTGCCGCCGCAGACGATGACCTCGGTGGAGTTGGCTTTGCCGTCGGCGTCGAGCTTGATGGGAAGTAAAGCGGACATGCCGGAGGCCGGGTAGTTTCGGGAGCCGCCGGGGAGAACGGGGAAGGTGCGGAGGATCTTGTTGGACTTAGGGTCGAGGAGGAGGGAGCGGTTGTTGGAGAAGATGAAGAGGTTGCCGTCGACAGAAAGGTGGACGAATGGGTAGAGATTGTTCTCTTCGAGATCAGAGGTCTCGTAGAGGAATGGGAAGAAGTTAACCTTATCGCTTTTTTGACCTTCTGGAGGAATGTACTCGTAGTTGAAAGATCTGCGTCCTCCGATCAAGATGAACCCTCCATCTGCAAGCTTTGCTTGAGTTGCATACCTATCACCACCATGCAAATAATTTTAAAAAACAACAATTTTTTTTAATCAATTTATCAACTTGACACGAACAAACACAACAAATGAAGCTGATATGTGTGTGTACATATATACCATCTTTCTTCTTTGAAAGTATTAGGATAATCTCTCCACTGACAATCTGGGCAGCCTGAAAGGAATCTTAAGGATCTACCTCCGCTCATGAAGCCACCAGTACTAACCAGAGAACCATCAATGGCAAGCCCTCCTGATGAGCACCACGGATCTGTCTCTATCTGTCCATACACATAAGTAGGAATTCATCATCAACTCTATAGAGGTATATATACTATTTTTTAAATGCTAGCAACCTCGGTGCTTTTTTTGGATTCTACTACCAAGTATCCTAACAACCGACTGCTCCGGTTTTAGAGTTGGTGACCATCCCTTTCAGTATGAATGTCTCATTTAGAATTTGAACTTGAAACTCAAAGAGATTTAGTAGGATGTTACACATTGCTATGTATTGGTCTATGTAGGTATATACCACCTTTGGTTCTTAATTATATATATGAGATTTCTTTGCAAATTACACTAAAAACGAGATATTATATATATTATGGACATAGGTGGCATAAGAAATGAAGAATGTAATTAATAATATATTATATATGAAGATGCATGGAGAGACAGACACAGATGATTAAACCTTGATGGGCCTGACAACTTGGTTGGTTTCAACATCATATTGAACGACGTGGGCCCAGCAATCCTGCTGGGTTACATTTTGGGGATCAAGGTACGTGATACATTCGCCTGGTCGTGCTTTGATCCTGGAAACACGATAAACGATGGTATCATAAAGCATGATCTTGTTATTGGGCATTAACTGCGTGTGCATGGCCGACACACCAGCGTCTCCATTCACCAATTCCCACGTCCCTAAAGAAGCTGTCTCAAAATCAGGTTTGGCCGGCTCGTCTTGGTTCGAATCTTTACCATTATCAAACAAAGGATTAAGGAAGGGATTTTTGTGAAAAGGATCATCATCATCAGGTAAAGAATCTTTAGGCTTGAACAAGTCAAAGGGATCATCGGGAAAATCAGGGAGGCCGAAAGGGTTGTGATCGTTGTCGTCATTGTTGTCGTTGCCGTGGTCGTGGTCGTGGGGGTGAAGAAGGCCATGCCTGGCATCCACTGCAGCAATAAGGAACAAGAAGAGAGGGAGGATGAGAAGAATGACCTTGTGCAGGACTGCCATGTTTTGGTATTAATGGACACTAATGTCCCTCGACACAGAAATGTGTCCCGGAAGCAAAAGCGTCAAATTGGAACATGGGGTCAACATGTTAATAAAGCTTAGTTCCTAGGTTTTTCGCAATGGCATTGCCAACATTAGAAAATGGTTAGGCCTTGTTTACAGGAGGAAAAAGCGCTGTAAATTAATAACACGCTTATATACGTTTATGGTAGGCAAACGACGGAGTCATGGACAGTGAGACTTTCAGTTTCAGGTCACTTTTGGAGACTCAACTTATATTTATATACACCGCCCAAAATAAAAAAATTACATTAAGAAATATATATAGATTTACTGCGCCACAGTCGTAAATCAACAGACATTACTTTAATTAGCTAGGATAATTATTTAAATTAATTTACAGTACTACTGCATTCATGCTTCTAATATGGTGAAAATTAGTGCTGTAAAATTAGTTCATTTTTGGTTCTTAATTAGCTAGCATGCCAACTTAAATAAATACAATTAAGTACATATTTCTATCAAGGGACACAAATTTCATTATTTCATGTGACTCCATGCAATTAGTCTATATATTCAGGGACATGCATAATTGTCTCAATTCACAAGCTTCAAAGACTTTATTCCTCACCTAATAATTAACCTTGATAATTCAAAGTGGCAGCACCACCAAAATGGGTCCATTTATCGCCCATTTAAATTGAGGAACGAAAACCCATTTTGTAGTTTTTACTGTTTATTTCTTCTTCTTTTTAGCACAGTTTTAGTGTTTATTTCTTCTGCTTTGAAACATGCATTATAGTTGGACAGCTATAATGGGTTTACTATTAGAGGAGGTTTGATGTTAATGAGACGATTAATTAAGGCCCGTTTTATGGCCCAGCCATCTCTATACCATTGCCATTCGTTATTTAACCAACGAGTCTCTTTCGAATCAAGAGATCCATTCGAGACTTGACTTATCATTAATTTGGCACAAAGCTACCCTCTTCACCTAATTCGTCAATGTCGAATGAATGAAGCCATATATATATATATATGTATATGTATATATATATATCAACCATGTCCATTTCTTTATCTATTAGCTTCTGATTCTGATCTTGCATGCAGCGGACGTAAAGAATTAAAAGAGTAATGAAAAGAATTAGTCCAGGACGTGTAATTAACTCAAGATTTTAAAAAATTATGATTCCGCATCCCCGTAAGTTCCTTTCATAACTGGTCCTCGTTTAAACAAAAAAAAAAAAAAAGGAAGGAAATATTGCTTAAAAAATCCCCCATTACAAAATTCATTACCCTAGGTTAGTTGAAATTTGTTTTCGGACCCAAATGCAACATATCTTTTATGGATATAATCCTTCTTCAGTTATGTGTAACAAATTCTTCAGTTATGTGTAACATATTTTCAACAATGTATAAAACGGAAGACATTTAGATATAACTGAATATATATTGTACACAGTTGAAAAAGAATTGTATTTGTTGAAGATGAGCTGTACCCATTCAAGAATAACCTAGGTCTTTAGGTACTTTGCAAAATAAATTCTGCAATGAAGTTTTTTTTTTCAAAAAAGGGGGAAAAAGTAAGCTTTTTTGTACGTTTAACGTCTCTCTATATATTTATATATAATTATATGTACTCCTTCCTATCAACAAGACAAGGCACCTTAAATTGACAGTTAACTCATCATTAAATTCACCTTGAATTTGAAAATTTTATCAAACTTTACCACATTAAATGAGATTTTAGAAAAGAGAGAAAAATACAATGAGTTACATTTAAACATTAATTATAGAAGTAAAAATGACAGATTAATATTAATTACTTTCAAAATAACTTATATTACATACCAAAGTATCCTCTTAAAAGTGACTTGTATATATTGCGAAGCGAAGGGAGTATATGTAAATAATTATTGTGTTTAGAATGATAATATAAAGATTTTGACCCCCATATTATTAAAGCAGATCAGATAAAAGAAAATTTCAAACTAGTGTTTGGTTCATTATCTGGAAGATTCTTTCTGCAATCAAATGGAAGATAGAGCTGCAAGCTAAGCCATGATTATGAGTATCAATGTGATCCGTTTAATTTGGAGGGATGGATGAGATACATATGTCAATTTGTGAGGATTATTATTATTCTTTTCACTGACTGACACTAAACATACAGCTGTTTTCCCATCATTTGCGTCTAGAAAAATCGGTTAAGATGGGTTTGACAGTGTGAGAATACAAATATAGTACAAACAAATTGCCCAAAAAATGCCAGTGGTGGTTTTGATGAGTGGGTATTGCTATTAATGATTATGCATTAACCAAAATGATAGACATCAAGGACTCCTTCAAAAATCCAGCTCTACTCTTGCTACTCATCCACAAACACATCTGCCACCCACTCTTTAATTCATCTAGTTCTAATTTTTTGTTGCAATTAATTTTCTCAATTCTATTTCGGAAAAATAGTTGAAAGTCCATATTTCTAAATTTTATTAGCAAAAAGGAAGTAATTTCAAGTATAGATATTTTTCTGTATATAAAACTTTTCATACTACTGATACTTTCTGTGCATAAAACATATTAGCTCCTCGAGCTGACCAATATAATTTTTAATTAAGGACTTCCACCAATTTTCTCTTATATCTGTGTGGCTGCCGCTGCCTATTCTCTATTTTTTCTATTCTAATTCCTTTCCTTAATTTTCCGCCTTTATGTGTTTTCCAAATTAGTCCATTGAATTTTATCCAAAAGCCAACACCCACAAGATTAACACAATCAAAGCTCCACTTTGCTAATCACTCCAAAAGGAAGCAACCAAAGCAAATAAAGACAAAAAAAAAACAGCATGTAATTATTTTATTGGTACATACATATAAAAAATAATTTCATCTACAGAGTTTTGTTTATTTTTGCTTTATATTCAATTTTTATTTTATTTCGTGCATTAAACCTACCGGTAACCCTCTTCCCACCGATGGAGGTAAAAAAATTGACCGAGAAGTTTCCATGGTTGATGGAAATCATTACACCAATGTTCTTTTAAAAAAAACCGAATGATTAAATCAATGATGAAACAACTTGTGATCCAATATTTTGAATACAGCTTTGTCAAGATTAAATTATTTTTATGAATAGGTATTCTTTTTTTATAGAACGTTTCATAATTTGACTAAAACAAGTATACTATTTTCTGTACATCATATTTAAAATACGGTATAAATTGAATATTCCTTATCCATTATTAGATATAAAATATGTTTCAAAACAAACTTACTTGTGAAGGCAGATACATATATTCATTTTCTATATATCTATCACAACCAAGGGTCATAATTTGAATAGCTAGCTGCTTCTGTTGGTTAAGATGTTTATTTGACGGATTCTCTATAGCCTGCCACTAGTTGTATATTTTTTGGTCAAATCCGTTATACATATCCTTCCTCCATTCAAAATTATAACTTGTACGGCATTTTTGGTCTCTCAAGGAATAATTAATAACATTTTTTTTATTGACATACGAAAAAAAAATGCCCTTAACTGATGAACGTATAATTAATGAATAAGATTTTGTTTGATTGAGACGTCTTATTAAATAAGAGTAAACATGGAAAGAATGTATTATTTGAAAAGGTAATTAACCAACTTAGTGAAAGCCGCAAGTTAGTTAAGAATGCTTTATAATTTTAAACCAAAAATATATACGTTCTATATGTAGCATTGCTAACACCGTTGATTGACCTTAATTAGAAACGAAAATTGCCATTTGCTATGTTTGATTTGTGCGGCATCAGAATCTTGTTAATTAATGTGATCCATCGGGTAACTAATTAAAGGGTTTTAGTGTTTGATTTGTCATAGACGGTTTCTTGATTGACAGATGGATGGATCCTGACCCTATAAAGTTGTTGATGATCGATCATTTGATCCGTTTCACTTATTTACCAACAATCACACATAAGATGTTTGATGTAATTTTCGTATTAAGTTACATTAATTAATTTGAGACACACTCTCGAAAGCATTCAGTATTTAATCTCTGCCTAATTGCTTTAATTTTTCTATATCTAAATGTGGTCCCTTCGTTCCCAAGAAAGAAAAAGTCAGTCCCTTCGAGAATGAAAGTAGCAAATTTGACAGGGCTTGTTCTATAGCTTTCTTTATTAAAAGTGATCGATCGAATTAAACATGAATTACAATGTAGCTAAAAGGAGTTATGATTATGCAAGTTGCACAAGTTGCCACATATCGAACCAACCATTCCAAAGGAAACTTGTTCCCATCTTCTTTGGCCAGGCCTACGGTATAAGCTTGAATATTTCCTTCTGTTCTAAATATAATATATAATTAACTAATTCACATAGAGTAAAAAAATTGGTTGGGTTGGTCAATTGCCATTGTTATGTAAAATTGAGGGTCACATCACCTAAAATACTCCTCTTTTAGTGAAGACAATAAAGGTGAGAGACAAAAGAAGTGAGAAAAAAACTGATAAATTACAAATACAGAGTTGGTTTAGCGGTGTAAGACCTCATTAGATTCCTCTGAGTCTTGAATTCGAGTCCCAAAGGAGATACCTGTGATGGGAGGGGCAGACACGAACCCCAAACCGGATACCGGATAATAATATGATAAATTAATTAGGACAATACGTGGAAAAATATTAAATGAGAGAAAAAGAGTGGATCAAGATCCTATATTTAAGACTAAATCACATTTATCATCGGAGTGTTATATTTACAACGGGGGAATATATAGAAATCATTGAAACAGTAATGAAACAGATACGAGCCACTTCATTATATCTCGAAGCAGTCCAATTGCAATGCTAATATGAACTCCAACACAAAAATCTTGCATATATAAAATTGATGACGCTAGATCGAGAACCGATCATCAGAGACTACATGCATGTGAGAAAATTGTATCCAATATAATATTCTCGCATTTCTGTCAGGAGATCTTTGGTTTCTTTTGGTGCAAGCAATATCAGTTATTTATAATAGAGGCTTAACAAATTGCTACCCCTCAACGAGATAAAACTGCTGAATGCAGACTACTTATATATATATATATATAGCCAGATGCTGAGTGCTAATTTAATTTAGGCGAGCTACTGCAACAAGAGGAGTATAGCTAGAGAAAACAGTTTTCTTCTCATTTCTTTGAGAATTTATGTAAAGAAGAAAATGGATGGTGATTTGTCTTTGCACACAGCTGGGTCATTGATTCTAACTTGCATTACACATGGATGGCTACCTCCAAAATATATGAAACTTTTTAAGATAGCAGCAACTATTCATCAAATTGAAGATGAAAGCATTACATATTTTCGAGTGTTTCCGATGATAACTACTAAAGAGATAATCTGAGTTCCAAGTCTGGTTCTTGAGGGTCACCTGATTCAGAATTCTGACTCCCATGCTGCTGGCTATCTCTGTGGTGTGAGTGATCCTGATACATTAATAATGAAATTAGAAACAAGTAGATCAAGAACTTAATTTGAATCAGTATGAAGCAGAAACGAAAATTCAGCTCCTTACGTAAAGGTTTAGAAAGGGTCTTGTGACATTGGGTTGATGAGCAGAAGATTGGGTGTGCAAGACGGAATTGGAATTGTCCCATATGCTTTTACATAAACAAGTTCACACACACACACACATATGAGCAATCAATTCATATATCTAGCAGAATAGTGCCAGTGATCATAAGGAAGATTATAACGTAACTAGTACCTTGCTGCTGTATTAGGTGGCTGAGGACTCGCATATCTGATGTTTGTTCTTTCGTATTCGGGTAGGCCCATCTGCACTAGCAACCAATTATTTCAAAATCCAGTCTTTTCCAATACTCACTCTCTCTTTTCATCTACACATGTAAACTTCAACAATGAACACTACAAAAGTTTTTATTAATTAATGATTAATATCTATGAGAGCACTTTTGTATATGTGCGAATTAGGTGGTGAAGGCAATGGTGAAAGATGGTACGAAGAAAGAGGGTCTCTTGACTTGACAGCGCAGGACACACAGATGATTCATTCCTTAATATACGTATAGCGTTTGTTAATTACTTCACTCGATCACAATAATATAGTACAACATTAAGCTGATGATGAGTTGGTTTCAAATCTGATTAGAAGATTCTGGCTGCAAAAAGAAATCTGACAAAAAAGATTTGCTAGGGTTGTCCCATGAATTTCTGATAAAAGAAAAAAAAAAGACAAGTTGGTCGTATATACTAAAGATTAATTACCCCCGATTCCTTTGTTCGTACTAACAAACTACCTTTGCACAAGCACTGTTAAAGAAAAGGGTCACAAACAGTTACTGTACAAAGTTATATTGAGAGTTAATGAAAATAAATTAAATATATAAAATAATTACCTGGACAATGTTGGGGTGGAAGCAGTATGAAGGAGAGTACGAAGAAGAGGAGGGAGAATAAGAAAAAGACGATGAAGGTATCGATGAATAAGCGGATTGTGCTCTTGGATCTTGCTGCTGCATGTTCATGAGAACCAATTAAAACTCCATCAATCAGAAGAAAAAAAACCAAAATTTGAAATATATACATATATGTATGTAGGGTTACAATAATTTTACATTGGTGAAATTAGAAGGAGGGTAATTAGGAAGTTGGTGATGAAGAGGATATCCAGTTGAATCAATTTGGCCGTGTAATCTGATCTTCTCCAATTGAGCAACACCAAGACCTCTCTGGGGTTGCTTAGGCTTCTCTGAACCGTTCTTCTTTCCTTTCCTTGATGATGAAGAAGACGAAGCTGAAGATCCACTTGCTCTCTCACTACTTCCAAGGTTTAGCTCTCCGTAATAACCACTTCCCATCTCTTTCTCTTTAATTTCTTCACTGTGTGTGAGACCAACAATAATAAGCACCAAACCAAGAGAGAAAGATAGAAGCCTTTGATTTCTGGGTTTTGAAAATCAGAGAGAGAGAAGATGGGAGAGAATCAGAGATCTCTCCAAAGCTGTTTTTAAGCAATTTTTTTTGGAGGAATTATTGCATCGCTGGAGCAGATTGTGCGTAGATTTGAATGTTATATATACCTAGATTTTATGCCCCTCTCTTATTTCTCTCTCTCTCTTCTCCTGCCTCGATCGACTTTCTCTCTCACAACTGAATAATTTTATTATTCTAATACTAATAATGATGATTACGTTATTAATCAGAATTTTTTAATTTCCTGCCTCATATATAAGTTTGTATGCACTCCGATGGGATGCTATATCTGAAAGGGATTGTCTCTCTTTTACAGTCTTAAAATAATGGGTGTTGGTGGACAACAAGTAGCCACGCTCACCACAAGGTTGCCTACGCAACTCAGAAATTTTTTTCCAAAATATTACTTGTATTTTATATCTATAACAATATATATAGTTATATCCATATATTTTTTAAGAATTTAGTAATTATTAATCACATTATAAATATAATAAGATAAGGGTAAAATATTTATCCGTCACTAAAATAAATTGGACAAGTCAAATTAATTTATTGCAAGCACTTTAGTGAATACACCAAGCCATATAGTATTACTTTATATATCGTTAATTTCTAGAATTTCTGAAATTTTATTGAAAAATTGCCACATAGTTCGATTGACAAATCTAATTATGCTATATATGAAAAAAAATATTCATGGGACTGGCTGGCATGCATAGATAATTTTTTTTATCAGGTAAACTTCTATAGTTGGCGATAGTCTACTTGACAAGAAATTTTTTCCTTTTACAACTTATGAGGAATACATTAAATATATATATATATATATATTTATTTATTTATTTATTTATGATTTAATTAAATTTGACTTTAGTTTATAATTTCGATACCTGAGCATGTAGATAACAAGACCTTAAGTGGGTTCCATCAGCACGTGGTTCCCTAGTTCTTGGTCAATTTGTCTTGGATGACAATATTAAAGTCCCAGCTGTAAAATTTAATCTATAATCAAGCAGCTTCTCAACAAAGGAAAACAAATATATTAGTGATAATATAAAATATTATTAATTTAAGAGCAAATCGCGTTTGAATTGCATATCCCAAAATCATTTATAGGGTTTCGAAATGTATACGATTTAGGAGGAGAAAACAGTATCCATATGGCATCCAAAAATTTAAGTTGAAAATTGTAAGAGTGATTGCTTACTTAAGAAGGATAAATAATATATATTCCATAATTAATGTAATAATGGAATTAATGATAATAATGGGGTTATAATTATTGTTCAATGGTAACGAGTCCAAATCTAATTTGTATCAGAATCACGCACGATTTGTGGGTCATATTTTATGAGTTGTTTGTGTGGTGGAAAGTGAGAATCCTTCAATTTGTTAACCAGACATGTGAACCCATGCAATTACAAGAAACCCCACTGATTAATTTAAATAAATCCATGTGTCCTTTGTTGCTTCACCGTGGGACGCACAATATATATATCTATATATATATGTGTAAAATTTAAGTGAATTAGGTCTAGAGTTTTATTATTAGGATTAGGGCTTATATCTGGATTTAAAGGTGAGTTAGTTTTAGGGTTTCATTAGGACTTAGACATGTCTTTGGATTTGGAACTCGTACAAAGGTATTTACAAATCATTGCTTATGTATACACCAACAAAATTTTCACATTGAGCGATATGAAAATACTGCTAACTATATAAAGTAAGGCATATTGGATAATAATATTAAGAAAAGAAATATGGTATTATATATATGTTGTTTCACATAATTCGGGGATCTGCTTCCTTTCTTTTCTTTCTCTTTCTCAATTCCTCTCCCTTTTCCTTACTCTGTCTGTCATTCTTTTGTTTTTCCCTTTAATTTAAATTCTCTTAAAATTTCAAAAAAAAAAATTGTATGAGCATAATCGAACATTGATTAAAAAATGTGTATAAATAATAAAAGGAGCACTTCATATATTCTATATAGCTTTTTTGTATCGTTTTTTGGGAGAAAAGTATCTATAAGATCTAATATGCTTTTCTAATTCTTTTTATTATAAGAACCTTTTGTGATTAATTTAGATTTGGGTCCTTTCACCCTGAATAGTGAAAAGCTCTGCCAGCATAAGACTTGAATATAACACATTACTTAATTAAAAGATATCAATATCCTTTTTACTTGACTCAACTATTATTTTCTTCTTGTGCCTTTTTTATAACTTTTGATCTCTCATAGTCTCATATGCTTTATTTGGATATAGATGAAAATGAGAGAAGAAAGTAGAGGGAGAAGTGAAAAGTAGGAAAAAAGTTTATCTCATACTTCAATAATAATAGGAGAAAGCACAAAGAAAAAATGATTAATTTCATAATGACAACAGTATCCATAATGTCTCTCTCATTTTAACAATTTTTTTAAAGCATGGTTATTCTTTAAAAAGAAATCGATTTTTTAGAGATTAAAAATTGCCCTTCTCTTCTTCACTTTTCCTTATTTTCACTTTTTATCTTAATATGCAAGCAGGAAAAAATCAAAAAAGGTCCACATTTAGTTTCCCTCCCATTTTATCTTCTAGCTCTCTAAAAGCAACACTTTCAATTATGGCTGCTTCCACTTCGAGCTAATCAGTGATAATATTAATAATAAATATATATGAAGGGATATGAATGACACATACATAAAGAAAATTATCTCTCTTTCGATTTTAATACAAACAAAAGCAACAAAGGTCAACAATGAGCAATATTTTTTTCCTTATTCGTCAAAGTTACAAGTTAAAATATTATGTTTTACGTCTCATCATCAATCCACTTCAAAACAAAACCGGCAGTTCTAAACCCAGATCAGTGAAAGAACAATAATAATAACAGTAAAAAGAGGTTATATATGAGTGTGTGAACACACGTAATTAAAAAATGAAAAAGAATCGAATTTTCACAATAAAATGTTGAAAGTGAATATTTTATTTGAAAGTCATATTCTTTTGTTTGTCATCCTTTATAGGTTTAGGCCGCTGGCTGTATATTAGCTTGATTATGAGAGAAGCGTATCGCATTACGAGTCCATGGGACATGATGTAAAGCTATGAAATAATACGCACTACATATAATATTATATATATTATTATTAATTATTAATTAACCTAAAACATATTCAATACAATCGTGAAACAGGTGATTGCAATATATAAATGCACAAGATTCTCGTAAACCAAATTATCTGCTGCGTTCGTTGGTTGGGCTTATACTTTCGAGGACTAATAGAATCATGCCACATAATATATAGTCATGTTCCGAACGTTAAGTGCTCACCTAATGATATTATTTTGAATAATGAATCAACAATGACTAAGTATATATTTAAAAATATATAGTCGCCTTTGACTAGTTTTAGAACTTTAAGTTTTGAAGCTAATCTATGATCGATGTCGTGCAAATTTGCGTAATTTATATGGCACTTGAATTAATTTTTGCACCTTCATTAGTGCCCGTTTGGAACAGTTATTAGAATGATTTGAAGCAGCTTTTCAATCATGATTTACGATATATATATGAGGTAAGGATGTGAAAGGAGTTTTATCTCAATTTATATAAAAAAAAGTTTATAAACAATCTCAACGCTATAACGAACATGCTAACACAGACACACTTTTTTTGTGATGCATTGAAATTATTTAAATGGACCAACGTAACGAACTAGTATAATTAAAAGCATAATCGATCAGCTTTGACTTATTATTTAGAATTCGATGTTTCGAACGGCGGCCTGTTAGGCATTGTGCAGTTTAGTTTAATTTTGCAGGAGATTTTAATTAAAAATTTGCACCGACATGTTTTCAAAATAAAATTTCTATATTAACATTACGTACTTTGGTTCTCACATATATCATCGTTCTCCTCCTCTCACTATATATTAATAAAATTTATATCCGATGCACATAACATTTTATACCCGGCTTGTTTACTTCGTGGGACTTTTACTTTTCAAAAGTAGTAATTAACATTTTGCCTTTCAAATAGTAAACTTCATTAATTCCCAAAAGTGATGAAATGTTACTACTATTCATCAAGTAATGATGTGGGATATTACATTATATTCTCACCACTTTATATTTATTTTTAAACTAAAATGTAGTCTTATACTTCGCAGTTCGCACTGATAATAACTGATCAATACTATGATTTTTTATGGATTTTATGTAAAATAAAATAAGATATATTAATATATTTTTTAACATCCATATGGGGATTTGTTTGTCGTGTTTATAAAAAAAATTATGTTAAAAGATAATAAATATTTTCATACTTTCCTTTTTTTTTAATATTATTATCCGATATCCGGTTCGAGGTCTGCCCCTCCCACCACACTTGTCTCCTTTGGGACCTAGACTTAAGATCTAAAGAGGTTTAGCGGAACCTTACACAGCCAGACCAACTCTATGTTGGTCACTTTCCTATTTTTTAGTAGCTCGTATTTTCTTTTGTTTGTGTTAATACACATATTATTAGTATTATATTTATTGTCCATCCAAATACAAATGTTCCTAAACAAAATCAGTTCATTTCATGAAAACTCATTCATTCTCCCACTGTTCCTGTTTAATCTATGTACCACACCAAACAAGGGTCCATTGATCATTTTAAAGTGTATGTTGCGCCAATATTATTAAATTTATATTATATGAATTAATAATTCACTCCATAATTGTGGATGCATGCATGTGTATGTAATTGAGAGATTAATTATTACTCCCTCCGGTCCTAAATATAGGACAAAGTTTGTAGTGTAAATTGCACTACAAACTTTGTCCTATATTTAGGACCGGAGGTAGTATTAATTAATGTTGCTGTTGCAAAGCTTATTCATAGTCAGTGCATCTTCAAACTCACTTTTTCTAAAGTTAGTTATCCTGTTTATATCAACCAAACCTTTGTTATTTGATATATCTTCCTATTATTTGGATCACAAGGATTATTTGAGTTGTCAGCAATCGATTACTATAATGTGTATGTAAGCTATCGTCTCTAATTAATAAATTTATATACATATCTCATGATACGTACTGAGTACGTAGTTGATGCGTATATAGGCAAAATAATATCGTATTTTCAACAAGAAGAGAAGCTTTACTGTGTGTGTTTAGAAGGATAATGAAGAGAAAGAAATTAATAATTAAGGATGAATGAATAATATATATATATATATATAGTTGATACCAATTAATAATTAAGGATGAATGAATAATATATATATATATATAGTTGATACTAATTAATAATGAATGATATTGATTATAAAGTAAGGAAAGGAGGGGATTGTGTTGATGAGGTTTGAGGTGTAAAAAGGAAGACAGAGAGAAGTGGGAAGAGATATGCACAGAATATATAATATGGTATCTGATATATATATATATATATATATCTACTGTAGATTTGGGGCACATGCCCTCTTAGAGGACGCATTACCCCCCACGATCTCATTATAAACAACATTAATGCCTTGCAAAGAGCTCTATATCAGATTTTGGATATTCATTTATTATTTTATTTCAATCTCATCATCAATTAAATTACACACGAGGACACGTACACATGACATACCCTCACAGGTCATCATGGTATTGCTATGAATATATGGTTAAAACTTGATAAGATTGTGAATTAACAAGAATCAATCCCATTTACTTATGGTCGGTGGCAAACTAAAATTTGAATATTTATTGGGAGATATTCCCACATTTAGTACCTAGCTAATTGTGCTTCGTACACCATGACTGGTCTATTTCATTCCATCCCAAACACATCTTTCATTAATTAAATATATATATATATATATATATATGAGGATTGGTCGAGATTGAGATTTTTCATTTCTAAATGGGCAAAAATGTATCGATATTAAGTCCCTTAACTTTTCACAATATTTTATTTTGATCCCTTGTTTTCAGAAAGTGTTTTTTTAGTCCTTTAACCCTATATTAAATATAATTTTCAAAATTACAATGATTGTATTAAAAAAAATCTTTTGACATTTACGGTATTATTGTTAGAAGACTAAAAAATTACTTTTTGCCTTTTCTAAATGCATTAATAAATTAAGAAAGGAAAAAAAACATATCCATAGTTAATATACACTTGCATGTGTGGAAATACAAGCTGTTTAACCCATTTAATTTACACGCACCCCCACAGTACTATATATATAGTGCTGAGTTTAATATCATTGTTTTGGAAGCTTTAAGATGTCTGATGATGAACAGGATGATGCTTCCTCTTTTATTAATATTAATAATAACTAATTAATGAAAAAGAATCATGATTGATCTGTGTCCAGTTTAAAACAATGAAGAGATACCTCATATAGATCTTCAGAATCAAGTTAAAAGATGCTTAATCAGCCATGAATCCAGATTTTGCTTGGCTGAGAGATTTTAAACAATTACAAGAAGCCTCTATAATAATTAGGACACTTCCTTAGCACATCTGGACTGGGACCTTGGAAGTTACAAGGAAAATGGTGCCTGACCCACATGTATGTGTTGTCACTAACCCCTTTTAATTTTCATATTAATTATTAAATAATACTTAATTAATTAATTAAGAGTACTGGTCCCAGACATTACTTGGAAATGTGGCAATTTCTAATGATATTGGTTCTTCTTGTCCCCTAACCTTTTACAATTTTTTTTATATAATAAAAACCAACATCCCCACTTATGATTATCTCTTCCCCCTTGGATGTGATTTCTGCGACACTTAATTGATTTAATTTTTTGAGTTCAATCATCATTACTTTATATCCAATCTTTATTTTCCATTTGTTACCTGCACTCTATTAATTGATTCGCCTTGTCCGCTTTAATTTGATACACACACACACACACACACACACACACACACACACACACACACACACACACATATATATGATAACTCCCCCACACTTATCATTTGCACTCCTAGGCAAAACAAATCAAAATCAAGGGAGAATAACAAAACAAAACAAAGGCTTCAAAAGTGAATGTTCCAATCACAAACAATAAGTAAACCAAAGCATTTCAACACCTTTCTTATCCCAATGATTTTCTCATTACTCAAGAAAACAAACTTCATGACAATTTATTTGACAAAGGGGACCTTAGCTAGAAATCCCTCACCAAGGATCATGCATATGTCACTCATCACTCAAAAGTGTATAGGCCTGTGTTTACACTCAAATCCACCCCTATCCAGTACTCTTTCCCTATAGGCTTGACAAAAATCTAAGTTCTCCACCACTAACAAAGCAAATGCAAACATAAATCTAAAGAACTTTTATTAGGTTGTAATGGGGTTAAGGTTGAGAAAGAAAGGGTATAGTTTTTGGAAAAACAAAGTTGAATATCTTAGAGGATGAAGAGAGAATAATGCAATAGGATGAAAAAAACCAACTAAACTTGAACTAGGTCATTATTCTTTTTTTTTTTGTCTATTTTTTCCCTTTTTGTCCCAATTTTCTTGGGCTGTTATACATATACTCTTTTGATGTGAATCTTTATATTGGTAATACAAATGCCCGGTTACTCAAGACTTTATAACTTAATAGCACTAAGATGTTATTAGCATGCTCATGGCTCTTATTGGCCATCTGACGTGAAGATTAACATTAGTGATGAAGACCCCCGGTTACTAAGCATAGCTCAAACCAGCGGGCGGAATCTTATTGCATCTCTTTTTTTTTCTTTTCAAGATAACCTACCATGCTTTTCACAATGACCAAATTCCCAATTTTATACATGTTCTTCCATCCAAAATATATATAATACAATGCTCTTCAATTCCCAAGACATTCAAAAGGGCATAGATCTTTTTTTTTTATGAGTTAAGGTGCAAATTTACCAATGAAGTTTTGTCCGAGGAGCGTCTGGCATAAATATCTTTTAGAAGGGGGAAAAATACCAATGAACAATTAAAAAATGGCATTTACCACAAAAACCGTTAATCCGTACTAACGACGTTAAATTATAAAAGAAGAAAACCTCTAACGCGTTAGTACGGATTTAACAGTTTTTGTTGTGGATGCCCCTTTTTAATTGTTCGTTGGTATTTTTGCCCCTTCTAAAAAATATTTGTGCCAGACGCTCCTTGAACAAAACTTCATCGGTAAATTTGCACCTTAACCCTTTTTTTTCCAGCTATGGGTGTAGAGAAAATATGAAAAAATATAGGCTCAAAGGGGCTAAACAAAGGATATATGCATGAAAAGAGTAGGTTTTTTTTTTTGGCTTGTCTTACTAAAATGAAATAAATACCTTTATCATCTTTATGAATACACGTCTATAAAATGTGATATCAAATAAGGTTCAAGTTAAGCTCTAGATCAAGTAAAGAAATAAGGAGTACACGAAAAAAAAATACTGCATTAAGCTCAAAATCTCACTAGGTTAATATGATTACCAGCCTAAATCCACCAAAGTCAAATTCATTGCCACTTAGTCTTCTAATTTAAAGCATGATCAATCACTTTTCAAATCAAAAATGCATAATACTAAAGTTACTTAAAACTTGCAATTTTTTTTCAAAAAATTTTCTTTCTTTTCTTGAAAATAAGGAACAAAATCCAAAATAAATACCAAAATATTTTTCTTTTTCTCATTTTGAAAACAAAGAACAAAAACCAAAAGTAAGAACAGGATCCCTCTCCTACACTTAAATCATGCATTGTCCTCAATGAAATATATATATATATATATATATTTAACCAATAACAGCAAGTAGTGCAAGTAAAAGAGTAAGGAAGGAATACAACCAGACTATCAAAAGTTTGAAGACCCAAATTAAGTAGCATAATTGGTATATCTCCTTTGTCTAGTTGTAAGTCACATGAAAGCACTATTGGTGTCCGCTTGTGATACTTAGAAAACATCTCCCTCTTTAAGATCTGCAGATAACGCTTCAATTCAAGTATAGAGGGTGTTTGGATGGGAGGAATCAATCCATGTACCTGCAAAAAATCATACCACCAAGCAGTATCTCGTCCCACATAGATATAACCAATGAAATTGGATTTATCAAGAATCAAGGAAGATCTCAAAAGAAATTGATCAATAGAAAGTGTTGGAACTTCTAGATATTTTGAACATCCCACAAAATCAATTTGACTCTCGTCAGTAAGAGTCAAATTCTCTAAAAAATGAATCAAGTGATCACTCAAAATGGTTCACCATGATTACTCAAATCATCATTCAAGAGAAAATTCTCATGTGAAACATCATGATGCAATATGCTTTTACCATCAAATGCATACCCAAATCAAGACTTCCCCCACACTTATCCTCAATAGTATCCCCACTCACAACGGTTATGTCAAAAGCATTATTTGTATCAATAGCATCAATAGAGATATTACTTTCATCATTCAAAGCATCATAATGATTAGTGTTAAGCGATGTATCTTTAAAATCAATATTGTCTGGGGTTCAACAATAATTTCTTCATCGACTTTATCATCACAATCAATAGAATTCATAGGATTGGAGGCATTAGAAGAAGTATCAATACATGTGTCAGAATATTCAAAATAATTTAAGTCAACAGAACTAGTCAATTCAGAAACAACATCAGTGCATGCAGACTCAACTAATGTACCAATCATCCCATCATTTAAAGTAGTAGAAGAAAAAGGGATTAAATCATTAGAAGGTGAAAGTATATTACCACATGGAAATTTACTCTAAACTTCTAATTCTTCATTTTGCAAATTGCTAATTGCATTTGATAACTCCTCAATTTGACAATGTAGAGCTTGAATCTGTTGTCCACGCTGCATTTCCCCTTCTAGAAAGAAATTAAGCCACGACGCATTGATCAGTTGAGATTCTTGAGAGAAGCAAACATGTAGCGTACCATTTGTGCAAGTGGTCTAGAAGGGACTGTCCCGATGGAAAATATTTGAGAAACGGAAGCCATCATGAAGAGGCGTCCGAGGTTTATGTCCTAGATTGTGTAACAAATTTTAAGGACGAAATTTATTGTACAGGGGGAGAATTGTAACGCCCCAAATTTTGATTAAAGGATAATTGCATTTACTGAGAATGATTTTGTGAATTAAAGTTGATTTGAGATCCGAATTAATTATTGGAAATGCTCATCATTCTGTATTTTAGCATAATTATGTGACAAAGTAATTTTTGAAGCTAAAATAAGAGGGAAATGGCGCATGGAGAAAGGAAAAAGAATTAGAATGTGTTATATGGAAATTCTTGTGAATGTGCCATAATCAAGGGAAAATCTGGAAGAATGGAAAAATTATAGGTTAATTAGTCAGTGATTAATGGAGAAATTAATTACTAACTAAGAGAAATGAGAAAGGTAACTAAATGGCTAATACAGTGGTTAGAGTAACTAATTAATTACTTTATGAAAACCAATGAAAGTTGGACACTTGACAAGATGGGATGATGAGAGAGTGCATTGGAAAGTGAAACAATGTATTATTAATCATTTTCTTCCCTCTCTCTTCCTACATTTCTGCTAATTTAGGGATGGGCATAGATGTGCCATCATTCCATCATCCTCCCACACTCTCGTCTCTCTCATTTTTCTCTCTCTTATCCTCCATTTTCGACAGCCATGTTTGAAGAGGAAAGGAGAAGAAGCTTGTGAAAAGGTGAGTATTTTGACCCTTAAGATGAGCTAAAATGCAAAAACTTTCTTCTTTAATCTTGTTCCTTGGGTTGAGAGCTTTGATTCTATGGTTTTAGATTCTTCATTGGTGATGTTTTGAGCACTCAAGAAAATCTAGAGGTTGGAGAAGTAAGGAACAAGTTTGGAGAAAGTTGTTAAGGTGAGTAAGAGAAATCTTTCTATATAAGTTTGTGGCATTTGGTTGAACCTTGAATTTCTGGAAATTTTGCCCTGATTTTCGTGATTTAGGGTCATGGAGAGTATGGTATATTGTTGTCATGGAAATGGTGCCTTGTTTAGTGTTTTGAATTAATAGAATTGAATTGAAGCTTAAATGTAAAGTTTGGCAATTTTGGGTTTTGTGTTGAAGATGTGCCAAAAAAAGAACATGTTAAAGGAATGAGAATTTGGTTGTTTTGATGTTTCCATTGGATTCCTTGTGGAAAATTGTGTGGGAGTAGTGTTGGAAGTGAATTTTGAACCTTTGGAAACTTAGGTTTAAAAGTTATAAGAATTGGTTAGTGAAAATCCTGTGCTGGCAGTTGTTTTTCATGGACGTTTTGAATAGGTAAATGGTGGATAAAAATTCTGAAAATTTTCATTCTAATAGTAGACATGCCAAGCTTTAATTGGATATATTATGGAGCTCATTTCGATGTGTGATCTGGGAGTTATGAATTTCCAAAATTTTGATGTCAAAATTGGGATCAATTCTGGAACAGAAAAAAGAATTGTTGAATTTTGTATTTTTTTGGTTATAGAAAGCAATGATTCATATTTTTCCTATAAATAAGACTTAAAAAGATTTAATTAGGACTTGAGATCACCCCATTTTGATTTTTCTAGAATTAGTTATGATTTTTAGAAGTTCAACCCAGAAACTGAAAGTTTCTTGGCCGTAGCTCAAAGCTTCTGAACTGCTTTTGGCCGCAGCCAGAAGACTCTTGACCGCAGCCCAAAAGTTTCTGACCTATTTTTGGCCGCAACCAAAGATTCTTGGCCACGGCCAACACCCAAAAATCAGAACTTTTCACTATCGTAAGGTGGTCTTTGAGATAGTACTTCCCAACTCTTTAGGCATTTTTTTGGGCTTCTAGTAGCCACCTAAAGGCACCGCGAGCTGGAGAGACTAACCGGTCATAGTTCAACCGGTTGGACCGGACGGATCGTTGGTCTAACCGGTGATGGAAAAATGGAATAATATGGTGTTATATATAATAATGTATGTAAAAAACTAAAACAATAAATTCAAATGGATAAAATAATGAGAGTATATAGATAAGTACAAGTATATGCATAATGTAAAAAAATAACTTGGCAAACAAACAATAACCCAAACAAGGCCTTCTCTTTCACCTGTTCTATCTTTTTTCACTAAATTCACTTGTTTTATCTAAATCAATATTATTGTGATTATTTTTAAATTTGCCCCTCGCTCTTCAATAGCACAGGACTCCCTCATGATTTTTTTTAATATCATGTGCACATTTTTGTTACCCTTAAAATAAGATATATTTAAAAATTTAATAAGTTTTAAAGAAAATTTATAATATAATAATAATAATAATAATAATAATAATAATAAAAGGTACTGGCCAAAGAAAAATAATAATAAAAGATATTTTTCTACTCCCATACTCCCATTTGAATTTTTTGCATCGGGAATGGATAAATATAAAAATCAAGTACAATACTTTTATATTAATAAAATATATACTAATAAAAAAAACATGGCAAAAGTTGACTAGTCTGCACATTTAACGACGGCAAAGTGAATTTACTGCCACCCTTACGTGATGGGAGAGAGGCGGAGAGACCAATTGTGATTAGATGTAGGCACTTAATTTCTTCTTTCCTCTTGGAGTTTCACTTATGCAATGAAAGCTCTGTGCAATTTTTTCTTTGACCAGTGTTGCAACGCTCTCCAGAACACCAAGGAAGAAGGGAAGCAATGTGATGGGAAGGTTTTACTCTTTTTGTTCTGCGTTTTCCTTCTACAACTTTATTTTTATCTCTTTCTCCTGTTTTCCTTTTTCTTCATCATGCTCTTGCTGCCATATTACCCCCACGAAATCAGTAAAGCATACAAAGAAGAAGCTTCTTGCAATGAAAACTTCAAGCCGTCCGGTTTTCTTGAAACCACCCCGAGTTTCGGCTCTGATCCAGATTCCGACTCTAATGGCGGTTCAGGGCGGTCAAAAACGGCCTAAATCTGAAGACGGTCAAAACATGTTAAACGAGCTGCTGAGATCAACGGTTGACGGCCGGACCATCCGGTCCAGTCCAATTTTAAATACATTGCTTAAAGGTTTCAAATGATAACCAATCTTAAGTATTATGGAGTTAAGTATTGGATTAGAGAATAACTCTTCATCTTTAATTATGGATTATAGAATTTGATATTTGCCTAGCTCGCAGAGACCATTGCCAGAGAAAACGCGAAAAGACCAAGCTAGTGACCTTTCTCTTGTGTTGTATATGATATATTGTATGCATGAATTATCATTGTATTATCGTTGTGAAATATGTTGTACGAAACATTGCTGTGTTGAAACATGTGGATGTGAAAAATGTTGTTGTGCATTGTAGCGTGAGCAATTTAGCGTGAGCAGTTGTAGGGGTGACGCAGGTCATACCTACCCTTGTCATTGTAACTGCCGCTACAATTGTCGTCATGGGTTGTAGAATTGTGAATTACCACTGTTGAGAAACATGATGGTGTGGCTATGTTATTGTGGAATGTGTCATATGAAATCCTACTGTGGTGAAATATATTGATGTGTGATATGCCGTTGTGCATTACAACGTGAGCAGTCGTAGTGGATGATGCACATCACACCTACCCCTGCCGTTATAACTGTCGTTGTTGTGTTGTGGTATTGTGAATTTCCCACTTTTGAGAAACATGCTAGTGTGGCTATGTTGTTGTGAAATGTGTCATATGGAACCTTGTTGTTGTGAAATATGTGAATGTGAGATATGTCATTGTGCATTACAGCGTGAGCAGTCGTAGGGGGTGATACATGTCACACCTACCCTTGCCGTTGTAAATGATGTTGTTTTATTACTGTGTTGTGATTTGCTTACATGTTTTGTGGTTGTGCATACTATGAGTGAATTGTTACTACTTGAATTCTTTATAATCTCATTCTTTCCATAAAATAATTTTCAGACAGGGCCAGTGGTTCTAAAGAGAAGCAAGTGACAAAGGGCGGTTAGAGCTCCGGGCTAGGAGTTTTATTTTGGATAGTTGGTTATCATACTGTTAATTATGGGATATTTTGTTGGGAATTAATTGTATATATATTGAATAGTTTGTGTAATCCCCTAGAATGAAAAACTGATTATGGGCGTTTGTGCCCTGTAAACCCTTAGTTGATTAATGGCACCGTGTTGGGAATTTATGTTATACTCTGATATTTATGAGTGGAATCGAACTGTACAAGCCAAATGTATATTTGAAATGTGAATATGAGACCGTGTTGAACAGGTTTTATAAAAGTTTTTGCAAGCCCTATTTTGGGGAAATGAAATTTTAATAAGTCTCAATTTATTCTGTGGTCTCTAATTTAACATGATTATGTATTTTTTGAACGTAAATCTCGGCCTTGATATGGAAGGGGTTACATTGAGTCCTTGTCATGAATTGGTAGTTTGATTGACATATCCAAAATTTGAGTGATCATGCCATCTATGATTATATGCACTTTAATATGGATCATATATCTGCTTAACACCATGTTATAATGATAAGGCATATAAGTGTAAAAAAAATTTCCATAAGGTGAAGCATTCCAAGCCATCATATGATCAAGTTCAATTTTTTTTTAAAATAAGATTGAGTTATGCAATAAACAACTTTATAAGAAATCACCTAAAAACTCAAACCTAGAGATTAACCATTGCTCCTCGGCAACGACGCCAAAATTGATATCGCTTTTGTCACTAAAGCAATCAATTAATGACTAGGAAAACCTACTAATACAATATAGTGGCAACCTAGGTCATTCTCCTAATGAAGTAATTATAGGTTTTCTTTAGAAATGAATTTAGGAAATGAAAAATATAATGGAATGAACCTAAACTAAAATGTAAGATGCAAATGACTCTAAATCCTATATGAGAGTGAGACTAACCTAAATGAATGCTAATGCAATTTTTGGGGGGGTTTTTTTATGATAGAAGAATTAAAATCCTAAGCAAAGATATGAACTAATAACTATGATGACTTGAGCATTTTAAAATTCGTTTGTATGAAATATATAAATTTTATTAATTTATTTGCAAGTTGCGTAGTCTATACACGTTACTTTAAATATAATCATATTAAATTTTATTATAAATAGCGTTGAGCCCAAGATTTTTTCCTCCTATCATATTCTGTCAATATTTATACTTATATAAATAGCACCTCATATGATGACATAACATGATTAAGGAATTTTTACGTCCTCAGATTTGATCCTCATCTCGGTCTTTTCACATATCAAATGACACCTTAACCCCTGTGGGCATATGTGTGTAAGAGGGACAATACAATAAAGATAAATAAGATTTTTTTTTATAAAACTATTATTTTTCCCCGATACAACTGCATTTTTTACTTGCATTGGCGGATTTAAATATGATTAGACCCAATCATGGATTGAAAAGTTTGCTTTGGTCTAATAAATTAAAGCCCGTCTCAAAAGAAATGGCTATCTGAGAAAGAAGTCCAATGAGAAAAAAAATAAGCCTGTTTTATAAAAGTCCAAAAATATAAAATGATCGGGGCTCAATTACTTTGAAACCCAAATTATCATGTAGCATTTTTTATAAAAAAAAATAGAATCTTTGATCAACCACATATGTGAAGATGTTCATGGAGGATGATAAGAGGAGAATGTCCTTCTTAGTTATTACTATACTTATTATTTATTAGTTTTCGTTCTAGTTACCGTATATATTTTCGATTTGGCTGGGTCAAATTTTATTCCGTACAAACATAAAGGCATGGAGACGTGAGCTAACAAGAAGTTTTTAGGGTAATAAACATGCAAAACCAATGGGAAAATTAAAGAACACGTTTTTTATGACAATTAGTGTGTGTACTGTTTAGCAAGCACCAAAATCATAGTTTGCGCAACCCGAGATAAAACTCCTCTCACACACTTACCTCGTAAATCGTAAAAGCTATTAAAAAAAACTAATCCAAAAAAGCTATTAGTGTGTGTTAGGATTAGCTTTTTTCAATAGCTTTTACGACTTACGAGGTAAATGTGTGAGAGGAGTTTTATCTCGAATTACGCAAACCATAGTTTGAAACCATGATTTTGATGCTTGTCAAACACACACTTAAAGATAATAAACACGGCCAAATCATGTTTTTACGAGTTGTGTGTATATGGCCAAATATTGATGGCCAACATGAAAAAACCACTGCAAATGACCTTGGTTAACAGTTGATCGGGTAATTACTATGAGATGATAATGAAGGAATGTAAAATACCAAAAAGTTTCACAATAAATAAGTACGATTTATTAATGATTGAAGGTTTGTTTGGTTCAACGTTTTCTTAAAAAATAAATCCTTATTACGTAAACCGAGATAAAACTTCTCTTACACACTTACCTCGTATACTATGAATCACGATTTATAAGCACTTATTGCCAAAAAATAAGCTATTCCAACTGTTCCTTTACATAACGTACCCCGCATAGTCATGCGTGCACAACAGTTATATATATTTTTTATAGAAATAAAATACTTATATTTTTTTTTAGAGAAATAAAATAGTTATATTTTGTAGGGAGAATGACAGTGAAGTCCCAAGGAAGAGGAGAAATGAAGAAATGGTCCTTATAGATTGCAAAATGAAAAAATGGTCACATGGAGTTGTCAATACAGGCTCCTGGAGTTGTCATTAACAACTCCAGGAGCCTGTATTGACAACTTCATGGGACCATTTTTTCATTTTGCAATCTATAGGGACCATTTTTTCATTTTTTTTCCTTGCATGGGACCTAAGTGTAAATCTCCCTATTTTGTATTTGCTTTTATTAAAATTTGATTTTTCTTAAAAGCAACAAATTCTTTCTTTTCTTTTTTTTGAAAAAAAATTTATTGGACAACCAATTAGTCCCCGTTGATGTTATTGATCAATTGATTTCTTCCACAACGTTGCCACCTTAGATTCTTTTTTTTTTTTTTTTTTTGACCTGAACCTTAGATTCAGTTTGAACTCTATTTATTCATTACTAGATTGTAGGTTACCAACCCCCGCGCGCGCGCGCACAATATTTCATATAGTAAAGTGTAGAGTTTGAAATAAGTTATACTCTTTCTTCAGTTTTTGATATAAGACGTATTAAAAGAATTAATCTTGATCCTAAATATAAAATATAATTTACATATTTATTAATAATTTTCTAATTTACTCCCCTTAATGCTCTATCAATCATAATTAATTAAGGAGGTGAGGGAGAGAGAAAATTAAAGAAGATAACTAGGATGTTTTAGAAAATATATGTCATGTTAACTAATTCAACTAACTTCCTTAATCTAATCAAATTAAGTAAATATGTCTTATATTAAGGATAGGAAAGAGTAATATATTTATCACTACAAATGGTAAGATTTTTTTATTATATTGATTTAAAAAGTAATATATTTGCACAATAATGCAAGTTTAACCCAACTATACATCATCCATTGATCACTTTGAATTTTGACCGCGTACAATATAGAATAGTATTTATAGTAGGGATTAGATAATTGATGTATTAATATTAAAAAAATTAGTTAAGTTAGTTATGTGTAACAAATGTGCATTGATTTCCTTAAAATATCATATTTGACAATTGTCCCTATTGATGAATAAAATGTAACACCCCAAATTTTATGTTCACGAAATATATTATAATTATTTGATAAATTCAATAAAATGGTGAATATTCATGAATTTGGAATTTATAGATTTTATAAATGTTCATTTTTATGAGAAAATGGGCAAAATAATTATGAAATTAATTTGGGTAATTGAAAATGCCCAATATTAAGGTCCAAAATGAAGGAATATTAGAGAAAATTTATGGTCCAAAAATATATGGAAAATAGCCAAAGAAAAATAAAAAAAGAAATTGGAATAAAAAGGTAATGGCAAAATCGTAATTTTGCCAATTTAGTACAAAATTAATTATTTTTCAATTAATTGAATTTAGTTTCAATTAATTAAGTAAAATAAAGGAGAAAAATATATTTGGAATATTTTGGTCAATTTAATATGAATTTATGGAAGATTTGAACAAAAATACAATTTTTACCAAAATTGAGACTTTATGTATATACATAACCGGAACAAGTTGTAAAGCCAATTGAAACTAAAGGATAGGACCCCTAGGAGTCTCCTACATGTAGCATAAAGAAGGAAATATTGGTTGGGTTTAATGAGCATGGTTACATGTACATAAGGATTTATGTACATAAGTTCATTTTTGGAATTTTGGAAAATGAAACAAATGAATAAAATAAGTTAAAATATATTATAAATATCATCATCTTCCTTCTTTCTTCAGCCCATTTTGTGCAAAACAAATCTGAAAGAAGAGAGAGAAAGTTGAGAGAGAAAGAGAGAAGAAATCTCACAAGGTAAACCGATTTCTTCAACAATTTAACTCCTAACGCGTTTAACTCTGACCCTAAAATACTCTTTTTTGTTCTTTAAGGTTTGGAGGTTCAAAAATATGTTGAATAAAGGTTAGGGTTTCGGCCATATTGAGGAAAAGCTAATGGGAGCTTGAGGTAACTTCCAAACCTTCATTTATTAACTATTATGGCCGCTGTGGGAAATTTAATAGGTGAAATTTTGCCGGATTGCCATTGATTTTAATTTTTGGAAATGTGTGTGCCTAAGGGTTATGCTGCCGAATTTTAGTTCAAATGGTAGTTATAACTCAATTAGATGGTTA
The DNA here is from genome assembly GCA_963242795.1 of Inga leiocalycina. Taxonomy (NCBI): domain Eukaryota; kingdom Viridiplantae; phylum Streptophyta; class Magnoliopsida; order Fabales; family Fabaceae; genus Inga; species Inga leiocalycina. The sequence continues at coordinate 21,916,539 of OY725322.1, forward strand.
ATAAAGTGGTTAGGAGTAGAAAGGAACGCGTTAATGCCTTAGGATTGGATTTTCAATGATTTGATGATTCCATTGGATTCAGGAGGAAAAATTAGATGGGGTTACAGTTGGGGACTTTTTCGGAAAAGGCAGAAAAAGCATACTTACAAAAACGCCCCTGAAACCCTAAAATAGGGGCTGTCAAGGGTATTTTCATAATTTGACAATGAATTTGGTAATTTTGAGTTCGGAAATGGATTCTTTAGATGAAAATATGTCAGAATAGCCTATGTCAAAATTTTAGGAAAAGTACAGCCGGGCCGGGCCTGGCCGGGGTCCTGGGGGCATTTTGATAAATTTTTACCATAACCATAAGCTAATATAAACACAATAAACACTATGGAAGTGTCTAAAATGATACAGAGATAGGTTATAACCTATTTCTTGTACATTTAGTATTTTAGGACTGAGTTAAGAGCTTGGAGTTGGCACATTCCACGAGGCGAGCATCTCAAGGTTAAAAAGGGTTGAGGTAGGGACATTATCCTTCATACTTCATGTCTTAGTCTATATGAATGTGTGGTTGCCATGGTTTGTGCTTTTATTAATTAACATGGTATGCCTAGAGAGGGCAGTTAGTGCCGGAAATGCACTTACACTTGAATGATTGGATGAGAATCCAACTGGTGTACGAGTAGTGGGGCTGGAGCCTTACTCATGTATAAATGACGATGTGTTATATTAATTGGTGTATTTATGGTGCATATCATATTTACTTATCGCATGTTATGTGAACGATAATATGTTTCTACTGAAATTCCTCGGAATCTCACCCCTTTTTCTAAATCAAAATGTCTCAACGGATGCCAGCGGTTCAAAATGCAAGGACACAATTACAGAAAACTGACAGGCACGTTTCTCGAGACACGGTCGGTGGTTAGATTTAGCCTGTACTTGGAATATTTTGGGGATATTCTGTACATATTTGTAACTATTAGTGAATTTTGCTCTGGTAATGTCTGTCTGTAAATAAATACTTATTATCAGTATAACTGTACTTTTCTGTTTACCAGTGGAACTTGTTCATTATTGCCTTGCACATATCAAAATGAAAATGGATGTTGACATAAAACATCCTCTGTATATATATGCAATATCTAGAAGAATACTCACTCTGTCTCTAAATATAACTTTCAAATAATCGATTTTCGGTTATCAATAAAACATTTAAAATTAGTTAAGAGTATTATATATATATATATATATATATATTCAATTGTGTCTTTATTTGTTAAAAGGAAAAATTAGAGAAACGATACCTACAACAAATACAATTAAAGGATAGAGTTCAAAAAAGAAAACTCAATAAATGCTTTAACAAATCTAAAATGAACCTTGTATTTTAGAATAAATCTATTCTTAAATTTGAAACTTATATTTAGGGACGGAAGGAGTAGTTTAGAAAAATTTAAAATTTAAAAGATAAAATATTTGAAGGTCTTATATTTTGGATAAGAACAAATTTCTCAATTAATTCTTATACTCCCTCTTATCCTTGTTACAAGACAAAACTAACAATTCTCATAAACTAATAAAAACAGTTAAAAGTAGTAAATGTGTCTTAAAATTTAAGTGATTTACAATATTATCTTTACCAACTACATTAAACTCTAATATTATATTAACTATCATTCTCTCCCATTACTCTTATTAAATATGAGTATACATGGATAAAAATATTTAATGCTCATTGGAAACTAACAAGTACCTTATAGAAAGAATCATGAGTACTTATTAGTTGATGCCATATAACAACAACATGAATCTCTCTTTAATGAATCAATATATGATATTCTGATTACTCATTACTAATGGGATCAAAATGATCTCAGAAAAGATTGAGGGAGTACATAGAACCAGAGGATTATGTTGTGTTAGTTTATATATTGGGAGAGAGTGAGGTAATGCGAGGGAGAAATTATAGAATATCTGAAAGGAGACGTCACGAATGACATATATAGTGTGTTGGGGCCTTCACGTGTCGTGGAGTTTGTGGCATTAATATAACTGGGCCGTATTTTAAATAGGAGGAGGGGAATTTGCCTGCCACCCCCATAAAGTTGTGTCTAAACAAGAGAGTTTGGCTCAATTCATTCATATCACGCTTTAATTTAATTTAATTTAAATTTTCAAGGCAAATCATGATGATGTTTCCAGTTCCACACATGCTAGCTTTCTCATTATACTTTAATCATCATCGTCCTTATGTGTTTTTTTTTGTGTGTGTGTGTGTATAATGCCACCAACAACATTAATAGCCTCCTATTTTTATATATATCCATCTTCCCATCAACATCAACACTCAACACACTTAGCTCCCATGCATGCATGTGGCCTTTTTTTTTTTTGATACATGAAGGAGAAAACTCTTAAGACTCAACCTACATCAGTAGGAATACAATTATTCAGTTCTAAAATAGCTGTTAACTCAGGCGTGGAATATAAAATAGAGTGAAACCCCGTTATACATGAAATTACCTTTTTCGCAAGGAAGTCGGCAACCCTATTCGCTACTTCACATCTTTATATTCACTACTTCACAGACTTGTTATATAATTAAGCTCTTTTTGTTTTTTTTTGGTTTTTTGTTTGTTCCCCCAATATTTGATGCTTAGTGGGCTTGGCATGCTGGATCAACGGTGAAGAAACGATTATTCTGAAACTCTCTCATATATGGTCACTCGTTAGGCATTTTTGGGTGAGCTGGCCCATGTTCATTCTATTATTCTCAAAATGTACATCTTAGAATCCGAGATGATTTTGGTCAGAATTTGAAAAACAAAACAAAATAAAGGAAGAAGTTGATAAAGAGAGGATCCAATCCTTATTGTTAACAAAGGGTTTAGGGCACTTTTTCCCTTGAATTATTCTCACCTCAACGCAAAGTATTCTTAACTGCCAAGCGGGGTAATGGCGTTCTTGAAAGTATTATACTACATCCAGTTCTAAATATAAGATACAGTTGATTTTTTTTAGAAGATTAAGGAAGCTAATTATATTATTTTAAAGTATTTATATTTATCATTTTTCTTCAAATTAATTTGTTTAACTTATAAACTAATATATAATTTAATTATACATAACATATAATATAATTAGATAACTTAATTTAGCTTCCTTAATTTCTCATAAAAAAGTCAACTAGAGCTAATATTTAGGATCGGAGGTAGTAATTAAAAAGGGTGCAATGCTGTCCTTCTCTCTTACAGAGGTTGGTTAAAATGATATTTTAATATTTTATAGGGTAAGAGATAACATTATGATATTTGTAATATTTGAGAATTAATTGGTGTTGATTTTAATTTCTCATAGGTTATATACCCCTGTTTATGATTTGTTTTGAGATTTTTTTTCGCAATTTTTCTAGTCTTCTCTTGGTTAAATGATCCAACAAAAATATCGTTAGTCCATGTGTAAAAGTTAACTTTGTGTAATTTGGTGTAGTAGTTTAGGACTTGTTTGGAATAGTGATTAGAACATTTAAAATAGTTTTTCAATCGTTATTTACAGTATATATAAGATAAATATGTAAGAAGAGTTTTATCTCAATTTATATAAATAAATACTTTTAAAAATCCCAAACATAAAATATGGAGGCACGAAACTACCATACTTATGTAAAAGTGAAGAGTACGAATGGGAAGTAAATTAATAAGGCTCTTATCAAGGGAATGGGTTGTTGAGAAAGCAATTCCAATCTGACTCCGAAGTACTCACAGTCAAAGCTTTTTATTTCTACTATGTTAACAGTGTGTTAACCTATTAAAACATAGGAGGTCCTTTCAATTTGGTCAGGTGCTTTACAAGGGAATTAGTCTCTCCACAATTGACCAACGTAATTAATTCTTTGAAAGTCACTTTGACCAACTACACTTATTGTCCTCCTAACATTGCCGGCTTCCAAGGACACTTGTCGGCGGAAATCTTTCACATAATGCAAAACTACTGTCATAATAAAAGGACGTGAATGAAGAAAAATGCAACAGAATCAGACAAGGCGACCCAAAAAAAAAAAAAGGCTTTTGATTAGGTGAGTGTTTGAGTAACTTTAAAATCATAATTTTAGGAGTTCTTTTCTGTAAGTTAAAATAAAATTTTTCTCATATATTTATCTTATAAATTAAAATAACTATTTTTCAAAAACTAATTCAAACACACACCTAAAACAATTTGAAATTTGGCCTGGTCTTCCCTCAATTTAAAAGTTGACTATGTAGGCCTCCGATTTTTTTAATAACTTTTCTAACATGCAAGGCCTCATTGTTAATATTTTTGTTAGCTTTAGAATCTTGGCTCCATACCCAGGTTATCTGACCCGGACCGGATCGGCCGAATCGAACAGGAAACCGGCGACCCGGGTATTAAACTGGTCCAATTTGGTGACTCGGTCCGGGTCAATTTTTTTTTTTTAAAATCTTTTTTTTTTCTTTAAAATTTCATACTATAAGCCTAAAATATTCCATGTCTCACCGGTTTAGTCCCAATTTGACTTCAGTCTGATCCAATGACCTTTGACCCAGTACCCCAACTGATTCACTGACCGATCCGGATTTAATTACCTTGCTCCATACAAATGGAATAGGGGACAAATAAATTTTTAAAAAAAAACTACTGATGAGATCTATCATCTATCATGTCATGTTAAAACCTACGCTGTTGTCCAATTCAGCAGCCGGGTAAAAATAAGACTATGAATAAGTTTGTTGAGATGCATCTTTTTTTTTCTTGTATTATTTTTTCCCATATGTGAAATGGGAATAATGGGTAATGTACCATTTTGATCTTCTGAAATGTTGGACTTTCTATCGATCTAACCCACAAGTAACAAACAAACCCATATGCTAGGCCTCAACATTTGAAACTGGGATCGCGGAGTCTTTTCACACATATGTAACATAATAACATCACATTGTAATCGGTTTTCAAGACTCTTATTTAAAGTTTGTACGTAATTTTTTTGAAAAACAAAATGGTGAATAAGAAAGGGAGAATTATGAAAAAAATATCTCAGTGGGAATTTAATTACCAAATAAGACATCGGTATGCGAACGTTTTTCTAGATGAGCAGGGTATCTTCCCCTATGTGCAGATGATCTTCCCTGTGTTCCATATTTTTCCTTATGCATGTACAAAACATCTTCACCCATATGCATAATATCTTCCTCAATGCACAAACGATCTTCCTAGGTCCCATTTAACAATTAATTTACCAGTGAAGTCTTTTTTCACAATTCTACTAATAAGAAATCAATTTTACATTTAAAATGTTCCTTCTTTTTAGCAAAAGGGGAAGTCATACCGAAGTTCCAACAAAAAAAAATATTTGCAAAGTTCTCATAACTTTCACTGGTTAGTGGTTCCGGGGGTCTGGTGGTTTGGATGTCTCTCATTCACTAACAGATGTTTGGTTCAAACTATGGTAGTACTACTTTTATTTGTCATTGAAAAAATATGATACTTGTCAAATATTAGAGGGCATGCATTAATGGCTTCGCATTACGAATGAGATCAAATTCACGACCTTCATCTGCCTTAAAAAAAGTTTCACTTTTTACATTTCATTGTTTCCGACAAAATCTTCTATTTAGATTTAGGGTAGAAGTTGTTTTTTCAACATAAAAGGTTTATAAATGTTTATGTACGTAAATCAGGACAACACTCCTCTCACATACTTAATCGTGAATTATGATTGAAAAGTTGTTTTTAAATACTCTAATCACTATTTCAAATGAGTATTATGATATACGAGATAAAAATGTGAAAAGAGTTTTATCTGAATTTGTATGAACGTATTTTTCTAACTCTAATTCAAACAGACAAAAAAAATCCAAAAACAAATGACTACAGGCAATTACATCATTTTTTTTTTTTTAATTAGAAGTGACAAGAGGGAAAAAACCCTCTTGAGGCCACAGCGGCCAAAACAATTACATCATTTTGAAATGGCAAACTCTGCGTCAGATGCGCAATTGTGTGCCTTCCAAGTTAGCTCTGCTAATCACCCACTGCAACTCCCGCCGATCATTCACTTCTTACTTAGAAAAGCCTTCTTTATTAATATATATATATATATATATATAACTGACGTATAAATGCAATCAGAAACAAGCCATGAATAAACGAACATCAAGTGAACACGCAAACTGAAGTATGGTAATTTCTTGAAAAGACGCATTTGGGGCAAACTCTATACGAAGCTCACAGAGCCATTTCATGAACAGTCAACTCAAGTTGAGCCATGTGAATGCGTGATTGATCTTAACCTATGTGCAGAGGAGGAGTAGGAAGATGATAAGGATGAATGGATGATGATGAAGAAGAAGAAGAAGAAGACACATTTGACACGACAAGACCTGTCCCCTAACCACCCTCCCTCCTTGTATTTGTCAACTGTTACCAGAAAAAGCACGTCAAGAGGATAACACTAACACAGTCTCCATTACCAGACACAATTCAATTCAATTCACATATCTCACAAACCCTTATCTTCTTCTCCATCCACACAATTATTTGAATGCTCTCCTCATCATCCATCAACTTGGTTTAATCAATATTCTCCTGTTCATTCATTCTATAGATTTCACAAAATGCTCACTTAATTACATGCACTGGCTTTTACATGAGTAGCTAGAGAAAAGCTGCTAAAATATGAATTTTACATACAAATAACCTTAACAAGTCAGAGAGAGAAGGGAAGATTCAACAAACGTTAGAAACCTTAAAACCTTCTACAACGTGCGTGTCTTGTCTACTAACAAGTCTAGTACACTCAAATTTCTCAAAACTAAGACTGTAATTATACATAAACGAGGACGCAAAGCCACCTCTTGTGTATATGTATCAGTTGTTGTAGCATTTGCCCTAGTTTCGGCTTTTGCACTTCTCCATTGCTCTTGGTGCTGCAACAAATGAGATATATATGTAACTGTAAGTAAACCAGTCTGAAAAATTATATAGATACATATATATATTTTAAATTTAAAATATTAGATACGGTGAAAGCAGAAATTGTGAGGGGATAAAAGTAGAAGCTAAGGTTACCTAGGCCAATTGCCTCAGAACTCTTCATTATCCTCAATCTCTTGCAAGAAGCAGTGAACATCCTGAAACAAGGGCAAAGGGATTAAATATCAGAAACATAAAACTCACTTAATTATCAACTTTGTTCTTAATTTATCCACGCCGAAACAAGAGCAGAGTCTGAATAAGAAGACAAACAGCTAAGTCATTGTCTTAAGGACCAGTGAACACAAAGCTGATAATAATCTATGCAGGGAAACATGGAACAGATTGAAACTGACATTCTTCTGAGAATCTAACCGGAAAACCATAGTTCAGACACTATGAAACATGGATACAACTTACTCCCAGGGCACATCTCCAACTAACATCCAATCACCATCCTTGTCTTCATAGGTAAGCACATATTCTGAACCATGAAGCAGATCCTTCAGCCTGCTTTCACTCAAGTTATCATGACTTGAAATTCCGTGAGATCCACACTGACCTGAACATTTCAAGGATTAAAACATGAGAATCTTCAAAAAAAACATGCAAAATCTCAGTGGAAAATAGACTAAAATTGGACAGTAACTCATATAACCCAAGTGAAAAAAAAAAATATCTACTTTCAAAGCCTAAATGGGTAAATTACGTGTTTTTCATTGGTTAGAAGGCAACTATTCATTGTTCATCTATGGCTAACATGTTAATTTTTGAGAGACTCTTGATCCTGATTCATCACCATGTATAGTACAAATTCTTTATCTGTTACCTGAACCACATATCTCAAAAACTACAGTTAGAAAGAAACTCACTGATTGTAAAACATCTGAACATCTTTTCAAGTGCTGAAGAAAGTTGACGGTAACTGGCAAAGTTTTTGAGATCCACTTTCCTCAAGTAGGGGGCACCATCCATGCTTACTTTCACATAAAGACATCCACACTTGGCTTCTGCTTCATCATCACCGTTCTTTTGAGGATTAGAAGCCATCGAGTTCTTCCTGAAAGATCTGATTGGTGGCCATCCCACAACTTGTTCCCTGTTTCACATAATTAATAAGAGCACGCCAAACTTTAATTATAGCAGGCCTGCGCAAAGACACAAGTTCTCTGAAACAAGATATCACATAAAACCAAAGGTGTAGGAGTAAATGGATAAAACAAGAGGAAAAAAAACCACCCCATGGATGATTAACATAGAAGTAATATCCTCATAATTACTTTAAACTAACAGCAGTTTTTCTTATTATAAACTAGAGAGCGACCAAAATTTCCCATGGAAAGTTTTTCTCTATTTTCCATGGAGTTTTGTGAAGCATCCAACATATTATAACGAGTTTGCAGAAACATCAACCAGAAATATGAACAAAACAGAGACAAATAACAGTAAAGCAGATGAACAAAAGTGAAAAATCAAAAGAAAGATTGTAATATTACTTCGGAGGAACAGCAGATATCTGGGGCTGCTTCTTCTCATGCAACAATGGCTTTGGTGAGTTTGGGATGCTATCTTTACCCAAACTTGTCTCAGATCCTCCATTTCCTGACACAGCCCACTTTGCAGAACCGCCATTAATGGTGTCTGAGAAGCCCCTCTTGGCCCCGCAGACCACCGCACTCTTCCCGGCGCCGGCGACGTCCCTCTCCGGTGACTCGGACCCAGGCAGTCCAAGCCGTAGCTCAGTGGCCTTGAGGTTCAAGCCAGTAGTGATGTTGCGTCTCTGAGAAAACTTGTCTGAGCCTTTTTCCATTGAAGGAAGCTCTGTCAAGCTTACATAGTCCTGCTCCTCTGGCACAGACATCAAACCTCGTCTAGTGAAAAATGATTATCGGAAACCACGAAATGAGAAAGAAGAAGAAGAAGAAGAGAGATAGAGCGTGCGTGAAACGGAGATTGAAGAAACAGAATTATTTAACAGTGGAGAGAAAGATATGTTGATGAACAGAAGTTGCTCTGAGTTTTTTAGATTCTGTTAGTGTTCCTATATAAACTCTGTGCGCACTGTGTATTATTATTATTATTATTATTAAAAAGAAAGGGAATATCATCGAGCTTGTAATTTGCAATGGGAATAATGAAAAAAAAAATAGTTTATAGCTTTATTCTTTGTTTAAAATTCCTTGAGGACTGTGCACATTTTTAGTTTATTAATTCTATGAATCTTTTTGTAGGCAACCACGCCGACAAGTCACAGAAAGTCCCCCAGCAAGCTCTCTCTGCATTCAATTTTTTTTCCCGAAATTAGTGTTTGCTCACTTGTATAAAAATAAATCCTCGAGATTACATAAATTACAGTGACATGATTAAAGCGGTTATTACTACTTATTTCTTACAAGTCCTGAAAGAAGTAAAAAAGTTAAAAATGTATGGGAATGAGCATATGCGAGAGATTGCTAGCTGGCGCGAAAGAAGGTAATAAAAAGAAGCAGAGGGTTTGGAGTAAAAAGGAAACAGAGGAAGAAAGAGACGAAAAGGGTCTATCAGAAAAGGCCATGTTTATATCGAATTTCGAAGCAAGAAATGCAGAAGATCTCATCACCAACTTGCAGATTAAATTTTCTCGGGAGGAAAAAAATGTTGACAGAAGAAAAGGGAAGGTTGGATTGTAGAGAGGAAGAGGGAAAGAGAAAGAGATGACCAGAGTCAATGGCTTTGTAGCGCATGAAAGCTTTTTGATCTTAGTCCCCAAAAAAGAAAGCCTTTTGACTGATGCTTGAAAATCAGATGGGATCAGACGGTCGGATTGGTGTTCGGGATGGTTCAACCATTTCATCATTAAGACTGATTCAGACAGCTTCAAACTGGTTATTGGGTCGGAAACTAGGGTGGTTGAACTAGAAACCAATTATTGATATTATTAACATGTTATTATGTTATTTTTAATGATTTCAATGTATTAGAATTTGAGATTTGGGAAAGATGATACATACAAGCTTTTGTATGTGTTTATTTTTAAGTAATGTTAAAATTTCATATTTATTTTTTATATTTATATAATTATATATACGTATAATATTATTTTTTTATTTAATTATTATGTTATCGGTTCGACCGAAGATCCGACCATGCGACCCATGACCTGTTAGCCTCTTCAGTTCGACATTTAAAACATTGCTTTTGATGTTAGTGTGTGTCCTTCTGATTGGAAAAAAAAACAAAGAGAAGAAACTACTAAGTCTAACATGATTGACACTTAATTAAGTTCTTTAAGTATCTAGTAAGGAGTTTGATCTCTAATGGTGTGTATGGATAAGATATCATAGTTAGTATTAAAGCTTTTTTAAGAGATCTACGGTACAAGGGAGTTTAGTCACCGTTACCAGTGATAGAAACCCTGGGCCACCAATAAAATAAAGGAGAAGATATACGAGGGAGGAGGGAGGAGGGAGGAGGATGGGAAATGAAAGAGAAAATGATTTTGTAGGGGAAATGAAATAAAAGGGACACAGTTTCTGGGCATGAGATGCATTGTTTGAATAGAATTTCTAGAAACATGCATCAACTTCAATTAAAATGAGTGAGGGAAAGCCCAGAAAACAGCAAACACCACCTATTTTGATGATCATCTTCTATTCCTGGCTACAAACAAATACAATGGAAAAATGGCAGAAAAATATCCTGTAGATATAAAAAGATAGATCATGGTACTAAATTTCAATAATCCCTGATCAACTCCAATGCATTGATTTGGAATTTGAAATGTTGTGAAATGATAACATCACCATAAAGTTTTTATTTTTTTTGAAAAACCCTAATCAGTCACGGAAGCCTAAGCTCCAATGACCTAATATTTTTTTGGATAAATAACACTAAAGTTTCAATTAAGAAAAATAATATTAATAAAGTCCCATAATTTATGAACGGTAGCTTTTTCAATTATTAATGGCTACTCTTTCACCTTTCATTAATAAATTATGAAACTTTTTTGATATTATTTTGCTTAATTGAACCTTGGTGTTATTTTTTCCAAAATTTGAATGTTCGAAAGAAAACTAGTAATTAACTAAAACAGACTATTTACTACTTTTATTTACCTATTTACTACTTTTGTTTGAGTGTTCTTTTAAAAAAATGGAAAGAAATTCCCAGGAAAAAGATGGAGTGGTTGGTGGGAGACAAGACGCCGTTACGGTCGTTAGTGGATGGAATGACTCAATTCCATGAACCAAGAAAACCTTTCCTCTTTCACCAAAGAAAACCTTTCCTCTATAAAATAAAATTCCATTCCCCATTTTTGTTGCATATTATCTGCATAGACAATTGTCTAAATTTAATCCTGTTCTTTGTTTTCTCAATTTTTCATCTCTTATAATGTGGCTATTTTTTTACTAACTTCAAACTAAAACCAAGCAGATGTAACTAATATTTAGAGATCAATCAAAAACTAACGTAACAGAGTAATAGTGGCAGTGTTATTATTCTTTAGATTTTGTTTGATGAGGGAAAACAATTGTATTAACTTAATGATGCTGCATTTATTTCTTAATGAATAACTCAGCTACTGGCAAATAATATGGGGTATACAAATGAGAGTAGAGTCCAAGACTCAAGTGTTTAAAAGTTTTTCAAATACCAACAAAGTGGGGGTTGAGGTGGTAAGAGGCCTCATTCCCATACGGAGGAGAATACAAGTTCGAATCCCGGAAAACGCACTTATTGGAAGAGGAAAATATTTTTTCAAACCCTATACTTCTGGAGCAGCCTTGCTCTTCATGATGTTGTGAAAGAAATCGGAGCCGACTTAAAGGAGGACACAGAAAACGAGATATTCAAAAAGTTGCACTCATTTTTCCTCCTCCAGCCGCCGTAGCACTGAGTCGGCAAAGTTTTCTTGCCTAAAAATGCCCCAGCAAACCAACCAGTAAGTGCCATGACTCAAATTTCTCAAAACCCAGAATTTTATATTGATATTAATATCAACTACAACCACCTAGGTTATTAGCCATGTACAAAATAGAACTTACTTTCCTTGTTTCAGCTTTGGGCTAGGACGGGAGTACTTCAGATATCCATCCCAAGGAACCTTTTTAAGGCCAGCTCGAACTGAGATTATGTCCCTCACCCTACATTAAAGTAAAATACAGACAGTTTCAACACCTAAAAAGATGCCAAGCAGAGACTTTAATTTCATGCACAACTGTTCCCACTATGCAACTTTGGGCTGAAAATTATTTACCTCTCAGCAAACTCGATGGCTGTTTCTCCAGGCTTCTGATTCTGTGGCTCCAAGTACCAAACATCACAAACAACAGCCCAAGATGTCATTAGCTGCAGCAGATGCTTGCTGAATGATTGCCTGCAAATGAATGAAATCCAGCCATTACACGTCTAATACAGAAGTGGAACAGTGGTAGCATGTAACATTGAAAAAACATAACCTTACTTTCGACTATTCCAAAAAGCATCCACAAATATTTTATTATACTTTATTGCAACTGGGCAAACTGTGCAGCCAAGTTCAAATGAACCCTAAACGTCAACAGAAAGTTAAATGTTTTAATGATAGATAAGGAATACAACCAGAGTAGAAACAAAAGACAGAAAGAACGCCCATTGCATAAGCATATATATGCGCACGACTGTAATTTTCATAGATTCACGTACCTTCTTGAACATGACTGTGTAGTGATTATTTACACAAGTTCCTTCAGGAAATATGAGAAGGGGGTTATTGTCAGTTCCCTGGACATGCTCCCTCAATCTGAAGAATGTCAAACAGAAAAGTCAAAAAAAAAAGAGAGAGAGAGAAAGAAATAGGAAATATAAATTCCTCGAATTTTCATTTAAACCCACTTCTTGGCAACAATTTCTCGATCTTTTGCCTCAGACCGATTGAACCAGATACATCCTACACTCTCCAAAATGGTGCTCTGCAATAATCCTAACAAAAAACAGCCAATATTTATAAAATAGTTAAATTACCGTTTTATCAGGAAATTTTACAAAATTTATTCTACATTAACAAGCTTCAAGTCATCACTAGTTGTTTATCACATGCCCTGTTCTTCCCCGCAAACATTTAAACTGACCAGAAGAGCGAATAGTACTAACAACAAAAAGGTTTAGATATCTTACTTTCCATGTTATCATTATTATCTTAGCAAAAGTATGAAGTCGTCCTGAGAGTGGGGTACCAATTTTTTAAAACCAAATTACCCACATATGTCTTGTCAAAATATTATATAAACACGCACACAAATATGCCTTGTCATAATATTACACACACACACACACTATGTTATATATAAATAAACAAACAGCTTTTAGTTGAGGAGGATGCTTACCAACCCATCCAGGATGCTTCTGCATAATTACAGCAAATGCAGTCATCTGTTCTAAAATAATGAAATCAATCATGGAAGTATGGTTGGCCACAAAAATCTGTTCAAGAAATATATGGAGAAATTCGACCATCAATCAATAACTTTCACATTTACTTAAATATAAAAATAAGGTTACATCTGGTAATGAATATATATTGAACATACCTGCTTTGGTCTTCTGCTAGGACGTGGTCCATGATATTTGACAACCCCAGTCCATGATGCAACAAAAAAACTGCACATCATCTCCACCAAAGACCTCTGAAGGACATGTTCAATTTTATATCACATCCAATTTGATGTATAAAAGTCACATCAGAATTGTATAATGGGAAGAAAATATGAGAGACGATGATTTAGAGTCTCGAGATAGAAGTCGGTCCCATGTACTCCACTGTATACAGCATCCTTCATACAGACAAGTTCATTTACAACCCAAAGTATTGATTGAAATTATGTCCACCAATAAATTGGCCAACCCTCACAGAAGGAACCATATATTATAAAAATGATAGTCATTCACTGCTTATGTTTTATTGTGTTCAAAACAGTCATTCATTGACTTTCCATTACAATGATTAAAAATTTAATTTTATAGGCAGTTATTTAACAATCTTCTCTTCTCCGACTAGTTTAATTTGTGAATGAAAGATCTCTGACTTCAATAGTAAAGCAAACAGAAGTGAAGAAAATACGTGTAAATTAAAAAAAGAGGGAGAAAACTACAAATTGAATGCGATAACATTGGGGGAGGGGGAGGGGGAGGGGGCGAATAGGTACCTCGATCTTTCTCCTCAACTTGTCATGTCCCTTGAGTAGGAAATGCACAGGAATGAAGGATGAAAGAAATATCATCCATCCTATTGTCAACACTAGAACCCTGTAACTTCAAATCAGAAGTATTAAAAGGCCAGACATAATCAACAGTAGATGAGTTTCAAACTGAGACACAATGCAGATCCACACATCCAGTTCAAAAGGGAAATTTGATGTAATCAAAGTTGAAATTCAAATTTTACACAATTTTTAGGCAAGTAGACTCCAAAATAACAAGACTCATCGTTTTTGCACCATGCATAACATGATTGTAAGTAAAAATGGCAAAGGTGATCACTAACCTTGCAGGGAACAGTATCAAATATCGAACTAAGACGCCAAAACACCACAAAGGGAACAAATAAACGTTCCAATTCCAAGGTTCAGGAGGATTTGACTTGAAGCATCTTGTGAATGAATCCTATCCAACACAGAAATTTTATAATAGTGAGCAAACACCCAAAGGTAACAAAGGTCAGAAACAAGGGGCTGAAAAACACCATTAGTGAGTGCACACGCGCGTACCCACACATTTTATGAGCTTGATGAGAAAAAATAGCTGATTCTTAATGCAACCTTTAAGGTATGTTTGGTTGAGCGATTCGATTGCTTATAAGTTGCTTTTTAATAGTGATTTACGGTATATGAAGTAAGTATGTGAGAGGAGTTGTGTCTCGATTTACGTAAAAAGCAACTTATAAGTTTTTATAAGTTGAAACAAACATGCTTTAAATTCCCTGAGAACAAAACAAAAAAATCCTAAGGAGAAGCAGTACACAACAGCTTGTCCATGTGTTGTTTTCTAAGCCTCAATGTGATTTTTTTTTTTTTGATAATGTCAATGTGATGTATTAATCATAGGAGACATGGGATTAGACTGTTATTAAGTAGTTAGTTATGGTTGTCAATTAGCCAGTGGTAAGCCTAGCTCATATAAGGAATGCAGCAATAATTAGATGCTGTGCTTACTGTGAACTGTAAAGAATATTATTCCGTTTGAAATTCTCTCCCCAGTCTCTCTCATTCTCTCTTCCCCTCCCTCTTCTTTTCTTTTCTTTTATCATTCTTTCTACCACTACACAACAAAATGCCTCATGATTTTTAACACATGATAATCATTCATCAAAAAATAATGGTGGTGCATCAAAACCACAAAAGTAAGAAGACGGAAAATTTCAGAAAAAGAGCAAATCTTACATCTACAATGGCACCAGCTGCCTCGGACAAAGTAGGAGAAATGTTGAGCAAGTCACGCCTGAAAATTAATAACCAAATAGCAAAAATCTAAAATTTTTTTAATTTTACAGGAACAACTAAATCTCTATGCTCCAACAGATTCAATTGAATAAAAAACACTGCTCCTATCTTACAACTCGCTATTATTTAACATCCAAATAAACAATAGTTAGACTAAAAGAGAAAGAAACGCACAGGCAAAGCTTTCCATGAGGTTCTTGTTGAATGGTGGATCCAGAAGGGAGGTAATCTTCAATGTTGGGTCGATCAAGGTCCAATTCAGAACTAGAAGATTTGAGGTTCCCGGTGGGACTCATCTCTTTTGGGCTTTCAGCAGTGCCGGAAATTTCTGACGGATGGGAGCAATAAAGCTAACGGTGGTGAGATGGGAGTGTTGGTAGTCGGCGTCGTCAGCGTGTGACCGTCCGTTTAGTTGGTGAGGCAGACGAGCTTGCAAATCTGAGATGGTGAGGAGGAGAGTACGCTTCGGAGTGAATGGGGGAGAGAAATGAGGTGTGATGATGACGTCGAATGGTGAGGTGTCAGCTGACTTCCACGTATGCATAAATTGGTCAAAAGTTCCTTGTTTAAATGGAATTCCCTTTTGTTATAAAAAAAAAAAAGGAATTCCCTTTTTGGTTAAAATGGAATTTTGATAATCTTCCCTTCGATCCTTTCTTTGTCTATTTTTTTACCCTGTTTTTGGGATAATTTTTTCACCATTTTTATTTTTTAATATATAAAACTAATTCAATATGAAATATAAAAAGTGAAGGAATTTAGATGATTTATATATAATATATCTTAAATAATACTATTTATTTTAATTCTTCCCATGATAGTTGGACACACATGCTAAGTTTTGTTAAAAATCATTCATTTATTACTGCTTCTACTCCTTTTCCTACCTTTTTTTCTTTTTGCCAACTTTTCCCATCCTTGTTAACCTCCGAGCATGTTTCATGATATAACATGTATTTTGTTTAAAACATTAATTATTTTTACCTAATATCGTTTACTAACTATAAATCTTTCTAACTAATTAACTAAAATCCTCTAACTAATAATTTGTTTATTGAGAGTGATTTTGATATTTTACAATAATTAATTTTATTAATTCATATAAAATTCTTATTAGATGCCTATCATAAAAATAGGAGGAAGCATTGTTTTCCTCACCAAGGCACATGAAAAAAATATTGGTTTTGGTTCTTCGCTATTTAATCAGGGAATAGAGGAGCATTATTCAGAATAGGGGTCATTTTATATATTCATTTAAGTTGGTGTAATCGTGTCTGATCCAAAAAGTGAAATTAAAAAGCAGATTAAAAGACTAATTGAAATCAAAAAATTAAATTCAGTGATGAAAATGAAATTTAAATTATATATTACTAAATCAAATAAAGCATACAATGGAGTTAAAAATCAAGAGAAAAAATAGATCTTAAAAATGAATTGGAACTGTATGATTAATGTACTACTATAAGATATGAGCTTTTTTGTTTTTATAATTCGGACAAGAACAAATCTATTAAAATTCCTTTATGTTTAAGGCGGGGGAGGGATAAGCTGTTACGGACCTTAACAGTTCAACAACTGCATTAGCAATTATTTTTTACAAGGTCATTAACCCAACCCAAGAAACTGTTCGATAAAATAATAATCTTTATAAGATAAATTTAACTTTTTGGGAGAAATTAAGAAATCTAATTAAATTATTTTAGAGTATTTATATTTTTATTTTTTTCTTCAAACTAATTATTTTAACCAATTAATTAATATATAATCTAAGGATACACAACATATGATATAATTAAGTAACTTATTTAACTTTCTTAGGGTATGTTTGTTTGAGCGATTCGATTACTTATAAGTTGCTTTTTAATAGTGATTTACGGTATACGAAGTAAGTATGTGAGAGGAGTTGTGTCTCGATTTACGTAAAAAGCAACTTATAAGCAAATTTAAGCTCAAACAAACATGCTTTTAACTTCTCCAAAAAAAGTCAACTTTATCTTATATTTAGGACTGGAGGTAGTACTACCTCCGGTCTTAATTATAAGACATAGTTGACCTTTTTTGGGAGATTAAGGAAGCTACATAGGTTATTTAATCATATCATATGTTGTGTATTCTTGGATTATATATTAGTTTACAAGTAAGGTAAAGTTTAGAGAAAAAATGACAAATACAAATACTTTAAAATAATTTAATTAACTTCTTTAACCTCTTAAAAAAATCAATTTTATCTTATATTTAGGATCAAATGAATAACAAGAATTGATAAATAATTCATAATTCATTATTCATTATTCATTATTCGATAAATATTTGATTTGATTTTACAGATTTTTAAGGATAAGAATCTGGGCCCAAAAGTGCGGTCTTTTTAATGTTTTTTTTTTCTTAAGAAAAAAGAATAAAGAAAGTCCCCCCAAAAGCGGTGGAGTAGTGGTTGGTGGGAGACAAGACGCCGTTACGGTCGTTTGTGGATGGAATGACCCAATTCGATGAACCAAGAAAACCTTTCCCCTCTAAAATAGTAAAAATTTTATTGGGAGGATGGTTAAAAAAAAACTTCATTGATAACTTATTTATTAAATAGGATATGGGAAGTTATTTATATACGGAGGAAAGATTTCTGTATACGTAAGGAAGAATTTTGCACACGTAAAGGGAAGAATTTTACACACGTATAGGGAAAAATTTTACACACAGGGAAGATCATCTACACACTAAGAAAGATATTCTGCACACGCAAAAGATAATTTACACACGAATGTCCCATTTGATAAATAAATTACCAATGAGGGATTTTTTCACAATTTTCTTATTTCCATTCCTCTATAAATTTAAACTCGTTCTTTGTTTTCTTAATTTTTCATTTCTTATAGTGAGGCTATCTTTTTTTTTCGATAAATACAGCACAAACCTATTACAAGGTATCTAAAAATAATTCCTGGGCAACCATCTCAGGTGCCCCATGAAAGAAAGAAACTCCTGCAGTAGAACTCAAAGCAGCTTTTGCCAGTCTATCAACTACCATGTTTGCATCTCTGTTACACCATTCAACTCGCACGTCCCAGTCTCTTGTAACCATCCCCTTGTTTCCTCCAACAAGTTACCATCTGGATGCTCCTCCCTCCAGCCATGTAGAAGTGCCTGTATCAAATCCCAGCAGTCTATCTCTATGACTAACTTCTTCCAATTTGAATCCCACTTACTAACTTCAGACCAAAACTAAACAGTTTTAACAGTTGATTAATCCAAATCTTTAGAGATCATTAATTCAAAAACTAACTTAATGACAATCATATTTAGAATTAAAATTTACCCCAAACTAAGTCATATGTGTAGGCCCGGAGTAATAATTATAATGCATTTAATTCTTTTTTTCTTTTTTTTGGTTAAAGGTTTCTCCTCTTAAGACTTAGAGGGTAAAGGGTTTCACCCCTCCTAATAAAAGTATTTTTAGGGATTCGAACTTGTATTTTCTTTTTTACAAGAAGAAGTCGCTTACCATTTGAACCAACAACTTTAATACTTCCTCCGGTCATAAATATAATACAGAGTTGATTTTTTTTTTGGAGAGATTAAGCTATGTTTGGAATGGCATTTTTTTGGGTTATAAGTGCTTATTACGTAAATCGAAATAAAACTCCTCTCACATACTTTATCGTATACCGTAAATCATAATTTATAAGCACTTATAAGTCAAAAGTAAGCTATCCCAAATGAGCACTAAGGAAGCTAAATAAGTTACTTAATTATATCGTATGTTGTATATCCTTAGGTTATATATTAATTTTTAGTAAAACTAATTAGTTTTAAGAAAAAATTAAAAATAAAAATATTCTAAAATAATTTAATTAGTTTCCCTAATCTTTAAAAAAAATTATCTTTATCTTATATTTAAAATGGGAGGGAGTGCATTTTTTCCCCTGACTTCTTGATGCATTTAATCCTTAATTAATGAACACCTCAACTAGGAACAAATAACGTAGGTGTGCATGTGTAAACGAGTAGAGTCCAAGACTCAAGTGTTGAAGTGTTCGAAGTTTTTTGAAAGGCTTAGGGCTTAGGATTTAGGATTGTAAATGGATTCATTACTTATAGCCTATTTGATTTGATTATATGATAGAGGATTACATGTAATCCTGATATAATATAGGGCTCGTTTGGTTCGATCCGATTACACCCTGCGGTGCAGTGCAATGCAATGCAATGGTAATGCAATGCAATATTAATTACAGGGGTAGTGTTTGGTTTGATTTTTAAGCAACGTGCAATGAGTTAATATTTTAACAATTATTTAAAATTAATATATTACATAAAGTCTATTTTACCCCTTAATATAATCTTTGTAGAAAAAATAGTTACAAGCCGGCGACAATGAGGATAGAAGAGGAGGAGGTGGTGGTGGTTGCAATGATGGGGGTGGCAGGGGAGGAGGAGGTGGCGGCGGCAGTGGGCAGCGGGGGTGGAGGAGGTGGTGGCGGTGGGTGGCGGTGGGGTGGAGGAGGTGGTGGTGGGCGGTGGGCGGTGGGCTGGTGGCAACGGCAGGGGTGAGGGCGGCACCGGGGGTGGAGGTGGTGGCGGGCGGTGGAGGAGGTGGTGGTAGGCGGTGGGCCGGTGGCGGCGGAGGAGGAGGTGGTGGCGGCGGTGGGCCGGTGGCGGCGGAGGAGGAGGTGGTGGCGGCGGTGGGCCGGTGGCGGCGGAGGAGGAGGTGGTGGCGGCAGTGGGTGGTGGGGGGTGGAGGAGGTGGTGGTGGGCGGTGGGTGGTGGGGGGTGGAGGAGGTGGTGGTGGTGGCGGCAGTGGGCGGTAGGGGTGAGGGTGGCAGCGGATGAGGAGGTGGCGGCGGCGGTAGGTGGAGGAGACGATGGTGGAGGCGGGAGTGGTGGCGGCAGAGGGTGGAGATGACGGCGGTGGAAGAGGAAGAGGTTGTGGCGGTGACAGTTGTGACGTGATATAGCAAGTGGAATGAGATAAGTGAAAGAAAGACAAAAGAAATTAAAGGGTAAATTAAACTTTTTAGACCATGCAATGAGATGGTAATGAGGATTCATAGGGGGGGAGGTATGAATGAGGATTACCAATTTTTTGGTAATCATCATTACCATGGTAAATCCTATTACCATACTAAAGAGCAACCAAACACTCTTCTCTTGGTAATGCAATCATGATTACCATTGCAGGCATGTAATGTGGTTGAACCAAATGGGCTCATAGTGATTTTAGCGTTTGGTTGCACTTATTAATATAAACAGGATTACATTTTGTAATTTTGATTACATCATTTGATGTTATCAAGATTTCATTGCTAGGACCGATGAATAAGGATTCATACATCCTGAAATCAAGTGAAAAAGATACTATTGCCTTTATAATTTTTTAAATAGATTAAGGTGTAAACCCATAAATGCTGTTAAATATTAAATAATTTTAATTATCACCATTAAATATTAAAAAATAATTAATAATATAGAAATTTAAGAAATATTTCCCATTAAAAATTTATAGTCCGCCTTTAAAAAAATAGTAAAATATCTCATTAAATAATATTCTTATCATTAAATATTAAAAACTTAAGAGGAACCCAACCTATCCACTATATAATATTTTCACCATTAAATATTAAAAAATTACCACGAACCCAACGTATATACTGTATAGAATTTAAAAAAATTATCATGAACTCAATATATATTATTATATGTGTAGTCAGGGGCAATTTTGTCCCTTACCATATTATTCTCATATATTCTTTTTTTTGATATAATCTAACCAAATATTTTTATGTATATGCATCATCGTTTCCTAACGACAAACCAAACAAATTATATAATCATCATTACATTACCTTCTATTTCATTTTATTATATTCCATGACATTATCTCCAATTCGATGAATCAAACAGGCACTTAATTACCGGGGAATGAGAATAACTGTTGGAAAGACCACACTCATAAAAAGAAATTATTAATGAAAAGTCTTCAAGAGCACTTCGATGCATATGCATAATTTTAAGGAGCCCATACATACGGTTTAAGAAAATACTTAATTGCTTCTTCATCCCCGGACTCCCACTTCTAAAATAATAATTAGACAAAAGAATACTACCTCATGTTCTACGTATAACATCCATTTGATTTTTCTTAACAGATTAAATGAGTTAAATAAATTATTTTAAAGTATTTTTTTGCCATTTATTTTAAAATACTTATATATATAGTTTTTTCTCCAAACTAATTTGTCTGACTTATAAACTGATATATGATTTAATGATACACAATATATACTATAATTAAGTAATATATTTAACTTCCATAATATCTCCAAAAAAAGATCAACTAAGTCGTATATTTATAACCAGTGAGAGTATTTGAATTTGACATGAAAAGTCATAACGCCAAATCATAGATAATTATATCAGTATATTTATGCATTAAAAAACAAATCACGTTATTTATAACAATTTTTGAATTAAAACCAAAATGATATTAACAAGAAAATGAGATTACATAGTGCCCACATTAAAATGACATAAGTAAAGGTCTACCAGATTATGAAATGAAATAGGGAGCATTAATTATATCTCAGCCTGTTCTATTTTGTTACACTCCATAGTCCATACAAGGTTTAAAAAAAAAAAATCAAAGTAAAACAAGAAAAATAGGGGGAATTTTGGCCATAATCAAAAGGTTGAAGAACAAGAGAATCCATAGAAAGGACCCACATTCAAAAATGGCCCCTAATGTCAAAGTTCTTGCCTCTAGCTGGGGCCCCCTTAAGTGGCAATCCCACTGTTTGGGGTCGCCTCCCTCTTTTTTTTTTTGTTACTCTTTTTTCCTCTTCTCAAACAAAAATTATGATGGCCACTCCACCATACAATTATACAGTACTATTCAATTAGGGCTCCTGGGAGATTTCTTAATCTCATTCCTGCTTTTGAGAGTTTGTTCGGCAAAGCTCAACTATATCTCTTGGTTATGGCATTTTTGTGGGCCCAAATTTGCCAACACTTTAGTTATAATCATTCCATTTTCCACCTTCCTTGTTACTGTATCTTCAGATAAGTCTCAACTTTAACCCTCCACAATGCACCCTCCTTAATCTTTTGTCTTCTTCACTCAAAGCATCACACACCCATTTGCCTCTTCAAGAATATTAACACTCTGACATGAACTCCCTCAAGCAGTCTTTTTTATAAAATTCAGATAATTGAATTGTCTGATTTTAGAAATTTATTAAAATTAATTAAAAATAATAAATATGTATGAAGCATATTTTTTTTTTTTCAAATGCACCCTTGTTTTTAACACGGTAAGCTGGAGAGAAATAGGGAAGAAAGGATGAAAGTGAATGTATATGAAAAAATAATGAGGGAGAATAGAAATTAATTAAAAGTAGCATTGATCAAAATATATTCATATACAACCTCAAAATGTATCTTATTAAAAGAACTGAACCAATTCAAAAATCTGAATCTTATAAATAAAAAAACCATAGGGTAACTGTTAGCCTTCCTAAGAAGTATCTTTAATCTCCACTGCATATATTCATCTTCTACGGAGGAATTGTTCGAATCTGCTGAATAATTTCAAATCTGTCCCATGATATGCTACAAATGGGAGGAATTAATTTCCATCTCCTTTCTTCTCTACTACCCTCACTGATTCTTGATATAAGGTATATTTACCTACTTTGATTAGATTAAAGATTAAGGAAGTTAGTTAGGTTAATTAATATCAAATGTATTTTTTCAAACTCCCTAGTCATCTTACTTTATTCAATTATTCCACCTGCGTAATTATTATTGAGGAAATAATAGTAGAGGATAAATTAGAAAAAAAATAATAAATATAAAAATTAGATCTTATATTTTTATATTTATGATCAAGATCAGCTCTCAAATATTTTATATTAAAGTTTGGAGGAGTATTTGTCAAACATTTACAGCTACTGATGGCTAGCAACTTTTACTTTTCCCTTGTATAAGGAAAAAAAGTGGGAGAACAAAATACCAGGGAGAAAAACTTTCATAAACTTTCATAAACATTGGAAATTTTTTTCCAAATATTCTCTTCCATATTTTCCCTCTATCCAAACAAACTTTTACCCTATGTTTGGATAGAGAGAAATGTGAATGGAGAATAGGGGCATAGAATATTATGAAGGAAAAATTCCATAAATGCTATAAATATTTACTATTTTTGAGAGTTTTTCCTCTAATTTTTTCTCTCTCCTAATTTTCTCTCCATCCAAACATAGAGTTAGAAATAATATACTCCTTCCGGTCCTAATTATAAGATAAAGTTGACTTTTTTGGAGAAATTAAGGAAGCCAATTAAATTACTTACTAGTATTTATATTTTTATTTTTTTCTCCAAACTAATTAATTTGACTAATAAACTAATATATATAATCTAAGGATACTAAAAATATAAACACTCTAAAGTAATTTAATTGGCTTCCTTAATTTCTCTAAAAAAGTAAACTTTATCTTATAATTAGGACCGGAGGGAGAATTTATTTGGAAATATGTTTGTTAAAGTTAACTGTGATTTTGCTCGAAGCTATCAAAGGATTACCTTTGCCAACACCATAATTTTGATTTTGACATTGTTACTAAATAAAAGCTGGCAGAAACGCAGAAGGACCTCTCAGCTGAGGGTCATTAAATTGCAAGGTAATCGTTGTCTTTGTTTTTTTTTTTTAAAAAAAAAGCGCCATTAATAAAAAATATGACTTATAGTTTTATGAAAGAAAATGATCAAGGAGACTAATAATCAAAAGTTTAAACACTTGATCATCATGTTCCCCATCACCTAAATATGTCACATGTTACCATTTTTTCGTCTTTTTTTTCTGATAAAAAAAAAAGAGTAGAAGAAAATAAAGATAATAGAGAATGCCCAAAAGCCCAAATCCAACCAAAAAGAGCAGCCAAGTAGGACAATACTTAAACAAGAGCACAAAAATTAATCATTAGGGTTTGGTTTAGGGAAGTGGCTCTCCCCAACAAATATTTAAATTCTTTTTAAAATAAGTGCCCACAATTAGTATTTGATAGTGTACTTAATAGGATTACCTCTAATAAAATGACACGTGACTAGAAAAAAAAAAAAAGAACAGCGAAATTTAAAAAGAAGGCGAAAAAAGAATTACTAGTATCAAACACAAGCACTTTAACAATAATGTGACCCAAGTTCAACATGTGAAATGGTAGTCATAATCAGAACAAAGACTTTTAGGTAAAGAGGGTAAGAGACAGCATGAATCTTCAAAATAACACTATCTCGACCCCATCTGGGATTTGATGGAACATCAAGTGCACTCCCAACTTAGTTTTATCTTCTTTTTTCCTATTAAATTAATTGTTAGTCCTAAATGGACTATCATAGTCCTGTTTGAACAATATAGTCTTACACACCTGCTAGAGAATTATGGACCCACCATTTCAGTTGCTTGCGAATATGCCCTTACTGACTTTTTTTTTTATACTTTGAGAAAGACAGAACAAAATTAATCAGATAATCATATATGTGGCATAAAATCAATTTTACAGTATATGATTAAAGATTTACATTGATATTTGATTTTTTTTGTTTTTTAGAAGATGAAGTGCAATATCGAGCATCTCAATTCTCAAGTGCATAAAATATTTGGAAAAGTGAAAAAATCTCTCATTGGCAACTTATTTGCTAAATGGGACCTTTGTGTGTAGATTATCTTTCACGTATACAGAATATCTTCTTTGGTGTGCAGATGATCTTTCCTGTATGCAAAATTCTTCCCTACGTGTGCAGAAATCTTCCCTTTATGTGCAAATATCTTCCCTGGTTTCATTAAACAAATAAATTGTTTGTTAGGTCTTTTTTAGCAATCATCCCTGAAATATTTCATAAATATCAGAAAATTTTAATCTGTGTGTGTGTGTGTTCAGTGTTAGAGAGAGAGAGAGAGAGAGAGAGACCACGTAGTTATACAAACAGTCACACTCATGGTAATCTAGCTTAATTAAGGCATGATCCATCATGTCCTTAACTTTTTACTTGTACGAATCTCTCTTTTCCAGAGAGGAGGGGTACTCTAGAATAGAAATCCTATTATTATCAAGGGTGCAAGAAAGCCAATGGTTACAACTAAAGGTCACAATGTTGGCCCAAAAAAAAAAAAAAAAAACTAAAGGTCACAACACAAGGACCAACTAATATAAATATGTGCTCATTCATATATATATATATATAATTAAACTTCAGTGTTTACTTGCTTGGCTTGATTAGATTAAAGGTTTGTCAGAGTAACATTTATCCCAGCTGCTTTTTGCAAATTAAAAGTCATTTAATGCAGTGTAATTCATATATGAATAGGCATTTGTCAAACAAAAAAAAAAATCAGTTTGAAAATACCTATTTAGCTTTTATAATTCCAAAAGCTTCAAAATGTGGCTTTAGGTCTAACTTGCCTTTTGGGGAGGGATTATAAATTGGCTTTTAAAATCACAAAAAGCCAATCAAAACAAGCCCGAGCATGGTTATGGTAATGATCCTGCTAGCTAGAGACAAACTTTGGAGTTCTAAGTAAAATATCAACTGAACTAGAAAGGAAGGCATTTATATATGTATATATATATATATATATATATTAAAAACGAGTTAATATAACTTTTGGTCTCTGAAGTTTGATCCAATTTTAGTTTTGGTTCCTCAAGTTTGAAATCGGTGGTTTTGGTCCCTGAAGTTTCACCCGATTTTGGTTTTGGTCCCTGAAATTTGAAATAGGTGGTTTTAGTCCCTGAAGTTTCACCCGATTTTATTTTGGCCTCTCAAGTTTGAAAAGGACATGGTTTTTTTCCGGGTCGGGTCGGGTTTCATATCCGGGTTACTAAATCCTTTTTAAACTTGAGGGACCAAAACCAAAATCAGGTGAAACTTCAGGGACCAAAACCATCGATTTCAAACTTCAGAGACCAAAACCAAAATCGGATGAAACTTCAGAATTAAAACCACCGATTTCAAACTTGAGGGACTAAAACCAAAATTGGATCAAACTTCAGGGACCAAAAGTTATATTAACCCATTAAAAACTAAGCATTCTTTTTGTGATCAAAGTAGTCTTTTTATATAATCATCATCATCATGTGGGTGCAATATGCAAGGAAAGGAAGGCTGTGATGAGTCACATAACTCAGTAGTTTGTTTGTGCTCCTCAATGGAATGCCAATTCATTACCTTTTTTCCTGAGACAGGGTCTTATCATTATGTTCATCAAACGCAAGGATTCACGCTTGTCATCTAGCACAGTCATGTTATGTAGTAGTGGGATACTGCTAAAAAGCCTGCTCATTTTTATTGTATTCCAACTCAAATTTGAACCAATAGCCATTATAATAAGGGGCCCTGCTTCAAATATGAATTATTGGCTCTCTCAAAAGGGCCCCTTCATCTCACTTCGTGTACTATGTATGATTTAACCCTGAAAGTGATGTATTACCACACACACATATATAGAGCCACACAAGTTTATTTCACAGTGCTGCTGCTATATATATGGCTTTTTTTCATCACCTGGTCCCATATAAGCTTGTTTCTTTTGGTAACACAGACGGATACGCAATTATAACCCTTCTGGATTTTTGAACAAGATGAAATGTTATATCCAAAGGGATCATCAGCTTCAGGAAATGAACAACATGCAGGAGAAGAAGGGAAAAAAAACAGTGCTCTTTAGCCAACAATCACACCAAGAATATATAACAAAAATGTGTGCTAAATTAAATTGCTATGTGAAAATGAAATTTCTTTGTTCTGATGATATTATATAGGAGCACACAGTGAGTGTTATATATGTGCGCGCGCGCGCGCGCGTGTATGAACCTTGATTTTGTTTGAACAATCATTTCGCTGTCACTTTAATTTTCATTAATTTGTTGTATTCACCAACAAGTGCAGCTGTATAGCACGATGCCATCCTGAAAGAGAAAACAAAGTCCCAGGGATTGATCATTTGGGTTAACTGATATTAACCAAAACTGTTTATCACTTAAATATATGATATTAACAATATATGATTCATTTGAGCTGGCACTATATCAAGATACAAGAGTAGCCTAATAACAATGAATTGAAGGGATTTTTTTTTTACTGTAGTGAATATATCAGATGAACAGTAAAAGAAAATCTTGATTGAACCGGTACTGGAGAAGGAAAAAAAAATGAGACTTTTAGGTTACAAGTGATTCCATGCATGTGAGACATGAAACGCACCATGGAATTAAAGTTGATTTGATACCAAACAGAGCAATGGATAGGAAGATAGAGATAACCCACCATTTGCAAAGTGCACATGCATTGGCTGATAATTTTTTTTGCAGTAGCATTTTTGTTTTATATAACCATTCCGCAAATTTAGAGGATCAAAAGAATATTTGGAAGCCAAAGAGTCCAGTAGTAATAAACGTGCTACAAAAATGAGAACAGATTAGCAGTTGGCTCTCAATTATATCATTCAGTAGAACATAACCAACATCAGCAAATATCTTAACCTTCATTTCTAGGGGTTAGAAGTGAGGCTAATAACGTATATAACTTCAAACGGATTAGTGCAAATGTAAAACCATCTCCCCTTGGAATTCTGATGGCAAGGTCAAATCTTTTTCCAGCACCCAGTTGAATTTATAAATAATATTCAGTTGGTGTTCTAGGATCCTCTGTTGAAGATTACAATACAGCATGAAAATGTTAGAAGCAGTGATTGATGTGTGGATATGACAATGTGAGCCCTACACCAGTTGGTCGTCACTTGTTGAACATGTAAGCTTTAGTAAGTGCTCAGTGATATTATTGAAGTGGGTGGCAAGTTTAGTGTATTGGACTATTGGTGATGAACAACATGAAACTAATAAATATTTCGCAATACAAATCTGGCAAGAATAATAATAATAATAATAATGGAGCATTTTAAGAAAAGTCATGAGCTCATCAAAGGGAAGATGGAGTACGTACCTAGCCCACGAGTAAAAAGAAGCGAATCTCTTTTGGATATATGTATTGACTCCTTTTTTTTAAGGGAAAACAAAACCCCTAAGGTTGTCACTTCTTTTATTACTCCCACCGGTAGTAATTATAGGATAACATTTGAGAGTTGATCTTGATTCTAATTATAGGATAAAGTTCTAATTTTTGTCAATTTCTTCCCAAAATACCCCCTATTGATACTTTCTCAATAATAATTTAATAAGAGTAGATCGGAAGTTGTTGAGGGAGATTGACGACGCTGGATTGTGTGAGAGCTTGGAGAAGTCGTGTGTGAGACATGAGAGGTATAAGAAAAAACAGAGAATCAATATAATTAGATGTTATTTTAAATTTTAAATAAGGATATTTTAGGAAAATAAATATGATTAACTAATTTAACCACTATCCTTAATTTCTCCAAAATTAGGTAAATGTGTTCTATAATTAGGATCAGAGGGAGTATTATTTGGTTCAAATTCGATGAATGGAATCACGCGAGGAAAACAACAAAAAGAAGGAAACAATCGAAAACTATGAAGTATTATGAATATTGGGCGACTCAGTTTAGAACCACCTTTAATTGAGCCATGCAACACAAACCTACACTAGTCCCCTTCTTACTCCACGTAATGGGGACTATATATACGTAGGCAGTACCTATAATTCAGATTCTTTTCTCTATTTTCTAACCATGTACTGTTTCAGAGGTTTTCTTGAAGGAAATAGCATGACCATGCTTTTGGTTGAAAACATTAACTAAGCAGCCTTTAAGGCATCAAGCTAGTACTCCCTCGATTCCTTTTCATGAGGAATAATTATTAAGTTCATCAAGATTAGATATGATTATGAGATGTAATTCTTTTTTTTTTAAAAAAAAAAAAGCCTCGTTAGTTTTATGATGATCCTAAGAAACTGTTAACTGAGCCAAGAGAGCTTGGGTCATCTAGACCAAGTGGTCTCCTCTATGACCGTTATGCAGGATCAAGGATTTATTCATGTTAGAGCCTTACAAACAATTGCAGAGGGCCCATATTTCACTTTAAAAAAAGTGGGTTACTACTATTTTCTTTTTATTTTGGGCCTATAGCCCATTGATTCACTCGAAATAATAATTAAAAAATTGGGTTTTTGGGCCAATAATGGGGTTTGATGACTTGAAAAGTTTGTGTTACTTGTTATAAAAAAAAAAAAAGATATTTGTTACTCCTATTAACCAAGGTTCTGAAACCCGAACCGACTACTGAACCGGCTGAGGTATTGGGTTTGGAGTCAATGGATTAGACTGGAATCAAATCGGAGTTAACCTGAGGCCAAATCGGTAAGAAATAAAAAATTTTAGAGTTATTAATATGAAATTCTAAAGAAAAAAATTGATTTTCTTTTTTATTTTTTATTTTTAAAAACCAACCATGGTCGATGCTTGGACCGAACCGGTTTACTAATCGGTCCAGTCTGGGTTTCAAACCCTGCTATTAACTATATTTTTTTCAAAAAAGAGAAAGTGATCCATCACTGTGTGTGTTTGGCAACATCCCAAATCATGGTTTGTGCAATCCGAGACAAAACTCCGCTCACACATTTACCTCGTAAGTCGTAAAATTTATTAAAAAAAACTAATACAAACACACATAGCCTGACTTGAGCATTGATTGGTTTACCCTCTTGGCTGGCCCAAAAACACCCTCTAGGCTAACAACTATAGTCACCATGATAGTCATTTTTACAAGTCAAGAAGATGTCTTGTTATGATTTCACTTGGGAACGTTATAAAATTTTGAATGACAAGGGACGCATGGTGTTAAGTGGAATGAAAATTAAAACATAAAGAAATTGTGGCTATATAGAATAAGTTTAAAAAGGAGCTGATTGACTAATAAGCGATTAGTTAAGGTAGTAAGCGGCTTCGTTCCTGTAAGGAGAAGAACACAAGTTCAAATCCCAAAAAACATATTTATTGAGAAAGGTGAAAATCATTAAAAAAAATAAAAAAGGGACTGTTTGTAAGTCCCGACAGAGTGAAGAGTAATGGGCAGTGTGCCTTCAACGGATTTCAAAGTAGCTAGTTATTTCATATATTTAATAAATTTCAGAAATTATGTAAAATGTAAAATGAAAAATGAAATACAACGAAATAATAAACAAAAAACATGAAGCCAAGAATTTAAGATATTTTAAAATTTAATCTACGATATATAGGTGATCGAGTAAAATGGGAAGATGCCAAAACGAAACTGAGGAGAGAAAAATGATTAAAATGAAGATTAAAATAAATATGTGGGCAAATTCAACTTGTATTTGAAAGAATAATATGAGTGGGGGGTATTGAGCATTGACAAATTGACAAATGGGGTTTTACTTGGCAATTAAGATGGGTAAGCACTAAGCAACTAGTCCCACTTGTTTTAGTGTGTCTTATATATAGATTAGATGCTGCGAATTTGCACACTCTCTTGAAATATGAAAAATACTATCATCTGTCTTTTATATAAGATGTTATTTGTAATACAATTTACACTATAAATCAAATCTTATATTAAGGATAAGAGATAATACTAAATAAACAAATATATATATATATATATATATATATTGTACACTGTCGAACCCCTTAATATTTAGACATTTATTAGAGTATTTATATACAGTTCAATGGGCGAACAGAAATAACATAAACATACTGATATAAAGGACTTAATTATATTATAGGAATCCTTACAGGGTTTGTATGTAATATTTACAAATCCCAAAAGATGAAATAAAACTACAAATATCCAACGCCAACACTTGAACAGGACTGAAACTCTCAGTTGCCGGTATCTACCTCTTTGCCCTTGAAGTCGCTTCCTCTAGCTAAATAAATTTTAAATTTGTGGAAAGGAGTGAGATTCATGCGAATCTTAGTAATAACACACAATCAATCATATAAAATGCAATTACTAAACAACATGCAATGCATCATATAATGTAACAGAGTGAATGTATTGCACATATATCTAACTTATCATAAACTCATAGTGTTCAAGATCAAATAACTATTTGATCGGTGTTTAGGATCAAATGACTATTTGACCCTATTGACCATGCTGTATACAATGTTCCGAAGCAGATGACTGTCTGTCCGTACTTGTCTCATCACCTTAGCTGGGTCCCAAATGAGCCTGATGGTACATATGCTTTTCCCACCAGGTGGTCCTTGTGATTTTCTCACACTACAGTTAGGTTTTGAAACAACAATTCATATCACAGAACATGGCAACACAAAGCATATAAACAATCATATAATGTATAAAAGATATAGTTACTACCTAAACACCTTCCCAAGTACTTGTCCTTAGTTATGAGCCTCTTGGTTGGTCCAGGCAAAAATAAAACCCTATAAGTTAGAATCCATGATGAATGTATCATTACTTGGTTGAACATTTTCTAAGTCTAGTACATTAAGTTAAATGACAATAAATAGGGTCTACATTGGCTTCTAACATCCGCCCTTATCTTTTAGAATCAAACTTGGCTTAATTGACCTTAAACTTTTCAAATCCGTAGGCTAACCTAACTTGGCAGTTTTGACTACCAATTTTAAAAATTCACAACTTAATGTAGAAAAATCCAAATAGGGTCGTTCCAAGTTCTATGGAAAGCTCTTTAAGTCCTTTTTAAAAAAATACCACTTAGGGCTAATCATAGGGTCAAAACCTAAAGAACTCATGACCAACATTACTATCTCAGAACACATTCCAAAGTTTAGGTCACAACTTCAACACGACATGTCTCCCAATTTACAAAGCGAAGTGTCATATATTACCTATCATTGGAAAGCTTAGAATGTCTAATATAACATTATAAAATATCATAACAATTGGAAAAGTTTTGACTATTCAAAAATAGCTCACAATCAAACTGTCATGAATCTGGCAGACTCAGCAATACCCTTTTTTATTCCAAATTTGTATTTTTTAACCAATCATCCAAAACTCATGATCACATGCTATCCCTATACAATTTTAGCCATATAATCCATTTCTAACATCAAACTAATCAAAATCCAGCTATAACCACACAAAACAGGGCTGTCCAAATCTAAACCCTAAAACACAATTTATGTTTTTGCAATTTTTAACCTTCAAACATGTAATTAACCACTATAAACCCTTTATTAACCATATATTCATCATCAATCAGCCATTTAGGACCAATTTTAGCACCTTGGCCGAAACCTTGAAGGGTCAAGAACTCCAAAAATGCTTAACAAAATAGCAAGATGTTGTACTCATAGTGAAGTTTACGATAATCTCTATGTGTTTATCTGATCAGTTCGAAATTTCGGCAGTACTTCCTCCAAGGAGATGACACCAAACACCTCCGATCAGTTTTCTAGAACCGTAGAAATGTTGCTTTTAATGAGTAGAAGAAGTTTAATAAAGGCTTCAGGAGCTGAAAACGTGATTTCAGGCTCCGATTCGGCGAAGAGCACAAAAACTTTTCTCCTCTTTCTTTTTCTTTGAATTTTTTTTTTTTGAATTTTTCTACCAATTTGGAGCCTTGGATGACCTTGTCAAGGAGAGAGATATCTGAATTATTTAATATAAATTATGGCACATGTTAGAAAAAGTCAGGATATTGGATGCTCCTTTTTGTGAATTTTTGGGTAACTAGCAATTATGTGTACCATATGCTCTTACTTTACACCGCAGGGTACCTAGTGCACCTCTCAAAATTTGTCTTCATTTTCCCTTTAACATAATTGGACAAATTCCATTCTCAAGGAAGAAGGATTTATCCGGCTTTCCGCACCGTAGTCGGCAAAATCGGGTATGTGATCGGACCGGAGTTTGGTGGATTGGACTGGTTTTTTCACCTTTATCAGATGTCAAATGGTAGATGCCGGCATTTGATTGGCTAATCAAGGGAAATGTCAAAAAATACTTTAATAAAACTACTTTTTGATACAGGGCAGCTAGTTTTACGACACGTGTCCCTCTCTAGGTGGAGTGGCGCCAAGTGTCTCCTAGAGACTCCAAAATGACACCATTGCCCCTGGGTCTCTGGGAATTGTCGAGTCTGTGCACTAATTTACCTTGAGAAACGTCGGGTCTTCGTGTGGGTCCTACATTGCCATATGGCACCTTCCTCCCTTAGTCTTCCTTAAATTGGCTCCATTTTGGATGCCCTCTAGAAGCCTTAGGGTGTGTTTGGTTTGAGGGGAGGGTAGGGGATGCCCTCTAGAAGCCTTAGGGTGTGTTTGGTTTGAGGGGAGGGTAGGGGAGGGGAGGGAGGATAGGGGAATTACAATTTTGGACAAAAGAAATCCAAAATTTACCCTCTTATTTTTTTAAATTTTGGGTTCCCGTCTAAAGTTTACTTTCTCATTCTTTTTAAATTTTGTATTCCCGTCCAAAATTTAAATTCCTTCAACCCAAAAAGGTAATTTATCCACCCTCCCATTTCCTCCCACCCCTCCCCTCAAACCAAACGCACCCTTAAAGTGTTTTGAATTATTGCCAAGTTTCACACATGAGTATGCATACACACTCATATATGTCTTGCATCAGCCCGTTCAACCTGCAAATTCTTACATTCTTTTTTTTTATAATAATAAAAGAAAACCCAGCATTATCTAACCCTTCTCCTTCACAATAATCCGTGCAAGCGCTTCAGGCGCCTCAGTAACAAAATGAACTCCAGGAATTGACGATAGCCCCTCTTTGGCAAGAAGAAAATTCTTACATTCTTAGAGCAGTACAAGTCATGAAATTTTCAGTACATTACATACACAACCTTGATATAGATTTTTTATTTTTTATATATGGAATGCATAAAGTAAAAACATAAACTAATAGAGTAAAATTTTCTGGCATCCCTAAATTTATTATGATATTGGTATTAGAGTTAAGGGGTAATTTTATCTCGAATGATTTAAATCTAACTTTAAAAAAATGAAGTAGATGATACGTGGACTCCTGGAGTAAATTCGTACATTGTAAATTGCCAACTCAACATATTTTATCAACTAATGGTCAAAATTAACTAAGATTTCGACTACGGCAAAATTGTTCCATTTTTTATACTTCCAATGAAAAGTTGCCTTCGGTGAAAATTTCTAAGACAAAATTTTCCCATAACCCTATATTTTATCTTAATTATATTGACCTTCCCTTTATTTGAAAACAAACATACATAAATCATCTTGATTATAAATGTTTTCATTATGATATTGATATTAGAGTCAAAACTTAAGATCTGATGATCATGATTTTTGTTTCTTGACCATGAAAGTCAAAAATGATTATGATACATAGTCGGAGTTGCATATGCATTTAAATAAAGTGAATATATACCATTAATATGAACACTCGTACAAAATATATATGAAAAAGATACCGATCAGTTTTGCATTATATTATTAAATAACAGTAAATAATAAAATTCATTTTGAACATGGAAGTAAATAACTTGATCATAAACTGATTGACATCATGCAAAACAAAAATAAGAACTTTGTAGGAAAGAAATTAACCGTCGTGCCAATATATTTTAGATGACTATGAAAAAGATGGATATTATGTTCTTACCACGTAGTGAAACAATGTTAACACACATTGACCTGAAAAAAAAAAAAACAACGTTAACACACGCAGAGCACAGTTTAGTGCACTGTTACTCTAAGAACCTGCTCCATGCGAATAACTTTTAATTTAGAACACGTGAATAATATGATTGTATAATAAATAATTTTATGGATTTATATTATTATTACATTTCTCATTTTATATGGATAACATTTCTCATTAAAATAGAAGAATAAATTTTAACCAAGTCCGTGTCACAATTCTAAATTTAAGAGCTAGCAAAAACTTTTGCTTTATTTAATCTCTCGGTTTGTTTGATACGAGGGAAATTTTTTTTTTGGGGGTTAGTGAATTTGATTTAAAAAATTAAAGAATTAGATTTAAAAGTTTTAAATTAATTTTTCTAGATTTAAAAGTTTTAAATTAATTTTTCTTACTTTTTAATTTTACACATTCTCTTTATTAAAATTTTATAAACTCACTTCTTCAATTCTTTTAAATTGAACTTATTAAAAATTCACCTACCTTCCTCTTTTTCCATTTCCCTCGTACCAAACAAGTCTTAAACTCTCCTTGTGTTTTTTTGTCGGATAAGCTCTTCTTGTTAACTGCACATATTAAGATAATTTTTCATAATGGGAGTAAGTTATTTAATTTTCTTGATATATGGAAATGAATTACTCCTCTGGTCCTATATATAAGATAGAGAGAAAAGATTTTTCCCCCTATTTATAAGCAAAGGGAGAGAAATTTTATATGAATGCATAATTTTACCCTTTATTTATTATTATATTAGCTTTGTTCTTATGGTCATTGTTGTTAAACTCGTAAGTTGACTCTCTGAGTTTACTATTTTTACGTTTCTACCTTACCAAAATCGAGTTGAGTCGCTAGTAAACTCGTGTTAGCTGTAAACTCGGTTAAACTCATGAGTTTACACACCGAATTTACCGTTTTTACGTTTCTAACTTACAAAAACCATGTTATTTACTCTTAAACTTGTGTTAAGTTTTTGGATTTGGTCATACTCAATGGTTTTATATAAATTTATTTGTTAAATATGATAAATTATAAATGTTGATATATTTAATTTCAATTATTTAGATTTAAAATATATTTTAATCAAATTTTTGTCATTTTTATATTTTAATTATTTAATTATACAATATTAATACCTATTTAATGATACAATTAAACTCTTACGAGTTTACGATATGAGTTTACGTCACTGTTATAAGTTTGGTTAAACTCGTGAGTTTGATAACTTTGCTTATGAGATATAATGATTATTAGATAGAGGCAAAACTGAAAAGTTGTTAAATTTTATGGAAGAGTTAATAAAATTTAAGGTTTTTATTGATTTATGTGAAACATGATGTAAGTGCCTTATAGAAATAGAATCAGAGGAGTATCTAATTCTTGCATTTAAGATTAGACCGTGTGTTAAATAAAAGAGAGAGACAAACAATCACCAATAGAAGCTAGTCCTATAATGATAAAAAAGGTTTTGACTGTTTAAATAAATACAAAGTCACATCTTATATTAGAATTTATGTGAATGCAGAAAA
Source organism: Inga leiocalycina (assembly GCA_963242795.1). Lineage (NCBI taxonomy): Eukaryota > Viridiplantae > Streptophyta > Magnoliopsida > Fabales > Fabaceae > Inga > Inga leiocalycina. Next base: position 21,953,113 of record OY725322.1, read on the forward strand.
TGTTTTTAAAAGAGATTTGTTTTTTTGCCAACTTAAGAGAGTTACTCTCAATTATATCTTCATAATACTTAAATATGACATAGTCAATCATATATATATATATATATATATAGGAATAAAAAAACAAAAAGTAAGGGCAGAGGTGCATGTGTGAAGAATCTAGTGGAGGGATGAGAAAAACATGTTTGTGGAAGGGTTTGGATGAATTGGAAGGTCGAGAAAAGTTGTGAGGGTTGGCAAAAAGAATTCAACTGCGAGGCACTGAGAAATGAGAACCACAAAAATCAAATAATGTAAGGCAAGATCCTTCTCCCCAATCAATCAAAAGTTGAGTTGGGTTGAGTTCAACTCTTAACTCCAATGTTAATTGCCTATCAATGTCACGTTTGGTGCACATTTTAAGTCGCATGCGCAACAACAACCTTCATCATCACCCAACCCCGCTTTTCCTTTCTTCTCCTCCTCTTTTTCTTTTTTTATTTTATGAAAAATATTATCATTTTTTAAACCTTTTTTTTTTCGTGCGCCATCCTCACCTATTTCCTGTTCCATTTTTTCACACATGATCCAATTCCCAAAATGCCTGTCTTTCTCATCCCATTTTGTCTTGTTAATTATCATTGCTTTAGAAGAGAGTGTGAAGTGATTCCTCCATATAAACTTATAATTCAAACAAAATTTTTGATATCTCCGTTTTGGACAATTAATTAATCGTGTGAGAATTGAGATGGATGCCCGACCCATGGCTCAGCTCCGGGTCATGAGCCGGCCCAAAATAAAATGACCTTGTCATTGATGACGCAGGGATGACGTAGAAATTAGAGGGGAAAGAAAATGGAATATAAATATATATATATAAAATAAAAACGAATTTAAAGGAATAAGATGAAAAATAAATAAAGGAGGAAATAATTACGATGTGGGCCTAAATTGGTTTTGTAATGAGAAAAAACAGAAAAGGAAGATAAAGAGGGGGGGGGGGTGGGGGGTGGGGTGTGGGGCCCAGGCTATAGAAGAGTACAAAGACTTTATGTCGCTGTCGAGCGTGAAAAGCCCAAATGGGAAAAACTGAAAGAGTTATGTTTGTACAGGAGTCCCTCCTCACGGAACTCTCACTCAGCACCCTGGGCCCCACAAACCGCCTCTCCCTCTCGCTTCTTTTCCCCTGTTTCCCTCTTTTTTTATACAGGATATTAAAAACAAATTGTTCAGGTGGGCCCTCTCCCATCAGCTAAAAATCGGGGCGGCCAGGGTTTCATATTTTAGATACTCGTAGGGCATACTTTGCAGAAGTATCTATAACTTACTTGCCCTCGACATTTTCCACTTCATCCTATTTCGTATTATTCTATATAGTAAACAAATATAAAACATTTTATTGCAAAATTATGTTAGCTTCTACATCTAATATAAACTATTATATTTACATTTATTATTTATTATTTTAAATTGAAAATGTGTTCCTATAATAATCAAATATATTGCACATAGGTTTTTGAAATTTAAAAACCATCTCTCAGAATTAAAGGAGTGTTTGGTTTAACCTTATTTCAAATATTTTTGAGAAATACAAGATAAATATATGAGAAAAATTTTATTTCACAAGCATTAAAACATATCTTTGATGGTGTTCCCAGACAAAAGTTTTAAAGAAAAAAGATAGAAAAAGAATTTTGAAATTTATAAAATATCAAATTAAGTTTGTTATCAAGAGTTGATAAGGAAGAGAAGAAATTTGATAAGCAATTCAAAATTACTTTTTTGAAAAATATTTAATTCAAAATTTTATAATTTCAAAATTATTTTCCTATTTTTTCCCCAAAATTTAACTAACATACATACTAATATGGTCATGGGAAAAAATCTTCCTCTACAGGAAATTGTGTCCTGCAGCTACCGTGCCGCAATTTATTTATTCTTAAAATTATATTTTGTTAAATAATAAATTTTTTTAAAAAAATTGTAACATAAAATGAAAGTATAAAAAACATTTTTTTTTATATTCTGTTGAGTTTATCTTTTTCATTTATATTTAATAAACCTTTTTGTTCTTGTCATCTCTAGGCAGGAACCATGCTAATTTTTTCCGTATGGTTCCAATTTTATTAGATGTCCTAGAGGCGGACGATCAACTTTTTTTGCCAGCATAATCTGCAATATTCTAACTGATTGAAAGCTGAAGATTCTTTTTTTTTCCCTTCATTCTTTAATATTCTCGTAAAATGTATGGGATTCAAAATTTAATTTTAGTCTAATAAAAACTTACCAATGAAGGGAGCATTTCATAGTACTATGTCCGTGAGGACTGAGGACAGGGTAGTAAACAAGGAAGCTAATTTATATTCCCTCTTATCCTAATTATAAGATAAAGTTAATTTTTTTGCAGGAAGCAAGGAAGCTAATTAAATTACTTAAGAGTATTTATATTTATATTTTTTCCTGCAAACTAATTAATTTAACTAATAAACTAACATATAATCTAAGGATATTAAAAATATAAAAACTCTAAAATAATTTAATTGGTTTCCTTAATTTCTAAAAAAAATTTAATTTTATTTTATAATTACGATTAGAGTGATTAACATCCATCCACGTCACATTGTCATTTTCCTCACTTTTTTTTCAGTTATCATCAAGATCCCACCATTCCAGATTTCCGGTCAAAAAAAAAAATTCCAGATTTAATTTTCGTGACTTGGTAAATTGTTTTAATTTTTAACCATTTTTCCTCGGGACAATGAGTTGACCATCGCTTCTTCTTTCCAGACTTTTCCTACCACTTTTCCTCTAAAAATTACTACACATTGGACACGACAAAATATCAGAAAAATCATCTCACCAAATCCTCTCAAAATAATTTCAATTACCCAATCATTTTCGTCTTTTGAAATTTCATGCGTGACTCCAAATTACTCATCATGATTGAGTGACCCCCGTCTATTTCTCAACGTAAGAAAATAAATTAATTATACTATATATTAACAAAGTTTATTAAAAAAATCTCAATTAAATCCAATTGAAATGATTAAAACTAAAATTAGGCCTATATTTTTAATAAATTCTTAATGAAGGCAAGGGGTTTAATTAGGGATTTTTGAATGTTGCTGAAAAACTAGAATGCTCCTCTATTGTTTAAAAGGAAAACTGAAGGTAGTTAAAAACGAAAAAAAATGTTTCTAAATTAGGCCTCATTTAATTTAAATTAATTAATAATTATTCAATATAATCCGCACATATTATTTTTAACTTCATAGGTTGACAGTTGACACATATTTTTTTTTTAAAAAAATGATAATGTATTTATATATTTATATCTATATCAACGATTACATACTTAAATTATTTGTGCAGCATAATGTTCATGTTTCAATCAGTGGAAAAAATCATTAAAATATATTAAAAACATGAGAATTTCAAATAAAATTTCTAGGATAACTTCTCCATAATGTTCATGTTTTAATCAGTGGAAAAAATCATTAAAATATATTAAAAACAAGAGAATTTCAAATAAAATTTCTAGTATAACTTCTCCGCTTTAACCAAATTTAATTACTATTTCCTTCCCATAAAATAATACAAAAATAATTTAAAATCTTTTGCTTCATCGCCTGCAAACCTGAATAAATAAAATGAAACCGTGAGTGTGTGGGGACCCAGAAATAATATGTAGAACACAAAATCAATAATTCAAATCCGTTTAGATAAGGAAAATTTTATAAATCGGATTCACAATCAGGAAGCAGGAAATTTTAGATTAGGCTAGATATTTTATTTTTATAATTTAAATCAGTTTAGATCGATCTTGTGCAACATATGAAATATAAAGATTGAGCAGTGTTATTTAGTTTTGTTAAAATTTTCATATTTTATATATAAGATATAAATATATAAATTCATGAACATATTTTTCAAAAAAATCTGTCAAACTTCCGTCATTAAAATAATTAACGAAAAATAATTATATTGAATAGTTATTAATTAATTTAGATTAGGCCTAATTTAGAAATTAATTTTTTCTTTTTAACTACAATTTTTCTTTTTAATAATATAGAGGCATTTTGGTCTTTTAACAAGATTCAAAAATTCGTGAATAGATCTCTTGGCCTGATTAAGAATTTATTAAAAGTGTAGGTTCAATTTTGCTTTTGATCATTTCATATGGATTTAATTGAGATTTTCCCAAGTGTATTTCCTTTTCTTTTAAAAAATAAGTTATACCATGGACCAAGTTGCTTGATGTATACAAATATTTTTAAAACAAAAAAAATAATTTAAATAAGCTTTCCATGATTCATCTTCATTTTCAAAGAGTCCTTTCCACACAAAAAAAAAAAAAAACTGATTTATTGATTTGTCATCTTGTGTTTTGTACTCAATAACCGGATAAAAATCAATCTCAGGCATTCACACACGTGATCCAGCACGTGACTTAACGTCCCCCTTTATTATTCTTTCGTTTGTTTCCTTCTAATTCTCTCTGATTTTTAGTGGATATATAAATATACGGAATTTTTTTTATAATTACAATTTCGTGGATATACTTCCAATTATAACCTAAAATAAAGAGGGAAAAAAAGAACAAAAGAAAGAAAAAAAACGATGTATTTGCTTAGCCAATAGTGTAATGTTAATGAACATATGGTTCTGCTCGTGGTTCCATAATTGCTTCGTGTATTTGGACAAATCGAAGAGGATAGAATTGAATGATTAATTAGTCCAAAAGATTAGTTCAAATAATTTTATTATTATTTTTTTGGAAACCTTTTTGTTTCTTTAATTCCTCTCGCATTTGACTTATTTTCTTCCCACACCATACACACAACACACATATTCACATTCACTTTTTAACACATGGGAGGCTAGAAAAGGCTAGCTAGTGGGAAAAAAAGCACCCCTAAAAAACTTAACTAATAATCAAAATCTTTATGGTGCAATTTAATATAGAACACTGATAATTATTTTCAATGCGATATATAAGAAGACAAAGGATGTAGAGACCACGCAAGAAAAAAGCAAGACCAGTAATGGAATTTAATTTTAAAGAATGTAATTATCAATTCCAACTGAGAAGGATTGATGGAGTTTGTCAATATTTTATTAATCAACTGAGATATTGTGCCAGCGAAATTAATTATTTGTTCTCCAATTTTCTAAGTTCCTAAAAAAAATTTTATAATTGGATTGTTGGGGTTCATTTCGGCTACTATAGGCTGATCTAATCAATCACCAGGTTCAATTAACCAGTATGGATAGGTTAAATTATTAAATCTATATGAATTTTTTCACATGCCATTGAAAAAAAAAATAAATATACAATTTTAATTTAATATATTGTATATAGTTTTTCCTTCAGATTTGTGTGTTTGGATTAGCTTTTTTTAATAGCTTTTACGACTTACGAGGTAAGTTTGTGAGAGAAGTTTTATCTCGAGTTGCGCAAACCATGGTTTGAAACCATGATTTGGAAAGCTCCCAAACACACACTTAATCACCGTCCACTTTAAGTTTTTGTACGGCAATGCAAGGTCGTTGTGTGTTTCACCGTCCACTTTAATCACGCCTAATTACTTGATTTCTTGAGTACATTCTTAAACTTATAAAATTGCATACTCCGCGGTTTAAAATGTATTTCTACGACTGCATATAAAATATAGTAAAATTTAGAATATCAAACATTCCTATATATATAAGTGTATAAAAAAAAGACAATACTATTTATATATATATATATATATATCACTGCGTGTATTGCTTTTTTTTTTTCGGGAGCATTTGGCAATTTGAGCCCTCTGGTTAAGTTAGTGTAACCCCTTACTAATTAAACCAAATGCTTGGTAATGCGTCTATTGCTTCTAAAACTAACGCCATGATTTATATCTATCACAAAATTCTATTTTACTTGTACGGAGGCATATTCTGACTCCAATAAGCTCTTGAAATTCAACTCACCTAAACTCTTGGATATATATATATATATATATATAATGAAATCGTTAAACCTGTAATTTGTACTAATATTATCATCAAATCAATCATATATATGTATATGTATGAAGGGAATTAATTAAAAATGTGGCACACACATTTTAATATATAGGCGTGAATTAAAGGTAAATGACTAGTAAAATATAATGTAATGATATACATGCATCTAAGTCAAAAGTACAGAGCCGGCCACGATGGAGATGGTAACTCGAGTTTTTAATCCCAGATCAATGCTCATGATTTGTGCCTAATTAATCTAGTTATAGCCACAGCACAATGATTTTGAGCCACAAGTTTTGTGGTCCACGAGTACGGACTCCACTGGCGCATTTATAATTAAGTATATCTTTATATAAGCTGGTGAAGCTGGTATAGGGTAGCACGATAAAAATATAAGTGATGAGCATATACTCGTCATACATGACATCAGAATGAATAAGAGTGACTATATCTAAAATTAAAAACAATAAATAAAAAATAAAGGGGCTACCCCTCTTTCGGGGAGAGAAAAAGACAACAGAGAAACAATTTATCTCACACACACACATATTGAAAAACAAAAAGAATTTTTTTTTTTTAAAAAATGCAAATGTTACGTATCCCATACGCAAAAGTCGTTTAAAAAAATGTTAAATTACCCTTGGATGCTCTCACACTCGATCAATAATTTATGGGAGCGGAATTAGTTCTGATTATTATAATTGTCAGGTTTAAGATAATAATTCTGCTAATCTTTTAGGAGACAAGTTTGGTAAGAGTCTTAAGTTACGGGTATATCCTCCTGAGTCATTCAATCCATTTTACTAAATTCAGACAATATTTGGATTATCTAAAATTCACCCTATCTAAATTGCAGATGAATGATTAATCGTGTACTGTAGATCATAAAGTATTATAGTGGGGGTCTCTCCTAATTTATATATCCATCCCTGGCGACGTGCTTTAATTTAAATGACGTGAACTAAAGAATTTGTGTTCACACAAAACTCTGACACTAAACATTGTTGCAATCAATCATTAGATGTATATGCAAGGAGATAAACTCCTCCAAAACATGTACGAGAATGATATCTTTCATTCGATCGGTTGTTGTCCTTGTAAAATAGTCACCCCATCCCCAAACATACACAACACGCGCTGATAATTATTACAGAAAATGCTCATTATTACTCCTCTCATCCAACATAAGATTTTTTAAAAAATTGGTGATTTTCTGTTTGAAAATTTTATTTACCAGAACGATTTGATATGTTTTATGTTCATAATGTATTGATATTCTGCATGATTACATACACAGAAGGTACCAGTATTTGAATTCAGGTTATTATGACCAATAAAATTTTTTAAGTAAAGACTTTTTGCAATGATTTTTCCAATATTTTTTGGGTAAATTTTCACTTATACTACTATAGAAGGCAACGCTTTCCTATTTGAATGTATGAAACTGAAATTCGCGGTAGGCCGATTTAAGTCAACTGTGAATTTTATGAAAACTTGTTCACCAATGCAGAAACAATTTTAAGGAGTAGTAATTTATTTTGTGCTTGGGTAATTAAGTAGAGAGACATCTTAGAGAAAGAGGGGAGGCCGATCATGAATTTTATTATGTGTGTGTATATGAAAATTGTAGTTAGCTATACTATTCTTGGGAATATATGGCAGTATACTTGTTTGAAACTCTATTTAAATGTATAAGTTTTTTGCATGTGACCAACTCTAAGATGCTCCTCTAGTTCTATTTATATAGCATTTTGAGAAGAATTTTTTTTTAGTTTTATTTATAAGTCATATCATTAAAATTTTCATATAAATGTATAATTTCACGCAGATGTATACGTTTGCATATGACTAGCTCTAAGATACTCTTCTTGGTTTGAGACTCAAAACTGATCAAGAGGTGGCTAGTTCGATTACAGTATATCTCGACATATTATCCAAGTTAAAGCTAAATGTTTGGGGCCAAAAAAAAAAAAACTAAAGGGAGTGTAAGATGTACATAAAAAGGCATTGGGATCATAAAGAGACATAATGAGAGGTTTAATTAATAAATTAATTAATTTGAAGGGATTTGTAATTAGTGCACGTTATGAGATGAGGAATCCAATGAACTGAACAAAAATATTGAGACAGTCTTTGATAGGATTTGGGATTAATTAGGGAAGTTTGGAAGCAAACGACATTGGAGGGTTTCAATATTGTCGTTTGTAGGTGCAAGCGTGGAACACAAATAATTACAAGGTTTTGAATTTGTGAGTACAAATATTTTTATGTAATGGGTCACACGCCTGATTCTTGTGTCGGCAGTGGCCTACCGGTATCGATTCATCCCTTGATTTCCTGAACATAAAATCATCATAAAAAAATGACAACTCAAATAAATCACATCAACATTCACATTATTCATGATTACATATTACTGAACAAAAAATAGCTATATATGTAGTCGTTTATAATTATCAATGCTTGTTTGATTATTTTCTTTTTTTTTCAAAAGGAGGGCGTTCGCCTCAGTGGAACGAATTTTCACTGTTTAAATATGAAATCTTAAATTTGAGTTTTTTTTTTTTTTTGGGAAGGCCAACCGAATCCTTGTGATCTAATCTTATGAGAATCCACCTCTATGTATTTACTCTAATTTAAACTAGACACGTCATCTTTTTTTTTAAATAAACCTAATTAGCTAGCTTTGCTGCTCTTGTTTAAGAATCCATCTAAAATTCAACTTGGATTACAGGAGGATCACAGAAAATGAGATCAGCTTGATGCAAATGTTTATAAAGGATTCCATAATTTAATTTACTATTATGCAGAAATTTCAAATTTAACATATAAAGGAAAAAAATCAGGTGCGACAAAGTACAAATCAGAACAAAATCCTCCGCATATATGTTTAATTAAAAATAATTAAGTGCATTATATTGAGCAAACCAAAGAAACAAGAATGCAAAATGAGTGATGAAGGCCGAAGAGTGCATATATAATTGTGCACAGTACATAGAACATATATGAATGGATGTAAACAATATAATCAATATATATATATATATATATAACAAGAGAAAGAAGAGAAGCGAAAGAATATAAGAGAAAGAGGATAAAGACAAGAAGATAAGTGTAGTTAGGTGGCGTTTGTTTTGTGGGGAAAGGACACAAAAGAAGGCAAATAAAAATTAAAAAAAGTTAAGAAAAGAGAATGAATTGAATTGCAAATGAAGTTATGGGTTCAAAACGATTGGCAGTGCAATACCACCAAACTTGTGTTGTGGATCTCATTCAATATTCCTATAATTGTATTGTTTGTTTAATCTCTGGTTTTTGTTGGGAAGTGTAATAGGTGAATCCAGATTTAAGGGCTTTTAATTTTTGTTTGTTTGTTTGTTTGCTTGCTTGCTAGCCAGTATCCTCAGAATGCGGTTTCAGGGAATGTTTGTCTTCCCCAATAATTATACTACTGTATTGTCTTGCTCTGCTAAATTGTTCAGTCCACCATCATCGTTTTGCGTTCATTATTAATTAAATCAATTTAATTTAAGTTTTGATTTAATTAGAATGTTCATAGATGCTAATGCAGGCTTGTGCTTTGTATTGCGTGAATAATTATGTGCTCATTTCCATATACCAGAATTTGTTAAGGATAAGAGACAGAAGCGTAACCCAGCGTTTTATCAAAAATAAAAATAAGGATTAACACTATTATTGGTTCTGAGAAAGTTTCCCTTTAATTTAGTTTTAATCCCCGAAGTTTGAAACTATTATTTTTGCTCCTTTAAATTTACTCAATCTATAATCGTTAGCCCTTTATGTAATAAGAGTGTTAAATTTACTTATGTGTCACTAATGCCGTTAAGTTTGTAAGGGGAAGTTGAGGTCGCAATGCAAGTATTTGCAACGCACATGATTTAGATGTCATGTAGGTTAGATTGATCAAAGAGGTTGGAGGAATATAAATAACCAATAAGAAAATAGAGAAAGAAAATACAAAACGCTAGTTTTTGCAATGATTTATTTGATTAAAATCATTTAGGCTATATTAGCTCATATTCCCTCTTTCTTAATATAAGACATCGTTTAAAAATTTTATTTAGTTCTTAATATAAGACACTTTATAAAATTTAATGAAATACTTATGAATTATTTTAAAATCATCAGATTTAATTAAAGGTAATTAGTAAATAGCATAATTTTTTTTAAATTAAATATTTAATTAATTTTACTACTACCTCCGGTCCTAAATATAGGACAAAGTTTGTAGTGTAAATTGCACTATAAACTTTATCCTATATTTAAGACCGGAGGAAGTAATTTTTTTTCTTAATTTTTATGATTTGATTAAAAGTGTCCTGTAAATAGAATTAAAGTGAGTATGATCAATTGGAGGTGATAATCATGGGGATTCCCCATGAATGGCTTCATCAATTATTTGTTATAATTATTAATACAAATTATGTTGGAAAATTTGTGAAGCTTATTTCAAATGATTTTAGGTTCTACAAAGTAAATATATATGGAAGTTTTGTCTTGTAAAATATAAATGTGACTCCTGATAGGGGTTTCAAACACTCAAAAGCGTATATTACTTCCACTAATTAGGGCATAAGAATTTATTAACAGAGGTGCTCCAAAGCAAATATCATCAAAAATCTTGATTATTCTTTAATTCTTGGTATCGGAGACTCTTTGCCCTATAGCATTCTTTAATTCTTGCGTCATTGTGTGTGTGTGTGTTTCTTTCACCCCTTCTCTATGTGACTATCTCCTACTAATATGATGTGCGTTAGCTACTTGATTAGCTTTTGATTTATACAGCTTTATACTACCTCTTCATTTTATTTTATTATATTTATTGTTTAAGATTATTGCATACATATTAACAAGTGTAATACATATATAAAAATATGATATATTTGAACAATTTTACCCCTCATTTGTTGCTAGTATGTAGTAGTATTTTAATGCCTCTAAAATATTATTTTATTTTAAGGATAAAATAAAAATAATATTAATATTTTTTTTTGGAATTGAGAAGGACATATTATATGAAACAAGTTTTCTCCTTAAAAGGACAAATATAATGACATGCATGGTGGGGATATTTCTTTGGAAACTAATGTTAGTTGTTGTCTTGAATGCAATTAATAAGAAATAAAATAAATTCTATTTGTAAACTTAAAAATAATAAGAATATGATATTAAATTTTGACAAATTAAACTATATTTGCTGTTATCTTATATGAGGATCTATACTCTTCCCTCCAAAAAATGTTTTCCATAATAACTTCAAAGTTGTTCAGAAAAAATATATTTGTACTAAAATATCTAGAAAAATAGTACAAGAACAAGAGTAAATTAAATTCGTGCAGAACTTAATTGAAAGCTCTACTGTTTTGAATAATGAGGAAGAGGCTGGACGCAAGGAGCAAAATACGATAAGTAAGTTGCATCCACCACACGAAGCAACTCATAAATACATGGATCACATATTTATTAATATATATATTACTTCAAAAATACAAAAATGTAGAACACCACGCGTCAAAAGAAACTAATAATTGTGTCGCGTCTTGGATTTTCCAAAGTCGTTTAAGTGAATGTTGAAGCATCAGACACGACTCGAACTATATATTTTTATTGTTCTTGCAGTTGTTGTCAACAGAAGTTGTCATCCTCGATATATTCCACGTATAGATGTGGAAAAATTTTATTTAAAGGTTTAATTTTAGGTTACCATTAACAAGCTAGTCTCTAATGCAGCTTTTTAGTGGAAAAAATATAAATACGTATTGTGGGAAGCAATCCTATGAACATGCGTCCTTGACCGAATTTTGAGTAGTCAGGATTCTCCTAGCTTTTTGCTACTCATACGCAGTCTGTCCAATTAATACATATACATTCGTAATTTTCTTGTTCTCTTTTACTAAAACAAACGCAAGAGGCTTCAAGAATTAATATTTCCACATGCATGAAATATATATATATATATATATATATATTATACCTATATTAAGTGTGGTGAAACTGATTAAGCTCAGCTAATCACATGTGCGATTTTCTTTTTATTTCAACACAAGATATTGTGTATGATTTGACAAAAAATATGTTTTTTTTTTCATCAAAGATAATTTGTACCATAGTAAATAAGTACATGTATATGTATATCCATAATAATAATGCATTGGCAAATAGATAAATTGATAATGAAGAATATTGCACATGGAGAAGGCTGTCACGGATGTTTCCCCCCTCTACTTTTTAAGGACCTTTTATCTTTAAAATGACAATACGATGTTGACTCAAAGAATAATGGATCTTTTATTTTTCCTTTTAGTCGCAAGATATTTTCCGAGATTTTCTCTCTGATATACATTATTTTTTTAACGTCATTGCCTGGTTATAATTGAAGGTAAATTAACATAATGCTTTGTTTAGCTAAATTAACTATCTAAGAAAATATCGCAAAAACATAAGGTCAGAGTAAATCGATATATACACATATTTACAGGGTGGAGAGAGAAGAATTTTTGTGCGTGTCCTATTCATAAGACAGCTTATTAAATTTTTCATATGAATGTATATCATTACCCTTCATTTATTATTGTGTTAATTTTGTTCTCATGGGGGTATATCATGAGGTATATCAGCATATGTATATTATATATAGATAATGATAAAGCTAAAAAGTTGTTCAATTTTAAGGCAGAGTCTGAGTTTAATTTTTTTCTTAGTCTATAAATATACTAAGAGTGAGTTATAAATAGGAACATATGTTAATTTCTTTATCATTCTCTCTAGAATTCTAGATATGCAATTGTTCTTTTCATTCTATTGATTTGGCCTTTTGATTTGATCAAGGCTTTCCCCCTTAAGGTTTGGATGGAGGGTAAAGGATTTTTACCTCTCTAAATAAATGCGCTTCTTGAGAATAAATATAAATCTTCGGTAGCTGGAAAATGATAATCAGTGCTTGAATTCTCAAGCAAGTAAATTAAATTGATTGAATATATAGATCAGTCTTGGACAAATTAGATTTTTCCATATATAACAGATTTACTATTTTAGCTGGCCAAGTAACACGGGTTTTGGTAAGATCCCTAAAATTCAATCAACCGCATGCACTTCAAACAGGATCACATTCTCAAATGTAGAATTACTTCAAAAAATAAACAAGGAAGGACTGACACTTGATCATCATCAATAATCAAATAATTAGCAATATCCTTTAAACTTTTTACATCAAGACTCGACTTCACTCATTGTGGAGGGGTGTGTGTGTGTGTGTTAACAATATTGAATGACGCGTGGATATCATTTAAAAAGTTTTGAACCCTTTATAGTGTTTGGATTGTACAAGCCAAAATTCCCAAAAATTTACACACTCGTCTACTTAATTAATCCACACACAGAAAAAGGCTGTGTAACATGAACAGATGGTTTCATGAAAGTGCCACGTAGCTTCATATCATAGAAATATTAAGCACTCGAGTGCGCAATGAGATGCATTATACATACATACATACATATTACATATGTATTGGAATTCTTAATTGAATGGGAATTGGTACCACCTTTTTCTGTCTCACTTTAAGATAAAGCAAAAGCAAGCGGGAGGGAAATAGAAAAAAGAGAAGGCCAGAGAAAGGGAAAAACATCGAAAGGAAGGAAGAAAAATAAAAAAAGCAAAGCAAAGTAATAAAGAAAGAAAGAAAGGAGAAAAATCAAAAGAGAGACAGGGTTCACAGACCTCTAGCCAGGTACATGATTAAATATTATTCAAATTGCATTATAAAATATATATATATATGGGACCAAGTATAGCAGCAGTATTATTATCTATCGTTCCCTCTCTTAGCTAGTCCTACATAATCAACAAAGAAGGACCGCTCAAAGATTCTACAAAGACCTCTGTTAGGAAAGGAGCATCAAGCGAGAGAGAGAGAGAGAGAGAGTTGCAGAGAATCAGAAGAAGAAGAAGAAGCTAGGCATGAATAGAGGTCATCTTCTTCAGCAGAGCTCACCAGTTCAACAAATGATGGCGAACCCTAACTGGTGGAACATCAATAATATCAACACCATGCGTAGTCCTCAACAACCTTCTCCTTTCTTATCCTCATCTCCCTCCAATTTTCAACAGCTTCCTTCTTGGCAACATCATGACCTCAATAATCAACAACCCCTTCCAGACTCTTGGACCCAACTTCTCATGTACGTATAATATCTACACATACAATATATATATAGATATAGATATACTGCTCCTTATATGTGTGCGTGTGTGTATCTGTTTGGTGATATTATTAATTTGTGGTTTGTGGTTAAAGGGGTGGATCGGTGGGTGAAGAAGAAAGAGGAGGTATGGGTCAGTTTCTTCAGGCACCGAATATTAATGCTGCTTTGGTGGATATTAAGCTAGAAAGTTCAGTGAATAGCTATGGTTATGCACATGGAAGCAGCAATGAAGAATTTCAGGCAATAAAACCTACTGGTTGGCCTCAAATGGTTGTTCCAGCTTCTTCCCCAAAGTCCTGTGTCACTAGTTTTAGCAGCAATATGTTGGATTTCTCTAACAATCACACTGATGCTAAGCCTTCTCTTCCAGATCCATCTTCTGAGGTAAGAGAAAGACACTAGATTATATTTCCTATACTTAAGCATACTAAATTAACACTCCCAAAAGCCAACATGGAGTTGTTTTAGCAGTGCAAGGTCCTACTACATATTCTTCTGGTCTCGAGCTTAAGCCTCAGAGGAGACACATGTGCCGGGAGGGGCGCAACTACAAACCCCAAATCAGATATATACCGGATGATAATATTAGAAAAAAATTAACACTCCCAATTGAAGTATAGTACTGTTTTTTCATATTCTTCTTGGGGAAGTCACACAAACTATGTTTAGGAACTTTACCATTTCGATGCCTTAAGGCGTAATCTCTGATAGGGGAGAATTTTTTAATTACAAAAGGAAGGCCTAAAAGTTGTGAGTTTAGAAAAAGCCAAGACATTGATTAGGTTCCCTTGGCACTTATGTCAAAGAAGGGGTTCTCTATTGAGTAGTTAAAGTTCTTGGATTCTACATATAATAAGAGTTAATTTTTTTCCAGACACACCTGAAGGCTTGTCTATTTAAGAATATATATAATATATATCATCAAGAGAGTTCCTGGCATCCTTGCTTTTTGTGAATTTCTAGGGATTCGTTTTCCTGCTTTTCAAATTCATGTCTCCTTATGCTCTTTGAACCAACTTATAATAAAAATTCTTAGATTAATTTTCTACTTCTTTTCCTATTTAGTTTTACTTGTGGTAATGAAGTATTAATTCTAATAATGGATCACCAAAATTTCGTTGTCAAGTGCAACAGCAGTGCAAGTGGTGGGGCAGTGAAGAAGGCTAAGGTTCAAGCTTCTGGAGCTCAATCTACCTTCAAGGTGTGTGTGTGTGTAATGAAAAACATAACTTATTATATAAAACTATAGGCAGAAATTAAATTTCAAAACCTCAACTTAGGCTTTTAGATGTATAGCACATAGCCATGATCATGTGTGAGTGGTAATTCTTGTCTTTCATTGCTTGTCCTATTCATAAAAGAAGAATAATTATTCTCAGGGCCAACTGAAACAAACCAATCCCATGTGTAAAACTAACGGTCAACCATGTGCTGTCATTTTCTTCTCTCAATTTCAGGTTAGGAAGGAGAAGCTGGGTGACAGAATCACAGCCCTTCATCAGCTAGTTTCTCCATTTGGGAAGGTAACCCTAGCTAATTAATTTAGACCACTAAATTAAATCAAATTGCACGTATCTAAATTCTCTTGTTCATACCTTAAAAAATAATAATAAATCTGTGTCACGGCAGGAAGAAACCCACAAGTATAAAAAACATACACCTTTTTCTAGTCACAACTCACAAGTTATAGTTATACTTTATTTATTTTGGCCTTTCCAATCTTCTTTCAAAGTAAAAAACGTAAATTTATTTGAACACACTAATTACCACGATGAGCATGATGTAGACAAGATTCTCTCATTTTCAAGAGTTTTTTTCGACTTTTTCGTGTCAGAAAAAGCATGGGACACAATGGGTAATGCAATTTCTGTGTGAGAGAGATTTGAATCTTCTCCATTAAGAAAAGAGAACATAATAAAGTTTTATATGAAGTTCCACGTCCATAATATACTACTTTCTTTATATATTTATATTAAAGAGAGAATATATATATTGAGGATGATTAATTCTAACATATAGTGGGGGGTGTGGTAATTGTGACTTTTGCAGACTGACACAGCGTCTGTGCTGTTAGAGGCTATTGGGTATATCAGATTCCTTCAGAGTCAAATCGAGGTAATGTTTCTTTCATTCTTTTCTTACCAAACAACCATATGACTGATGAGTCAGTACTATTCTGTGAAATGGCATGCTCATGCTCGCTAGCTGTTAAAGTTGATTCCATTTCATTCACTTTCTTCTTTCTGTCATTATTCTTCTTCTTCTTCTTTTTTCCTTGAAGTTCTCAAACTGACCCCCTCTCCTCCCTCGGATTCTGCTCCCTGCAGGCTCTTAGCTTACCATACTTGGGTAATACCAGTACATCATCTAACATCAGGCATCACCAACAATCTGCAGTAAGAACTTAATTAATTCGACTTAACTAATTACATTAGACCCTTTTATGTTCATTAATCATCTCATTATATTCTTCGTCAATATAATCTTTAATCCATCAAATTTACCTTTCATTTTAATTTTGGTTCTTCAAGTTTCAAATTATATGTTTTGGTAATGGTTAAGGTTTTTATTAAATTATTGGGATTAATATTTTAAACAGAATGAAACTTGAGGGACTAAGACCCATAATTTGAAACTTAAGGGGCTAAAGATTATGTTAATCCATTCTTCGGTCTTCCATGAGTGTGTATGTCTTAATTAATAATGGTAATTACTATATGTAGTAATGACTACTGATGATTAATATTGTTTGTTGTTAGGTTCAAGGAGAGAACAATTGTATATTCCCTGAAGACCCTGGTCAGGTAAGATGGCTTTTTCATTGGATCCATTAAAACCCCTTAAAAAGAGGTTTGGGGCTTTTGCATTTGGAAAAAGATGCTACCATTTCATATTCTTAAATGAGCAAAGTAGATGATACTAAAGGGACGTATCACCAGCTTTATTGACTTAACATTAGTTAATTATTATACTATAATCAATCACATACAAGTGGTTGTTCATAATTAATTTACTTTTACTTCATTAAACAAAAGAAAGAGTTTATTAGATTAGATATGCTCATCTCATTAATTGTATTTCCTGGGCTTTCATCATCATCAGCTGCTGAATAATGAAAATAGCTTGAAGAGGAAAGCCCCTGGTAGTAATCCACAGGTAATATTTCTTCCCTCTCAGTACACTCTTACTATAATACTACCTCTGGGCCTAATAAACATAAGATTCAAAAAGAAACTAACTAAATTATTTTAAAACATTTATATCTATTATTTTTTCTTCAAACAAATTAATTTGATTTATAAACTGATATATGATCTAATGATATATAACATATAAAATGATTGAGTGATATATTTAGCTTCCTTGACCTCTCAAACAAAAGTCTACTGGGTCTTATATTTAAAGATAGAAGAGTAGAACATTGAAAGACACACACATGTATGTATATATTGACGATGTTACTTTGTGTATGTGTGTATATATATATATGTAGGAATCAAGAGAAGAAGGGGAGAAGGACCTGAGAAGTAGAGGGTTGTGTCTGGTTCCAGTGTCGTGCACAATGCAAGTTGGGAGTGATAATGGGGCAGACTATTGGGCTCCCGCACTAGGCGCTGGGTTTCGATAGATCGAAAAAATCCGCCATTAATGTCGCAGAAGAAGAGAGATGGATATATATGGCAAGAAGTAAAGGAAGGAAATTAAAATGAGATACCATCATGAGCAGTCAATCTGCTTCTAACAAATTTCCAAGGCTGATTGCTCATGATGCTATACTCTATTTCTTCCTCTCAATAAAACTATGCTTCATGTCTCTCTATCTCCTCCATCAATTGATTCATTCCCACTTATCAATCCCTAGCTTCCTTCCTCCTAATTAGTTAATTAAACACTACTTTTCTTCTTTATTCTTCATGCATGAATATCCATCAGCTTCCTTTATTATTATTGTTTTCCCCCCTTAATTAGCTTAACCGATATGCATGGTGTTATATATATATAGGCCTATCCTAGGTTTTAATTAATCTACGTGTATATGCAAGTATTTTTATGATCAATCAGCATTTGATGAATGTCTAACTGCCCGTCTTTCATCCATCCTCACAATATATATATATATAGATCCCTCTAGCTCTTCGAATTTGTAAGACATGCCCTGCATTTGGTGAACCTTCACACCTGACTCAATTAAAATTTTCTCACACACACTTTATTCGTTTTCAACATGCAATCAAACGGTTTTTTTTTTTGGGCGAATGTGCTAGCTAGTGATGCAGGACAAGAAAGGGGAATAGGGAGAGGAGAGAAGAAGAGAGAAGAGATAGAAAGACAGAGGAGAGGACAACGAAGAAAGGAGGGAGAGGAACCTTATGAATAGAGAGGGAAGAGAAGAGATATTATGAGAGGAAACTCAATATCAATTTAATTATTTAATTTATAAGACGTCTTCAAAATGAGATTGTTAAAAGCTATTTATAGCCTCAATTGTAACCTTAGGAATTAAGAAGAGAGCATTCTAGAATTCTATAATTAAAAGCAAATAACATTAATGATTAAAGATGATGACAACCAATCCACGTTAAAACAAAATGTTCCCAGATTGTCTTATTAATCACAAAAATCCTTGGTTGTCTTTAAATCTTGTAGAATCTTTCATTATTATTTTTATCTTCCTTTTCTATCCCCATTAGCTAGCTTGTCTCATTCAAGAGCTTTCGCAGGTAACGAACGGAAAACTCAAATCTTATTTAAGAGCCATCCTTTTAACATTAATTAATGTAAAAATCGAAGTAAAAGAAGTTTGTGATCAAATATGGTTCGGAAGTCATATATACTTGGTTATGCTCCGGTGTGTATATATATGTACACATCAGGAGGTATTGTACCATTAACCTCTACTAATACCAACCTATTCTTATTAATTACCATCTAAGTTAGCCTTAAGTAGCTGTTACAGTATACTATTGATTAGATGAAGAAGGTGCAATCTATTAAAGGATGATCCTTTTTTGCTGCAAAATGCAAATTGTTGGCATGATGAAGCATTAGGGTTTGTTTGGTTCAATGGAGGAGAGGGGATGGGAGGGATTTTAATGGAGTGGAGGGATTTTAATATTACCTCGTTTGGATTAATCGAAAGGGAGGAGGGGGGGAAAATATTTTTATTTGGAAAAATTTACCCTCATTTAATCTTGCTTTTTCATACATAGTAGAATGTTTAATAAAATATAATTATTAATATTAAATAAATATAATCATAATTAAAATTGTACAATATCGATAATAATAATTTTAATAAAAATAGGGTAATTATAAGTATTATAATAATGAGGGACAGACAGTTTGAGAATAATAGAAATAAGTAGAAGTATAATAGTCTTCACATACAAAGTATCACCCTTTCCTTCCAAATCCCCCCAATTTGGGGGGAAGGTTTTGAGGTGAGGGGAGGGAAGGGGAAATTTTTTCCTTAAATTTTGTTGTTGCCAAATAAAGGGAGTGGAGCAAAATCCCTCCCCTCCCCTCCTTAAGGACCTGTTTGGTTCAAGGGGGAGGGGATGGAAGGGGAGGGGTTCATTTTCCATCCGTTTTAAAACCCCCCAATTTGAAGGGAACAAAACCCTCCAATTTTTCATACAAAATAAGGGGAATGTCTCATTTTTCATCCCCTTCCACCCTCTCCCCTCCAACCAAATAGGCACTAAGGAACATTTAATTAAGTTCATTGAATTACAGGTCCTTTAATTTTTTTTCCCGATGGGAATGAATTACATGTCGAATACTTCGAGATGTTGTGGCTTGTGATAAATGATCTAAGGGGCATATGAGAATCATTCATATATTAATATAGTATAAATTCGTCCCAGACAGAGAATGATTAGCTTAAAACATATATAAAACATTGTTTATGCTTCCAGTTATCTGTTCCAAATACAAAATCACTTCATTTATTTATCATTAATCAAAATTTGGATGAATTTTAAATTTGTTGCTATATATATAGTACTTGATCATTATAAATTCAAAGGAAAATCCTTTATAAAGTTGTTTAGAATAGGAAAATTTTAAATCATGTTGGTGAATTCAATAAATCTTAAATCCCTAATTAAGTTATCAATCCAATTTAAGATTTTAAAATGTGAGTTAAATGACTTTATTTCCCTCTTCTAGTCTTCCCTCACCTCTTAAAAGGGTTTTAGTAGCTATAACTTATTTTTTCAATAATTATGTATACAATATCAATATATAATAAAATAAAATATGATTGGCTTAAATCAAAGAATTTTTGTGTCATGGAATGATCATCAAGAATAATTCAGGCAAAAAGGAAAAAAATAAAAAGGAAAAGGAAAGTATAACCTCAAGATCAATTAAATTATTTTTAGTTGAATGTTGAGAATAAAAAAATTTATTTTTGACTAGATTTTTTTCTGATGAAAAGAAAATTAGACTATGTTAATAAAAAAAATCTGACTAGTTTGTATATAACAAATACTTTCATTAGCAGCATTTTTTTTAAAAAATAGTTTCAAAACAAGCTAGATATTACAATATACAAATAAAAATTTAATGAATTTTGATTTTTTTATTGACAAAAGAACAATTTAAGTGTAGTTTTTCTAAAAATACAATTTTTTATTCACAATACTCAAATAAAAATATTTTAATTAATATTAGGTTGATGTTTTTCTTTTTATTTTTTTGACTTGAATTATTCTTGTTGACTCTTCTCAATTAAAAAAATCACATTTTATTTTATTATATATTAATGTTAATATATATAGAAAAACTAAGATACAGATCAATAAAAATCTTTTAAGAGGAAAGAGGATAACATAGACTATAAGAGTGCAATAAAATCATTTTACCCATATTTTAAAATCATAAATTAAGACAATAATTTAATTAGAGATTTATTAAGTTTAACGACCTGATTTAAAATTTTTATATTTTAGATAACTTTATATGAGATTTTCCCTAAATTCAAACGTTAATTGAAAAATATTTATGTTCGTGTACAAATAGTAGTTGGAAAACAAAACCCTCTCTTGTGGTGCATCCAATCAGACCCCAAAAAGCGGCAAAAAAAGAAACAGATACGAAGAATGACAAAACAAACAAGCATCATGACTTAAAAATATGGATTTATATATGAAATGATGGCAATAACGAGATCTAATACATGCACAAGAGAATCACAAAGAACAACGACAGGAAATGAAAATAGCGTCTTATCCCTATCATACACGTCCCAGTTTTCAAAACAGTAACTCTAATTATTGAGAACATTTTATTTCTAGTTGATGTTATCTTGGCAAATCCTAAGAAGAATATATTGATGGGCCGGAATTCCTTGCAAGCACGAATATGAGAATATATATATATATGTACGTATATTATTTGACTTGCAGTTAACAATATCATTATGATCTGAACTACTTTTATGTGGTAGCAAAAAAAAAAAAATTTATGTGTTGTACTTTTATTTAATTTATTCCTTGAAATGAGTTGGTTTGGTTTAATAAATTTTCTCACAAATACGTGCTTCAATGCAGCGCAAGAAGGGATATTAATTTTATTTACAGCCAATTAAGTAATACCAAAAAAGCAAGGCCATGCATTTCCGTGGCACATTTGTTACTATTCCCGACGTTTGATGATGCGACGTAGGTCGTCCATCGTGGTGGTCTCCAACGTAAACTTTCGTAGCTGCTTGTCGTTTCAATGTCATATTCTTGGCGTCGTCTAGTAGAGCAGGGAAAACGCAAAACCTGGTTGCAGGCTGGCCCCACCAACCCACGAACTGTAGGGGTTGTATCATTGCGGCCCACATTTTTACGGGTTGTTATTTTGTTAACCCTAACCGGCAGTGTGTAGGTTGTGAGTTAGCCTGCGGGCCCGCATATTTTTTTAGAAAAAAAATCATATTTTCTAAAGATAGTAAAAAATACGAGACACATATATATGAGTTATTAAATTTATTTTCCTAACATCAATAATTTATTTTATAAAAATTTAAAAATATAATTCATAATTTAAGAGATAAAGTTATTAAATTTATCAAAATTTATAAACAAAATATAAACTCATCCTCAAACAACTAAAATATAATAGTTTTGTTTAAAAAAAAGGGAAGAGGTTAAGATTTTTTCTCTTTGAATTGGAAGGTGTTAAGATAGAAATGGACAACTTATAAATATTGTGAATTTATTATATATAAAATTTTTTTTTTTGCCAACCAACCTACCAACCTGCGGGCCTATGCGGCCTGCACTTTCGCAGGTTGGGATTTTTCCAACCCTAACCCTGTCCCAACCTGCAGGCCCGCGGGTTAGGCCCGTATTACCGGTTCTATCGTCTAATATGCTTTTCAGAGAGGTTCATTTGTTAGTATTATGATCAAGGGCCAAAAATAATGGTGACAAATAATTAATGTTGAAAACAATTTATTTATTATAAAAAATTGAAACCATTGACCATGGGTTGATGTGGTAGCTCTTAGTGTCTTGATTGGGCAGGGCCTGATTTCAAGTATGGACCTACCACCATAAGCCCAGGGATGGAGTTTAGGGGTTTGTTTTGTTCAGTGTTTTCTTAAAAAATAAGTTTTTATTATACAAGCCGAGATAAAATTTCTCTCACATACTTACCTTGTATACTGTAAAGACACTTATTATCCAAAAATAAGTTATTCTAAACGAATACTAAAAATATTTGACCCCAAAAAAGTGAAAGCATTTTCAAAGTTAAGTGGGCCAGATCATTTTGATCCCAATCCTAGCCAGGCTTCTCCTGTAGGTTGGCCTTCTAGCCCTTGGTTATAAGCGAGGATGCTTTTTTTTAACCATTTCTCATAAATTCATTATACTCCTAGAAGATTCAAACTCTCAGCTTAATGCTCAATGAAAGGGAACTTTGGTGTCATTTAGTTACAAGATCCTAACAAACGAACTAATGGGGGTGGGGTCTAGTGGGAGGGTTAATTTCTTCACAACGTAATAAATTAATGTTCTGATTCTTATTAAAAGAAGTGTTTATATATACTGTCTGATAATAATTCAAATAGAATTATTTCTAATAAAAGAATACGTGTGAAAAAAAAAATCCAAACAAACGAGAATGCCTTTGATGAGTGATGACAGATAAATGCCGGACCTAATTAAATCAAAAGGCTGAGTACAGAACCAGGCTTCACGAAATGTATGGACAAATAACTTTATATTTTAATCCTCAAAAAGAATCAGCAATTCAATCGAGACCACAGAAAAGGACATTTAAAAAAAAAAAAAGCGGCAGTGAGGATCACGGGCGGATTGATCACGCGCCCATTCAACCCCAACAGCAATGTCATTGGCAACGGTCAATTCGGCCGGCTGGGCCTGCTCACAATTTGAACAAAATAAAATCATCAAAATATTAAGATATTAAAATCCGGATCTATTGAGCTGATCGGGATACTGGGTTAAGGGTCAATAGGTTAGAGTCAGATTGGAGCTAAAACAGAGTTAAACCGGGACTAAACCGGTGAGAAATTAAAGATTTTAGATTTATAGTATGAAATTCTAAAAAAAAAAGTTAAACCTTTTTTTTAAAATTGTAACCCTAACCGGACCGGTCTATCGGCTGGTTCGTCAGTTTCCGGGCCGGACCTTCCGGTCCGGTCCGGGTTACACAACCGTACAAAATACCCCCCTCATTTTTATCTTCCCTTTGATTTTGAACATCTAATTACTACTTTCAGTATTTGTGAACGCATCTCAGAAATATTTTAGTGTGAGAAGATTGGTCCAATTGGTAAGAAGATTATCTCATAATCATAAAGTTGTAGTTTCAAATTCTGTTGATGTAAGAACCTTATTAGTGAGCGATTTGTAAGTACCTCTGTAATAGCTTTTTAGTTCGGAGGTATGTTCTGGCCTTAATGAGCCCCAAGACCCGATTTACCTAAACTTTTTGTAACAAAAAAAAAAGTGAGCGCTGTGTAAGGGTGTGTTCTTATTAGTTTTTGGAGAATAGCTTATAGAAAATAGATTATGAGAAGAATAGATTATGGGAAAAAAGTGATTTTGAAAAAATGAGAGTGTTTGGATGATTTTATTAGAATAGCTTTTTTTCATGGTCAAATGACTAAAAAGGATATTCACTTTTATGATAATTACATGTAAAGAATAATATTATATTTTATATATTATTTAAGGGGTAAAGTCCAAATTTAATAGCCAAGTTTTTCCTGAGAGACATCCGATACAAATAAATTTTAGAAGATGAAAAAATAATAATGAACAATTAAAACCCCTAACAGCATTAAAAATTATGTATCTTAACCCATTATTTAACATTAAATTTCATAATTAATACCAAAAATGAAATAAATTTATCTATATGTAATGTTAATTAACTTAACTAATTTTTCTAATATAATTAAATTAGAAAAATAGGTCTTATATTAATAATAAGAGGGAGTATTAAAATTTAAAAAAAAAAGACAGAAAAAACACTGAAATTAAAAAAAAAACAAAAGATGAGAAAGGGTGTGACATGGGACCCACAGATAGGAAAAGAACCAATGAAAATGAGAGGGTGGGGCCCACAAAGTTTCAAAAAATCAAAAAAATAGCTTATGTCCAAAATGTCATGTAGAGATCGATTGATTTGGAAATTTGTATTCATATGTAATTTTTCTTAAACTACCATTCAATATCTTTACATCTATTCTGTTTGCAACGAAAAAAAAACATACATAATATTTAAACATATATGTAATTTAATTAAATAAAACATAATGAAACTATTACTCCCTTCTGTCTTAATTATAAGAGAAAGTTGATTTTTTTTAGAAATTAAGAAAAATAATTAAATTACTTTAGAGTATTTATATTTATATTTTTTTCTTCAAAATAATTAGTTTGACTAATAAATTAATATAAAATCTAAGTATATATAACATATGATATGATTAAGTAACTTATTTAGCTTCCTTAATCTCTTCAAAAAAAAATCAACTTTATCTTACATTTAAAACCGCAGGTGTACCTTTTAAGCCATACATCCCATGAGTGATGCCCCTTGAGCAGTTTTAGATGCCATTTTGAGATGCAGATACTAAGTGTGTGTTTGGTGAGGCCCTTAAATTCGATTGGGGAGGCAAAAGTCTAATTGGCAGCAAGCATATTTTTTTTGAGTGTTTGGAGAGATCAATTGGCAATTGTGCTTTTGCCAAAGCCCAATTGGTAAAAGCTCAATTGGGAGAAGCTAGAGAATGGAGCTTTTGTTAAAAGCTAATGACATTTTATGCTAGATTGAGTTATATGAAAATTAGTTATATGATATTCGTTTTTCCCATAAAATATTTTTTAAATAGTATATGGTATCAAAAAATATTTTTGAGTGTTTTTAACCCCTTAAAATATTTTTCTAGTTGTACCCACTACTTAATGTGCTATCAGACTGATTGCAATTTTACCTACTTTCTAGTTGTACCCACTCAAAAAATATTTTTTTGAGTGTTTTTAACCCCTTAAAATATTTTTTTGGTGTTTTCAACCCCTTAAAATATTTTTTTAGCTGTATCCAGTGTATTATCAGAATGATTGAAAATTTACCCTTAATATACTTTTTTAACTGCAAAAATTACTTTAAAATATTTTTTTGATGCTTTTAACCCTTTAAAATATTTTTTCAGTTGTACCCATTCTTAGAAAACCAACTACTCCCTTCGGTCCTAATTATAGGACAATATTTGAGAGTTGATATTGGTCATAATTATATGACAGAGTTTTAATTTTTGTCAATTTCTTTCCAAAATACCCCCATTGATACTTTCTCAATAATAATGAAATACAATAATAATTTTATAATACGCCTATGTATTCTATAAAGTAATTAATACTTACAATTTATTAATGTCACATACACTTCAATTCTACTGATTCTTTTATTTTATAAAAGAAAGGGTAAGATAATCAATTTAACACTATCAATGTCATCATCTCTATTTTTAAAAATTGTAATTTTCCTTTTCTTTAATTCCACTATAACCAAACCGCCATAACTCCATTTTAATGACAGGCAAGATCACTTGCTTTACATCAAGGCAAGTGATCAACATGAACAGAACATGATTTCTTGTATGTATTAAATAAGGGCATTTTAGGAAAATAAATAAGATTAACTAATTTAACTACCATTCTTAATTTCTCCAAAATTAAGTAAATATGTCCTATAATTAGGATCGGAGGGAGTACAATTTAACCTTTAATGTATTTTTTTTAATAGTAAAGAGCACCCAAAACTTAGAATATTGATTTATTGATTTCCACCAACTCTAAAATATTTTTCCAGTAGCACCTAATACTTTAAAGTAATTTTTAAATATTTACTTGATTTTTTAAATATTTTCCCACCCACTCTCTCTTACCATTATCATAAAAGTTTTTATGTTTAAGTTAATCCAAACAAGTCTTATTTTTATAAAAACCCAATTGACAATCATTAATCCAAATATAAATCACATTACATAATTTAATTTTTATCAAAAGTAATATTACAACAAACTCAATTATCATTTACTATTCCAAACATACACTAACATCACCACGGTAAAGATCAGCTAGTTGAGCAAGAATTGCACACACTGAATATAAGTTATGGTTATACAGGACTCTTTCCACAGAAAAAGTAATTAAATACTCCCTCCGTCGTTAATATATTTGGTCTCAAATATAAAATTTATTTTTTATATTTATTATTTTTTTTTAAATTTATACCCATTAATGCTCCATCAGTAATAATCCATGAGGAGGTAGAATGAGGAAATTCAAGAAGATGAGTAAGGTGTTTTAAAATATACATGTTATGTTAACTAAGTCAATTAATTTCTTTGATTAATTAAAGTAGGTGTATGAAGAGTACTTTTTGGACTTATCTTCTCTCTTTTTCTTTTCGTGTTCACTCCCATTCTTACCTCCTTGCTCCTTCATGATCATTTGATTAAAAGATTTAATAGTCCACATTTAATATTTTCTGAACCATTAGATCTTAATCCAATGGTTATGAGGGGGTAAATGATAAAAACGGACGGGAAAAGAAAAGAAGAGAAGAAAAGTCAAGTCCATAATTTTTATATATGGATTTTCAAGAGGGATGAGGGAAATTTTGTCTCGACCGTTAACCTAATTAATTTTGGTATTTAGTTTGACCAAATATACTCAGTTGACTGTCCACATGTTATCCACATTATTTTTGTTAATGTGTAAATTTGTGCATAGAAGTTCATGTGTCATCTACGTCATCTTTTTCTCAAAGTTAGATGTAAAATTTTCGAGATAAATTTATATTTTAACAAAATGACATGTGAACTATCAGCTCAATATATTTGATCGGTCAAAATTAATTGAGATAGTACTCATAATAAAATTGCTCCATTTTAAAATCAATGAAAATTTTCAGAACAAAAATACAGCTTGTCCCTTTTAAAAATGCAAACTGGTCATTTCAGAGCTAGCCGTCCCGCCCGTCCCTTGGAGACTTTTCGCGCCAGCAAATTGAACGAGTATTGCCGCCTCGCCGGTGCCAAAGCTTCAAACAGTCCGAGTCTGACTTCATTGTCTTCATGCTCCAAAGTCCCTCCTCACTTGTCTCACTCCCACCACCCACCATGACCACCGCCACCACTTCTTCTCAGATCCTTCGACACACCACCGCCTTCCTCTCCGACGTCCTTTCGCATTCCGAACTCCGACGTCGCCTCATTTCCACCCTCCTTCGCCACTCTTCAATCTCCAACCAAATCACCCTCAAACAATTCAATCTCGCCGCGGACACTCTCGATAATGCTATCTCCGTCTCCAGCCTCACCATCCGAACGTCCTCCCTCACCCTCGCCGAGAAGCTTCTCCTCCCTCTTCCTCAGAATCCCATTTCGTCTTTCCTTCTGTCTCTCATATACACGATCAACGAACGACAAGTCGAAGCCGCCTTAAGTCTCCTTCAAATATTTTATTTAAGCCCTTCGTTGGCCCGATCGGAAATCGTTCCGATTCTCTACGAGCAGCTGTTTTCTCTCCACCTCCTCCCTGTTTTTCGATCCTTCGATGAACAGAGAGAAAAAATACTGCCATCTACATCTGAAAATTCAGCTCACTATCCAGACGATTATTCAGTTTTTGACGAATCTGTTGTCTTAACCCCGACGAAATTGTTGTCGCGGATTAGCGACGATCAAGCCTCGAGGCTGAGGGAACTGGAGAGAGACTACGAAGAGGCAATTGATGACAATTGCAGGATTGTTGCCGATTACTTCAAAGAAGTTTTGGTGAATAATACTGGTGACTCATCAATTAGTCCACCATTGTCGGTTCTGAAGAACAGTAGAGACGATGCAGAAATGGAGCATAGGCAGGAGGAGATAGTGGAAACAAATACGCCTTTGTTTAAGAACGGACGGTATAATGTAATGTTGTACTTTTGTTCTATTTTTCTAAGTTGTCACACACACACACACACATATATGATTTTTAATAAGTTATCAATTCTTTGATCATTAAGATAAAGATTGGACTTGAGCACTTTTTTGGCCAGGGAATAAGATTTTTAACGGTATTGTCAATTTGAATTTCCCCCTTTTGAACTTAAACGCCTCTTGATGTAATGCTTCTATTCCACGTGAAGGAAAAATAAGTGGTTAAGGCAACAAAGTTTGACTTATATGCTATTCCTCTCAAAAAGAAAAGAAAAGTTGAATGGTTGGGTCATATTTATAGCAAACCACAGAGAATCAACAGATCTTAGATTGGATAGTATTTCTGTCTCCTGCATAATGAATCATGATCTTTTACTAATCGAACATCTTTGATTCCACATCTTTTTAGTTCTATTGGAACTTCTCAAAGCTGTCAGTGATACATGACGTTTTGTTTTTTCCCTTAATTCATGACCGCAGCCAATTTGGACCGAAAGGGAAACGTCTATTGAATTTTCGAGTAGCAGTTTCAACGCCAAGTGCTTGAATGCACCGTTTTACCCTCAAAGAGTCTCTTCCAAAATCCTCAAACCCCAAGAAACTTCTATAAAACTGTCCTTACCATCTCGTTCAGACGTGGATGCTGAAACTGAGTCTTCCGAGGATGAAAATATGCCTTGTTATTCGTCAGAATCTGAGGCAGAAACTAAGGTAACTGATATTTACAAGAAGAGCAAAATCCAATGTGGACTGAATTTACTATGCTAGTTATTATAGTTTATGTTCTGAAGCAGTGAAGCTATGTCCTGTAGGAAAAAGACACGATGCTACCACTGGAGCCTCGAGGAAGCCAAATCCTAGAATCTTTTCAGATTAATATTGCAGAACCAGGAGGGTATGCCATAGAAATATTCATTTATCGTAGTTTTGTTCTTTGCTGTGTTCTCTCAAACTTGGATTCCTCCTGTTCCTAGTTCCCCAGATTATACTATGGCAGATTATGATCACCAGCCGCCTGGAAATGGAAAATGTGCGCCTCCCAAGGACTTTGTCTGTCCAATAACTAGCAATCTATTTGATGATCCAGTGACTCTTGAGACAGGACAGACATATGAACGGAAAGCTATCGAAGAATGGTTCAACAGAGGGAACTCAACCTGTCCAATCACCCGCCAGAAGCTGCAAAATACCCAACTGCCTAAAACAAATTACGTGCT
Source organism: Inga leiocalycina (assembly GCA_963242795.1). Lineage (NCBI taxonomy): Eukaryota > Viridiplantae > Streptophyta > Magnoliopsida > Fabales > Fabaceae > Inga > Inga leiocalycina. The sequence continues at coordinate 21,982,999 of OY725322.1, forward strand.
CAAACGACTAATTGCAAGCTGGAAAGAACTGAATCCTAATTCAATACCATCTCCATCTCCATCTGAGAGTCTACATGCTGAAACTGAGGTAGCAATTAAGTCAACGACGCCTTCAACTTCTCCTAATAGTGTTATAACACAAGCCAATGTTGATGGGATGATTAGTGAGTTAAGACATGCAATTAACAACCTGTATATGTCAGAGATGCTCGAGGAGTCTGAAATGGCTGTGCTTCAAATTGAGCAATTTTGGAAAGAAGTAATTCTGGGAGTGGATATCCAGAGCATGTTATCAAAACCTCCAATCATTAATGGGTTCATGGAGATTCTATTTAATTCTGTTGATCCCCAGGTGCTTCAAGCAACAGTTTTTCTTCTGGCCGAGATGGGTTCTAGGGACAATGCTGTTATTCAGACGCTTACTCAAGTGGATTCGGATGTTGAATGTATTACGGAGCTTTTCAAGAAAGGCTTGACAGAGGCTGTTGTATTAATATATCTCCTGAAGCCTTCTACTACGACTCTTGCAGAAATGGCCATATTGGAGTCTCTCATAACAGTGTTTGATAAGAAAGAGGAGGACTTGCTTAAGATGTGCGTAAAACCCAAGTCAGCTGCGGTACTTTTACTGGCACAGATTCTTGAAAGCAATGAGGAGAGAATTGCATCTTCCATAGCCAAGACTTTGATGAATGGTAGAGTAATTGGATATATAGTTGGCAGTTTTCGAGCTGAGTGGGCTGAGGAGAGGATTGCTGCAGTGGAGATCTTATTAAGATGCATCCAGGAGGATGGAACTTGCAGGCATCTCATTGCTGAAAAAGTTGAGCTGTCTCCCATTTTGGAAAGCTTCATTGGGGCAAAAGATGCTGAACGTTTTAAGACAATTCAATTTTTTTCTGAGTTAGTCAAATTAAATAGGTAAATCCGGTTCATATATGTTTGCATTAAACAAATTAATTAACTTTGTCGTTGGTGTATTATGGGCTCCTTAATAGGCTAATCCAACCTTTTGGTTTCCTTCAGGAGGACATTCAATGAACAAATCCTCCACATTATAAAGGAAGAAGGTGCTTTCAGTACAATGCACACTTTCCTAGCTTATATGCAGACATCCCTTCAAGATCAATCTCCTGTTGTGGCTGGCCTCTTGCTCCAACTTGATCTTCTGGTTTGAATCTGTCTATCCCTCTTCTCCATTTCTTCTCTGTGGAAATTATGTTTGATCTCACCTTACCTGTAAGAATGGAAAGGAACGTTTGCATGCTTGCTACGCCTTCAAACGAGAGAAACTGAAATGCGGTACTTGTGCTAGCAAGTTTAATCATAGTTTTGTTTGCAGGTAGAACCAAGAAAGATGAGTATATACCGTGAAGAGGCTATAGATACTCTTATTTCATGCCTCAGAAACAATGATTTCCCGGCTACCCAAGTAGTAGCTGCTGAGACAGTAGTGTCATTACAAGGGAGATTCAACTTCGCTGGAAAGCCTCTTATTAGAGAAGTCCTTCTCAACCGTGCTGGCTTTAACAGAAATCGTAGAAGTCTTGATCAGATGGATCATATCAGCAATATCAGTGGAGAACTTGAAATGAATCCAGTATATTTCTCTAAATCTTTACTACTGTGTTTTGAGTTCCTGATTTTGCTTGTCAAACATCTTTTTTAATCTCTTATCTGGTTTGGCATTTTGATGACAGAGATAATGCTTTTGGTTTCTTTATTTGTTATTATTTTCATTTCTAATTCTAATTGATATCAACAGGAAGAAGAGAAGGCAGCTGATGATTGGGAGAGAAAAGTTGCGTCTGTTTTAGTTGGCCATGAGTTTGGTCTACTTTTTGAGGCTTTAGCTGAAGGCGTGAAAAGCCGAAGTACACAACTAAGTTCAGCATGCTTTATATCAGCCACATGGCTTACATACATGCTTAGCGTTCTACCAGATACTGGAGTACGAGGAGCAGCCTGTGTCTGCATGCTCAAGCGCTTTGTATCTATTTTAAAATCTGCCAAGGACACCGAAGATAGAATCCTTGCTATGCTTGCTTTAAATAGCTTTCTTCAGTACGATGGTAAGTTGTACAGGCCATGTTTTTCTGTTAGAACCAAAAGTTTTGTTTAATGAATATTAAAAAGCAGGTTGGCCGCTCTTGGAAATGTGAAAAATATGCAAGAGATAAAATGCAACAAACTAGTTTACGTCAAACTTTATTATGTCATGATTTTGGCGTCTTTATATCTTGAACGATGCCAAACAAGTCTCCCAATGTCGTGTGCATAAAGCTCTGAGCCTTAAACTAAATTAATTTGTTCTACATTATATTGTTTGCCATATTAGAAGGCCTTAACGTCATTATTGTAGAAGTTTAGAAAATAGGGGGTGTTGTTGACATTGTACATTTCAGATGGATTGCAGGATCTTACTTCCTACACTAAGGATGTCCTAAAAGGTCTGAGAGAGCTGAAGAGATACTCCCCTCTGGCATCTGAATTGCTTAAAGTTCTGGTTGAAGAGAATGAATCTAAAGCTGTAAGTTGGCTTTGTTGTAAAATCATTTTCAAATAGAGCCACTGTGTTAGTGACGTTAGTATTCTTGATTGAAACAGGGCATCTGGATGCATAAAGAGTTAATTCAGGTAGATTGCAGTGAGAATGGAGAAGTGTTGTCTGTCATTTGTAAAAAGGATAAAATTTTCTCAGGCCATTCAGATGGAACTATCAAGGTAATTAAACTGTTACAAATTTTTTCGTCACCTCCAATAATTTATATGTGCTGAGAACAAACTGCTTGAATTAACTCAAACAACCAGTTGAAACTAAATCAACGCTTATTTTAACCAATATACATGTTATCAAACTGGCCATATGTGATTGATAGTTAGTGGGAGTGCTGGGTTCATGCAAGACCTAATTAAATGTTCAAACATAGATGTATGCTTAACAACAAGGAATCCAATGGTATGCAATTATGCGACATGCTTGATATAGATTGAAACAAAGGACAAATCTGAATCAGAATAAATACAATATGTTATGGTCTGATTTGTCTAACGACTTTGTGCAATATAAAAACATAAGCTTATTTGACAAATTCTATGCAACGTCTGAAGGTCTGGATAGTAAGGGGGAGCTCATTCCATCTGATACAAGAGACGCAAGAACACATGAAGGCCGTTTCATGTTTAGCCATATCAGAATCTGGTGACAAACTATACAGTGGTTCACTTGATCGAACAGTAAAGGTAATGTCACTTGCAATTTTTTAAGGAAAAAACTACTGTAATACTTTCATCTTAATAAAACTCTCTTTTCATTGATGATCAGGTCTGGTCTATAGGAAAGTCAGCAATACAGTGTGTACAGGTGCATGATATGAAAGTCCAGATTCATAATTTGGCTGTAGCCAATAGCAAATTCTGCTACATTCCTCAGGGAAACGGTGTTAAGGTACTAGATGAAATCATGAATCCTTGATGTTCTTTCATTGGGTGGGTCAGAATCTGATATGACCTCCCATTTGCATGCCGGATCCCAAAATAAATCTGGTCTTCCATTTATTAGGAAAAAAACCTCTGTTACCGCCAAACAGTTAATTCTTATGTACTAGTTAAATTAAAAAAAAAAAAAGCAAAATCATTTATTCTTCTGAAGTAAGCTACGTTGTTATTTCTTAAGGTTCAATCATTGAATGGAGAATCGAGGCCATTAAACAGTAACAGATACGTCAGGTCATTGGCTCTTGTTCATGAGAGGCTATACTGTGGATGCCATGACAACAGTATTCAGGTAACAAGTTTTCAGAGTTTTGTTAGTCTAAGTAAACCATGATTACTTTCGCCATTCTAGAAATAATACTCGTTTGAAATTTCAGGAGATAGATTTGGAAACAGGAACAGTCAATACCATTCAAAGTGGTTCTAAAAGATTGCTTGGTAAAGCAAATCCCGTCTATGCCCTGCAAATTCGTGGTGAGCATATATATGCAGCCAGTTCTTCCTTGGATGGAGCCGTTGTAAAGGTACTCTTCCTAAATATATTTTTTGCTATATATCTCTGCCAGGAAATATCTAGAAGGGAAAAAAACAGAAAATTTAAACAAATTGCGTGATTCCCATAATAAATTTCAGTGTTGCCTCCAGAATGAACTTAATTCAAACTTAAATGATGATAAATTCCAAAAAGTTCATAACTCAAACACGAGTTTAGTTCTCTCCTGTTGTTTTCATCGCCCTGGAATTTATTCAGATTCTTGAATAAACTACAGTTCTTGCCCAAGGGCTGCCTAGAGCTTTGTAGCATGAAAAAGAATTGAGTTAATCGATGCTACTTCAGTGAATACTGCGTCGGAGCAGTTGCTCATCTAACACTATTTTATGTGTGTATTTGTATGCAAGATATGGAACACTTCCAATTACAGTATGATTGGATCACTGGTGGTTGCATCAGAAGTAAGGACGATGGCAATGAACTCAGAATTAATTTACTTGGGATGCAAGGGAGGAGCTGTGGAAATTTGGGATAGGAAGAAACAGAACAGAATTGATACATTACAGATTGGTACAAATGGTAGGATTGCTTGCATGGCTGTCGATGGAAATGAAGAAATTTTGGTCATTGGAACCTCTGATGGCCGAATTCAGGTACCACTTTGCCCTTAGAATCCTGTCATATTGTTTGCATGCATTTTTTACAATTCTTTTCTTTTCTGGATTCAAAAGCTTGCTCCAATAGCATATATGGTTGGTTTTTCCGATCAAATGGGAAAACAGTTTTAATGATTAAACAATATTTTTTGATCCCCCCTTCATGGCCTTAAGATTTACTGAATCCTCTGATAATTTGCAGGCATGGGGAATAAACTAAGAGGGTGATCAAAATTTTCCTGCTGGCCGAAGAGGAAAGTTTAACTTACCTGACCGATATTATTAAATTCATTGAACCTTCGAAAATGTTATTGTTTGGCACATATTTTGTAAGATGTACATAGCTTTAAGTCTATACGCAGGGAAATGTCCACATAATGATATTTCAGATTGCCAGTTGTTGCCGACTTCTTTCTTTTCTTTTTTCTTAGAGACTCATGCTAGGGTGTAAACGTAGTATTATCTCTGAACCTTAATATAAGAGTTAGTTTATTAATTTGTGTAGATCAAGAAAGTTAGTTATATTAGTTATTTGAATATATTTTAGTTTTCCTAAAATACTACTCCCTCCGGTCCTAATTATAGGATAACATTTGGAAGTTGATCTTGGTCCTAAACTCCTAATTATAGGACAGTTCTAATTTTTGTCAATTTCTTCCCAAAATAACCCCCATTGATACTTTCTCAATAATAATTAAACATAATAATAATTTAAGAATACACCTATGTATTTTATAAAGTGATTAATGCTTGCAACTCATTAATACCACATACACCTCAATTCTACTGTTTTTTTAAATTTTAAATAAGGACATTTTAGGAAAATAAATATGATTAACTAATTTAACTACTATCTTTGATTTCTCAAAAATTAGGTAAATATATTCTATAATTAGGACCGGAGGGAGTATCTTTCATTATGACTACTCTAGAAACTTCTTAATGTTTGTAATCAATAGAGATATTTTAAAGGAAAAAAAATTATAAATTTGAGAGATAAAGTAGATTGGGGTTTTATATCGAGGACCAAATGCTTCTCTTCTTGCATGGTGACACATTTACTTTCCAATCATCGTTCTAGCCGGGACAGGGAAAATCGGGATCGGGACAGGGTTCACACCTTGTGATCCCGATCCCGTCCCGGTCCTGATTTTTTTTTAAAATTTTTTTCCTTAAAAAATAAGTTTTATTTTTTTTTATTTTTTACCCTATAAATTAAGTTATCATTTGATAAAATGTATATCACATATTTAGTTAAAGTTAAATCATATATATCATGATACTAATCCTAACTATATAATGTATAAAGATGATAACAAAAATGATGAATGTAATAATAATAATAATAATATGTTATTCTTTAATTCTAGATCAATTTATATGATTTTTATGACCTTATTAGATGTTAAATAATCACTTTAAACACTGGATTATAGAAAATTTAAGTAATATAATAATATTAATGAAACCGGGCCCAGGACGGAGAAATCATTCCCGGTCCCTGGAAAGTCCCGGTTGTTATACCGGGACTTTCCAGGGACCGGGAATGATTTCTGCCTCCCGGCTACCCTCGGGACGGGAACCGGTAATGGGTGATCCCGGTCCCGTCCCGGGATTTGAACACTCCTACTTGTAGGTGATGATTTTATTACTATCTCCCGTCTTAAATATAAGATATAGTTAATTTTTTTAAGAGATCAAGGAAGCTAAATAAGTTAGTTAATTATATCATATGTTGTGTATTCTTTTATTATATATCATTTTATAAGTTAAGTAAAATAGTTTGGAGAAAAAATGATAAATATAAATACCTTATAGTAATTTAATTAACTTCCTTAATCTCTTCAAAAAAAATCTTTATCTTATATTTAAAATCCTAAAAAGTTTTTCTGTAGTTTGTTGCAGAGGAAATTTGGGATACGAAAGAAATTGGTAAGCTTGGGGACTGTGGTGTGATTTTTGAGCGAGTCGTGGTTCTCAATAGAAAATGAGTCTGTGAAAGACACTGTCATTGGTGCAAGCCAAAGTCAACTCGATCCTAACTTTCAATTTTTTGGAATAACAAAATTCTATCCTACATATTTGTCAATTGGATATGGATACATTTCCGGCATCGTATTCTCTACGAAGTTCCTTTATTTTTTTAATCTGATTTTAAAGTTACTAATATTTTTATCCAAGTAACAGCTTGAAGCATGTGCATGACTTCATTGAGAAAGCAGAGGAGCTGAAAGCAAAGGGTGTGGATGAAATCATCTGTATTAGTGGTATATATCATATCTTAATTTTTCTTCCAGTAATAATTTTTTTACCCCTCTCCATGTTTATCTTCATCCAAGAGACATACATGCGCTAGTAAAAACCCAGGTTATGAAACCCAAATCAGACTGGCCGGTTCAGCTCGGAAACCGGTCCGAGAGTAAAACTGGTTCACTTTTTTTTTTTTTTAAAAACAATCAATCTTTTTATTTTCTTTATAGTTTCATATTAATAACCCTGAAATATTCACGTTTTCATTGGTTTGGCCCCATGCTAGCTCCGGTATTATTAAATTTTTAATGAAGTATGTATATTAGGTTGATCTTTCCATCAAAATGACTTAAGTCAATTTGATGAGATCTACCATTGGGTTATATACCTTCATTCTAATATTTGTGTAATTAATATGAGACTATTCTTTATGTATTCCAATATTCTCCCTATTTCCTTTTTTCTTCTTCTTCTTTTTTTTTTTTGGCCTGGGCTTGTACTTTTTTTTTTAAGTCTCAGAGGCCTCAGGTTCACAATATATATTTTTTCAATATTCTTCTTCTTTTTCTTTCTTCTTCCTCTTTTTTTTTTGTTTTTTTATTTTTTTGGTCCTATTATTCGGATGGCTCTGATACCATATTAAATTTTTAATGAAGTATGTATATTAGGTTGATCTTTCCATCAAAATGACTTAAGTCAATTTGATGGGATCTACCATTGGGTTATATACCTTCATTCTAATATTTGTGTAATTAATATGGAACTATTCTTTATGTATTCCAATAGGTATGACTTTAGTCTGACTCACTAACCCTTGATCCAGTACTCCGGCTGGTTCAGTGATCGGTCCTGATTTAATTATCTTAGTAAAAACCTATTGAAAGCAGAGGAGAGGGTGTGAATTGAGAATTATATTGATAAAGATTATCTTCATGATGAGGTGGCTGATTTGTGGTTGAATATAATTTTGCAGTAAATGATCCATATGCGATGAAGGAATGGGCAAAAACCTAACATGTGAACAAGCATGTGAAGCTCCTTGTTCGTGGTCCAGCCAAATACAACCAAGCTCTGGGCTGGATCATGATTTTACAGAGAAAGGCCTAAGCAAACGCTCAAGGAAGTATGCCCTCCTACAGTCCTACTTGAGGATCTCAAGGTGAAGCTTTCAAATGTTGAGAATGCAGGAGAATTCACTGTCTCCAGTGCTCTTTAATTGGTCCCTCATCTCTCTTTTGGTATCTTGTGCATGTGCTCGCATGTTCTGTGATATGACATATGGCATATGGAAATAATAAAGCCGCTCTTTCTTATAACTACACTACTGGTTTCTCTGTTGAATGCATATCCAACTAATAAAGCGGTCTTTTGTTATGAATACTCGCGTCACGGCCTGAATTCACTGGACATATCTTTATAATTAGTTCAGCGGTGAAAGTCTTATTAGCTTCATTTGGGTTTAGAGTTCTTTTATCTGTATTGGGAAGGGCGCTTATAATCTATAATCTGATGATCGAGTCGATTCCATAATTATAAGTTTATTCCATACCGGACCAGACCGGAATAGGGTTTTATACATTCTCATTATGAGAAGGGGTCATTCGAGTGTATCTAAATAGATACTATGTTTACATATAGATGCCTGCGTCGTTCCATTCCATTGTCACGAATCATGAACTTGATTAGTCAGTTGTAACATCCCAAAGTTTATATTCACCTAAAATATAATGTAATTAATTGAAAAATTTAATGAAATGGTGAATATTTAAGGCCAAAGAATTAAATATTGAAAATTGAAAGTTGAATAGTGTTTTCAGTGAAATCGTCTGCGAGACAGTGAGTTTGTTATGTGGTTTTGAAAGACTAAATGATAAGAAAAAATTATGAAATTTTATAAGGTGAAAGTAGACATCCTAAGCTTTAATTTGATAGGTTATATGAATCAATTGAAACTATGTACAAAAATATATGAATTTTTGAAGTTAGCCCAGAAAATCTGGAAAGTTCTGGAGCAGCGGTCAAAGATTGAAAATCTGGGAATAATATGATCCCAATTAGTAAAATTCCATATTTTTTCTTGAAACTAGACTCAATAAGAGTTTCATAGCCTTTGGAATCGCTCTGAAATGATGTCTACAAAATTAGTTATGATTTTCCAAAGTTAGAGCAGAAAATCTGCTAGAATTGGCATTATTCCGAAAATTGAAAATAAAATGTGTTAGAAATTGATTAATGGAATTAAAATGCCAAGTTTCATGATCACATAAGGAGGGGATTAAATTATAATGGATTTATATAAGCACATGTCAAATTGCATTAAAATAATGCTACATGGACAAATAATGATGAAATGACATGCTACTTTGAGTGCTAGTTTGGTTAGTTGGGAGAGAAATTAGTTTGGTTGAATTATGAGAAGGGGGAGCACTGTTTTTTGTGAGCAAGACAAAAGATGAGAAGACATGGCATAAAGTTAAGGGAGTATGACATAAAGGAGATGGTATGGTGGGAGGTATGATTGGAGGGATGGTGCATGCAAGGTGGAGTGATATCAACCCTTAATTAAATCAAGGGCTAGAAGAAAAGATGACTAAGTTAATACACATTTTCCCTTCCTCTTTCATATACATTTCGTCTAACCACAAGGAAAAGAGAAGAGAGAGTGAGCTTATGAAGTTCTTGGGAGGTTTAGAGAGCAAGAGGAAGCAAAGTCTAAGGTAAGAGTTTGAGTTTCAAGTGATTAAACTTCTTATCTTATGTAGTTCATCCTCTAATCTCTTGTTCTTCATGAAAATCATGGTTTAACAAGCTAATCTTCAAGGTTAAGGAAGAGAGAGAGGACGTTCTAGAGTGAGAAACACCAAGAATCAAGAGGTAAACATACCAATCTCAACTTTATATTAATATGAAGTTGTTGTTGGTAATTGTTGGTTGGTTTATGTGATTTTTGGTTGAGTTATGAAAATTGGAAAAATCATAACCCTAAGGGGTTATGCTGCCCAAAATCCTTTAGGGCTTGTTTGGTATGAGGGGAGGGGAGGGAAAGTGAGCGGAGGGGAAAAAATTTTGAGTTGAATTTTAAAAAATTAGAGAAGTTAGGTTAAAAACTTTTAATTAATTTTTCTTACTCTTTTATCTTACAAATTCTTTTTATTAAAATTTTATTACCCCACTTCTTCAATCTTTTAAAATTCAACTCAAAAAAGATTTCCCTCCCCTCCCTCCCCCCTCCCCCCTCCAAATCCCTCACACCAAACAGACCCTTAAATCATGATTAAGAAGTGTTTAAGTGAGTTAACCAAGGATTAGAAGTGGAAGAGTACAAGTTTTGTAAGATAAAACACAACTATTTTTTTCTATTTTCCCTTCAATATTTCGGCTAGGACTAGAACTGGTAGTAGGATTTGGATTTTCATGAAATAAATGATTCCATTGAACTCAGTGGGAAAAAATAGGTGGGGTTACAGTTGGGCACTTTTTCTGTAGAGGCCGAAAAAATATAATTACGAAAACGCCACTGAAATCCCTAAACCGGGGCTGTCAAGGGTATTTTTATAATTTGATAGTGAATTTGGTAATTTTGACCCCAGAAATGGATTCCTTGGGCAAAAATATGTCAGAATAGCCTCAGTCAAAATTTTGAGAAAACGTGCCATCAGGCTAGGTAAGGCGGGGCCGGGCCGGAGTCCCAGGGGCATTTTGATAAATTTTTACCATAGACTAATATAACCATAATAAACATTATGAAAGAGTTTAAAATAATACTTGAATAGGTTATAACATATTTCTTGCATATTTAATATTTTAGGACCGAGTTGAAAGCCGGAACGTCACGTTTTACAAGACACCGTTAAACAAAGGATTATAAAGCTTTGAGGTAGGAACCTTATCCTTTATACATTATACCATAGTTATATGATTGTGTGGATGCCATTGTTTGTAAATGCATTTTATTAATTAACATGAATTGCCTAGAGAGAGGCTGTTAGTGTCAGTGTGGACTTACACTGGGAGTTGGCGGATGACCAACTGGTGTAGATTGTGGGGCTGGGCCCTACTAATGTATACATGACGATGATGTGTTTATATTATTCATTAATTGGTACATACCTTGGTGCATGTCATATTTACTTTTCGCATTCTCTATGAACGATATCATGTCTCTACGGGGATTCTTCAGAATCTCATCCTATTTTTAAATATATACCTCAGCGGGAACCAGCGGGGCAAAGGGCAAAGATGTAGACATCGGAAAGTGAGCGGCACGTGTCTCGAGGTGAGGATATGAACGTGGTTATACCTTAGTCTATACCTTAATATTTTGGAAAATTTATAAATATTAAATTTCCGCTGTATTTCCTGTTTTCCGTCAATGAATGATAACGGAATTGTAAATGAATATTTTTATCAGTATAATTGTATTTTTTTATATGCTCATGAAATTCTGTCTTTATCATTCTCCGATTATTAAAATGAAAATGGGTATTGATATCAGTTGTTTGTTTGAATGCTAGATAACAAGATCTAGGCAAAACGCGAGATACCGGAATAGTATGACAAAAAAAGTGTTTTTAAAGAGTTTAGGATTAGAATCTCAAGCGGGATATGCAATTCATATATAGAGAACAGACGGCAGGATTAGAATCCCCGCTGAGAAACGATCCTGTTATCAAAGAGTTGAATGATTGAAAAGATATAATTTTTAATTGTTTCTTACATGGAGTTTGTTATATGTCAACTTCAGTTCGATGTGACGTATTCAAATAAACAAGGTTTGAAAGCTAAAAGCAAAATGAACGGCGTTGGTAGGCTGCAAATGTCAATCATCTAAAAATGGGGGAAAGTCTATTTAGATGTTATATTCACCGACGGTGTCGATTGCGCTCCTTTTACAACAAAAGAGCCAGTTACAATTGCTGCTTTTTTTGGCCAGTAGAGAGTTGGCTTCTAGCGAACAAAATATCACCACCAGTTTCGATCGTTTGAACAGTGCATCAGTTTCGACGGTACAAATTCCACCATGAACGATTTTATTATGAGCACTCATAAAAACATCTATTTTTGGCGCCATAAGTAGAAATAAACAGTTCATTTACGAGTAGATATAGCAAAGGTTGTCTAGGAGAATTAATTTTCATTACTTTTTACACTTAGTCCCACCAATATTATTTTTCTATTTTTTAATGAGAAAATATCATTTAGACTCCATGGAAAAAAACTTATTTTAGTTAACCCCTGAAAGATTATAAAATTTCACTATACCTCTTTAAGTTAAAATAAAATTAAGTTTATTTAGTGAAAAGATAATAATGCTGTTATTTTATTTTTTTCATAAGAGCATTTATAAGATAAATATGTGCATTTTTAAGATAAATAAAAATATTGTAAATGACCAAATTTTTTTAACTCCTTGGTCATTCATATGTTTGTTTCGTAAATGTCTTTATTTGTCTTGAAAATACCCATATTTATCTTATAAATGCTCTTATGAAAATAAATAAATAAGGGTATTATTGTACTTCCTCCGGTCCTATTTAAAAGCAACTTTCTCTCTTATGGAGCTTGTCCTTTTTATAAGCAACTTTCATTTTTTTGGTTAAAAATGTATGCTTCTTTTTCGCATTTTACCCTTATTAAATATTCATTCTCTCTCATATCTTATACTCATTATCTCTCATACTTTTTATCTATTCTCTTTTCTATATTCTTTTCATAAATAGGGGCATATATGGAAAAAATATGGCATTTTTTACACACTTATTGCTTTTAACTATTAGTTCGTTTTGCGTAATCAAATAAAAAGTTGCTTATAAATAGAATCGGAGGGAGTATTTTTACTCACAAAACTTATCTCATTTTGACCTGAAAGAGTACCATGAAATTTCAGAATTTTTTGGGAGTTAACTAAAATAAAATTGTGTGCATAGGGTCTAAGTGGTATTTTCCCTTAAAAATATTAAAATAAGAAAGAGAGAGAGAGAGAGAGAGAGAGAGAACTGGTGGGATTCATAGTGCAAAAAGTAGCAAAAGTTAAGTATCTTTTACGGCGTTGCTACATCTGCTCCCAAATAAATTATTTATGTCTATTTTTTGCATCAAAAATAGATAGTTCTTATAGATGCTCAAAGAGAAATTATTCATTGCTAAATTTGCATTTTAACGCATTAAGTTTTGTCAGTAAACAGACAATAAGTGCCTTACTTTATTTTTTCATAAGATAATTTATAAGATAAATAAGGTTATTCATAAGACAAATAAATGGATTTAAAAGAATTCAATGAGTTAATTTTTTTTTTTACAAAGCAAATATGGTATTGATAAGATAAATATGTGAATGATCAAAATTTTTCAACTCTCTAGATTCTTTTAAATCTCTTTACCCTTTACAGAACAAATATGGTTATTTACAAAATAAATAAGGTAATTTACAAGACAAATATAAGCATTTATATGACAAAAAATGTTTAAGTCTACTTTTAAACTAAACAAAAGATAATTGTGTTAGGTTCTCATAATGAAATAGTTTATTGTTAAATTTGCACCTTTACCCTTCTAAGAATATATTAAAATAATTGAGAATGAGAAGATTGGTGAGAACCACATTGTAAAATGTAACAAAAGTTAATCATAGTTAACAACATTACTATATATGCTATTAAAAAAATTGATTATATCTACTTTTGCACTCAATATAGTTAATTGTGTTTGGTGTCTATAGAGAAATAGTTGGTTACTAAATTGTAATGCCCTAAATTTTGATTAAGGGCTAATGATAATTATTATGAATGATTTGCTGAATTAAAGTTAATTTGATATTCGAATTAGTTATTGGAAATGCTCAACACCATGTATTTTAGTATAATTATGTGACAAATAATTATTTGGGCTAAATATGAGGGAAATGGCGCATGAAGAAGAGGAAAAGAATTTAAATATATGTTATGTGGCAATTTAAGTTAATGTGCCAAAATCAGTGGGAAAAATTAGAAAGAATGGAAAATTGTCGGTTAATTAGTCAGTGATTAATGAAGAAATTAATTACTAACTAAGAAGAAATGAGTTGTGTGACCAAATGGTTAATGGAGTAGTTAGAGTAACTAATTAGTTACTTACTTTATGAGAGCCAATAAGAGATTGACAAGTGGCAAGATGGGATGATGAGGAAGTAGTTAAGGAAAGTCAAATCCCATTATTCTATCATTTCTCTCTCTCTCTCATTCTCCTCATTTTCGACTGCAAGCATAGGGAAGGGAGGCATCATCATTTCTTCATCTTTAAGCTCTCATTTCTCTCTCTCTCTCTCCCCCCCCATTTCGTGCAGCCATTGTTGAAGAAGAAAGAGAAAGTTTTCAAGGTAAAGCTCTTGCCATTTGACCCTTTAAATGATCTCTAATGACAAAACTCTTTTATTTAATCTTGTTCCTTGGATTGAGAGCTTTGATTCTATGGTGATAGATTTTCCATTGGTGGTGTTTTGACCACACAAGGAAATCTAGTGGTTGGAAAAGCAAGAAACCCCTTTAGGAAAGTTGTTGAGGTAAGTGAAATGAACTTTTCTATATGACTTTTGTGGCCATTGGATTTAGTCTTGAATTTCTAGAATTTTTGCCTATTTTCGAAAATTATGGTCATTGGGAGTTTGGTATAATGTGATCATGGGATTGGTGTTTGTTATGAGTTGGAATAGATAGAAATGGATTTGAGGTTAAAATAACAAGTTTGGCAATTTTGGGGATTTTGTGTTAGATGTTCCTAAAACCAAGCATGATAATGGAATATGAATTTGGTAACTTTGATGTTTTTATTGGATTTATTGTGCAAAATTATGTGGGAATAGTCTTGGATTAGAATTTGGGATCATTGGAAACATATGGTTAAAATTTGGAAGTTGCTGTCATCTTTGCTACATGTTGGTTTCTTATGAGCATCACTCGAGTGATATGGGTTCTCACTCGAGTGCAGCATTGTATGTTCTCTTTGTTCTTCAGTTTTTCTGTTGCACTTCCTTACTAAAAGCCAAAAGTGTTTATATCACTTGCGAGTGTTGTAGGTTCTCACTCGAGTGTAGGTGTATTTAACACTATAAACTCGCGTCTCAGGATGTCACTTGCGGTCAATTTTCAAAAGTGTGTCTTAACACTCGCGAGTATTAAGTCGTCATTTGAGTGTCAAGGTCCCTGCTCGAGTGTTATTCTTCTTTGAAAATTTCTTTACTCTTGGGTTAGTACTTTCTGAACCTCACTTTGTTGAACTCGGGGTAAGTATTAGGCTATCACTCGAGTGTTGACTTTCATGCTCGAGTGCTTTGGGCATTTCTTGTCTCTGTTTGTGCTTTCTGTCAAGCACTTGTATGAGTGTGCTTTTCATGCTCGAGTGAGGCCTTCTTCACTCGAGTGCAACAGTGAAAAATCAGAACTTGTACTTCTAAAAGGGGATCTTTGGTATAGTTTTTCCAACCCTTTAGGGCTTTTGTTAGAGGCATTTGTAGCTTCCTAAAGGACATAATGATAACCAAATCTAAGTGTTGAAGTCATAAAGCATTGGAATAGAGAATAAAACTTCATCCCTAATCATGATTATAGGAATTGATATCTGCCTTGCCCGCGAGAGACCGGCGCATGAGCAAGCGCTGAAAGACCAAGGTAGTGATGTAACCCCCTTCAAGCTTAGGCTGAGATTAAGTTCATAAATATGTAATTGGTGGGCAACACAGGAATAACATAAATATACTGATAATAAGTTATCGATTACAGAAATTCCCCATAGAGGTTCATACATAATAATTACCATCAATGTAGCCGCACAGGGCTACCGAGGTGTCTAAACCCGTCAGAGTGAAATGGAGACATTTTCCCGTCTTCGTTCCACCACCGCAATCCCCTCGTATAGTTCTTTTCTTTATTCTCAGCGTATCTTCTATCTTCTCATGTCTAAATTGTTGGTAGGAGAGGGTGAGATTTGAGAGAATCTCAGTAGGAAAACAGTACCAATATGCATGCAAGATAAGTGCTTAATGCATGACATGCTTGCATTACATAAACTCATGCTAACACAATGACATATCTGCGTGCTTAATGTTTCGTGCAACAAAACTATGGCTACAGTATAAACAGAAATAGAGCTTTAATCATTCATATATGTTTCACGTAATCAAGCAAAGTAATAACATGCATCAATACAATAGCACAAATATCAAATACATGTAGGAAAGGTAAGTTCCCTACCTTAGACCTTTTCCACCTCGAACCGTGTGTTTTAATTCTTGTGCCAATCCCTTGGGCTTTCAACTTGGTCCTAAAACGTCAAATATACCAGTTTAGACACTTCCATAGTGTTTCTGGTGGTTATATGAGTCTATCGTAAAAATTTACCAAAATGTCCTCGGGCCTCGGGACCCAGCCCGCCCCGATGTACTCGGTCCGACTATACTTTTCCCAAAATATAGACATGGGCTATTCTTACATATCGTTACCCAAGGAATCCATTTTCAGACTCAGAATTATCAAATTCATTATCAAATTATAAAAATACCCTTGACAGCCCTTATTTCATGGTTTCAAGGGCATTTTCGTAATTATGTTTTTTTGGGCCTTTCCAAAAAATTGACCAACTATAACCCCACCTAATTTTTCCTCCTGAACTCAGTGGAACCATCAAGTCATTAAAAATCCAACTCTAAGCCCATTTTCAAGTATTGGCCAAAATCTGAGAAACTTCGGGAAAATTGGGGTTTTTCAAATCCGACTCCACAGACGTGTTCCTTTCTACTCATAACCACTTTATTAACTATTTAATTAGGTTATAACTAACATTTAGACCCGATTTTGGCATCATAACCCCTAGGCCATGTCATTTCCAAAAATTCAAACCAAAGACAATCTCATGAAATTTAACCGATTAAATTGTCTACAACAACCAGAATAGTCAATATAGGAAGGTTTAGAAATTACCTCATGCTTCCTCTGGCTTTTCTCAAAATGGCTGAAAACCCTAGCCTTAGAACACCCAAATTTGTGCTTTTAACACCTTACAATACATGAAAGAGAAGCTTAGGAGCAAGGTTATACGCGTTAGGTACAAATTCACCAAAGCAATCGACCCACCTCGCGAGATTTCTTCTCTTTCTCTCACTAAAAGCTCTCAACTCTTTCTCTCTCTCTCTCTTGTTGCAGCACTAGGCACAATTTTGGGGCTGATGGATGAGGTGGATGATGATTGAATATAATGTAATATTATTTTCTAATTATTTACTAGATTTCCAATAATTTCGGATTTTTACAAAATTCTGGCAGATTTCTGTCCAAACTTTAAAAAATCATAACTAATTCTAAAAAAAGGAAATAGAGTGATCCCAAAGTCAATGGAAATCTATTTAAGTCTTCTTTACTGGAAAAATAAGGATCAATGCAGTTCATAACCAAAAAAATACAGAATTGCACAAAAGTCCATACTACTCCAACACAGATTCCAGTTTCAATCCCAAACTTTGGAAAATCATAACTCTTAGCTTAAAAATTGAAATGACACAAATTATATGTCCATTTTGAAGCTTGGCATGTGAAATTTAAGACTAAAAAGTTTCAAAAGTTTTAGACACCATTTGCCCATTCAAAACATCCATACAAACCAACTACCCTGTATAGAGTTTCAATAGACAGAATTTCTAACTTTTGCACAATTGTTCCCAATGGTTCCAATTTCACAACAAACACTCTCCCTACATAAATTTTCACAAGGAAGCCATTGGAATTACTAAAACAACCAAATTCTCATCACATCCACTTTTGAAGTCGTTAACCCTTAATCAAAATTTAGGATATTACAAGAATGACCTTAGGACTGAAATCGAAGAGGCTCAAATGCATGATGAGCGAGCCCAGTCCATTCGAGCTATGATTGAGCAAGTAGGGACTCAAGATTATGATTTTTCACCTAGTGCAGTAGTTCGTTACCAGAAGAGAATCTATGTTCCACTAAAGGCTGACTTGAGGCAGAGGATTCTGGATGAGGCTCATAAGAGTCAGTATACTCTTCATTCAGGTATGACCAAGATGTATCACAACTTGAAATCCATGTATTGATGGCCAGGGTTGAAGAGTGATGTGACTAAGTATGTGACGTGGTGTCTTACTTGTCAAAAGGTGAAGATTGAACACCAGAGACTGTCAGGATTGCTTCAGAGTCTAAAAATTTCAGAATGGAAGTGGGAAAGTATGACCATGGATTTAGTGGTGCCCAGGATCAGAGATCTGGATGATTGTTGATCGACTCACGAAGTCAGCACACTTTATACCTATCAATGCTAGCTATTCTCCTGATAAGCTGGTTGAAATATACATCAAAGAGATAGTGAGACTCCATGGTACATTGAAGAATATTATCTCTGATAGAGATCCTCGTTTCACTTCAAGATTCTAGAAGGCTCTGCATTAAGCTGTGGATACACAGTTGAGGTTTAGTACAGCTTACCACCCTCAGACAGATGGGAAGTCAGAAAGGACTATTCATACACTGGAAGATATGTTGCGAGTGTGTGTTCTAGATTTCAAAAGAAATTGGGACTACTATCTTCCACTAGCGGAGTTTGCTTACAACAACAACTATCATACGAGCATTCAGATGGCTCCATATGAAGCACTGTATGGGAGAAAGTGCCAGTCACCGTTGTGCTGGACAGAATTGTCTGAGAGGAAGTTTTATGGGCCGGATCTTATTGATCAAACCTCAGAACAGATTAGAATCATCATAAAGAGGCTTCTTGCAACACAAAGTCGACAGAAGAGCTATGCTGACAAAAGGAGAAGATCTCTTGAGTTTGAAGTGGGGGATCATATTTTCTTGAGAGTATCTCCGCTCACAGGCATCGGGATAGCAATCAAGCAAAAGAAGCTGAGTCCAAGGTATATCGGTCCATTTAAGATTCTGTCAAGAATCAGACCAGTGGCATATCGGATAGCACTACCCCCGACTTTAAGTAGACTTCATGATGTGTTTCATATCTCGCAACTCAAGAAGTACCAACCAGACCCTGAACATATTATTGAGTATGAAGATGTTGGGTTACAAGATAACTTCACTTATGGGGTAGAGCCAGAACGAATAATTGATCGAGAAGAGCGGCAGCTCAGGCATTGAAGCTTACCAATTGTGAAGGTGGTCTGAAAGGGAATGCCTCCAAGAGAAGCAACTTAGGAAGTGGAAGCGAACATAAAGAAGCGGTTTCCTGATTTTAAGCCCTATGATGTGTAACAAATTTCGGGGACAAAATTTATTGAACGAGGGGAGAACTGTAATGCCCTAAATTTTGATTAAGGGCTAATGATAATTATTGTGAATGATTTGCTGAATTAAACTTAATTTGATATTCGAATTAGTTATTGGAAATGCCCAACAACTTTGTATTTTGGCATAATTATATGACAAATAATTATTTAGGCTAAATATGAGGGAAATGGAGCATGAAGAAGAGGAAAATAATTTAAATATGTGTTATGTGGCAATTTAAGTTAATGTGCCAAAATCAGTGGGAAAAATTAAAAAGAATGGAAAATATTCAGTTAATTAGTCAGTGATTAACGAAGAAATTAATTACTAACTAAGAAGAAATGAGTTGTGTGACTAAATGACTAATGGAGTGGTTAGAGTAACTAATTAGTTACTTTATGAGAGCAATAAAAGGTTGACAAGTGGCAAGATAGAATGATGAGGGAGTAGTTAATAAAAGTAAATTTCACAAAATCAGGGTTTTAAAAAAAATTTTCTAAACCTGTTCAACAATGGTCTCATATTCATATTTCAATTACACAATTGGCCTGTACAGCACGATTCCATTCATAAATATCAGAGTACAATGCAAATTCCTGACACACTCGGGTTCTGTTAATCAGTAAAGGGTTTACAAGACACGAATGCCCATACAAAGTTTCCAATAACAAGGGGATTACACAAATACTATTCTATGATCCAAGACATACATGCAATTCTTAACAAAATATCCAAATAATTTGTACATGGTAACCAATTATCCAAAGTAAAACTCATATCCCGGAGCTCTATCTGCCCTTCGTCAATACTTCTCTTTGTAACCACTAACCCTGTCTGAAATTTGTTTTTGGGAGAGTGAGATTCTAAACAATCCATGTAGTGTCAAATCACTCATAGTATGCACAACCACAAAACATGAAAGCAAATCATCACACAACACATAGCAACTACAACGACAGTTAAAGCGGCAAGGGCAGGTACAACTTGCGTCACCCTTACGTTTGCTCATGCTGAAGTGCTTACGCTGTATTGCACAACTACATGTTCATATCACATATATCACCACAGTTAGGATCCACATAAATATTTCACATAAACACAGCTACACTGGCCAGATAATCAAACAGGAATTCACAATTCCATAATGTAGTCTCGGCAATTACAACGGAAAGGGTAGGTGTGATAACCATCACCCCTTACGACTGCTCACGTTGAACTGCTCGTGCTGTAATGCCTTACGGCCAATAACACATTCACAATATCACACTAGCCTTATGCCAAAGATTTCACAACAAAACAATGATAGTCATGCATACCAAGCATCATACACAACACGAGGGAAAAGTCATTACCTTGGTTCTTCCGTGTGCGCTTTGGCACTGGTCTCTCCCGAGTAGAGCAAATGTCAAATCCTATAATTCATAATTAGTGACGAAGTGTTATTCTCTATCCAACACTTAGATTGGTTATCATTAGCGTCCTTTAGGAAGCTACAAATACCTCTAACAAAAGCCCTAAAGGGTTATAAGAACTATCCTAAAGATCCCCTGTTAGAAGCACAAGAACTGATTTCTCATAGTTTCATTCAAGTGAAGAAGGCCTCACTCGAGTGATGATGGACTTGCATTCGGGTACGGAAGCACACTCATATGAGTGCTTGACAGAAAGCACAGACAGAGACAAGGAACTGATCATTGCACTCGGGTGATGGACTTAACACTCAAGTGAATCCTCACTCTTACCCAAGTCCTAGAAAGTGGAGCACCAAAAGTGATTACCCGAGAGCAGAAAGAAATGACAGAAACCAGAATTGATCGCTGCACTCGAGCATAACTCAATTTACTCGAGTGATAGCCTAATGCTCACCCAAGTCCCCCAAAGTGAGGTTCAGGGAGTGCCCACCCGAGAGCATAAGAACTTTCAAAAGGAAACATCACTCAAGCAGGGACCTTGGCACTCGAGTGATGGCTTAACACCCGCGAGTACTAAGACACATTCTTAAGAAATTGGCCGTGAGTGACAACCCTAGATGCGAGTTCATAGTGTTAGATACACCTTCACTCGAGTGAGACAAGGTACTCCTTCACTCGAGTAAGACAAGGTTCCCAAAGAAGTTTCTAAATTCACCAATGCTTAGATTTCCTTGTGTGCTCAAACACCACCCAATGAAAAATCTAAAACCATCAAAATGGAGCCCTCAACCCAAGGAACAACATTAAAGAAGTGAGTTTTTGCATTAGAGGTCATTTACTCACCTTAATATCAAACTTTTCTTCCTCTTGCTTCTTCAACAATGGCGCCGGAAAAGAGAGAGAGAATGAGAGAGATGAGAGCTTGAAGAAGAAGGTGGAATGATGATTTTCCCATGCCCATCCCTTGTCAGCCGAAAATGGGAGGGAAGGAGAGAGAAATAATTGATTTTTTTAATCACAATTTGACTTTTCTCCTTACTCTTACTTCATACAAATTTGCCACATGTCAACCTCTCATTGGCCCTCATAAAATGAGTAACTAATTTAGTTACTTTAACCACTCCATTAGCCATTTGACCACACATCTCATTTCTTCTTAGTGAGTAATTAATTTCTTCATTAATCACTGACTAATTAATGATAATTTTCCACTGATTTTGGCACATTTACCGAAATTGCCACAAAACATATAATAATTCAATCTTTTGAATCACAAATTATCCTCAATAATTATCATTGGCCCTTAATCAAAATTTGAGGCATTACAAGTGTCTTTTCTCTTATATTGTGTATGATGCTTGGTATGCATGACTTATCATTGTATTGATGTTGTGAAAATATGAATGAGAAATGTGTTGTAGTGCATTACAGCGTGAGCACTTCAGCACAAGCATTTCTAGGTGTTGATGCGTGTCACATCTATCACTGTCATTAAACTACCGTTGTAAGTGTTGTGGCTATGTTTTGGAATTGTGAATTCCTGCTTTGAAAAACATGCCGGTGTGGCTATGTATTGTGAAATATTTTATATGGAACCAGCTGTGATAATATGTGTGAAATGAACATGTTGTGGTGCAATACAGCATGAGCACTTTAGCGTGAGCAGACGTAAGGGTGATGTAAGTCACACCTACCCCTACCACTGTAACTGTGGTTGTAGTTGTTGTATATTGTGTTGTGATTTGCTTACAGACTTTGTGATTATGCATACTAGAGTGATTTGTTACTACGGGGATTCCTTAGAATCTCACTCTCCCACAAAACAATTTTCAGATAGGGCTAGTGGTTTCAAAGAGAAGCAGGTGATAAAGGGCGATAGAGCTCCAGGCTAGGAGTTTATATTTTGGATAAATTGGTTATCATGTACAAATTATTTGGATATTTTGTTAGGAATTAATGTATATGTTGAATACATTGTGTAGTTTTGTGTAATCCCCTGATTATGGGAATCAAAGTATGGGCATTATTCCCTATAAATCTTTAGTGGATTAATAGAACCCGAGTGCGTTGGAAAATTTTATTACATATGATATTTATGAATGGAATTAAACTGTACAGGCCAATTATGTATTTGAAATGCGAATATGAGACCATTGTTGAACAGGTTTAGAAAATTTTTTTGAACAACCTATTTTTAGGAAAAGAAACTTTTACAAGTCTCAAACTATTCCGTGGTCTCTAATTCAACAAAATTTCATAATTATGAACTTACTCTTGGCCTTAGTTGGAAGGGGGTTACAACTAAATTCGCACATTCTGTTATAAAAATATCGATGATAAGAGAGAGCAAGAGATAAATAAGAGAGAAATTAATAGCACTTCCCATTCACTTGTGTGTCTTTGATATTTGGCCCAAGGTCTCTATTTATAGGTACAAAAAAGCGTATGAACAGTAACTTCTATGTATGAATAGTAACTACTACAGTAAACCACGTATGAACAATACTGTTATAGTAAATGAACAGTAAAAACTATAGTATATCTGATCATAGAGATCAAGTTGATTGGAAGAGCAAGTCAGTCTGAATATGAGTCAATGAATATCCACATAATTAATATTCATAGCACTCCTTCTTGGATGTCCATTTTGAATATGCCTCATTAAAAATTTTAATTAGGAAAAACCCAGTAGAACAAAAACCTAATCAAAGAAAAGAGTACTACCTCCGGTCCTAAATATAGGACAAAGTTTGTAGTGCAAATTGCACTACAAACTTTGTCCTATATTTAGGACCGGAGGGAGCACATCATTCCTTGATACACTATCTAGTATTGCCTCATTAGAAACCTTTCTAGGAAAACCGAGTGGGATAAAATCTAGATAAAGGAAAAAGAGTACATCATGTATCGACTCCCCCTCTGACAACATTAGTTGAGATCTTTGAGTCTCCGAAGACCAATATGATGAACAAGCTTTTCAAAGATTGTGCCTAGAAGTAACTTGGTGAATAGATCTGCTAGATTTTCGCTTGAACGGATTTGCTGGATATTTATTTCACCATCTTTTTAAAGATCACAAGTGAAGAAGAATTTTGCTGAAATATGCTTCGTTCTATCTCCCCTGATATAGCCTTTTTTTAGTTGGGCAATACATACAACATTATCCTCATATAGAACTGTTGGGAACATTTTACCTGAAGATAAACAAGTTGTTCGTATGTGATGTATCATTGACCTCAACCATACACATTCTCGACTGTTTCATGTATTGCTAGAATTTCTGCATGGTTAGATGATGTGGCTGATATAGTCTATTTCATAGATTGCCATGAAATAGCTACACCTCCACATGTAACAGATAGCCTGTTTGTGATTTACCAGCATGTGGATCAGACAAAAATTCAACATATGCATAACCAACCATTTCATGTTTGGATATATTTGAGTAGTATAACCCCATGTCCATAGTGCCTCTAAGGTAACGAAGAATGTGTTTTATTCTATTCAAATGCCTTCATGTTGGTGAAGAACTATATATTGCTAATAAATTAGCAACAAATGATATATCAGGGCGTGTGTGATTAGAGAGATACATTAGTGTTCCAATAGCACTAAGATATGGTACTTATGGACCAAGTTGTTCTTTATCATCTTCTTCACTAATTACTTGATGACAGAATGGATCTTTATCTGCCTGCAAAGATCTTACAATTACAATCATTGATGTACATAATGGATGAGATTTATCTATGTAAACCCTTGTATAAGCTTCTTGATATACAAAGATCCCATTCTTGAGGTACTTGATCTGTAATTTAAGATAAAATTTTGTTCTTTCCAAATCATTCATTTTAAATTTTTTCTTTAAACAATTAATTGCCTTTTGAAGCTCTTCAGGAGTTCCAATGACGATATTATCAACATAAATAACAATTATAACAAATTTATTTCTAGATCTTTTCATAAAGATTCATGAGCATATCAGGTCATTTCTGTGTCATTCTTTCAACAGATATTCATTAAAATGATTATACCACATGCGCCCTGATTGCTTCAAGCCATACAAAGACTTATTGAACTTAATTGAGTATTATTCTCAAGAACTTGAATTGGATGCTTCTGGCACCTAAAATCCTTCAAGGATTTTCATATAAATATCATTGTCAAGTAAGCTATATAAATAGGTAGTCACGACGTTCATTAGACGCAAATCAAGTCCTTCATTTACTGCTAGGCTAATCAAATAATGAAAAGTAGTTGCGTCCACTATTAGTGAATACGTTTCTTTAAAATCAATACCAAGCCTTTGTGTAAAGGCTTGGGCTATAAGATGTGCCTTATATCTTGTTATTTCACCCTTTTCATTTCTCTTTCCTACAAAAACCCATTTGCATCCAACTAGCTTTACATCCTCAGGTGTAAGGACTATAGGTCTAAATGCTTTTCTTTTTGTCAATGATTTTAGTTCTGCATTAATGGCATCTTTCATTGGGAGCCAATCTTTTCTTGTTGGAACTCGCTAATGGATTTTGGCTCATTATCATTCATTACATCATATGTTATATGATAAGCAAAGATGTCGTCAACGCTAACTTCATTTCGATCCTATCGGATTCCATTCATAATATAATTTATTGAGATCTCATTATTTTTGAATATGTCAGATACATGAGTCTCTTATGGAACTACAACATTCTCTTCTAAAAATATCTCTATTGGAGATAATAACTCTTTAGGAGATGACTCTTTTAGAGTTACTAACTTTTCTTGATTATCCTCGACTTGACCATCTATTTACTTTGCTCCTTGATAAGTATATATTTTATAATTGAATAGGTATATATTTTGGATATATTCACTGGATTTATTAATATTTTATGCCTATTCAATTATCTTTTATATACTTTTCTATCTTTATGTTAATGATAGGATAATAAGAAATTTTAACAAAAAATCTACTCATATTCAATTTTATTTTACTGTACAGGAGATATTACATGAAGAAAGAAATAAAAAGGAATCAAATGATTTAAATATATATATATATATATATATGGCAAAAGGTGTTCCAGCAAATTGAAGAAATAAGATAATGAAAAAAAGAAAAAGAAGCGTAGGTCCCACGTGAGGAAAAGACGAAACCATATGAGTTGTAGATTTCCCAAACGTATATGCGATATCATTTTGTTTGATATGCTCATATATGCTATATCATATATCTTTTAAGAGATTGGGATGGCAGCGTGGAGCCCGCAAGCAGAAAAGGCATCCCTAAAATACATCTATTAAAGGAAATTAGACGCTGAGACGAAGAAGGCAGAGAAGAGGAGCTGAGACGCGTAGAAGGGTTGAGAGGCAGAGTCAGATATCGGACGAGAGAGTGAACACGTCGGAAGCTGCAGGTGACCTTCATCATCATCATCGAGAGACGATGCTGTGATCGATTTGGAGACAGATAAGGAGAGCTTGAACTTAAAGATAAATTGTATCAGTTTTTCCTTTCTAAATCTGAATTATAGAATATTTTATTGTTATTTTTGTGATTTGTTTATGATGAACATAAGTAGCTAATTTTCTTATTTTAGGATTTTCTTGAACTTATTTATGGATTGAATTATTTATTTACTCTCTTTTTACATCGAATGAAGTTTTTGTATTGATTTTATCTCGTTTTTAATGCTTCTAAATGCCTAATCACCATTTAATTATCTTATTCATTTAAATTACTCTTGAAAAAGATAATTTAAGTATATAACTTAGGTAAAATCATGTTAGATTTGAAATTTAGATATTAAATGGATAGTTTGTTAGTATTATAGAGATATAGTTACTAACATAGCATTATCAGATTAAGATTGGTGTTTAAAGTTAGTCCTTATAAATTAATACAAGAGATTGATTAGTTTATTGGAATAAATATTTGGTTTTGATTCGAGAGAGCATTATCGAATACTTTGAAATCTTAGACAAATACATATCTTTGTTTGATTGTTTATTGAGGGTAAATTAATTAGTTCATGAAATAGATATGGGATAGATAATCCTAGGTTCCTCCGATTTTGAAGAAAATCTTAATCTTAGAATTCTCAAATAAATCTTTTCTTAAACAAATTAAAACAAAAATTGAATTTTTCTCAATCTAATTAAGAATATAATTGGTATAACTAGCTCATTTTCTTTTTCCTTAGTCCCCGTGGAAACAATCTTTTTATATTACTTGCGACTCGTACGCTTGCGGTAAAGCTAGACGGCTAACACTCCTTTTATCTTTTGAGGATTTTTTTCTTTGAAACCAATGAACTTGCCATGCTTCAAGCATGCCTAAAATTCATTCATAGTAGGTTATCCTTCAAGGACATCATTTTTGATAAGAGCATTAACAGCTGTGACATGTGACTTTGTCACTTTCTTTGGGTTAGTAAATGTTTTTACATTTAATTAGCTAACTTTTGTAAATGAATTATTAAATGAATTATCTTTTGAACTTCTAATTTATACTGTTTTATATAAGGATCAGAATGAGCCAATGATAATTCATTCTATCTAATTTCTTTACTCAACTACTTGTTTTCTCTTCATAATGTTGGGAAAAGTGATTCATCAAAATGACAATTGGAAAATCGTGCCATAAATAAATCTCATATAGATGATTTTAAATATTTTATGATTGAAGGAGATTCATACTCAATATATATTCTCATCCTTCTTTGAGGACCCATTTTAGTGCGTTGTGGTGGTGCTACTGGCACATATACCACACACCCAAAAGTCCTTATATGAGAAATATTAGATTCCCGACTAAAAAACCATTTGTAAAGGGAAACCTTTAGGTAACTTGTTAGCCTAATGCGGATTAACATTACTATATGCAAAATGACATAGCTCCAAGCATAAATTGGGCGATTAGATCTCATAAGTAAATATCTTATAATCAGTCGCAATCTTTTAATCAGTGATTCTGCAAGTCCATTTTGAGTATGAACAAGAGCTACAAGATGTTTAACATCAATTCCAAGGGACATACAATATTCATTAAAAGCTTCTGAAGTAAATTAAGCAAGTAATCTCACAAACGTCAGGTTGTGAGAAGATAATAAGCAAACATATAATCATTTAGGGTCTGTTTGGCAACGCGTTTGAACAAGAAAAAAGCCTATTAGCAGCCAAAAGCCCAGTTGCCACAAGTTACCTCCGTTTGGGAATGCGTCTTATTTTGCTGTGCTTATAGAAAAACGTAGCTTCTCCTTGAAGTTGAAAATCAGAGCTTCTGACTGAGAAAAAAGGAGCTTCTCTAGTAAATAATACACAACAAGATCCCTTTTTTGTTTTTTTGGCAATGAGCTAGACTTTTTTTTTTTTTTGTGAAGCAAGAATTACCTTAATAGATTCAAGCTATTAATACTTATATGTAGTATTTATCACAACATATAATTAAACCTTTTTATTTTATCAAATTTTATTTATATTTTATAACTTCAATTATCATAATATATACAAATAATATTTATATAGGACCAAATTATCATAATACTTATATGTAGAATTTATCATAGCATATAACTGAAGCTAGACTTATAAATAGAATCACATTTTTTTGTCAAAAAAAAAATTCTAAATAGGATCAGAGTGGTAGTATTCAATAAGATTTATGCTCTTTTCGGTTATTTTTCATCTTAACAGGCATTTTAAACACGAATCCAAACAGGTTTAAGGTTAGGAAAAAAGTCACTTCTGCCACCATCAATCCAAACACAAATCACATCTACAATCTAACTTTTTTTCTATCTGGCTTTTTCAAAAGCCCATCTGTAAAAAAAGCTTCTTCTCCACCGCTAATCCAAACAGGCACTTAGTTGATGCATCAATTAAAACTATATACATTACTACAAAAAAGGGGTTTAGTGGCATAGCTCTTGTGGCATTTTTTAAAGAAGCGCCAAAGATACTTATTTAATTTTTTAAAATTAAAGTTATTTGGAAGCTATGGTGCTTACAATTAAACGTCATAGTTGACGTTAATCTTATATGACGCTTCCTTGAACAAACGCCAAACAAGGCATTTGATAGGAAACTTTGAGGAAGCGCCAAAGCTTCCTATATTTTTTGTAAAAAACAATTAGTAGAAGCTATTAATAATGTTTCTAAGCTATATGTTTTAATATATATATATATATATATATAATAGGAAGCTTTAGCACTTCCTTATCTTCCTATATCTTTTTTAAAAAATAAAAAACATCATACGAAGCTGCCAAAGCAATTCCCATATCTTTTAAAAATAAAGTATAATATATTTAAAAAAAACAATAGGAAGTTTTAGCACTTCCTCAAAGCTTCCTATATATTTTTTTAAAAACAATTAGCACATTTATTATTGGTAAAGGTTCAATAGTTGCAATCAACATAATGTTATATGATATTTGCTATACTTTTTTGCTCTTTCTTTCTATACATCCAATGTTATCTGCTTGATCGAATGGTCGGATATATATTGTTGTTGCTAATATTTACTTGCACTTATAATGAAGCGTACAACTTAGTGAACTCCTTAAAGTTCATAAATGTTTTTTTTAAAAAGGCCACATATGTCCAACATAAAAGGCTAAAATAAAAAATAAATAAAATAGAAAGCTAGGGAAGCGCCAAAGCTTCCTATATATATATAATTAAAATAGGAAGCTTTGGCGCTTCATGTGGAAGCGCCAATACTTCCTATATATATATTTTTAAAAAAATTTTGTCAGTCAAAGCATCCTTCTCCATTTATATTTTGTCTAACATTTGAAGCTAGGTTTCTTTCTGATTGGTCGCAAGTCCTTGTAATATGCCTATTGCATTTTCATTAGGCTCTTTTTTTAAAAAAAAATTTTAAATTAATTTTTTTTTTAATTTGGGTCATTATATTGTTATACATTTATTATTGGTAAAGGTTTAATAGTTGCAAGCAACGTAACGCTATATGATGTTTGCCATACTTTTTTGCTCTTTCTTTCTATACATCCAATATTATATGCTTAAATGAATCTTCAGATATATATTGTTGTCACTAGTATTTACTTGCATTTATACTGAAGCGTAAAATTTGAGATATTCTCAACACACACGTTGGTAATATAATTCAAAGTTTATTCAAAATGTTAGAACATTACCATAATTCAAAGCTTCCATTTTTTTTTTTAAAAAAAATGGGAAGCAATGGCGCTTTTGTAGGAAGCGTCAAAGCTTTCCTGTAATGTTTATAAAATTTAAACACTCCGCCATTATTTCCCTCCTGCTTCCCATTTCTCATAATTCCGATACATTGCTCCCCTACTCCATTAGTCCACTAGTTTTTCAAGTATTTATTTGAAGTTTCAGCTTGTAAGTGTTTTTTCTAAGATTTGATCCACGTTTTCTTTTTCTTTTTTTTCTAGTTAAAATTTGTCACGACTCTTATATATTTACTCATAATTTTTGTTTTTCATGTATTTATTTAAAGTGTCAACTTTGTCTGCTTAAACTTGCAAATATAATAGTATTGGTTTAATTGTTTGTAGAAGTAATGTTATGATTTTAATTCTTTGTGTGTATGATTATTTATGTAGTATTATGAAGATCAACGCTTTGTTGAGTTGTTTGACCATCAAGTGGATGAAATTATTGAAGAATGATGTGAATATATGATCAGACAATTAGTTAATTTAGGCACGTAGGTTCTTTCTTACCTATTCTTGTTTTGCGTGTTCATTTTAAAATTAATTATTGTACATTATAATTATTGTAATACAATAAATTTTGTAATGATTTTATTATAATACAAATCATTGTAGTTAATGTTTTACATTTTTTACCATCGTATTGTAATTTGCCTATTCCATTAGGAAAAAATAATTAAAAAATTATAAAATAAAAAAAAAACCTACCCTCCTTGAGCTCTTTTTTACCAAGTGCCAAATGAGATGTAGCCTCCTTTGGCACTTAATATTAACCCTCCTTTGGTGTTTTATGACCAAGCGCCATAGGTATTTTTTTACTAACTTAATTATGAAAACTAACTCATGGTGTTTCCATAATTTCAAGAAGGGCCATAGATATTTTTAATGGTGATGAAAGCTTCGGCACTTCTTAAACGCCAAAGTATTCTTCAAAATAAGCGCTGTTAAATCCCTCTTTTGTAGTAATGATAGTACCTAAATGGTCCATATGGTAGGTGTATTGACTCACAAATATCTTCCTGTATCCGTTCTATAAATGTGAGAGACTCACTTTCTACTTTGCTTGGTGAGGGGTGAATAATTAACTTTCCCTTGAAACAAGCAGCACATGAGAAATCACGAGATTGTGATATTTGTTTACACTTTAGGGTATGTTCACATGAATTCTCAATTATTTGTCATATCATGATTGACCCAAGATGTCCTAACAGGTCATGCCAAACATTAAATTCATACTACAAGATATAGTCTAAACATATCATGACAGACTTCTGGTTCTCAATAACATGTGTTTCAATTGTGTTTATAATACAAGCCAGAAGAAAAGGCAGGAAAACTTTCTAATAAGTATTTTCTACCAGAAGCTATATTTGTTATAGCTAGACATTTTTTATTATTTTTAGTTGTTGTTTCTATATGATATTCATTTCTACATATATCTTTGAAACTCAATAAGGTTTTTTTAGACTTAGTAGAATAAAATACATTATCAATGCATAATTTTATTCCTTCAGATAAAAAAATATTAGCTCTTCCGGAGCCTTCAATCAAATTTATACTACAAGATATAGTCTAGACGTTGGCTTCTTGCATTATTAAGAAAGAAAAATATTTATTATTTTTGAGTATGGTGTGAGTTTTTGCTCTATCAACGAAACATAAA
The DNA here is from genome assembly GCA_963242795.1 of Inga leiocalycina. Taxonomy (NCBI): domain Eukaryota; kingdom Viridiplantae; phylum Streptophyta; class Magnoliopsida; order Fabales; family Fabaceae; genus Inga; species Inga leiocalycina. Next base: position 22,014,426 of record OY725322.1, read on the forward strand.
TCTTTAAGATTGATGCCAATAAGATTCATTTTTCATTTAAAGAGATATAAAAATATAATTAAGAGAAACATTTTGATAGAAGCAATTTTAAACACACTAAAACATAGCAGTTCAAATAGACAAAAATAATTTATGTTGAGAAATCAGCAATATGATTTATTTTAACCTTTCCCCATTTCGGGTAGGAATTTGAATCACCACGATTATGCCCACGGCTATAGTCACTCCTACTTCCACATCTACGGCCATTATTAGATTCATTCGTTAATGCATTCACTTATGGGAATGTAGTTGAGCTTGTTGGATGAGATTCATGATTTTTCAACAAAGGCTCATTATTTTGTTTGGCCATATGAAGGCAATAAATTAATTCAGCATATTCCTTAAACCACTTTCATGATTTTGTTACTGCATGAGCAAATTGGATGTATCTATTTATAATGAGCTTTTGGAAGAATAACCGTCTTCTGGTGGTCATACATTTCCTTTAGTTTGTTCTAAAGAATAAGTGGGTCTTCTATGACCAAATATTTAATTTTAAGGCCTTCATGCAAATGGTGGCGTATAAAAATCATGGATAAGACATTCAAGATAAATAGTTATTTTTAGTAATGATAAGATCCACAAATTTATATTTCATATTTTATAAATACCCTTTTATTGTGTTAGTTTGAACTATGTTAAATCTTGTAAAAATATAATATAATATCATAAACGAAAATAACAGTAAATTTGTAAAAACAATAAATAATTCATAAGGCAAGATAAGAAAATTAAAAATTTTATGACTTCGAGCCATCAAATCTCATAGCTTCATGCCAATTAATCTCTAAATGAGAGATTAAATTATTTATCTTTACGATAAATAAAAGTTGTACATGGCTTCTGACTATACAATAAGATAAAATATGAGAAGACATATGGCTTCTGGCCATGTAATCTCAAAATAAGAGTCAAAGAAATATGACTTCCGGCCATATAATTTAGAATAGGAAAGTCAAGGAAATATGACTTCTGGCCATACTAAAGTAACAATAATAATATAAAAGAACTTATAAAGGAGATATAAAATATATAAAAATAATAATCTCCAATCTTAGCCATGGAATTCGATGTTTATAATAATTAGTGAAAGTATCCCTCTAATTTTATATAATGGCTCATATTACCCCAGATCTATCAAATAAAAATATTGTAAAACAAGGTAGATGAAAGCATAAAAAAAAAACGATGTCAAGATCATATCTTCATTGGAGCTTTCGTGCTAATAACATGTTATAAAAATATCGATGATAAGAGAGAGCAAGAGATAAGAAGAGAGAAAATTGATAGCATTTCTCATTCACTTGTTTGTCTTTAATATTTGGTCCAATGTCTCTATTTATAGGCACAAAAATGCGTATGAACAGTAACTTCTGAGTATGCTACAATAAACCACATATGAATAGTAACGTCTACAGTAAATGAACAATAAATTTACGGTAAAATGAACAATAACAGTTATAGTAAAGTCTGATCATAGAGATCAAGTTGACTAGAAGAGTAAATTGACCTAAATATGAGTCAATGAATATCTACATAATTAATATTCATAATACATTCAGTTTTTTTGGGACCTTTCAATTTTTAGTTTTTTGAATTGCATGTGGCTATTTACTCTCCTTACATGCCATGAGTTAATTGGACGATGATAATAACCAAGGAATAAAAAATCAGACCGGACCGGCCAGTTTGACCAGTTGAAAATTGAAGATTGAAGGCTAAAATGAAGAGAAAAGTAGGTAAAGAAAAAAAATCTAAAAAAAATGAAGAAGATAATGAAAAAAATTATTTAAAAGGATATGATAATTATAAGAAAAGATATATCATTATATAAGTATAAGTATTATAGTTAATACTAATAGATTTTAAGCATTTTTTTTTAAAAATCTTCATTTTTATCTATAGAAGTTTAAAAATATATTAATACATATATTGCCACTAATAAATTATAATATTTTAATATGGCCGGTTCAACTACCGGTTAAACCCTGGTTGACCTATTAACCCTTGAACCTGTACTGTAACCGATTCATTACCCGGTCCGATTTTTCGTTCCTTGATAATAACAACAACCAATACAAGGCCAACATCATTTTAAATATTGAAAAGATTATGTTGTAATTTTGTTTAGAAAGTAATAACTATCCAAAAGTTTTTTGAGGAACAACTTTATTTTGAAAGGGTTAAAAAAAATAAATTCACCCTAATCACTAAAAAATTACGGTAGTTAATATTCAATGCAAAGAAGGGAATGCTTAGTTTTGATTTTTGATTACTTGTAAAATAAAATTACTCCTCAAAAACCCTCTGTATACCCTTGTTCCTGGGCGGCTGTTTTCGAGGGAAAATGACAACATAGAGTATGTTTGGATAATCTTAAAAAAACACTTTTGTACTTAAAACCAAGGAACGAAAAACCGGATCGGGCAATGAACCAGTTATAACACAGGTTCAAGGGTTAATGGGTCAACCGAGGTCTAACCGGTCATATTAAAATATTATAATTTATTAGCGGCAATATATATTAATATATTTTTAAACATAAAAAATGAAGATTTTTAGAAAAAAATGCTTAAAATCTATTAGTATTAGTTATAATGCTTATACTTATGCAATGATATCTCATTTTCTATAATTATTATATCTTTTTAAATAACTTTTTTCATTATTTTTAGATTTTTTCTTTCTTTACCTACTTTTCTCTTCATTTTGGTTTTCAATCTTCCATTTTTCCCTAAAAAATCACAAAATAAAAATTTTAAAAATAAAAAAAATGAAACCGGTTCAACCGGTTGAACCACCAGTTTTATCGATTCTGATCGGTCTAACCGGTTTCACGATTTAACCATCAAACCAGTCAGGACCACTGACCGGTTCCCGATTCAACCGGTCGATCCGGTTTTTTGTTTTATGCTTAAAACCATGGTTTTATACAGAGAGTGGCCAAACATTTGAAAATTTTGAAAAAGACTTTTTTTTTAACAAACCATGGTTTTAAGTTTTGAAACCTTGGTTTTAGAAAAGTGACTTTTTCCTACTTTTTTCTTCTCTCTCCTCCTTTTACGCTCCATCAATTCTATCCGGTACCCCTCTACCCTCTTCAGTGAAATAAAGCGTGAAGGAAAAATAGTTATAAGTTGATAATTGTACAAAAATAGTTATATAATCTCACCACAACTGATGCATGTTCAGGATTATTTTGATGTTTTGTAGTAGTTTATTTTATATGCTTACTATTTATACATGATTTTTTAAATATACATATACACACGAGTATATGTGATAAGAGAGAAGATTGATAGAATTCAGAAAAAGGATTATAGAATTTCTAGAGAGAAGTTCTCATTCAGTTCAACTGAAACAATCGATTACAGCCCTTTATATAGAGTCAGAAATCTAACCCTGGTTGCATGACCATGGTTATATTTAACCCTGGTTACATGACCATGGTTACTTTATATCTTCTTTATGTCCTTGTCTTCTTTTGCTTTTACTTTGTGTCATGTCTTCTTTTCTTCTTTATGTCAAGTTGACTGGAAGAGTAATATGAGTCAATGGACATCCACATATTTAATATTCATAACACTCCCCCTTGGATGTCCATTATGAATATGCCTCATCAAAAACTTTAACTAGGAAAAATCCAGCGGGATAAAAACCTAGCCAAAGAAAAGATTACATCATTTATTGATACACGATCGAGTGCTGCCTCATTAAAAACCTTTCTAGGAAAACCCAGTGGGACAAAACCTAGATAAGGGAAAAGGAGTACAGCGTGTATCGACTCCCCCTCTTGATAATATCAGTTGAAATCTTTGAATCTCCGAAGACCAATATCATGAACAATTTTTTCAAAGATTGTACCTGGGAGTGACTTGGTGAATAAATCTGCTAGATTTTCACTTGAACTGATTTGCTGGATATCTATTTCACCATTCTTATAAAGGTTGCGAGTGAAGAAAAATTTTGGTGAAATATGCTTCGTTCTATCGCCCATGATATAGCCTTCTTTAAGTTGAGCGATACATGCAGCATTATCCTCATAGAGGATTGTTGGGATCATTTTGCCGGAAGATAAATGACAAGTTGTACGTATATGATGTATTACTGACCTCAACCACATACATTCTTGACTTGCTTCATGTATTGCTAGAATTTCTGCATGATTAGATGAGTTGGCTGATATAGTCTGTTTCATAGATCGCCATGAAATAGCTGCACCTCCATATGTAAATAGATAGCCCGTTTGTGATTTACCATCATGTGGATCAGACAAAAATTCGGCATCTGCATAACCAACCAGTTCATGCTTGGATACATTTGAGTAGTATAACCCCATGTCTGTAGTACCTCTGAGATAACGAAGAATATGCTTTATTCGATTCCAATTCCTTCATGTTGGTGAAGAACTATATCTTGCTAATAAATTAACAGCAAATGATAAATCAGGACGTGTGTGATTAGCAAAATACATTAGTGCTCCAATAGTACTAAGATATGGTACTTCTAGACCAAGTAGTTCTTCATCACCTTCATCACTGATTTCTCGGGGTCGGAATGGGTCTTTATCCACCTTCAAAGATCTTATAATCATTGGGGTACATAATGGATGAGATTTATCCATGTAAAATCACTCTAGAACCTTCTTTGTATAAGTTTCTTGATATACAAAGATATCTTTCTTAAAGTACTCAATCTGTAATCCAAGACAGAATTTTGTTCTTCCCAATTCCTTCATTTCAAATTCTTTCTTCAAACAATTGCTTTTTGAAGCTTTTCAGGAGTTTCAATGATGTTGATATCATCAACATAAACAGCAATTATAGGAAACTCACTATTAGATCTTTTCATAAAGATGCATGGGCATATCGGATCATTTTTGTATCCTTCTTTCAACAAATATTCATTAAGGCGATTATACCACATGCGCCCTGATTACTGGTGAATACGTTTCTTCAAAATCAATGCCAGGTCTTTATGTAAAACCTTGGGCTACTAGACGTTTCTTATATCTAGTTATTTTGCCCTTTTCATTTCTTTTTCGTACAAAGACCCATTTGCATCCAACTGGTTTTACATCTTCAGGTGTAAGGACTACAGGTCCAAATACTTTTCGTTTTGCCAATGATTTTAATTCTGAATTAATGGCATCTTTCCATAGGGGCCAATCTTTTCTTTATTGGCTCTCACTAATGGATTTTGGCTCATGATCCTCATTATCATTCATTACATCATATGCTATATGATAAGCAAAGATGTCATCAACGTTGACTTCATTTCTATCCCATCGGAATCTATTCATAACATAATTTATTGAGATCTCATTATTTTCACATATATTAGGTACCTGGGTCTCTTCTGGGACTACAACATTCTCTTCTGGAGATAATATCTCTTCAGGAGATGGCTCTTCTGGAGCTACTAATTTTTCTTTATTATCCTCGACTTGACCATCTATTCTTTACTCCTTTTCTTTTTCGAGGATTTTTATCTTTGGAACCGATAGGCCTGCCACACTTCAGGCATGTTTTAGATTCATTCATAGCAGGTTGTCTTTCAGGGACATCAATTTTAATAGGAGCATTATCAGCTGGGATATGTGACTTTGTCACTTTCTTTGGGTCAGTAAATGCTTCTGGCATTTGATTAGTTAAATTCTGTAAATGTATTATCTTTTGAACTTCAAGTTCACATTGTTTTGTATGAGGATCAAAATAAGCCAATGATAATTCATTCCAACTAATTTCTTTACCCAGTTGCTTGTTTTCCCCCCTAATGTTGGGAAAAATGATTCATCAAAATGACAATCGGCAAATCGCACCGTAAATAAATCTCCTGTGGATGGTTCTAAACATTTTATAATTGATGGAGATTCATATCCAACATATATTCCCATATTTCTTTGAGGACCCATCTTGATACGTTGTGGCAGTGCTACAGGCACATATACCGCACACCCGAAATTTCTTATATGGGAAATATTAGGTTCCTGACCAAAAACCATTTATAAGGGGGAAACCTTTAAATAACTTGTTGACCTAATAAGAATTAACATTACTGCATGCAAAATGGCATAGCCCCAAGCAGATATTGGTATATTATATTTCATAAGTAAAGGTCTTGCAATTGTTGCATTCTTTTAACCAATTATTCTGTAAATCCATTTTGCGTGTGAACATAAGCTACAGGATATTCAACATCAATTCCAAGGGACATACAATATTCATTAAAAGCTTGTGATGTAAATTTACCAGCATTATCAAGACGTATTTTCTTGATAGGATAATCAGGATAATGTACTCTTAATTTAATCAATTGAGCAAGTAATCTCGCAAACGCCAGGTTGCGAGAAGATAATAAGCAAACATGCGACATTTAGTTGATACATCAATTAAAACCATATAGTACCTAAATGGTTCGCATGGTGGGTGTATTGACCCACAAATATCTCTTTGTATCCGTTCTAGAAATGTGAGAGACTCACTTTCAACTTTGCTTGGTGAGGGGCGAATAATTAACTTTCCCTTGGAACATGCAGCACATGAGAAATCATAGGATTGTGGTATTTGTTTACACTTCAGGGTATGTCCACATGAATTCCCAATTATTTGTCGCATCATGATTGAACCGGGATGGCCTAACCGGTCATGCCAAACAATAAATTCATTGGTAAATTTCTGGTTTACATTATCAAACTGCTGGTTTGAATTGGCAAACTTCTGGTTTGCATTAGTGAACTTCTGATTCTCAATAGTATGTGTTTCAATTGTGCTTATACATATGTAATACAAACCAGAAGAAAAAATAGGAAAACTTTCTAATATGCATTTTCTACCAGCAACTATATTTGTAATGACAAGATATTCCTGATTATTTTTAGTTGTTGTTTCTAAATGATATCCATTTCTGCAGATATCTTTGAAACTCAGTAAGTTTCTTTTAAACTTGGTAGAATAAAATGTATTATCAATGCATAATTTTGTTCCTTCAGGTAATAAAATATTAGCTCTTCCGGAGCCTTCAATTAAATTTATACTACCAGATATAGTCTGAATATTGGCTTCTCGTATTATCAGGGAAGAAAAATATTTATCATGTCTGAGTATGGTGTGAGTTGTTGCACTATCAACGAGACATAAATCTTTAGGATTGATGCCAATAGGATTCATTCTTCATAAAAACATAAATAAAATGAATACATATGATAGGAACAACTTTAAATAAACTATAACAATTAAAATTATATTAAGAAATCTGCAATATCCAAATAGTTATTATCTATATTGCCATACTCAGAATTCTCGCCCTGATCAACATGATTAACTTCAACATTTGATCTTTTACCAGTATTTTTAATTGATTCTTGGTAAAGATCAATTAGGTGCCTTGGTGTACTACAGGTACGAGACCAATGACCCTTTCCACCACATCGATAGCATGGATTATCAACATATTTGTTATGCCTACTGCTTTCCTTTTTTTAGTTCTTATCAGTCTTTTCCCACTTCTGGTAGGAATTTGAACCTCCATGATATCGACCACGACCACGCCCACGGCTATAGCCACGCCCACGTCCACGTCCATATCCACGTCCACGGCCACGACCACAATAAAATTCATTAGTTACTACATTCACTTCAGGGAATGGAGTTGAGCCTGTTGGACGGAATTCATGATTTTTCAATAAAAGCTCATTATTTTGTTCAGCCACAAGGAGACAAGAAATTAACTCAGAATATTTCTTGAAACCTTTTTCACGATATTGCTGCTGCAGGAGCAAATTGGATGCATGAAATGTGGAGAATGTCTTTTCTAACATATCATCATCAGTAACATTTTCTCCACATAATTTCAATTTAGAAGTAATTCTGAACATAACTGAGTTATATTCGCTTATAGATTTAAAATCTTGCAAGCGTAAATGCATCCAGTCAAAATGAGCTTTTGGAAGAATGATCATCTTCTGGTGATCATACCTTTCTTTCAAATTGTTCCAAAGGACAAGTGGGTTCATTACTGTCAAATATTCAGTTTTTAAATCCTCATGTAAATGGTGGCGAAGAAAAATTATGGATCTGGTTTTATCTTGGTTGGATGCCTTATTCCCTTCTTTAATCGTGTCTTCCAAACTTTTGGCATTCAGGTGAATTTCCGCATTCAACTTCCAAGATAAATAATTTTTCCCGGTAATATCAAGAGCCACAATTTCAAGTTTTGCCAGGTTTGCCATTATTCAAACTAATTAAAGAAATAAATGAAAATAATTAAAATATGAAATGTAAATATGCAATATAATAACTGTAAATTCATAAAGACAATAAATAATTCATAAGCAAGATAAGAAAATTAAAACATGTATAGCTTCGGGCCATTTAATTTCATGACTTCAGGCCATGTATGGCTTCGGGCCATTTAATCTCAAGATGAGGAATTAACTATTATCTTTAGGATAAAAGTTGTACATGACTTCTGGCCTTACAACAAGATAAAAAATGAAAAATATATATAGCTTCTGGCCATATAATAAGATGAAAAATGTATATAGCTTCTAGCTATATAATAATATGAAAAATGTATATAGCTTCTGGCCATATAATAGAAAATCAAATGGATATGGCTTCTGGCCATATTATAAGAAATTAAAACATTATGACTTCTGATCATAATTTCAAGAATCAGATGTGTATGGCTTCAGGCAATAATAATAATAATAATAATAATAATAATAATAATAATATAAAAGAACTTGAAAATATATATAAATGATATAAAAATAATGACGATATCCAATCTTAGCCATGGAACCCGATATTATATAATAATCGGTAAAAATATCTCTCTAATTCCATATAGTGGCTCAGATTATCCTAGATTTATAAAATAAAACAAGATATATATAATCATTAAAGAAACCATAAGAAGATCATACATTCTTTTAGAGCTTCGTGTTGATAACGTGTTATAAAAGTATATGTGATAAGAGAGAAGATTGATAAAATTCAGAAAAAGGATTATAGAATTTCTAGAGAGAAGTTCTCATTCAGTTCAACTGAAACAATCGATTACAGCCCTTTATATAGAGTCAGAAATCTAACCCTAGTTGCATGACCATAGTTATATTTAACCCTGGTTACATGACCATGGTTACTTTATATCTTCTTTATGTCCTTGTCTTCTTTTGCTTTTGTTTTGTGTCATGTCTTCTTTTCTTCTTTATGTCAAGTTAACTGGAAGAGTAATATGAGCTAACGAACATCCACATATTTAATATTCATAACAATATGTATGTATATTTAGTCTATTTTTTAATATTATATAATTGATAAATATTATAATTTTAAATTTTTTTAATAAATTTATTTTATTTTTTGTATTTATTATGCAATTTAATGTTAAATAATACTTAAAATATAATCTTATCTTTTATATATAATTACCACAAAAGTTAATGTCCCTTCTAGTAATTTGATCATGAAAAAAGCTATTCTGATCATAACATCCAAACACTCTCATTTTATCAAAATCACTTTTTTTTCATAACCTATTATACGTATAATCTATTTTCTAAAAACTACTTTCCACCTTTTCTCCGAAAGCTATTTTCTAAAAGCTAATCCAAACACACTTTTATTAAAATAACTTTGACGAAATTTTTTATGAAAAGAAAAAAGCGTTTAAACTTTAAAATTCCCGGACTTCAAATTTTATTATCAAACTAGCACAATGTCGGGTGAGGTCCAAGGAAAATGCAGCGGAGCCCTCGCTTATATATAGGACACGAGTCTGGGGCTTCCCCATTAAGCTTGGTTCAGTATAGTACGGCTACTGTAATTTTTCTCAGTTCAGGCGGCGTCAATGGCTCCTATCGCAGTTGGAGATGTGATTGCTGACGGAGTTTTGTCCTACTTGGATGACGATAACAAGCTTCAAACGGTGTCTGTCCACTCCCTTGCTGCCGGCAAGAAGGTTATCATATTCGGTGTTCCGGGTGCCTTCACTCCTACTTGCAGGTGAGAACTCTTCGATTTTACTATTTTCCGTAGTTAATTGCACACGGAATTTGGGATACAAAGGAACTGGTGAGCATCATGAACCCTAAAGTTTACCTGATTGTACTGCTTCTCGCCAAAATCAGCGTACTGCGAAGCGGATTTGGATCCTTTGCTCATCCTCATCCGATTCTACTGTTTATTGTCACTCCAGTTGCAATTTTTGTGTGTCGTTTTAATCTGGCCCATTGCCTTCTGATCGAAGTCGAGAGTGAGGAGTCCATGTCTTTTTGGCAGTGAATGTATAATTTGGGGCTATCGCTGTTGATAACGTCATTATAGACCCAACCCAAGTCTCGTGGAGCTTGGGACTGTGGTGTGATTTTTTAACGAGTCATGGTTCTCAACCGATAGATAGAAAATGAGTCCGTTAAAGGCACGGTCATTGTTGCATGCCAAAGTCAACTGGATCCTAAATTTTTCTTTGGAATAATGAAATTCTATCCTACATAATTGTTAATTGGATATGTGTACGTTTCCGGCATCGTATTCCCTACGAAGTTTATTTTTATCCATGTAACAGCTTGAAGCATGCGCCTGGCTTCATTGAGAAAGCAGAGGAGCTGAAAGCAAAGGGTGTGGATGAAATCATCTGTATCAGTGGTTTGTATCATACCTTAATTTTTCTTCCAGTAATGTTTTTCTCTCCATATGCATCTTTATCCTAGAGATACATGCGCTAGTAAGTATCGAATTCTCTGTCATGGTATATTATATTTTTCTATGTTGCCGCTTACTGACGGGTGCCTTTGGAATAATCCCTTTGATTCATTCAACTCAAACTATGTTATAAGAGTTATGGCTTTTTATTATTTTAAGGGAAAATTACCCACAAGTCCTTAGACACTCAAGGGCGGATGCCTGTAATGGGAACCAAACTTAGTATAGGGGATTAATTCAAAATTGAGGTAAACTGTAAGGACTTTTTAATTAAATTATAATTTAATCTTGAATGATAAAAGATGCGAAATAGTATCAATCTTTTGATAATCTATTTATGAAAGAGACTTTAAATTAAAAGGACAAGGAGAAGAAAATAATTAGATTTGAACTGTCATAGGGAGGAGGTTCATTAAATATAGATCTTTTATGTTCAGTGTATGTGGTGAATCATATTTTTTAACATGAATGGGAGATATGTAGGTTTAATTAATAATTTCTCCGACCTCATCTGGTGGGATTTGCCCTTCGTGTCCTGAGATGAATAAAAGATGACCCTCTCAAGTTTCGAAGAGCCGGGCGAAATGAAAATGATGTAACTGAGATGAGCTCATAGGCATTGACATTTAGATTGATATAGATACTCTTCATGAGGTACCTGATTTGGGGTTGAATGTAATTTTGCAGTTAATGATCCATATGTGATGAACGCATGGGCCAAAACTTACCCTGAGAACAAGCATGTGAAGTTCCTTGCTGATGGTTCAGCCAAATACAATGAAGCTCTGGGGCTGGATCTTGACCTTACAGAGAAAGGCCTCGGCAAACGCTCAAGGAGGTATGCCCTCCTGGTTGAGGATCTGAAGGTGAAGCTTTCAAATGTTGAGAATTCAGGAGAATTCGCTGTCTCCAGTGCTGAAGATATCATCAAAGCTCTTTGAGCCCCCTCCATATGCTTCTGCGTTCTGATGCTGTGTCTCTTTTGCCCCTCTTCTCTATAAGCATCTTTTGTGTGTGCTCGCTCCTCTCTGTGATATGACATATAGTATATGGAAATAATAAAGCGGATCTTTCTTTTAACTATTGGTGTCTCTGTTGAATGCATATGGAAATAATAAAGGGGCTCTATTTTATGACTATTGGTGTGTCTGTTGAATTCACTGGATATACCTGTTACTTTTTTTTGCCAGTGATATACCTGTTACATAAAGGTCATTTATAGGGTGTTTCTAAAGAGTATAGGATCAGAATCACAAGCAGGGTATGCAATTCATAAAACAGACGGCAGGATTAGAATCATCGTTGCAAAATAATCCTGCTATCAGAGTTGAATGATTGAAACTCTTAATTGTTTCTTATATGAAATATCATCTTCAGTTCGATGTGACCTATTCAAATAAACAAGGTTAGAAAACTCAAAGCAAAATGATCGGGGTTGGTAGGCTACAAATGTCAGTCATCAAAGATATCCAGCGTGTTTGATTTACCGATTGAGAGCACAATCGGACGATTCAGTGGGCTAATCGTGCTTGAACGGTATGTGCTTGAACAGTACTTTCTTCATTGTCAATGTTTGGTTGGACGATAACGTTTGAGAAAAAAGCCACGAAAAGTTCTGATTGCCATAAGCTCAAAATTGGAGCTTAAATTGCTTCTGAGAGGCAACTTGGTCTGGCTTTCTTCTAATTTATCGTTATCGGTGCTTGGAGAATGGAAAGAGAAGAATGAATGGTGCTCTGGTTCTCTAGTTTAGCTGTGGTGATGCTGCCAGAAACTAGATTATGGTCGTTAGAAAAACAAAATGGGGTCGGAAAACACGGGAGCTCGTCGGAGGTGGAGGAAAACAAAGATGAGATGGTAGTGTGTAGCTCCGACTGTGATGATGATGCTTGAGTGACGGTGTGAGCAAAAGAGGAAGGGTGATGGTGGTGTGTGGACATCGGAAGGGAGTGACGATGATGGGTCACCGGAATGGGGGTCGGAAAGTTGGAGTCCGACAACGAAGGAAGAAGGAGGTTTGTTGTGGAGTTTGAAGGTGGCAGTGGTAGTTGTTGATGAAGAAGATGGCGGTGAGGATGGAGAAAGGACGATGAGGGTAGGGCAGAAGAAAGGAAAGAAGACGATGAAGGTGATTAATGGTGGTCAAGTGGCGCAACGAAGACGAAGACTCTGGTGGTTTTATGAGGAAAAAAATATGCTGACAGATAAAAAATGATAGAGGGGAAATAACTATAAAATGGGGGGAAAATTAACTTTATCAAAAATTTTAAGTTTATATAATTTCTAATTTATTTATATTTTTATTATGTATCTTACTATTATCAAATTTCTAAAGTTAATTTTTGAAAAAATTATGAAAAAATTCCTCCGTATGTAGATATCTTCTCAGGTCCCATTTGGCAATTAAGTAGTTAATGAGATTTTTTTTCAAAATTCTCCCTTCATTTTTTCATTTTTCATAATTTTTACAATTTTTTTTCTTAAATAATACAAAAGTCGCTTATGCAAAAACCAAACCAAACATCTTTCATTTTTACATAAGTCACTTATCCAATAGCCAATCCAAATATTTATCATTTTACCCAATCTTACTTCTTTCCAATCTTAAAATTCCATAAGTCAAAATAAAAATAAGTTACTTATCCAACGCCAATCCAAACACACCCATTATATTCATTGACGGTGACGATTCGCTCCTTTGACATGTAGGGCCTGTTGCAGTTGCTGGTTGTCCTTGTCCAAGAAGCATGTTCGGATTAGCTTATTTTTGGAAAATAAAAGCATGTGTGTTTGAGCTTATAAAAACTTATAAGTTGCTTTTTACGTAAATCGAGACACAACTCCTCTCACATACTTACTCCGTATACCGTAAATCACTATTAAAAAGCAACTTATAAGCAATCGAATCGCTCAACCAAACATACCCTAAAGTTTTTTTCACATAAGTTGAGATAAAACTCCTCTCACATATTTAACTTGTGTACCGAAAATCACGATTTAAAAGCATTTATAAGTCAAAAATAAATTATCCAAAAAACACGCAAAATATCACAAGCAGTACATAACGCATTAGTTATCCGCTCTTACTTAGGTCGGAGAAGGGCAGTCATTTTATTGAAAAAATGGCCACCCGCATCTATATATTTTTTTCAATTTTCTGATAGAATAGAATAATATTTGACATAAAATATTAATTAATTTTTTAATCTAATCAAATTAAATAAATATATCTTACATTAAAAATCAAAGGAGTAAGTAAATAATTATTGCTTCCTTCCAAGTTGTAAGGCAACAAATATTAGTAGCAAGAATTTCATGGCACATGTGAATACAATCTTTAGTTACTTAAATTTACCTTTATTTAAGTTTAGTCCCTTTAAGTTTCAAATTATAGATGGGAAAATTGTGAAAAAATCTCTCATTGGCAACTTATTTGTCAAATAGGACCTTCACGTGCAGATTATTTTCCCTGTGTGCAAAATTCTTCCCTATGTGTGAAAAAATCTTCCCTACGTGTGCAAGAAATCTTCCCTTTGTGTGCAAGAAATCTTCCCTCTGTGTACAAATATCTTCCCAGGTCTCATTTAACAAATAAATTGCCAATGAGGTCAATTTTAGCAATTCTCCCATTATAGATCCCTCAAGTTTCATTGCAGCAAAATTATTCATTCTTATAACTTAATAAAAACCTAAAAAATTTTGTTTATTGAGGATCAAACTCAAAATGAAGGTAAAGTTGAAGAAAGGAAGATTATATTAACCCATATATGCATCTTCCTTGTACTCCCTAGTCTCAAAATATATTATATATAGTTCTTAATATAAATGCTAGTTGATTTTTTTTAAAGAGATTGAGAAAGTAAAATAAATTACTTAATTATAGCATATGTTATGTACTATTTAATTATTTTAGCATATTAGTTTATAAGTCAGACAAATTAATTTAGAAAAAAGTCATAAATATAAGGGCTAAGGTGCTTAAATAACCTTCAACCTTTTTGAAAAGTGCAAAAATAACCATAAATTATTTTTTGGAGTAAAAGTAATCATAAACATTATAAAAGAGAGCAAAAGTAACCACGTTAATATGAGTTTTTTAATGAAATGTTAAGGTGCTAAGATAGTCATTAACTTATACCAAAAACGCAAAAGTAACTATAATTTTTTTTAGATGCAAAAGTAACTAGAAAGTGACTTCTTGAATATTAACTCATAAGTTTTTTTTTAAAATTTTATATTATGAGTGTTTTATCAATTTGGGGATTAAAATGACAAAACTTATGAATTAATATTCAAGAAGTTGCCTTTTTTTTTTAATTATGGTGAGAATGACAAAACAAAATAAAATTGTCACCCTAACTTTAAAAGCTAAAATTCTTAACATAAATCACTAGCTCTAAAAGTACCATCATCGCTAATGTTGAAGCAATCCCATAATCAATGATGAGGAGATTTTAAGGTAGGATATCTGAGAGAAAAACTAAAATCCCCAATGATCGCATATGCATATGGTAGGGTTGGATGACAAGTGGATTTTAATTATGAGATGACCAAGAGTGATGTGGATTTTTCCAACCCTACCATATGCATATGGGATCTTTCATTGCCCTAGTTTTCCTCTCAAATATCTTCCCTTAGAATTCTTTTATCTTTGGTTATGTGATTGCTTCAACATTAGTAATGGCAGTAAGTTTAAGGCCAGTGATTCGTGTTGGGGATTTTAGCTTTTGGAGTTTGGGTGACAAGTTTCTTCCGCTTCTTCATTCTCTCCAAATTAAAAAAATAGATGACTTCTTGAATATTAATTTATAAGTTTTACTTTTACTTTTGTCATTTTAATTCCCAAATTGATAAAATACTCATAACACAAAAGCCAAAAAAAAAAAGAATTAATGTTCAAGACGTCACTTTTTAGTTACTTTTATATCCAAAAAAAGTTTATAGTTACTTTTGTAATTTTAGTATTAGTTAATGGTCATTTTAACACCTTAACATTTCATTAAAAAGTTCACATTAACTGACATTAACGTCATGATTACTTTTACCCTCTTTTATAATGTTTATAGTTATTTTTGCTCTAAAAAGCAGTTTTTGGTTAATTTTGCACTTTTTAGAAAAGTTAAAGGTTATTTAAACACCTTAACCCTAAATATAAATACTTTAATATAACTAATTTAACTTCTTTAACATTTCAAACAAAAGTCAACTAGTTCTCATAAAGACAGGAAGGTGTTGTTTTTTTAAAGCTTTTGTTAGTCTCAATATTTGTGATAATTTTGTGGTTCTATTGATTGGTTGGCCAGTTCTTGAAACCATATTCTAAGTCAGGCCAAGAAAAGGAAAACATATTCTAAGGTAGATTGTAGTAGTTAATGTGGGTGTTTGGTTTGCCGATTGGGCCCTCAATCGGGCAATTCAGTGAGGTAATCGGACTTCAACAGTGTTTTGTCCATTTTACTCTGTTTGGTTTGGCGATAGCGTTTGAGAAAAAAAAAAGCCAAAAGCTACGAATAGCATAAGCGTTAAAATGGAGCTTATTTTTACTTGTGAATTAGCCTATTTGATTGTTAGTGGGCATTAATTGCATTTTAAATATTTGTTCTACCCTACTAGCCCACTTCTCTCTCTCTCTCTCACAATAATTCTATCGTCTTCTCTTTTTCGTAAAGCACAATTCAAATAGCTCCAAGCTTGCTTTTTTCTCCAAGTTTCAATGAAGAAATCCTCAAGATTTGCCTTTCAAATCTGACCCTAAAAACTCAGCATCTCTATATTATGCAAAAATCTCGATCTCAGTGTCGGCGGTCACGGTCTATAAACTAAAGAGCCCCGTCTGTAAACTACGCTGTCACAGTCTTAGTGTCTACCTCTCGTTTTTCTCTTGCATTGACGATCCCAGTGTAGGCGACGCGGCGTTGAGTTTGACAGCGTTGAAGTTTAACGATGTTGAAGATCTGTACAGACAATAGCTTGTGAGCTTCGCTAGCATTGAAGGCTCCAGCTCCGGTTGAAGGTCGTCATCGATTTGCTCAGTCGCATGTCTCTCATTGGCTGGTAAGTTGGATAACTTAACTTCGCTAAGGTCTCTCCCTTTATCTAAGGTTTCGTAGGCGTTGGTTGTATTTGGACCCATTTCAATGAACCACATTTCCTTTGCTCTGTCGTGGTTAATTTTGATCTGTTCAGTTTGCGTAGGCGTTGGTTGCTATGTTTTAAGTAAGTTTGCAGACGTAGATCTTAGTATGTGATTGTTTTTAATTTTAGGTAATTGCTCTGTGTGGGTTGCTCTATTTTAAGTGTGTATATTCCTCTTTTTGTAGCATATTTGAAGTCGTGCTCCTTCTGGTTCTCTCTTAATGTAACTCTATTTCTATGGTCCAGATGATTCTGGCATCATTTGGCTTTGTCTCTAATGACTGGGGAAATGGATTAGAGGCGCTTAGGTAGATCATGGAAGTAGACAAAGCTATAGGGTCACCCTTTACTATTGCATCTTATCACACTTTTGATTTTCTCTTTGCTTTTTGTTTTTTCTGAGTAATATAGGTTATACTGATAGGGTTTGCGGTGTCAGCTATTTGGTGATTGCATACTTTGGTTTTTTTTTGCCATTTGGGATTGGGAGCGTGTATTTGCAGATGAAACATGATTTTGTTCCAAGGAATATGAATATTGAATATTCCTGCAACCGATTGGAAACCATGAATTAGCGTAAGACTCAAAATTCTAATCAAAAAATTAAAAAACATTAATTACTTGGGAAATGATGTTTCTGAATGAAAGTCATAGTCATAAAACATGTTGACTCACTTAATTAATACGACACTCATGTCATGTAACACTTACACACATTGCCACTGATTCAAGCGGGGGAGAATTTAAGAGAGAGTTATAGAAATAGAGGGAAAGCAAGGATATGAGTTCAACTTCAATCACTACAAATTATATTAATCACCCCAAATATCTCAATACAAGGACCGCCAGTAGGTCGCTATTTAGAAAAGCAAGAAGGAAACAAACATTCAACGTATTGTAAAATGACATTATTATAGAAAGAAATGATGTTTTTAAAATACAAAATAATTAAAAACATCATTTCTTTCTATAATAGAGTTTCTTATATTTCCTATGATATCATCGATTCCCTCGTTCAAAATCATTTTATAGGAAATTGAACATTACGCTTTTCAGTCCCTGTAGCTATTTTGGTTATGTTTGTCTATTATCTCTGTGAAAAGAAAGATTTGTATGTGAAGAGCATGCAAAGAACTGTTATTTGGTGTGTATATGTTGAGCATCTATATATGTAGGCATGTATATGTTGTCATAATCTTACATTTCTTGGGTCTGATTTCCATTGTATACATGTGTATTTATGATTTGTGTTATGTCTGGTGTGTGTTATATATGACATTTTTAGTATAGAAACGTGGACATAAAAACTGTATGGGATTTACAGTCAACAGAGATATTTATCAACACATGCGTAGAACAAATATACAAAAAAGAACGCAGAGGGCAGTCATTCACACCAAAAGCATGACAAAATATTATTTCCACTTTCAATGAGAAGACTGGGAAATAATATGGGAAGAAACAATTAAAGAATAGATTGGATATCTTAAAGAAAGATCTGAAAACTTGGGATGCTTTAATCAAAGAGACCAGTGTCGGCAGAGACCCTGTTACGAACAATGTCGTTGCATCGGACGAGTGGTGGTCGGAGAAATTACAGGTAAAAAATTGTCAGTGCAACTTACAAGTTTCATTAGTTTGCGTTTTTTTATGTAATTCATTTAGATATTTGTTTTGATTCCTTTTACTTGTATGCATGCAGGAGAAACCCTCATATAGGAAGTTTAGGTACTTATACCTAAAGCATGAAAGGGAGTTAAAAATAATATTCAAGGATGGTATGCTGACGGGAGACCACATTTTCTCAACCTCTCACACATAACCACAGACAAATGAGGAAGAAGAGGATGACATTTACAGACCACGATAGATGAAAAGGAAGGCTATGGGGATAGCGAGGATAAGCATTTCGGCGCTAACTCTACAATTAGTATAGGGGTGACAGAGGAAATGGCAAGCGTTGGATTAACACCATTAGGCACTGGTCGCAGTGCATCTTGAAGTGAACAGAAAAGGAAGAGAGGTGAAGGGTCTAGTAAAAGCAAAAAACAGAAATTTCCGGCAGCAAAGCAAATAGCTGATGCTGTCAATGTCATTGCTAATATTTATGTGGATAGAGCTGCGGCCTTAATGGCTATACATAATTTCATTAGAAGAAATTCCCAGACTGTCTGTGCCACAATAGCTATTCATAATTTCATTAGAAGAAATTTCCAAATTGATGTGAACTTTAGGGATACAGAAAATGAGAATAATATAGTTAATACAGATAGTATTCAAGATCAAGAGCCATCGTTGACAAATGATGTTCGAACATATTCAACCCAAATGAATCATGTCCGTAACACCATCAGGGACCAAATTATACGAGACCTTTGATGTTATTAGTTCTGTTATATTGTACTTTATAAAAAACTTTAAGTTTGTATACTTCTTAATTTATTCGCATTAGAAGAAATTGTAATTTTATTATTTATTTTACTATTGCCAATATAGTTAATTATAATTTCTAATTTCAAAATATTTAATTGTAATATGGTTTTTTGCTAATATACATGAAACTAAGGCAGATTCATCTGATAAGGAAAGGTTTTATGCCTCTGGCCGTGTCTTTTCCGGTAAGGTCTCTATGGTATGTTTGGATCAAATTATATGCCCGGAGAAAAGAAAGATTTGTATGTGAAGAGTGTGCAAAGAACTGTTATCTGGATGGGTAAGCAGCAGGAAACTTTTGAATATGTGCCTTATGCTAACACTATCGCCATGGTACGTTTGGATCAATTTATCACCAAGAATGCCACTTTAAAAAATGAGAATGAGGTGGAAACGGTTGTTTTGATATGTGCCTTTTGCATTACTTTGTCATGATGGTCATAACTCTTAAGCATTTTATTTAGAATTTTACCATTGACAAATTTTTAAAGTTAATTTTTGGAAAAATTGTGAAAAAATCCTTTCGTGTGCAGATATCTTCCCTTCATTTTTCCTTCATTTTTTCATTTTTCATGGCACTAACTGAAATGAAAAGTCGTTTTCACAATTCTCTCTTCATTTTTTTATTTTTCATAATTTTTAAAAATGTTTTCTCTTAAATAACGCAAAAGCCACTTATACAAAAGGCAAACCAAACACCCTTTACTTTTACAAAAGCACTTATCTAATCGTCAATCGAAACATTCATCATTTTACCCAATTTACTTTTTCCCAATCTTAAGATTCCATAAGTCAAAGTAAAAATAAGTCACTTATCCAATTGTCAATCCAAATACATCCAATAACAATCATCTAGTTGTACCAAATCCATTTGCTTGTTATTGAGAAAACGGCATCAATGTCCCAATTAAAAGAAGTAATATCATAAAAGCCTCATAACTTGTCAATGACAAGTGAAAGAGCAATTATTAACAAGTGGAGGAGTTACCGTTAACAAGTTTTAGGACTTTTCTAATATTATTTTCCCTAATTGAAACCTTAATGTCATTTTCCCTTTATTAATTTCATAAAAAAAGTTTTAAGTGAGTTTTCACACACAAACTTTTGCGGCTTCATAAATCTAAACCTAGCTAAAAGGTTAATCCTCTGTCGTAGTTTTATAATTAGGGTGTAACCCCCCATTTCTATCAAGGTTGAGATTTAGTTCATAAACACCTGATAATGTCGAATTAGAAACCGTAAATGATTTGTGACTTATTAAAATATCTTTTGCCCAAAAACATGATTTTAAAAAAATTTTGAAAAACCTGTTCAACAATGGTCTCATATTCAACATTTGAATACATAAATGACCTGTACAGTATGATGTCATTTATAAATATCAGAGTACACAGTAAATTTCTAACACACTCGGGTTCTATTAATCTAATAAGGGTTTTATAAGGTATACATGCCCATAATCAGTTTTCCCTTACCTAGGGGATTACACAAAATTATCCATATACAATTATTTCCCCAACAAAATATCCAAAATATAGAAGTATGATAACCAATTTATCCAAAATAAAACTCCTTGCTCGGAGCTTCATCCATTCTTCATCACCCGCTTTCCTTTAGATCCTTCGACCCTGTCTAAAAATTTGTTTTTAGGAGAGTGAGATTCTAAGGAATCCCTGTAGTGTCAATTCACTTTTAGTATACACAACAATAAGGCATGAAAGCAAATCATCACACACACAGCAACTACAACGGCAGTTACAACGGAAAGGGCAGGTATGACTTATGTCACCCTTACGTTTGCTCATGCTAAAGTGCTTAGCTGTATTGCACATTCACATAATCATATCACATATATCACCGTAGTTGGGATCCATATAAAATATTTCACGTACACATAGCCACACTGACCAGATACTCTAATAAGGAATCCACGATTCCACAACACAACCCTGACAATTACAACGACAGATACAATGGTTGGGGTAGGTGTGATAAACATCACCCCCTACGACTGCTCACGCTGTAATGCACTACGGGTGATGACACATTCACAAGATCACAATGGCCTTATACCAAAAATTTTCATAACAAAACAATGATAAGTCATGCATACCAAGCATTATACACAACATGAGAGAAAATTCACTACCTTGGTCCTTCCGAGCATGCTCTGGCACCGATCTCTCCTGAGTAGGGCAAATGTCAAATTCTATCATTCATAATTAGTGATGAAGTGTTATTCTCTATTCCAATATTTAAATGACTTCAAATCACTTACATTGGTTATCATTTATGTTCTTTAAGAAGTTACAAATGCCTCTAACAAAAGCCCTAAAGAGTTGGAAGAACTATCCCAAAGATCCCCTTTTGGAAGCACAAGAACAGAATTTTCACTATTGCACTCGAGTGAAGAAGCCCTCACTCGAGTGATGATGAACTTGCACTCGAGTCCTGAAAGCAACACTCAAGTGATAGCCAAACGCTCACCCGGGTCCTAGGAAGTGAGGTGGAGAAAGTGTTGACTCGAGAGCATAAAGGAATGACAGAAACCAGAAATGCTTGCTGGACTCGAGCATAAACCAAATCACTCTAGTGATAGCCTAAAGCTCACCCGAGTCACACAAAGTGAGGTTCAGGAAGTGCTCACCTGAGAACACAAGAAATTTTCAGGTGGGAACATCACTAGAGTATGAACCATGGAACTCGAGTGATGACTTAACGCCCGTGAGTGCTAAGACATACTTTTGAGAAATTGGCTGTGAGTGACAACCCGAGATGAGAGTTCACAGTGTCAGATACACCTTTACTCGAGTGGGACGAGGCTCACCTGAGTGATAACCTATGACACTAGCAAGTGAGATAACACTTTTGGATTTTGAACATGGAAGCACAATAGAAACACTGAAGGAAAAACAAAAATATCATGCTTTACTCGAGTGAGACCCCATGTCACGCGAGTGTGCCATATCAGAACCCATAAAACACAGAAAAATTGACAGCGCTTCCAGATTTTACCTAAGTGCTTCCAATGATCTCAAAACCTCAACCAAAGCTATACCCACATAATTTCACCCAAGGAATCACATGGGAGCATCAAATTTACCAAATTCCTATTCTATTATTATGCTTTGGTTTTAGGCAACTTCTAACACCAAAATCCAAAAAAATCACCAAATTTAACATTTCAACTTCAAACCAAACTATCTATCCAAAACACATACTAAAACACCCATTTCCATACTAACAACATGCCAAATACCCAATAACTCTAATTTTTGAAATTAAGTCCAAAATTTCAGAAATTCCAAATTTGATCATCTGGCACAAAACATAGATAGAAATGTTTGTTTCACTTACCTCAACTTTTCTAAAGAGGTTCCTTGATTCTCAAATCTCTAAATTTCCTTGAGGGCACAAACCAACATCAATGGACAATCTATAACCACCAAAATGAAGCCCTCAATCCAAGGAACAAGATTAATGAAGTGAGTTTTGGTATTAGAAGTCATTCTTCTTACCTTTTTCAAGCTTTTCTTCTTCCTTGCTTCTTCAACAATGGCCGCTGGTTTTGGAGAGAGAGAATGAGAGAGAAGAGTGAAGAAGATAAAGAAAATGATGATACTCCCCCCATACCATGTTCAGCGAAAAAGGAGGGAAGAAGAGAGAGAGAGAAATCATATAAAATGCCATTTGACTTTTTCAAGCTCTCTCTCTTCATGCTAATTTGCCACTTGTCACCATTTAATTGGCTCTCATAAAATAAGTAACTAATTTAGTTACTATAACCATTCCATTAGCTATTTAGTCACACATCTCATTTCTCCTTAGTTAGTAATTAATTTCCTCATTAATTACTAACCAATTAACCGACAATTTTTCATTCTTTCAAATTTTCCCATTATGGCACATTAATTAAAATTGCCACTAACACATAATAATTTAATCTTAAATTCACAAATCATTCTCAATAATTGTCATTAGGCCTTAATCACTTGTCACCATTTAATTGGCTCTCATAAAATAAGTAACTAATTTAATTACTCTAACTACTCCATTAGCCATTTAGTCACACATCTCATTTCTCCTTAGTTAGTAATTAATTTTCTCATTAATCACTGACCAATTAACTGACAATTTTTCATCCTTTAAAATTTTCTCCAATTATGACACATTAATTAAAATTTCCACATAACACATAATAATTTAATCTTAAATTTACAAATCATTCTCAATAATTGTCATTAGCCCTTAATCAAAATTTGGGGCATTACATAGGGCATACTTAATAGTCCCTCCGGTTCTAAATATAAGACAGAGTTATTTTTTTAGAGATATTAAAAAAGCTAACTAAATTACTTTAAAATATTTATATTTATCATTTTTTTCTTCAAACTCTTTTGCTTAACTTATAAACTGATATATAATCTAAAGATACATAACATATAATATTATTAAATAATTTAGTTTTTTTAATCTCTAACAAAAAAATCAACTCTATCTTATATTTAGGACAAGAGGGAATACTTTTCATTCGAATCATAGAAAGGCTTTTCCAATCAAAACACAGCATGTATTTTTTAAAGGGCACAAGTAATTTTGAAATATTTTAGTTGGAAAACTCAATAACAATAAATTAAATGTGATTTGGGGATTTCCAAGTATAACCCTTAAACCTTCCTTCATGTACTCGATCTGATTTGTAGTGCGGAGCGCAGATTCAAGGCAAATTTACTTATATACTGCATATAGTAAAATAAATTACTGAAATCCTATATAATGAAAAATATTTACTAAAATGCTATACTAAAAATTTTTCTTAGGAAGAATGACTTTAAAATTGTGAAGAAATCTTTTTTAGGAAGAACAATTTCGCCTTCTTTCCTACATCTCTTCTTGTCACATCAATCTTCAAATCTGACATTTATTTATTTATTTATTTAATAAAAAGCTTGAAATTGTTCTTCACAAGAACCTTTTTTTTTTTTGTTGCCTTTCATCTTCTCTCTCCCTAGAGTGTTTAAAAGTGTCTTGGTTTCAGTTGTCCCACCCCGGTCCCAAATATTTTCGGATTAGAATGTCCTAGTTCCGTCTGGGACTGGGATCGAGAAGTCCCAATAATAAGTGAGTTGTTGTCAGTTCTTATTCTATAATTTTTCATTATATACTCTTCAGTTGTCACTTAAACTTGTTGATAATTAACTTTCTTGGGGTCTCATTGTAACTATCCTTTGGGGGGGAGGGGTAGAGGGAGAGGGAGGGGTAGAAGTGAAAAATGAGAAATATATAAAGTAAAGAAGAGATAGGGATGTTCAAACTCAAGACTGGAACCGGAAGACCTTGATCCCCGCTCCTGCTCCTGTCCTGATCCTGGTAGTACGGGGATGGGACCGAGAAACCCTGACTTATTTTTTTAAAAAAAAATAAATCCAAAAAATATCAGATTTATTAGGAATCAAGGTAATTATGTTATAAAAAAGCATGCAAAAAAATAATAGACACAACAATTAATGTGGAAAAACTTTTCATTCAATATGAGTGAGAATAAACGAAGAATATAGGGTTGGGTAAAAAAAAATAAAAGGATAATTTAATTTATAGAGTAAAAATTAAAAAAAAAATGGGACCAAAACAAGAATAGGGATCTCAAAGGTGAGACCGGATCTTGGTCCCTGTCCCAGACGGGACCGGGACATTCTGATCCCAAAATATATGGGATGACCGGGACTATGATACTTTGGACACTGCTAAAGAGAGAGAAAATGAAAGGCACCAAAAGGAAAAGCATTCTTCGCAAAAGCAATTTCAAGGTTTTTATTAAAAAATTAAATAAACGTCAAATTTGAAGGGTGATATGATGGGAGAGACGTGGGGAAGAATGCAAAATAATTCATTGCAAAAACAATTTTTTTCTCAAGTTTAAGGTCATTCTTCTTCGTAAGAATAATTTTAAGTACAGTATTTTATTAAATATTTTTTATCCTATAGGATATTAGTAATTTATTTTACTGTAGGTAGTATATAAGTAAGTTTACCCAGATTCAGACAAAAGTTCCAACGGTTCAATGATTTGAATTTTTCTTTCCTTTTTATTTCATTTTGAGCATTAATATTAATATATTTAATAAATACTACCAACGTGTTATCCTGTATCTTGGACAACAACGTGTTATCCTTTATCTTGGACAATAAAAGACGTTGGCCCAATGCAAGAACATTTTGTTTTTGATATTGTCCTCTTCCAATCTTCCTTCTCATTTGAACTTCGTTAAATTTTGTGGCGTTGTTTCCTCGTCATTTGTTTGTGTCTCTACTTTCCAGCATTGTTGTATGCAAGGTTCATGAGCTCGGACCGGATACTAAATCAGTCGGGATATTAGGTTAAAGGTCAGTGGGTTAGATCGGGACTGAATTAGAGTTAACCTGGGGTCAAATCAATGAAAAATTGAAGATTTCATGCTTATTAATATAAAATACTAAAGAAAATTAAAAAAAAGTGAACCGAAATGGATGCTGGATCTGATTGATTTACTAACCGGATCGAGGGTTTCCTAGCTGTACCAACAGGTCCGATTTGGGTTCAAGAACATTGGTTGTATGTTTCCAACTCAAACTCTCCAAGCAACACTTTTGTTTGTTCACAGGTTTTTATAAGTGATTTTATGATGTTTGAGATAAATATGTATGAGAAATTTTGTTTTGACTTGCAAAAAAAAAAAAAATCTAAAAACACACTTTTCTGTGCTTTCCAAACAATCAATAAGTCCATGGGGTGATACTTGAAATTGCTCCCATAACCTCCCTCACCGCCCCCCCCCTTTGTGTTTTTACCAACTTAATTAAACCCAGACCGATTAATGAACTGGTCGGAGTATTGGCTCAAGGGTCAGTGGGTTATATCGGAGTCAAATCGGGATCAAACCTGTGAGAAATGAAATATTTTAGGCTTATAATATGAAATTCTAAAGGAAAAAATTTTTTAAAAAAATATTTAAAAAAAATTGACCCGGACCGGTTTAGTACCCAGGTCGCCAGTTTCCGGTCCGGTTCAGTCGGTCCGGTCCAGGTCAGATAACCTGGGTTTTTATTTTTTAGTCATTAATTCATCTACCATAGATTGTTTAGTTTTTTTTTTTTTTTTGCATTCTTTATAGGTTGAAAATAATATAGTTTATATAAGCAGTCCTAATTTCTTGGCAATATATATATATATATATATATATAAAAGCAGTCCTAACTTTATGAGCACATGTTTATATTTACTATTTAGGACTCAAACTCTCCATGTAATTTTCATGATGACTTTGTAACATTGAATGATATTTTTTAATTAAAAATTCCCATAAAGATAACGTAAAAATTTGAAAATATTTATGACGTCTTAACATCTGGATTCCCTTTCCATGCGCAACGATTATTTCGACACCATATTTGGTTCGTACAAAAAAAAATCATTTTTGTAAAGAATAATGGGTATGTTTGGTTGAGCGATTCGATTGCTTATAAGTTGCTTTTTAATAGTGATTTACGGTATACGAAGTAAGTATATGAGAGGAGTTGTGTCTCGATTTACGTAAAAAGCAACTTATAAGTTTTTATAAGTTGAAACAAACGTGCTTAATATGTTTAGCATTTGCTATATTTTTTTAGTAGAGTTAGCTAATGTAATTATTTTATTTTTCATTTGTTCATCAGATATCAACAAATTCATTTTTCTAATGTTGTTATAATACCCACATACCGTTAATCCTAATGCAAAAAACAATTTATTGTTGTCGAAATTTCAGTTTAGCAGCAGAATTTGTTCCCTCACTAATTCTTTAAGGTAAGTTCTTATCAAGAATTATAGAAACAGACTCTTATAAGAAAGTTGGCCACGAGAGAAAAAAAAACATGTTGGATGGTCTTGGGAGTATATATGTTCAACAAAGGATTTGAATTTCTTCCTCTATCAGTCTTGTAGTAATTTATTTTTCATATAATTATTAGGAGATTGTTGTAATATGAAAAAAAAAATCACATTATAGTTTGAGAAAATAGGTGAAAAGTTCTTATTTAAAAATTTTATTAGTCAAAATAATCTGAATTCAAGTATCAATATTTTCTGTGTATAAAATTCCCATGTGTATAAAAGATATTAGGTACTTCTAACCCATAAATCTTTTTACTATCAAGTATTTAAGAACTATGAAGAATAAATTCAAGAAACATAAGATATAATTTATTCTTGAAAATTTAAAAACAATTTCAATTTTATAAAAAAAAATTAATGATCACTATCAATTATTATCAGTAAATCAACATAATTTATAAAAGCTCATACTGTTTACAATACATAAGTCAAGAATAATTCATCGGTCATAATATCTACATCTATCTATCTAGTACTAGCATTATATTTATAAGTAATTTTTTCTCTAATGAGAATAATCCTTTTTATAAGAAACTTTTTTTTTGTCAGAAAATATAAGTTTTTTTTTTCTATTTTATCTTTATTAAATACTCATTCTTTCTCACATCTTATATTCATTATTTCTGATACTATTTATTTATTATTTTCTATATTCTTTTCATAAATAGGGATATATATAAAAAAATATGATATTTTTAACACATTTATTACTTTTAAACATGTTGATTCTGTGTAGGAGAAAGTTGCTCGGAGGGACTAAAGGCTTATTTGATTCAGTATTTTCGTAAAAGATAAATCCTTATTACGTAAGTCGAGATAAAACTCCTTTCACATACTTATCTCGTATACCGTAAATCACGATTTATAAATATTTATTATCTAAAAATAAACTATTTCAAACAAATACTAGTTCGTTACCTGTTATATTTGTCTCTCTCATTGAATTTACAGTTGGAAAGGAGGAGGCTGGAGGATATAGCTGGAGCCTGGAGGTGCCGTTTGAAGGAGGGACCCATCCGTGTAATTCAAATTTTTTTGTTTCTGTTGGATTTGAAATTTATTGAGAGGGACGAAAAGTTGCAACGACTCTCACATCTCTTACCCGCACTACTTCCTAAATTCAACTCTCTCTCACTACTTCTCACAGTATTTTTCTACTTCCATATTTCTTGAAAATAGCGGAGTGACCTATTTCCTTTCAAATAAAAAACACAAATTAATATTTGCAGTGCCCTTTAATATGCCCAGAGACCAGGATCCTTGCACTGTCGTCTTCTTTCTTTATTCCCTTTTTTCACTTCTAAGTTCGAAGTTTTAACTGGAGCTAGCTTGAGGACTCGGTGAGTGAGTCATACCCTACTGACAAATTTTAAGATGAGTGCTTCAAAGTTCATTAAATGCGTTACAGTTGGAGATGGAGCTGTCGGCAAGACCTGCATGCTCATCTGCTATACCAGCAACAAGTTCCCCACTGTAAGTCTCTTCAATTCTTGAACCCCATCTCTCAGAATTTCTTCTTTATTTTTTCCTTTTGTGAATTTCGGCTTATTCTCTTTATACGATGTTCATCAAAATACAGAAAAGAAACGGGGCATTTATCCGTGCATAATATCTGGGTTTAATCTTAATTTCTCCTGTTCCATATCTTAGATGTCTGATATGTATGTGTTTCGATCAGTTTAAGATTCACTGTTCTGTTTCTTCCTTATTTTGGTGAAATCTGGCGTATCAGGACTATATACCCACAGTATTCGATAACTTTAGTGCCAACGTAGCTGTGGATGGGAACATTGTCAATTTAGGACTCTGGGACACAGCAGGTACTAGGATTCTTCTTTCTCTAACTACCTCTGCAATTTGGTTTGTCTCTTTTCTCTTCTCTCTTGATACAGTTGTGATTATGTTTTTTGAAGGTCAGGAAGATTACAGCAGGCTGAGACCTCTGAGCTACAGAGGTGCAGACATTTTTGTGTTGGCATTCTCGTTGATCAGCAGAGCCAGCTACGAAAATGTTCTTAAGAAGGTATAATCTTTTTAAGTCAAAGCCTTACTTTGCGTGGGGTTTGAATCCTTTGTTATGATCTACAATTAGTAACAAAAGTGGAGTCCTTGAGAAATTTTGAGAATCCCAATCCCTCTGCTTCTTCCTCGTTTTACATTTTTTTCTGTTGTTCCAAGTTTTTACAAAGTGGGTATTACTATTTTATTCGTAGTACTCTTAAGGAACAACCTCACTGCAGTGATTCATTTCAAATTTCCTTCTATTTTTCTTCAGTGGATGCCAGAACTGCGAAGATTTGCACCCAATGTTCCAATTGTTCTTGTTGGCACAAAGTTAGGTAAGCAGCATACAGAACATTTTGTGATTTTGTTATACTTATAACTCTATCTGCACTGAGGGAATAGTTAAATGACATCAAGAACTTGGTATGCATTTCAGATCTTCGTGAGGACAGAGGATTTTTGGCTGATCACATGGGAGCTAACGTTATAACATCTAGCGAGGTTTATATTCTTTATATTTTCTTTGTTTAATGAATGATGATCATGAAACACTTTTGGAATGGAAGGAGCTCATTCACTGGTCATCATTTATTGCCAACAGGGGGAAGAACTGAGGAAACAAATAGGCGCAGCAGCTTATATCGAGTGCAGTTCAAAGACTCAACAGGTTTGGGAATTTAGATATCACATGGAATATCTGTTGATTTGTAATTTGTATGTGCAGTATATTATGACAGAAAGCTCTTGATAATGATGTCTTTTCCTGGTTCAGAATGTCAAAGCAGTGTTTGATACTGCAATTAAGGTTGTTCTCCAACCTCCTAGGAGACAGGAAATGGAAAGGAAGAAAAGACATAGAAGGTCTGGCTGCTCATTTGCGTAAGTTCCTGACTTAAAAGCATTGCTTTTAGCATCTATACTTTGAAAACCTCAAACTCTATCAGTGACAGGTCTCGTGATTTGCACTGGTTAGCAAATTTATGAACTTTTTATCTGCAAAATGCAAATTCCCATGGCTTTTCAGTGTTTTAGAACTTTCTATTCCCCATACGCATGAAGTTTTGAAGAGAAATGCTAACAGGGTGTGTCTTTTGCTAATTGACAGAAGTATTGTGTGCGGAAGATGTGCAGCTTATTAATACACATCAAAAGCATCATTACCAGCTTTGCTACTTCTAATATGGAAGTTCCCTTGCAAAAAATCCATCAAGGTTTCCTGACATTTAAATTACACGTTTAAATGTATCCTTATGAGGCTGTATTGTAGCTGCTGTAAGATGATAGTATATCTGGTTGTCCATTCATTTCAGACTTATTGGTGGAGGGAATTATTCATTCTCTTGTTTATGATTATTTACTCAGCATTGTATGTTCACAAATACGTTTAACTAAGAAAGCCTTTTATTTGTTTCATTTGATATAGTGATGGCTCATTTGCTTTCCACTTTTATCAGTAAAGATCTGTAGACAGGTTCCCCAAGCCAATTTAATTTAAGGAGTCTATTTAGAGGAATCACTTTTTTACCGACATATTGACATTTCTTTAAAGATATGTCAATTATATCATGTGAGTTTCACAAGTATTTGCATACATGCGACGAACTGTAATGAAGTTCACTAGGATTGAACAAACTGTTGAGGGTTTGTTTTCTGTATTAGTCTTGTTCTTGTATTTCAATGCTTGGAATGAATGTTTTCTCTTGTTTTCCACCTTCCATGCCCAAGATTTTCTGTTTCTCATGAAACAAAAACGAAGGGACATAAATGGCAGGACAGAACCAAAACGCTCCTATGAAGTAGGTGGTGGCGTGGTGCATGCAGAGAGTATTAGTACAAGTGGTCCTTTGTCTTTCCAATCAAGAGTGGTTGGATTGTGGGGAAGATACCGATTCGTCTCAAGAAATGTCAAGAGTTGAAAAATAATTGGTAAAAAAAATCATATTAAGAGATTTACTTCTAATTAGACCTGATAATATTGAATGTCAGATAATTATATTGCGTGTGTGTGTTTGATGTACAAAAGTAGTGGTCCTATGTTGATGATGTAGAAAGGAACACGAGAGATGTAAAGGAAGAGCCACTGAGATCTTAGTTGGGGGGAGTCATTGCAGAGGGCAGGAGGGACGTGGGGTTGCATGAGCCATTACTTTCCAGATGAAATGAAATGATCCTTCCACCTTCATTTTGTGAATGCTGCTATCCAATTTTAAGATGTAGCATGCCCCTTTTGAACATTAATTATGTCATTTTCTTTTGAACTGCTCCGTCCTATCCCTTTTTATATATAGGAATAATATCTCTCTTAGGGACGGTACTTAATATAAGAAACAAATCTCTTTTGTCTAAAACTTTGAATTGGTTTTTCTCATTTTTACCCTCACTGAATATACGTCACTTTTTATCTTTCTGTAATAAATTTTCACTGATTATCTCTCATATATTTTCTTTATAGACAAATGTATAATTAGAAAGAAAAATACATATTATACATGTTTATTGTTTTTAATTAATATTTTGATCAGCATGATTTTAATAGTTGTTCTTTATAAAAAGAAGTGTTGGAGGGAGGGCTTGGTTGGATTAAGACAGTGAAAGTGATTATTTTCTCACCTATTTTCCAAGGTCAATATGTTATTATAGGTACTAGTATTATTTACTGCCAACATTTTTATGTTAATTTTACTTGCTTTTAGTGATACTATGGTCGTTTCGCTTCTTGCTTCTTTTCAATGCTCCCTGAGCTTTAACAATTGCATCGGCCTTCGTTGCCCAAAAAAATTTTAAATGAAAAAACAAAAAAAAAAATTTACAATATACTTATGAATAGGGGGAAAAAAGAACACAAGTTGAACCTAGTATTTTAAAATTTTGATGGGGAAGTGATATTAATCTCACATAAATATATATATAATAATCTATTGTTTGAAATTGATTGACTATTAAAAAAAAATATTTATCAAATTCAAACCCACTGAAAATGTCAAAGTATCTGGCAAAAAAGACTGAAAATTTCAAAGTAATCTATGGAACCTGGTCAGCAAGAAAAAACATATTACTTTGAGTGAAATTTTCCCCATTTAATTTTAATAATTGCATGGTGCATCCATAAATTTTCCCTATTTAATTTTAACAACGCACATAAGAGAATTAATTAGATGGGGAATATGGGAAGTGGGGGCTGCCAATTCCTTTATATGTCTTATAAATGTCCTAAATATTATTCATAATTCCTTTATATGTCGTGTAAACGTCTAATTGTTATTATTAATTCCCTTATGTGTCTTTTTAAGTGGCTAATTGTTGTTGTAAATAAAGCTATAAAGTAGCTAAGGCCTAAATGTTTTTTTTTTCTTGCTCTCACCAATTAAATGGCTTTGATGGCTTAGTAGTTATAATTCTTTTGATGTGCCTACGAGTAATGAATTCAAACCCACATTGGCCACTTTATTGGGAAATTGTTTTCTGACCGTGGCCGTCAGGGCTCTAATCGGCCGGTCATTGATATCAGTGCTTAGAGGAGCTATTGTTAGAGCGGCCGATGGTCACCGGAGTTTTGGCACCATTGGCCATAAATTCTAATTGGGTCCAGGTTTTACGTTCTATAGTAAAGTTTCAGAAATTTTTGGGCCACTGTGTATTAGTAATTGTTTATAGTGGTCCTTGCGCGAATTTCCCCAATTAAAATGAGTGTAATTAAATCCAGTTTCGTTCTGCTTATATCTCACAATCCAAAGTGTGAACATTTTCGGCCAAAAAAAAAAAGTGTGAACATTTCAGTAGAGCGAGTCTCCTCGTCATCGTCTTCCCCAGTTCCTCCCATAGACTGAACAATTCTTGAGGAACAGTCTCTGTATTCCGATGACGGACATGGACCCTCCTCCCAAGAGCTGGAGCATCTACACCCGAGCTGAGATTCTGGCCAAGTACCAAGTCATGGAGCGGGTTGGCTCCGGAGCTTACTCCGACGTCTACAAAGGCCGCCGTCTCTCCGATGATCTCATCGTCGCCCTCAAAGAAGTTCACGATTACCAATCTGCCATGCGAGAAATCGAGGCCTTGCAGATGCTCCAGGGGTCCCCAAACGTCGTCGTCTTGCACGAGTACTTCTGGCGCGAGGACGAGGACGCCGTTCTCGTTCTTGAGTTTTTGAGAACTGACTTGTTGACGGTCATCAAAGAGGCCAAGAAGGAGGGTGCGGGTCTAAGCGTTGGGGAGATTAAGCAGTGGATGATCCAGATTCTTTGCGGCGTCGATGCGTGCCACGGAAATATGATCATGCATCGAGATTTGAAGCCCAGTAATTTATTGATTTCGGAGGATGGCGTGCTGAAGTTGGCTGATTTGGGACAGGTAACTTCTATTGAGAGATAGAAATTGAAATAATATGCGCCAAGGTTGTATATTCTGTAATGATCAAGTCTAGAACTATAAATTGAGTTTCTTGTCAGATCGCTTTACCGTTTTGATCTAAAGTATAGGCCTCTCTCGTTAATCTGGTTAGTTGCCCGAATATATTGTTTACAAACTATCAGCTTTGCGATCTATTTTTCGTTTTCCTGAGAAGCGGTCGACGGCCGGCTTAGATATTATTGAAATTTTGTCGCTACAGCGTTCTTTAGAACATGAACGAAACTTTTCTCTGCTTTTAATTGCACATAAGACAATCAATGTTTTATTTTAGGATCGATTGTTCTGGGCTTGATGAATCTCGGTATCTGACTGGCCTCACCAAAGTGTTTCATTTTTGCTGAAGACTACGATCTGAAATAAATTTGTTGCCCCATCTATGTTGGCTTTTACATCCAGGATTGAAATGTTTTATTTCGTTCCATTGACAGGCACGGATGCTTATGGAGCATGGATTTCATGCTATGGATGAAAACCCACCACCATATGAAGACGATATTTCAAATCATGAGAGATCTCTTCAACATCCTGAAGCATTTCCTCAGACACACAACCAAAACCAAGAAGGCTATGGAAATCAGGAACAGGGAGCTGTAACTCAAGATGAATATTATCGAGTATTAGATGAGATAAAAACTAAGAGCTCCACAGGTGACATGGATAAGGATACGAACTTCCAGGATGGAAATACATCTTGTCTTGCAACTTGCACAATAAGTGACATAGAAGATGATTTTATGAAGGGTTCGTTTACTTATGAAGCAGATGTCGCAGACAATGAAGAAGGTGGTCTCACATCATGTGTTGGAACCCGATGGTACAGGTCTCCTGAACTGCTTTATGGATCAGATGACTATGGGTTAGAGATTGATCTCTGGTCATTGGGCTGCATCTTTGCAGAGCTCCTAACCCTGGAGCCCTTGTTTCCTGGGACAAGTGATATTGATCAGCTCAGTAGAATTATTGACGTTTTAGGCAACCTCAATGAGGAAGTTTGGCCTGCTTGTTCCGAGCTTCCTGATTATGAAAAAATCTCATTCACTAAGGTGGAGAACCCTCTGGGTATTGAAGGCTGCCTGCCCAACCGATCGCCTGATGAAGTCTCTCTAGTGAAGAAACTGGTTTGTTATGATCCGGCTAGAAGAGCTACAGCAATGGAGCTTCTCCAAGACAAGTATTTTGGTGAAGAACCTCTTCCTATACCTATTTCTGAGATGCGAGTTCCTTTGACAAGAAGTGCACACGATGAAGACTCTCATAATCTTGATGATCTGGATTTATCTGATCATGAGGACTTTAACCCAGTGAATGTCATCAAAACTGGCACTGGTTTCTCTATACAATTTCCCTGAGCTCTAAGAATTCAAGGTGCATTCAAGTTTTGAGATGGTTGCAGCCATTGTTGTCGGTTGGACTGGTGTTTTCTTTGTTGAATGTCACATGTAAAATCTGCTGGTGTCAGCTGAGAGTTTTGAGAAATTCGATGTGATTTTTCCCCCGCAGGATGTTTTTGGATATCAAGTGTTGAACTAAAGGACCATTCTTGAAAGGTAAACGTGGATGATTATGGGGTTACATTGGTGTCTAAACTTGATACGACGTATTGTGTGTTTGGTTGGGCTTATATTTGGACAATAAGTCCTTATTACGCAAGCTGAGATAAAACTCCTTTCACATACTTACCTCGTATATCGTGAATCACGATTTATAAGTACTTATTGCTTAAAAATAAACTATTCCAAATGAGCACGTAATCTTATAATGTAAGCGCTGTTTAAACGCCAGATTCTGCCCTATTTCTGACTGGACAGAAGCAACTAAGTCCGGTATCCCAGCTTCAAAGGGAGTCACGTTTGCATCCGCATGCAAACCAAGCATCTCTATTAGATACGTGTTAACTTATTTTGATTTCTTTGTTATACATTTAAAACATGAAAGAAAGTGGACAGGGAACTAAATATGGAAAATAATATCAAAAAAACAATTCCATGACTTTTAATGGTAGTTCTACCATTTATTAATAATTGTTTTTTCACATGTCATTGTTAAGCTATGGGACTGTTCTGACATTATGTTTTTTTATTTGAGACCTTAGTATCATTCTCCTTAAATCCTTTTGATTCCGAACGGTTCATACAAAACGGTGATCTTTCCTTCTTTGTGGACGCCACCTAAAACTGACGACATGGTTTTTGCATGTGCTTTTGGGATACCTTGCGTATAAAGTTGAATGCATGTCCTGTGAATTGATTTGTACGGCTTCGAGGCAAGCTTTGTTCATGTTTTTCTCCCGGCTTATTTGAAATAGTGACTAGAGAAGGTGACTCTTCAATCGTTGTGTACAAAATAAGTATACAGGAAGAATTTTATTTCAGCTTATGTGAATAGGCTCATAAATCCTGATTCCAAATAAGCATTTATATGTGGTTGCGCAGACATAGTATGGCTAGAATGAACCAGAAATATCATACAAACCCCCGGGCATTCATTTGCTCCGGATCGGATACATGTTTTTTATGGCACAAGCTAGGATACACGTCAACACAACTTTCATCAGCATGTTATATTGATCGTTTCCTTTTCGGCCACACAGATGTTTATTAATATTACACTACAATACATTTTGATTGGTCAATGGGATACATAAAATCCTCCTCAGCATAATCTTAAAACATCAAATATTTTGAAACCAGTAAGGGGATCGTTGAGAGATGTTTCCAACCACCTATGGAACACCTACTCTATTCACCAATCAAGCCACTAAATCTCAGAGAGAAGCTGGGCATTATCCCTGCCTGGAGCTTCTTGTCCTATCGTGCGGACAAAACAAGGACTGTTCACAGATCAAATATGCAGAATTCGGATTCAGTGCAGTATCATAAGATCCTCTAGTCCCGTAGAAGAAGCGCAATCTCAATTTCTTGAAGTGTCTTTCCTTTGGTTTCTACCACATTTCTCTTCACGAAAACCACTGCCATCATGCAAAAGGTAGCGAAGATAGAGTAAAGCAACTGTGGACCAAGTTGCTGGAGCAAACGCAAGAATAGCAATCCAACAAAGAAATTTATAACCTGCACAAAATCCAACCAAGAATATGATGGGAAAAAGATTCTATAAATCAGTGAAGTTTGCCTATTAAGAGTCAATACGGGAACAGAAATAAATACAATTTCAGTATTTTTACTAAGGCACAGCTTACAATTCTTAAGTTTTAATGGGTATCATCTTGTTACTTCAACAGCTAGAAGTTTGGCCAGATTATATAATCAGTCAAGCCCGCGTGTACTAGGAAAGTGTTTTACCATAGGACCAAAGAAAGCATAAATGTTCAGGAGAACATTACCCAATGCACTGACATACAGACTGCCATCGCCTTGGCTCTAATACGGCTGGGAAAAATTTCTGGTAGGAGGAGACCTGGGACAGGACCAGCCCCAAGAGCAAATGTTAAGACAAACCTGCATGAAGAAAAAGCATCCCACACGTCACAACATAACATGGATGATTTATGATTTACTTTTACCCATTATTACCAGTATAGTTGCATCTATCACAAAATCCATCTCCCAAGTTAAAGAGACTTACATTAACATGCCACCAACAGATAAGTATAATTTCCCCAGGTCTGATACAAGTGCAGTCGCTGCTGTGGCTTGAAGGACCATTGCAATTGCCTGGACAATACAAATATACAAACAAATTTCTTGATTAGAGACCAACTACATACTTTTTTTTTTATAATTATCGTGACATGTGAACCCAAAAAAGGGGACATGCTCCTCTGCTTTGTCATGTTATACCCTTGCACTAGTTTACATTGAAATTCTTACACTGAATCTAATATTTTTTTGTCGCACACTATAGCCCACTTTAGCATCATGATGATCGTTACCATTAGTGATAAAAGAAGTTCATTTATTTGTTTTGAGCTAAACTTACCATGCCAAAGAAGCTCCAAAAAAGAAGCACCTTCCTTCCTAGCTTATCCATTAAAACCATTGATATGATAGATCCTGAAGTCAGAAGAATAAATATTGGCATTCATAAATACTGGCATTCAAGAACAGAGTTAGTTGTTAATTCTAGAAACATAAGCTGCAAAACAAAAAGGTGAACCTGTACCTGACAAATTAGCAACTCCAATGCAGGCATTTGCGAGGCTTGACGGCACTCCAACGCTTTTAAAAACAGTTGAAGAGAAATAAAAGACAGCATTTATACCAGATAGCTGTTGTAAAGCAAATAGGGTTGATCCAATAAAAACAACTGCAAAACAAATCAGTGAATAACAGAGAACTTTTGCCAAGAGAACAACGAGGGCCACATTCTCAGAGACGCCAGAGAAAGAAACAGCAAAGTCATATACCTCTAAAGTGGCGACCCACAAGCAATTCTGAGAGCTTCACAGTATCAGTGTCATCTCCTCTATCCGCCTTGGATAACTCTGCAATTGCAAATTTTGCTTCTGATCCTCCTAGAAGCTTCTCAAACTCAGCTTCTGCTTCAGTAGTTCTTCCTTGCTAACTCACACGAGTAATTATCAATATCTAGCATTTAACACCAAATAGTCCCCCCCCCCACTGATCTAAATAGAAGCTAGTTAACCAATTCACACACAGTGAAAGAAATTAGGTGAATACATTATTTGTAAAAAATTAGGCACTGGTCTTCCTTAAATATCCTTCCTGTTAATCATTTACATAGGAGTATTACTAACATAGCTTGTACATCATACAAGAATCTAACTATGAGGATAGTTTGGGGAAAAAAATATGGGAGACAAAGGAGATTAAAGCCTTACATTTAGGACTAAAATAAACCCCCAAGTAATTCCTACATTTAGGACCCGAGGGAGTAGCGTTGATCAATTTCAAACTTTCAGGGTAAGCAAAAGTAAATAATAATGATAACAATGTTTGGTCAAAAAAGAAAATAATGATAACAATGACAGTAAAGATATTTAGATAATGATAATGTGAGGGAAACTTGAGACCCAGATCAATAAAAGGGGTATAATTGCTCTTTATATGTAGTAATTTAAATATTAGAGCATGCAACATCATTGAGGGACGTACGCAGTTTAATTGAAAGTATTAAGCGGTTTCACTAGTGAGTCTTGCTTTCTGTCAGTGGTGGCAAAAGAATATACAGGTAATCAACAAGAACTTATTAACTATTTTAAACAATGGAATTACATCTAGCAAGACTACAAAGCAAATCAGATAAGTTGCTGATCAAACTCGTAAAGTATTCCATTCACATCACATATTGATTCCAACAGGGGTACTATTTGTAGGGGGAGCTGGGTGAAAAAGGTGCTTGAATCAATAATCAATAACTAGAAAAATAGTATATCAAAACTATTAGCAGCATGATTCTGATCCAATCTAATATATGATTATCACCGCTAAAAAGAAACCAGCCACGAATTGATCCACATTAACAGTGTAGGTAAGAATACCATGAAAACTTGATAACTTAATTCTGTTAGCAAGGTGTGCTAGAGTATTCAATTATTGTAATAAAAGCAAGTTATCAGCTAAAAGTGGAAAGCAAAAGAGAAACATTGACAATGAAAGGGAACACCAACAAACTATTTGCATGATTAATATAGAAATTCCAATGAACTGGACAAAAAAGGTAATGGTATGTTACAAATAACACTGATAACATCTCAACAAAAACATTAGGTCCTCACCTTGTATAACCAATGCGGAGACTCTGCGCAAAAGAACATAGCAAGAGCAAGTATAGCAGCTGGAATGATTGATACCCAGAAACAAACCCGCCACCTGGGCAAGAAAAGATGGGGTCATATCTTAAATATATCAGCTGTAAAGGATGGATAGAGTAAATTTAACATTTTTCATACCATCCCGGAATTTCTTTGACAGGAATTCCAATAAATAGGGCCCCCATTAAACCAAGACATGTTGCAATTTGGATGAAGGCTCCATATGTACCCCGTACATAAGCAGGAGAAACCTATTGAGAACATATGAAGAGATTGATTAGTACATCAATGAGCAAGAAAATTTTCATCCTAGTCAATTAGAAAAAGATGCAGCCATTAGCATACCTCTGCTACGTACAGAGAAGCAACAGGGGGGCCAAGACCCAAGCCAGTGCCAACAAATAATCTTCCAACAAGCATACCAAGCAAGTTGTTTGTTGCTGCACTGAAAATACAGATTTTTCCCATCAAGGTATTAACCA
Source organism: Inga leiocalycina (assembly GCA_963242795.1). Taxonomy (NCBI): domain Eukaryota; kingdom Viridiplantae; phylum Streptophyta; class Magnoliopsida; order Fabales; family Fabaceae; genus Inga; species Inga leiocalycina. The sequence continues at coordinate 22,054,281 of OY725322.1, forward strand.
TAAGAACTCATTTTAAAACGTCGAGAAAAAAAATTTGTCACTTGACCACAGTGAAATACCAAATAGGGTGCCAAGAAATGGTGAAACTACCTAATGGCAAAAAAAGAAAAAAAGAACCTTAAATAACGTGGACTGTATTGTAGCATAACAAAAAATGCATTATCCCGTTACCATAAACAGGATAGGTTTAAAGCATCAATTCTTTCTCTAAAACAAATTTTAAAATGTATAATAATGATAGTTAAAGACCTATAGAGTTTGAAACCGTGAAGCTCATCATAGCACAAGAAGCCAAGACAACGAAGAAAATGGATCATAATCACATTTAAGGACACAAGTATAATACATCCTGCACTTCCGGAGTAGCCTACTTACAAACCTTTTACCTTTTACACATAATCCAAACCTAGCAAATCAATCAATCAATCAAAACTGATTCAAACTACATCAATGAATTGAATAAGAAAAACAACATATTACGTTGGCTACACTAGGTATAAATAAAATCAACAAGCTTACTTCCTCCACAGAAAGTATCTTACAAAAGAATAAGTCATCCACCTCAGCTATAAATACAGAGATGAATAGGGATTTCATTATAGCATATTAGGAAAGAATGAGGAAAATAATTACAAGATAAAATCATAGGGGGAAGAAATGATCCAAATTTTCCATGTGACAAATTGAGTTAATTACACAACATAACTTAGTTCCAGAAGTACAACCTCATAGAAGCACCGATTATCATTGGCAAAGAACATAACTGGAAAGCTTTGCGACGACCCACTCCATCAGCAATCCAACCACTGAGTAGACATCCAATCAAAGCACCGCCAAGACATATGCTCACCACCAGACCTTAATTTGAAACAAAAAATTAGTTATAATTCAATTGAAATCATAATCAAAAGCACTGGAAATAATCAACGGATATTGGGGGGGGGTTAGAATCTTGTGTCACCTTCTGCCAATGTGTTCCCACTAAAGCCAAGATCCACAGAAATGCTCTCAAGCGGTTCATTAACTACTCTGGATAGACAAAGAAAGTATAATCAAGTTTGAAGCTCTAACTAAATTTTCAATCAACACAAACAAAGAGAGGATTTTGTAAAGGAGAAAAAACCAACCCAAGATGATATCCAAATAAGAATGAAGAAATAGTTGCCACAAGTACATGTGGCAAAGCAAGCTTCCACGAAGGATTGGAACTTTCCTTGTCCAAGCTATCATCTACAAGAGCTATTACGCATTAAAAAACAGCAAGATTAGTATTCAGCTTCCATACCTGAAAATACTAATAGGGTTTGCATTGAATCATTAAATTATGCCATGTTTCTCAATCATGCTGTTCTGAAGTGCATCATTTTAATTTTCATTTTAAGCTCCAAAGATCAATAGCAGATTATCAAAATCAGACAGGGGAGCAACTTGTATATAAACAAAAGCTAGAACCTTATCAAGATTGGTTCATCCATCATTTACTCTAAAGGACGAAGCTATAAAGGATTCTACTGGAAAAACAAATGTAGATTCACAAGCAGGAAACAATTCCAATGGGAAGTACAATTAAGGTAGATTTTAAGGTCCACAATAACACAGAATAAATCCATATATGTTTGCACATATATCTATATACAGTATATATTGTATAACTAAGGTCAGTTCAATAAAAGGAGCTACCTGAGTTTTCTACCATGTCTACCATGTTTGTATTATCCCTTGAAGACACACGCTTGTACATAGTACTCGTGGATGAAATCTCACAATGACGACCCCACATGCCAAAATATGACCTGCCTGCTTGTAAGCGGATACTAAGAGTTTCAGAATAGCATGCGGATGTCTGAATAAATGTTATATTAAACCAGAACTAGCTAAATTTCAATGGCAAGAAACCAACTTGTATGAAATCAAGTAAACCCAAAAACGTACTTCTATGAAACCAGAGAAATGATTTTTTCAGTTTGATTTTCATATAAAGACATGTAAATTAAAAAACTAGCCAGATACGTACCAATCATTTAACAGAAAGAGAGGATCTGAAATCTATTTAGCCAACAGAGAGATAACGGAACTTATGTCACTAAGTTCCGCCTTCTCCATCTCCGAAAATCGTCCAAGAGCAACCGATTCAGGGAGAGAAATAAAAGCCGAAATCCGAAATTCTCAGAGCAGTTGGCAGAAAATTTTATTTATGAAAGAGATGACAAAATACCGACAGCGAATGCGCTAAAGTGCGCCGTGGGCGACAATGTTGTTATAAAAAGAGCTTGCTGAATTTCAAAGAAAGAGAAGGGAAGCTTGCAACAAACCAATCAATCGTGTTGGGAAAAGGAGTGAAACTCCGGGAAAGCTCAGGAGAAACAAACAGGATGATGAATTTTTTCTTTTTAAGACGAACTAATAATTACATGAATAAATAAACCGTTGCCAGAACGCCACGTGGTGGTTACAAACAGACAAGAATCGATTCAACGATGGAGATCGAGACAGGTGTGGAATTTAGTTGGAGGCGGCGAGATAGTGCGAGTCCCTGTTGATTACTAAAACAGGCCCCTCGGTAGATCCTTGTTCTTTTATCAATTTATGTGCTTTTTCTTAGCACTCCGAGTTCAATAAAATTACCCCTCCCCCCGGCTCCTTTTGTGTCTAGATTTGCATGCGGGAGGTTAATTAAGGAGAAATTGTGGGTCGATACTAAAATAATTACGATGTTTCCCATTGGAATCTCTTTTCTTGAGAATTTAGTAGTTTCAGAATTTAACTGGCAGTCTGGCACGCTTTATGTCTATCTCTCAACTGTATTTAAATGATATTTAGTGTTGGTTTGAAATAGTAATTAGAGTTTTTAAAAACAGTTTTCCAATTATGATTTACAGTATAAGAAGTAAGTATGTAAGATGAGTGTTGTCTACCTTACGTACATAAACACTTTTGGGATTCCCATTCGTAATCTCAAACATTCCTTTAAGGTGTGTTTGGTTTGAGGGAAAGGAAGGGGATAAATTACAATTTTGTCCAACTGAAACCTAAAATTTACCTTCTCATTCTTTTAAATTTTGGATTTCCGTCTAAAATTTACCCTTTCATTCTTTTTAAATTTTAGCTTTTTAGGTTCCCGTCCAAAATTTAAATACCTTTAACCCAAAAAGGTACTTTAACCCCACCCTGCCCCTCCCCTCCCCCCAAACCAAACACACCCTTAATGTCAGTCTCAGTTATAACAACGTCTGCTTTGTAAATTTATGCGCCGGAGTAGTGCTTACTTGGCCTAATCTATTTCCATTCTTAGTGTGTGTTCGACATAATAAAAAAAAAGTGATTATAGGGTCAAACCATGGTTTCAGCCTGGTACCAGCCGAACACCCCATTAAATCAAATAATCCCGTTTTTCATTCAATCCCGTTTTTCATCCAAAAAAATCCCGTTTCTCATAAGCTATTTCTACACACTTTTGAAGTCTGATTATTACCGTTGGGATAATAATTATACACAGTGACTTGTACTTTTCTCTTCCCTCTTTTCCTTTTCGCGTGCGTGGTCCAACAAAGCTCGTCTTCTCCATTTTCTGAGTACTTCATTCTCCTCCGTTTCCTTCTCACTGACCGGTCGGCGTTCTTGTCTTCTCCGTTTTCTCTTCCCGTTTCGTGTCGATCGCAGCTGCACCTTGGCGTTCCCATTCTCTTTCCGTTTTGCGTCGACCTTCATTCTCGTCTTCTCCGGTTTCTCGATCGGCATATCCTTGTGGTTCCCATTATCTTTCAGATCGGAAAAGCTTCGATCTGAAACACATTCCCTTCTCTCGTGGTGAACGGAAAGCGGTGACGGAAAATCGCTTGCAAAATCTGTAATACCCCGAATTTTGAGACTCGAGGTTAGAGAATAAGCCTGAGATTAGTGGATTGCTAAGCCTCGGTTTAGCAAGATCCCAAATTGTGATTAGGGGTTAATGACTACAAAAGTGGACATGGTTAGTAATTAATAAACCCTTTTAGAGAATATAAAGTGGATTGTAGTCGCGTGTGTTATGAGCAACGCCAAAACCCTGTATTTGAGTTCAATTGTGGATTAACATCCAAATTAACTTAGAATAGAGGGAAGAATTGAATGGGGTATTGTGATGGAAATGGTGTCATGTTGTGATATTTAATCATTGGAATTGATTTAAATTAGATTGGACACATTGGTTGCAAAATTGGAAATGCTGTCCAGTATGAATTCTGTCTGGGCAGTCTTCTCGTGTGGACGTTTTTACTAGGCAAATGATGTTAGAAAATTATGAAAATTTCCAGTCTTAAAGATCACATCCCAAGCTTCAAAATGGATATATACTTTGTGCCATTTCATGTTGGGAACTGGGAGATATGACTGTCCAAAATTTGAGGTCGAAAATGGACTCTGTTTTGGGGCAGTGATGAAATTTGTTTAATTCTGGAATTTTGTGGTGATTTATGGTAATTTATTATATTTTTCCAATGAAGAGGACTTAAATACCTTTCATTTGGCTTTGGAATCACCTCATTTCTATTTTTCTAGAATTAGTTATGATTTTTCAAAGTTTGGGCAGAAAATCTGCCAGAAAATCCGAAAATGCCAATTTTGGGAATTATGACATCATCAAAAGGCAAGATGACATAAGCATGGAATTAAAACATCTTCTCATCATCTTCAGCTCTCATTTCCGACGTTCTGCACAGCTGAATATGGAGAGAGGAGTTGAGAGAAAAATAGAGAGAAAGAGGAAGAAATCTCGCAAGGTAAGTCGATTTCTCCGACGATCTATCTCCTAACGCGTATAACTCCGATACTAAGCTACTCCTTTATGTTCTTTAAGGTTTGGAAGCTCCTCTTTTGGTGTTTTGAAGTTAGGGTTTTCAGCCACAAGAAGGAAAAGCTAGTGGGAGCTTGAGATAACTTCAAAACTCGTGCATATTGACTATTCTGGCTGTTATAGACAATTTAATCAGTGAAATTTCGCCGGATTGTCTTTGGTTCTAAAAATGGAAAATGGGTTTGTGGGGCTGTTATACTGCCCAAATTGATACTAAATGGTAGTGCTAACCTAATGGAATAGTCAATAAAGTGGTTAGGAGTAGAAAGGAACGCGTTTACGGAGCCGAAACCGAAAAACCCCAATTTTCCCCGGAGTACTTGTATATTTCGGTTATGGCTATAAATGGGTCTTAGAGTTGGATTTTTAATGATTTGATGGTTCCATTGAGTTCAGGAGCGAAAATTAGGTGGGGTTACAGTTGGTCACTTTTTCGGAACAGGCCGAAAAAGCATAATTACGAAAACGCCCATGAAACCCTTAAAGTGGGGCTGTCAAGGGTAATTTTGTAATTGACATTGAATTTGATAATTCCAAGTCCGAAAATGGATTCCTTGGGCGAAAATATGTTAGAATAGCCCATGTCAAAATTTCGGGAAAAGTACAGCCAGACCGGGTACGGTGGGGACGGACCGGGTCCCCGGGGGCATTTTAGCAAATTTTCAATATAGCTTCATATGACCCTCAGAAACACTATGGAAGTATCTAAATAGTACATTTGACATTGTAGGATCGAATGTGAAGCCCCGGGTTATTGGCACGTAAATCGAGGAGAAAAGACTGGAGGTAGGGAACTTATCTCTCCTGCATGCTCTGATAACTGTATTAATGTGTTGATGCATGTTATTGCTTTGCTTGATTATGTGGAACATGTATGAATGATTTGAAGCTATGTTTCAATATATGCTATGGCCATATGTGTATCGTTCGAAGCATTGAGCTTATAGATTTGTCATTGTATGTGTGCATGAGTTATGTGATGCAAGCATGTCATGCATTAAACACTTATCTTGCCTGTATATTGATAATGTTTCCCTACTGAGATTCTCTCAAATCTCACCCTCCCTTACCAACAATTTAGACAGGGTAAGTGGCTCGTGGAGGGAGCGGCAGGACTCATTCGAGATGAGATTGTGTAATTCTCATTTGAAGAATTGTAATGGGCAATTGTGCCCTGTATATCTTTAGCGAAGGTATGTACCCGAGATTTTCGGGATGATTATGTTGTGCACTCTGATATTTATATGAATGTGATTTATCTTCGCGTAGTAATTGTATTCGAAATGTGAATATGAGACCAAGTTTATAAATGATTTTGAAAGGTATTTTTGAAAACCCCATCATGTGATGGGTTAGTAAATGTTATTTGATTATTATTGGTCTCTATTTCATTTTAATCGTGTATTTCGGATATAATTACTGAGGGGGTGACAAAATCGAAGGAAAATTGCTTGAGAAATCTTGCCTGCGACTTCGTGAGGTTCGGCGATCCAGATCTAGCCGGCGACTTCGGTGCAGATTCCTCTGTCTGTGGTGGTTCTGAGTTTCGACTCCAGGTATCTTGCTTGGAAACTGAACATTTGGGAAGTTCTGTATTATTGTGAGCATAATATCATTGTTTAGTCTCATTTTCTCGTGGGTTCATGTGAAATTTCCTACCATTGCACAACTAAATTTGACAAATGTTGAAATGTTTTTCCTTTTCTTGGAGTGCCCGGTTGATCTTTGAGCTACCAGGATAATTTAGTGTTTGTTTTTAATTGCAAGAGGTTAGCTTGAACTAAGCTTGTGGGTATACTAGTATCTTAATAATTGCTGTTATTACTTGGTCTACTTGAAAATTTTGGGCGTAAACTGTACTGGAAAACAACAAAAAATCGTCCAAATTTGAAGTTGTACTTCACACTTCCCCTTTGCTATAGCTGCTACGTTGTATTCTAAGTAGCAAAGAAAAAAACAATCAGCATATCTATTATTGCTCTGATTTCAATGCTAGGACTGGTAGAACAAGTTCGTGGTGCTTGTATCTGCGTGTAATTATTTGTGTTCTTGCTGCAGGTATTGTTTGCTGTGTTGATTATGCCTATTTCTTTCATTCTTCGTGAACCCTGTGAAGTCAAAGTGTTATTCTTTTGTTCTTATTTTCCTATAACATTGAGATATTTGATATTTGTTATGTTGTTTTTGACATCTAATATAGCTTTGTTGGTCTATCATTTGACGGTGCTTAATTTGGTGGTCATGGTTTGACATTATCGGTAACTTTGAAGTATATCATTTTAATAATGCTGCTGTTTTTACTTATTATAGGTTTTACTTTACAAACTTATAGTTTCTGTAAGCAAATGATGCGGGTAAAGTTCATATTTGTATTAATGTTACATGATTGCTTGTAGAGAGGAGAGAATTAGGAATTATTTGATCGTCTAGTTAGTCAAATAATGCAGTAATTTTGATAAATAAGACCCTCAACATTACACCTTGCTTAATTCCATTGAGATATTTTTTAATGTGGGTATGAAATTGTTTTTTCCTTGTCCATTTCTGCTTCGTTGTCCATTTCATGTATTTGGTGTCAACTTAGCAGCATAATGAGTAAGGTGAAAGCATCGTGGGATGTAAAGAGCATGAAAATATTCATTGACTTGTGCATAGAACAAGTTGAGAAAGGAACAAGAAAAAACACTAGCTTCGAAAAGAAGGGGTGGAAAGATATATCTGAAGGCTTTATTGCAAGGACAGGCAGATTATACGACAAGGGGCAGTTCAAAAACAAATACGATGCCCTTCGAAAGGAGTGGCAACTGTGGGATCGGTTGTTAAATGAAACAGGAGTTGGATGGGACGATCAGAAGAAGACTATTGTGGCTGACGATGATTGGTGGGAGAAGAAGCTATTGGTTAGTGATTCACTTATGCGAACGGCCATTTTTATTTCCATAACATCGTGCTTTTATGAACTTGTGTAATGAATTTGGTGATTCACGTACAGGAAGTTCCCGGTTACGATAAATTCAGAAATATTGGCCTCCAATTCCAAGAGGAATTAACCCGCCTGTTTTCATCTGTGGCGGCCACGGGAACAAATAATTGGGCACCTTCCTTAATGTCTCTCCTAAACCCTACCGAGACCACCCCTGATGTCGAAATGGAAGAAGGGTCAGGAGACAGTGATGAGGTGTTAGGGATAGCGACTGGATTGAGTGGGGAGTTCAATGCAATCAATTTCAATAACACCAGTGGAGGCAGCGGAGGGAATAATGACAGAGGAAAGGGAATAAGTGGTGGAGAGAAAACAAGTAGTGGTAGCAGACCGACAAGCTCACTGGGGGTGAGGAAGAGGGGTGCCCCAATGAAAAAGAAAGGGCTTGCATCGAGTAAAATTGCCGACGCCCTGACTAGGATAGTTGATGCCATTGACATTGATGTGGAACTTGCAGGAAGGATGGAAGCAGAGGCCCGTGCAGCAAGGATGGCTGCAGAAGCCCGGGCGAACGAGTTTTCAATATCAGGAGTCATGAATCATCTGAATCAAGTCACTGAAATAACCAATGATGAAGACTTCTATATGCGCTGTGCACACCTCCTTATGAGGGATCCTTGTGCAAGGGAAATGTACGTGGCAATGAAGGAAATGAAGGATACACTTGTTAAGTTTCTTAGGAATGAATGCTATGGACACTATTGATGTGTATTAAGAACGTTGTTGCTATGTGCTTAATGACTGTTATATTTACGTTTCTATGGATCAAGTCACTTTATACGTAATGTAATGTTATTTATTCATCAATGACATGTGTGTGCATCTTATTAATGTATAGTTGTGGTCGTTTTTGTTTTATATAAGTTGATGTATGTGTGTACAGGTAAAGGCAGATATGGAGAATACTATGAAATGGTGGCGATTTTTTTGCACACAGTTGGACATGCGGCATCGAGTAGACTGGTATAAGAAAGATTTATGCGCTTTGGAGATACAATTCATAGGGCGATGCATGCCGTCTTACAGGCATGTTGTAGTCTAGCAATGTCTAACATCAAACCGCTGGATCCTACATTTCAGAGCGTTCACAGTAAGATAAGCCAAAGTAATAGATACTGGCCTTTTTTTAAAAATGCGATTGGTGCAATTGATGGCACACACATTCCATGTAAGGTCAGAGCAAGGGACAAAACAAAATATATTAGAAGAAAAGGATTTCCATCGCAAAATGTGATGGCGGTTTGTGATTGGGACATGTGTTTTATCTTTGTACTGGCTGGATGGGAAGGTACGGCACATGATTCTCGCATATTTCATCATGCCCTTACAACTCTGTCAATGAATTTTCCATATCCGCCTACAGGTATTCTTATATTTTTTAACAATGTAATTATTTTTATACAGGTATTCTCGCACATGATTCTCTCATATTTCATCATCCCCTGACAACTCCGACACAGAATGTATTGGTATTAAACTTATTCTTTCATGCAGATAAATATTATTTGGTGGATGCCGGCTACCCTACCCCAACTGGATATCTGGGTCCATACAGACGCGAGCGTTACCATCTCCCTGACTTTCGAAGGTTATCTAGGCTTGAAAATGACAATGAAAGGTTCAATTACTTGCATTCAAGCCTCAGGTGCACAATAGAAAGAACATTTGGAGTTTGGAAGAACAAGTTCCAAATCTTACAGACAATGCGTAGCTATAGTTTTCCCACACAGGTTAAAATTGTTTGTGCGACAATGGCCATATACAATTTCTTCAGAAGAACTTCTATTTCTGATCCTGACTTCCGCCACCATGAACGAGAGGATAGTTTGTTTGATGTCGATGGCCCTGACGCTATAGACTCTTCAACAATGCCTTCATTACTTGCATCTTCATCTGACATGGCTTCTCTTCGTGATTCAATAAGAGATCAGATCATTTATTATACGCAAGAGCATTAGTTATGTGAATGTTTTCGTATTTGTTCGTACTCTCTTTTTGACAATATGTTAAATGGTATTTTATCCATATTTTCACTTACTCTGTTATTGACATTTACTCGGAATTTGTACTTTGGTGTTATGTAGAAAAGATTTCTGATTTTAGCAAATTTTTAATATACTTATATATATATATATGTATATATATATATATCTTTAGAGACTAGGCAGGAGTGGTAAAAAAATAGAAATTAAAGACACGGATACACTTGCAAAAATCAAAACCATTCCAAACAATTTAATGAAGAATAATATATATATCTTTAGAGACTAGGCAGGAGTGGTAAAAAAACAGAAATTAAAGACACGGACACACTTGCAAAAATCAAAACCATTCCAAACAATTTAATGAAAAATAATACAGTGGGTTTGGCAAGAGATAACCCAGGTTGTGAAAGGAGATGAAAATTAATATAGTGTATGCCTTCAATATGTACGTTTGATCTGATTTTTTAATTTACTACATAATTGACTAATATTATCATTTTATAATTTTTGCATCTATTTTTTTATATTACATAATTGACAAATGTTATAATTAAAAAATTTTTGGACAAATTTATTTCATTTATTGTAATTATTATGCAATTTAATGTCAAATAATACTTAAAATATAATCTTATCCTTTATATGTAATTATCATAAAAGTTAATGTCCTTTTTAGTCATTTGACCATGAAAAAAGCTATTCTGATAAAATCATCCAAACACTCTCATTTTATCAAAATCACTTTTTCCCATAATCTATTTTCTTATAATCTATTCTCCAAAAACTAATAAGAACACACCCTTAGTCCAAGCTACACCAATCTAATAGGTGCTTCCATGCGGTAAATCTTCGAAAACAATGGGTTAACAAAAATGAAAGGCAAATATGTGGTCCAAAAGAACAAGGCTCCATTGCTTTTTGGGGTTCATAGAGCCGTCTGGTATGCCACTGCAAATTTGTTAGAAATTTTGTGGTCTAAACTCACAATTTTTTTAAAAAAAAGTTCATCAAACAAATCAGACCAGTTTCTTGACTATTCAACATCAGTCTTATATTAACCAACAAGTCGTTGGTTGAACCGATCACCGGTCTCATCTCTTGAGGAGGAGAACAAAAATTTAAATTTTAGAAAGCCGATAACCCTTTAATCCATCAAGTTATTAGTTAGGATGAAAGTTTTTTTAGCTGATGGCTAGTTAATCAAAATCATAATTCAACAATTTAACTTTTAATTCATTACATACATTAGTTTCCATCAAGCGGTGTAAAATAACTTATTTAATACCATTTAAGCTTAAATAGTAAATCGTCTGTCCAAGCATGTATGACTGGTACAAAGGCAAAATAGCGGAAGGCAAGAGAATTGTTTGGAAATTGCTATGTTACCACTGTTCATGTTATTAAATGGTTAAAAACATAAACATGCAACGATCAAAACCCTGGATGAAAGTAAAAAGCTGATGTCAAGTCCTGAGCTATTTTACATTGTTTTAGTTTGAAAAAAACTATTCTACATAGTTAATATCGTTAATGTTTTGATGGATTCAAAACGTAAAGAATGAACTTACCACGCGTAATACAACTTGGCAATCAAAATAAATTAAAGCTCAGCAATAAGGATGTGCCTAGACTAACCGCGAGCAACTAGGTCGTTTCACAAGTAGAGAGCTAAAGCCAACGCAGGGGCATGGTAACAAACTGATGTCAAGTCCTAAGCTATTTTACATTGTTTTAGTTTTTTTAAAAAAAAAACTATTCTACATGGTTAATATCGTCAATGTTTTGATGGATTCAAAACGTAAAGAATGAACTTATCATGCGTAATACAACTTGGCAATCAAAATAAATTAAAGCTCGGCAATAAGGATATGCCTAAAAGACTAACCGTGAGCAACTAGGGCCATTCCATAAGTAGATAGCTAAAGCTAATTTCATAAGTAGATAGCTAAAGCCAATGCAGCGGCATGATCACTCGATCACTCAATTGTCTTATATAAATCTGTTAAGTTCCTTAATCATAACCCAAACTCAAACATGTAACAATTGTTATTAGATTTTAGTGAGATACATATATTAGGTTGGCCTTTCTATCAAAATGACTAAAGTCAATTTGATAAGACCAACCATTAGGTTATATACCTTTATTCCAATGTTTATGTAATCAATTTAAGACTATTCTTTTTAAGTATTCTAATATTCTCCCAACTACTTTCTTTTCTTTCCTTTTTTTTTTTGCCTGAGCTTGTATTTTTTTTTCTTTTTTTAAAGTCTCAGAGGCCTCAGGTCCATAATATTTTTTTTCAATATACATTTTCTTCTTCTACTTCTTCTTTTGTCCCATTGATCGGATGGCTCTGATACCATATTAGATTTTAGTGAGGTATGTATATTAGGTTGGTCTTTCTATCAAAATAACTTAAGTCAATTTGATAGGACCAACCATTAGGTTATATACCTTCACTTCAATGTTTATGTAATCAATATGGGACTATTCTTTTTATGTATTCTAATAATTGTACAATATATATATATATATAAAACATCAAATCCTAAACTCCACACTCCCCCTCAAGTTGAGAGCTGAAGTAAATTCACAATGCCTAACTTGCCTAGCAATCACCTTTTGAATCTCCCTGCTCACAACTTTAGTTAATAGATCTGCTTCTTGGTTTATCGATCTTACATGAACCAAGCTAATCAAACCAACTTGTAACTTTTCTCACACGAAGTGACAATCTATCTCAATATGTTTTCGTGCGTTCGTGAAATAACAGGTTAGACGCAATGTGTATGGCTGCCTTACTGTCACAATGCACTCTAACCGATTCAGCAAAAATCACTCCCAAAGCTGTAAGCAAACCTTTCACCCATACAATTTCCAAAACAGTTGATCCTAATGCATGATACTCAGCCTCAGCTGAGGATTTTGACACTGAACACCGCTTCTTGGATTTCCATGCAATAAGGGAACTCCCAAGCTTGCTAAGATATCCAGTAATAGACCTTTTAATTGTAGGACATGCACCCTAGTCTGAATCATAAAAGCATCATACTATCAAGTCATTCTCAACATTGAGGACAATTCCAAGGCTCACACTTTGCTTTAAGCAACGTACAACATATAATGCAACTGTCATATGCATCTTCTTAGGCATTTGCATGAATTGACTTAAGGTCTTCACAGGAAAAGCAATGTCAGGACAAGTTAGAGTCAAATAAAGCAACCTTCCTACCAGTTTTCGGTATCTTTCTGGATTCCCTAACAAGTCCTCCAGTTTGTCCTTTCCTTCCTCATACGTCCTCAACCTTAAGTTTTGTTTCATTGGCAGTAAAAGTGGCTTGCAACCACTCATACTTGTATCGGGTCCAACACATATTCCCTTTGTGATATAATGATTCCTGTATCCAACCTAGCTACTTCTATTTAAATTGTGTAAGTAATCCATTACCTCAGCAATTCTCTTTTCAGAGTTACCAGTAATTAATAAATCATCCATATAGATCAGGATAAGTACAAATTCATCACCAAAAGACTTAACAAACAAGGAGTAATCATGCTTGTTTTGCTTAAACCCACCATGAGTTAAAGCCATTGTTAATTTTTGGTTCTATTGTCTTGAAACTTGTGTGAGCTCATGCAATGATTTTTTTAGCCTACATACCATTCTCTCTCCCTTATTATCAAAACCTTGAGGGATGGACATGTAGACCTCCTTATCTAAGTCTCCCTGCAAGAAAGTATTATGTACATTTATTTGATAAAGATTCCAACCATGAACAACAGCTAATTTGAAAATAGTTATAATTGTAATCATTTTCACCACAAGCGAAAATGTCTCACAAAAGTCAACCCCTTTTGTAATATCCCAATTTTTGATTAAGGGCTAATCATATTATTGTGGATAATTATGAATTTAATGGGAATTATTATGCGTTTTATGGCTATATTAACTAATATGTCATAATTAGTGAAAAAAATTAGAAGAATGGAATTATTGGCCGTGAGTTGGTAATTAAGGGAGAAATTAATTATTAGTTAAGAGAAAAATGAGATGTGTAATTATATGGTTAATGGAGGGATTAAGTGACTAATTGTGAGTTTACTTATTGGGAGCCAATGGGAAGATGACAAGTGGCAATCTTATATGAAACAAGAGAGTGGAGAAAAGTCAAATAGGTATATTAAATCATTTTTCTCTCTCTCTTCTTCCCTCCTTTCCGCTGAAATGGTATGGGCATAGGGAGGTGATGATTTCTCCATCTTCTCCAACACTCTTTGTCTCATCTCTCTCTCATGATCTGGCACTATTGTTGAGGGAAAGGGAAGAAGGAAAAGCTTGTGATTTGGGTAAGTAAATGGCCTCCATTGTTCAAGTTCTCTTCTTTAATGTTGTTCCTTGGAGTGAGAGCTTCATTTTGGTGTTTATAGTTTGGCCATTGGTGTTGATTCAAGACCACACGAAATTTTAGAGGTTGGTGAATCAAGAAGTGTCTTTAAGAAAGTTAATAAGGTAAGTGAAACCAATCCTTCTATTATGTTTTATGCCAAATGAGTAAGATTAGAATTTCTGGAAATTTGGCCTTTAATCCGAAAATGATGACCACTAGGCTTTTGGCATGTTTTGGCATAATATTGGTATGTTGGAAATGTATATGGATAGATAGGATTAATTTAGGATTGAAATGTTTTGTTTGGATGATTTTGGAATTTGGATGTTTATATTGTCCAAAACCAAAGCATGATAATGGAGTAGGATTTGGATAATTCTGATGATTCCATTGAATTCCTTGGATGTTTTTGTGTGGGAGTAGCTTTGGTAGAAGTTTTGAGTCCATTGGGATCATTTGGGCAAGTGTTAGGAAATGTGGCCGGTTTTGATGCATTTTCTGGTTTCTGATAGAATTACTCGGTGATCTGGGGTTCACTCGAGTGTAGGATGAATAACACTCAAGTGGTGATGAGTTCCACTCGAGTGCGGTAGTGCAAACTTCCATTCTGCTCTTTGTGTTCTTGTTGCACTTCCATTGTCAAAGGAAAGAGTGTTGCCTCACTTACAGGTATTATGGATTCCCACTCGAGTGAGCCTCCTCTCACTCGAATGCGGGTGTATGAGACACGGTGAACTCGCGTCTCGAGTTGTCACCCACGTTTGTTTTTCAAAAGTGTGTCTTAGCACTCGCGAGTGCTAAGCCATCACTCGAGTGCTTTTATTCTTGCTCAAGTGATGTCCTTCTCTGAAAGTTTCTTGTGCTCTCGGGCGAGCACTTCTTGAACTTCACTTTTGAGAACTCCGGTGAGCATCTGGCTTCCACTCGAGTGAGTTAGGTTATGCTCGAGTGCAGTGAGTAAACTCTGGTTCTGTTAATTCCTTCATGCTCTCGGGTGTGCACTCGCTGTCTTTCACTCTCTAGTGCCCGAGTACAGACTGTACCATCACTCAAGTGAGGTTTTCTTCACTCGAGTATCATTACAATATCACTCGAGTGAGGCCATCTTCACTCTAGTGTCTTAGTGAAAAATATCATGTTTGAGCGTTCAAAAGGGGGTCTTTTGGGATAGTCTTCCAACCCTTTAGAGCTAGTGATAAAGTTATGTATGGGTACTAAAAGAGCAATAATAATAACCAAATTAAGTGTTAAGAAGTCATTGAGAATTGGAATAAAGCATTGACACTTCATCCCTAATTATGAATATAGGATTTGACATTTGCCCTACTCGGGAGAGACCGGCGCTAGGACACGCACGGAAGGATCAAGGTAGTGACTCTTCTCTCATGTTGTGTATGACGTTTTGGTATGCATGACTTGTCATTGAGTTTTGTGAACTGTATATACCATAGTCCATTACAGCGCGAGCAATGCAGCATGAGCCGTTTAGGGATTAACACTAGTCATCTCTAGCTCGGCCGTTGTAGTGCTGTTGTAATTGACATGGATCTTTGTGAATCTGACCCGTGGGGCGGTGTGTTGTGAATCCAGTCGTGGGCTGTGTGTTATGTATCTTGCTTGTATGGCTTATGTATGAAATGCTTTATATGAATCCCAGCTGTGGTGAAATATATTGTGTGGATTGTTGTGATGCAATACAGCATGAGCAAACGTAAGGGTGACATGAGTCATACCTGCCCCTGCCGCTGTAAATGTTGTTGTAGTTGCAATGTGTGTGTGATGATTTGCTTTTATGTCTTATTGTTGTGCATACTATGACTGATTTGTTGCTACGGGGATTCTTTAGAATCTCACTCTTCCAAAAACAACTTTTAGACAGGCTGAAGGATCAAAAGGAAAGTGGGTGACGAAGAGTGGGTAGAGCTCCGGATTGGGAGTGTTTTGATTATTTGGTTATCATGTAAATCATTTGGATATTTTGTTGGGAATTACATGTATATGTTGGATAGTAATTGTGTAATCCCCTTGTTGTGGGAAACTCTATAGGTAATTGTGCCTTGTAGACCCTTATTTAATTAATGGAATCCGAGTGTGTCGGGAATTTATGCTGTACTCTGATATTTGTAAATGGAATCAACCTATACAGGCCAATTGTGTTTTGTAATGTGATTATGAGACCTTTATAAACAGGTTTTGGAAATTTTTTGTAAACCCTGATTTTGGGCAAAGATTTACTTTAATAAGTCCCAAATCATCTAAGGTCTCTAATTTCACTTAATTAGTTGATTATAAACTTAATCTCGGCCTTGATCGTGAAGGGGGTTACACCTTCTCTTTGGCTATATCCCTTAGCTACTAGCCTAGCTTTGTATTTGTCTATTTCCCTATTGGACTTGTATTTAACTTTGTATACCCATTTACATCCTATAAGCCCTTTTCCTTTAGGAAGAGGCACTATGTCCTAGGTTTGATTATTCTTTATTGCTTCCATTTCAGCTCTCATAGCCTCAGCCCAATTCTCATTTCTTACAACCTCATGATAATACAATGGTTCAGTTATAGAATCAATAGAACATAGATAGCACAAATAAGATGGGAAGACAGATTCATATGAGATATAGTTCTCGATAGGATACTTACAATTCTTGTTTACCTATTATTTTGCAATTTCTACTGGTTCCCATTGTGTGATCAAGCCACATACATAGTCTTTTGCCTATATGGGAGCTCTCTTTTCCCTAGTAGATCGTGTAACTCCCCTTTCCTATGGAGGCATTTCTAGAACAGTAGATTCTATTGTATTTCCAGTTGGAATTTCAAGTTCTGTTCTATTACTTCTTGCAGCAATGTCTATTGGAATTTCTGGTTCTGTGCTATTATTTTGGTGTACCTACAAGTTATACTCATCTAATCCAAAGTAAAACATGTGTCTCACCTAATTGCACACTCCCCTTGATGAGAATCAAATTGTTCTTTAAAAGGGAAGTGGTTTTCAACGAACTGAACATACCGAGACACAAAAATGCTACCAGATTTAATGTTATAGAGAGCAAATCCTTTTTTATGATTTAGATATCCTAAGAAACACAAGGAACTGATTTGGGTTAGAACTTATCACTATAAGTCAAATCCGTAGCATATGCAAGTGAACCAAACACCCTTAAATTATCATAATCCGGTTTACAACCATAAACAATTTCATAAGTGGTTTAAGGTATCCTATTGATCAAGTATGTAGCAGTCTTAACACACTCACCCCAAAATTGAATAGGCATATTAGATTCAAGCATTAAGCTTCTAGACACTTGTATTAATGTACGATGCTTTCTCTCCACTATACCATTTTGCGCAGGCATATATGGGCACGTAGTTTCATGCACAAAACCTTCCTACAAAAAATAAGTTCTCAAGGCATTGTTAACAAACTCTGTACCATTATCACTCCTCACCCCTTTTGGTAGTCACGCCAAATTAATTTTTGACATATGTTAAGAATTTTAAAATATTAGACATAATCTCATGTTTATGCTTCATTAAAAATATCCAGGTGGCTAGTGAAAAATCATCAACAAGAGTGAGAAAAAATTGATGTCCGGAGTGTGTAGGAACTTTATAAGGACCTCAAACATCCATATGTATGAGTTGAAAAAAAGATGTACTTTTGATACAACTACGAGAGAAAGGCAATTTACTTTGTTTTAATTGATAACAAACGTCACGAGCTTTATTGATTGATGCATGTTTGTCATGAACAATATCCAAATGTCTTGAACAATATCCAAATGTCTCAATACAGATATGGAAGCATGCCCAAGCCTATCATGCAACAAGTCTACATCAAAAAATGTCTTATTGCTATCAGAGGAATCAACAACATTTATGACATCATCCTCTAAATATTGCAGTGCATATAAAGCTCCTATCAATTTACCAGTCACCCTTATTCTTCCACCCTTACGGGTCTGCAGCACTTATGTGTTAGGAGAGAAAACAACCAGCCAATTCTCCTCATGAGTTAATTTAGATACAGAAAGTAAGTTAAATTTCAACTGAGGGGCATATTAAACCTTATATAGTGTAATTCCATTTGAAAACCTAATATTTCCAGCATACATGACATTTACTTTGTGTTCATTAAGGATCTTAATAATTCTAACTGATCCTACATATTGTTCATAGTCATCTTACATCAAATCACTTACTAAATGAGTAGTTGAACCTGAATCAATGATCCAAGTGACATGTGTGTGATTGTGTGAGGAAGTAGAGTGTAAACCGATACCCGTCAATGCATAAACGATCTCCCCAGCACCCCTTTTGATGAGTTCAAGCAATTTCTCATATTGTTCTTGTGAGAAAGAGGGTGACACAATACTTGCATTGTGGACAGTAAACTCCCCCTTACTTCTATCGCTATTACCTTGCTGATTGGTGTTTTCTCTCGTGTCTGTCCCACCTTAATGCCTTTAAAATCTGGAAGGTATTCGATGAGCTGGTAGTAATTCTCTCTTGTATGACATTTCTTGTTGTAATGAGTACATTGAGGGGTAGCACCATTTCTCCCCCTTCCTCTGCCACATCCCTTATATTTAGTGGCCAATGCAACACCTTAGACAAGTCCTTTCCTTGCTGTAGCAACAATTGCCTTTTGTGCTTCATCTTCCACTAACATAACAAAAGCTTGATTTACCAAAGGGAGTGGGCTCATTAACAAAAGACTTCTAGCAACTCCATAAGAGTCATTTAGCCCCATAAAAAATTAGGGCATCTTTTGTTGCTGCATAATGTCCATTTGAGTCTTTGAGGTGCCACATTTACAGAACCTACAAGTTAGTGCCCCAATTAATGCTAACTGCTCTTCCCACATTTCTTTAAGCTTCGAATAATATCCCAAAATGCTCATTGTACCTTGCTGCAGAGAGTTTATTTCACAATATAAGGAAAAAATCTGAGTTCCTGTCACTTTGTCAAACCTTTCTTTAAGGTATATCCAAATAGTATGGGCACTCTAAAAATATACTACCCTATTTATAAGTTCTTTCGAAATTGAATTTAAAATCCATGACAGAACCACGACATTACACCTCTCCCATTATTCCTTTAGACCTTCCACTTGTGATTCTTTGGCACAAGTACCATCTATAAATCCTAATTTGTGTTTACCTCGAAGTGCAATAATCATAGCTTTGCTCTAAACAGTGGAATTTTCAAACCCACTCAAGATTTGAGGAATAATAATGGTACCTTTCTTGTCTGATGGATGTAGGTATAAAGGGTGAGTGAAATTTGGTCCGGCCGCTAGGGGTAAGCAAAACACCCTCAACTCACCTAACCGCCACAACCCATGGATTTTCCCCCATTTAGGCCCACCCAGAATTAGGCTTGTAACGGGTACGGGTTACCCATACCTATTTATCTTAAACAAGACGGGTAACAGGTGTACCTATAAGGCACCAGTACCTATCTCTTAACTTGTATATATTTTTATTTTTTCCCTAAAAGGCTAAAAGTAAGTAACCCTCACTCCTTTAGCTAGAGGTGGTAATATGGTCAGGCTCGGTGGGTTCGGGCTAACCCGTCACAGGTTTGGACTATATGGGTTCGGGCCCAAAAGAACCGCATCAATATGGGTTAGTATTTAGCCAACCCAACCCATAACCGCTGGGTTAGCGGGTTGGGCGAGCCAAACCATTTTTTTTCAATTTTTTTAACAATATATTAAGATTATTTTTTCTACTCACCTAAACATAACAAAATTAAAAATACATTACAAATTAAAGAGAGTTGAGACTGATTTCTGAGACTAAGAGCGTGAGCCATGAGAGGGACTGGGAGTGAGAGACTGTTTCAAGCAAAAACAAAAGAGAGTTGACCAGGCTGAGGAGTAAGGACTGAGGAGTGGGAGTATTAGGCTGGACTCTGGAGTGACGGTCTTGGACTATTGGGGGTTGGGCCTTGGTTAATGACTCTTCCCTCTTGGTTTAAAAAAAATATGGGCCAACCCAATGGTCCAACCCGTCACGGGTTGGGACCATATGGGTTTGGGACCAAAAGGACCGCATCAATATGGTCCCAGCTTTGTAGAACCCAAACTGCCCATTTTGTCAGGTTGGGTGGGCTCGGCCTACGGTCCCAACCCATATTACTACCTCTACCCTCAACTCAGCTCTCCCATCACGTATTACGGTCTCATCTCAATCATGAACTCGCCTTCACCTCACCTCACAGGCATACACACCTAACTCATGGACTCACCTTCATGGCTTCACCCTACGTCCTCAGTCCTCACCTCACAGACACCGTCACACTGATACACAACTCAGTGGGTGGCCACTGGCCAATGTTCACTACTCAATCCATCAGTCAAATCCTCTGCCCAAACCTCTATCATTCTTGGGCTCAGCCAATCAACCTCAGCAGCTCAGCCTGTCGATCTCCACACCAACAGTGGTCCATGGGCCTAAGTTAAGTCTTCACCATCCTTAAGGACTGCTACCAACCGCCGACTCACTGAGTGTCGAACTACCATCCCGATCCGGACTCGCAAGCTCCTGGGTCTTGTAAGTTGTGATAGATTGCCTAGCACTAGGTAAAGGTGTGAAATTGTTGAAATTTTTGTTCATGATTTCAGATTTCACACCTCTTCATCATCAAGTTTACTCTTGATTAAAATAATATACTCTTGATTTCATATTTCTCGTGTGCTATCATTATTTATCATCTTCATGTTCATATTTATACTAGGATTTCTCTTTTGGTGGGATTATCATTTCGAAAACTAATAAGATGCACCGAGAAAGCTCCCCTCTGGTTACTCTATTTTACCACCTACTAAGTTCCTTTTTACATTTCTCTTCTTTAACCATAATACATTGAGTAGTCTACAGTTTGGGCTATTGTTTTTAGGCATTTTCAAGTTGGCATGGCGAGAAATTCAAGAAATTTATCTAACTATTTTTTGTGAGAAACCTATGGTTACTTTACTTCTAATAAGATGTTTCTATTTTCTATTGGCTTATGAGAACAGGAAGGTGTTTTATATTTCATACAGTTTAAAGGTTTCAAACTTTCAATCTCATTTTACACAAGATTTCAGCCATGTCATTCTATATATTTCGAAAGAGTGATGTGGCATTTATATTCTCTTTATTCTTTTATTGAATCAAAAGATGAGACTGAGTTTGGATTAGTTTGAATTATGCATATTTTCTTATTATTGGTTTAATAAATGATATTAGTGTTTTGCTTATTATTGGTTTAATAAATGATATCATTTTTCTATTATGCATATTTGCTTATTATTGATGATTATTATTGGTTTAATAAGTTATTATTATGCATATTTGCATATTCTCTTCATTATTTTCATATTTGCTTATTATTGGTTTAATAAATATGTATTCAACTTGTTTTCAGTGTAAGGTTATGTTCTGTAGTTCTTATTGATATATTTTCCTGTCATAATTGATTTTTTGTAAAACTTTTTTAGCCAAAGTTTATATTGATCATTTGATTGTATTTTTATCTTCAAATTGTTGATTACTTTGACAAGGTCAAATAGTATGGTACAACCACCGGTTGCACCAAAAATGTGGATGAGGAACCTGCAACTAAAGTCACAATAGGAGCAGCAGCAACACAAGATACCGCTTATGTTGAGAGTTAAACCAACAATAAGGGAAAAGCAGATGAAACACAACCTAGGAAAAAAAGGAAATACTCATATGACATTTGGATCCATTTTACAAGGCTTCCACTAGCAGAAACTGAAGGAAAACATAGGTCTAAGTACAACTATTGTGAGTTAACTTATGCAAGTCATCCTTCAAATGATGGCACTAAACAATTATGGAAACATTTCAAAAAGTGTCCAAGGAATCCTAACAAATCAAGTAAGGGTCAGACCTTGTTCGCGGCTACGACAAATCAAACATTGACTCATCACTTGTTCAGTTAAGAGCAAGGCAGAAAGGTTGTTGCTAAGTACATCATAAAGGATGAGGTGCCCTTCTGAACTATGGAAAAGGAGGGTTTTATAGAAGTTTTGCAAGAGTTTCAACTTAAATTTCAAATGCCATCAAGGTAGACAGCTGCTAAAAGATTGCTACAACATATATCAAGAACAAGCAGATATCTTGAGAAAATATTTCAAGACTTCGAAAGTCTGTGTGTCCTTCACCACTGATTGTTGACATCTGTACAAAATGACAACTGCATGTGTTTGACTGCATATTGGATTGATGAGGATTAAACTTTACAAAAACGCATTATTAATTTTTGTGAGATTACAAATCATATAGGGGAGTCAATTGCCAAACAAATTGAGGATTGCTTATTTCAGTGGGGTATTGACAAAGTGTTTACAATCACAGTTGATAATGCTTCTGCTAATGATTTTACAATTGCAATCTTGAAAAAACATTTTAGGAGTTAGGATGGTTTGGTATGTGATAGAGAGTTTTTGCAAATGCGGTATGCTACTTACATATTAAATTTAGTTGTTTCTAAAGGTCTTAAAGAAATGAACAAGTCTATTAAGCTCATCTGACATGCAGTAAAATTTTTTAAATCTTCTCCATCAAGGAAACGTAAGTTTATAGTACTGGCTGAAAGGGAGCGAGTCAAATCAAAAAGTCTACTTACCTTGGATTATCCCACGAGGTAATTTATTTATAATTAGTTTGAATAAGCTTTGATATGAAATATGATTATGTATTGATAATTTATGTGTAATTGTTTTTCATTTCTATGATGTGATTATGTGGAATTCGACATACCTAATGCTTGAGAGTGCTGTTAAGTTTGTCAAAGTCTTTATTCGGATGGAGGAGGAGGGTGAAGATTACAAAGAATACTTCAAGAAGAAAGTTAAAATAGGGTCCAGTTGAGATACTTATACCTTGATTGATTATCCTAAAGGTGTTGATAATGTATCTAATTATGCAACTAGAAGAAGGATTACACAACCTAGTGAATATGATTAGAGCACTGCGAAGGAGTTTCTTGGCTTTTTGAAGTTGTTCTACAACATGACATGGAAGTTTTCTGGATCAAAGTATGTTACAAGTAACACCTGTTTCCAGCACATAGTTGCAATTCAGACAAGCCTTAATGCAAGTGCAAGTAGCTCTTACTCTCTCTTGAATGACATTTCAATAAGAATGTTGTCCAAGTTAACCCATTACTGGGGAGCAGCTGAGAAAATGAATCCATTATTGGTTGTGTCCTAGATACTAAACCCCAGATATAAATTTACATATGTCAAAGTCGCTTTTGCTGACCTTTTCCAGGAACTAACAAAGTGTGAAGCTATGATGAGAAAGATTATGGGTGTATTGTATCATTTATATGACCATTATTCAGCTAGTGTTCATCTTGGTAAAACTTCTAGATCTCAATCATCAATGGAGCAAGGGGATAATAGTGGTGGTGGGAATAATGTGTTATTACTAGACTTAGAAGTTAGAGTGGCCTTGTCATCTACTGATGCTACAGACTAAAAGGTTTTAGCCAAGGCAGATGCAGAGAGTAATGTAGAGAAACTTTCAGAAGTGGATGAATACCTTCGAGCTGAATTGGTTAGTTATCGCAATTCAAAATTTGACATCTTGTCGTGGTAGAAAGGGAATGCTTGTAAGTATAAAGTGTTAAGCTTGATGACACGTGATTTGTTAGCTGTCTCAGTCTCTACACTTCAAAAGCAGCTTTTAGTATGGGGGTAGAGTATTAGATGCATTAAGGAGCTATTTATCCTCAAAGATGGCTGAGGCACTCATATGTGCACAAAATTGGCTATCAGTGAAACCACCCAACTTAAATGACTTTAATGTTGATAATTTTGATGAGACTACAGCTACTGTTATCGGTATCTTAATTTGCATTCTCTATTTTCAGTTTTTAATGTTTTATTTCATCTTCTGATTAGTTAATACATATTAATCAATAGAATATATTATCTATCTTCATTCATTTTGTAGAGGAAGATGCAAAAGTAGGAGGTGAATCTGAACTGACAGAGCAATGAAGATTTGCAAACTTACAGCTGTAGAGTCACAATTGAATGCTTGATCAGTATCTGTCACTACCCAATACCATAGCATGTTATATTGTTATTGACTTATTGTTTAGTAACTTGTGAATTTGTGATTATTGAAGTTTGAACTTCAAAGATTAGTATTCAGTACTATAGAAATTAGAATATTAATATAGTCATATGGACATGGCTAAAGACTTAAAGTTATTATTACTTATGTAGTTATTAGTTAACCTACAAATTCAAATACTTCTAGTTAGTTCTTATTATTGTCAATTAGTTTTGGGGGGAAAATTCACTAAAAAATATCATTACAGAGATCACAAGGACGCAACTACTGGAAGGGGGTTAAACAGTTTTTGACTTCTGGTTCTGGACACACCAAAAAAATGCAGGGGGGCTAAACGGGTTCCTTGAACCCATTTAACCCAACTTGTTGGGTACGGGTTAGATGGGTTTCAAACCCGTACCCCCGTGAATTAAACGGGCTAGTGGCGAGTTGACACCCAGGTCAACCCTACCCGCCCGTTGCTCACCCTTACTGGCCACTGTGAGTTCATTGCCACTTCTTGTCTCTCTCATTATGCTCTAATGTACAGTGGTCTGAAATCAAGAATGGTTCCAAATCATGTGAATATTTTGATAATGAGCCGTCGCTAGACAAGTGCACATTGTTAGCATCCAAGAATCTGAAATCGGACAAGCTCCTATCAATTGCATTATAATTAGCAGCCAAGAATCTGAAATCGGGAAAGTTCTAAATCGTCCATTATTGTTGGCAGTGGTCTATCCCCCCTTTCTCTATCAAAGAATGACAATTTCTCTATCTAGCAAGGCGTCGACTGTTATTCTCTAGAAATTCTTGTTTTTCATCGCTTTTTCTTGTATATTTGTTCGTTTTGAACTCAAATTGTGCATAAAGTTTATACATATAAAGAAAAATGTGATGTGATGAAAATACTTTGAAAATTTCAAATTTTGAGCTAAGTGTATAGAAGTTTTGATTAAATTAAAGAAATCAGAAAGCTCATAAAATCCTTCTCTTTGTAGGAGGATGAGGACAAGATGTAGAAGCCTACATGGATCATTGGAAGTAGAGAAAAGAAGAACAAAATTCAAAAAGAAAGATAAAAGAAGTAGCTTGAAGATACTCTCAGTCACTTTTGCTTTGCCATAGAAGGGCAAAAGTGAAAACACCCAAAAATAGGCCATTCTGACCACGTTCGTTATTGGTATGCCACAGCAAAGCGAAAGCAAAAAACCCCCAAAAATAGACCTTTTTGGCCGCGTTCATTGTGGCTTCGCTATAGCAAAGATTCAAAACTGATGCTGTGCATTTTGAAGAAAGTGATATTCTAAGGGCCTTGTAACTTAAGAGGGGCGCCAAAACTGAGCATTCTTGACAGAGGAGAGGCTTGGAACAAAGGAAACTCATTGGAAGAGAGCTTTTGGATGAAGATGTGAAGCTTTGAGGAGGATTCTTGAAGAGGTTGGAGTACTTTTATCATTCTTCTTCCTTTCTTGCTTAGTTTGCTGATATGAACATAAGTCTTATGTTTAATTTGAGCTTATTTCATATTATTTCTAGTTAAACTTATCATTTACGATTGGTTTTACCCATTGCATGGATTGGAACTATTAGATTATCTTGTTTTTGCTTGTTATTGAGAATATATGCTGATTTTTCTCTATGTTTAATGTTATCTTATGCTTGATCATCACATGATTAGATTAGTTTAATTGAATGATGCGTGAGAAAGCTATTTTGATTGTAGAACTTAAGAAAAATCATGTTACACTTGAAGTTTGATGATTAAATGGATGGTTTGTTGTTATAATAGATATATATCTAACAACCTAATATAGTCTATTGAAGAATTATTTTGGAAATATGGTTTTCATTAATTCTAAACAAGAGATTGAATATTTTTAATGAAGATTAAAAGTCAAACTTGACTTGAGAGAACTTCATTGATGATTTTAGAATCTTAAACTAGCATATAGACTCATTTAACTACCATAAGTGATTTAATTGCATAGTTCTATGAAATACAATGGGGAAGAAGTAATCATAAGCTTTAAGTCTTGAAGTAGAATCAATTGTCCAATTGCCATTATTTTACTTTATTGTTTTCATAAAAATCTTTATTTGACTTGCCCAACTTCAAATGATTGCATTCAACCTAATGAGATCATAGTTACATTAATTAGCTCACTTCCATCATAGTCCTTATGGAATGACACAATTTTTAGCACTATACTATTACTTGCGACCCGTGAGCTTGCGTTAAGCTAAACGGCGAACACCAATATGCAACTAGAACAATCTCCAATGAAGTCCAATTTTAGGGGTCATGTTTGGCAGCGGTCGATCGGCCCTTCCTCCGCCAAACATCGATTACATCAATTTCTCGCAAGACTCTATCGTTACAATTAAGTCAATCGCCGTTCTCTGTAAAGGAGGTTCACCCCATCAAGATTGACTCTTTACTTCAGTCATTCTTCGCCATTCTTGGTAGAAGCCCTAGGTTCGTCAAGTGTGTCATCTTCATGGAGATTTTGATCTATCGCTAAAAAAATTGTGATTGAAGCTTGCCTCAGCTTTGCGTTATTGGTTCAACAGATGAGGAAACCCATTGATCATAAACACATCCGTACGGCGTCATTTTTGCTGAAAAGGGAGAAAGAAACAAATAAGATGAATACTATTGAACCCGCTCTGATGCCATGTGGAGTTCCTTATTCGTGACCCAAAAGATATTTTCCATATTATTGATCAGTAAAAATGAATAGTATTCATACACGAGTATGAGTCTAGGCCTATATTTATACTGTCTAACCTAACAGGCCTTAATGGGTTTAAGGCCTAATCACCTAGCCTACAAAACAACTAACTCCAAATTCATAGTCTAGAAAACTCAAACATATAACAATTGTCCAATATATATATAACATCAAATCCCCTAAACTCCACAAAATCAAAACCCTAAGCCAAGGATTTAATAAAAGTTGTGAAGTCCCATATAACCAAGGTAATTAAACTCGAACCGGTCAGTGAATCGGTCAGGGTACTGGGTTAAGGGTCAGTGGGTCAGACCGGAGTCAAACCGGGGCTAAACCGGGACCAAACCGGTGAGAAATGGAATATTTTAGGCTTATAGTATGAAATTCTAAAGGAAAAATTTCAAAAAAAAAAAGAATTAAAAAAAATTTAAAAAATTGAACCGGGCCGATTTAGGGGCCGGGTCGCCGGTTTTCGGTCCGGGTTAGATTACCATGCATATAATTGAAGAGGAAAACGAATGGCACCTTTTAAGGGTCTATATAACTCCTCTGCACGTTTTAAATTTGTAAGAGGTAATGGGGCCCAAAGTGAGTATTAGAGTTCGTGTCGATATGCCACGTTTGGTATCAGAGTTCGTGTCAATATCCCACATTTGGTATCAGAGTTCGTGTCGATATGCCACACTTAGTATCAGACTCAAGTTCGAGTTGATGTGGTTAAATCCTCTTAGGAGGGGTATTTGTTACAAATAACTAATTTAACTAGACTAAATTTGATTAATGAAGCATAATCTATAGAAAAATAATTTTTGACTTGATTTTCTTACAAAAAAGCATAAATTAGAAAACTAATTAACTACGTACCAATCATTTAACAAACATAGAGGATCTGAAATCTATTTAATGAACAGAGAGCTAGATCACAGAGCTTACGCCACTAAGTTCCACCTTGACCTTCCTTGTCTCCGAAAATCCTCCAAGACCAATGGATTCAGGGAGAGAAATAAGAGCCTAGATTTT
The DNA here is from genome assembly GCA_963242795.1 of Inga leiocalycina. Taxonomy (NCBI): domain Eukaryota; kingdom Viridiplantae; phylum Streptophyta; class Magnoliopsida; order Fabales; family Fabaceae; genus Inga; species Inga leiocalycina. The sequence goes on from OY725322.1 coordinate 22,082,306, forward strand.
GAAATTCCACTACTTCACTAGACCAAAGTGGAATTAAATTTTACCAGTTAAAAGATGTTAATTCCCTTGTGAATTTACAACAACACACGTTACACACATATGAATTATTTGCAATAGACATACATAAATTTATAAATCTAACTAGCAAATTTACAACAACATAAAAGAATTAATAACTCTCATTTAATTTCTCATATCCCCAACCTAATTTACAACTACAATTATAGCAAAAGAACAACACATAAGAGAATAAACAATTCTCATTTCCCATATTTTCAACCTAATTTACAACTACTATAAGAAAATTTACAACAACACATAAAGGAATATGTGTTGGAAATATGAAAAATGGGAGTTGTTAACATGTGTTGTTGTAAATTTGCATATGTTTTTTGTATGAATGCAAAAAAATAAAAAATATTTTCTCTGGTTCTTAATATAAGAGCACACTTAATTAATTTGGATAAATTAAGGAAGTTAAATAAATTAGTTAATTATAACAAATGTGATTTGGCCTCCTTAAAATACATGCAACATTATATTATATATCAACTTATAAATTAGGTTAATTAGTTTGAGAAAAAATTATAAATATGAAAAATAAAATTGATTTGAATATTATATATATTTGGGATCAAATTCAACCAACCAATTAGCTTTTATATTAATGAGTGGATGTGTTTTTTTGTGAGCTATCAAAACCCAACAATTTGGCCTAAGGTATCTACCACCGTTAGCAATGACTCATCCCCTTACACTGTAGACTTTCCGAATGGGGCTTTAGTGCTAGTCACGAGTCCCTCTCCTTACACACCGTCAAGGATCAAACCCCTGACTAGATACTTAATGAACCCAGTTAAGTGCCACTATGCTTAGGGGTGAGCAATCAGATATTCGGTGAGGTTTTCGGTTAAAACCGAAATAACCGAATAATATGGTTTATAGAAACCGAACCGAAAACTAAAATTTAAGGAAAATAACTGAACCGAATTAACCGACTTATTTCAGTTTGGTTTCGATTAAACCGAATTAACCAATGGAAGGCTTCCTTTTAGGTTTTAGGGCTTAAAATATATTGGGCCGGGTTTAGAAATATGGTTTGGGCTTTAGTTTCATATAATATATTATACATATATAAAAATATTAAACATATTTTGGTTTTTCAGTTAAAAACCGAAATTTATTCTTCTAATTGAACCAAAAACCGAAATTTAAGGAAAATGAGAACCGAACCAAAATTGAAAAATCAAAATAACCGAACCGAAAAACCGAAAATGCATTCGGTTCGATTCGGTGATCGGTTACGGTTTGGTTTTGCTCACCCCTAACTGTGCTAGGCCTGGTTGTTAATATCTACTCCTTTACTCCTTTGATTCTTAATATAAAACATATCTATATGATTTAATTAGATTAAGGAAGTTGGTTAAGTTATTTAATATAGCATCTATTGTCTAGAACGCCCTACTCATCCCCTTAATTCCCACATTCTCTCTTCTCCTTGATTATTATTAAGCGAGCATCAATGGGGTAAATTAGGAAAATATTAACATATATGAAAATTATATCTTATATTTATGACCAAGATCAATATTACAAATATGCCTTATATTAAGCACTGGAGGAGTATATAGTATTCATTATGATCCATAGAGAAAAAGGAGTGATGTTTATAAGTTATATTTCAGAGAAGACAACCTAATTCCGACAAATGAGCTCGACCATGCAAGCTCACCCAAGTATACTCCTTAAAGCTCTCGATCTCACTTGCGAAGAGGCGAGCTTGGAATAATTGGGCAGGGGTGAGTGATGTGCTTTCCCCGCTGCCCCTTTATTTTGGAAACTTTCCCAAATGTATTTTTCATGATGCTTTAGAACATTAAATTTTATATGAAAATGAGTGACGTTTTGATATCTTATAGGCAAAAGATAGAGTTATTTTTAATTTTTAACGATTTTTCAAACATTTAAGAGCCTAAAAGTGCATGTGTGATTTCCTTTTTATTTATAGTCTTAAATCTTTAAAAAATTGTAAAAAATTAAAAACAGTTTCATTTTTTGCCCATAAGATATCAAAATATCGCTCATTTTATGTAGAATCTAATAATCTAAAGAGCTATAAAAAATAAATTTAGGAAGGCCCCAAGTGAAAGGGCAGCAGGGATAACACATCACACACTCCTGACTAAAATGATCGAGGTGAATAACTCAACCTCACAAGTTCAAGCCCAGATTTCTTCTCATGTATATGATGATTTGTATGGATTATTCAAGGAGATTATTGGCAAAGCAAGCCTTGGGTATGTTTCTAACTTTGTTGCAGCAACGAAAATCCTTTTCTTTTTCTTATGCTGCAGAAATATGAACATGATATAGCTAACTATTAAGAATTGTCCTCCTCCCTATCTCTTGATCTTTTTATTGTTTTTTCTCTTTTGGTTTATTGCATAGTGATAGGAGCGAGGTGAGGAAAGTATGATCCAATCTAAATAGCCATATAGCATTTATTTGTTTGTTTTGGGGAACAACTCATACATTTGATCGATGACTGCGTCATTGGGAGAAGCTGTTTCGATGTAGGAATTGGGTTGTCTTCTCAGGTGACGGCCTCTTCTTCCAAGGCTCCCTCTTCTCTCCTCTTGCTAAATCGTGTAACGTGGCTCTTATATGCTGATGATTCAAATAATTTTCGCCAGGTTGGATAACTCAGCCATAACCCACTTTGATTTATGGAAGATAGGAATATAGCAAGTTAAAAATTGAGGAATTCAGTCACAGCGAGAGCCATTATTAAAGTATTGAGTTACTAATCATGTTAGGCCTTGGATTTCTTTTGTTGGATGCACTTCCTAAAATGGAGTCCAGCTTCACAGTGATATTGTTTGTTACCCCTCAAATAAAAATTTCTTCTTTTTCTAAATCTAATTAACCCCCCACAATAATAACCAATCATTTTTAGTTACGAGAAATAAAATTAAAATAAATATGGACATGGTTGTTAAACTCGTGAATTAACTTAATTATATAAATGTCTATATTTTAATTCATGTAAACTGCTTACATGGTCAAAATTATACCATAAAAATTATAATTGATCATAATTTACTATAATCATGATAATTACATTAGATTGTTTTATTATGCCTACCAAATATCAAAATACAGGTTCATAACTCCACCCTGCTGGTAAAACAGGCTAAACTCGTAGCTTGCAGGTCTGGACAGGATTAGGGTTGGGGATTTTCTAACCCACGAAAGTGTAGGCTGCACAAGCCAACACTGTTTGGCCTACGGGTTGGCATGTTGGCCTGCATAATTTTTTTAAGAAATATGAATAATATTATAAAACGCGAGCCCACGGGTTGGCGCATAATTTTTTTAAGAAATATGAATAATATTATAAAACGCGAGCCCACGGACTGGCCTGCCAACCCGCAACTATGGGTTAGGGTTGGTGTTTTACCAGTCGTGGCCCACATCGTCTAGTCTGAGGGTTGGTGCGAGCTAGCTCGCAACCTACAGGCTAGCATTCCCAGCTCTATCGTACACCAAGTAATCAAAATATGTTGGTTTTTTTATTCTATTTTTAGTTTTTATTTTGAAAAGAAAAAGAATAGTTAAAAAAATACAAATTATTTAAAAAATTACTAAACGCTTAATGGGAGAACAAAACTTATTTAAAGATGTAGGGTTGTTCTCCACTTTTTGCCTTATTTTTTAGGACACAATAGGATTTTTACTTAATAAAGAATAAAAATATATTAAAATTTGTTCTTATTACTTTTTAACAATTTAATATTTTTTTATAAAAAAGTTAATTAAACATTAAATATCAAACTAACCTTTTTAATTTTATTTTGATTTTTTAAAAATATTTTAGAAATAAGAAATCAAAACTCAAAAAGTTTTTCTAAACTCGAGTTTGATGAGCTTGATGCAGCTCGGCTGTAACCCCCTGCCGTAATTAATATCCGGATTATGCAATTAACATGAAATAGAGACCAATAAGACAAAACATCATTTATAAACCCATCAACCAGACGGGGTTTTCACAATTACATTTCGCGGTTATTAAAAACACGGTCTCATATTTACACTCCGAATATAATTACTATGCGAAGATAAATTACATTTATACAAATATCAGAGTACGCAATATAAATTTCCGGCAATCCCGGAATCATATCTTCGCTCAATAATCATAGGGCACATTAGCCCATACAATTCAACCAATAGGGATTACACAACCTACTCGAATACATACTCCAGTATTGATCCATATAAACAAATACATAATCCCAATTACGCATTGATAACCAACTACTAAGCTCTCACCCAGAAACGAGTCCTCTTCGTCCTTGGATGCTTGCTTCATCCTCAATCTTCCTTCCCTGTCTAAAATGTTGATAGGGGAGGGTGAGATTCTGGGGAATCTCAGTAGGAAACACATACCAATATGCATGCAAGATAAGTATTTAATGCATGACATGCTTGCATCACAATAACTCATGTTCACATCATGATATATCCGCATGCTCAATGTTTCAACAACATACTCATGGCCATAGCATAACTAGAAACAGAGCTACAATCATTCATACATGTCTCACATAATCACGCAAAGCAATAACATGCATCAATACACAAATACAATTATCAATACATGCAGGAGAGGTAAGTTCCCTACCCTTATTCTTTCCACGTATGCTCCAGCGTCGGCTACTCACGATCCAAGCGGATATCGAATCATAATCAGGGTGAATACCCAACCCTATAACCAAATCAAGAACATATGGTCATTCTCTTTTCCAAATTCTCACTTTCATAATACTTAGATTTGGCTATCATAATTGACCCTTAAGAGGCCCCAAATGCCTCTAATCAAAGCCCCAAAAGATTGGGAAACAATAGGTTGAAGGTCACTTTTCGAAATCACAAAGTGCTGGAACACAGGGGTGGGCCCCGGCCCACCATTCCTTGGGCCGCGGCCCAAACATGGTCAGAAGGTCTTGGGCTGCGGCCCACCACTCTTGGGCCGTGGCCCAGATAAGGCCAGAAAGACTTGGGCCGCGGCCCAGAAATTTCCTGACTCTGGGCGAACTTCCAAAATTCATAACTAAATCTAGAAAAATCGAAACGAAGTGATTCCAAAGCCAAATGAAAGGTATATATGTCCTATTTCAAGGAAAAATATAGCCATTCACTGGAAATCACTACAAAAATCCAGAATCACCAAAAACTCAAGACTGTCCCAAAACAGAATCCATTTTCGACCTCAAACTTTGGACAGCTATAACTCACAGTAGACAAAACGAAATGGCACAAATTATGTATCCATTTTGAAGCTTAGGATGTGAACTTTAAGACTGGAAAGTTTCACAATTTTCCGAAATCATTTGGTCACTCAAAACGCTCGTCCAAACTGACAGCGAAAAACAGAGCTTAAACAAAACAACTTTCCAACTTTTCCCAAGTGATTCAAATGAATCCAAAATCAACAACCAAGCTTATTCCCACACAAAATCACTCAAGGAATCCAATGGGAATGTCAAAATCACCAAAATTCTATTCCATTATCATACTTTGGGTTTTGGGTACATGAAACACTAAACTTCCAAAATCTCCAAACTTAACAATTTCAACCCAAACAATTCTATCTATCCAAAATGCATTCCCAACATACAAATTCCATACCATACACATACCAAACTCTCAATGGCCCTCATTTTCGAAATTAGGGCAATAATTCCAGAAATTTCAAACTATTTCAAATGGTATGAAACATAGATAGATAGATAGGTCTCACTCACCTTATCAACTTTCTCAAAGGGAGTTCTTGATTCACCTCCTCCCAAAATTTCGTGTGGCCACAAACCACAACCAATGAACAAACTACAACCATAGAAATATAGCTCTTAACTCAAGGATCAACTTTAATGAAGGGAGTTTTGGCATTAGAGGTCAAGATCTTACCTTAAATGCAAGCTTTTCCTTCTTCTTCTTTGGCCAAAAATGGCTGCCCAAGAGAGAGAAGAGAGAGAACGTGAGAGAGAGAAGGAAGAGAGGTGGAGATGATGATGAAGTGCAGAAAAATTCTGCCCCACCCCCTTCACATGCCTCCAAAAACGCATAGGAGAGAGAGGAGAGAGAAAAAAGTGGTTTTTGTCTCATATGCCTCATCCTATGATCCACCATAATGCCACTTGGCAATATCTCATCCCTTAATCTCTAATACCACACACATATGCACTAATTAATCTCTCTAATCCATCCATTAGCCATTTGATCACACTTCTCATTTTTCTCTTAGTTAGTAATTAATTTCCATTAATTACCAACTTATGCCAATAATTCCATTCTTTCAATTTCCCAACTCTTATGGCATATTAATTAATATAGCCACCAAACCCATAATTATTCCACTTTAATTCGATAATTATCCTCAATAATTACCATTTGCCCTTAATCGAAAATCGGGGTGTTACATCGGCTACCTCTTCAAAGTCAACAACCTTGCTGGGACCCCTTTATTTTAGTGCAAAATTCTTTCTATTTTCACGTTTAAGTGAGTGGAGGCATAAATAGAAGGCATATGTTATGTATTATACACAGATTTGACTAGCGAATAATATTGTTCTTTCTTTCCCCCCCCTCATCTATCTTATTTCATAACATGTTATCAGCATAAAACTTTAGTCAGGATATGATATTTTTAATATTTCTTTGTTTCAACTTTCTCCAGTATTTCTTTTTTTCCTTCTACTCCCATATGACCTAGAGTCACCGTTTTCAATGGAACATGAAGTTCTAATTGATATCTTTTTTTTCCTTCTCTCATGATGACTTGATGTCACCATATTTGATGGAACTTGAAGTTCCAATCTATATTTATGGTCTCCTTGGATGATTACTGTCAGATCTATATACTTTGTATCTTCTTTTAATTCATTTACATTATTGTACTGTTGGGTTAAGGGATAGAAGGAGAATACGCTTTTTCCCCCAATGACCTATCATCTACTTCATTTAGATTCGAAGAACCCAAAAAATTATAGCCTTTGTTTGCATTGAAATATTTGAATTTTATTCTCAATTGACTCAGTTTCTTTTCTTTTTGTACGCTATCATATAATATGATTTTATTTAATATCTTGAGATTATATGGCCAAAAGCCACTTTATCATTTATTATATGGTGAGAAGCCATATAATTTTTAATTCTTATTTTGATATTATATGACCAGAAACCATATAACATATATCCTCTATTTTATTAAATGGTTAGAAGTCATATACTTTTAATTTTATATTTTGAGTTATTTGGCCAATAGCCATATAACTTACATCCTCCATTTTTTTTAATGGCCAGAAACCATATTATTTTTATTTCTTATTTTGATATTATATGACCAGAAGCCATATAACTTTTATTTCTTTTATCTTATTCAATGGCCAAAAGCCATAGTTTTGATTCTTTTTTTTGCCAGAAGCCATATAATATATATATATTTTTTCACTTTTGAATTAAATGGCCTGAACCCATCAAATTTTAATGATGTATAACATGCATTATCCTTTTTTTTTCAAAATACTGGACACCTTATTGTGAGTAACATAATATTTTATTCCTATTAATTGACTTATTCCCAACATGATATCTTATTCGTGTATAATATGATATCTAAATAAAATCAAAATACATCTTATTTCCTTTAGCATGGCCTGAAGCTATTTTTTTTATGGATTTTTTGTACTGACTTTGAGATTATTTGCTAACTTTGAGATATTCTTCTTATTGTGCTTATTAGATTGTTTAAATTTAAGTTACATTTTAAGTATAAAATAACAATCTGTTTCAATACTTTGAAAATTTCCTTTTATTTCTTTTTTCCACTTTGAGCTATGTCGAACCTTGCAAAACATGAATTTATGGCTTTCGGCATTACTGGAAAAAACTACTTGTCTTGGATACTACATGCAGAAATCCACTTGAATGCCAATGGTCTGGGAGACACAATCAAGGAAGGAAATAAAACATCTGACCAGGATAAAGCCAAAACCATGATCTTTTTACGCCATCATCCACACAAAGGATTAGAAATTGAATATTTGACTATAAAGGACCCATTTGTTCTTTGGAACAACTTCAAAGAAAGGTATAACCACCAAAAGACTGTTATCCTTCCAAAAGCCCGCTATAACTGGATGCATTTACGATTATATGATTTTAAACCTGTGAGTGAGTATAACTCATCAATATTTAGAATTAATTCCCAACTAAAATTATATGGAGAAAAAGTCATTGATGAAGATATGCTAGAGAAAACATTCTCCACATTCCATACATCTAATATGCTCCTGTAGCAATAATACTATGAAAAAGGGTTCAAGAAATATTCTGAACTAACTTCTTGTCTCCTTCTAACTGAGCAAAACAATGAACTTTTATTAAAGAAGCATGAATATCATCTAATAGGCTCAACTCCATTCCCAGAAGCGAATGCAGTAGTAAATGAATCCACTTGTGGCCGTGGCCGTAGTAGTTTAAATTTCCACTTAAAGTTGGAAAGATATAATAAGAATCACAGGAGGGGAACTAGTGGGAACAACAGCCAAGTTGAAAATTTGTGTTATTGCTTTGGTGGCAAGGGTCATTGATCACGTACTTGTTGTACACCAAAACATCTGGTTGACCTTTACCAATAATCGCTCAAACATAAAATCAAAAATAAAGGTAATGTGTCAAAGATTGAAAGAAATTTTGTTGATGAGGAAGGCAATCTTGAGTATGGCTACATGGATGTTATGTACTTGGATGTTGCTGATCCTAATGGAAGAATTGATCACCTAATTGGTGTTGGAAATGTCAAAAAATAAGCTACCTCTATCCAATTTGCACTTCTATGTTTTCATGTGTTTTCTTTTGTTTATTTTGGGCTACTTCTAATGCTTTTATATTTCCAATGGATGCAATTACATTTTGATATTTGATTAGCCTAGCAGTAAGTGAAGGGCATAATCTACGTCTAATGGATGTTGTTACAACATTTTTGTATGTCTCACTTGAAAATGACATTTATATGGAACTTCCTGAAAGACTTAAGTTGCTAAATGTATACAATTCAAGTTCTCGAGAACGATACTTAATAAAGCTAAATAAGTCTCTATATGGATTGAAGCAATTTGGGTGTATGTATAATTGACTTAGTGAATATCTATTAAATGAATGATATAAAAATGATTAAATATGCTCATGCATCTTTATGAAAAAATCTAGAAATAAGTTTGTTATAATTGTCATTTATGTTGATGATATCAATATCATTAGAACTTCTAAAGAGCTTGAAAAGGCAATTAATTCCTTAAAGAAAGAAATTGAAATGAAGGTTAGGAAGAACAAAATTTTGCCTTAGATTACAAATTGAGTATTTGAAAAATGGAATCTTCGTATATCAAAAAACTTACACAAGAAAAGTTCTAGAGCAATTTTACATAGATAAATCACATCCACTATGTACTTCGATCATAGTAAGATCTTTGGAAGTTAATAAGGACCCTTTTAAACATCCAGAAATTAGCAAAAAAGGTGATGAAGAATTACTTAGTCCAGAAGTACCATATCTTAGTGCAATTTGAGCACTACTATATCTTGCTAATCACGTTCGACTTGATGTATCATTTGCTATGAACTTATTAGCAAGATATGGTTTTTTACCAAAATGAAGACATTGGAATGGAGTTAAACACATTCTTCATTATCTTAGAGACACAATGGATATGTGGTTATTCTACTCCAATGTATTCAAGCATGAACTTTTTGGCTATGCAGATACTGGTTTTTTGTCTGATCCACGAGATAGCAAATCACAAACTGGATATTTATTTACAAGTGGTGGCACAATCATTTCATGGAGATCTATGAAACAAACTATATTAGCCACATCATCTAATTATGTAGAAATTCTAGCAATGCATGAAGTGAGTCGAGAATGTATATGGTTAAGATCAATAATACATCACATGAGAATCACTTGTGGTGTGTCTCCTAGTAAAATGACCCTAACAATCATATACAAGTATGATACTGTATGTATTACCCAACTAAATGAAGAGTACATCAAGGGAGATAGAATAAAACATATTTCACCAAAATTCTTCTTCACTCGTGACCTTCAAAAGAGTGGTTAAATTGATATCCAGCAAATCCATTTCAATGAAAATCTAGTAAATTTATTTACCAAGTCATTTCCTAGTACAACCTTTGAAAAGCTCGTTCGTGGCATCGGACCTCGCAGACTCAGACATATCAACTGATATTGTCAAGAGAGGGAGTTGATACACTTTGTACTCTTTTTCCCTTGTCTATGATTTTTCCCATTGGGTTTTCCTAACAAGGTTTTTAATGAGGCAACATTATTAAGTGTATCATTAAACAGTGTACTCTTTCTTCTTCTACTAAGTTTTTCTCCTGCTGGGTTTTTCTTTGTTGAAGTTTTTTTAGGCACATGTTTAGTCATGAACATCCAAGAGAGAGTGTTATGAATAATATATTAATATAGATGTCCATCTCCCTATTATTTCTCCCATCTTCGTATTATTTCTCCCCATTATTTTCTTATGATTATGTAATCATCATTCATTGTATATTATAAGGTTATGCCTATAAATAGGAGGAATATATTATGTATTGTACACAAATCTAACTAGTGAATAAGATTGTTTTCTCCTGTTCTCTCTTTTTCTTCTCATCTCTCTTATTTCGTAACACTAAACACTGAGAACAAAACTTATTTAAATATGTAGGGTTGTTCTCCACTTTTTGCCTCATTGTTAGGACAAAATAGGATTTTTACGTAATAAAGAATAAAAAATATATTAAAATTTTTTCTTAGGAAAAAAGACAAATAAATATCACTTGAACTTCAAAATTTCAAATCAATGTTTTCTCAAAAACCTGAGTTGTCAATTGTTATACTCTTTTTGTCAATCCTATTACTCTTATTATCAACAAAATCAATTTGGAATTTTGAAGTTCAAGTGATATTTATTTTTCTTTTTCCCTCGTTCTTATTACTTTTTAACAATTTAATATTTTTTATAAAACACTTAATTAAAAATTAATTATTAAACTAACCCTTTTTTATTTTTTAAAATATTTTAGAAATAAGAAATAAGAAATCAAAAAGTTTTTCTAAACTCAAGTTCCAGGTTATGAAACCCATACCGGTTCGGAAACTGGCGAACCTATCTGATCCGGGAATCAACCTAATTTGCTTTTTAAAAAAAAAATCAAATTTTTTATTTTATTTTTATAATTTCATTTTAATACCTCTAAAATAGCAAAATCTTCATTTTCTCATTAGTTTAATCTAGATTTAGTTTCAATTTGACTCTGATTTATCTCACTAATATTTAATCTAATACCTCAACTAATTCGATTGAATATCCGATCTAGGTTTAATTGCGTTCCTCGAGTTCGATGAGCTTGACGCAGCTCGGCTACCTCCTCGAAGTCAACAACCTTGCTGGGACCCCTATATTTTAGCGCCAAATTCTTTCTATTTTCACGTTTAAGCGAATGAAGACAGAATCTTCGATATATTGTGGGACCATCCAATCAGAAGCCCACACCGCCATTCATCGTTACTGGACACGTGGCCGCCCCATACTGAAGATTTTTTCTTTCAGTGGTTCATGTTGCACTTGATCACTGTTCACCCCAGAGTTCTGGCCATTTAACTCGACCTTTGTTCGTGGAAAATTCTTTTTAATAGAGTCCGAATCCAACGGTCAATAAGGAAATGTCACTGACTCTTCTATGAATTTCCACCTTCCGATGGATTTTTTGATTGCAGACCGTCCGATTAGGGACAGAAAGTGATCTATCCGTTCACTATTTACGAACTTGAATTTCAAAAGCTGGGAAGAGAGAGGGAGGAAGGGCGAAGACGCCAAATGGTCCCTCTCTTCTTTACCTGAGTAGTGTCTCTTAACTATTCTCATCATCTTCGTTCTTGCAGCGTCCTCAATCCCCACAATTTTTGTCTCCTCATTCTACAATCTATATCTTTCCTTTAAATTGCTCCGAGGCGTTTGGATCGAAGCATCTTCAATTGTGGGCACTACTGGCCAAACTTGGCCTTACATCCTGAACTTCGTAATCGTGGGGTTTTGTGTGCTTTTTTTTAATTACGGTGATTTGTTAGTAGGTCCTGCATCCGAAAGACAGTATGTTTGTGTGGATATTTAAACTTGTGGGGTATTGAGGAAATCATCTGTGGGTTAATGAGAGAGATGAATTTGGAATTCGAAGTAATTTTTTGAGTTTTTCTCCATCTCATGGAAGAAGGTGACGGGGGTGATGGCCCTCCGAAGAATGTGTTGTTGGATTGCTCTGCCGCAGCGTTGCCTTTGGATGTTACAGGGAAGAAGCTAGCGAGGCAGCTCGATTTTACGGGTTTTGGTGGGGTATCGGGTACTGTGGCTTCAAGCCAACATCTGCAATTGCAACTGCAGCCTCAATCACATCTACAGTCACTGCCTCAGGGACTAGCACAACAAACCATGGCTGTGATGGCAGTGCCGCCGCAAGTACCTCAGTCTGCAGTGAGGGTTGGGTAAGTTGGTGAAAGTTTGACTGAAAATCAGCTGGCATTTTTATTTCTGAAGGCCGTTGTGCAACCTTAATATTGTGTTTCTGGGGAGGAACTTATATTTGTTCAAGAAAAAAAAAAAAAAAAGAGCTGCCTTTGAAATTTCTTGACAGAGCAGTTCATGTTATGTATTATGGTTCCGTGTAATGTTTCTTTCTCATCTTGATCCATTTTTTTTGAAAATCACTGTTTTCTTTGGAAGGCTTGTATCTCTGCGTGAGTCTCTGATGCATGTTCGATTTTTGAATTTCATTTAACTATGTTGCCTTTCATATTGTGATTTTCTTATTGCTTCCTTTTTGCTTCAGTGCTCATCACCAGTTTTGCTTATTTCTGATACTGGTTTGTTCTGATGGGAAAAAGATGGCGGTGGAACTAAACTGCTGGGGGGGCTTAACTTAGTAGGGCACTAATATACCATAGGTTGCCTTTCAAACACAGTGTATAAAGTTTTCAGAGAAGTATCGAGCCCTTAGTTTTAACACTGCTAAGAAAACCACTTCTGTAACTGAGCGTCCTATGGAATGCTTAATAATAGATTGAAAGCATTGTTCATTCTTTCTTCATTGAAAATGAATGTGAATTTAAAGTAGCATAGGCTCTAAGGATGAATATTGATATTGAGAATCTTCATTTATCGTATGTTTTTATGAGCTAGAACTAGTCCATCTTCAAACTGGATCTTTTGCAGTTGTAGGAGAGATAGTGACAGCCAATTTTCTCTCTTTACACCTATACCCCCTTTTCTCTATCCCTTTCTGACTGCTCTATATGCATATTAATAATTGTAACCTTAGACTGCATAAGATCTGGACCATTGCTTCTTAAATGCAATAATGGATATTAACAATTAAGATATCTAGTATGAAGCAATCAAACATCTTCCTGTTGAAGCTCAAGCTGCAATTTTGGTTGTCAATTTTTTGTTTGGCTTAAATTTTGGCTGTCAGTTATCTCACAAGTTCTTTATCCAGGAAACCAGAATCTCCAAAATCAAGATCAAGACCTAACTTTGAAATGAAAGACTCGACTCCCAAGAAGCAAAAACAGTGCAATTGTAAGCACTCAAGATGCTTAAAGTTGTAAGTAAGACTAATCTCTGTCCCTCCTTGTGTGTGCACGTGCTTGCTAATATATAATTTCATGTTTGTGCACTTTTGCATGTCTACACATTTTTGTGATAATACAATATGAAATGGTCTTGCTGTATTCACCCACAATCTTTTACGGGCATGCGGTATTATTTTGCTTTGTACTACATTAAGAGTGTGCTCCTATTGTCAGCTTTTTTATTTTTTTTGCTTTCATATGAACTAGAACAATAAATTAGATTTGAATTAAAAAAAAGATGACTTCCCATTTATTATCATTTTTCTTCGGCCTGTGAATATGCCTATGATTTTCTGAAGTTGGGCTGGATGGTGGGAATAACATGTACTAGTGCCTAGTGGTTCAAACCTTCAATTTAGGGTTCATTTGCAAAGCTTAATATCAAAGCTTTGCTTACTTTGAAATATTCTTTTTTTTTTCCCTCCAAAATTTCTGCACATTTTTTTTTTGGGCCCAGTTCTGCACAGTTGCCATAAACATTATATGGATGGACTCATTGCAATTGTCTCCTCCCTCTAGTTACCATCCTCTCCAGTTTTGTTATTTGTTTTTAGTTCTTTCTCTTTAGAATTTTCCTTAATTTATCAACCCATATAAATTGAGTTTTTTATTAATTACAGTGTGGAGTTCCTCATTATTGCTACTTACTGTCATCCTTGTAATACATCTAGTGGTTGTCTTATTTTATTTTTTGATGATCTCCATTTCTAGATTTCCTCGGATAGAATCATCATTTTATTTCTCTTTTATTTTCCCTCAACCTCTGCTATCTGTTGAAATATAATTCTTTCCCTTTTCAGCTCTATTGTTCATGGGATTCTAGTGGCGACTTGCTGCCACAGTCCCTCTATATCAGAACGTCTTTTCATTTGAATAAAAAGAACTATTCTATGTAGTTTTCCCCTCCTATTTCCTACAAGTTTAAGAAGCCACCAATACTTGGATTGTTGGCAGGCAAAGCTAAACCTATCAACAACCAAGAAATAGTGTATTGGAAACTATATGGGTGGGCTTGAGTTGGTCAGCTGTAGGATTTAGTGGCTGTGTCTGGACATTTGATTTTTTTTTTTTTTTTGGGGACTAATTGTTTGATTCAGCATGGTTGAGCTCTTCTGGAACTGTAACGTAAACATGAATAATTGGGATGGAGTAAAATTTTTGACCAGGAAAATTGGAATTTCTTTCAATTATACCTTAGGATTTCTTACATGCATTTATATGCAAAAACATATTTTTCTTGATCCACAACAGAATCCTCTTCTAATTACTCATTTCTTTGTAACATGGCCGATGTTTGTAACCTCATTGTCATTTCTTATTCTCCAATAAATTTTTTTATGATACCTGACAATTACAACTAACATCATTGTGCTGGGATGTTACTCTGTTGCTAATATTAATTTTGACTAATCTATTCATCCACATCCTTGTCCTGGTTGCTAATTCTTAGCCTATGGTTTTTCTATGCTTGACCTAAATTAAAGTTCAATTGGCAATGATGTTATTGTTTGAATGAAAATATAGAGATGTTAGGAGAAAAAGAAGGGGATTTTGACATTGGCAATGGCATGTCTAATTGTGTTTCATTTCCCATCAAGCCAAACTCTAAGACTGTTGGTTCTACAGGAAAGGGCCTTTTTGGGGAGAAATTTTTATTCATTAATGTGACCTTCTGGCATAATCATCAAATTTACTATTAAGTACCATTGCAATTTTGAAGCCTTTGGTTGCCATAGTAGTTTTGGTATCCAATAGTCTCAATTTCATCTGAATAATACTGTTCCAACCTTATATTTTTATTCAAAAACGAGCAAAGGAATATTATTTTCAAATTTCAACATTCATATTCACATGCTTAATATTTTTTCATCCGGTCAGGTCATTTTCTCTCTGCAAAAGAGTAGCTTCTTTAAGATGATTATAAATATATGAAGCTGATATTCAAATTGTTTTGAACAGATACTGCGAATGCTTTGCATCAGGAATATATTGTGAGGGGTGCAACTGTGTAAATTGTTTTAACAATGTTGAGAATGATGTGGCAAGACGGGAGGCTGTTGAAGCTACTTTAGAGCGCAATCCAAATGCATTTAGGCCAAAAATTGCCAGCAGCCCTCATGGAACACGTAATAGTAGGGTAAGTGGGTCATTTAATGGTATCTACTAGTTCTGTTTTAACGGCTTCATAAAAAAACATGGGCCAGTTACCTACATTAGTTTTTGTAGTTCATTGAGGATCTTCTTGCAAAATGTTGTCATTCTGATAATTGCATTATGCCATTCTCATGAATTTGAGTCTTCTATTGATGACCGAAAGAACAGCTTCTTGGTGTTGTAATTTGTTTTATAAATAATTAAGTTCTTTCATATTAATGTTCTATTGATTTTATTGATTTCCTCTATCCCCTTTCAATTAGTTAATTTAATTTTCACCAAGTTATACTTTTGATCAATTTTAGATGACCCAAAATTATTGCCTGCATTTACATTTTCTTATTTATTTTTTCTGTACACTCAAAAGGATTATGAGAATACAGGTCCTTATAAATTGCTCAAAGTGGATTACATGAGACTCAGAGTTCTGTTAAAGAAAGAGAGAAAAGAAGTAACTCAAACAAATTTTTTTTTTTATTCATACGTCTATGCCAAGGCATCCCGCCTAGGGGGATAAGGTTTGTTGTTATTGTATGTCTATGTCAAGGCTGTCAAGATTGATCAAGCAACTGCCGAGATCGATTCATAAGATTGGATCAAGGATTGGTTGATCATACCTCTAAATAAATGCAACAATTTAAAATATAAATTCACGTATATTGATATATAAAAATCATAACTAAGCATAATACTAATAGTTTTTAGCATAAATTACTTGAGTGGCATGAAACTTAAATAAGATGGATCCATATTGTTGCATTAAGTATAAATTTTTTTTTTTTTGAAAAAATGCAAGGAGTGAAGGAAAATAGTGCTAAACCTTGCATCTTGTTATCTAGACAAGCAGCCTTTACAATCCAAATGCCACTAGGGGATTTCTTCAGGGGGGAAAAATTAGGGCTATGATGTCTTATTGTCAGCCTTCACCAGAGGTTGAATATTTTATTTTCAAGGAAAGTTGAGGGTGGGAAGAGGAATCTGTCACTAAAGGTTTGGGCTAGTGTAGCTATTTTCTTACCATCTCACTTGACCCAAGATGCTAAAAACCTGGTAACAAGTACAAAATGCTGCAAATTCAAAATTTTACAGGATAAGTAAGATTGTGAGATTGCAAGATGTTAATATTTGGATTGAGACCCTATTGGAATTCAACATGATTTATATATTACATAAAATTGTGGATCACTGGGATTATATTGGAACATTTATATATTGGATCACTGCAAATCCAAAATGTTACTGGTATTATAGATTTAACTTGATGTCTTGACATTCTTGGTTTGGCTATAAATTGCTTTTGTACTAGTTGGATTTTCAGTAGTAGTATGGAGTCATGTAATGACAGAATATGTCCATGAAATATATGGTAAATTCTTTTGACATATGCTCTCAGTAAATGGAAAAAAATCTTTCTGAACTGAACAATTTTTCTCTTTAAAAATTGTAAAACAATTTATTATGGCGTGTTCTTTTTTTTTGATTTGATTATCTGTGAACTTCAAAATAAATGTAGGATGAGACGGGAGAAGTTTTACTATTAGGAAAGCACAACAAGGGCTGCCACTGTAAAAAATCAGGATGCCTCAAAAAGTACTGTGAATGCTTCCAAGCCAACATTCTTTGCTCCGAAAATTGCAAATGCCTGGACTGCAAAAATTTTGAGGGAAGTGAAGAAAGACAAGCTTTATTCCATGGAGATCAAAATAACAACATAGCATATATTCAGCAGGAAGCAAATGCTGCCATAACTGGAGCTATTGGATCCTCTGGTTATTCATCCCCTCCAGTATCCAGGAAAAGAAAAGTTCAGGAGCACAATTTTGGGGCAACAGTCAAGGATCAATCTGTTGGCAGGATTGGGCAGTTTCATCAGGTAAGACTGCATCTTGGCATGAGTTGTTGATGAATCTAAGAACAGTTAATGTACAATCAGCATGCCGATTTTAATTTTCCTAATCCATAAGGAGTTGACATCTTTATGATTTTCTTAATAGATGTTCATAAACAAGTTGAATATTTCCTAGCTTCATGTTATGATATATATATATATATATATGTGCCAACTCGTTTTATGATAGTTTATATGCTACTCAAAAAGCTTAATTGTGTAACGTAGTGCTGGATTTTTATCATATCAAGCTGAAGAAAATGGTCAACTAATTGCATTTTCTTATTCTTTTCTAGTTTGGTCCAATGCTGTATATTTTCTGATTTTGGGTGGTGGATTTATTTATACAAGTTGAGTCTAAAGCGAAGACTCAATACTATGGCCACTTGAAGAACTGCTCAAGATTTAAAGGCTTGTCCATAAAAATTTTGCTAGTTCCTTATTGAGTTGCTGTCATTTGCAGTGAAAGTTTGCGTCAGACTTTTTGGTTGCTTGCCTTATATTTAGTGTCCCTATCGTTTATTATTTACGTTTACCAGGCAAACAATGTTGGAGTTCCTGCTCCATCCTCTTCCTCGCCTTCTGTTCCTGGTGCTTGGGTTGGAAGTGCTGCAGTAGGTCCTTCAAAATTTGCGTACAGGTAAAATTGGTTATGTTCATGGTGATGGGGATAATTTTTCTCAATTTAATAAATAACTCAATTTTTTGGCCAAAAAACAAAAAACTGACGCAATTACTATTAAAGGTCTCTTTTAGCAGACATCATACAACCACAGCACTTGAAGGAACTTTGCTCTGTTCTGGTGCTAGTATCAGGACAAGCTGCGACGACAATCTCAGGTATATTGACATTTCAAAGCATCAAGCATGCTAATGATTTCAGAAGGACCATTATGTCTTCATGCACGCTCCCATGAATTAATCTACCAGTTTAGATGTGGTTTTCTATGCGCCCGCGCAAGTAACCTCTAGAAGTGTCAATAATTCCATTTATTGCAGTCTTACTGGAATGTTCAGCCAAGCTTACACTGGGTTTTTTTTTTTTTTTTTTGCGGGAGAAATTTAATCGCTGAAGAACGTGTAAAGTGTGGAGTTCTTATTTCTCAAGTAATTGAAAATTTTGCTTGTATTTTGTTTATATATTAGCAAGAGCATTGAGGATTTTGTTCATTGATAAATAACTGTTTTAATATTTTGCTCCACAGGAGGATCTGACATGCAACCATAATAAATTAGAATTAGTTATTCCCAAACTGAATTAAGAAGTGACCTTCTGATGCATCTGAAATAAAAGTAGAAAAGGGGGAAACTCTTAAGTCATCTGCGTAGCCTTGTTATGGAATAGTATTGACTTATTTTATCTCAATTAATGATATTTATAGGACCAGATCAGAAAAATTTATTGGACAAGCAGCGAATTGAAGATCAGACAGAGACTGCCCTTGCTTCATCAACTCAACAGCAATTGCCTAGTCAAATGGAGACTGACATCGAGAAAACTGTGGCTGATGATTGTTTGAGTGCAAACCAGACAGATAAAATTGGCCCAGATGATTCCAGTTCAGATGGTGTTGATGTCTCAAAGGGGAGGCCAATGTCTCCTGGAACTCTCGCCTTGATGTGCGATGAGCAAGATGCAATGTTCATGACAGCTTCCTCTCCTAGTGGTTTGATGGCCCATGCCTGCACCACATCTTTACAGTCTGCTCCTGGACAAGGCATGACAGAGTCGCATGCAGAGCAAGAAAGGATTGTATTGACAAAGTTCAGAGATTTTCTGAATAGGGTTATCACTATGGGAGAAATAAATGGCAAGTTATTATTCTTCTTATATATAGATTTGATATTTTTTTAGGGAAAATCCTCTGAACCCCCTCCCAATTCCACCCCACCAAAGTATGGAGCTTTGGCAGATAGACCCTCAGCCTTTGATTTCAGCAATTAACCTTCCTTAGAAACTTCTTAATAGCCAATTCTAATATCTCTTAGTTGCTGACTTCCTTAAAACCCCATGCCAAAATTTTTCTATCACCATTCTATCTATTTTCCATTATTTCCTTTGACCAAAACAAAACCTATGAACTCGCCATATTAGAGAAATCTGACATAGCTTTGTTGAGACTTCTTGAAATTGCAAGAGTTGATTAAAAGTCTAAGGGTTTTATTGGTCAAATCCTGAATTTGGGAGGGGACGTTGTTTAAGAATTCTTATGAGTTAAAAGTAAGGGAAAACTGGGGAGAAGTCCCCCATCGAACTTTTATTGCTAAGAATGACTGAAATCAGAGCACTGGTACCCAATGTAGACAAAATTTGCAAAGCATCGATACTTTTTGTGTGCAAAAACTTATCAAGTCCTTTTCAGCAATAAAATTTTCAATGGGAGACTTTTCCCAAATTTTCTCTAAATGTAAACTGTGAAAAGTGACGAGTGATAATTATGGGAAAGAAATAATTGCTTCCTTACAGTTATGAATTTTACATCAGTACCAATGGCTAGCTGTTAAATATTTTATGCATTGCCTGGAATTTTTCATCTAGTAACATCCAATGAATTAGCTCTGAAATGTGTGATTGCCTTCACCCAAAAATAGGAAACTCTGTATTCAGGGCTCTTGGGCTGATTCTGGTGAAATTAGTATTATTTATTAGTTTTGTAATAACATATGCCCTACCTACTTCATTGTTTATAGTGGCTAATTTTTTATTCTGAATTTCAGAAACAAAGCATTCTTCATTAGCTAGAAGAGTATTGGAGACTCAAAAGGACCCGGTCAGCAATAATGTTGGAAGTGCAAGTACTAAGACAACACAACATCAGGTTGCCACTATCAATGGTGTTGCCAAAACTGCGGTCCCACCCATGGCCACAAGTATGAACATAATAACTTCAACAACTTTAATTTCTAATAATATTATTCCTGAAAATGGGGAAAGTAAGCCAAAGATTGAAAAGGAGATATGAAGAGATTCTAATGTAGAAGAATGTGCAGAGAAGTCATTGAAGGGAATAGTCAGAGAATATTGTGAAGGCATGCTACAACATCTCGTTAGTGTTATTCTCAAGGCCACCCAATTTTCTGGCTTCTGTTGGAAGGGGCTTAAATATAATCATACCGGCCTCTCTATCAACTGAGGTAGGATAAATTTTGTTTTTAAAATATTTTTTCTACTTTTTTAACTGCGAAGCTTGTAAATTGCTGAGTTGTAATTTAATTAACTGTCATTTAAACTTGGGTTTCAATGACTTCCATAGTTGGTACTTTGTAATTTAGATTTTCCTATTCAAATAAAGAAAGCTATTTTATGTCATGATCAGCTGCACATAATGTAAATTGTAAAATTACCACCAATTATAATTTTTCAGTTTAATTGAATTGATATGCCATGTTCAGTTCATATATTCTCTGTTATTACCAAGGTATTAAAACCCGGACCGGGTAGTGAACCGGTCGGGGTACTGGGTTAAGGGTCAGTGGGTCAGACCGGGACCAAACCGGAGCTAAACCGGGACCAAACCGGTGAGAAATTGAAAATTTTAGACTTATAGTATGAAATTCTAAAGGAAAAAGTAAAAAAAAAAAAAATTTTTTTTTTTTAAAAAAAAGGAAACCGGACCGGGAACCGGACCGGCCAACCGGCCGGTTCGCCGGTTACCGGGCCGGACCGGCCGGTCCGGTCCGGTTTTCATAACCCTGGTTATTACTATCTCCTAGAGACCTTGTGCTTGTATTTGATCCAAAATAGAAAGACATGCCCTGCTGTACTGCTATGTGTTTCTGTATTTATTTAGTTTTGGAGTTATTATCTTGGACCGGTTCCAATTCATTAGTTTTCATACCCTTTTAGATGAGACATGGAATTTTCAAATTTAATTTGAAAATTTTAGATTCCTAATTGGAACATTTGAAATTTCTAATTTTTAAAGTGATGTCCCCTAGAAGTGAGTTAGAGGTGTAAAATGAATTTAAACTTAATCTGTTCAATTTTATTCTAAACAATTCAGATGAAATATGAACTTCCTATCTTAAGATGAGAATATAATCCATTTACTCTTGTATTTGTTTTGGCCTTGTAAGCGTTTTTATTGTAGGTGTTGGCATTGCTTTGGACTTTATTGGGAGGTGGTAAAAAACTTAGATATGACCTGAGAAGAGTTACTAAATACTAATAGTACTTTGTATAATGTTGTTAATGCGCCGTTTCATTTGGTTGAAGATAAGCAAGATACTTTTCATAATGGCGTGTTTTTTCTTATGAATTTAGTTATTTATCTTGTTTTCTCTTGAGAATCAAGAATAAAGCGGAGTTTTCATCCTCTCCTTGATGGATGGAGGAGATATATGTTTAAATGTAGATAATTGCAAGTTTTTGTTTCAAATCGTCACTCTTTGCATTTATCTTTTCTTCCATTTTCAGATCAAATCTCTGTCAATAATAGACTGTTTTGTCTCTATAATTTTTTTCATTTTGTAACAAAGGCAATAAAGAAATGAGACATCTCAGTAGAAAAAAAGGTTAATGGATTTGATTCTGTGAACCAGCCACCAAAAACTGCAGTAATGTCTTTTCCAATTATCCTTCTATAGCCTGATTAGAACGTGAACTCTAATATCATAATGAGCTAAAAAAGAAAAAAAGTACTAATAATATTATATTATCCCTCCATTTATCAAGGTATATTGTTTATACCCTTTATATAGGGACATCAATACATATAAGAAATGTGACATCCAATACATATGAGAAACGTACGAAGAAAAAGGGAAGGATCATCTAGAATATCATTTAGCATCGGATGATTTTGAGGCTTCAAAAGAGCATACTGGAACTACAGGGGTCCTTGGTCGAAATTGCATGACAATTTTTCATTTTGTAAATAAGGATAAATAAATTAAAATTAATTTTATAAGGAATCTCGAATTGCAATGGACCATACTAAAACTCAATTAATATCCATCAATTTAATTGTTCATCTTGAGTGCGCGAGTTATTGTAAAAAATTTAATTTCTCATCTAAGGGGATCTCAAATTCTCAATATATATGGGCGTTTGTAAATTGTAACATTAATTGCTAGACTACAGTGTTTATTTACAGGGTGAATGTGCAAAATTAGTAATAATGTTTTACACTTTGAGCAGTGAATAGAATTATCTTTTATTAGGTGTAAATGTGGTCATAAATAACTTTTAAGACAGCTAAATTGATAATGCTGTTAAATTTTCTCTACGTTTATTGTTATAGGAGGGAAAAGTTTGACTAGCTATGATGACAAGGCAAAGTTTGAAAGTTGACATGTCTAACTTTGATATGTGATGTGGCAAAAATAATTAAAGTGAATATAATTTTTAATTGAAATATGTATTTATAACATGAAAATACATGTCCTTCAACCAAAAAAGGGGGTTAAGCTACAAATTTAGCAATGAACTATTTTCCCATATGCTCCCAACATAATTAACTATTTTATGGTGCAAAAATACACATAATCAATTTTTTTGGTAGCTTATATAATAACACCATTAACCCTAATTAACTTTTATTATTTTTTGTATTGTGGATTCTACCAATTTTCTCACTCTTTATTATTTTAATATATTTTAAAAAATATGTGCCTTGTTTAATGGAAAAATATCACTTAGACCCCATGGAAACAATTTTGTTTCAGTCAACCCCCAAAAGACTTTGAAATTTCACCGCACCCCCTTAAGTCAAAATGAAATTAAGTTTTGCTGATGAAAAGACATTAATGCCCTTACTTCATTTTTTTTATAAGAGCATTTATAAGACAAATAAAAATATTCACAAGACAAATAAATGGATTTAAAAAAATTAAGAGAGTTAAGAAATCTTTTTACAAAACCAATATGTGAATGACCAAAATTTTTTAACTCCCACCAAAATTTTTTAACTCCCTGAATTCTTTTAAACCCCTTTACAAGACAAAAAATGTCTACGTCTACTTTTGGACCAAACAAAAGATAATTATGTTAAATGCTCATAACGAAATAGTTTATTGTTAAATTTGAACATTTACCCTTTTAAATATAAATTAAAATAATAGAGAGTGAAAAGAGTGGTGGGATCCACAGTATAAAAAGTAACATAGAAGTTAACTAGGGTTGATGGTGTTGTTATATATGTCATCAAAAAATTGGTTATGTCTATTTTTACACCCTAAAATAATTAATTTTGTTGGATACATATAGAAAAATAGTTCTTTATTAAATTTGCAGCTTCATTTAAAAAAAAAAAAATCTCTCATCCACCTCCACGCATTAACAACCATAGGATTGGCCATCCACGACCTTCATGTGACCACCACCTTCGTCAGAAACGCAACCTATAGAACAACGCCTTTCACAGTGACAGTTCCAGAAACAATATTTCATTTTAATTTACAAATCGAAGGGACTTGAAACAAGACCCAAACACAAAAAATTCGAAGACCTAGATTGTCCCTTGGCTAAGTCGAACTCCACTAATCAAGACGAGTCTATTGCCGTTGTTAGGGCAGTCCTCGAAGGTCAACTATCAATAGACTACCTCAGCCGAGCACGCTTAATTGTGAAGTGCTAACTATTGTGCCAAAAGCTTAAACTGATAATAAAGGTGCACCCCTATTTCTTTAACCCATATTAGACATGACATGGCCCCTGTATCCAACAACTGTGGATACCACCAGATCAAACCCAATCCACACTCCCTTCTAGACCTAGAATGCATCACCTTCCTTGCAGCTCGTTGACGGCAGCAATGTCTTTTGGTTATTCATTCAGCTCATTGAAGAAGATGAAGACCCAACCTCCTCGATTCAAGCCCATCAACGGCGTGCTCTGAATTAATTGCCACATTCAACACTCCACCTGCCACATTCAGCACCCCCACCTGATATAATACTGGGCCCCACAACGCACACATGGACAGACGTTACGGCAACTTAACGGAATTGCCATATTAGCCACCTTAAAAATTGTTAATTACCACGTTTGCACCCAACACAAGATAATTCTGTTAAATGCTCAAAGTGCAAAACATTATATCCGTTTATGCAACTCCATTATGGTTACCACGTTGCATTTCCTTGTGGTTGTATTTGAAGGACTACAGGAAAAGTAATTTTTCGGGGGAATGATTTAATTAGTTAGTTGATATTTGAACCCAACACGGGATAATTCTGTTAGATTTTCAAAGTATAAAACATTATATCTATTTATGCAACTCCATTATGGTTACGACGTTGCATTTCCTTGTGGTTGTATTTGAAGGACTACAGGAAAAAGTAACTTTTCGGGGAATGATTTAATTAGTTAGTTAATAAGTCTCTGTCCAAATTAGAAAAGATTGAGATTTAAAACTTCGGTACTGAGTGGAATAGATTTTAAAGAATTCGAAGTTTTTTATCGAAAATTTAAAGTTTCATCTAAATAAGTAAATTTTCATAATTTGCTCATCTTACCTATACAAATGTGTTTTTGGTATTATCAGTATAAATAGACGAGCCGAGATAAGTAGTACCATTCTGGTCTTATTTATAAATAATTTTTTATCAAAAAATTTGGTCTTATTTATAAATCTAGTTTCAGGATAGTAAATGCATTCTGTACCTCTTTACCCCTAATAATTGTAATAAACAAAATAAATTTATTTATGTTGACTTTTAAAATTAATCATATATAAGGGCGAAATTAGAAATTTATCCTATAGTTAATAAGTTAACTAACTCTCCTTGATATGTGATAATTAGTTAAAATGGATTTATAGATGGGACCAGAATGATACATCGTGCTACTAGATTCAACACAATATGCTAAGGATTTAAGCTTCTACCATTGAATGGCCAAAAGGCAGACCATTGAAAACGGATCAAATCCACAAAAAACAGCAAAGTTGAAAAGATATCAATTTCGGGAAGATCAACAAGGGGATTTCATTAATCCCGATAATAATTAAAATATAAAATTCATTGTTTGTCGAGTCTAAAGCAACAGGAGACAAATTCTATAGTGGAAGACAACCAACAAACAATCTCTCTCCTCTTCCTCTCTTTCTTTCCTGTTTTTAATTTTGAGGAGCCAAATCTTATTAATTCTGGAACATGTAAATATGCGTAGAAGTAACAAGTAATAACACCCATGGGGGCATGCTGGAAGACTTGGCAGCATTAAAACCTACAGGCGTGCCTTTGACCTTGGAATAGATGAAACAGGTGAACTCTGCAGTCAATAAAATACAGCGTCAAAGTGATTATTCTTGCCACTCAGTATCGTGCGTATGCGTCAGGATTGTGAGATAACGAGTCTTTCTATTACAACTATCCTTCTGCAAGATCTCTTTCATCTCAAAATCCATATATAGTTCAGCAACACCAAGCAAAAGTACACTGCTCCTTTATTGTTTATGACCTAGTAGTAAGTTACTAAAGTGTTACACTTGTAATAGTCCTATGTGTATCATTTTGATGTTTTTAACTGCAAATTCTTAGACTAAGTTGTTTGGATATCCAAGGTTCCATGGATGTTGATGAACTATAATTTTCCCAAAATTTGTACAGGAAAAAGGAACAAGGTTCTTACCAAAGGAATGCCTTTCATTGCTCTTTCTTCCAAATACCTTGATGGCTTATAGAAGTTACCGTATAGCTCTGACCATTTCTTCAGACGAGTATATACATAATTGGCCCCGAGCAAGTCTGCCCAGAAAACAATACCGCCCCTGCCGTGAAAAAAAAAAGGGAAATTGAGATGCGAATTAGGATACAAGGTACGCTGTTCCAACTTACTTGGGACTCGGAATCAATTTCTAGTTTTTACAGAGAAAAAGAATATACAGTTCTAAAAGTCTTGATTGAAGATGACTGATTACTCCCTAAATCCCAGAGGAAGATGATATTGTTTATAGTTCAAATAAATTACAGCCTATTAAATCTAATCACAACTTCACAATGCAGTTATCACTGGGTAGGTCATTCATGCACTATAGTCAACCCTTGGTTCGAGGATAAGAATATTATGGATATGGAGAGTACAATAAACACAAAATGTCAACTGAATCTCATATGCATGTAGGAACACATATAAGACACATGTTACACATAAAACTGAGCAGTCTGGTCGAAAAATCACTAATAGTAGGTCATTGCATCCTTGCTACTCCACCAGACCATTCCTCCTTCCCTTTTTATTCTTATTTATGGCCCTTATGCTTTTATTCTACATATAAATTGCTCATGGTTATGCCCCCTTAGCCCCATTCTTAGTGCAAATAAATGGCAATACAGAAGAAAGCAAGAAAGCAAAAGCCCACCGGTGAGAAGGGAAGCTCATCCCGAGAATAGATGCAATGTCAAGGTCTGATGAACGGACGACAATGTCATCATCTAAAACACGACATGCCTCATTCACTACTGGAAAGAGTATCATCTCCAGAATATCTTGGTCGGTCACAGATATAGGCTGCAAAGTGATAATGAATTTAGTTCCTCAAAAGTTAGTTCTATAAATAACTGAGAGGAAGCTCAGATCAAAGTGTTACTTGCAGGTCAAAACAGTTGACTCAAAGCAATACAGTGTTGATATAATTGAAATCTTATTTATGACAGAAAAAGAAAAGTACCTTTCCGCTGGGCATAATATTGCAAAGTCTTGTGGAATCCTCAATAATTGGTAGAACTGAAAGATCAGGTTTTGGCTTGCTGCCCTTTTCGTAAATGTAGTACCCTTTCCCATTAGCTTTACCTATGAATAAAAAGTTTAGAGATGGCCAAGAACAGAAAGCATCGATTATGAGTCACTGCAAGACAAGATGCGCGGTGGACAAACAAGAAATTTTGTGAAAATAACAGATCCTGTATTACCATTTCGCCCACTTTTGACCAACAGTTCAACCAACGGAGATTTAAAGGTGCGATCAGGAAATGCACTGGCAAATTCTTTTCCAACTGCTCGGGCAACTCCATACCCAGCTAAGTCCTGAAGCCTGCAAGCCACAAAATCATCCACTTCAAAATGGGGAAAAACTTTTTAATCCTTTTATTCCTAGGTTGCCTGGGCGAGGCATATGCCTGTTGCTTCACGTCCTCATAGCATAAGATTCAACCATAAACTTCCGTTTAGTCCACAGGAGATTTGCATGATCCTGAGATCAGACGTTTCTTTTCCTTTTTGGGTAACATTGATGAGCAAATAAATGAAAATGTAATACATTGTAATTGATATATGATGAAAATATGTGCTCTTGAGAGAAGGAAATTACTGGAAAGGGCCCATAGGAAGACCAAAATTGCTGATTACTCTGTCAACCCGGAAGATGTCCACACCCAAGTTGGCCAATAAATGAGCACCTTGTGCATAGGGGAAGAAGGTTCTGTTGACTGCAAAGCCAGTACAGTTACCAACCACAACAGGTACCTTTTTGATGATTTTCCCAACAGTCGTTAAATCTAGAACTACTTGTGGAGAAGTTTTCCTGGTGCGTACAATCTCCAAAAGAGGCATGATGTGAGCAGGACTGTGCATTAAGAATGAGGAGTCAGAAATCCGCCATAGAAGAGAATTAACTACAACAGGAACACAAGATTGGACAGAAATATACTATCTATCTGTAACTCTAATGTCATCAACTGCAATCACGTAAACTGCTTGACAACAGAGACAGTCTACAGAGTAAAATACATCAAGAACATTTTTTTAATTGAAAGAACAAAAATATTTTAATTATAAGTAAATGTCCGATAGGATTTGTTATGCTAAAAAAACTGTAAAGAACCTAATTATGCAGATTAGTATAAGGAACAAGTTAAGAAATAACCAAAATTTCAACAAAATAGACCTCAAGAAAATGTTCTCCCCACCCCAAAAAAAAGACCTCCTAAAATTCATCAGCATTTATCATACCTATCTCTTCCTGTCTAAGTCTCAATTAGATGTCTTGAAATGCATTTCGGAATCCAAACTAAAATATGGCATCTTGACAGATCTGATTTCTTTGAGGTACTGAAAATGAGCAATTTATTCTGTTTTATAAGAGAAGAGATTGTAGAACCTACCTCTCACATAAATAGCTTCTTATTTATTTAAGTTTATGGCAAAAAATGTGGCTTCATTAGAGCCAAAAAAACCAAAAAAGTATTGGCCATGAAGACTAAAATAAGGGTTGGCAGTTAAGGTTTAATGATCCATTATTTCAAAAGCAACAGCTCCCTTTCTTTGGTTGGCGGTACATTTTTTCCAAAGAACGCAGTAAGAGAAATGATTTGAATAACCTGAAAAAATGAGCTCCCACAATGCGATCTTGAGAGCTGGTCTTTTCACCAATGACGTTAAGATCAATAGTTGATGTGTTCGTTGCTAAAATGCAGTGGGGAGGACAGATATTCTCAAGATCTTTAAATATATTTTGTTTGAGACTAACATTTTCAATCACAGCCTGCAAAGTGAGAAAATAACATTAATTGATTTCCAACAGTATTCAAAATTCAGTTTACAACTTCCATCCATTTACAAGATATTCTTCACCATGCTAAAACACAAGAGCCATATAAACAAACCATGAATGAATATAAATTACAATGGCATTTGTCAAACTTATTTAAAGCATCCAATTCAAACTAAATCAACTATTTTCCTATTAAAACAAAGCCTTCCCTATCACACAATGTCCATATTAAATAGAAAAGATAAGAATTAAGCAACCAACCTCAATGACCATGTCAACATCTGTAAATTCTGAGTAATCAAGCACACCTTTAAGCTGTGAGAGTGTTCTATCTGCCCCATCTTTTTTCAACTTCCCTTTTGTTACTAAGCCACGAACATTAGCTGTCATACATGATGAAACAAAAGGAAAATGTAAAACACTATAAAATGAATCTTTACATGCATCAAGGATTAAAATTGTCTAAATTCGTCCTTCCATCGGTAGTTGCTGATGGTAAAATGATTCCAACATGTTAAATAGCAGCCTTCTATCATTGCATCCTAAGCATAAGTCTTTCAGGGAGCAATTTACTGAACTTGTCATCAGTCTGCCAAAGTTGCAACAACAAGCTCTTCCATATATATGGCAGATGCTATGTATAATACAAGGAGATTAGAGCATTAATGTTCTCTATATGCCAATGGCCTTCATATATACATCTGCAAAGCAACTGTTCATAGAACATGATGTGAAATACTAAAAATATCAAAAGAAAACATCACCCATAATATGGATCCCAAACCACTGAAGACAATGCATGTAGCAAATAATATATCCTAATAACTAATATAATGTCATCCAATTACATTTAGCCTTCGGTTTCCAATTTATCCTACTTTTGTAAAATGACAGAAGAATTACCTTCTATTAATTTGATTCCCCTCTGCAGATATTCAGAGTTGACTTCCTTGAGTATAACTCGTACGTTGCTGAGTAGAAGAGCAGTAGCAATGCCAGAACCCATTAGACCTCCTCCAATAACAGCAGCTTTCTTTATATTTCTTGGTTTAAGTCCAATATCAGTAACGTTAGGCACCTGGCATAGAATTCAGAAACCATATTCAAGGGAGCAAAGTCTTGGTCATTTTTCAGGTTCAAGAATGAGATGATATATCTGCATTAAACGCAGAAAGTATACAAAACATCGGTCTGTCCTTTGTTGTTGAAAAGCATATAAAATATTTTCATTTCCTAAAAAAATTTTTAATAATAAAATGTTGACCTGAGGAAAGTTTGCCACTATTAGACATCCTTATCAGGCCTTTTATCGTCCACAAGCAGACAGCAAAACAAGCTCTTAGGCATACTTTTATGGAACTGCATTACCTCAAAATAATGGAAGTACTCTACCAAAAAGTTTCAAGCAAAACGACAAACTAGAAAGTAAAAGATAAGTTCACCTAGTCCAGTTTTCCAATCATTCAGATTCCACCGCCCATAGAGGAGGATTATATCCAATTAATTACCTTTGATACTGCACGCTGGCCAAAGAAAACATGGACTAGACATTTTGTAGTGTCAGATAAGACTAGCTTCTTGAATAGTTCTGCCTCCTGCAATCACTTAGTGAATTAGCAAATATGTGAAGTCATCACATCACAATCTACAGAAATACTTGCAAATGCGAAGTATGCCAGACACAATAAACAGGAAAAATCTGTCCCTCGAGCAAGATAACAATGATAGAACTACAAAATAACAAAGCAAACGCTTCCTTGTAGACAATCAAAGGACAAAAATGGGGAGAATCTTGCCTAAAGCCCAAATTCACAAATCTTTATTCCTGAGGAACACTAATGGTAAATACTCATCGCTGCACTTGTAAATTTGTATTGTTTGAGTGGAAAATAGTGTTCAATATCTTTTTAGTTGTAAATTTGCGCTATATGAATGGTAAATACTTGTAGTTGGAGTGGTAAATTTGAGGGCCTTCTTAAGAATTAATTTGTAAATTTGGTCATTCAGTATGAGTCCCTCAAAACATACCCTCAGAACTCCACTGTAGCCTCCATAAACTATTCCATGCTCAATCACATCTAGGCAAGCCTGGTGTTGAGGCATATGTGGGGCAGTCTTCTTGACTTGTTGTCTGGCCAATTTCAATGCCTCACGTGCTTCAGAGAGGGAAACAAGTTTATCTGTCATATGAAGTGAACGTATCCAAGGTTTGCGCCTCTCTACAATATCAACAGCCCACAGCCGAGATACCTTCAACAAGTCTTCTGGAGGCACAATAGCATCAATAAGTCCTAGTTTCTTTCCTTCTTCAGACATGATCGGTTTAGATGTCTGCAAAAAGTGCAATCTTCTTTCACCATAAAAAAAGGTGCAATATTGAACTAAACCATTGTGCATAAATAAGTTAAAAGCTGATACTATCAGTACGATACATATAGTTCTCTGTTTATCACAGTTTACACCCATTCTGCCATTTCCCTAGGAATTAAAAAAAACATGTACAAATTAATAAACTAAAGGAAAAGGGCATGAGCATGTAGGTGCAATAAATTTGTAGATTTCGCTATTCCCACAACAGTTTGAAGTATACCTAATTTTACATGTTAATTCAATTGTAAAGCATAAGAAAAGCCACACCTAAATGAAAAACTTCAAAAGCATGTTTCAGTGGTAAGAGTTTCTAAATAGAGTCATAAAATTTACCATAAACGTAAGCTCACTTGTTCTATTTATCATTCTCACCTGTCCCTTTTCTTTATATGCAATCAACGTTCACCATCTTTTACGGTGATGCAGTGAATCAAATGCAAGTTGCAAAAAATGAAAACAAAAGAGAAAGCATCTTACCAGCATCATTTCAACAGCCTTAGACAACCCTACAAGCCTTGGAAGACGCTGTGTACCTTATAGATAAACAACATTCGTTAGATGGTGAGTGCTGTGGAACGTAGAAAAATTCAGAGCTCCTAATAAAGATCACTGAGGACATTCATATGCATCAGCAGACAAACCTCCAGATCCAGGAATCACTCCTAGCGTCAGCTCTGGAAGGCCTAGTAGAGTTCTCGGAGCAGCAATACGTGCATGTGATCCCTGTATACAGTGTTATTGAATTTCACACAGTCATGAAGATAATTGGATTCCTATCAAATTGTGAAGGAAACATTGTGCCAACTCAATGACACTGACTAACCATGGCCAATTCTAAGCCACCTCCAAGCGCAAGTCCCTCTATGGCTGCAACGACAGGCTTCTTGGAATCTGTAATTATATAAAGTGCATTAGTAGTTTTACAATGATTAGTACTGATAGAATCATCAAGTTCCCAGGGTAGGCTTCAGGGCCAATCACAACCTTCAATTGTATTGACTATCAGTTCCACCGAGACATCAGGGAGAATCGTGACATCCCCTGTAAAGAAAAATAGCAAGTAGTGAACATTCGAAGGTCATACTCGAAACCAGAATTTAAGTATTATCTTAGTATAATTCAATCTTTTTCAAAACGCAAATCTAATCATTGCCCACCAGTTTGATGAATCTTCTGCATGATACTGATGTCGAATCCGGCAGAAAACCGCCCACCCTTGCCTGGAAGGAATTTCAAAACAATCACGATGCTTTGACTTTGACAATAAAATAGCCATTCAAATTTTTTCGTGGAAAATTAGAGCGAGGGACAGGTTAATCACGAAGTCAATCCTCAATGACTTATTAAGCCCCTCGAGGATGCAGGTCAAATACACCTAGTCCTTGAGCTTAATTTACTCTGTTTATTACGAATTAACCAAATTTAGTATCATAAGATCACCGCAAGCGTTCAATCCAGAGAAACTTTACCAGTTAAAACTATAGCCTTCACATCATTTCTTCTTGTCGCCTCATCGAATTTCTCCTTCAACCCCTTAAAAACTAAACCAGAAAAACAGAATACAAAAATAACATTAGAAGGGAAGAAATAAACGACAGGGGATGAAAACAAATAATAAAGAAAAAAATCCGAAGCTCACTTGGAATAGCCAAGGCGTTTACAGGAGGGTTACACATAGTGATGACTGCAACCCCATCATTTCCGACCTCCAATTCAACCTTGACCGCTGCCATGTCAGAGAGTCACAAATCCTAGTTTCCTTCCTATCCCGAGTCTTATTCTTATTTTTTCGGCATGTAAATAGATACAGATGATGGTGGGTTTCAGAGGAAAGTTGATAATGATATAGGAAGTAATGATTTCAGAGAAGGCCTAATTGGTATATAAATGGAAATGGAAAAGGACGATAACGCCTTTTGTTAAGCTGCCTGGCTGTTTCCTTGGCGGACCCGGGAGTGTGAAGCTGACTCACCGGCACCGGCGGCGTAGTGCGTCATGTGGATAATTAATATGCATCCAGAGCTAGAATCAGATGCGTGTGGCCACAGGTTAGAATCAGCTGCGTGGGCAACTATGAGAAACTGGGAGCGTGATTTGCTGGAGCTGAATGTGAGCCCTGAGGAGATGATGCGAGTCACGGGAGGCTCTATATCGTCCGATCACATCCGTCCAACTCCTCACCTGCAAAAGCTTACTCAATGACTGCGTTCTGGCAAGCACTTCCTACAATTGTATTGGTAGGCCCAACACAGTCCTCTCATGTGAAACACGTAACGGCTTGTTCGTTTTTTATTCAGTATTTGGTTTGTTATATTAGATTTGTGAAAAGAAAACAGCTAGTCCGGATGATATTCAATATTTGGGTTGTTAAGTTACCTTTGTTAAGCACATTTAAAAAAAAAAAAAAAGAGGGAGGTTGAGGTCAGCTCTTTTCAATAATAATTTATACTTATAAAAAATGAAAGAGTTTTCTTTTCAGCAGTCAATAAGCAGAGTTTAACTTTAAAAAAAATAAAAATAAAAATATAAGGTTGTTGACTTGGGGAATTTAAATAAATGTGTTCTTGATTCTTAAACTTCGGTTTTGAATAAAGTTAAAGAATTAAAAAAAAAATTGCCACGATCAAATTGTCTAGGATAAGCCATAGCTTTTTGAATAATGAAATGTGTTTACTTTTTACAAATATATTTAAAAATTAACCTTAATACCTATTTTAAGTGCTCACAAATCCACACTTATTTTAATTAATCAATTCAAAATTCTACAACTATTCAATCAAAATAAAAGAAATAATTGTATTCAAAAGGAATTAACATAAAAGAAAATATTTAAGTCAAATTTCTTATATCAATTATGTAAAGTTATCTGATTACACATAGTTATATATCCCTTTTTTTTTTTAAGTATAAACATTTAACTATAAACTCATATGAAGACATATGGACATATGTGAATTGAGGATTTGACAAAATGTATATAAGAAAGTTGATATAAATACTATATCTGGAATTTAATATAAAAGTCACTTGATTTTTAAAAAAGATAATTAAATTACATTAAAGTATTTATATTTATGGTTCTTTTTGAAACTAATTTGCTTGACTTATATACTGATATATATAATCTAATTATGTACAACATATACGATTAAATGGTTTCTTTAATTTCTCCAAAAAAAAAAGTCAAATAGCTTTTATCTTAAATTAAAGATTGGAAAGAGTATTATTTAGTGAGTGTTTGGGAATTTCCCAAACCTAGATTTACGCAACTCGAGACACAAAATTTCTCTCACACATTTACCTCGTAAATTATAAAAACTATTTTCCAAAGTTAATCCAAACACACACTTAATACAAAATACAACTCTGTTGCCACAGGTGAGTATTTTTTTTTAATAATAATTAGTCTAGGTGAATTGAGTAATCAAATAAGTGTGGCACAAAAAATATTTTAGAATGTTGGACGCATTTGAAAAAATATTATATACTTTAAGGCATAAAACACATCACAAAATACTTTAAGATGTTAAATACATCTAAAAAAATACTTCATGTTCAAGGTGCTAAATACACCTTAATTTTATATTTTAAATTAAAAGGTTAAGGGGTAAAAATACCCATATATTTTTCCTAAATGAGTGCTAGGCATCATATACTTTTATTGAGGGTAAAAGTACTCATAACTCTTCTAAATCACAATCACCTGCAGCACAATCATTAAACCAATCAAAATCTTCCTATTTATTCGCACAACTTCATATATTTCTTTGTTGAACAAATCAAAATATACGGGGGCAGTTAGGGCCTTAGGGGGGCAGTTTGGATGACATGAGGCATTCCCTTATTCAAAGTATCGTTGAACCTCGCATCCTTACTTGGATACTCAAACGCATGCATCCCATATAATGAGTGTTTGGAATGAAATTTTAGAAAATAAGCACTTATTACATAAGTCGAGACAAAACTCCTCTTATATACTTGTCTTATATACTGTGAATCACGAATTATAAGCATTTATTGTCTAAAAATAAGTTATCCCAAACGAGCACATACTCTATTGAATGTTATCCCTCCTTCTTTTATCTCTCCCTTCAGCTCCCTCCTGTCTCAATTTAATCTCTGTTGAATGCTCTTGGTTATTCAGTCTTATCACTCAAAGAACATAGGTGCAACAAGCCTTAAAACCAATTTTCTTTGTGCAAGATTGTTCTATGGAGTTATACAGCAGCATCTTGAAAGCAAATTGGAAACCTGATCTATTGGGTAACATGGTTGTTTTATGCAAAAACCACCTTAAGGAAGCTAAAGAGCTTGTCGATTCTTATGACTCTACTCCAAACAACCCGATGTTAAGGAATTTTCTTTCACACTACACGAGGCATGTTCTAGCTGAACAAACATTTAAAAATGAGTTCAAATTTAAAACAATTTGTTATGATCATCGTACTTTTCAAGATTCAAGTTGTTTGGAGGGCTATTATGATGCTTTTTATTATTCAACTTGACATTTTTTTTCAGCCTTATTACATAGACAAGCTACAATTTATGATTGAAGTGATACAAAAGGGAGATACTGTATTAGTAACGTTCATTCTAGTTATTCCTTGTTTGTTTTACCTTCAACTAGCTAAGAAAGTATTAACAGCAATTTAACATTGTATTTTTATTTTTTAACCATCAATAAGCCTTCAGTAATTTTTGGTGGAATATTTTCTATCAATAAGCCTTCAGTAATTTTTTGTGGAATATTTTCTATCAATAATTTTCAACAGAATTGAAATTTCATCGGTAAACCAATTTGCAATATAAAATGTAGCAACGGAAAGGATTCAATCAGTAATTCTGTTTCCGTCAGAAAATTGAAACTCCGTCTGCAATTTCGACTATGATAAGCCTTTTTCTTTTGGTAGTGTTATTAAGTGCTAAATTATTATAGGAAGGAGAAAGGTGTGAGAAACCAATCCCCTGGAAATAATGAAACCATCAACAAACGATGTCTAGACATCTGTTTTTCCAGGGGGACAATGAAACTGCTTTCATAAATATTATCATCAACAAACAGCGATAAAGCAAAATTCACCCTCTAAGTACAAATTTTCAAGTGCTATAACAAATTATATGTATTAATGATCTATTTAATATTTTTATTAATTTTATAAAAAAATAAGTAATTTTTTATAATAAAAACTAAGTAATTTTTATTTGAAAAATATTAACAACTTAATAGAAACCTTGATTAATTTTTTTAAGAATCATATGTTTCAGCAAATATATTTAAACATTTGAATTATAATATATTAATATAAGAATCTCAAAATTTTATAATTTTATAATTTAATTGAAAATACACATATATGATCGCCAAACATTTTAGCTAACACATATATTTAAAAGATTACTACATAAGTTTTAATAAACAAACGAGATTAAACATGTAAATTTATTGAAAAATAAAAATTTACAACATTTATAAAATTAATTAACTTTGTAATATGGTAATGAATTTAACAATATGGAAATATTTTAAAAGCATATATTTTAATTTGGATAAAGATATGTGATTAAATAATTATTAAATGATATTTATGTTAAGGAGGGATATTTTGGTCAAAATGATGGGTCGATGCTTTGATTAAATGGTCAACTAATGGTTGGGTAGCAGGTGAAAATTGAATATTAAAATTAGAAGGAAAGCTTATGTAACACATATTTTGATTTTAAAGAGATCTAAAGGTCTTCAAAATAAAAGAGAGATCTAGTAATTAACTTAGATTAAATAGAGGGGAATTTGATGTATTTTACTCAATTGATTATGATGCTATGGGTTCTAGATATATGTTTGGCGAATATGGGATTATGATAATTTTTTTTGTCTGGAATATGGGATTATGATAATTAGGGATTAGTTGTTTGAAGAAAATGATATTATGGATAATTAGGGTTTAGTTAAGATATTTAGGTTATGTATTTGGATATTTAATAAGGATATTTATCCATCATCACACAATTAGTTATGATAAATAAACTAAAACATATAAATATATGTAATTTGTTTTATGTTTGGTAATGATAAAATTATGTAAAATGTCTCAAATTTAATTTGAACAAAGACACCGAATCTCCTAAATATGGAATTGCGATAACCTTGTAAAACCATACAAATTATCTTGAATCAAATTAGATTAGCCTTCGGATAAAAGGTGTTAGCCTGCTATATGGCCTTTTTTATGAAAAAATATATGACCGAACAAATTTTCATAATTTTAAAGTATTTGAAAAAAAAAATATTTTTTAAATAAAATCAAGTGCGTTTTCCTTTTCTTTTTTTATTACAAAATATGGTTCTTTTTCAAACCCTTTTAAATCCCGATCAAATAAAACTATCAAATATCTTTTCTTTTAAGATAATATATAGAGTCAAAATATTTATAAAAAATATTTCTTTTGATCCAAAATTCAAAATTTGATAAAAAACATAATTCTTAATAATATTTTAAAAGTAATTCTTAATCTTAAAACCATGTTAAATATATATATGTTTTAGTTTGACAAATATTTTTTTTATCATTTCCTTTTCAAATCTTTTTTTAATCCAAATCAAATCAAATCCTATGAAGAGATTAATCACTTGATTTCCTCACTATCCTAAAACACGGTATAATTTCGGATTCATCCCCTATATATTTAACGAGGATATAGACTAAGAGAAATCAATAGAGGTAGTGAATAATAATCGAAGGAGACAACGATTAAGAAAGAAGACACAGAAAATTGCCTAGGTACTTTTTGCCCCTAACTTTAATATTTCTTTTAAAAATTCTTGTTGATTAATTAATATATTCATGAGACTTTGTTTTTATGCTGATCTTGTGTTGATGTAACTGTCGAGATTTGATATATATACTCTCTCTCTCCGGTCTTAAATATAAATCAGAGTTAATTTTTAGTAAAGATTAAAGAAGCTAAATAAGGTACTGATCATAAGTTGTGTATCCTGAGATTATATAGTAAAATAGTTTAGAGAAAAAATAACAAATATAAATATTTTAAAATAATTTATTTAACTTTTTAAATATTTTAAAAAAAATTAACCATGTCTTATATTTAGGATAGGAGGAATTACTGTTTTATGTTGTTGTATATGTTCGATGTATATCCATGTGTCGTACGTCGTGAGGAATAACAACAAATTCTACCAAATTCTTCAGTTATTTCAGTTCACTGTTTTGTATGTTTAATATTTGGATTAAGTAATATATGCAACTGAGCGTTTGACATGTTCCATCACTTGTCCTTCGTTACTCTATTAGGGATAAATGGCAGCACCAATTAAAACTCTAGTAGATGATGATCCTGCAAAACCATGGGCTCCAAAATATCCAGATATTGATCCCATCGAAGAACGAATAGTGATGAAGAAAATGAGAAGATATATAAATAAACTCGAGAGCTTGCAGTTCTATCGTAATTTTCGAGATCAATTACGAACTCCACCCATTTCTGAATATTTACAAAAGGTCTTAGGATCGGAATCAAAGATGGGAATGGTAATTTATGGCGTTGGAAAAATTGAATTATATAGAGAACCGAGGTGGCAACTCAGTATTGCAATATTAATGAAAAGAGATTTTGAATGGATTGGAGATATACAAGTATTTGATCCCATTCTTTCTGCAACTGAATGCAAAATTTTGGAAAATCTTGGTTGTTCTGTTTTATCATTGAACGAAGACGGGAAGAGAAAAGCTCTAAAGCCAACTATGTTCTTCATGCCATATTGTAGCATCGACTTATTCGACAACCTTTTACAAGCGAATTGGACGCTTGGTCTTTTGAGTAACATTGTCTTGTTGGGAAATAGGTTGAAGACTTCAAATATTCATCACATGAATCATATTTCAACCGCTAAAAAATTTACACTTGAATTCTTAATCAGAGGTGGCCCTAATGCATTTTATGATTTCAGTTGGCAGTTTTTTCGCCCTACTGCTGAGACAGAGCTTCAATTTATGAATGATTGTGCTTTGGATGGAGGTAGAATGGGAAGGGAAAACTGTGATTATGCTTTGAACATGGATATAACAGAAACAGAAAGAAGGAAAAGCTTTAACAAAGTTGAAATTTTGAATGAAACACCAGAAGAACTAAATGGTTTGACAAATTTCCTTGTGCAAGCCGTGAAAAGATGCATGGAGAATTTTGAGAGCTCTCCATTTTATCTCGGTTTTAGAAGCAAACTACAGAATCCACCGATTTCTGAATTCTTACATAAGGTTTTAGGATCAAAGTCTATGCAAATTGTAATTTATGGCATTGGCATCATATTGAAAGAGAATGCTCTGTGGTATCTTATTCTTGCAATAGTGATGAAAAAAGATTTCAAATGGATTGAAAACATAGAAATATTTGGTTGTAACCTTCCTAGAATTGAATGTCAAGTTTTGGAAGCTCTTGGTTGTTCTGTCTTATCACTTGAAGAACATAGATTGCCACAAGCCTTAAAACCAACCATCTTCTTCATGCAAGATTGTTCATACAACAGCATCTTGAAAGCAAATTGGAAAGCTGATCTTTTGGGTAACATGGTTGTGATATGTGGAAACCATCTTAAAGAAACTAAAGACGTTATAGAGTCTTGTGATGACTTTATTCCAGACAACCTAATATTGAGGAATTTACTTTCAGACGACGTGGGATATGTTCTAGCCGCACAAAAATTTACAAATGAGTTCAAATTTAAAACAATTTTTGATGATCAATATCATACTTTTCAAGATTCAAGATGTTGGGAGGACTATTATGATGCTTTTTATCATACAACTTGTCATTTTTTTGGCCTTGTTACAGAGGCAGAGCTACAATTTATGAATGAAGTGATACAAAAGGGAGATATTGTATAAATAACGTTCGTTTTTAATTGGTCTTGTTCTTTTTTCAACGTTCAACTAGCTAAGCAAGTATCAGCAGCAATTTAACATTGATTTTTTTTTTATGAAGTTAACATGGTATTTTTTTTAACCTTCAATTTAATTGCAGTCAATCCCCCCCCCCCTTTACGCTTATTTTTTTTTACCTTAACCTCTTTCTCATTATAATTTATCTTGATATATATACAAGACTAAAACCGGGTGACACTGAATTTTCAATGTTCTCTTAAACTCCAATGCATTTATTTTTATTAAAAAATATATTTTCATCTAGTTGGCAATTTAAAAAATGAAAAATAACTTGGGAAAATTTCAATAGAATACCTTTAAAATATTAAAAGGACAAATAAATTATTCCAATTGCAATATGCAAAATACTAAATCAGTAAACCTGAACCAATTTGGATTTTAAAATCTTGCCAATAGACTTGGGCACCCCTGAGTGAGAAGAGAAGCACGAATAAAATGTTGTGGGGAGGGGAGGGGAACATAATAAAGAGAAAACATAATATAAAAAAAATATGAAAAATTAATGAAAAACTTTTAAACCCCACTTCTCTATTTTTTCTAAAAAATAAAAAAGCTCAACTTATAAATATTTTTCCTCCCTTCCCCTCTCCTCCAAATCCCTTATATCAAATAAGCCCTAAAGCCATTGTAAAGTTCGGCCTTTTAATTTACGTAACTCACTTTTGGGAAATGTGTCCGTATTTAGTATTTAATAGTATCTCAAATAAGAAAAAAAAAATTAATCCTTTTATTTAAAAAAAACTACTTAGGACTCAAAAATCAATTTCTGAGGTCACAAATCCACACTTATTTAGTTAATCAATTCAGAATTCTAGAACTGTTCAATCAAAATAAGAGAAATAATTGTATTCAAAAGAATTAGCATAAAAAAAAATATTTATGTCAAGTTTCTTTTATCAATAATTTGAGGCCTTGACAAGTGCAAAACGCAACTCTATGGTCCCATGTTATTATTTTTTTAATAATAATTATGTAGGCGAATTGAGTAACCAAATAAGTGTAGTACGGTATCAACTCGACTCAATTTCTCCGCAGATCATCTGTTCTCTATGATGTCATATGATTAAACTGAAGTTTTCATATTTATATTTAGATTATAACATAAAATATTGCTCTTTCTCTCTTTTATATGTAGAAATAGATACGTATGCACATTTATGTAAATGCTTCATTACGCAGAGAAGCCAAAGCCAGGGGGACGAGTCACGAAATGCACAAAAATCGTACCCCTTGTTTCGATATGAAGGAGAATTTTTCAAATTAGTAAACTTTTTATTATTTTTAAAATTTTTTCTTCATAATATCTTCTCGGATATATTTTCCTTCGTATCCAAATGAAGCCATAGAAATTGATGTTAGGGTTAAAGGACTATTTTGTCTCTGAAGTTGTTACGGAGGGACAGTCTTACCCCAGAAGTTTTTCAAGGGGCAAAGTGTTAAATCTGAAGTAACTTTTTTTTTTTACTCTTATCCCAATTAAGTTTGACGGTTAGTTGGTAAAATATGCTGAGCTAGCAATTCACATGTTGTCCATATCATTTTTGTTAAGGCGCAAATTTGCCC
Source organism: Inga leiocalycina (assembly GCA_963242795.1). Lineage (NCBI taxonomy): Eukaryota > Viridiplantae > Streptophyta > Magnoliopsida > Fabales > Fabaceae > Inga > Inga leiocalycina. Next base: position 22,124,432 of record OY725322.1, read on the forward strand.
TAGAAGCTTTCACTTAGGATCAATGCTATCCTAGAAGTTATTAAACCATAGTAATGTCGCCCTAACAATTATATAGGTTAAGTTTAACTATTAGTTGACCGAATATATTAAGCTAGTAGCGTGAACAATATTGAATTATTGATGAAGAAGAAGAAAAAGTTACATATAAAGGAAAAGCTCACATTCACTATAGAGTAATGAAGAAAAAGATTTAATCACTCAATGAAAAACACATCAAGGAAGATTGTCAAGAACAAGGCCATCAAAAACTTTCTGCTACCGTACCCCAACAACGTCGAGATAGCCAAGTATCTCATTGATTTTCTCTTCACTGCACAAGATGTTTTCACTTCTTTGATTGTCTCTAATCCTTCCAACATGATACATTTTGTTTTTAAAAAATTACTTATTTTTAAATCTTGCTTTAAAAAAAATGAAGTGGATGGTAAATGGACTTGTCAGATAAGCATTTTGGCTCAACTAACGATTAAACTTAACCTGAATAATAGCCGGGGTAAAATTGCTACAACTCAGAAACTTTCAGGACAACATTATTAATGAATGAAAACTTTCAGGGCCAATTTGCACTTAAACCCAAAATAAAAATGACATGGACAGCATGTGGATTGCCAGCATACTATATTTGTTCAACTAATAGTTAAACTGAATTATGATAACAATCCAGAAATTGTGATAATAATCAAGATAAATTACTCTAAATTTGACACTTTTGAAATAAAATTGATAAAAGAAAACTTCCAAACCAAAATCAACCCTCCATAACATCTTTTGGGTTAACCCTTGATTGATTTTCACATATAACTCACGTCGCCAGGGGTTAGAATTTAGAATCTTTACTAGTGTTTTATATATTTGTTTTAGTTTTTTAAAAATATTTTTACGGCTTTTAAGATAAGTATGTAAAAAAAATTTTATCTCAGCTTACAGCAAAATGTTGAAAACAGCATTTTTTTGAAAGTGCCAAATGAGCACTAGTGGGACATTTCTGTTTTTTTTTTATGTGAAACATTTCTAATTTGATTAATTTTTATGAATTTCGTCCCCCATGATTATCCTTCAAAATAAACTTGTCATCCTTTTTTTTTCACCTGATTGTCATCCTCGAATTTAAAAAAAAAAAAATCAAAATGGATAAAAATATAAAGCGCATACGCTAATAATGTTTGGTTTTCTAACAACAGAATTTAAAATTGAAGTTGAACAACCACATAGACAAGGAATATGACTATATGAGAGACCGGAGATGCAAGTGAATAACTGAAGATAAAAAAAATAAAAATAAAATAAAAACTAATCCAAGATGAACAGGCATTAACACTTGAGACTAGGAAGCGAAGTATAGAGATCATCTCAACGTGTACTTTTCGTGCGCCGAATGAGCCATAAAATGTCGCTTCCATGGAATGATTTTCTATGACGTCCAACTTTCTGGGTACACTACAAAGTACAAACACATCCATTATTCACAGTTAAAAAAAAAACAGAGCAAACCCAATTCATTATAATCAGCATATATATATATATATATATAAGGACGTCGTAGGATTTGAGAAACTCACTTGGAAATGAAACGTAGGATTTCGAACTTTTGTTAACACTGACAAACCATCCCGAACAGGCAACACTGTATAGTATTAGTATATTCAAAAAAAAAAAAACAGAGATTTTAGTCTATGTCCATTGCCATTATGCAGAGAAAGACAATACTGTAGTAGTATGTGTCTTATATGCGCCTTACTTGTAGCAGAGGTTGACTTTATATTCTGATCCTTTACATTCTTAGTTTTCGCGTTCCAAGGCACTGTCGCTTCAGAATCACTGCGTTAAAAATCATAAATGTCCAACTTTGTCACATATCATGGGCTGTTTAATGTTGTTTTTCTGACATTCTAATAAACATATGGCCATACTCTTTTCATTATTGGATTAAGTACCTCGATTTTTCACTGCTTGATTTCTCAAGAGTGGCTGCTGATCCATGAAACCATTTGGTTAAAAAACAATTTATGATAAGGGTCAGGTAAACAAAAAAGTTATGACAGTATAATATAGGAAAAATCACGTTTTTATTATAATCACCAAAAAATCTCACAACAAGTGAGTACCGTACAATGTAATGACAAATTCTGATATAGGAAATGGCAATACGTCGTAGGACTTTTTGAGTTTTTGGTGATAAGTTATGCAATTCTGTTGTGATTTATCTGAGAAAATTTGACAGTGAGACTTGAAGCACTTACGTGATGATAAGTAACGAGAATGGAAACGTGGTAATTTCTCACTCCGTCGCATATTAGTGAGGGCAAGCTTATCAGCATATTGCTCGCACGAGAGAAGCCTCTGCAAAAATGACCAACTTGATTTACAACTGTGTTTTTAGTCAAGAACAACACTAAGCCTTTTATCTACATGCAGACTAACAAAAAAGCTGTTTTCTTTGCAAAGTGATAAAGAACACTGACTTGTCTGAGGGAATTGATGCGCAATTCAGCATCTGAAAAGGCATTGGTCTGAGAAAAAAGGCAGTCAAGATTGGCAGACACGTTTCCAAGATGATCTATAACGGTGACCACTGCCCTGCATAAATACTCTTTTGTGTTTTCCACCACCCTGCATCAGCATCAAATCGCACTCTTAAGTTGTCACTTTCAGATACCACACATATGTAACAAGGGACCATACTAAACATGGGCATGAGCCCATTGAGTAAGACACATTGGGGGTGGGCTCAAGCCCAGCCCATAGGCCTACCTAAAAAATTGTGGAAATGTTTCTCTAAGGAATACAAGTGATTACACCCAAAAACCGGTGAAGTCGAAGAATCTTATAAGGCATCCAAAGCCTTATAAGGCACCTGAGGCTATATTAAACATGGGCCTAGGCTCATTAGAGTAAAACACAATGATTGTGGGCTCAAGAGCAGCGCATAGAGCAAACTAGAATTTGTGGAGAGTTTCAGCAAGGAGTTCAAGTCATTACACCATAAAAGTTAACTATTCCTCTCGTTCTTAATATAAGATATATTTATTTAATTTGATTAAACTAAAAAAATTAATTGGGTCAGTTAATATGACATGTATTTTTTAAAACAACCTAGTCATCTTTGTTAATTCCCTCATTTCCTATCTTCCTTGATTATTGTTAAAGGAGTATTAATAAAAGTAAATTAGGAAAAGATTGACAAATTTGAAAACTATGTCTTATATTAAAAACCAAATTCCCAAATATATCTTTTTCTAATTTATCTCTATTAAAAACCGGACGAGTATTGGAGTTAGAGTCTAAGACCTTGTAAGGCCCTTGCCAACGTGGGACTCAGGACAGTTTCTGAGACCTATCATAATCTAGTTGATCCTGAACCTAACAGCATACTGCTAAAAATTACATAAAGTCACTCCATGAAAGGTAGAAGCAGAAGCCTGAGGGCAATTAGTACTCACTTCTCTTTGTCTTTCAAGAAGGCAGTTTCACAGTAATCTGCTGCGTGGTGAAGCTGAGACCTCAGCTCTCGTAGCTCCTGCACATTCACCATGAACAGGCCTCGAGTTTTTTATGTTATGATCATGTAAATTACAAGTAGAAAGACAAGGTATACAAAATATGACCTGAAGAGACTTGTTAAAGTTGATGCTTTCTTCCACCTCAGCTTCTGGGGTTTCAAAGGGAGAAGAAGGCTTGGATACTGTCTCCATGGAGGCAGATATGAAGAGTTTAGAGTTCCGAAAGTAATGCTTAATTATAAACACGAGAACATAATGAAAAAGGCCTTCTTATCTGCTCTCTTTTTCTGGGTGAGACTCGTTGGGCTAGATTTTTGTCATTGTCTCCCCCAATCAGAGTGTAAATGATGGATTTCTGTGACTACGGGAGGCCTGTGAAATCTTACAACAAACAAACAAACATGAAAGCACGATAGGGAGGAAGATGACAAATCAACAGTTTCAGTCCCGTGATATTCTGTTCTTCGCTTTTCAGTTTTTACTTTTAGAGCTTTAATTATTTCAAAAAAGGCAGGTTAAGTGACTCACAGACCGAGAAGACACGATGCAATGAAACGACATCGCTCCATTAATCAAATTCAAAATTGAAAATTTTATATAATTAAATATAGCTGAGGACTGTTCAGTGAGATTACCACCTGTAATTCTTTCAAAGACGACAAGATGGTATTGCTTATCCTGCAGTGATGGCTGGATTTAATCTCAGATTCCAGAAGAACCCATACAAATTACTCCACCGTCCTAGATATAAAAGTAAGGTAAGAGATTTATTTTAATCTTAAATATAAATATAAGACTTCAATTTCCTTTATTTCCTCAATTTATAATTTTTTTCCGTGTCCATCAAGGTATTTCCAATAGGTAAGCATGATAAAAGAAGGTATTTAGAGAAATCAATACACATTCGAAAAAAAATAATCTACAAAAATCACACCTATGCCCCTTCAATCAATCAAATAAAATAAACCCAGAACAAAGATTAAAAAAGGGATGGAGCAGCAGAAAATTCAGAGCAGACAAATCAAAGAAGACAAAGTGACTAGAGAAGCAAGAAAAATAAAATAAACCGCAATCTGTCAAAGATGCAAAGAAGATGAGTCAGGAAATCTGAAGCAGTATTGAAGAAGATGAAGCAATGTTGAAGATGGAGCAGACAAAAGCCATGGAAGAAACAAAAATGAAACAGATCAAAGAAGACGAAGCAAAAATTGCAAATCTGAAGGTCTAAACTAAAGATCTGTTTGGTGCAAAGGATTTGAAAGAGAAGGGGCGGGTGAGAAAACCTGTATAAATTGAATTTTAAAAAAATAAAGAAGTGGAATATTAAAATTTTAATAAAAAAAAATATAAGATAAAAAATTAATTAAAAAATATAAGATACCTTATGTATGGTGGGTTTGAATGTTTGACTGATTCAAACTTACCTTCATAGTCTCTACCTTTCCAGCCTCTGCTTGGAACGACCCTGGTTGCAAGATTTAGATCTACCTCCCCCAGTCTCTACCTTCCCCTTCAATGTTTGACTAATTATTGATAAATATTTGATTGATTATTTGTTTGATTCTTCTCATCCTTCTCAGATCCATCCCATTTGATTGATTATCGATTACAGATTTGCTTGTGGTGATGCACAACGGGAGTAGAAATTTTTTTAGCTGGAGGGCAGTTTTGTATTTTTAAATTATAAATTATGTCTCATTTTCATCATCCTACTAAACATGTTTTAAAACTCACTTTCATATCAATTTTTATCTCCACTTCCACTTTTATTTCCACTTTCACTTCTAACAAAAACCCTTCCATTATACCAAACAAGACACTAAAACTTTTAAGTTTAAGTGAAAACAAATACAGTATTTTTGCCCTTCAATTCTATAAACTAGATAGATTACGGGCACGCTTACGTAAATGCTACCTTACGCAGAGAAACCAAAGCAGGAGGGGGCTCTAGCACCGAAATGCACAAAAATCGTACCCCGTGGATATGACGGAAATTTTTTCAAAATAATAAACTTTTTCATTATTTCTAAAATTTTTCCTCATAATATCTTCTCAGATCTCTTTCCTTCGTATCCAAATGAAGCCATAGAAAATTAGAAATTGATGTTATATCAATGTTTATCCTCCGATGTGTCATTGGCTTTGATTTTCATTGCTTCCCTAACGTGGCTAGTGATTAGAATCTTCATTGGTGTTAGACATTTATGTTTTTTTATGTGAAACATTTCTACTCCATCCGTCCTAATTATACGATAAAATTAATTTATTTAGAGAAATTAAGGAAGTTAATTAAATTACTTTAGAGCATTTTTATTTTTATTTTTATTTTTTTGAATTACAATGACCAGAGTGGAAAAACTTTGGAGTTGAAAAGGCCAAAAACCTAGGCCAGGCAGCAAGGGAACAAAGCCAAATGTTAGCTCATATCAGCCAACATTTGGGTCGAACAAAAATCTGGAGGGTGCTGCAATAAGGATAGATCGTTGTTCGAGTCCAGAGCCATTTTTATTTTTTTTTAAACTAACTAGTTTGACTAATAAATTAATATATAATTTAAGAATACATAGCACATGATATGATTAAATAATTTATTTAGCTTCTTAATCTCTGCAAAGAAAGTCAACTTTATCTTATATTTATGACTGGAGATAGTAATTTGATTCTTCATATTTTTTATCATCCCCGAATTTATAAAACTTTCAAAACAGAACAAAGTATAAAAGCGCATATGCTAATAATGTTTGGTTTTCTAACCACAGAATTTAAAATTGAAGTTGAACAACCACATACACTAGGAATATGACTATATGAGAGACCGAAGATGCAAGTGAATAATAACTGAAGATAAGAAAAATAAAGTAAAAACTAATCCAAGATGAACATGCATCAACACTTGAGACTTGGAAGCGAAGTATAAGGATCATCTCAATGTGTACGTTTCGTGCGCCGAATGAGCCATAAAACATCGTTTCCATGGAATGATTTCCTATGGCGTCCAACTTTCTGGGTACACTACAAACACATCCATTATTCACAGTTAAAAAAAAAAAACAGAGCAAACCCAATTCGTTATAATCAGTGTATATACATATATATATATATATATAAGGACGTTGTAGGATTTGAGAAACTCACTTGGAAATGAAACGTAGGATTTGGAACTTTTGCCAGCACTGACAAACCATCCCGAACAGGCACCACGGTATAGTATTACCTCCCCGTTTTTAAATATAAAATAAAGTTGATTTTTTTTAAAGATTAATAAAGTTAATTAATTAATTTTAAAATATTTATATTTATCATTTTCTCTCCAAACTATTTTAACTAACTTATAAATCGATATATAACCTAGTGATACACAACATATGATATTTAACTTCTTTAATTTTTCTAAAAAAAATTTAATTTTATCCTATATTATTTAAAACTAGAGAGTATACTATATTAAAAAAAACACAGATTTTAGTCCATGTCCATTGACATTATGCAGAGAAAGATAATACTAGTACTGCAGTTGTATCTGTCTTTTATGCGCCTTACTTGGAGCACAGGTTGACTGTTTGTTCTGATCCTTTGCATTCCTAGTTTTCGCGTTCCAAGGCACTGTAGCTTCAGAATCACTGCGCTAAAAATCATATATGTCCAACTTTGTCACTTATCATGGGCTGTTTCATGTTGTTTTTCTGACAGCCAATAAACATATGGCCATACTCTTTTTATTATAAGATTAAGTGTGTGTTTGGATTAGTTTTTTTTAATAGCTTTTATGACTTACAAGGTAAGTATATAAGAGAAGTTTTGTCTCAAATTGCACAAACCATGATTTGGGATGTTGTCAAAAACACAATAAGTACCTCAATTTTTCACTGCTTGATTTCTCAAGGGTGGCTGCTGATACATGAACCCATTTGGTTTACAAAAAATTATGATAAGGGTCAGGTAAACAAAAATGTTCCGGCAGCATAATATAGGGAAAATCAGGTCTTTATTGTAATCACCCAAAAAATTCTCACAACAAGCATCATAAAAAGTAATAACAAGTTCTAATATGAGAAATAACAACACGTTCTAGGACTTTTTGGTGATAACTTGTGCAATTTTGTTGTGATTTATCTGAGAAAATTTGACAGTGAGACTTGAAGCACTTACGTGATGATAAGTAACGAGAATGGAAATGTGATAATTTTAATTTCTCACTCCATCGCATATTAGTGTGGGCAAGCTTATCAGCATATTGCTCGCACGAGAAAAGCCTCTGCAAAAAATGACCAACTTGATTTACAACTCGGTTTTTAGCCAAGAACAACACTAAGCCTTTTATCTACATGCAGACTAACAAAAAAGCTCTTTTCTTTGCAAAGTGATAAAGAACACTGACTTGTTTGAGGGAATTGATGCGCAAGTCAGCATCTGAAAAGGAATTGGTCTGAGAAATAGGGCAGTCAAGATTGGCAGACACGTTTCCAAGATGATCTATAACAGTAACCACTGCCCTGCATAAATACTCTTTTGTGTTTTCCACCACCCTGCATCAGCATCATATTGCACTTTTTTTTTTTTTCCACCTGGTTCATCAGACCTTTGCCCCGATTACATCCGGATCCGACCCACGTCGCGCACCTAGCTATGGTGGGAAAGTCTCCCAATGGGAATTTTCTGCATACACAAGGCTTGAACCCGAAACCTTGTTTAAGCGGAACCAAGCCATTTATCACTTGGACCAACTCCCATTGGTATATTGCACCACGCAACTGTGACAATGGCCCATATTAAACATGGGCTTAAGTAAAACAAATTGGGTATGGGCTCAAGCCAAGCCCATAGATCTACCGAAAAATTGTGAGACGTTTCTGTTAGCAACCCAAGGAATTCTGTAATAATAGTTTTGGAGTCGGAGATTTCAAAGCCTTGTGAGGAGTCCGAGGCTATATTAAACATGGGCCTAAGCCCATGTGAGTAAAATGGTCTCAAGCCCAGCTCATAGAGCTCCCTAGAAATTGTGGAGAGTTTTTGGCTTTTTATAAGGAGAATAGGTCTTAAGACAATTACAACCCTGACTTATTTGGTATGAGTGGAGGGGAGGGACAGTTAGAGGAAATTTGTTTTTTGAGTTGAATTTTAAAAAAATTATAGAAATGGGATTAAAATTTTTTAATCAATTTTTCTTACCTTTTTATCTTTCATTTTCTCTTTATTAAAATTTTGTTTTGCCACTCAATTTTTTTAAATCCAACTCATAAAAATTTTTTTATCCCCTCCCTTGCACCAAACACACCTATAGTTAGATTTTATAGTTAGGGTCAATTTGGTTCTACGGAGCAGAGGGGATGTGAGAGATTTTAATGGAGGGGATATGAAGGATTTTAATATTATCTTGTTTGGATTGAAAGGAAAGGGAGGAGAGAAATTTTAATGTTATTTTGTTTGGTTCAGGAGGGGAGGGGAGGGAAATTATTTTCACATGGACAACTTTATTCTTAATGTTATAAGTGATTTTTTCTAAACTCTATTAAATGTATAATAAAGCTTAATTGTAAATAACATTTTTATGCCCTAATATTTTCATGGTTTTCTTATCTCTAGGTTATTTACATTCTGTTGATATATGTCCTATTTTTCCGTAATTATAATATCTACATTTTCTTGGTTTTTTACTATAATCTATTTTCTTACCTTTCTTAAAATATTTTCTTGGTTTATATTTTTTATAGACTTTATCTTTGGGATTTTTTTAAATTTATATCTATATTTATTATATTTTTTCATTAGTTTTGAGTTATATTCGGTCAAAACCATTTTGGTCTCCTTTATTCACTCTTAGTAAATATTTTGATTTTTGCAAGTGTATCCGTGTCTTTTTATTTCTCTAAAATTCCTTAAATTTTATATGATGCCCAATTATGATATCAGAACTATGTTTCTAATGATAAAATGGAAGCCTAAATCCCTAATATTCTCATATTTGTCTTATCTCTTTCATATCTATTTTAATATTTAAATTTTCAATTAATTGTGATTAGCTGTCAGAACTAGTTTTTAGAAGTAGTTTATATCGTTAAATAAATTAAAGAAATATATAATCAAGAATTTAGAACCTCGCATATATGAAATTGAATGTAAGAACTTGCCTGAAAGTTCATATCTACCTTTAATAGGAAATTAAGAAGAAACTTGTATGTTTACTTCATTGATGGCTGGAGGCCAAGGAGATAATGCATGGAATTTAATGAATTGGAATAATATTTATAAAATGAAACAATTAGGAACATATATAAATCCCAATATAAAGGATATATTAGAAATGTATAATTTGGAAGGAACTTTAAATATGGTTCCAAAAGATATAAAAGAAAAAGTAATTTTAGAAAAACCAAAGAATAGGAGTAATAGATTATAATTCTTAAATTAGTCTTTAGAAGAAAAGATGTATAATATAATGAAAAAAGTAGAATATAATAATGAAGAGTTAAAAGAAATAAAAAATAATATAAAAGATATAATGAATTCATTAGGAATAAGAGAACCCTTTATAATAGAAAAGCCAGAACCAGATTAATAATTAGAACTTATATCATCTAATTATGGACAACTAAAAATGATGAAAGCCTTAGAAGAAATAGAAAAATTAGAAATATCTAAAGAACAAATAATAAAACAAAATATGGATGAGAATGTAAAACAAACGGGAATGATAGTAGAAGAAATATTAAATAATAATTTATGGACAATAAATGATAAAATAACTAAAGTTGAACAAAAAGAAAAACAAATAATAACATTAGAGCAACCAAAAAGAAAAAAAAAGGAGAAAAATGAAGAATTAGTTGAATGACATAAAATAGCAGAAATAGTATGCTATTCAGGAACAACAGAAGATTTGATACAAATATTTAAACCAACAATAAAAATGATGAATGCTATAAATGATGAAGAAGATGAAATAGAAAGGTTAATGGGATTAGAAGAATAAGAATTAGAATAGATTCAAAAAGATTTTAAGAATGCTACAATAATAAAAGGAGATTCAGAGAATGAAGTTGAATTAAACACATGAATTGTAACACAAGAAGGTGGTAGTTTAGGAACTAAGATGGAAATTGATTCTGAAAAAATAAGAACTGAAAAAAACTGTATAAAAACTAGATATCAAAGGGAAACATGAATAAATACAGAAGAATTAAAACATAAAAAAGCTATGAAAGAAGAAAGAATGGATTTCAAAATAAGATTTAATACACCTAGTAAAACGGGATTTATGCCACCGCCTATAGAGCAATATGAAACAAGAAATGTACCTATATTAGGAATATGGTTAGATCTAGATTGTACATTAGAACCTGAAAAAGTATTAGAAGAATGGACTAGAGCACAAATAATAGCATTAATAGGAAGAAATTTAGATTTTCAATCAACTAATTTATTAATTGAATCGAGTTTTTTAGAAAATGTATTAAATTGGTGGAAAAGTTTAAGTGAAGAATGAAGAGAACAAGTGAGACATATAGATAAAAGTGAATATAACAGTAAAAGATAATATTATGTAAAAATAGTAAAAAGGATATGAACAATTAAGTAGCAAACAGATTTAGCTTATTATGATTATGAAGTTGAGCATATTAAAGCAAAAAATAACTTAGTTGCTGATTATTTGAGCAGATGGAATCAGTAAACAAGTTTGGAAGGCATAGCCGTGTAAACCAGACAAATAAAGACAAAGAATCATCTCCTTTGATGAACCAACTTGTAATGAAGATTAATATTCTTGAAATGAATATGAGTTTATTAAATAGTCAAGTTAGCACTAGCATACAAGGGATAACAAGCTCTATTGCTAGTATTAATGATTCACATAATAATATCTATATTCAACTTGAGAATTTGAAGCTATGTAAGGCAGATATTGTCGGCCCAATTATAAGCACATATGTCCAAACAAGTAATATGACCAGTAAGGGCAAGGAAGCAATTATTGCTAGCCCAGAAATACATGTAAAAGGGTCATTCACCCTTGGTGAGTCATCTACTCACGCAGCCCAAAATATAATTGAGTCATTAGGACTTTAACTCCATCACACCTTTAGTTAAGAAAGAAAAGGAGACCACATCTTTTTCTCAGATAATGGCCCTACCAAAAAAAAAAGAAAAAGAAAAGCCAAAAAAGAATACCCTTATACCAACATCTAATAATATATCTAACCTCCCCCAGTAATATAATTTTTATAAACTTATTGTAAAAAAATTGAACTAATTAGCCTTATCTCATAAGACCATTAAATATGTCTTTCATCATACTTTCAATAAAGTCATTGTATATCCAGGAACTCCTCCAAGCATTGTAAAAACTTTGTATAATTATGGTTTGATTCAGAGTATATATCCCTCAGCATCCATGAAGGAAATCTCTGAGTTACCACAAATATTAAATTATATGTAGAAGAATATTTCAAAATTGTAACAAAGCACCAAGTCTTTATAAGGTGTTACTCGACTATGGCAGAAGTTACACCAAATAAGTTTTATGTGCCTATAAACTTGATTAGATTGGGAACCACCAAGAAGCCATTGGAATATGAACCAGAAGTCAAAGAAGAAATAGAAGATGATGAAGAATTCCAGTTCAGAGTATCAAATATAAGAGCTCAATATTATCATATAATTTTCCAAGAGATGAATAGAATCAAGATAGCTGGAAAAGAAGAACAACCATGGGTATTCAGATCCAGTAATATGACATGTGTATACTCGCTTGGAAACAAACTCCATAATGACAAGCAGTTTAATCTCTAGTATGAAAAAACAAAGAAGAACCATATGGATAACACAGAAGAAACTGAGAAGAAGATTTGTCAAATAATTGGCGATTATCTAAATCATGAATATCAACATTATAAAGAGAAAAGGGGAAATGATAGTAATCCAGATATTTCTCTGGACCCAAGCCTCTTGTAAGCAATGGCACAAGAAGACAAGAATAGTAATCATCGGCACAAGAAGACAAAAGCATACCAAAGAACATGCAAGAAAAAGGGAAATCTCCGATAGGATAAAAAGTTAGGGTCCTAGTCTTTTTTTGTTGGAGATTCCCCTTTTTCTTGGATGTTCTTTGGTATGCTTCTGTCTTCTCTTGCCGACGATTACTATTCTTGTCTTTTTGTGCCAATGCTTATAGGAGGCTTGGGTCCAGAGAAATATCTAGATTACTATCATTTCCCCTTATCTCTTTACAATGTTGACATTCATGATTTGGATAATCGCCAAGTATTTGACAAATCTTCTTCTCAGTTTCTTCTGTGTTATCCATATGGTTCTTCTTTGTTTTTTCATACCAGAGATTAAACTGCTTGTCATTATGGAGTTTGTTTCCAAGCGAGTATACACATGTCATATTACTGGATCTGAATACCCATGGTTGTTCTTCTTTTCCAGCTATCTTGATTCTATTCATCTCTTGGAAAATTATATGATAATATTGAGCTCTTATATTTGATACTCTGAACTGGAATTCTTTATCATCTTCTATTTCTTCTGGTTCATATTCCAGTGGCTTCTCAGTGGTTCCCAATCTAATCAAGTTTATAGGCATATAAAGCTTATATGATGTAACTTCTGCTACAATCGAGCAACACCTTATAAAGACTTGGTACTTTGTTACAATTTTGAAATATTCTTCTATAGACAATTTAATAATTTGTGGTAACTTAGAGATTTCCTTCATGGATGCTGAGGGATATATACTTTGAATCAAACCATAATTATACAAAGTTTTTACAGTGTTTGGAGGAGTTCCTAGATATACAATGGCTTTATTGAAAGCATAATGAAAGACATATTTAATGGTCTTATGAGATAAGGCTAATTGGTTCAATTTTTTCACAATAAGTTTATAAAAAATATATTGCTAGGGGAGGTCAAATATCTGATTAGATGCTGGTGTAGGAGTATTCTTTTTTGGCTTTTCTTTTTCTTTTTCTTTTTATAGGGCCACTATTTGAGAAAAATATGTGGTCTCCTTTTCTTTATAAACTAAAGGTGTGATAGAGTTAAGTCCTAATGACTCAATTATATTTTGGGTTGAGTGAGTTGATGACTCACCAAGGGTGAATGACCCTTTTACAGGTATTTCTGGGCTAGCAATAATTGCTTCCTTGCCCTTACTGGTTATATTACTTGTTTGGACATTTGTCCTTATAATTGGGCTACTAATATCTGCCTTACACAGCTTCAGATTCTCAAGTTGAATATAGATGTCATTAAGTGAATTATTAATGCTAGCAACAGAGCTTGTTATCCCTTATATGCTAGTGCTAACTTGACTACTTAATAAACTCATATTTTTTTCAAGAATATTAATCTTCATTACAAGTTGGTTAATCAAAGGAGATGATTCTTCGTCTTTATTTGTCTGGTTTACAGGGCTATGCCTTCCAAACTTGTTTACTGATTCCATATGCTCAAATAATCAGCAACTAAGTTATTTTTTGCTTTAATTTGCTCAACTTCATAATTATAATAAGCTAATTTTTTTTGCCATTTAATTAACATTTTATTACTCAGTTTATTTTGTTTTATTCATCTTGATAACCAATGCTTTACTTGAGTATTGTCATTTTTTATTACAAATGTACTATTTATAATAAATAATTCTAATTTTTCTACAGCTTTTACAACAGCTAGAAATTCTTTCCAATTAGAATGATATCTACTTTGTGATTCATTAAATTTTTCATTTGTGTATCTTGTTATTTTTTCAATTCCATTTTCATCTTCATGATATAAAGCTGCACCCCAATAATTTTCTGAGGCATCAGTATAAATTATCCATTTTACATTTTCTTTTATTGGTATAGTTAATTTAGGTAAATCTTTACATAACATCTTTATATTTTCTATAACTTTATCTATATTATTATCCCATTTCCATATAGTTTTTTCTCTTACTAATTTAGATATCTTTGATGTTAATTTTGATAAATTAGGTATATAGTTTATAGCTTGATTTACTAATCCTAAGAATGATTGCAATTCTTTTTTATTAGTAATTTTCTTAAATTGAAATATCTTCTGACTTATATGATCTTGTAATTCTATTCCATTCTTTGTTAAGACTTATCCTAAAAAATTAATCTTTTCTTTTCTTAATTCCATTTTAGAGGGTGATATATGCAAACCTTTTTCTTCTATTAATCTTGTAAATTTTTCTAAATGTTCTTCATGTTCCTTTTTATCTTTTGAAAATATTAATATATCATTAATATAAATCACATCAAAATCTCTTACAAGTAATAACATTTTTTATACATATTCTTAAAATATACTTGGACTATTATAAAATTCCATAGGTAATACATTTCATTCATATAATCCTTCTGATGTATTAAAGGCTGTATTTTTTTTATCTTCTTCTAATTTTACTTGAAAAAATCTTGATTTACAATCAAACTTATTGAATATAGTTTTTGCTTTTATTAAGTTGAATAACAAATCCATTTTAAGTATAGGATATCTATTTCTTATTGCTAACTCATTTAATCTTTGATGATTAATAACCATTTTAGTTTTTCCTCTTTTTTCTTCACTATGTTTTGAGACTATTATAGCTGGTGATGAATTTTCTCATCCACCTTCTCTTATTAAATTATACTTCTTCATTTCTTCTATATGCATTATAAATTCCTTCTATCATTTTCTGTCCATGCATAAGGTTTACAATTTATTTCTTTACTATAACCTTTTAATTCTGTTTTTGCTATAGGTTTAGATTTTTCCCAATGAATTAAAGGATTATTACTATAGTTATCTATAATTCTCTATTCTATAGTTTTAACTTCTATAATGTGTAATGTTGCTAACAAATGTTGTTTTTCTACTGGATCATTATTATGTAAGAATTGTACTTCTTGATCATTATTCTTCTTTTGAAAATTTTCTTCTTTTCTTCTCTATGCTCGGGTTATTCTTATTCTCCATGCTTCATGTTTATAAGGTGTTGTTAATATTAAGGCTTTACTAATTATATGTATAGGAAATATTGTTCTAAGAAATCTAATCCTAAAATTACATCACAAGATGGTTCATTATATTGATTTAATTCTTTTATTAATAATTCATAATTTCCTATTTGTATATTTATATCCTTAGCTTCTAACTCTATCATATCAATTTTTTTCCTGCACTTTTCATTTTAAGCATTTTATTTTTTCTTTTCCATAATTCGAGTGGTAAAACATTATATTTTGCTATTGTTAAATTTGCTCCTGTATCTACTAAAGCATGATATTTTCTAGCTCTATATTTCTCATAGTTAAATTTTACCAAAATATAATATAATGGTCTCATATCCTAGATAATACTTCTAACGTTTCTTCAAGATTCTTTTTACATTTTTCTTCTCTTTGATTAGATTTTTCTATATTATGTATTATATGATTCATCATATTTTTATCGGCTTTAGGAATTATTATTTTATTATCATCTATATAATAATAGTTTTCTTCTGCTAATACTATTCTTATTACTTTGACAGTTTGTTTTATGTTTAACATCATTTTAACTTAGGAATTACATTTGTTTGATGATTTATGTTAAATATTATTCTATCTTTTTTATTTCTATAGGGTTTTACTTTTCCTAAAAAATCTTTTCCTAGGACTATCTTATATATTCTATTTTTATTTTCTTCAACCCATAATATTAATTGTATAATATCTTTTTTATTAAATCTAACAATTATATTTGATTTTATTCCTTGGACTGTTTCTTCAACGTCATTTTCTATGTATCCTATTTCAATACTACTTCTTTCTCTTTTTTCATCTATAAGGGTTACTACTTCTTGCCATATTCCATGTTTTTTGATTTCCATTATTATTTTATTTTCTTGTTGTTCTTGAGTTATACCTATATTTTTTATTTGTTGTGTTATTTCTGCTAAATTAGTTTTATATGAGCATCTAATAAAGGTATTTATGCTAATCTATTACTACTATTGCTTCTTATATCTATACTCTTTCTTGGATTTATATTTATTTGTAAAGGTTCTGATAAATTATTTATTCTTAATGATCTATTTCCTAAATTATTATTAGCAACTATTCTTTGATTTCTGTTTTCATTTATACTTATGGTCCTATCTAATTCAATTTTTAATTGTTCTGGTTATGTTATATTTATAGGATTTACTTTGATTTCTTTTAATATTGGCATGAATTGTTTTTTTATACTAATTCTACCTGCTGATTTTATTAAATATTTTATGTTCGTTTGTAAATACTAATCCTATCATTGCTGTTATGCTTATAGTTTTCGCTCCTCTTAATAATTTTATTCCTTTTAATTTATGGTATACCATTATTGATTGATCTATATGTTCATCATTTCTTGATATTGCAAAGTTTGTATTGAGAGCAGATTTTAATTTTTGATATATTAAATTTTTTGCTAATATTCCTAATACACTATCTTCCACACTGCTAATAATTCTCCCATTTGTAATTAATAATCTTATAGACGAATCTATTCCTTCTCTAAAATAAGCGTTTACCAGTAATTGTACTCCTGCAATATATATTTTTGTTACCTCTTCTTTAAATGGTAATTTAGATATTTCATTTTCTATTAATCCTTTACTTATTAATGGTATTCTGAGTATTCCTTCTGTTAGAGATGATTCTGTAGGATGTTTCTTTTCTAATATTACACATTGACGCTTTATATTTTTCTTTGATTTCATTATTTTACTAACTTTTTTCATAAATTTTCTTTAGTTATTTGATCTGTCTTTAGATTTAATTTTATATCTTTTATCTTAGCATATTGTTGTTCATTGAATGTCATTCTTTTTTCAACAATTCCTTCTTGTACATTTCTTTATTCTTCATATTCCTCATATTCTTCTTCTGTTATTTCTCCTACTTCTTAACTATTCATCATATAAAGTTTTAATTCATTTTCACTATCCTTCTCTGCTGAAATTCGTAGGTCCCGAACTAGGTCCTAATTTTAGGCTTTCTAATTCGCAAGAAAGGGATAAACATCCACACTTACGCTTTCTTATAATTTCTTTTTGGAGTTCTATCATGGATGAATCTAAATGCAAGATACTGGGTTCTTGATCTAAATTTATTCTCTTTTGTTTAACTGCTTCTTGAGCAATATAATTCTCAATAACAAGCTTTACTTAATGCTTCATAAGCATAATGCTTAAGTTGCACAAAATCTCTAATTCCAAATAGATTGAAATTATTTACTAAATAACTATTGACTCTATTGAATGTAGAAGAAAATTCTTCTATAAATTCAATTAATGCTTAAGTTGCACAAAATCTCTAATTCCAAATAGATTGAAATTATTTACTAAATAACTATCGACTCAATCGAATGTAGAAGAAAATTCTTCTATAAATTCAATTATGGCTGAATTTAATCTTAATTCGTCTATAGCCCTAAATATTTTAGGATACTTCTGGCTAATTATATAACACTAATTTGTATGATTATACAAATTAGTTTTATCTTCCTTGGCTAAAAAGATAAGCTCGAGTATCAAATCTTTAATCATGAGTAAAAATTAAGGTTTCCTTATCTCTATTCTATCATGCTTCGAGTTTATTAATATTCAGGATCATGACAGAGTGAGAGAGTAGAACTTACCGGGTCCAACTCGTCTTCCGCTATCCTTTTCCTCTTTCTCACTTCTCCGCCTCGGCAACCTTTCGGTCGGTGAGTCGCCCTAACACGGCCTCCTGCCTTCAACGGGCACACCTATCACAGCCGGCAGACCTTTGAGAATTTGGATATTTTTCACGGAATCCTCATCGTCCGATTATTCGGAAAATACTCTCACTCTCTCTCTTCTCGATATATTAATATAGAAGCATATTGATAGAAATAAGGGATAAGGATCCCTTAAATTTTATTCACTCAGATCTAATGCAACCAAATTTTAGTTTTTGATATATCAAATCTCCTAATACATCACCTATAGTTGCATGTTTTAGACTTGTTATTCTATCATCTAACAAATATACTTGGATAGGAGTACTAATTCCTGACCTAAAATAGGCTTTTACTAGAATTTGTATTGCTGCTATATATATATTTTGGATTTTTGGATTATTGATTTTTTTCAAGTTCTTCTTCTGCAATCTCATTCGTTAATAAGGGTATATCAGCTAGTCCTGATGTAGCTTGATCTACTCTTATTGGTTCTTGAATTTTTCTTATCACAAAGTATTGCGATTTTTGTTTCTTAAAAACTTCTTTCAAAATCTTTGTTTTGAAAATATTTTCTGGTTTTAAATCGAATTCTTCTTTCTCGATTTTGGATGCTATCTGATTATTGAAAATGTGGGTTTCACTTGTCATAGTCATAATCATTATCGGATTCACTTTCACTTTCTATTTCATAGACTGATAGGTTTTCATCTAAAGTATTATATTCAGACTCTTCACAGGGATTAAATCCTTGTTCCTCTAAAATTTCAAAAATTTTAGTTTCTTTCTTTCTTTTTTCTTTATTTGGGCATTCATTCGCATAATGTCCCTTTTCTTGACAAATATAACAAGTACATTGTTTCTTTGGCTTATAACTTGTATTTTTCTTTCTCCAATATCCGTATCTTGGATATTTCTTTCTTTTATATTTTCTAAATATTTTCTTGGGTTTCCATTTCTTCTTATATTTTTTCTTCTTTTCATAAAATTGTGGTTTACAACCCCATCGGTTAGGAAGTAATTGCTCACAACATAACCCTTTGGTTAATTTCCACTTTTCTATCTTTTTGTTCATTAAATGCTTTATGCATATCTCTTTAAACCATTCACGACAAAACTTTATCTTTTGTCCTAAGGTATCATTGGCTGTAGATTCATATTTACTATTATAATAATAGTAATATTCTTTTTCAATCTGAGAACCCTAAGGTTTAGATATCTTCTAGAATAATAACTTTGAATATATATCATATTCTTGTATTCCAGGATCTCCAAATCTTCCTTTATAGAAGATGTCTTGGAAATTACAAATGTATTGCTCCAAATAACAGGGAGAACACATACTCAATTGATTTAATTGTCTTATGGCTTCTTGCCCTTTTCTTTTCTGCCATTCTTCTAGGGTTTCGGTTTTTGAATCACCTACCCATTCCCATAGCAGAATATTTTTTATTTTTATGGCTAATTCTTGAATACTTTCAAAATTTCTAAGGTTATTCTTAACCTCTTCATTTAATCCTTGAAAATATTCATTTGTTTGACCTCTCACAATTAACATTAAAAACTCTAATGTTTGAGAGACATTAAATTGTCTATTGATGGCTAACACCATATTTTCTTTTATCCATCCGTTAATTTTGGATTCTAAATCTATCTCACAATCTAAATTTAAAATTATTCCATTTGTACTAACGTATTCAGTTGGAATACTACTTGGTTCATATCTATATCTCCTATAATCCTTTCGAGGATTATATCTGTGATATCCATATCCACTTTGTTCTTCAGGATAGGGATTTCTATGTGGGTTAGAAGTTTGTCCTTCTTCAGTTTTAACTTCAGATGGT
Organism: Inga leiocalycina; assembly: GCA_963242795.1. NCBI lineage: Eukaryota > Viridiplantae > Streptophyta > Magnoliopsida > Fabales > Fabaceae > Inga > Inga leiocalycina. The sequence goes on from OY725322.1 coordinate 22,144,512, forward strand.
TTCAATTCTTCTTCTACCAATTGATTTATTAACTCTTGACTTATCTCTTCTTCTTTTAGACTATAAGAAGACTCATTTTCTAAGTATTCTTCTAAAGCTAATTCTAAGGCTTTTGTTTCAAGCTTCTCTTCTTGACTAAACTTTGATGAAACAGATTTTGATGAATCAGAACTATTACTTTCTTCTTGTAATTTTCCTTTTAGTTCTTCTAAAAGTTCTTTTTTCTTTCTTTCCTTTTCTTCTAATCTTTTCTTTTCTTCTCTTCTTCTTCTTCTCTCTGCCTTTCTCTTTTCTTTTTCTCTTAATTGAGCTTTTAATTCTTCTATTTCTTTGTCTAAAGCAGTAGGAATTGCTAAAGAAAAAGGAACAATATCTGTTATTGGCTTTGTTGTTCTAGGATATTTACTACTTGATGATTCATTAATACGTTCTTCTCTAAATAGAGCAGATTCTATAGAAATTTGTTCAGCAATCAAATCTAATTCTTTTTTTAGAATTGTCAATTGATTCTTTATTAGCTCGAGGTTACTAGGAATACCTTGATTGACTATTTCTAGTTTTCTTAATTTAACTAGTTCTTATTTGACTTCTGATTTTCTATGTTTTAACTTATTGATCATTAAAAATAGCGATCTTCGACTTTATTTTTATTCTTCTTAGTTTCAATATGTTCTAAAGAAACAATTCTCAACTTAGGCTCTGATACCACTTTGCTGGAATTCATAGGTCCCGAACTAGGTCCTAATTTTAGGCTTTCTAATTCGCAAGAAAGGGATAAACATCCACACTTACGCTTTCTTATAATTTCTTTTTGGAGTTCTATCATGGATGAATCTAAATGCAAGATACTGGGTTCTTGATCTAAATTTATTCTCTTTTGTTTGACTGCTTCTTGAGCAATATAATTCTCAATAACAACTTTACTTAATGCTTCATAAGCATAATGCTTAAGTTGCACAAAATCTCTGATTCCAAGTAGATTGAAATTATTTACTAAATAACTATTGACTCTATCGAATGTAGAAGAAAATTCTTCTATAAATTCAATTATGGCTGAATTTAATCTTAATTCGTCTATAGCCCTAAATATTTTAGGATACTTCTGGCTAATTATATAACACTAATTTGTATGATTATACAAATTAGTTTTATCTTCCTTGGCTAAAAAGATAAGCTCGAGTACCAAATCTTTAATCATGAGTAAAAATTAAGGTTTCCTTATCTCTATTCTATCATGCTTCGAGTTTATTAATATTCAGGATCATGACAGAGTGAGAGAGTAGAACTTACCGGGTCCAACTCGTCTTCCGCTATCCTTTTCCTCTTTCTCACTTCTCCGCCTCGGCAACCTTTCGGTCGGTGAGTCGCCCTAACACGGCCTCCTGCCTTCAACGGGCACACCTATCACAGCCGGCAGACCTTTGAGAATTTGGATATTTTTCACAGAATCCTCATCGTCCGATTATTCGGAAAATACTCTCACTCTCTCTCTTCTCGATATATTAATATAGAAGCATATTGATAGAAATAAGGGATAAGGATCCCTTAAATTTTATTCACTCAGATCTAATGTATATTGTCAGGGAAAAATAGAGTACATAGCTTGGTGTGTGCTTATCGTGCTCTGTGTAAAAAACCTTGCTAGGTATTTATAGAACTTGTCTAGCAGCTAACTATAGTTTTATAACTCAACTATAGTTTGCTTTACATAACCCTAGTTATAAAAGTAATCACGGGCAGTCTTATTTGGCCGACATCTTTATATCTTGTCACCAACTACTCTTATCTTCTTGTGTCCCTTTTGGATAATATTTACTTTTCCATGGGACCGACCATATACTTTTCTTTTCTTATCGTTTCTGTTGGTGGTTGACAGAGCGGACAGCGGTGTTTGTCTTCTTTTCTGCGCATGATAGTGCAAAGATTCTGCTTTACTTTATCACCGGCAGTTATCTGATTCATCCGGCTTTTACGGCTAAAGGCAGTGAGCTGACTCATCACTCCTTTCTTCATTGGATTCTTTTTCTGACAGTATACTACTGCAGATTCTGTAACATGGTAGGTCCAGGCCTCTCCATCTTCAATTAATTCATCCATTTCAAGGAGATAGGGAATATATCCGGCTGCTCTTCGAAGATGAATATAATCTTCATTGAATTCTAATTTCAGATCCGGCTGACTCTTCTTTATTTTTAAATTAATCTGTTGATTAATTCTAACTGTTCCTACTTGACATATATATGGTCCAGAGAACGAAAACTCGGGTGGAACCATAGTAAAGTTTAGGAACTTTATTTTGGATGGTCCTATTTTTTCTAATTCCTTAACGGCTGACACAATAGGTTTGGGTAAAACTTCATCAATCTGTTGATGATTTTCAACATAGGCTAAGGAGAGATATCCATAATTAAACGCAAGTTTAATTACTTCTTTTTTCACTCTACTCAAGGTCATGACTTTGGGATAATAACTTCCATAGTCAATAGCAAAGGTTTTACTTGACTCTTGGTTATTTCCGGCATTTATCAGGGTAAACACTCGGTTATATTCTGACAAGAATTGTTCTCGGTTTTTATTATTCTCAGGTAACTCAGGGAACTGTTTAGGATGTGGGGGTATCTGTTTGGTTTTTTCGACAAAAGTAAACCCTATTTGAATAGCTTTCTTCTTTGGTACCTGCACAAAATTTTGTCCAAGTAATTCTTGTGTTAATTTTTCTAACTCAGGATTCATTTCCTTAACTTCACAGACTTTAGCCTCAACTATTGATAATAATGCAATAATAATAAGAAACCCTAACTATCAGTTAGTTAGAAAACAGCCTATAATTATCCCTCAAAAGATAAATGAAGAAGATCCTCAAAAAGAAGAAATAGGAGAGAGTAGTCTGAAACATATATGTTCAATTCCTATGGTAATTAAAAAACGAAAGAATTGCACAAAGTTGTGTAATTAATAAAGAAATACAGTATTCTCATATTAAAGAATCTTTAATATGGCAAGCTGTTCCGACAAGACTAGAAAATTTAAGGATGTATAATCCTTTAGAAATTGTTGAAAAAGAAGTAGAGTTGGCAATAACTCTATATACAGACAAAAATGAAGAGTTAGTTATAATTCATAAATTTGAATTAATGAGTAATCCCCAAGAATCTATATTATTAGGTGAAGACTTTATTATAAAGAATAAAGTTATAGTCAACACAGATCATTTAATTATAAATGACAAAAGAATTCTGAGAAGTAGATAGGGAAACACCCTATATAACAATACATTATAGAGCTAAAAGATATAATTGTCTTTTAGATACAGGTTGCACCATTAATATGGTAAAACATAATTTAATCCAAGAGGAATTAATAAGATTAAGAACTGTTAATGCTTATGATATTCATCAAAATGAGACCCGATATGAGAAAGGATATAAAAACCTTTACTTACAGATCGGACAAATAGAAGTCAGAATAGACACTTTTTATGTTTATAATAACTTAGGAAGTGATTTCATTCTGGGAAGAAGAGCTATGAATCAAGCTTTTCGATTCATAGGTTTTACAAAAAATAATGCACACTTTATTACTCATTGCCATACGAGTTTTAAAGTTCCGTTATTATTAAGACCAAAGATTCATCACTATACTCAGCAGTTGACAGCTCAGCATGGTGATTATGAATATAAAGAATTTCAAATACCCAAAAGTATAAGAGAAACATTAGAAAAATGTTTTGAAGAAAATCCAAGAGCTTTTGTAAACAGAAAAAACTATGTTGCAAAAATAGAGTTAAAAACTGACACACAAGTTTATGAAAAACCAAGAAGGTATACAAAGTTAGATTTAGAAGATTTTCCTAAAATAATGGAAAAAATTTTAAAACAAGATTTAATTAGAGAATCTAAGAGTCCGTGGAATTGTCCTGGATTTTTAGTAAGAAATTATTCGGAACAAAAAAGAGGAGAACCAAGATTTGTAATATATTATAAACCTTTAAATAAGGTAGTTAAATCTAATACTTATCCTCTCCCAAGGAAAGATGTTTTATTTGATAAAATCAAAAACTCGAATATATTTTCAAAATTCGATTGTAAGTCTGGATTTTTCCAAATAGAACTTGAAGAAAAGTCAAGAGAATGTACAACCTTTAGTATTCCCAATGGACATTATGAATGGAATGTTCTTCTAATGGGACTAAAGACTAGCCCAGCCATTTTTCAAGAAAGAATGGATAAAATTTTTAATTCATATAGATCTTTTATTTTAGTCTATATTGATGATATATGAGTATTTTCCAAAAGCCCAGAAGAGCATAGAAAACATTTATTTACTTTTGCTTGTAAGTCTTTTGAAAATGGACTAGTATTATCAAAGAAAAAGGCTGAAATAGGAAAAGCCCAAATAGAATATTTGGGATTAATAATAAAACCCAAAGGTGTTGTAGAATTACAACCCAATATTATTCGGACAATATTAACATTTCCGGATAAGATCAAAGACAAGAAACAACTCATGTCATTTTTAGGACATCTAAATTATGCCATGAATTTTATTCCTTATGGAGCATTAGTAAGAGGAAAGCTTCAGAAAATGCTTAAGAAGGATAAACCCTTTAATTGGGGAGATGAAGAAACTCAAGAAATGATTAAGATTAAGGTGTTTGTAAAAAATGAAGTTAGACCTCTACCTTTACCAAAAGATGAGGATGATTTATTCTTACAAACGGATGCATCCAATTATTATTGGGGAGCAGTACTGCGAAAGCGGGAAGAACCCATAAATCCAATTTTATCTTATGCCTCAGGTACTTTAAAAGGAGCAGAGATAAACTATGATATAAATGAGAAAGAGCTTCTAGCCGTAAAAAATAGTATAAAGAAGTTTGAGATCTGGATTGTCAGCAAAGAATTTGTTGTTAAAACAGATAATACTCAAGTAAAGGCTTTTATTAATAATAAATACCCAGACACTATTGCTAGCCAGAGAAGAGCTAAATTATCTGCATGGTTTAGTATGTATTTTTTTAAAATTGTGACTATTAAAGGAATTCATAATGTTTTCGCAGATTTTCTTAGTAGATATGGAAGCCAGTTCCATGACTAACCTATTGGATCAAATTCAAAAGATCCAAGAGGAAGAAGCCAAGTTGGAATCTCTTCTAGATTCTAAGAAACAATTATATGAGAAACTTTCTAAGTTTCAAAGCCAAGTAATACTTCAAAGAAGTATTTTATTACGTCTACGAGCCAATCTGAGATTTTCAGTAAGGTCATTAGATGAAAAAGTCTTAGCCAGTTCTTCTGGTATAAGCGAGAAAAGTCTTCCTGGTAGAATACTGGAAGCGAAAAAGTCAGATGCTTTGTCTTCTGCAAAACCCAATTCGGATGAGGGAGATAATATAGCTGTAAGCAAAAATCCCTGTGATTCCAAAAAAGAGTATAAGGAAGGTAATCAACCTTTGATACCTAATGAATTATCCAAAGAGAAAAATCTCAATAATTCAGGATCCAAGATTGAGACAATAGTTGAGGCTAAAGTCTGTGAAGTTAAGGAAATGAATCCTGAGTTAGAAAAATTAACACAAGAATTACTTGGACAAAATTTTGTGCAGGTACCAAAGAAGAAAGCTATTCAAATGGGGTTTACTTTTGTCGAAAAAACCAAACAGATACCCCCACATCCTAAACAGTTCCCTGAGTTACCTGAGAATAATAAAAACCGAGAACAATTCTTATCAGAATATAACTGAGTGTTTACCCTGATAAATGCCGGAAATAACCAAGAGTCAAGTAAAACCTTTGCTATTGACTATGAAAGTTATTATCCCAAAGTCATGACCTTGAGTGGAGTGAAAAAAGAAGTAATTAAACTTGCGTTTAATTATGGATATCTCTCCTTAGCCTATGTTGAAAATCATCAACAGATTGATGAAGTTTTACCCAAACCTATTGTGTCAGCCGTTAAGGAATTAGAAAAAATAGGACCATCCAAAATAAAGTTCCTAAACTTTACTATGGTTCCACCCGAGTTTTCATTCTCTGGACCATATATATGTCAAGTAGGAATAGTTAGAATTAATCAACAGATTAATTTAAAAATAAAGAAGAGTCATCCAGATCTGAAATTAGAATTCAATGAAGATATATTCATCTTCGAAGAGCAGCCGGATATATTCCCTATCTCCTTAAGATGGATGAATTAATTGAAGATGGAGAGGCTTGGACCTACCATGTTACAGAATCTGCAGTAGTATACTGTCAGAAAAAGAATCCAATGAAGAAAGGAGTGATGAGTCAGCTCACTGCCTTTAGCCGTGAAATCCGGATGAATCAGATAACTGCCAGTGATAAAGTAAAGCAGAATCTTTGCACTATCATGCGCAGAAAAGAAGACAAACACAGCTGTCCGCTCTGTCGACCACCAACAGAAACGATAGGAAAAGAAAAGTATATGGTCGGTCCCATGGAAAAGTAAATATTATCCAAAAGGGACACGAGAAGATAAGAGTAGTTGGTGACAAGATATAAAGATGTCGGCCAAAGAAGACTGCCCGTGATTACTTTTGTAACTAGGGTTATGTAAAGCAAACTATAGTTGAGTTATAAAACTATAGTTAGCTGCTAGACAAGTTCTATAAATACCTAGCAGGGTTTTTTACACGGAGCACGATAAGCACACACCAAGCTATGTACTCTGGTTTTCCCTGACAATATACATTAGATCTGAGTGAATAAAATTTAAGGGATCCTTATCCCTTATTTCTATCAATATGCTTCTATGTTAATATATCGAGAAGAGAGAGAGAGAGAGAGAGAGTATTTTCTGAATAATCGGATGATGAGGATTCCGTGAAAAATATCCAAATTCTCGAAGGTCTGCCGGCTGTGATAGGTGTGCCCGTTGAAGGCAGGAGGCCGTGTTAGGGCGACTCACCGACCGAAAGGTTGCCGAGACGGAGAAGTGAGAAAGAGGAAAAGGATAGCGGAAGACGAGTTGGACCCGGTAAGTTCTACTCTCTCACTCTGTTATAATTCTGAATATTAATAAACTCGAAGCATGATAGAATAGAGATAAGGAAACCTTAATTTTTACTCATGATTAAAGATTTGGTACTCGAGCTTATCTTTTTAGCCAAGGAAGATAAAACTAATTTGTATAATCATACAAATTAGTGTTATATAATTAGCCAGAAGTATCCTAAAATATTTAGGGCTATAGACGAATTAAGATTAAATTCAGCCATAATTGAATTTATAGAAGAATTTTCTTCTATATTCGATAGAGTCAATAGTTATTTAGTAAATAATTTCAATCTACTTGGAATCAGAGATTTTGTGCAACTTAAGCATTATGCTTATGAAGCATTAAGTAAAGCTGTTATTGAGAATTATATTGCTCAAGAAGCAGTTAAACAAAAGAGAATAAATTTAGATCAAGAACCCAGTATCTTGCATTTAGATTCATCCATGATAGAACTCCAAAAAGAAATTATAAGAAAGCGTAAGTGTGGATGTTTATCCCTTTCTTGCGAATTAGAAAGCCTAAAATTAGGACCTAGTTCGAGACCTACGAATTCCAGCAAAGTGTCAACTATTTCTTATTCTAATAATTCTTCTTCTGTTTCACTAAATTCTGAATCACTTAATAATTTTATCTTATATATTTCTATTTATGGATTTTCTATATCATTATATATTTCTTCATCAAATTCCAAAGGTTCTAATTCATATTCTTATGCTTGTTCTAATATTTTCATGTTTTTTTTTATCTCTAGGTTCTTTACATTCTGTTGATATATGTCCTATTTTTTTACAATTATAACATCTATATTTTCTTGATTTTTAACTAACTATAATCTATTTTCTTACCTTTCTTAAAATATTTTCTTGGTTTATATTTTCTATAGACTTTATCTTTTGGATATTTTTTAAATTTATATATATATTTATTGTATTTTTCATTGGTTTCTTGTATTTATTATATTTTTTATTTGTTCTTCTTATTTTCTTTTGCTTTTCATTACATCCCCATCTATGTGGTTTTTCATATTCTCCACATTTTAATATTAGCTTATTTTGTTTATAATATTTCATATTTCTCCAAGCTTGTTTACATTTTTCTGATAAATAATGTCTTAAATAATCTATTCTTCTTCCTAAAGTATCTACAAATGGCAATAATTCTGAGTTATCTTTTAGATGCTTTATAATAATCTTCTAATATAGTTTCTCCTATTTTTTTGGAAAGTTTTCTATAAAACATGCCTAAATATATTAATCTTCTTAGATCTGGATCTGTTTTAATTTCATAATAATATTTTTGGTATTCACATATATGCTGATTTAAATATTTTGATTCTAAAGAACATATTTCTATATGATATAATTTCCTTACTGCTTCATTACTTGTAGTTACTTCTTCTGCTCCATAACTTCTTCCTACAAATTCATTTCTTATTAAATGTTCATATCTTTTTACTATTTTTATATAGTATTCTCTTTTACTATTATATTCACTTTTATCTATATGTCTCACTTGTTCTCTTTGTTTTTCACTTAAACTTTTCCACCAATTTAATACATTTCCTAAAAAAATCTATTCAATTAATAAATTAGTTGATTGAAAATTTAAATTTCTTCCTATTAATGCTATTATTTATGCTCTAGTCCATTCTTCTAATACTTTTTCAGGTTCTGATGTACAACCTAGATCTAACTATATTCTTGATATAGGTATACTTCTTGTTTTATATTGTTCTATAGGCAGTGGCATAAATCCTATTTTACTAGGTGTATTAAATCTTATTTAGAAGTCCATTCTTTCTTCTTTCATAGCTTCTTTATGTTTTAATTCTTTCGTATTTATTCATGCTTTCATTTGATATCTAGTTTTTATATAGTCTTATTCAGTTCTTATTTTTTTAGAATCAATTTCCATCTTAGTTCCTGAACTACCACCTTCTTGTATTACAATTCCTGTGTTTAATTCAACTTCATTCTCTAAATCTCCTTTTATTATTGTAGCATTCTTAAAATCTTTTTGAATCTATTCTAATTCTTGTTCTTCTAATCCCATTAACCTTTCTATTTCATCTTATTCATCATTTATAGCATTCATCATTTTTATTGTTGGTTTAAATATTTATATCAAATCTTCTGTTGTTCTTGAATAACATTCTATTTCTACTATTTTACGTCTTTCTACTAATTCTTCAATTTTCTCCTTTTTTCTTTTTGGTTGCTCTAATGTTATTATTTGTTTTTTTTGTTCAATTTTAGTTATTTTATCATTTATTGTCCATCAATTATTATTTAATATTTGTTGTCCTTTTAATATTTCTTCTTCTATCATTCTCGATTGTTTTACATTTTTATCCATATTTTGTTTTATTATTTGTTCGTTATATATTTCTAATTTTTGTATTTCTTCTAAGGATTTCATCATTTTTAATTGTCCATAATTAGATTATATAAGTTCTAAATCTGGTTCTGATTTTTCTATTATGAAAGGTTCTCTTATTCCCAATAAATTCATTATATCTTTTACATTATTTTTTATTTCTTTTAACTCTTCATTACTATATTCTACCTTTTTTCATTATATTACACATCTTTTCTTCTAAAGACTGACTTAAAAATTCTAATATATTACTCCTATTCTTTGGTTTTTCTAAAATTACTTTTTCTTTTAGATCTTTTGGAACCATATTTAAAGTTTCTTCCAAATTATATATTTCTAATATATCTTTTATATTGGGATTCATATATGTACCTAATTGTTTCATTATATACATATTATTCCAATTCATTAAATTCCATGTATTATCTCCTAGGCCTCCAGCCATAAATGGAGTAAACATATAAGTTTCTTCTTAATTTCCTATTAAAGGTAGATATGAACTTTCAGGCAAGTTTTTACTTTCAATTTCATATATGCGAGGTTCTAAATTCTTGATTATATTCATTATATTTCTTTAATTTATTTAACAATATAAACTATTTCTATAAATTAGTTCTGACAGCTAATCACAATTAATTGATAATTTAAATATTAAAACAGATATGAAAGAGATAAGACAAATACGAGAATATTAGGGATTTAGGCTTCCATTTTATCATTAGAAACATAGCTCTGATACCATAACTAAGATAGACCTGGGCAGCATATAAAATTTGTGGAATTTTAAAGAAACAAAAAGACACAGACACACTTGCAAAAATCAAAATATTTACTAGGTGTGAATAAAGGAGACCAAAATGGTTTTGACCGAATATAATCTGGGTTATGAAAGGAATCATGTCCTCTTTCATACAAGAATAATTTATAGAGAATCCTCCACTTGGATCTTAACCTTTCTCCTTCAGGTTATACTAGCACAACCTGCCTTCGTTTTCTACAGGAGGCGTAACATTCTATTCTCCTCTATTTCTCTAGTTCTCCATACTCTTTTTTTTAACATGTACTGCCCAATAGTTTCACTTATCGAATCATTCCCATGAATCCTTGATAAAACTTTCCCCTAGATCCATAAAGAGAGTCTAGCCTAACATACCTTATTCATCTTGAATAATAATTGATTAAATGCTATATTGCAGGTAACCACAGCAACGAATTGCTCAGAAAACTCAATAAGATTCGAGAGAGAGTATGAAGGAAAATTTCTTTTCATTCAAAATTATATATATATATATATATATATTTAAAATTATATGTTATAATTATAGTTATGCATATATATATATATATAGTCAAACATAGTAAAGGGTACTTTTGGGTTAATAATAAAATGCAAGGTTCCCAGACTCGAACCGGACCGGCCGATCCGGCCCGGGAACCGCCGAACCGGGCATCAAACCGGTTCGGTCCAGTGACCCAGTTTGGTCTGGGTTTTTTATTTTTTATTTTTTTAAAAATCAATTTTTTTAATTTTTTTCTTTAGAATTGCATACTAATAAGTCTAAAATTTTCAATTTCTCATCTGTTTGGCCTAGGTTGAGCTCCGGTTTAGCCCCGGTCTGACCCACTGACCCTTAACCCAGTACCCCGACCGATTCAATACCCGGTCCGAGTTTTAATACCTTGATAAAATGTCATGGGTGTTTTAGTCCAATAGTTTAGATAGTTTTAGCCTCCCCTCCAAATCCCCCAATTTGGAGGGGTTTGAGGAGGGGAGGGAAATGGAGGAAATTATTAGGTTGTATTATGTTTGAGGGGAGGGAAATGGTGGAAATTTTTAGGGTGTATTTTCCCCTCCATTTCTAAATTTTTAGGGTGTATTTGGTTTGAGGGGAGGGAAATGATGGAAATTATAATTTTGGGTTTAACAAACCTAAAATTTACCCTCTCATTCTTTTAAATTTTGGATTCTCGTTCAAAATTTACCTTCTCATTCTTTTTAAATTTTGGATTTCTATTTAAAATTTAAATACTTTCAACCCAAGAAGGTAATTAAATTTCTCTGTCTTTCTCTCCTCTCAAACCAAACACACCCTTAATCTTACCAATTAAGAGGAGGGAGGGGAGGGATTTTGCTGCGCACATGAGACTCACGACAGTTTCCGAGACCTACCACAGATTTAATTGATCCTGAACCTAACAGCATACTGCTGAAAATTACAGAAAGTATTTCCATGAAAGGGAGAAGCAAAAGCCAGAGGGCAGATATTAATGTTTGGGTTACTCACTGTGGCTTCTCTTTGCCTTTCAACAAGGCAGTTTCACAGTAATCTGCTGCGTGGTGAAGCTGAGACCTCAGCTCTCTTGGCTCCTGCACATTCACCATAAACAAGCCTCCAGTTTTTTCTGTTACGATAATGTAAATTACAACTAGCGAGACAAAATAGACAAAATATGACCCGAAGAGACTTGTCAAAGTTGATGCTTTCTTCCACCTCAACTTCTGGGGTTTCAAAGGGAGAAGAAGAAGGCTTGGATACAGTCTCCATGGAGGAAGATAAAAGAGTTGTCGAGCTCTGAAAGTAATGCTTATAAACACGAGAATAGGCCTTCTTATCTACTCTCTTTTTCTGAGAGGGACTCGTTGGGGTAGATTTTTGTCATTGTCTCCCCCAATCAGAGTGCGAAAGATGTGTTTTTGTGACTACTGGAGGCTTGTGAAACAAACAAACATGAAAGCATGATAGGGAGGAAGATGACAAATCAACAGTTTCAATCTCGTGATATTCTATTCTTCGCTTTTTAGAGCTTTAATTATTTAATAAAAGGCAGGCTAAGTGACATACAGACCGAGAAGACACAATGCAATGAAATGACATCGCTCCATTGATCAATTTCAAAATTGAGAATTTTATATGCAATTATATATAGCTCAGGACTGTTCAGTGAGATTATCGCCTGTAATTCTTTCAAAGACGACGAGATCGTGTTGCTTATCATGCAGTGCTGCCTGGATTTAAGCCCAGATTCCAGAAGAACCCATACAAATTACTCCACCACATAAAAATTAGGTAGAAGATTTATTTTAGTTTTAGGCACAAATATAAAACTTCAATCTATTTTATTTTTTTTATTTATATTTTTTTAAAGATTTTTTATTGATTGCACACATAAAGGGTGTCCATCAAGATATTTCCAATAGTCATGTTAGTTTGGGGGGAGGGTATCTCCACTAACATTTTTCTCTACTTAATTTCTCTATCATTATATTAGCTTTTAATGGTTGGGATTAATTCTATAAAAATATTATTATCAATAATATTTAATGTCACAATAATATTTTTAATATATAATATAAAATCTTAATCATTAAAAGCCAATTTAATGATAAAAAAATTAAGTGGAGAGGAAGTGAAGCGAGAGACTAGTGAAGACACCCGTTTCCCATCTTAGGAAAAAAGTCCCTGCACATGTCACGTGTTCGAATATGATATTGAGAAGAGAGAGAAACAAAAACAAGAGGGGCACTAAACCACTAAGGGTCTGTTTGATTCGGTGAGGGGAGGGATTTTAATGGAGGGAGGAGATATGAGGGATTTTAATATTATCTTGTTTGAATTGAATAGAAAGAATGAGAGAAGAGGGATTTTAATATTAATTTATTTGGTTTAAGAGAGGAAGAGAGGGAAATTATTTTCATATAGACAACTTTACCCTTATTATTTAAGTTGTTTTTTTAAAACTGTATAAATGCATGATAAAATATAACATAAATAATATTTATAATATATATAATAATTATCAAAATTAAATAAATAATTATTAAACATAATAATTTACCTCCAATAATTATATTTATACTTATAATATATATAATACTAAAATGATAAATATTAAATATCATTATTATTATTTATAATATTCCTTTCTATTTCTATCACCATCATCCTCTACCCATGATACTTTCCTATTGCCGCCGCCCAAGCTGGAGAAGCAAGCACAGAGCCATTTGACGTACTTGTTCCTACAGGATGTTGTTCGAATGCCTCCTCCTCTTCAAAAACTATGGTTGAATCAAATGTTTCCAAAATAAGTGAACTATCTGAAATTAATTGCCAAGTGGATTGATTGAAGGTGAGGCTGAGGAATTAATTGGGAGATCATACAAACATGGGCTCAAAAGCAGCCTCGGTAACGAGCAGGGATCTCAAGGGCCATCGTTGAAGAAGTTGGAGTGAAGGTGGGAGAAATCGCACAATTATGGTCCGGAGTGAAGAGGGGCACTAGGTGAATATCAAAAAAATTCAAGGACAAAATAGTCTCACTATAGTAAACAATTACTCCTAATCCCTAAATCCCCCAAATCTAGGGGAAATGGTTTTGAGGGGAGGAGGGCAAAATTTCAAAAATTTTCCTTTCCCCTCCTAAACTTTTTGTGTTGCCAACAAAGGGGAGGGGGGAAAATCCCTCCCCTCTCCTTCATCTCCCTCCAAACCAAATAGGCCCTAGGTCACAAAATGCACAGAAATCTTATCCTTTGTTAGTTAGGATATGAAGGAAAATTTTTAAAAAATGGTAAATTTTTTTATTATTTTTAAAAAAATTCAAGTTCGAAAAGAGCGAATGGTTATATCACTTTCTATCCTTAATCGGAGGGTTTACAATACATAGGAGGGAATTCATGTAAGCGTCAAAAACATTCCTTTGTTGACCATTGGATTCGGTTTCTATTTTAAAGAATTTTCCGCGCGGGTAATATGAAAATAAAAAAGAAAAGAAAAATTAAAGGAAACAAAAGATATCATCAAAGAATTTAAAAGAATCCTCAGAGACTAAAAAAAGTATTCAATGACAATTTTATTTCCGCATCCAAATGCACAAAGAATCAAAGATACATGGAAAATGGTGGCAATACTAATAATTATGGGGGAAAATCATTAAAACTGTCAAAACGATTGTCAAGACTAGGTTTCTCACACAGGAAGCGTTCCTCTTCAATGTAATTTTCAGTGTTTCCAGCTTCTTGAATTGGAAGCTCGTTTGAAACGGTCTTCAGCTTTACAGAACTTACTTCCTCTCAAGCTTTAATTATATTTGTAATTGTCTATATTTTAGGATATTTTCCACTTTTAGGTATCTTATTTTGGTTGATGGTAAATGACATGCTTGCCAAGTGGTGAAGGCCTAATTAGATAGTTTATATATATCGGCCTGATACCAATTAGGTAGTGCATGTATATATAGGTATGATATTTTATAAACTTAGTTTATATATATGGAACTGATACCAATTTAGGTAGGATATGTATATGGGTTTAATACCTTATAAACTCAAAAGATTTGTGTTTCTTCCACACAGTGCGTTCCGCTAAGAGCTATTGGGCTCAACATGGTATAGGCAGCCTAGGCTCGATCAAGATTCATCCAGAGCTTCAACCCCATGAAGACACCTTGCATCAAAACCTTAATGGTGAAAAAGAAACTCGCCGCAAAATCTCTTAACGGTGTCCAACTTTGCAGAACTAACTTTCTCCAGCTCGACTGAAGGTTTTTCCATTGAAAGAGCTCCATTTTTTTCAGAACATTCCATTGAACTTGTCCGGTCTTAAGATATTATTATATCCTATATTAATATTTGACATATTCTCATGTTGAAATATTATATATCTTATGTTGATATTATTATTTGATTAGATTTATTTAGATTAGATTTTAGAATTAGTTTCGGTTATGTTTTGTCTATATAAAGGCTTTTGTGCTCTCATTGATTCAATGATTAAGTAAATGATTAAATATTAAGTATTCAATAATATTAGGGGCTCCTGTTTCCACTTTACTTTGATCCTTTAAGTCCTAACATGGTATCAGAACCAATGAAGAAAAAAAAGAGGAGGAAGAGGAAGAGGAAGAAGAAGAAGAGGAAGAACAAGAAGAAGGAAAAATGCCATTCGTTCTCACTTGCAGTGACATGTCTACTATCTACTTGTTATACCTCCTTGCACGTTGAGATTAACACTTATGAACCTTCTTTTCCTTCTTATTGGCAAGATTGGCTTATCTTCAACTCAAAAATTCAGATTTATTTTTTACAATGAAGCATAAGAAGATATTCTTGAATGGTATTAGCCTCTGGAGTAGATAATGATGTACGGAGGTTTGATTCCCTCTTTAATCATTGGAAATTGTTAAAGAACCAAAAAAATGTAGGTTGACTTCTCCAACAACAGATGGCCAAAAACACATTTGAAATGGAAACGATAATTATGATTGCAAGTCACTAATACTGTGTCAAGATTCTTCCTAATAGGATCTTTTAAAAATGAAGTATGATGCTGTGTAAGAAGATGTTTTTGAAAGGTATCCGCCTCCTTTTTTTATTGAATTAGAAGGTCAGACACTAACGATATAAGGTTATGAGCGGATTAAACCCGTGACTTCTTATTCACATAGAAATATCAGCATATCATCTGCTTTAGAATGCGATTATGTGATGATAATGGTGTTTTGAACCCTCTTGGTTCAAATTTGAAGTTGTTTTAGAACCACAAACAAGGCTGTTGACTTTTGCAATGGACGGTCTCAAAGAGACACTGAAAACGGAAATGACAATTATGGTTGCAAATCACCAACAATGCGTCAAGATGCTTCTAAGAAGATATCCTTGAATGGTATTGTATCAGCTATTAGAGTGCGTGATGGCATTCTAAACCTTCATTGTGCGGAGTTGTTTTTGTACCACAAGCAGGGTAGGCTGATTTGTTTTGTTTTGTTTTTTTTTCTATACAGTTTCAGTGTAATATGATAAGCAAAACCACATCATTTTAATCCCTTGCTTATGTTGTGAATATATGTGTGTGTGTGTGTATATGCATATATGTGTGGGTGTGTCAAAGAAACTAGTCCCACGTTGTTGGAAAATAAGAGAGTATAAGCATATCCACACACATATCATATCATATTATCTTGAGCTTATAAAGAGGTTTAGAGGAGTAGTGAGCTGGCGGATACAACAACATGCCACTGAAAAGGGGACCAAAAGTTTCCAATCTCGAGGGACGCATTGTCCAGATTGTCTTGAGCTGTTGGCTCTCCGTGAACCGTGCCTATAAAAAGGCTCCATGAACCGTGCCTATAAAAAGGGTATAGACGGACTGTCTTATAGATTGTGCGTTAACTACAACAACTTATATCCTTGTTGGCTTGTTTTTTAAGAATCATAACAATGGTGTTCAACATTTTTGAAAAGCGTATGTTGCAAAAATATCCTTTTGATAAATGTAATATTATGCTTCTAAAATTTAATGGGAACCCTATTTGAAAAAATATTGATATTAATTATTCAACAAAGTTGTGTTGATTTATGAATCAAATTCTTAGAGTATAGGTTCGGTACTTTAAATTTACATCAAATTTTAATTTAATCCTTTAAATTTATAAAGCTTATTTTCAATCTTTAATCTTAAAAATGATAATTTCATTGATAAAAAAAATATTTACTTAGTGGATTTAAATAATGACTCTATAGTCAGCAATTTTTATTGACGAGATGACCGGTGTCAAAGTTAAGAGATTGAGTACTCGTTTGGGATAGCTTATTTTTGGGCAATAAGTGCTTATAATTCGTGATTCACGATATACGAGGTAAGTATGTGATAGGAGTTTGTCTCGACTTATGTAATACATGCTTATTTTCTAAAATTAAATCATTCCAAACACTAAATGTATTAGGAAAAAAGTTAAGGGATTGAAAATACACCCTATAAAATTAAAGGATTAAAGTGAAATTTGTTATAAATTAATTTAAAGGACTAAACATATAATAATCAAAATATAAAGGCATATTTTTTTTTGGATATACTAAATGCATAATTTAAGCATGATGAAAAATAATACAATAATTTTTCATATTACTATTTTTTTGCCAACCAAGAGTTTTTTTTTTTTTAATTAATAGGTCTATCGCCATAATACTCCTTTCATTTTAATGTAGAATCTAATTGGGGAATTGATGTTAGTTAGTCCTAAATATAAGACTTATTTTCTATATTTATCATTTTTTTTGTTGCCCACGTGGTTCACTGGAGCTTTCCTCCAACTACATCCGGATCCGACCCGTGTCACGCACCTGGCTATGGTGGGAGAGTCTCCCAATGGAAATTTTCTGCATACACAAAGCTCAAATCAGAGACCTTGCTTAAGCAAAACCAAGCCGCTTACCACTTAGATCAACTCCCACTGGTATTTTCTATATTTATCATTCTTTTTCAAAAAAACCCCCATTTGTGCCCCTCAACAAGAGTCAAGTAAGAGATAGATGTAAGGAACTAAGGAAAATAATTAATGTATTTTACTTCCTCTGGTCTTTAATATAAAATTCAATTGACTTTTTTTTTGTGGAGATATTGAGAAAGTTAAATAAATTTTTTTTTTTGCATGAACTAAATCAATTATTTTAAAATATTTATATTGATAATTTTTCTCCAAATTAATTTGCTTGACTGAAAAACTGAAATATAATCTAATAATATATAATATATGCTATGTTTAAGTAATTTATTTAACTTTCTTAATTTCTCAAAAAAAAAAAAAAGTTTAACTAGATTTTATATTAATGACATGAAAGAGTATATCTTATTAACTAATTTCATTACTCTAATTAATTTCAATTAAATGCATGTTTGACGTAGTTTATTTTTGAGATATAAGTGCTTTTCACATAAATCGAGACAAAACTCCTCACACATACTTATCTTGTATACCGTAAATCATGATTTAAAAATATTTATAAGTGAAAAATAAATTATCCCAAACAAATACTTAATGAGTCATATGCTAAGTGCCCGTTTGGATTAGCGGTAGAAAAGTAGCTTTTTTTGCTAACTGACTTTAAAAAAAGTCAAATAAGAAAAAAGTCAAAATGTAGATGTGATTTGTGTTTGAAATTGCGGTAGAAAAAGTAACTTTTTTCTTAACCTTAAACGTGTTTGGATTGATGTTTCAAAAGCCCGTTAAGATGGAAAATGACTAAAAAGGGCATGAATCTTATTGAAAACTCCATGTATATATTAATTGTATATATTGTGATAATTAAAGTGAAAAAATATAAATAAAATTTGGTAAAATAATAAAAGTTCAATTATTATTGAAAAAAAAAAACTAAAGCCACTTCAATTAAAATTGGATAAATTGATATCTAAATTATAATGCATACATGAAATGTTTCATCAGTGGATCATCTACCCCTAACAATTTGATCTCTGATCGTGTCACGAACATCATTCATTTGTGTTGACGACAATCTACGGATAGTTGATGTGGATGCAACATCACTCGGATCATTAGTATCTTGAGCAGGTATATTTCCTCGTTCAGCTTCTTGAAAATCCATATCTGAAGAAGAATTTCTCCGGATAAGATTATGTATAGCCATTGTAGCATAAACTATGTAGACTTGTGTTTCAAAGCTATATGACTTCATTTCCCCCAAGAGCTGAAACCTATTCTTCCAGACTCCAAACGTCCTTTCTATAGTTGTTCGCAGACTTGAATGATAATAATTGAGCATCTCATTAGGATTTGCAAATCCCTCTCGTCGCCTGAAGTCTGGAAGATGATAACACTCACGTCTATACGGACCAAGATATCCAACAGGTGTTGGATAGCCAGCATCGACCAAATAATATTTCCCTGATAAAATTATGGAATTTGTATTTACACTGTAAAATTAAAGCAAAAGTGAGGGGGGAAAAAGACACAATGTATCAATCAGGTTTTGGAGATATACCTTGAGGTGGATGCGGAAACTTCATAGATGGAGTAGAGATAGCAGTTTGGAAGACACGAGCATCATGTGCAGTTCCCTCCCAACCTGCCAGCACAAAAGTGAAGCACATATCCCAATCACATACGGCCAAGATATTTTGTGTCGGATATCCCTTTCTCCCTATATACCTCTCCTGCTCAGACTGACTGACCACACACTTGATGTGAGTTCCATCAATTGCTCCTATTGCATCCTTAAAATAGGGGTAATATCGCCGATCATTGCTTATTTTTGGGTGACAATGATGGAACTCGGGATCAACCGGTTTGATAATTTCTGTCGCTAGATTAACACAAGCATTTAAAACCATGTGGAATATCCTACTAACGATTTCTCCAGAAGAATGCTGAAATCGTTCTTGTATGATTCTATTTCCTTGTGCATGACCTACTGTATATAAGAACATGGCAACCATTTCTTCAATTCCAATATACCTAGTTCGTCGTAACCCATGTTCTACCAATTTCGAGCACAAGAGAGAGAAGACACGTTTTTCTACTCAGAAATTTTCATGACAAATGCCATCGTGCCCTTCCAATACTCTTGCACCCATAGTGCACCTGTTTGCTTGCTAGTTCTGCATGATTTTTTGCAAAAATACCGCACGAGATATTGAGCCATCAACGCAGCTACTTGTTCATACTGTGTCAACTCTTCATCTAAGAGGGATATAACCAGAGACCTTTTTTCTGCACGAGACAATCGTACTTCCTCCGGCCGTTCTGACCTATCTGCACCACTCGAACTTGCCATGGACGATGTAACCTGTGTTTTGCGAAGATTGTATGAAATCAAATACGACTATAAAATGTGCAAGTAACATTCACATCATATAGCAGAAGTTTGTAACATTCACAACTAGCTTAACATATAGCTACTTCGTCTAACATACGTACTATCAAAACATAAATAAAGTCAGGCATACCGATATAACTACATATAACAAAGTTTTCAAAAGTAACACACATAAAGTCAGGTACACCAATATAACTACATATGATTAAGTTTTCAAAAGTAACATGAAGTGGAGTTCAGGGCTTTGGGGCAATCTGAAGATGTGGGCTGTTGTAAGCGTGTTCCTGCAACCACTCGAGCAAGGCTTCTTTATTTCCTTTCAAGCCAACAAACATGTCGCGAGGCATTTGGTGTATCTTCATATTACAACATCAACGACGCAAGTCTCTATCAGCAACAATCTCAGGAATGGTAAGTAATTCAGCCACGACGTCACATGCTGGTATATCAGTGGGGAGATCATTTTCATCGCATGTATTCTATCCGTAGATGCGTCAGCTATTCGACTAACCGCATCCGCTATTACTTTTGACGTTGGCTTCATTTTCCTTTTTCCTTTCTCAGCCCCTTCAACCCTCTTTCTCTTCCCACTGCTTCCCGAACCACTAGATGCACTAGGTGTTGAGTTCGTTGTTAACCTTATTCCTTCAAAATCAGCTGTCACTCCCACACTACCTCCAGTAGCAAGACTTTCAAGATCTTCCTCACTATCTCCTGATCCTTCTTCTAGGTCCATTGTGGGTCGATAGACATCATCTTCATCAATACCCAGTGACAACTGCTGTGGATCAGATGGTGTGAATTGGGTGCCACCCGATGCCATAACGTCCTTGAATAGTATCCCTAATTCGTTCGCAAACATTAGGCCTCTATACCTATACTTGGCATACTTCGAATTCTCCTGTATGCATACAAGTTTCCAAATCAATGCCTTATATAAAATAATACAAATAGTAATCATAACATTATTCTTCATAATAATCATAACAACATTTGTGCACCTGAATTTTCCTGTCCCACCACTCATCTTCAGCGATGACCATATTCCTCGTAGGGTCATACGATATGCCCGTCTCTTTCGAGAATAAGTTATCCCACACCTTCCATTCTTTCCTTAAGCTATCAAACCTATTTTTCAGTTGCTTCTTGTTATATAATTGTCCTGTTTTTTCATTGAATGCACACATTATGTTCTTCTACCCATCCTTCGTGAAAGAAGATCCTTGACGTTCTTTCTTGTAAATTTGATCAACGCATGCATGTATGAAAATCCCCGTGGTATTTACATCCCACGTTATTCTCTGTTTCTCCTTGTTCATACTTCTATGTCAACTATGAACAAGTGAAGATTAACGGAATCACGTTTAGAGATTAGGAACCTTATTGATTTAAAGAACAACAGAACTAAAAACAAGGATTGCTAGAGATCACGCTTGAAAATCTGAAGAGGACAGAGTAACGGAAAACTAAACCATGGAACCATATGCAACAACATGTTAAGACAACAGCAATCACCACAATTTCCTAAGTTCATACGCATCATAAAGAATAGAAATCACATTTTCTTGTACTCACTAGTTCTTGCTAACCAACCAAGTTCTTATTGCATATAAACACACAAAAAAACAGAGATAATTACTTTGACATTGCCAAAATCCAGAAGGTTTCAGTATAAAATATAACATAAACCAACTTAAAACCCAACAAAAATGGAATTTCATGTATCTATAAGCAAACCGAAATTCATATATGGAACTTTATACATCAGCAAACTGAAATAATGTCAACGAAACAGGACAATAGTTTCCTTTGACAAACAATCTTCCACATCCATCACAGCAGGTGTATCCCAGAGGGGGGCCAAAACAAAACAAATGAAAATAAATTCCACATCATAACCCCACAGGCACTTCAGAACTTAAGAGCCACACCCAAGTATATTAGATTATCAAGCTCTGGCCCAAACAGACGCATATGGTTAAAACCAATGTACACAAACATATGGCACAGAAAAGCAACAAAACAATAATTGCCACTTCAAAATGATGCTAAAGATTTTGAGGGGAACCAAGCCTCTTGACGAAGATGCAGAAAAAATGGCGCGAGTTCTTCCACACAAAGATGCAGAAAAACAATATAATCAGCGAAGGAAGTTAACATTGAAAATTTCATACGCAAGTTCTTCCACGCATAGATATATATATCGAACTCAGTCATTTAAGAAACAGAGATGAAGACAACCACGAGCTCAGTAATTTAAGAAACAAAGATGAAGAAAATAGACCTTAACCTCAGACGAAGATGCAGAAAAATGGCAGCAAAACAATGACCGAAACTGGTTCCTAAACTGATTCCTTGGGCAGCTTCGAACCGTGAACCCAAATCAAGAAAAGTTAAAGCCTTCAGACCCAAATCCGGCAACCAATAAGCAGAGGAAAACACTCAACACAGCGAAAAAACCTGACACCAGAGAAACTCCGGGGACGGCACGACGTCCGCTTACCTCAGATCGGAGCACCCACCCACAGATCTGCGCACCAAACTGCAAGGGGACGCCGAAGATCGCAACACGCAACAACACGGTTCTAAACAAGGGAAGATTCGGAGAAGGAGGAGGAGGATCAAACAGCACCCAACCAGTCACGGACGGCGAGGAGCTCCGCCCACATCGACAGCCAACGCCGACCGCACTACCACAACGACGCCGGACACCAACATCAGGGAGAAGACGCACGGTTGAGCAGAAAATGAGAACAAAACCGAGCAAAAATTAGAGAAGAGATCGCGTGGAGTGGAGAAGAGATGCATTAAGGTCAGGTCGTTGAGCATTAATTGCCATAATATCTAATTCCAACCGCGTTAACTGAGAAAAAAGCAACGGATCTGAGCTTCAAATATTAAGCCACGTTATGAGAAAAAGTTCAGTATTATCACCACTTTGCCAAATAGCTGCACTTCACATTTATCGGGCTTTTTTCAATTAACGTGCGTTATGGTTACTTTACCGTTTTGACAAACAGGCTCTAAACCAGAGATTATTTTGTTTTTGGGCTGGTCTCTTACAAGAATATTCTCCATATTAATGTGATGAATGATGACCCCAAAGCAAAAAAAAAATTAAGGGTGGTTTCGAGGTTCGCGATGATTAATTTTAATTTTTTTGCTCGTTTGGAGTTTTGTCATTTCACAATCTCTCTCTTTGACTGGGACACAGTTGCAGAAGTGAAGCATTTCCACTCCTGAATTGTCAAACGTCGTCGCTTCCGGGAACCGCCGGTGATGGGCGATGACCAATTGTCGATCGTAATGGCCAACAGAGACAAAGATCGAGAGCTTCTCATCCCCGTGGCGGATTCCGCCGACGAAGACGCAGTCTCCAAACCTTCATCCTCGTCATCGTCTTCCCATCATGCGGGCCGTGAGGTGATCTCTTCATAGGTTATTCTAGGGTTTTAACAGTTCATACGCGCTTCCCTATCTTGCTATTTTGACTAATACAAGAAGGGATAAACAATTTAGCCATAGCTGACCTTTTTGTGATTTCTCACGGCCACCGCCGAATTGTTTATGCTGGATTGCTCGCATGTATGTTTCATTATTGTTGACTGTGTTCGTTTAGGACATTTGTTGTAGTTCCTTTGACTTGTATTAGGATTATTTTCTGGATTGGAAAGATTATCAATTAAGGATGAATTTTAGTGGCAGCTTCTTTTTCTGGCTAATTCTGTCTCTCCTTTTAATTCTGAAAGGAGTTTGATATTAACCTGAAATCTACTTCCTTTATTTTTCACTGAATGAACACTCTTTAGGCAACCACTGCAACCTCCACTTATTATTCCAATGACAAATGCTATTGTAGTGAAGTCAATTGCTTGTAAAATCTGTCTTCATGGGGTATATAGTGCATCAAATGGGATATCTTTTCTTTCCCCCCTCTTTTTTTAAAATGACATGGGATCAATTGATAGTTATATCAGGAAAAATTTTATCTGCTGTCTCATGAATATTACCCTCAACATTTTTTGAACAGTCTATTGGTAATGAACTTTTACTTGAAGAAAGTGACACTCATGATTTATGAGGCATTTCTTTTTTTCTTTTTGGCATTTCCATTTCATCCATTGGACTACAGCATTATAATAGAAGAAGCACTTCTGTATGTAACACCTTACATTTTAAACTAGTATCATAATTGAAATTGTCAAACATATTCTCAGTTATAATTAACTCTGGTGAGATAGAGTCTTTAACTGGAAAATGTTAAACCACTGGTGAAGTAACCCCCCTTTTAAAGTGGATGTCTCTGTTGTATTACCAAGGATGTTACTGGAATAGATACTTATTAATTGAGGAAGTTTTTCAATAGTCTTTAAACTTTCATAATTAACTGACATCAAAAAGCCAGGTTATGTATAAGCTTAGTAGTTTTTATGGTGAAATGTTACATCATATCTTGAGCACAGGAAGTTTATGACTAAATAATGAAGAGAGATTTAACTTTGTATGATTGTCTGTTATCATTCTACGTTTTCTAAATTATGAGTAAAATGTCATTTATATGGATGCAAAACACGTAATTAATAGTAGAATGAATTTAACATGTCTGTTTATGGGTTTAAGTTGCTGAATGTAGTATGCAGTATACCGTGCACATCCTCAAGCTACAGATAATGCTATTCAACTAACATATTATAATCATTCGTCTCATTACTACTAGACTTGTCCTCACAAACTGAACTGTTGTTTTCATTTCACAAAAACTTGATAAATAATAAAAATTCCCTCTATTGTATCTGCTTACATCTTAACTCTAAAGTATTTGTCTGACTGATTGATATGTGTTGTTTCATCATTTTGTAGACTTTTTACAAAGTTGTTAGGAGCTGGGCGTCAAAAAAATTCATGACTGGCTGGTGCGCGATTCTTTCTTCAATCTGATATCTTGCTACTTATGCCATGTATGCTATGCTATTGCTAATTCTGACATATGTACTCAATTCTTATATACCTACCTTTTAATTATTATGATGCTGTCTCCTGAAGTACATGTCATTTGCAAGCTTTGCATTCCCTGAAATCTCAGTTTAGCTTCAATTCCTGAGCCATAATATAGTTCTTTAGACATCTTGTTGCTCATCTTGTGTGTGGTAGTATGGTACAAAGTGCTAGTTATTGTACACAATAATCATAGTTTGAAAGCTCCTGTGGACTTGGCTGTGTTGGATGAGGTGTATTATTAATAGCGTATTCTAATTGATATTCATTATTTAATGCAAAATCCTGATTAAATTGGATCCTAGTTTGTGGCATATATTTCCAAATGACTTATTGAGATGTACTAATTTCATTTTAGCCCTTTATACTGATTCCCAAAATAATTGAACTGTGTATGTGAAGTACTTTGAATTGATGTATTGCTTGAATTGAGTACACATTAAAAGTCAGGTTGATGGAGAAATTAATTACACACAAATTAATACGTCATAATTATAATACTTGTTGCCAATAATGTTTCTTCTTCTGCACTCTTCACTGTTCAAGTGTCTACTCTAATAGATCTATGATTTGTGAATAAATGCGTCGTGATTACTTGTCCTTTCATTTCAGACCACATATTGCTTTAGCCTTTTAGAATTCATGAAATAATTGTCTATTCCACAGTTTCCTTCTTTTGCATCTCAAAAATCTTGATTCTTTGGTGCTTTGGACGATTAAGTAAGCAAATGAAAAGCAAAAGATGTTCTGTTAGGTTTAACGGTTTTTGCACCCCTAGTTTTTTATGTCTTGTCTGTACTCTTGTCACGCTTTAAGCAAAGCTACTTGTTTTATAACTATCGAATTGCAATGTCAACAGTTCTCACAGCTCAACCAATTGCTTGCAACATATAGTGGCATGGGCAACTAAGTGAATATATTTTGCGCATATATATATATGTGTGTGTGTCTCATGGTGATAGCTTGTAATTGGTTATTTTTGCAGTGTCATTCTATTTCCAATTGCAATTACCTTCTATATCACATGGTGGTTTATTCATTTCGTGGATGGATTCTTTTCTCCAATCTACGCTCAACTTGGAATTGATATTTTTGGTAAGTATACCATACATTGTGGAAGAGCCAAATCCTTTTGACTTATGTAAGCCATGGATTATGTTGTTTTTTCTGTGGAAGTATTTTTTAAAGAAAATCATTTTCTTGAGGTTGTTAAGAAATTGCTAGTTAGTAATCTCTGGAAGACATTCGGATGAATATGAATTCAATATTTTTAATATTCATTTTATTTATGTTTTATTGTATTTGGTCCCCTTCGTCATTGCTCTCTTTTCTGAAATGTGCGAGTTGAGAACAAAACTGGTGGAAGTGATTGTTTGGAGATTATAAAGATAACTGAATGTTGTTGTCTCTAGTACTTGCCAGATGGGTTGAACTTGATGTTGATGTCATTTGCTGATTCTTATTAGGTCTTGGATTTGTAACTTCCATAACTTTCATCTTCTTGGTCGGGGTTTTCATGTCATCATGGTTGGGTGCATCTGTCCTGGGCCTTGGCGAGTGGTTTATTAAGCGAATGCCTCTGGTTCGTCACATTTATAATGCCTCTAAGCAGATTAGCGCTGCTATCTCACCAGGTGTGTCACTGTGTATATGTATTTACCTTACTCTTTTTTAAGGTATGAGCGCATAGATGTTAATTGAGAACAGTCATATTAATATTTTTGCTGTCACAGATCAAAACACACAAGCCTTTAAAGAAGTAGCCATCATTCGGCATCCGCGTGTTGGTGAATATGCATTTGGATTTATCACCTCATCTGTTGTTCTCCAGGTTACTAAGGAGCTTTTTGTTTGATGTATTTCATGTTTGGCAAATATTCTTGCAGCATCAGTATAAGTTTCTTAACGCATGACATAATATTTCCATTTGTCTTGAATGGTGCCATGTACCCATCCATACAGTTTATATACAATTTATAGGCGCTTAATCAGTGAAGCTGTCAAATTTTTGCATTAGCGTAAAAAATGTGGTTGTACTGTAGGAGTGAGAATTTAATTCTTTGAATGGCTGCAAAAATTTTGATACGAGGGCCACTAGTTGTTGCTTTGTTGACTCTTCCTGTTCACCTTTCTTTTATTGTTCTCAGTTTTCATGCTTTTGGTTGTCGTATAGCCTTTTAAGTTCTTTTACTTATGTAATGTTTCTCAAAAATCAAATCAAACATGACAATTTCAGTTAAATACAAATTCTTAATACGATCTATTTATGTTACCGTTAGTGCTTATCTGAAGTGCATTTTTAATGTTAACTTGTGATTTACCAAAGTTGGAAGTCAGAAATTTTCAGACAAGTAATCATTTGATGTACTCAGTTGAGGTTGGCGAGAAGTATCATGTCAATTAACATAATTTATACCTGGTTAGGTTTTTAAGCAATTTTCTTGTTGAAACTGAAAGTTTTCACATGTACAGAACTATTCTGGAGAGGAGGAGTTATGCTGCGTCTATGTTCCAACGAACCATCTTTATATCGGTGATATATTTCTTGTCAACACTAATGATGTCATTAGACCAAACTTATCAGTCCGTGAAGGAATTGGTAAGTAATTCTGAATTATAATGGTTTCTTTAACTTTGCCCGCTGCTACTATTATCTGAGCAAGGCCTCTATTCTTTTGAGTTTCTTAATGCCACTCGCTTCAAAATTGGAATGAAGAGGTTTTCTGTCTAAAACTTTTCTGGATAATTCACTGAAAGAGAAAGCAGAAACACGAAGTTAGGGACCAACTTCTTGAGTATTTCAAGTTTTATATGATGTGCTAGTTTTCATTAATGGGATTGGGTGTTGCTAGCCTTGTTCAATGCTAAAAGGACAAAAACATCATAGAAAACATAATTGTATTGATTCCTGTCTGACGTTCATGAATACTCCCCTAGGAAGTAGCTAAATTTGTTTTCAAATTGCAGAAATTGTTGTTTCTGGAGGCATGTCAATGCCACAGATGCTATCAACGCTGGATCCTCGCATCATGCCAGTGGATAGAATTAGACCTGCCTCCTGACAGAAGCAGAGGGTAAAGAAAATAGGAGTTGTTACCTTTTTTGTTTTTATTTTATTTTAATTTTTCTCCAAGTACCTTGGTTTGATATGGATCAAAGAGCAATGCAATATTTGAATTTAAATTAGTTATTGTTCAGGAATAGCGATCAGTTTGTGACTGCATTGTACAAGAGATGTTTGTTTGTGTAATAGAAATTAGAATTTGGTGTTCGTTTGGAAATGTAATTTGGGGGGTGACACTGGCATTATCAATTGTCCACCATCTTCTCATAATTTTTGTGGAGCTGGACTTGTTTGTTGCGTCAATTCTGTGGTGCCGATTTCTAGCTTTGCCAATCTCATGCTTATGATCAAGTAGGTTACGAGTGAGTTCGTGTAGTGCTGATTTTGAAACTTAAATGAATTGAAATCCCTTGGATTTCACCTACTCAGTAATTGTTTTTTCATGAAAATTTTTCCCAGGAATTAAATATTCAATGATTACCACCACCTGTGGGATAATAGGTGGAGTTTGATGAAGGAAGGTAGAAGTTGTAGGACATTGCGTATATTTGTTTTATGAATGAATCCCGCTCCTTATTCAAAAAAAAAAAAAAAAACTCAATGGCTGTGTCACTTGTCTGGTCAAAGAAAGAAGAAAGAGAGGTTAAAATGTAACCTCGCTCGTATTCTCGCTGTTCTCTCCAAAATTTTGATTACTAACGTCCTTGAACGGTTGTGTGCTATAGGCTCGTGCCCCCCGTGTCTGAGTTTCAAATAGATGGTCAAATAAAATGGTCGTTTAATAGTTAATGAATAAGATAATAAAATGAGACATGTTCATTTTATTTTAACATAAATTTAAAATCTTAAAGTGTATAAAATTAAAAAAGGAATTAATTATTTAAAATTGAAAATAAATCAAAGGGAACATTCTTTAAAAAGAATTTGGAAATTGGAAAATGACAAATCAGATATTTTTCAAAAAAAAAAATTGAGAATTGTTTATCAAATTTTGACATTTTTTAATTAATTTTTAATAAAAAATCTAATTTATCATTTATCATTTTTCAATTTTCAATTTCTTTTTTAGGGATTCTCCCTAAATCAAACAAGCAGTAAAATAATAATGTCTACTTATTTTATTTTATTTGTAGTTGTATAATATATTGATAAATTGATTTGATTAAAGATTGTATTATTTTTATTTTTTTTAGAGAAGGGTTAGATGGTTAGCTATATATACTCAATATACTTTTTATTCGATGGCAAAAAAATACTTTTTATTCAATTAAGAAATGAATTTTAAAATATTACTGTAATATAAATCCTCATAAAATTTAATTTTTCCTTATTTTAAAATTATTATAAAAGTAACAATAAACTATCAAGAATGATTAAACTATTTGTATAAGAATAATAATATCTTTTTTTTTTTTTTGCCATCAAGAATAATAATATCCATTTTACCCAGAAAAAATAATTAAATTAAATTAAAGTGCATATTCTTAAAAAAGATAGTTAGACTCTCGCGGCAATCTCGCGGCGCTTCCTCAGCACTCTCTAGGGTCAGACGCGTTGGCTTTGTAAACCCTAGCTACCCGACGGTTCTTTATAAGCGGTGCCTGGGTTTTCCAAGACCTCCGCCTCCCAGCTTCTGTCTTGTCGTTCTAGGGTTCTTAGCTTCCCATCATTCTTTTCCTCCATATTTTTTCTTCTCCCATTGATTTTCTGGTGAACCTGTTTTTGCTGTTGTCACCTACTTCTTTGATTTGTTAGCGGAAAACAAACGGGACGGTGACGATTTTGATATTAAGGTCTCGTTCGTCGTAATTGGCCTAACAGGCCTTGCCGACCATCCTGATATATCACCACCCATATTCTGAGTCCCGTCGTTTATGTAAATATTTTTTTTTTTTGGTATTAAAAGATCTAGTTGCCTGATTTTTTAGTTTTTTGGATTTGGACTTCAAAGGCTTTTGATTTTGATTTTGATTTCATGTCTGCACTACTCCAAGATTTATCGCCCAATGATTAGACCGTAGAAAATAGACAAGCATATGTCTGAATAACCATGTAGAACAATCTAATCTTCTCTATGAGGCCGATAAACAGTTCTTTTCCTTCAAACTTTAATTTCACGTTTTTACTATTAATCTTAATGGTTTGCATATGAAACACTTTTCTTTTATTATTATTTTGTTTCTTTACCTTAATACTGTCTCATTGTTTTGTTTAGCTTTAAGCTATGCCTCACTGCCTTGCCAATGATGAAAGTTGTGGTATTATTTATCATATGAGATTTCATGATTACTATGCCAACTACTGCCTTCCTTCTGAGGCCTTTGATTGCTCCTTTACAGTTGATATCTGTCATGAATAGGCTATGTATTTTGTTCTTAAGTATGTATCTCGTTGTAGCTTGAATTTCTTTTCTTAAATTTATTACCTTTTCGAGTTTAAAGTTAGGGGATGAGATTTGATAGCGGGGTCATATGATGAACAGAAGCATAGTTCAGATGATATTTTTGTGATTATTTCATTTTTTTAGTCTTTCGCTCCTATCTGATGACCCTATCAAACTTCTATTATATTTGGATCTCGTTAATTAGGTGCAAAGGTTTTTAATTTATTTGGTTCATTGATCTGCTGATGTTGTCTGCCTGATATTTGTATGTGTTATTTTTGCACTGGTCATGTTTGTTAAGCATTTAGTCGCTATTTGGGACTTTGTCTGCCCCTTTAGCAGTCATCTGAGTGCTCTAGGGATGAACACGTCCCAGATAATTATCCATCCGAATCACTTTGTCAGCTTTTATTGTTAATTTTTTGCTGATCATTGTAGGATGGAATATTTACAAGTTAATTTGTTTGTAATTTACTGCTAGATGTTTTAAAGTACTCTTTTTTTTGTCGCACGAATGTTTCTCAAAGTGTCTTAGATTCATCTCTGATGTTTTTCTTATGAGAATCTTTAATCAACGTTATGGTTTATTCATGTGAATTGAATTTTCAATGATGATAAATCCAAAGGCTTGTTTCTCAAAACATTCGCAGTGGCCGCCTAAGAGCTTTCGCCTTCGCCAGGCTTGAGAGCTAATGCTGCTCTGATCCTTCCTTGGATGTCTGAGAAACTTTAACTAATTGTTGTTTTTGAACCTTTTATTTTGCACTGATTGCTATAGTATTATAACAGGGTTTTTTTTTTCAGTTTTATTTTTCTGCAAAGAGAGTCCAATTTTTGCAACAGGTCCTTTTTTATTGAATTTCAAAGCTCAGTGTGTCTTTAGAGTTAATCTTTGAACTGGTATGATTGCATTTTTCATGTAAAGTAAGATTATAATTATGTGCCCGATGATGACAATCCCAAAGGCTTGTTTCTCAAAACATTCGCAGTGGCCGCCCAAGAGCTTTCGCCTTCGCCAGGCTTGAGAGCTGATGCTGCTCCATTCCTTCCTTGGATGTCTGAGGCATTTACGTTTAAAATTTTTTTAAAAAAAGGCCTAGTTATTTAAGTAACTCTTTGCCTTTTCAGTAAATCATAAAATCAGTACACTGACAAAGTGTGGTGTCTTTTTTAAGTTAGTTGATTGGCTGAAGATTGACGGATTCAAAGTCTCGTTTCTCCTTCGCGTGTCTGAAGAGCTTGTTGTGTTACAATCCCTCCTCGAATGTCTGAGTTTTAATATTGAAACAATTTATGATTGTTTCTTTGCAATGGCTTTTCTTGTTTTTTCCTTCTATTGGTCATTGATTAGACCAAATGTCTCGTTCTTGTTTGAAAAACGATTTGTTGAGGAGGTTAGTGATGACACATTGGAGCTAGACATTTGCATCCTAGTCTGGTCTCTTGTATGTTGGTTGAATTATTTGTAATCTGTCCGTCTAAGCTGACCGCTTATTTTCTTTGGATCATCAACTCCTTAAGAGACTCCAGTTTGTATGGTGAGAATCGGATGAAACCTGAGTTTATGTTGTATTTGCGGTTTGTCCAGGTTCCGTGCTCGTTTTATGCGTGATATCTGTTAAACAGAACTATTAAAATTAAATATAAGGATGTCAGGAAAACAAAAGAAGGCACGCACTAGGCCCGAGACAAGATCATTACAAAAGCAGAAAAAGCAATGCTACATTACGCCAATAGTCTTTAATGAATCAGAAATTATTTAACCTCGAGATATTTGTAGATTAAAATGGTTAATATTTATGGACGTGGTAAACGCTTTTTTGTTTTTGTTTTGATAAAAAGACACTTTGTTAAACACATACCAAGAAAAAATATAGCAATAAACAACTTTGGTACGAAAGAAGATTCAAAGCTATCAAAAGAGAGCATCAAGACTTCAATAGCACAGATGGAGCTTGGAAGAGTCAAACAAGAGGGTGTTGTAGCTTGTCTCCAAGACAAGGGCTGAGTGAACCATCGTGGGAGTAACTGAATCCTAAGTTTCAGGTAAAAGTTGAGGCCCCAAGCAATAAACCTGCAATAACACACAACTAGAAATTATTATGAAGCATGAAAGAGATTAATGAGCAACTTGAAATGCAAAAGAATAATCATGTCATTCTCCATTCCATGATTAAGAGGAGCAATGAGATGGGATAAGGCGGTGGAAGGGTGGAGCAAGAAGGAAGCTTCTTTTTAAAATCTTATCTCCAACTTTAGATAAAAAAATAGATGGTTTAGATTTAATATTTTGTAAAATTATTATTATAGTGTCTTATAAATAAATTTTATTATTAATTTTGTTTGTATTGCAACTATAAATGGTGTAGATAAGATTTTCATAGTTTAAATTTATTTATTTATATTTAAAATGATAATTTTATAAAATATTAAATCTGAATCATCTATTTTTTTTTAAATATGATAGTGGAGATAAGATCCTAAAAAGAAAAGAAGAAAAAGGATTATGAGAGAATCCAAACCCAACCAAGAAGGTGGTGGTCGGCACTCAGAAGTAAGGATGCAATAAGGATGAGGCAATGAAGAAGAAAGAATGGGAGGCGGTGGAAAGGAAAATGAGAAATAAGGTGGTGGAATAGAGATGAAGTAAATAGGTTTTAGAGTGTGTTTTGTTTGAGGGGAGGGGACGGAAGGGAGAGGAAAGGGAAACAAGAAATAAGGTGGTGGAATAGAGATGAATTAAATATGTCTTAGAGTGTGTTTTGTTTGAGGGGAGGGGACGGAAAGGAGAGGAGGTAAATTATAATTTTAGATAGGAGAAACTTAAAATTTATCTTTTCATTCTTTTAATCCCCTCTACTTTTCTTCCCTCTCTCCCCTCACACCAAAGATAAAAGAAGGGGAGGGTGGGTGCGGCAGTTGAACAAAAAAGTGAAGAAAAATCAAAGGCGTTGAAGAAGACAACAAAGGGGAGGGAGGGAACAAAGGCGTTGGAAGATGAAAAACTGAGAAAGCAAGTGAAACAGAAAAAAAGGCGATGGAAGGAAACTTAAAAGTGGTGGTGGAGGTTGACATCGGTGGAGTTGGAAGGCAGCCGAAACTTGCTGAAAAGCAACAGAGGAAGAAGAGCAAGAGAGGACTTGAGAGAGGCGATAAGACCAGGCGGTTAAGTGCTGAAACGACGTCGGAAAGCGTCAAAGGACAATGGCGGAAAAGCGCCACTAAAGTGCCAGAAAGTGCTGTAGATTGCTTCAACACATTAGTGAAAATGCACCCTATGGAGTCGTCGCAAAACCGAACAATTGAATTCAAATTTGATTCAAAAATAATTAATTCTACTGTGAAGAAACTTATCTACTATGATTCTATAGGGCGCATTTTCACTAATGTGTTAAAGCAACTTGTAAAAATAACATTCATATAACTTAATATTACAAGTCTCCCCAATTTTGCAACAACAGTATATTCTTTCAGTCAGAATTTGTTTTGGTTGCTTCAAATGGATTTTCCTTGAAAAAACGGTGTAAACTGACCATCCAAGTATTATATAAATTAATATACTGCACTGTCAATTGGGATCTCTTGTACATTTCCCTTGCAGTACCAATTCCGCAAATGCAGTTTACACCAGCAGTCGGCCAAAATTGCAGCTGTATATTGAAAAATCCATGAATGATATCTACAGTTTTTCGGGCAAAGTCTTCTCAGCCTAGTCTGCCGCCATTAGAGCAAATTCAATGTATTCACAGAGGAGTTTGCGTTTCATATTAGAACAATATCGTCCCCCAGCTGCATGTTTCCTTGTTAGCTTATTGCCATTACTCCGCAAGAACCAATGAAAGGCTTAACAAGCTTGTTTTGAATTTGTCTTTGTCTGCCACTTACAATCAGTGGCTGTATTCTGAATGAACATGCAGGAGCAGGAACCATTGAAATGGTAGCACGCTGCGTGCTGATGGATGAAAACTCATATCCTTGGACAATCATCTGACTTCTTATGCTGCCGTTGGAAGATCTTTCTGGATGAGCTACTAAAGTGTCAGGTAATTGTAATACATTGGAGTGAGGAGAACCAAATTTTTGTCTTTCAAGAATCCTCCCCAAACTCTGCACTGGTAGTTCTTCACCTCCAAAATTTTGATTTACTTCAGATTCAGACTCTTCTGTGCCATTTAAAACTCTCTTGGCTTCTTTAAATAAACCAATGCCACGCCATGCATCGGCAACAAGGTTCTTGGTTGTCATTTCAGGAGAAACACCCTTCTCTTCCATAATCTGGAGCAGGTCTTCTGCTTTCCCTGGTTGTTTTGCTTCTCCATACCCCCAAATCAGAGTTTCATAAGTTTTCAGGTTTGAGGGAATTCCCATTTCACACATTTTATCGTGAACTCGAGAAGCCCGATCCATTTTGCCAGCAGCACACCACCCACCAATGATAGTAGTGAAGAGAACAACATTTGGGTGCACACCATATTTGCTCATTGAAGTCAGAAGAGCCTCTGCTTTTCCTGGCAGCCCAGCACGTACATAACCTTTGGCAAGGATGCTAAATGCATGGATATCAGGTTCAATCCCAGCCTTCACCATGTCATTGAATATCTCCTCACAATTGTCCATAAGCCCTGCTGAGCTCCATGCGTTCATAATGGTGCTAAATGTAATTACATCTGGTTTGACCCCAAATTCTTTTATCAGTGTCAGTGCCTGACCAATTCACATGTGTAACTCTAATGTTTCATGGCAATAATGGATACAGGAAAAAAGTGCAAGCCATCAAGATACACACTAACAAACAGAAAGGTTGAGAGAGGATACTCTTGTAATCTTTTTTCTCTTTTTGTTTTAGAATCGCAACTCTACCTTAAATAAAAAAATGGATGATTTATATTTTATATTTTATAAAACTATTATTATAGTATTTTATAAATTTTTTTTCTTTAATTTTGTCTGTATTGTAATTATAAATTTTGTTGATTAGATTTTAACAGTTTAAATTTATTTATGTTTAAAATAATAATTTTATAAAATATTGAATCTTAACCATCTATTTTTCTAATATGATGGTGGATATGAGATTCTGAGAAGAAAATGAGAGAACCCAAACTCTAGAGAGACTACATATTGGAAGAAGTTAGGATTATATAACTTTGGGGCATTTAAATTTGCCACCATAGTGGAAAAACAGATAGTCCCCTGGACTAAAATTATCCATAAGCTTTTTAGTGTTTGAGTGTTTACCTAATAAACAAAATAAACAACAATAGAGAAAACCTATCTTATGGCAAGTATCGAATTTGAGTGTTTACCTCGTCTACTCCATTTGTGTCCATAATATCCAAATATCCTTTGATAAGAGAGTTGAAAACTACTAGATTTGGATGCACTCCAAGCTCCTTCATTCTGGATAGAAACCTCATGGCATCTGCCATGTTCCCTTCTTTACAATAGCCACTTATTATGATACCACAGGTTCGTTCATTAGGTGAAACTTTGTTATACTGCATTTTCAATATCAACCGTTCAGCTTTCTCTGTCTCTCCACTCTGAGCATAAGCCCTTGCCAGAGTGTTGTAAGTCACAACGTCAGGCTGCAGGCCAGAAGCCACCATCTTGTGCACAACATTCCATGCCTCTTCTAGTTTCTTCTTGGTACACCAGGATTGGAGGAGAATATTATACGTTCTCTCATTGGGTTTCACATTTTCATCTACTGTCATCATTTCTAGCAATTTCATAGATTCTTCAGGCCTTCCGGCAACTCCAAACCCTTTAATGAGAGTGTTAAAAGTACTTGTTGTAGGTTTGCATCCATACTGCTTCATTTTTCGAAAGATTTCCATGGCTTCATCTACATTGCCAGAATCAGAAAAGGCATTGATCATGGCATTAAAAAGTATTGAGTCAGGCTTCATGCCATTCTCTTCGACTTTAGAAAGAACTGAAGGAATGGACTTCAATCTCTTCTGGCGGGTCAGGGCAGCTACAAGAGTAGTGTATGTTATAAGAGTTGGCTTATGTCCTCCCTCTATTAAGCCATTAAAGATGGCCTGGGCTTCATGCGGCTTGCCTCTCCCAATCAAAGCATTCATCAGTTTTGTTCTTGAATGAACTGTTTGACAACTGTTGTGGTCTATGCAGATGAGACAACGTGATTCTTCACATGGCTCTTCTGGAGTAGAGCTTAATTTCCTTTGACTGTACTGCTTCAGTCCCTGTTTTAAAATTACCACAAGTTCTACATCACTTTCCCTTGTATATAAATTGAACACTCGTGAAGCTTACCCACTAATTATTATTGCAATATATATATATATATATATATATTTATCCTGGGCACTTCATTAGTAGAGAACAAAAATAATTATCCTGGTCACTTGATTAATCATCAAACATTGTTCAGGTCCCAACTTACACGGTTGAATTATTTCTCCCAATTAATTATTACAATGGTTTAAATATTGGATCTTCCATATTAGCATAGGTGTGATTGCCCATAATTTGGATCCGTCAATAACTGGAGACAGAATATAGTTTCAAGTTCCCTATGTATTACAAGGGTTTAGATATTGGGTCCTGCAAACTTATCATGGTTATGAATATCTAGATCCTTCTTTACCTAGGGACAGAAAAGTGTTTCCAAGTACCAGTATTTACTCAAGTTATTATAATAGACCTTTCAAGATATCAGAAAATAATAAAAGACAAGAAGATACTGACAATCTCAACAACCACTAATCATGTCCTTGTCATAATAATAATCATTGAAGTCATCTAAAAAATCGTGAAAGAATTCAGTTTATACTTTTATCAGGCTTCTGGCCATCTGGTATAATCGTATAGACTTCAATTAAATGGAAATCAGAGCAAGACACTCATTCAGATAATTACAGTAAGTTAATCCAGCCCTATTCCCTATCCATCAATTTCAAATGCTACATATTCTGGTGAATAGACCAGGCATCCATACAAAACTTGTCTAGCTAAAGAAGAATAGTTCAACCAAAGCATTAACCAGAATAGTGCAAATACTGACCAAACAGAAAATCACTAAATTACTAATATGTATATATAATGACCATCAGAGATGTGAATCTATGTCAATTGGTGGATAAAGTCAGCATGACATAACAGTTCATCCAGTTGAATATGACCTTTAACCATAATGGTTGAGCAGACATAAATCAATTCTTATGATCCAGGAATACAAGAATTTCTTTGTAGCTTGCATGTTGAATAGCCACTATCTGGTGCTAATAAAATCACATAATTCAAGAAGGGTTAAGGGGCAATTTTGCCTCTGAAGTTTTTCGAGGGTCAATTATGCCATGGAAGTGTCAAAAAAGGAGTGATTGTACCCTGGCCATTATCTCAGTTAATTTTGACCGTTAGTTGACCAAATATGCTGAGCTAACAATTCACATGTCATCCACATCATTTTTGTTAAAGTGCAAATTTGCCCCGGAAATTTCAAATTTGTGCTAAAAGTCCATGTGTCATCTACTGCATCTTTTTTCAAAGTTAGATTTGAAATTTCCGAAACAAATTTGCACTTTAATAAAAATGACGAGAATGACATTTGAATGGCTATCTCAGCATATTTGATTAACTAATAATCATTAACCGGGATAACGGCCTGGGCAAAATTGCTCCATTTTTAACACTTTTGGTGTAACAATGCTCCTCGATGAAAACTTCTGGGTCAAAATGCCCCTCAACCCATTCAAGAATGAATAGGAGTAAGGAAGGATCACTCTTCCTTTCTGTGAATACTAGTTCTTGCTGACACAATACAATGATTGGAGTTATATTAACATGTAGTGAATCTACGTATTTAGAGTCTTAATGCTTAACATGCTTGACTGAAAACCAAATAGTCAGGTAATAGCACAGTCAACAGATACATAACTTAGATAACAAGAGAAAATGTAGCAGTTTATGTTACCAAGACTGGTAGTTCTTTAACTCCGTCATTGGTCATGAGAGCTCCCTTCTTGCTGCCATCCATGATGGTGAACAGATTTGATCAGATTTTCCCAGCTGTTCTCCGCGTACTTCTCAAAATCTGAATGAAGCACCTTGCTAACCAGGCAAAAATTAGATGCTGGAGACCAAGCCCAAGTCCATTCATACTACTATTCCATCCTTATAAGGGATTTTCCTATGAAGATTATAGCAACGAATCAATTAGAGAAGGTTAGCACTAAGTTGTGAGGTTGAAAAGAGAGAAAAGTGAGCAAGTACTCTAGCTTAATGTTTTAATTTTTAAAAAGAATCAGTTCTCAAAATCACTATTGATTCATTTTTAAAAGAAAACGGAAAAAGGCCCGCTGAATGAAACCGGAACCCAGAAATTAATAAAACAGAGGCAGAGAACTCTAATGAAGGCACAAAGATAAAGTTCACTAATCGATCATAGAACCAGCAACATTTCCCTATCCTCGCACAAAGATAAAGTTCACTAATCGATCAAAGAACCAGCAACATTTCCCTATCCTCTCAGCTCAGGAAATGATACCAGCTGATAGTGAAGACAAACTGATAATGGGAATCCAAATCCACTTCACATGTAGTTTTCTAAGCTTGATCGCACATATTCAATGATCAAAAGCAAAATCATACTTGGGAACTCATTGTATTTGTTTCTAGAAACGGCCATCGTTAGTAAAGAAAGAAAAAGGAAAGTATGAATGAAAGATACCTCATAAGGTGAGGAGGAGGGAGCGTAGTGAGAAGACTTGGTGCATGGAAAATGTAAACAAATCGCAGAGGGGCAGTGGTATTCGTGTGTGTGGCATCCGCTGGAGATTCTTATCCACAAATAATTATCACCATGAGATTTCGAAGTGCTTTTTTTTTTAGGCCCTTGCCAGAAAAATACAAATGCGTCAGCAGATTTCCCATGGGATTGCTTTCGCCACGCCAGCCTCCCTATTGGCAACTCTTGTTTTACCACGTGTGTCTCTCACTAGAAATTTGATTAAATTTATTTTTTTAAAAACTAAAACATTCTTACATTTTAATTTGATTAAAATAATATTAAGTATATAATTTTAAGAACATATGTATTTTTTAATTTTAATTGTATAAGAGGTTGATGAAGGATCAAACAAACACTCAATAAGGTTATAAAGAGAGATCTTTTGGTTAATAATTTATCTAAAAATATAATTTTTGACCGAGTACAATAGTGTGTTAAAAGCTTTATTGTTGTTATTGTTGTAATTATACAAGAGGAAGTACATTTTTCATCACCGTGTAACATAATACCCCTTCAGTCTTTAATATAAAATATATTTAACTAATTTAACTAAATTAAGGAAGTAAGTTAAGTTAGTTAATATGATATGTAATTTTTAAAAATCCTAGTCATCTTTAATTTTCTCTTTCCCTCTCCTTGTTGTTTATTGTTGAGAGAGCACTAATAGGGATAAATTAAGAAAAAATTGAAAAAAAATGAAAACTATCTCTTATATTTATGATCAAAATCAATTTTCAAAATATGTCTTATATTAAGGACCGGAGGAGTACCATTTTTTATTTTATAGTGATAGTGAGACTGATAATTATAATCAAGAATGATGGTCATGTATAATACAAGTACTAAATACAGATAGATATTAATGGGGAGCTTCGAGTGATGAGAAGTTCACAATGGTGGAGGCGTGGAGCTTACACATGTGGGTGGAATTGGTTCAAGCCCTCTCTTGGGCTCCAATTTGCGTCTCTTCTCAGTTGCATCCATTGGAACCCCACTACATACATATGTTGGTTGCTTGGAAGTTGTCTTATTTTACAAGATATAAAAATTGTTTAAAAAAAAAGGTCTAGTTAATTTTAGTAGAAGTATTTATTGGCAAAAGGTCTAGTTAATTTTAGTAGTAGTATTTATTGGCGTCAACACCTCACACTATATTGTTTCTTAGCTGCAGCACCTGGTAAAACACAACAAACAATAGTTCGAGTCATGTCCAAAGACGATGTTCTAAGGAGATATTCTGCAACCCCCTAATATATTAGGAAGCGGCACTCCCTAGGATAAAATAAACCCTTCCTGCAGAAAGCAGGGTGACAGAACTGCAGAAAGATATCAGTGTAACTCAGAAGAAGGGAGAGATGGGAGGAGCTCGGGGACCTCGGTATCACCTAACCATGTATAGAACATTGCCTTTTATAGGCAGAAACATGTGACCGTTGGGGAGTTATAATGACCATTAACAACAGTTTAATGACAATTAAAACAACAGTTACAAAATAAGTGTTAATGATAATTTAATGTAATAAAACCTTTTAAATGTCATTAAAACCGGTCAATTAAAATTCCAACGGTTATCTCCAACAGTCAGTTCAAAGACTCCTCTTATAATCTTTTTCACTAACTCAAGCTCATATTTAATTCTATACTAGGGCGTTCCCAATCTTAAGTTATACGAGACTTCTTCCTTTGACACACCCACACATAATATTTACAACAACCCCTACATGTGTCTAGGGAAGCTCGTAGTCGCATTAGCTGAGTTACACACATATATGGATATAACCATTGTATCTGGTAGTCCTTTGAACTTAAAACCAAACCTAGACTAATAACACTTAGAGCCCGTTTGGTTCGACCGCATTGCATGCCTGCAATGGCAATCATGATTGCATTACCTAGAGAAGAGTGTTTGGTTGCTCTTTAGCATGGTAATAGGGTTTACCATGGTAATGATGATTACCAAAAAATTGGTAATCCACATTCATACCTCCCCCCTATGAATCCTTATTACCATCCTATTGCATGGTCTAAAAAGTCTAATTTACCCTTTAGTTTTCCTTATCTTTATTTCACTTATCTTATTTCAGTTGCCGTATCACGTCACAACTGCCACCGCCACAACCTCTTCCTCTTCCACCGCCGTCACCTCCACCTTCTGCTACCACCACTACCTCTTCCACCGTCGTCACCTCTACCCGCCGCCACCCCCGACCCAGCCACAGGCCCACCGCCACCGTGGCCACCTCCCCCTCCGCCGCCGCCCTCACCCCCCGCCGCCCGTCACCACCGCCGCCGCCGCCACCACCTCCTCCTCCACGGCCACCGGCCCACTACCTACCACCACCTCTTCCACCCCTGCCGCCCACCGCCACCACCACCTCCTCCTCTGTTGCCACCCTCACCCCCGCCGCCGCCACCACCACCACCACCTCCTCCACCCCCGTCGCCTACCGCCACCACCGCCACCACCTCCTCCACCACCCTCGCTGCTACCACCACCACCACCTCTTCAGCCGCCGTCGGCAGCGGCCCACCACCCATTGCCACCACCACCACCTCCTCCTCCACCCCTGCCGCCCACTGCCACCACCACCACCTCCTCCTCCCCTGCCACCCCCATCATTGCCACCACCACTACCTCCTCCTCCTCCATCCCCTCCATCATCGGCTTGTAACTATTTTTTCTACAAAGATTATATTAACGGGTAAAATGGACTTTGTGTAATATATTAATTTTAAATAATTGTTAAAATATTAACTCATTGCATGTTGCTTAAAAATCAAACCAAACACTACCCTTGTAATTAATATTACATTGCATTACCATTGCATCGCAGGGTGTAATGGAATCGAACCAAACGGGCCCTTAGTACACAGAGATGTCGGTGGTCCTATGAACATAAAACCGCTCATCTCTTGGGCGTGTACTAGAAGCATTAAGAGTCAGATTATATCCCCCACATTTTTTGCTGTTAAGGCGGTTTTGCACGTTAAAAGGCCATATGCGTGTCCTAATATTTAACGAATGCTCTAGAGATTTTGCCATGATCTCATAAGGGTGACCCTACTCCTCATTCGTATAGGTGATTTCATGAAATGTACCTACAATGAGCATATCATCCCGTAGGATTTGAAATCATTAAGAGCTTTTGTTCAGCCTCACCAAAATGCATTCTAGCACTTTCTCTTGCCATAAGAAGGGACTGGTAATTTATTTTAGTGCTAACAGAACTAACAAATGACTTGTTCTTACCCATTGAACATCCTTCATGTGATCACCAATCACAGAAATTGGGTTGTCATCGCTGTTAATTTCGTATTGGCTTTGGTCTCATTTCCCTCGGCTAATTTAATTCTTCCCGGGATTTGTTAACGAATCCATAGGCCAACTCTTTGACCTCACAACATCGATTGAGATAATTTCACAATTTTTAAGCTAGCTTATTCACATAATATCTCAAACGATCTTCACTTACATCATTGTTCTTTCACAATGGCTATCACTATTTAGCAATTATAACTCGTCAACATAAAATGTCGGTATTACATCCAAAATTTTGCTAAGAGGATTTCAACAACTTAGTCTTAAATTGCAAGTAACTTCAGAGTAATAAACTCTGATTCAAACAATATTTTAATTGTTGCTACTAGTGGATTTTCTCAGATAAAATTGAAATTCAGTTAACATCCGTGTATCTCATACAACGGGAATCCACCGTATATGATACCAAGATTTATGGTACCTTTCAAATATTTCATTTCCATATATCTATATATATGCCCAATCTCTATATAGCATAAGCTATATCACAAGGATTGATGCCTATCAATTAATGCAACAAATTCTCAAAAAATTTGTGCATATCTAAATTGAGTTGCAAAACCACTTCAAACCGTGTTAGAATTATAATTCACACATTCTTAAACCAAGATAATTATATAGCCTCAAATTATGAAAATCTCACATTCATCTACTATAGATGAATGTTTAAATTTTCATACCACACAATGCTTGTTTCAAGCAAAATATTTGGTAATCCACAAAATTTGCTCGCATTAGCAAACATAATAAAGCCTCCACTCAATTAATTATTTGCATCACACATCTTGTATTTGTAAAATGAGGCAGCAATATATAATTTTGTAAGACATGTTATAACACATATGCCATTTACATTAAAAAATTCAATGTTCATAGTAGTCACGTATATTTATACCACTATAAATATATATATTCACAAATCATGAAATTTAAACACATTTATCTTTACACCAGATAAATGATTAAATTTTCACACCACACGAATAATTCAGAAATTTGCTCTTCGCAGCAAATAACAAAACCTCCACATAATTAATTTTAAACCACAACTTAATTTTATCAAATTAGGCTATAAACAATTTGCAACTTTAAAAATTTATAAGGCACCTCCACATGTAGGCACCCCCACACTTTTAAATATCTCAAAAATATTTTCACACCTTATAAATAATAACTCTAATTTAATTTGAATCTCGTTATATATCCCCTTTCATTCTAATTAAATTAGAATATTCCTCAATTTTTGTTACTCTAATATCCAAAGTTTTTATCCCCAAACTATCAAGCATTACATATGCATTGTACAAAAAATGGTTTACCAATATAATAAACAATCTTTAGATAATAAGCTTATAAATCTGAGTATAAAATTTCATTCACACCTCCACGTCAACCAATTAATAGTGGTTTACACATCTTACCAATAATAATTCTAATTTAATTAGAATCCATTATAATTAATTAGAATATCCTCCAATATTATCATTCTAATTTCACAAAAATATCACTCTGACTATTTGCATGTCAATATGCAAACCATACCACCACCATGATTATAAATCAATGCATACACCGAATATATGTATCGGGGAATTCATTATGGCATATGAAGCAATATTGATCCACCGAACTCATATCTCTCATACATACTCCTTCCACAAACAACTTAAATTGAAAACCATTGGCCTGTACACGTATGAACTAACATATGATAACAACATTTACAATATAATATCCATAATATTATATTATTGCAACATTATAACTCTAATTTAATTAATTTAATAAGGACTTCAATTCTAAAATAAACGTACCTTCAGCCTCTGTACGAAATAATAATAGTAACATGCCGAACAAACTTCTAGTAGGTAAATGACACCAAGCCATAACTGACAAACCAAAGACTATTAAAGTCGAAGGAATAAGAGAGAACCTGTAAGAGAAGATCAAGATAAAATTGATCCTGACTGAAATGTATTCACTAACATGTCCGATCTATTATTTTTGTATAATGGTAAGTCATTTTTGTGATCTCTACAATCCCACATAGTTCTCTTCAAGCTCTTCCACTACTATAATCTTGAATTGTTTTTTTTTTTGAACTAAATGCAAAGTCTATGAGGTCTCAAGAGAATCTGGTTAAAGAGGCAAATTTGGCACTCCTAGTATTCATAACCACC
The DNA here is from genome assembly GCA_963242795.1 of Inga leiocalycina. NCBI lineage: Eukaryota > Viridiplantae > Streptophyta > Magnoliopsida > Fabales > Fabaceae > Inga > Inga leiocalycina. The sequence goes on from OY725322.1 coordinate 22,189,219, forward strand.
AATGCCCACTTGAGCATATAACAATACCTCATAACCTTATTTCATAAATATCATCAAACCACTGCCTCAACATATGCTTTCATCAGGTTCACGTCTACCATTACCATACTAGGTGGTCGTGCCTAGGTATCACTTTGAGTTAAAACTCAATTACTCATGTCATCTCTGGTCTCTATAATTACCAGAGGTTTGGGTCATTCTAACTTTAACACCTAGTAACATGAAAAAATAATCTGTTAACCATGCTTATCAACATAATAATAATAATAATAATAATAATAATAATAATAATAATAATAATAATCAAATCCCATAAACCCAATCACGTGGCATTAAAGTCAGAAATCAAGTCACCATCATCAACTTGAATGCAGTTAATAGCAAACACTTGGTTTTTTTTTATTGACCATGACGTTGGCACCCGGTATCCCAGGCTAGCCCCTTACACGGGGAACTCAACGGGCCCAGACTAATCCGGATTTGGGGTGGGTGGGACCCTTTAGGGTGGTAACCTCTACCACCGAGGTTTAACACTGCTGCATGTCCAAGCTCGAACTCGAGACCTTGGTTAAGCTGGACCAACGCCCTTACCAGCTGATCCAAGTGCTCGGTGGTGCCAATACTTGGATATTCATTCAGAAATAATCCACTTTATAATTTGAAATAATATATATTTCAAAATAAAAACACATCTACCAATTAATAATCCTTTAATTCCTCATAACTCTTGGAAATAATTCTACCCAAGTATCTTAAGAAGGGAGTTAGAAATAATTTGTTTCCCAAACCAGATTACAAAAACACAACAAAAAAATAAGGTCACATAGGATATAAAATAGTCCATTAGTATTAAGCCTGAGATAAATCTGGTTCCACATGTTGTAAATGGTGACTGGAATTTCTCTTCCATTATGCAGGTTCATTATTTAATTTAGTAAATTACTAAAACATTTTTTTCCTTTATTGCCATGCAACCCCCACGGACATAAATAGGTTACTACTAAATTAGCAATGCAATAACATACAAATAAACTCCCATTAATGCCCACCTACATAACTGAATTTAAATAATTCCCTTCGACACAAAACTACCAACACCACCGATAGACATATGCCAAATATACTATCATGCAAGTAAAACTGAAATTTCCTTTTCATGAGGTAAAGAAAGATTCTCTCTTTTTTTTTAAAAAAAAACAGTACCACAACCTCAACAAAATTCAATCAGTCATCTATGCTAGGAAGACACCACAACACCTATGATAAAATATCTTCTAACCATGGTAAGGACAACATTTCACTTAGACATGCTTTTATAGAAGAGAATAAAGAGACACAACTGTTTGCTGATCAATAATTGATGAGTAGTTGATAATTTCAGCGACTACCAAATCCCATGAGTAAGTAAGCCAGTTATTTTTGTTAGTCTAAAAACGTATATAAATTCGCCAATCCTCAATAGTAATTCTTGATACAATGCATAAAAGAGTGTTTCTTCATAAGTGCCGTGAAGGAAAGCATGATTCTGATTAAATGATCTAGGGGTTCGTGCTAATATTAGCTCTTCGTTTGAAGTTGTTTTAGTTTAAAACCTTTACTCTCATGTGCATCTCCACACCTTTGGCTTTCCTGCATATTCTTAACACGCAAACACTAGACCATGGATTAAAAATCTAGATGCCTTGCTAAATTCTTTAAGAAAAGCCGATATGCTGAAAAATTAAATAATAAACTCCTCATCTTCTTTGTGATCAACCAAACATACTGGAGAAGACTAAATCATCATGCTCACAAAATCAGCAGGTTATATCTCCTAAAATTGTTGACGTCAGCACCTCACACCATACTGATTCTTAGCGGCAGCACCTGATGAAACACAACAAACAATAGTTCGAGTCACGTTCAAAGACGCATATTTTATTATCTCATAAATATAAGTCAGAGATATATGGATATATCTATTTCATGTCAAAAGCGGATCCTTTCTATTTTTCTATTTTTTCATTTTTTTTGTGCATCTGGTCAAGCCCAAGCCCTTTTTTTTTATTTGTTTTTTGGAAAGATTATCCTTGTCTGTCCTTAGGAGATATTCTGCAACCCCCTAGTAGATTAGGAAGCGGCACTCCCCAGGATAAAACGAACCTTTCCTGCAGAAAGCAGGGTAACAGAACTGAGGAAAGATATCAGTGTAACTCAGAAGAAGGGAGAGAGGAGAGGAGCTCGGGGACCTTAGTATCACCTAACCATGTATAGAACATTGCCTTTTATTGGCAAAAACATGTGACCGTTGGGGAATTATAATGACCATTAATAACGGTTTAATGACAATTAAAACAACAGTTATAAAACAAGTATTAATGATAATTTAATGTAATAAAACCTTTTAAATGTTATTAAAACCGGTCAATTAAAATTCCAACGGTTATCTCCAAGGGTCAGTTCAAAGACTCCTCTTATCATCATTTTCACTAACTCAAGCTCATATTTAATTCTATACTAGGGTGTTCTCAATCTTGAGTTATACATGATTTCTTCCTTTAACACACTCACACACAATATTTACAACAACATTAAGCTAAGCTAGCATTGAGTCTATGTGAGGCAGTAGTAGTATCATTTCAATGTAATTTAGTCTCGATTTATTGCAATTTCCATCACTCCAAAGTATCAACACAACATTATTTTGTGTATAGAGAATGATACTGTAGCTACTAGGAGAGTCTCAACTTTTCTTTTCCCTTCATAATATAAGTTATAGATGGATTATTTATTGCTGACGTGAATTTGTCACGTATTTCAAATTATAGTAAAAAATGTTAATAAAATGTCTTTTGAACGAAATGATAATAATTTTATTATATTATTATATTTCTTTCAATGATATTAATTGGATTAGCTTTCTTAATTAGTGGTACAAGAATAGTCATATTATGTTATAGTTTGGGTTGACGGTAGTAGAGCTAGTAATTCGGGCCGATCCGCCAGCCCGCCAAATATAAACGGGTTCGGAGACCCGTTTAAAAACGAGCTAAACGGAATCAGCCCGTTTAGCCTGTGGGCTAGCCCGCGTAAATTTTTTTTTAGTTTTTTTGTCACATGCACTTAGTGTCTCTCCCTTATCTTCTTTTCTTTAATAATGTGTTTAATTAATTCCCCATATTTTTTATTTGACACTTATTTTCATATTATATTTATTTATTTTACTATTATTAAATTAAAAAAAGATATGTTTATATAGTTTTGTGATGTGAATAGATGAAAAAAAAAAAGAAAATAAGAATGAAATTGACTTCATAACATAAATATATAAAAGAAAAGAAGTGTGATATGAGAGGGTGAAAGAGAAAGAGAGTAAAAATTTAAAAAAAAAATTTTGGCGGGCTGGCAAGGGGGGCGAGCTACAGCAGCCCGCCCGGTCACAACCCGCGAGCCAGCCCGCATTCCCACCACTAGATGGTAGAAACTGTTTTTTAACACAATTTACAGTATATGATGTAAATATATAAATGAAGTTTTATCTTGGTTTGCATGAACCTACTTTTCTAACACTATGTCAAACAAAGTCTGTGATGTTGAAGTAGTTTGTATTAGATAAATTATATGTATGTATGTAAACAACAGTCAACAAATACATTCCACGTTTACTGCTGCTTTGTACCTTTTGAAATGATAGGAATGTTAGTTATGATAAAAATCACCTCCCATAGCTAAATGAAATTGAATGATTATTTTGAAACTATAGTAAGGCTTAGACACCATCCCATCGAAAAACATTCTTAAGTGACAATCTCCACTATACAATTACATTGATAATAATTGATCAAATAATATTATTAGCAAGTAATGTATTTTTTTTTTGGGTTAAGATGCAATTTTACTTTAAAAAAAAAATTAGTAGCACTCTAAAATATCATGATTAATATATATTTTAATTAAATTATAAACTTGACTATATAGATATGGAAGATTTGAAATTCAATATAAACTTGATATTGATTAGAAGGTGTCTGTCTACCTTTGCCTTTAAACCTAAGAGTGAATAATTTTCTCATTCATCAAGTAGAAATAGAAGATATTGTTTATTCATACAAAATTAATAAAATTTGATTTTTATTGTCCATTTGTATTTTATAGTAATCATTAGTAAGATCTCCCTCCCTAGTACCTCCCAATTTATTGCCTTTTAATAAGTCTATTTATGTTTTTAAATTATATTTATATAAATCGAATTAAAATTCATCTCACAAATTTATCTCGTATCCCATATATTATTTTTAAAAAAATATTTCTACTGGTAACCCAAATAATAGATACCGTTGTGAAGAAGGAAGGTCATTTTATATGTTACTTTTTTTTAAGCAATTATATAAATATATGTTACTTTTATTGTTATCATTAAAAACATTTTCATATCTCCACGTCGTCGAGAAAAAGAATACCAAAAGTGCTAAACCTTCTCGTGGAATGTCAGAATAATCAGATTGCCTCGGCGGTGCTCGAAAATCTCTGCTCTTTCCTGTGTTATCCCCACTTCAGCTTCTTCTCTGCAACGCAGCGTGGTTTTCGTTCTTCGCCGAACCGATTAAACGATGATGCAGCTGTGGAATTGGTATACCAACTGTCTTTCTGTTCATCCCGTCAAGACCCAGGTTATTAGCTCTGGAGTCCTTTGGGCTGTTGGCGATATTACTGCTCAATACATTACTCATTCTGCAACAAAGAAGCGTCTTCGACTCTCTGTAAGGAAAATTTGCTACTCAATCTAAGCTTCTCGCTTTGACTCCTTTTGTGTGTGTATTTGTCCACCACTTTGACTCATTGAGATATTCGTTCCTTTGCATAAAACTGGGTATTCGAGTGTGTGTTCTGATGGGTTGTACAAAAGAAATCTTAATTACCTGGGTCATTTGGTGCATGTTCGTGTGTTCCCTTTCCTTTTTGTGAATTTGCTGTTGATGTCTGAAGATGTGTTTTGTATACATTTGGATTGCCAGTTTCTTCTGCATTTCCTTGTGCAGTTGGATGTAACCAATGAGCTTATTGCTCAGAAATCAAAATGACGGGATGTGACGACTGTTGTTAATGCCTCAGTCCTTACTGAAGGCACGTTAGTATAATCATGACTACTAGATGGTTTGATGATTGTTATTTACGTAGTAGGAATTGCTTGGGTGGTAAATATATCATCAAAACCTAATAAATGTTTTTTTCTCTCACATTTGTATGAGGTTACGACAAAAAAATAGATCCTTTATGTTAAGATGGTATATCATAATTCCTTCCAACTCTGGTTTACTTGGGTTATAGTGTATTAACTATTGATAAGGGTTCTCATCAATCTTAAATTATCTATGATGTGGTAGGATGCAGATGCTAAATTTATGATCGACTGGAGGCGTGTGGCTGTCACAAGTGGGTTTGGCCTTGGTTTTGTTGGCCCAGTTGGCCACTTCTGGTATCTGTTTCCCTTGTTATTTGTTTAGTTTTTTCCAATGTAGCATGTTCATTGGTATTTTTAGTGAAATAAGTCATGTCCAAATAACACCAAGGGAATTTCTGTGAGTCTCGTAATTCACTCTTGAGAAAAATTCGTCAACTTTATATGAGGACCATAGACATTAATTTGCATTGATGTTGACAAGAACGACTTTATTGTAAATTTAATTTAGTTAAAAGATTAGAATACATCCAAGTTTAGAAACATTAAGGAAGTGGAAGTGAGTGATCATTATATCAGAGTAGATTGCCATCAAATGCAGGACATTTCTGGAGTTAAGTTTCTTGGAACGAAATAGGTGTTCTCTGTATATGGCTGAGTTTATGTTTTGTTTCCTTCGATTGTTGGATCATCTTAGATGGTAGGATTCATATCAATTATCAAGCTTAGATCTCAGTTTGTCCCCAGCAGTTTTCATATTTCCTGTCAAAACCTGTTTCATGGATAGCTTACCGTATAGAAGATGGCTAAATGGATAGAATAAATTTTGAACCACAAAGATGAGATTTATGAGTAAATCTCTGATTTTTGTAGCCTCTAACTGATGTAGCAAATTACACATAATGAGCCTGAATCCTGTTTATGACACCAAAATTTGAAGATTCTGACCGTGTAGAAAATGAGAGAATTTCCCTGGTAATCATGCTTTTTGGTTAATTTGTGGTCGATCTATTAAATTTGTTTGCACTTCTATTGTTTTGGGAATTAAACAAGCAACAACAATCTGACATTCATTCTACTGGACAGAATTAAAAGAAATGCTTGTGCCAGAATACTTAAAAAGTACCTTGACTTAGAAAGATTTGAATGACAAAGCGCCAAAGAATTTGTACTAACATTGAAGTGATCCTGATGTCTTGTAGGTATGAAGGAATGGACAAGTTTATAAGGACAAAGCTTCAACTGCAGCCAAAGTCTCTGCGATTTGTAGCTACGAAAGTGGCAATGGATGGCCTCATATTTGGTCCGATCCATTTATTTGTCTTCTTTACGTATATGGGGTTGTCTGCGGGCAAGACAATTCCACAGGTGAAGGAAGATTTGAAAAAGAACTTCGTCCCAGCCTTCCTTTTAGAAGGCGGCGTGTGGCCTATTCTCCAAGTTGTGAATTTTCGGTACATCCCTGTGAAGTACCAGCTTCTCTATGTAAACCTTTTCTGCTTGCTGGACAGTGCTTTCTTGTCATGGTTGGAGCAACAAAAGGATGCACCTTGGAAGCAGCGGTTTATGTCATTTGGCCCTTTCAAGGAAAAAGAAAAAGGAAATCAACATAGTTAAGGAGAAGTAGTATATCTCAACAGCACTTCCGATTCAATCTTTAGGTCACCTTTGATAACAAAGCCATTTTTTCCCTGGTAGAGAAAAGGAGCTAGTGCATCTTGTGATAAAATTTTGGCTTTTACACATGTATAACTCTTGGATATTCTGCATTGTTTCAGTTTTGATTTTATATGGCATCATGGATTAATTTAATTTGCGAGTCATGCAGGATATGAAAGCAAAATTTTCCCAAGTTAGTTTTCTATCGTTTTATCCCTCTTCCGTCTGTCTCTGATCTCACCTAAATACGATGCAGCTAGTTTTGATTCCTGAATGGGTCATGACTAAACAGAGTAAGTGACACATTTTACAACCGTCAAGAAACACTTCATTTCAAACGAGGCAGCGTCAGAATTCTGATTTGATACACAGCTCAATAATCTGTTTCACGGAGGTAGGCAGAAACGATTAATTTTTCTCTCTGCTACAAGGTGGGACTAACCCTGGGTACAAAAATATCAGATTCTCTCATGGGAACCACAGAATGCGTGTCCATGCTCCTCACAAGTCTCATCCGACCTGTCATGCTGGTTGAAGTGATTTTCTACAATTTGAGGATCAACTTTGACCTCTGAATTTTACCATGGAATAAAAGCTCAACAGCTGCAGTAGCATTGAAATATCAACTTGCTATTGAAATTTCAACTTGCATTAGTCACCGATCCTGTTAGCCAAGTTCCATGATCTTTTTGTCAGGAATGTCCCAACGTTAATCTGAGTCAACCTGTAACAAGTCCATAGGAGGCGAATTGTAAATCTTTGGCCCTAAGATCCACCATCCCTCTGACTTGAGATTTTCAGGAGGCTTTATTGTGGAAGTTTGCTTGCTGAGAGGCAGATTTTGTGGCATTAGCCACAACATGAATTCTTGTTCCATCTCCATCATGTCCGCTTTGATTGCCTGGAAGTTGCTAAAGATTCAGGCGGTTGGACTAATTTCTCTCATTTAAAATTAAGAATCTCCAGAGCGGTGACTCCCATCCTATTTTGAAAAACAGTCAAATATAATGCTCGTTTGGAATGGCTTATTTTTATGCAATCAGTTCTTATAAATCGTGATTCACGGTATACGAGGTAAGTATGTGAGAAGAATTTTATTTCGACTTGCGTAATAAGGACTTATTTACCCCCAAAACGTGTTTCCAAACACAGCCATAGAAGGGAAACTACAGGAGCTATTGTACTATAGGAATGAGCTATGGCCTCCTCCAAGGGGTATTTTTGGGTTGAATTCTGCATGTACAATCAAGCGCGGACAATGGCTGAAATTAACAGTCTGGAAAGAAAAATGCACAATGTTAGGTCCCAATACAAGGAAGTGCTACCCACAAAGCAAAGATCATACGGGGACGAGTTTAGATCTCCAAAAGGATGCCTTTTTTATGACTTGAAACTACTTAAAATCACGTGATAAATATTTGAACTTATTCACCATCATATTGAAGAAACTTTGGGTGTAAAACAGGATTCAAGGTTATCACCAATAAAAAAAAAACAGGATTCAGGGCAAGTTGTAACTTATTCCTCCCTTGCTGAATTCAGACAAAAGGTTATACTCCTATTAAAAAGTAGAAAAACAAGTAAACCTGTCACTGTAATAATAGATATCCTGACTTACTGGAATGCTCAACAACTGTCCATGCTGATTGACCAGGACAGGTAGGCTTCTTCTTGCAGCAACTGGGATAGACTTTAGTAACGAGAGAGCTTTCCGTGCTGATACACAGGCATAATGGAAACATGGAGTTTTCTTCTCCATTATTTGATCTTTTTCACTAGATTTTACAGCCCCATTTTGCTCAAAATCATTGGGAGGAGGGTACTTCGACAACTTCCCAAGATGCAACCAATCAGATTCAATCATGTTACGCAATTCAAGTCCGGCGCTATGATCAACAACACACGACACACAAGAACAGTCCCAGCTTTCGCCAACCAAATCCATACCACGTGTAAATAAATCAGATAATGTACTCTCATCAATGCTTTCTTTCAATCCCCATGTAACAATAAATCTATTCATGAAGTAACATATTTGCCCTGGCTTGAATGTAGTAACAGTATCAACTTCATGCTTTGGCTCAGAGTAAGTCTTGTCCTCAGTTTTAGATCTGAAGCGATCCATCTCTTCCCTCTGCAGTTCAATAATATTCCTGTAGGTTGACTCGCTGATAATATTTAGCCTTTTTGCTTCACTCAGAACTAACTCAGAAGCCACATCCAGAAAATGAACATCTGAGGCATCTAGAACTGATTGACTTGCATATGATTTTCCATGTTCTATAATTTTCTTCACCTCATCCAAAACACAACGTTGCTGTTTCTGATCAGCGAATGACACGAAAACTCCCATCTTTAAAGGCAAAGGACAGTCAACTGAACAGCAAACCAAGACCCTCGACCCTCGGGAACCAGGATCCGGGCAGAGGTAACAACCAGCAGCTGTGAGAGAGTTCTATGGGACAATTTTCAAGTAGAAGTCAGGGGAGAGACAGTCAATAAAACTTAATTATCAAACATAAACAGAAGCTAAAACAACACTCGCGCGCGCACATCAGAATGATCAAATGTTAGAAGTATCTACCAAGACATGTTTTACACCAATGAATTACTTCGTGCAGGACGCATTTATTACAAAATTCACTGTTGGATTCCCCCCCCCCCAATCCAATTGGATTAAAAATTACAACAATAATATTATACACAAAATTTTATGTCAATTTAGCATTATTTTATGCTCCATCAATATAATAAAAATTCAATGCACGGTATATTTTTGAATAATAAAGACCATGAAACAATATGATTACATAGCCCTTGTTTGCTCATTTTTTAAAACTTGGTATATTTGATTAACGCGATTACTTATAACGCAACAATTGGATAAATGAAATCCCCTTCCTATACATGTCAGGGCGTCAGAACATCTATGTGATGACAACAGATTTACCTTGCATGGGAAAGTACGAATATAATCCAACAGCAATCTTAACGCACTACCTCTGATTGGCCTTTGCCTTTGCGATATGAACTGAAAATACAAGATTACTGTTACAACAATGTCCACAAACTAAAGAGGGTGAAAGGCATATAACAACCTACGAGAACTCAAGTACCTGCAAAACCAAGGACATGAACTTTGACAGGCATATATCCACAATTTTTGAGGTGTTGAGAATCTTTAAATCAATAATAGCATATCCATGCTGCCGGCAAGAGCAAACACAATCCCAACAACAGTCACGAAGTAAATACCAGAAAGATGTTACTTCAGCAAGAAGACATGTTATACATGGACCATTTCTAATACATCATCATAGTAACAGTACCATAATCATCTTCAGGTATTAAAAATAAATGGATAAAAAAAGGCTTACCTCCATGATGACCACAGCTTCATTTATCAAGCTATAACAAAATTGATCAACATATAATCGTGTCATTTGACATGCAGAAATGACTGCTTTTAGCTCAGACTTGAAAGTGGCTGGAAATGTAAAAATAATATCCTCAGAACTTAATCACAAAGCTTAAAGAAGTCATAGCAATACTGTCTGATCTCGAATTAAATATATGTGCCAAAAAATCCTAAAAATAGAGAGAGAAAATCTTGTACTTTTGAGTATATCAGTTCTCTTGATTCTAAAATAATATCTACTTGTTTTCACGCACATTGATATATCGATTAATCAAGACAACACACGGTTCCTTATGTGCTCCATGAAGTATTAGGTCAATTGTAATGCCCAAGGTTTATGAAAAGTGCAGCTTGCTATAGATTTTATAATTATACAGTGATTTTTTAGCTTTTCCCATTTCATCTTTCTCCCTTGAGTCTAACCAATAAAAATAACCTGCTTTTCTACTCTTAAATACTGATACCGATACTGATACACATCTTTCTTTAATTACAAAAGCTCTGCATTGAACAAGAATCTAAGCACATAAGATGAATAACAAAAAGTGACTTTAACCCAAAGAAAAGTATATTACTGAATTGCATCACTCATCATAACTTACACGATGACAAATCATTCAGAGACATTCGTATCCTATTACGTGCAAATAATGGACTTTGATTTGTTGGGTCTTCTACCCAATCCTTGCAACCCCCTTGGCATATCTGTAAAGTTATTGCAATTACAAATTCACATTATCAAAAATAAATTCAGATGTAAGGAAGGAAAAGTAAATATTTTCAATGGATAAACATATAATCTGTTATACCAACCTCGTACATATCTTCTTTTGAAAATTCTAAAAGAGGTCGCACAAGAAGAATGCCATAATTCAGTGGAACTTCACTGTAGGAATGTATTTGAGTGGAGAAAATTTGGGAGGTAAAAGGCATGCCTGCAAGTCCAAGCACACCACTATTTCGAGAAAGCCTTAGGATAAATAACTCAGCCTGCATTGTGTCTCAACAATCAACTACATGTCTAATTTGCACAACAAGTCATCCATGTTACAATTAACTTGAGAACAAAGTGCTGCATTCAACACTAGGAATCCAATTATTATTTTATAAAATTTGAACTTGAGCGCATGTTAAAAAAATGACTCCCAAAAGGAACCAAACAGCTTATGTTCAAGATCTCCCATAAGTAAGAAACCAAAAGCATCAACATGTCCTAAATAGAATTAGAGAGCATAAAGAGTACAACGGAGATGCAGAAACGAATAGCATTGCCAACCAAACCTGATCATCAGCATGATGTGCAATAAGCAATACACCAATTTGGTGTTGGGCACAAACTTTTTGAAGCATTTGATACCTAAAGTTCAAATTAAAAACGAAATAAAAACTTCCATAAGCATATTTTGTCAAACTCCATGTGCAAACTTAAAAAGCGTTTCTCCATTTTACTTTAAAAAACTTATCTATTACAAGTTAAGACACAATAACCTCATTTCACGAGCCGCTTCTTGCAAATGGCCCAGTTTGGGCCTGCCATTTGACCAATCACAGCACGCAATCTCACATCTGATTCCTATTAGAAGTTTGTGTTGGCAGTGAGTATTGCTGAAAAATGTTAAGAGATGAATTCACCTTACTAGAGTACAAATATAGCACCCAGATATGAATGTACCCATTTCAGAAACCCGGTGACTGACAACATTAGCCTCATGGTTGCTCTCTGCTCGTAATCCATGATCAACAATTATTGCAATTAGCCCATCAATAAAACCACCATTCTCGGCCTTAAGACCAGCTGTTTTCCACCACGATGTTAATACACAGAGTGCCATACTGTCAGGGCCACCGGAGACTCCTAAAGCTGATAGGAAAATAGGCAACCAGTTATTTGAGTTACCGGCAATAAAAACTGCGAAAACCAATGTTTATCTTTGGTAGAATCGTTCGATAAAGTAATTTTCACCATTTCAATTCACCCAGAGACAGCGTATAAAATATAAAGCATTCATGTCTTTAAATTACCAGAATTAAACATTTAAAAAAAAGGGGGGGAAAGATTTAACTTTGCTGCAGATTCCTAGGAATAGAAAGCAGGTAAAATGTGGTGTTGGGAAGTGGTGGAGTCAAACTAACTAACTAACTAACCAATTCGACGGTGAGGTTGAAGCCCCGCCATGGCCATTCGCCGCGAGAATGCTTCTCTGTACTTGGACATGTCGATTGGGTGTTGGGAAGAAGAAGAGTTGCAGCGAGCTAGAGCGACATAGCGAGGTTGATGATAAGAGTGATGCCACATAGGGAAGCCGAGAAAAAGCTTGCATTTTTTGTGGGGCTCTCTAGATAGAGACAATAATAGAATATTCACAGCGTCTGGTTTGCTCTGTGTAGACAGGAGGAAACCCCGCGCCATAATCTCTTCGTCTCACGGAACAGGGGCGGTTGGGGCTTGCGAACTTCAAACACACGGATTCGGGTAGAAGTTGATTTACAGTTTTAGCCTCGCTAAAATTTTTCAAGGCTTGAGGTGAAAAAATGTACATATGTTTTTTCTGAAAGTGAGCTCAATAATTTTTTTTTTTTTGTGTAAAAGTAACTATGTGATTATAAAATAGGTGTAAAAATCACAGTAGTTGTTACAAAAGAAACATTAACCGTTAAAAGTAAGGTTGCTGACTAACTTTACTGACATGGCAGGTGACTAGACTGCTGACTGGAATAATTGACCAATGAAAAAAATTTCATTGATGATGTCAGCCATCATTTTCATTACCACCGTCATCCCTTCTTCTTCCTCACCAACCACCTTCACCATTAAAATCTCCACCAACATCATCGTCACCTTCCTTCTTACAACATTGTCGGCTTTCTCTATTCTCAGCTTCATCATCTTCTCTTTGTTATCCCAACATCACCGTTCCTCTGTCTCCAGCAAGACCTTCATATCCATCAGACACAGAGCTCAAACGTTGCAATGCCGCAAGCTTGAGTTCAGGGAGAGTAAGAGCACCATGCATCGTCTTTCTGTTACTACCACTATTGACCTCTCCTTCCTACTACATGGTTACCACTCAGTCACCACAGTTGCACCACTCTATTTCTGTTAGTTTCAGGGCACCATATTTGACACCACTGTCGCCTCTGCACTGGAACTCCTCAACAACCATCGACGGTGTTGTAAGCCACCGCAGACTCATCGTATTTCTTCTCCAAAAGCGCAGTCCAAAATTATCTTCCTAAAGCTGTAAAGATCAGAACCATAGAGCTCGGTTTTGCATTTTTCCGGTGATTACTTGAGTTTTCCGGCCCCCACTTCCAGCAAATCTCACTTCTGGCAGCCTCTAATTCCTATTTCTCACTACTATCATTGTTCTCACCCTAAAAGAACCATCAAATCAGTCTCATTGGCCACCTTTCATGTTATTCCAGCAGTGTTCTTAAATTTCTGGCAAGTTTTTCGGCCAACTTCCCCCATTCCGATGACCTCTTTTCCTCACAAAATTGCAGAGCTAAGAACTTAGAACAAGAGAGCTGCCAAATCTTCCAACCATGCTGAAGCCACAATACCATTCACCATGCATCATGTTCTCATTTCTCTTTCAATGTGAAACCATTCGTGTGTCTTCTACAAATCCATGCATGATGACATCATCAATATGAGAGTGCCACCGGCGACAAGGAAAAAAAAACAAGAAGAAAGGAGGAAGAAGAAGAAGGAGTTCGGATGTCTCTCTTAAGCTGAAGGTGATCAGTTTTTATAAGGAAGGGAGTAGGTGAAAGTGATGATGATGATGAAGGTGATAAGGTCCGAAATCAAATCCGACGTTTCCCTTGTAACAGCCTAGTCACCTGCCATATCAGCAAAGTTAGTCAGCAACCTTGCTTTTAACGGTCAACGTTTCCCTTATAATAGCTACTGTAACTTTTACACCTATTTTATAACCATATAGTTACTTTTACACACAAAAAAATCATTTGTTGTTGGGCGCATATTCAGAAAAATCACATGTGTAACCCATTTTTTAATAAATAAATATATATTATGATTATTATTTTGAGTGACTATAACAAATATTGAAAATTTCAAGAAAGTCCCACACATAATGTCCAATATTAAAATAACAAGTGTCAATATGAAAATCTGTAAGTCAAAGTCCTGATTTATATTTTGAACACTTGTTAATTTTTTATTGTTAACTGTTAAAATGGATATGTCCACTTATAAATTCACTAATAAACACTTGTAAAATTTCCTATAAGAACACTTGTGAGCTAAACTTAATACACATAAAATTTTTATACCCCCTCCGATTCTAAATATAGGACATAGTTTGTAGTGCAATTTGCACTACAAATTATGTCCTATATTTAGGACCAGGGGAGTACTATATATGCTTTTGATAGGATTCCAGCAATGGGTTGACTTTCTTAAAACTACAGATCGATGAAGTATATGTGTTTGAAGCCCCATTACCTTAAATTGGATCTTCATTTAAAGATACTTGTCTAAGCATTTTCAAACTTTCTCTTTGTGACTGAATGCTCTGAATTGTCTTTACATTTTTTCATGAAGTTTTATGAGTTTTATTACTCTGAGATGAGGGGTAGATGAATATTCTTTTTCTTAGCCATCTGCGGCTTAGTTTGATATTGTATACCATTCTAGTTCTTGTTATGAATCCCATGGAAGAAATTTTTTTATCATCAGTATAAGTTCACTTAGAGCACTGTTAAGGCTTGTTTTCTAATTTTAATCTTGTTTAATCATTGTGCAAGAAGTTAAAGTCTTGATTACACATTTGAAGTGTTTTCATTAAACAAACCTACCCATATTTATTTCAAATGACTAATATAACTATTTAATATTCACAAATTAAATACCTAACTCTTGTACGAAGGTCACGGGAGTGAAGAGTTGGGAGTGAGAAAGAACAATGGACCAGAAATAAAACACTAAAGGAGGAGCAATTGAACAAGAATAAGTCAAATTGGCTAGCCCTTCTGCTAATAATGCTCTTTTCATCAGTGTCGAGTAATTTAATTCAAGGTTCCGAAACTTGGACTGTCCACTAAACCAGTCGGGGTACTGGGTCAAGGTTTAATGGGTCAGATCGGAGTTAAATCAAGACTAGATCAATAAGGAAGGAAAAATTTTAGGGTCATTTATATGAAATTTTAAATAAAATATTTTTTAAAAAAATAAAAAAACCTGTCAAACCATGAGAAAACTAGTCGAACCGAGGTTAATTACCGAACCGGACCAATCAGACCACCGGTCGGCCAATTTCCAGCTCAAACCACCCGGTCCATTCCCGTCTTGAGGACAATGGTTCAGATGTTGCTAATTTGGCTGACAGTGGATTCCGGCCGCATTGGGAGGGTGTGACGGTGGCTGACAACATCAACGTTATGTGTGCTCGGTACTGATCATAACCCATGATCAACAGTTATTAGCCCATCAATAAAACCACCATTCTCAGCCTTAAGCCTAGCCATTTTCCACCGTGTAGTTAATATCCAGAGTGCCACACTGTCAGGGCCACCGGAGACTCCTAAAGCTGATAGGAAAATAGGCAGCCAGTTATTTCTTCACTATAAGCAATGAAAAGTACAAAAATAGTGTTTATCTTTGGGTGAGTAATTCAATAAAATAACTATCACCATTTCATTCACCCAATAAAATGTATAAAATATACTGTATTCCTAAAGCTTGCATCTTTTGTAGGGCTCTTTGAGAAAGACAATAATAGAATAATCAGTTTGATAGGAGGAATCCCACGCCATCATCTCGTCATTGCTAATGCTTGGAACAGGGGGCTATCAGGTTTTGTGAACTTCAAAAATATGGACTCGGTGACAAGTTGATTTCCAGTTTTAACCTCACTATTTTTTTTTAATTAATAAATATAGAATGGCCTTTTATGGCCAAACAAATGTAGATTTAGAATCCAGTTCAACGTACGTTCAGCATGTCGAAGTATTTTTTGAGATATATCTAGTATTCTAAAGTATTAAGTGTATCTAGCATTTTCAAGATGCAATCTTACCTCGTATGTTAAAAATGGTGATCCTAACGCCGTTTCTAGCGGGAAAAAACCTTCACACAAAACTAGCCAAAGTCCTACCTTGAAACTCACCCCTCCCGCCATTGTCTTAATCGTCGACGTGATTCTTGTGGTTGAGCATTTGGCATAGCCGAGATTACAGGCCAGCCCTTCATAGACTCAGGCCTAAACGAGCCGACTCGTTTAGGCCCGTTTCCTGTAAATCCCCCAATTTTTAAAGCCTGCGGCTTGTAGAGCTTGGGCCTAAACTCATTTTAATTCAAATAAAATATATTTTAAATTTTATAATTTATTTATTATTTTTTACAATTGAAATACATTATTTTTAAAACTCGTAAATTTTTAGTTAAAACAATTATCTAATGTCCAAATTAGCCCTTTTGTTTAAAGTTTAAATGAATAAACCATTGTAGAAAACCAAATAAATCAAATCATTTAATAAGCGTTAGCTTGCTACTAATACTTTATTAAGTACTTAGATGTCTCTCATATTGATGATTTGATATAATGATATTATATATATTAATTTATTTTAAAAAATATTAAACGGGCCTAAAAGGACCGGCCCTTTTAGGCCCGACTCCTTCTGGAGCCTCTAAATCATAAGCTCAGCTTTTGACAGGCTCGGGCCGAAACAGGCTGGTCCAACAGACTCGACTTGATTTCCCGGCTCTACATTTGGATGTGAACATTGACCCTGTTTTCCTCTTGCTCTCGAACAAACTAGGCAAAGCAAACCTAGACTAGACGACCATGGACGAAATTAAGTCGAATGCATTTGAAAACTTGTGCGATGAAAGTTTTAGGGCTGTTTGATTTTGTTTTTAAAAATGAAAATTTATTTTTAAAAACTAAAAAATAAAAATGGTTTTTAGTTGTTTTCTTGTTTTTGTTTTCATATTTCTTATTTTTTGAGGTCGTAACGTCACATATTCAATATTGATATTACACTATTAGTAATGACCACCGCCATGTCACCACCAACAAATGCCCCGTCATATCACTTCAAAAACAGATTTTTCAAAACAATTATCCAAACATTTTTTTTGTTTTTTTATTTTTAAAATTTGTTTCTAACAACTGTTTTATAAAATTGTTTTTGAAAACAAAACTTAGAGAATAGAATCAAACTAGTTGATTTTGAGTTTGCATGTTCTGATTTTTTGCATTTTGGGTTTCATTTCTGTTTAAGTTCCAGTTTTTAGTGGGAGAATTAATTTCTCATTCTTGTTTGCTTCAGAGAAAAAGGGCCCTCGGCTTCTAGATAAGCTATATTTCTCTCCTGCTTTGTTATGGCCGTCAACTCTTCTAATGGGCGTGCCAAACTTTTGGTGCTCCCTTGTCAGTTTGTTGTTGGCATAACTATGCTTCTGGGATGATTATTACGGTTGTTTATGGTGTGGGTTCTTCAATATGAGTGATTTTGTGTTTGATTGGAATAGTTTATTTTTGGGCAATAAGTGCTTATAAACCGTGATTCACGGTGTATGAGATAAGTATGTAAGAGGAGTTTTATCTCGGTTTACGTAATAAACACTTATATTCAAAAAATAAGTGTTCTCAAACATACATTTTGACTTTTCCTCTTAGGTCCCCGTATTTTCCTTTTCTTTAAACTTGCCTTTGTGGACCTAATATTACTTGAAATTCAGTAACCGAGTTGTTATCGTTAGACTATTGAGTGTCAATTTGGATTAATGGTAGAAAAGGAGCTTTTTTTTTTTTTTTTTTTTTGTAAATGAGCTTTTAAAAAGTTATATAGAAAAAAGTCATATTGTAAATGTGATTTGTGTTTGGATTGGCGGTGGCAAAAGTGATTTTTTTTCTAACCTGAAACCTGTTTGGATTAGCATTTAAAAAGCTCGTTTAGATGGAAAATGACTGAAAATGGCATGGATCTTATTGAATACTATATATATATATATATATTAGTTGTATATATTGTGATAATTGAAATGAAAAAATTTAAAAAATTTGATAAAATAAAAAAAAAATATCTTGAAGATATTTAAAATACAAGATATTAAATTTTCAATTATCTGGTTTTATTAAAAAAATATATATACTCATGCCATGCATAAAAACAGATTTTATTATTGATTTTAGAAATTAATTTGTCTTTTTGAATACTGACACACGTCTATTAATTTTGAAGGTCAGAAAAATAAAGAAAATTGATTTGGAAGGTTGTAACGCAATTAATAGGTGATATGACAAAAGCTTAGCCAAACACATTAAATGGGCTTTTGGAGCTTTTAAACCCCAAATGGGCTTTCCCCCCTCTCCAAACGGGTTCCCAAACAGACCCTAAACTTTTGTCATGACTGTGCTTCTAAAAAAATGTGGCTTTTTTGAGAAGTTGATCCAAGCTACTTCTCCGCATTCAAACACTCTGCGAATTGGAGGTATATTAAGTGAGGCGGGGGAATAAACAAACATGTGTGACTAACATGAATTTGCTTGAACACCACATACCAAGATATGTGGGCCACCACCCTGCTTACGTGGCTAATCCTTGATCACTACTTCTTGGCTGTTGGGAATTCTTGTCTCATCTAAACCTTTCCACATTAGCCCTATCACCTGTTGATTGCGTTACAACCTTCCAGATCAATTTTCTTTATTTTTCTAACCTTCAAAATTAATAGACGTGTGTCAGTATTCAAAAAGACAAATTAATTTCTAACCTCAATAATAAAATCTGTTTTTATTCATGGCATGAGTATATTTTTTTTAAATAAAACCAGATAATTGAAAATTTAATATCTTGTATTCTAAATATCTTCCAGATATTTTTTTTTATTTTATCATTTTTAAAATTTTTTCATTTCAATTATCACAATATATATAACTAATATATATATATATAGTATTTAATAAGATTCATGCCCTTTTCAGTCATTCTCCATCTAAACGGGCTTTTCAAACGCTAATCCAAACATGTTTCAGGTTAGAAAAAAAGTCACTTCTGCCATCGCCAATCTAAACACAAATCACATCTACAATCTAACTTTTTTTCTCTATGACTTTTCCAAAATCCCATCTGTAAAAAATGCTCCTTCTCCACTGCTAATTCAAATAGGAACTTAGCCAAACACACCAAATGGGTTTTTAGAGCTTTTAGCACCCAAATGGCCTTTTATTTCCTCCAAACGGGTTCCCAAACAGACCCTGAAACGACCATGTCATTGGAACTAGAGAAAAATCCTCTTGGTTACCTCATACTTAGATGAAGAATCTTGTTCTCTTCTAGCCACAAACTTTCCGGCTTAAGATCCTAGTGCGGTATTTCTTAGCTGTCTTGTGAAGCTTTTTCTTTTTCCCTCAATAACTAGGGATGAACATGGGCAGGGCTGGGCAGGGCATGAACCACGCCCGATACCTAGCCCAGAAAAAGAATGGGTGGCGTTTTGAGGCTCGTTGCCTGGCCGTGCCCAATGAAAGCCCAAGTAATTTTGGGCTAGGCTGGGCGGGGCTGGGCAGGGCAGGTTTGTGTGTCCAAAAATCTCTCAAAAATTGAGAAATAATGAAATATTAAATAATAATAATACAGAAAAAATATATAGTTTGGTATTTCAAAAACATATTTTATGTCATAGTCCTTTTAAAATTTTATTACTTAGATTCGATTCATGGGCCAATAAAACAAATTAATCTAATAGAGATTATTTTTTTATTATTCGAAAATAATTTACTTTTCAGAAACTCAATTTATCCACTTCTTAATTAAGTATGTGCACACAAAAATATGCCTATATGCCTAGTAAATACAAAATTTGTTTATTCATTAAATTCTAATTGAATGGTAAGTAAATACTTGTTCAATGATATATACAATATATATATTTTTTAAATATAATTATACATACATATTGGACAGGGCCAAATGGGCAGGGTAGCACACCTTGCCCGGTGTCCAGCCCTGCTTGGTATTTGGCCTAGTCCGAAGATGCCCAAATGATTTATGGGCGTATTTTTTAGGGCCGGGTTGGGCATTTTTTTGTCTGGCTCGGGCGAATATAGGCCTCATAAACACCCCTATCAATAACAATGATGATGTTAAGTTTTGTTAGGGTGGGGGTGGGAATTGCACCATTTTTAGTACATGAAGGTCAGAATTGCATCACTTAATACTTTAGTGTGATATATGTACCTCAAAAGATACTTCGGGGTGTTGGGCGCACTATAACCTTAGAGTCAATTTATTGGCGGAAAAAATAAATCAATTTTATTAGAGAGATTATTGAATTGTCGGGTTATTTGGATCAAGAAAATGTTAACTGAATAATTTTTCCTATTACTTTTGATTTGTCTTTGTGAAATGAAAGATAGGACATTATTCTTCGTAAATACAAGAAGTCAAGAAAGCATTTTGGCATGGGCTTGTCTGTTATAATGGTTCTCTCATCAAGGAATTCTTGTGACTAAATTAGGCTATACCAAGAACACCTTTTGTGCTGCACTCTTCTAAATCTGTAACACAAACTTTATCCATCCTGGTTTTTCATCTTCTTGGCAATTCATTTTATGGATAAATGTTTCATTAGGCCTCTCTCGAATCCTTAGTCAATCCTTGATTATTTGGTAGGAAATCTTGGCCCTACTTTTTAATTTTTCTATTGTTAGTGTTAGGTTGTTCCAAAGACAATATTTTATAATTTCCTTAGGTCTAGTTTATGCACTTTATTTATATTAACTTGTAAACTTTCGTTGCTTTAATTTTATTTTGTCTTTTTATTAAAAAAAACATGGAGATATTATTGAACTTATTAAAAATAATAAATGTTATTTTTTCTCCTTTTTCATGGTCCAAATTTTTCTCTTCTTTGAACAAGATATTGTTATTAATATTATATATATATATATAGAAAACAAATACATTAATCATTGAAAAGCCTTTATATCACATGTCCAAAACCACACAATAAGTTGAAGAAGGAGACTAATATCCTGACATAACGGGGAAAATCTCAATCAGGTCTTAAAGACTAGAAAAAATATCAAAACAGATCTAATGTAAATTCCTTTATAAAACAAGTTTCTAAGGACTTTTGTGATATAGATTCTAAATGTGAATATAGATAGGTTTATAAATGGTCACTCTATCCCTTGTTAATATAGTTATATACATTTGTTAACAAAAATTATTTTAGTTAACATAGATGAGTTTGTCAATTACAACTCTATACCTTGTCAATATCGCATATACTTGTCAATAGGGGCTAGTTTAGTTAATATAGGTGGGCTTGTCAATGATCATTTTATGACTTGTCAATATAGTTACATATATTTGTCAACGGGAAGCAGTTTTAGTTAACATATATGAGTTTGTTAATAACCACTCTATGTCTTATCAATATAGTCACATACACTTATTAATAAGGTAAGTTCACATTTAAAATTTATATCACTAAGATCCTAAGAATTTTTTTAGGACAAGTGGCATCAAGGTCCCAATTAAGAAAAACAATATCAGAACTTTTTTTTTTTTATAGAGAAATCTACATTGAAACTTTTTTTACGTTTCTCTTAATCCTTAGGACTTGGATGAAATTTTCCCTATATAATATTTGAAGACCAAGATTTTGTTCCCTCTAATATGTTATATGTTGAATTTTAGGTGTAGAGTTAAAAGTTAAAACGATGAGATGGATTATTTTTCTCAATTTTTTTGAAAACCAATATCCCATTCTGAGCCTTATAATGTTTCAATCTATCAGCCTCATCGTTCTTCGGCCAAAAAAAATCAGTCTCATCATTTGTTCGTCATGTAGAATATCCTTTTAGATTTCCACATTTTTAGATATATTTAATTCGAAAAAATTGCTACCCTTGAGTATTGGGTACATAAATATTTTAGAATTTGTTTAAAAAATTTTAGGTTAGATATACATAAAATGTAAGCGCTTTCAACGTTTATACTATTCAATATATAAAAATAAATTATTTGCAGTTTTGCACATAAAGAAAGAGGAGCTCAGGAAAATATAAGCTGGAATGAGTTTCAGTTTCTGACATGATGTTGCTAGCAATAACAGAAGACTATATGAAACCTACACGGATTGAACAAACACTGAAAAAAAGCCAAGACAAGCACCATCACTCTCCTTCTCATATGCGGGAACTCAGCTTTCCCGCCAAATCAACAAACTTCCGGTGCCTTCCCTGAAACCGCCATGGGCATCCACCGGAGCTCCATCTTTTCTCCCTGGCTTCCCATAGTGGTTATCGCCGCCTGTTTCTATCACTTCCACCCCTCTACTGACTATGCTAGATCACAAAACCCAACCCTAACTCCCTTCAAACACATTTCAAATTCCACCGTAAATGTCAAGCGTCAGCCCCAAATCGCTCGACAAAACTACATCGTGCGGTTTCTGGAATACAAGACAGCCGAAGTGCACCGAACATATCTACAATCGAGTATTCGATCCGAAGGGTGGGAATGGATCGAGCGGCGAAACCCAGCTGCGAGGTACCCCACTGATTTCGGATTGATTTCGATTGAGGATTCGGTGAAGGAAGGTTTGACGGAGGAGATTCGGAAATTGGATATGGTGAAGGATGTGAATGTCGATATGAGTTATAGGAGGGGTCTGCTTAAGGACGACCGTGATAGAGGTGCTTTTGTGGACGGAAAGAAGCGGCCCGGGAAGATATTCACATCGATGTCTTTCAGTGAAGGACAGGGAGGTCACTCTTCCAAGATTAGCAACGCTTCCGTTAATTGGGGGCGGCAACTCTTGATGCAGGTTAAAAGCTTTGTTTTTATTTCTTTCATGGGCTGGGGTTTTCTTGTGGTAAATATGTATTCTTTGATTCCTTCGGGGGAAGTAAAAATCAATAACTATAGAAACAGAGACACCCACGCGATTTTTTTAGTGCAATTTCTTGATTCTTGATTTTTGAGAGTATGCTTTCTCTGAGACGCGCTTCAATATGGCAGAGATCTCAAGTTACTTCCATGTTCGGAGCCCAAGATCTTTGGGCAAAAGGGTACACTGGTGCCAAAGTCAAAATGGCCATATTTGATACTGGCATTCGTGTCAATCATCCTCATTTTCGTAACATCAAGGTAATTTTTGCTTTAGATGATATGGAGACCCTTTCTTGGTTTAAAAGGTTTTTGGTAGACGTCGGATGAATTGATTTTGAGGACCTTTACAGGAGCGTACAAATTGGACAAATGAAGATACACTGAACGACAATCTCGGGCATGGGACTTTTGTTGCTGGTGTAATTGCTGGAGTAGATGCAGAATGTCTTGGCTTTGCACCAGATACAGAGATTTATGCATTTCGGGTGTTCACTGATGCACAGGTAACGCACTTGGATATTATTACAAGTTCCTTTTACTGCAAAGAAGCGGCATTTCAGTTTATCCAAGTATCTTTTTTTTCCCCTTTGGGGCTCATCCAAATTATCTTATTTCCATCAATATGTTCAAGTTTATTTTATCAATGATGTAATCCTCATTTGTCCTAAGTTTATTGAATTAATTCTGCTACCTTCAAACCGGAGAAAGCAAATTCATTTGCAGTTTCACAACTCCTTGACTATCATATAAAATCATATGAGGCTGAAATCTTATCTCGTGATTCTTTTGCTGATATTTTCATTTTATGAAGTTTTGCTAGAATTTGAGAAAAATTCATTCAGCTCATTGCAGGTGTCTTATACATCATGGTTCCTTGATGCCTTCAACTATGCCATTGCTACCAATATGGATGTTCTAAATTTGAGCATTGGTGGACCTGATTATCTGGATCTCCCATTTGTTGAGAAGGTAATTTATTTTGTTCTAGTTTAGTAGTTTGATAGGATTAAGGGATACCTTGGCACCTTGGTAAATGGGTGCAGACTCTGTAGAATCATAATGTTAAAGCTAATGAGTAATGTTAAATATTTAAATTCTTGCAGTAAATACAGAAGCGTCCCTTAGAGTTTTTTATTGCTAATTTGTTGATCAGGTTTGGGAGATTACTGCAAATAATATTATTATGGTTTCTGCAATCGGAAATGATGGTCCACTCTATGGAACTTTGAACAATCCAGCAGATCAAAGTGACGTGATTGGTGTTGGGGGAATTGACTATAGTGACCATATAGCCTCCTTTTCCTCACGTGGTATGAGCACCTGGGAGCTCCCTCATGGGTATGATCCTTTTTTCTTTTTCCCCCCCCCCCCTCTGGCTTTTATTTCTTTGATCCTGCTTCATTGGGTATCTAATGAATGCAAATCTAGGACTGTGAGCTTTTATTACCAGCATGATAAGCTAAATATCATAGAGATGAAATAGAATGCTTTTATTGCTGAAAAAAGTAATTGCGTGAACCTATTCTATATATATGTATATCATATTTTCATATTAATATTTTGTCTTTTTATATGTGAGGCTTCTTGGTTTCGGTCCTTGGCATGCTATACTTCGGCCTACACACACACGCACACACAAGCAGTGTGTGTGCATATATTCTCTTCACGCTTGTATGATTCCTTAGAAAATGACATTCTTTTCTTGCATATAATGCTCCTCTTATTTATGACGCCCTCCGTTCCTTTTTATGAGATAGAATTCTTAGAAATGCCCTGTTCCTTTTTATAAGATAGATTGCGGGGCTGTCTTAAAAGTTTTTTGTAAAATCCCCATTTTACCCTCACTTAATTACAAAAATTGTTGGGAAAATTCCAGAAAAATACAATTAAAAATGGGAAAAGACAAATTGATGCTGCGAATTTATCAAATCCCAAGTCAAAACTAAAATAGGAATATAGGATTTTCAATTCTGACCAAATGACCAAAATGCCCTTAATTCAGTTTACAAATTTCAGGGGTCAATAACAACATCTGTATATATATTAACAACACCAGATTTTACATTAACGACTTTATTTTCATATTTTACAACTTCATATCCCAAAAACTAGGGATAATTTTGAGAGCACAGGTTTCAGGAGTCAATAACAACATCTGTATTTATATAAACAACATTATATTTTACATTAACGACTTTTCTTTTATAATTCACAACTTCATATCACAAAGGGATAATTTTGAGGGTACAAGTTTCAGGGGTCAATAACAACATTTGTATTTATATTAACAATATCAGATTTTACATTAACGACTTCACTTTTATGTTTCACAACTGAACTAAGGGCAATTTGGTCAGAATTGAAAATCTCAGATTCCTACCTCAATCCTGACCTGGGATTTTATAAATTCGTAGCACCAATTTGTCTTTTTCCATTTTTAATTGTATTTTTTTGGAATTTTCCCAAAATTATTCATACCACCATTGTATTTAATTCCCATGTTTTACTAAAGCACTCAATATAACACATTCTCTCTCTTCCACATAAATGATGGTATTTTTGGGGGAAAAAATCTTTTTTATATGTTTATTGCACCTAACTAATTTTAACTAACTTTTCAAACAATACAATTCGGTTAATTATCTTATAGGAAAGGAGGGAGTATTTGTCATTCCCTTCATTTTTATGCATGTTGGATTGCTTGATGATATTTGATGTGCAAATTAATATATTGACATCTTTACCATGCAGTTATGGCCGTGTTAAGCCAGACATAGTTGCATATGGACGGGACATAATGGGATCCAAGATTAGCACAGGTTGCAAAAGTTTGTCAGGAACTAGTGTTGCTAGTCCTGTGGTTGCTGGTGTTGTATGTTTGCTTGTTAGTGTCATCCCTGAACTGGATCGGAAAACTATTTTAAATCCAGCAAGCATGAAGCAAGCATTGGTTGAGGGTGCTAGTAAACTTGCTGGTCCAAATATGTATGAGCAGGGTGCCGGCAGAGTTGATCTGTAAGTTCTCCATTTCAAAATAGTGTTTTTGAATGAATATAAAAACTTTTTAGTGGATGCAATCTTACTTGGCCATAATTGCTGTCATAATTATAATTGTCCTTCGCAATTATTTGTGTGTGCTGATTTGTTAATTCTACTGTCAGGCTAGAGTCATATGAGATTCTTAAGAACTATCAACCCAGAGCGAGCATCTTCCCCAGTGTTCTTGACTACAATGATTGTCCTTACTCATGGCCCTTTTGTCGTCAGCCCCTATATGCAGGTGCCATGCCTGTCATATTCAATGCCACTATTTTAAATGGAATGGGCGTTGTTGGTTATGTTGACGGTCCACCAATATGGCATCCTTCTGATGAAGAAGGGAACCTTTTAAGCATTCATTTCACATATTCAGAGGTTATCTGGCCTTGGACTGGTTACTTGGCACTTCACATGCAAATCAAGGAAGAAGGTGCTCAGTTTTCTGGAGAGATTGAAGGTAATGTGACTCTTAGAGTTTCCAGTCCTCCAGCTCCTGGTGAGAAAACCCCTCGAATTAGCACATGTGTGCTTCAATTGAAGTTAAAAGTAGTGCCAACGCCACCACGGTCAAAACGAATTTTGTGGGATCAGTTTCACAGTATCAAATACCCTCCTGGTTATATTCCAAGAGACTCCCTGGATGTTCGTAATGATATTCTTGACTGGCATGGGGACCATCTGCACACAAATTTCCATATTATGTTCAACAATTTAAGAGATGCTGGATATTATATTGAAACACTTGGTTCTCCTCTTACATGCTTTGATGCCCGCCACTATGGAACACTTTTGTTGGTAGATCTTGAAGATGAGTATTTTGCTGAGGAGATTGAGAAGCTGAGAGATGATGTCATATATACTGGATTAGGACTTGCTGTCTTTGCTGAATGGTATAATGTGGATACAATGGTAAAGATGAGATTCTTTGATGATAATACACGGAGCTGGTGGACCCCTGTGACTGGAGGGGCAAATATTCCTGCCCTTAATGATCTATTGGCTCCATTTGGGATTGCTTTTGGAGATAAGATTCTAAATGGTGACTTTTCACTCTTGGGTGAGCAGAGTAGATACGCGTCTGGAACGGATATAGTGAGATTTCCAATGGGTGGCTACGTACATGGATTTCCCTTCTTGGATAGTTCAGAAAGTGGGGCCACTCGGAATGTGCTTCTGACTTCTGGCATGAACAAGGTAAGCTGGGGGGGGGAGCATCCAATTCATTAATCATTATTAAGTGGGAGTAATAGAGATGGTAGTTTTGGAAGAAAAATTGAAGGATTCTCAATAACCACTGAAATCATCTGGGCTTTTCACTCCACGTTAGACTAATGTATACATGATGTGATTTGAAAGTTTAAATCCAATGGTGGTGTTTGACTTTATCAATGATGTTCATGCTTCATGATAACTTCATTACAGCTGTTGAATCAGGATCTTATGAGCACCAAACTTGTTGAGCAGAGCTTCCCACAACATTAAAAGTATTTCTCTTACATTATTCTGAAATTGACAATGGTCTCTTTTGTTGAAACAGGCAGATTCTCCTATTCTTGGCTTTACAGTGATGGGTGAAGGTCGTATAGCTGTGTATGGGGATTCTAATTGCCTGGACAGCAGCCATATGGTTACTAATTGTTTTTGGCTTCTCAGGAAAATACTGGATTTCACTAGTGAGGATATTAGGGATCCAGTGCTTTTCTCTGATTCAGTGAAACTAGACACAGCGCTGTATGAAGATGACAATCAATTGCCATCTCGCAGGACTGATGTGAATTTCTCTACATATTCTGCTGTTGTGGGAAAAGAATTGATCTGCAAGACTGACGCAAAGTTTGAAATATGGGGAACGAAAGGCTATAGTTTGCAGGTTAGAGGAAGAAACAGAAGATTGCCAGGATATCCTGTCATGGATCTGGGGGGAGGTTTCAATTCTTCGATTGATACCTCTAATATTCCTTGGCGTCCCAAGGCGACTCCAAGACGAATGATTGACTCTCCAGGGAATTACTTTAGCCTGTTCTATGGGAATGAGGTAAGAAACTGTAAAAAAGCTGTTATAGATTGGTCCTTTAAAAATGAAATCGTCCTTTATCTTCCAGTTGCCAATGTTTGGACAAATGCCAGAATGGCATAATGCTGATATTCTGAATTTCCGATATATCCTGCAGCCTGATGTTCCTCTGTTGGCTCGTAGTTATTGGCTTGCTCCTGCAGTTGTTGCGGCTACTGGTCAGTAAAATTTGAATCTGCCATCTAATATTTCCATAACATGTTTGTTGCGTTTTCATTATTTTTATGTGCCTGCAGGTATTTTGTTATGTTGCTGGCGCATTCGTCAAAAGCGACGCAGACGAAGGAAAGGATCAGGCTCTGGTAGATTGGCCAATTTATAGTCCTGCATTAAATCCCTAAATCATTGTAACACTACTCCGTCCCTTCCCCCAAAAGAAGCAAGAAATTTTTCCTGTAGCATAGTAAAAAAATTTAGGAAATTTTCCACCCGCATCATTGTAGGAAGTTGCTTTTACCCTATAGAGTTGCAACTTTTTTGGTTTCAGCCTTGTAGATACTTATCAATGTCACAACTTTTCGGGTAATAAGACATGTGTATTTCAGGTTATTTGTGATTTTGGTTTGTAGGTTTAAGTAGATATCGCAGATTTTATTTTACTCAAATCAACTCAGCACCGATGCTCGCTTGAGCAATAAATTTCAAATCAGGCTTCGTCTTAAAAATATGGCTTCTCCCAATTATAGTAGTGTGATAACTCGTTAGAGAGAAAAAATGGGCATTATATTTTGAACTTCCCCCTCAAAAATTGGTCTCTGTTCTTCCTTCTACAATAATCCAAGTCAATGCCGGTGTCATCTCTTTTTAATTAACAAGTTACCCTGTCGGCATCTGCACTATTTCAAACTATAGCTGTAGACGACGACTACATCCATGTGCCGTTACAGGCTAGAAGCACTTGTACCTGGTCCACCTAATCTTTCTTCACCAAACCAAACGTGATGAACATCTTGTTCATGCAACAAAAATGCCTCGCGACTCTGTCAAAGGTGGTTGACTAGAAGGGAGATTCTGAAAGTTATAACTTCTATTTAATATTAGTTTTGGTTAATAGTCCCATACAGTTTAGGCGTGTCTTTTCTCTTTCGAACTTTTATGTCTTATACCAGAATTTCTAAGTCAGAACATTACGGGGCAAGGATCTAAAATTTGAATATCAAACAGGACTGCTCCGGCTTTTCAAGAACTTAAATTCGACGTATTCATGAAAGCCGGCTCTAAGTTATACTCCCTCCCGTCCTAATTATAAAATAAGGTTGATTTTTTAGATAAATTAAGGAAACTAATTAAATTACTTTAGAGTGTTTATATTTTTAGTATCCTTATATTATATATTAGTTTATTAGTCAAATTAATTAGTTTGGACAAAAAAATAAAAATATAAATACTCTAAAGTAATTTAATTGGTTTACTTAATTTTTTCAAAAAAATTAACTTTGTCTCATAATTAGAACCGGAAGGAGTATTCATTATCTGCCCATCTGTAATCAAACATGGCGGATAAAATACAAGGACTCCAAAGGACTTTGACATTAGCTCACCAACCATATTAGAATTTAATTACAACCTAACTGAAAAATGAACGTTGATGCATTTCAATCCAATTAATCAACAAATGAAAGAATCGAACTAATGTTATTACTTTGTAGTATATATATACTTTATCAATAGAATTTTAAAGCTGAAAATCTGTCAAAAAAAAAAAACTATTTGGTAATTCGCCCAGAATAGGTCAGTCAAAACACAGGTGTAAAATTAAAGGATATAGGTTTATACATGGTAATAGTAAAGAGTTGTCAAGAGCTTCCACTGTAACCTTGGTGGTTATTCATCTTTCTCAATTCCATTTCCCGGGTGGTCTGGCGGCTCTGGCCTTCGCTGCTTGAGCCAGATGGGTATAAGCTGTTGTCACTCGTAGGTGCACTGTAATCATTGCTGACGCCAAGCTCCTGGGTTCCCAAAGCCATTTTCCTGAATTTTTTCATGTCTTCCTTGTATTGTGCAGTGTCGTAATCAGAGCTTCCTTGGAAACTGTAGGCAGAGCTGTGTCCAGGTTTCATTCCTTCGTTCAGATCTGAGAGAGACATGTCTCCTTCCAGAGCACGAACAACCTATGACATATTCAAATTGTGGAGTTGTTAGAAGAACTGTTGCAAATAGTAGACAGTACTCTGAACTCGAGTTTTAAGTTTGTACAGAAGGGCTTAAGTATACTTTTAGCGGCAGCACAATGACGAGGTTACACCGAGCATAATTTTGAATTTTACATTTACTGGAAACACCGATTTACCTGGCTCACTTTTGGTCTATGACGTGCTGAATGGCGGGTGCAGGCTGCACCACATGCAACCATGCGAGTCATTTCATTGACGTCATATTCATCTTTGAGCCTTGGATCAACAACAGAATCAAAATCATGCTCTTCCAAAGCACGGATAAGCAAAGGCCTTGCCTGTGATAACAACAGATGAACATTCAATTCAAAGATTGCTTCACAGCGCATTTCTCTTTCAAGGGAAAAAAAAGAACGCAGAAAACAGTCCATTTTGCGAGCATGCAAGTACTCTACACAGAAAGTTGAATCATCACTATACTGACCCAGTCTACCAGACTATCATCCATGAAAGTATGAGTTGTGTCAACTGGTCGACGTCCAGTAATTAGCTCCAGAAGCATGACCCCAAAGGAGAAAACATCTGATTTGTCTGTGAGTTTCCCACTAGAAGCATATTCTGGAGCCAGATACCTACAGCAGCAATCGATGTGAGATCATGTTAAATATGTAAGCATACTAAGCCAAACAAGATAGTGCCTTTGACAATTATTGATTATACCAGCTAATCGTAGGCCAAAAATCCTAAGTGGAGAAGCAAAGCGTCGAGCAGCCTCAACAAAGGACTAAATACATTTAAACAGTTTCTCAGGGCAATGTAGACAATGGAACAAGGAGAGCTTGGTCCATATATTGGAACGTGAAGCATTATGAATATGATACATCAAAATATTAAGAATATGGATATGTTCATGTACAAATTCTAAATTCCCTAATTCATTCTAAAGTTCTTGAACAGTTAAACGGAAGTTGCTCTCACCCAAAAGTCCCCATCACTCGAGTGGAAACATGAGTATTGACATCAGAAGAAAACTTTGCTAGCCCAAAATCAGCGACCTGACATCAGATACAAAAAGAAATGTCGTATAAATTAGAGTTCAAATTCAAAAACTAAAAAAATGTGATTCCGTTAAAATAAGAGATTTCAAGTTCCTACTGACGCTAAACAACTACATTTGATTTTCGATGGCGTTGAAAACAGAGCAACCACCTCTGCCGTAGACAATATTTTATGGAACAGTAAAGTATGTCTAGAGTTAGAATGAAAAAAGGCCCTTATCTTCTGGCTAAGGAAAAAGTGAGCAGTGAACGATGTGTTGTTGAACTTGCATCATCAGTATTACCGATAAGAAATGGCAAAACAATTCTGTAGAAATTATTACCTTTGCTTCAAACTTGAAATCCAGAAGGATATTGGCAGCTTTGATATCACGATGGATGATCTTAGGATGACCTGGACATAAAGATAGTCAGAATAAGCATTTAAGATCAGGTAATTTAGTCACATCTTCATAAAACGCCCGGATTTATAGCACATACAATCCTCATGGAGATACGCCAGTCCTTTTGCTGATCCTAATGCGATTTTCAGTCTTGTGGGCCAATCCATAGTTGGTCGCCCTTTTCCTGCAGCAGATATATCTTTAAGATTCTTGTAACCAATCCCAAACGTCTAGTCAAACCAAATAATAACTATGTAAATGGAACTCCAATCACAAAAGGTAGTTAAAAACTTGCCATGCAAATGAAATTCCAACGTATTGTTTGGAACAAATTCATAAACAAGCAATCTCTGGTGTCCAGTGATACAGTATCCAACCAGAGAAACAAGATGTCTGTGATGAACTCGGCTAATAATCTCGACTTCTGCTTGAAATTCTCGTTCTCCCTGCCCACTTCCAGCCTTCAGCTGCTTCATTGCCACCTCCTTCCCATTCGGCAGGATTCCTCTGTGCACATATCCAAATCCACCTTGTCCAAGGAGGTTGGCATCAGAGAACCCATCTGATGCCCGTACCAACTCTTCATATGTAAATGTGCTCTTTGAGAAACCCAATTGAATGCCAGGAGAAGGGGGTCGGTGTGGATTTTCGCCGCCTGAATAGTTGGAACCTGACCCACCACTGCTGCTCAGGAATAGTGGTGGCGGAGGAGGTTTAGCGGCATAAGCTGGTAATTGGGGTGGTCGTGATGCACCTGGCGGCGGCGGTGGGGGCTTTTGCATCACGGAGACAACATTATCTGAAGAAGGAGGAGCATTATGTTGCCACTGACGTGGTGGGCCACCATATTGGTCACCTGGCAATCATGAAGAAATAAGTATCAGATGAATATTGATCACTAGTCTAATATGTCGAAGCATCATCATAAACGAAGTCCACCAAGACTCCTCCCCTTCCCAGAAAGAAAGAAATAGCCCTTTCTGTATAATAAGAACAATTCATCTTCTCGGATTGGAACAGCAGATAAGCCTAACCTAATATGCCTTGTAAAACAAAGGCGTGACTATTTGTAGCTGTTCTGGAAAATCATGGGCCCGCTTGTAGTTCCATACTCATTAGAAGGTCGCATGCAGGAATATCAAAGTTCGAGTTTGAGAATTTTAATATATCAAGGTGCAAAATTTTGTCAGTACCGTGAGGAACAAAAATATGCTAGATCAAAATGAGTTATGATCAGATTGACAGAGAGTAACAAATAAGATAGCATAGAGTAAGGGGAGACAGGGGAATAAAAGCATGGCTACAGGGAACAAACACTGTTCGATAAATAATCTGTTTTCAATATGAATAACGAGAACAGTCAATTCCAGACAAAAATGGACTCGTTCTCTTTAAAACATGAGTTACTGTATGTTATACTTCACTCAAATTCAATCTCTCACCTTTAGGTCCCTGTGGCGGCACATAGTATTCTGCATTACTTGTTCTCCTCTTCTTCCTCCGACAACATACGCAAACAAGGATTAGAATTACAAGAATCGCCACAGCACCAACGGCGATTCCAACAATAGCACCAGTTGGTACAGTCGTCGACGAAGAAGGGGACGAAGGCGGTGGAGGCGAGCTTGGAGTCGGAATAGAAGGTGTGGATGAACCGGACGGCGGAGGAGGATGCGAGCTCCGAGTCACCGGAGGCGGTGGAGAATTGGTACCAGACGCAGGCGGCGGTGGAGAGGTAGACGGAGGAGTGGGAGTGGTCGTGGATGGCGGCGGAGGCGAAGGAGTAGCCGGTGGTGGAGCGGAGGGAGTAGCAGGGGGTGGTGCAGTAGGGGTGGCCGAGGGCGGAGGAGGAGAGGTTGTGTTGGTAGTGGGAGACGATGTGGGGACCGGAGAAGCTCCGGGAGACGGTGAGGTTGACATGATTGTACCAAATGAATATGTCAGGTAATCAAAAGAAGGCGTAAAAAAAACGCAAATCAGAGGGGCAATTGAAGTGGAGATGGTGGCAGAATCTCTCTCTGTGATGATGCGAGAGAGGTTAAAGTTGCAGAGAGACGCAAGGTGAGGGAGTGGTTTAATGGGGAGGAATTGAATTGAACGAGTGCGAGAGGGAAAGCGTTTGGTTCAGAAGTCCAGCTTCGTACGTTCCCAGCTCACACCTTTGATTTGAAGCTTCCATTTTATTTTTTCTAAATAAATAAATTCAACCAACCATGTCCAACTACAACTGGACAGGGACGGTGGGACCTCCCAGATCGTTGCTCCCATTTGTCGCCTGCAGAATTTTATATAAATTCGATTTTGCGTCATTATATAATTATGCATCTAAAATATTATAAATAATCACTACCTCCCCCGATGTTTTCTAGAAAAAATTCTTGATTTATAATATCAATGATTTAGGAGTTGTTTGGTACGGGGGTAGGGAAACTGGGCGGACAATTTTTTTTTTTTGAGTTAAAAAAATTAGAAAAATAGGGTCAAAATTTTTAAATTCATTTTTCTTACTGTTTTGTCTGACATATACTTTATATTAAAATTTTGTAAGCTAACTTCTCTAATTTTTTTAATCTATCCCATAAAAATTTCCCCTCCTCTCTAAATCCTTCTTACCAAATAGACCCTTTTTTGTAATGAAATTTTTAAGATTTTACACTTATTACAATTTACAAAATATTTATCTATGCTCTAAAATAAATATGCGTAAAATTTAAAAAATATTTTTTATTCACCTGTTTTTAATTTTGGTGAGCTATTTTGAAGTGATGTATAATATGCATGTGAGGGAATATATGTAATGAAAAAAAATCACGTTTTAGTAATTTTTATATTAATATTGTTCTGTTTATTGTGCGCGATGTTTGGTCATGGTTCCTTTCCTGGTGTCATGTTTTTGGGGGGTTCTGATTCTTCCGCCAATTGGGGACGAGGAAATTATTCCCACCAACTTTTGTTTTTCTTTTTCTTTTGATTTTTTTTTGGCTCAAAATTCTTATTTCTTTTTCTTGGAGTGTAATGTTCATTCAAACTTTCCATGCTGGCCCTTGTTATTTTTTCTATCCGTTGAAACGGTTGAATATCGATCCCTATTATTTATTCCTCAGATATTTCCTCAAAAATAGCATTTGGGACTTAATGCGATGAAATGGTGGAGATTGGAGAATTTCATTTTGGAAAGAGTACAAGGAATTCTTATATGTGTCGTCCAGTGAGAAAACTCTAATTCAAAGGACGACTGGCGCTAATTAAGGAGGTGATTGTATTTCATTTTGAATTTTTTTTTGCCAACTGTTGCTATTTATAAGTTACTACTACATTCTCATATATAATTTTATATTTCATTTATTATTATTTTAATTTTATTTTTACGAATATATAGTATACTCCTATAATCTTATTTATAAATCATTTCTAATGTATTTTATAAATAAAAATGAAAGCTTTAAATCTTATTAATTTTATCATAAAATTCAATAACTTTTTAACTTTATCCTTATTTAATATATGTTATATCTTAAGAGAACAAAGTCAATATAATAATAAATAAATGATAAAATTGTACATTTATATAAAATATTTTCTTTTTACTCTATAAATAGGACTATAAATTTTATTTTCTCTTTGTCCTATAAATAAGATTAGAGAAATATTCTTTACCCAAAAAAAAAAAGACTAGAGAAGTATTAAATAAGAGTAAAGTTAAAAAATTATTAAATTTTAAGTTAAAATTAATTAGATTTACATTTTTTTTTTACTTTCTGGAAAATATACTGAAAGTAAGTTATAAATATAAATAGGGGAGCTGTTGTCAGACACTTTCCAAATGTCGTTTCATAAAATTGAGGCCTTTCCTTATGCATTTAAACGATCGACTAGCTGGTTATTGCCAAATGTATGCCTGCCCAAAAGTTATGTTTGGTATGATGGAATTAGGGGTGATGGAAATAGAATTGAGGATCAATTTTATCATGATGCTTGTTTGGTATGATGAAATTGGAAAATTTTCCAATTCCATGTAGAAGTCAAATAGGCTCAATTCCACCCAATCAATTCTATCAAAATACCTAAGATTTACAATTCCATGTAATCATTTCCATCTATTACCCTCCACTAACTTCATAAAAAATAAAAAATTGAAGGACATTTTGGTATTTTTATACAAAAATTAGATCTCGTTTCCATGACATACTAAACATACTTTTAGTCCTCATTTCCATTTCCATTTCCATCAAAATTAATTCCAACGTACCAAACAGGCCCAAAGAGAAAACGTCTTTAGTGGAAAACTAAGGATAGATGAATAAATAAAGAGTTAAGTGGATCAGCGTCTTAAGATATCATGTTAGATATATTCAATATCCTAAAATATTTTATAAGCCATCTATTACTTTGAAATATTTTTTTATGTACGGCCGGCACCTCAATTTATTTTTTATTATATTCAACACTCTATTTTTTTTTGGTTCATCAAGCATATTAAATTATTAAGTGTAAAATACTTTAAAGTGATGGCGTCACTGTCGCCCATAAATAAAATAGCTTAATATAATTTATCAAAAAATCTTAATATATGTCCTAGCTTGTAATAAAAATCTATTTTATTTTGTTTCATAAATTAATTTTATTTTAAGTATTATGTATATTATTTTGGGAAAATCCCAAATAAATACCATTTGAAAATACAAAACCCTAAAAAGTTTATTAACACTTATATAGATTTAAAGATACAAAATATCAAATTGGATTTTTCAAGTTTTGACACATTTACTATTTTACCTTTTAAAATTTTTTTAAAAATAATAGTAGTGCCTTGGCCGGCCGCCACCACTCCGGTCGGTGGAAGCTTCTTTTGGTGGGGAGGGATTTTTTTTTTAAAAAAAAATTTGTAGAGAAATAGTAAGGGGTGGGATGGACCCCTTATAAAAGAAGCATGGTGGCCACTGGGCCACCAAAGCTCTTTTAATATATATATGTATTATTAAATATGTATAATATAATTAAAGGCGTAGTAGCTTTAACAAAGTTAGTAATGACTTTAATAAATTTAGTAATGGAAATAACAAAATTCGTAATGGTATTGATAAACCGTTTGCTGATGAACCTTGACTTGAATGTTTTCATCAGCATTTTGCACAAAACGCTTTTGTCAAAACCATTATAATTCTTATCAAAATCATTATTAAACTTGTCAATCTCATTACTGAATTTGTTAAAATCCTTTTATTTATATTTTGAATGTTTTCATAATGGAATCTCATAATGGGATTGTCAAAACCATTACAATTCTTGTCAAAATCACTACTAAACTTGTCAATTTCATTACCGAATTTGTTAAAATCCTTTTATTTATCACATGAATGTTTTCATAATGGAATCTCATAATGAGATTGTCAAAACCATTACAATTCTTGCAAAAATGCTGATGAAAACATGCAAGTCAAGGTTCATCAGTAAACGATTTTGTCAATACCATTACGAATTTTGTTATTTCCATTACTGAATTTGTTAAAGCCATTACTGACTTTGTTAAAGCTACTACACCTTTAATTATATTATACATATTTAATAATGCATATATATATATATATATCAAAGGAGCTTTGGTGGTCCAGTGGCCACCATGCTTCTTTTCTAAAGGGGTGGGATGAGTTTGATCTCACCTTTTGCCATTTCTCTACAAATTTTTTTCAAAAAAAAAAAACCCTCCCTACCAAAAAAGCTTCCATTGGTCGGAGCTTCTACCGCAAACGGCTGGAGCTCCTGTTGTCTGGGGTCCCAGTCGGCCGGCCGGCGGTGCTCCTGTGAGGGCACCACTATTATTTTTAAAAAAAATTTGATGGGTGAAATGGTAAATATATCAAAACTTGAAAAATTCAATTTGGTACTTAATACCTTTAAGTCTTTTTAAACTGTTAATAGACTTTTTAGGGTTTTGTATTTTCAAATGGTATTCATTTAGGATTTTCTCTATTATTTTCAATAAAATTAATTTAACTAAACAGTAAAATACTACTTTATTAGTTTTTGCAAAAAGATAAATATTTTTTTCGGTGAGGCAAAAAGAGTTGACTCCGCAAGCACCGATACCATTCTCTGTCGCGGTACTGGGAATAAAGAGCACATCCCCTCCAACCGCTGCCTGCAATCCTTTTTTAAAATAACTTTTTTATTGATCGGGTAATATGAACTAGCAATTAAAGTTAATTAAAAATAATAAAAATATCATATCTTCTTAAAATATACCTTTATTTATGAAAAAAGTATAAGAGAGAGAATTGATAGTAAAAATTACTATCAAATAAAAGATAATAAGTAGAAAATATGAGAGAGAATGAATAATAAATTATTGAATAAAAGAGAATTAGTGGTGAGTAGGGCAAAATTAATATAAAGTTATGTATTTAATAGGGGTAAAAAAGGAAAAAATAGTTCATATTTTAAAACACAAAAAGAAAATTGCTTATATTAAGAATAATGTATATAAAAGAAAATTATTTATAAAAAGTAACGGAAGAGTACATTGCTACATATATAAGAATTATAATTCCAACTTTAAGAACTCATTTGGATTGACAGTAGTATGAGTGTCTTTTGTGATAATTATAAGAGAAAAAGTCATTTTTTTTTCTTAAAAGCCAACCGTGATAAGCTGCTTTAGTGGTTTAGGAGAAAAAATCACTTTTTCTTTGAAAGCTCAATTGGTTCAAAGCAATTGGCCATCTTATAAGCATGGTTGGGAGATTCAAAAGCCATCACAAACATACTCTAAGCCACTTTCTTAAATGACAAAAGCTTCTATACTCACCCCAAATTATTTAATTTAAACTTATTATAGTAGTAATATATACTCCCTCCGGTCCTAATTATAAGATAAAGTTGAATTTTTTAGAGAAATTAAGGAAGCCAATTAAATTACTTTAGAGTATTTATATTTTTAGTATACTTAGATTATATATTAGTTTATTAGTCAAATTAATTAGTTTGGAGAAAAAAATAAAATATAAATACTCTAAAGTAATTTAATTGGCTTCCTTAATTTCTCCAAAAAAATCAAATTTATCTTATAATTAAGACCGGAGGAAGTATATATATATATATATATACCACTGAAAGCACCCACGGATTTTGGTGGATTCAATTTGAAGTGAATGAATGGACTTCCTCATGCCTCTTTGGGAAATAACTAAACCATAGTTTTAAAAGCTTTTTTTTATAAGTTAAGATAAAACACATCTCACATGTTCTTATAAATTATAAAATCACTTCCAAAAAAAAGCTAAAACAAACATTTATTATGAGAAAGAATTTTGTTCCAAGAGAAAGCTCTCCAAAGAAACACTGAAATACTAGGCGTTTGCCATATCAAGGTCAATGTCAAACTGCCAACTGTCAAATGTTTTTTGGGCCACAAGCCAACTGTCAAATGAGGAATTGCCATTTTTTTTTGCAGTGATTATGATCTATATGGGGAAAAAAACCATGTCGGTGACAGTTGGTAGCGCTGACACGGGACCTTCTATTTCCCCCAAATTGACAAGGTAAAACTATCCAAATCTTATATTAAAGGTGAAGTATAAATTAAGAAATAAGGAGTTCATAATTTATAAAGTGATAAGTTTAAATCACATTGTCGATGATTGTTGTCAGCGATTTATAAGTGTCTTTTGTAAGCGGTTTCTAAACTTAGACGCATATTCTAGCCTTGATGAGTTTTCGGAGTCCAACTCACATAAATTTTATTGATATTAAAAAAAGGGTTAAGGGCTAATTTTGTCTCGGAAGTTCAAAAAAGGTGGTAATTTTGTCCTGGTCGTTATCTTTATTAATTTTGATAGTTAATTGACTAAATATTCTGAGTTGGCTATTCATATGTCATCATGTCATTTTTGTTAAGATTCAATTTTGCCCCAGAAGTCTATATGTCATTTACTTCATTTTTTTTAAAGTTAGATTTAAAACTTCCGGGACAAATTTACACATTAGCAAAAATTACATAGATGACATGTGGACTGACAACTCAGCATATTTGATCAACTAACGGTCAAAATTAACGAAGATAACAATCAAGGCAAAATTGCCTCCCGAAAAACTTTCAAAACAAAATTGCTATTCGATAAAAACTTTCAAGATAAAATTGTCCCCTTAAAAAAATCTATATCATGATTTAGGATTGTGAATGAATCACGGTGTATTATACTACTTAGTTAATCCTAAATATAATACTCCCTCCGATCCTAATTATAGGACAATATTTGGAAGTTGGTCTTGGTCCTAATTATAAGACAAAATTTTAATTTTTGTCAATTTGTTCCCAAAATACCCCCATTGCTTTAGATAATGGTTGGATTGCCTCATGGTAGATTCATGTAGTATTCCTAAATCACCCCAATTAAATAAGGGCATTTTTGAAAAATAAATAAAATCAACTAATTTAACTACTATCCTTAATTTCTCCAAAGTTAGGTAAATATGTCTTATAATTAGGACCGGAAGGAGTACTTGGTTTGTGAGTGAATTTTAACTTTAAATGTAAGACATTTTTTATTTTATTTTTATATTTATAGTTTTTCTTTAAACTAATTTTCCTATCTTATAAACTGAGAGAAAATCCAC
The DNA here is from genome assembly GCA_963242795.1 of Inga leiocalycina. Lineage (NCBI taxonomy): Eukaryota > Viridiplantae > Streptophyta > Magnoliopsida > Fabales > Fabaceae > Inga > Inga leiocalycina. The sequence continues at coordinate 22,229,614 of OY725322.1, forward strand.
TAATACATAGTTGGTTTAGTAGTATAAAGTCATGCTAGATCTCTCTAAGTATTGAGTTCGAGTCATAAAGAAGATGCTTGTGTTGGGTAGGACAGTCACGAACCCTGAACCAGATGATAATATCAAAAAAATGAAATGATATATAATCCAATATTGTAATAAATATTTTAGAAAAATTATGTCGCATATGTTATAATTAATTAATTAATTTAATTTTTTTAATCTCCCAAAATTAGATAAATAGGAGTAGTTTATTACAAATGCTATAAAGAAAATAACAACAAAAACTTGTAATTTTTTTAAAAAGTATTAATCATTAAAAATGTAAGTTATCATTTAGTACTTCATAAAAACATTATTCATCCTCTTTAGAGCTGTGGGCCGATTTTTCTGATACATAATAATGTCTTAAATTGATTATTGTATTTAGACAAGGTTTTTTTCTCGAAAAATTTAAAGGGGTAGATTATAATATTACGGTAAATAATTAAGTGATAATTTTTAAGAAGTAATAACAACTTATTTTATTATTTTAAAAAAATTATAAAATATATTATCAATATTCATTAATACAATTAATTAAAGTGTATGACCATTCTGGTTGTGGGTTGAAAAACTTTAAAAGAGAATAGAGCAACAAGAGGGATCCAGCTACCCTCCTATGCAAAAGAGAAAAGGAGGGTTCACTGCAGAATTTGAGCCGTTGAATCATATTTCAACGATCTAAATTTAATATATTATAAAAATATTATTATTATAATAATATAATATATTAAATCTAAACCGTTGAGATCTGATCCAACAGTTTAGATTCTACAACAGACCCTCCTTTACAAAGGAGGGTAGCCGCATCCCAACAAGAGAGGCTTGTGAGAAAAACAGAGTTTGAAATTTTCGAGTGAAGCTGAGAGAGCCATTAGGCATTCCCTTAAAATTCCTTCTAGAATTGGACAAAGTCTTGCCTTTTTCCATTTTTAATTGGATCCGACCAGCCAAATTCAAGTAAAAAAAACTGATCATTCTAATTAATAATTATAAAATTTTAAATCAAACGAGAAGATCTCTCCTCCTCTCCTTTACCGGTGATTCCGTTTTAATTTGATGATTATATAGCAAGAAGTTTGCTCCATGTGGAAGATATTTATTCTCGTTGTGAAAAGAATATTTAACTAGTCGGCGCAAAAAGAAAAGAAAAGAATATCCAACTAAACGTGCTCCTCCTCCTTGAATTTTATTTAATTTATTAATATGAAAGCACCAAACGAGATTGTAATTTCTTAGGTTTTTTTTTTATCTAATGCCAATAACTAAATTCGGGTAAGAAAACATTTCCAATATAATTTTTTATTGATAATGATTAGAAGCAAAACCTTGTTTAAGAGGTTTTAAATTCTTTTATTGCTCAATTCATAATTGATGATGGTAAAAATCCAGACGATATGGAATCTCTTAATTGCAAGTGTATTGGTTGTTATTAAAGATTGAGACAAGCATCGCATGGTAAACGGACGCACATGGGTGTTGAATTATATGTTGCCTGGTCTAGAAATTAGTGGCGTAACATTCGTATGACCTGAGTACTAAATGGGACCAGATTAATATGTTCGGCTTTTCTTGTTCCTCCCCATCACAGTTAATTACTTTCTTCGATGGGATTTATAAATAATTTTTTTATTGCGTAAAATGAAATGATAGTTAAAAATAATAAGTGTGTAAAAAATACCATGTGTTTTTCATATATGCCCCTATTTATAAAAAGAGTATAGTAGAGAGAATAAATAAAAAGTATGAGAGATAATAAGTACTACCTCCGGTCCTAAATATAGGACAAAGTTTGTAGTGCAATTTGCACTACAAACTTTGTCCTATATTTAGGACCGGAGGGAGTATAAGATATGAGAGAGAATGAGTATTTAGTACAGGTAAAATAGAAAAAAAAACTTACATTTTTAGATAAAAAATAAAAGTTGTTTATAAAAGAGACCAATCCTATAAGAGAGAAAATTACTCCCAGAAAGAACAGGGGAAAGTGGAATTGGAAGGTACACATATGGAAGCGAATATTCATTATGGTATAATGGAATTCATGCCATGTTTGTCTTCAGTTTTGCTGCCTGTTGGCAATCCTTAATAATATAATGAACTCTAATTGAACAAAGAAGCACAAAATGTTACTTTTTTTTCTTTCGGTTCTTAATATAAGAAATATCTATCTAACCTGATTCTAAATGAACTGAAGGGAGTATATTCTAATTCTAAATGAAGGAACTAGTTATGAGGTTTATTTTAATCCTAAATGTTTTTTTTCAAATTATCATATTAACTATATATACATATAAAAGACATTATAGGATAGTTTCAATGTGAATAAATAAGGAGAGTATTTTAGAGAAATAAATACACTTTTTTTTAAGTAAATAACTACTTAACTGATCATATGTAAATTGGTTATTTGACTCTTGCTTCAAAGGAAGTAGTATTTTTTTTTTTTAAATGTTTGCACTGGGAGTAACGTGTTTGCCATTTGGCAATTGTGAAGCCACGAAAGTCCACCACCCTCCCAACACGGTGATGAATTTGTTGCCTCCATTGACCGACTAATGTTTTCAATATTTTTATATTTGGATGAGCCTTCCAGTCCCAATCTCCATGGAAAATACATTATTTTATTACTATATTTTATATACTGCATGCAGCATAATCAACGCGTATTATTCCTCACTCTCTTGTTTTGGTAACCACCCCTACTAAAACGTTCCAGTGCGATCAGTTCACTGATGATTATTCAGATTCAGAAATTATTGCATTCTGATTGGCAGATGAAATTACTGTTCTCCCCAAGAGAGGCTAATTGTATTGCAGTTGCAGATACGTTGGCCAAGGGCGCCATTACATTCAAGGTATTAAAATTCGGACCAGGTATTGAACCGGTCGGGGTACTGGATTAAGGGTCAGTGGGTCAGACCAGAGTCAAACCGGAGCTCAACCCGGGTCTAACCGGTGAGAAATTGGAGATTTTAGACTTATTAGTATGAAATTCTAAAGAAAAAATTTAAAAAAAAAATTGATTTTTAAAAAATAAAAAAAAAAACTAGGACCGGTCTGATGCTTGGTTTGGCGGTTCCCAGGCCGGACCAGCAAGTCCGGTCCGGGTCTAAGAACACTGATTACATTACTCAATCAGCCTTCTATGGTGTTTGTCCTCCTCATTTGACGACACTAGTGAAGCAAGATTGCTTGGGATTAAATTCCCCTATAGTTTAAAATTAGTTTAATGTAATCAGGCTTTGTGCCTTTGTTTGGACCCAAAAAAAATAAATTAAAAAACATTTATCGGTCTATCAAACATTGTTCAGTGCTCAACGTCTCAAAGTAGTGCTCCACATAAGTTTGGAGCACATTTTGTGCTCATCACCTTTTGACGAGTAAAGATGTGCTTATCACGCATCTAAATCATTATATTGATTTTCGCCGGTCCATTTTTAATTTAATTTTTATATTTTTAATAATTTTTTATTTTAATATATGTAAAATTTAAAATAAAAATAATATTATAAATGTCACTTCTCATAAAAATGAATACATAATTTAAAAAAATCACAAATTTAAATTCTTAAATTTAGACTATTCATATTGAATTTAAACAGTTGATATCTCATCACAGTAATAAAAAATTAGGTACTCATCATTGTGATGAGCTCCAAATAGAGTCCCTGCAAGTTCATGTATAGAAACATTCACATATTTTTATATTAAGAATAAGAATGTTTTTTTTTTTGGACAAAAGAATAAGAATGTTTTAACCTTAGACTATCTCATCTTTATTATCTGAATCTGTCTCAAACCGAAATGTGCAAGTGGGAACATTAGTGTGAGTATTACAAAATTGTTAGAAGAGAACATTTGCATTGCCATTTAAAGGGCATTTTGTCAATCATTGTCACATAGTGAGTACGGTTATCCATAAATCCATAATTTTATGTTGCTGTTAAGATGGTATTATCTCGGGTACTTAATATAAGATATATATACTTAATTAAATTAAGGAAGTTAGTTAGATTAATTAATATGACATGTATTTTCAAAAATACTATAGTCATCTTCATTAATTTCCTTATTCCTTCTCCTTTTTTATTATTATTGAGGGAGCATCAATAGGAATAAATTAGATAAATATTCACAAATATAAAAAATGTGTCTTATATTTAACACTAAAATCAATTCCTTAAATATGTCTTATATTAAGGACGGAAGAGAGTAGCATATAAATCCCATACAAAATGAAAGAAAAAAAATCTATATTTCAGAGTCTAAACAAATGCTACATGATTACTCTATTATATTCTGTTCATATGTCTAGAAAAAAACCTGAACAATAAAACTATTGGAGGGCAATACGTACCCAAACCAATACGTCCAAACTCACATACAGTGAAGTTTGCAAAATTAAAGTTTTTGAAAATAGAGCTGCTTGACCAATAAAGGACTTAAATAAACAACAATGTTTTTTCCTTTTTATTTCAATCTAGTCAATAATGAACCCAAATCTTCATCAAAGCAACAAAAAGCTTCAATTCTTGTCCATCATTTTGACTCAGAAACTTGAGATACAAAACAGGCTAACTATTGGGCTCAATATCTGCATCCATGCATGTATAATATAAGAAACTGCACTTTCATGTACTGGTTCATTTTTGGATCTCTAAGCTGCCATCAATCTTGAAATTACCTAAAGTATACCCAACTAGTTAAAATTATTTCAATTCCAAAGTTTATAATGTCAAGGTTAATGATTTCTAACATCCGGTGAAGAACTGAGAGATGTTGCCCCCTAATGTGGGTTGTAAAACCATATCAGATAATTAAATTTCTTTCTTTTCTTTGATAATATATTTTTTCAGTAAGCTATATATTTTCTTTATTTTCGTATTGCCCACCCCTGTGTGATCAAGTGTTCCCCAATTAGGGGTTCACCTTAAAAATCCTTAAAAGCTTTTATTTATTGATCTTCATGTATAAAGATCATTTTAATGGCTTTTCTATTTCAGTGATAGTCCAACTGTTATATATAATATAATTAATCACGTTTGTTTCAAGATCATTTAAGTTGGGGTGGGCAAAATCGCATGACATGAGAAATGGAGTAAAATCGCATGATTTTAGGCGAATGCAATGAAGCAATTGCGTTTGATCTGATGCACTAGTAGTTTTACGGTTTTGCCTTTAAAAAAAAAAAAATGCATTGGCGTCTAATTGGAGTAAAATTTGTACAGAATACAGATAGCCCAAAACATCTGTGAGTGAAACATACGAAGCCTAGTGTCCGAGTTCATAGTAGGAAGTACACTGCATGAACGTGGAGGGTAAGAAGGTCCACCTGCTTCAATTCTTTCTATTGTACTGATGCTAAAAGCAAATGAACTTTCATAATATCGCCAAGACATCAAGTTCCAGGCAAGTTGCTGCTTGTGCTGGACAGAAATTATAAAGGCACAAACAACAGATAGTGAGAAGACTGATACCCAGGTGTTCTCTGTATACGTTTCTGTTTAGGGAGTCATATTGTGTGTGTATGGACTGATAAGTAATTTGCAATGTCGGTACTTAGGACAGCCTGGGTCGATATATATGTGTGTGAACAGACTGACTTAGACTAATTATTGTGGGGTATGATTATTATTGTACAGGTTTTATCCTTGGAATGTAACAGATATTATTTTCTGTACAGTTGCCATAGCATCAGTGATTGGGGTTTCAGCCCAATTTCGGAGTCGATATGCCTCAGCTGCATACGAAGCTCTCCCCGGGAACACATGCAAAAGTGTGCTTTTAATGCACTTTAGGAGCAAGGCTATGTTGTATCTTGTAGGTCTTTGCAAAAATGATGGATTAAGAAGTCATACCCTAAACGATTTGTTACGTTTTTACCTGATTATCAAACCAGCGACCTCGTTGTAACCAGGCAGTGATTAAAGCAAATATGATTCCAGGAGAGGTCAAGTAAATATGCTCACATGGATGTTGAATAATATATTGAAATCACAAGACAAGTTAAATTCATATTGTATTTTGCATATAAGAAATTATCCTATTTGTTTATACAAGTTAAAAAAAATCATAATTCATGATGGTCAATCCCGACCATATTGAATCTCTTAATTACAAGTGTTATTATTAAACATTGAGACAAGCATCGTATGGTAAACGGACGCACATGGGTGTTGAATTGTATATATTGGCCGGTTCACTACAAAATTAGTGGCGCAACATTCGTGTGACCTGGCTGGGTACTAAATGAGACCATATTAATATGTTTCAGCTCTATTGGCTTGTTCATTCACATACTAGCAGTTAATTAGAATTGTAAAGCACATCTATGGAAGCAAATATTCATTAGCGTATCATGAATTCATGGCATGTTTGTCTTCAGTTTTCTTGCCGGTTGGCAATCCTTAATAATATAATGAACTCTAATTGAAAAAAAAAAAAACCAAAATGTTACTATATTCTAATTTTAAATATGGGAATTAGTTAGGAGGTTTACTTTAATCCTAAATATTATTTTTAAAAAAAAAATTATCACGTAAACTATATATATAAATGACATTAAAGGATAGTTCTAATGTGAATGATTAACGAGAATATTTTAGAGAAACTTATACATAATTTTTTTATAAATAACTAATTAACTTAATTGATTACTTGTAAATTGGTTATTTAACTCCTGGATCAGCAGAGGTATTACGGATAAGAGGAAGTATTATATATGTTTTTAGAATGTTTGCACTAGGAGTAACGCGTTTGCCATGCTAATAACGCGTTTACTCTATATGCTGAATGCTATATAGAGTATAAAACAGAGTAATAAAATAATAAATTTTCCATCTAAATTGGAGCTGGAAATAGAATTAGTCACAGGAGGCAACACATTCATCACCGTGTTGGGAGAGTAGTGGACTTTTGTGTCTTCACAATCGCCAAAATTTTTTTTTCAAGGTCAAAAAAAAAATAAAATAAAAATTTGGCGATTGTGAAGACACAAAAGTCCATTACTCTCCCAACCAAGGTATTAAAATTTGGATTGGGTATTGAACAGGTCGGGGTACTGGGTTACGGGTCAGTGGGTCAGGTTGGGGTTAAACCGGGACCAAACCAGTGAGAAATTGAAGATTTTAGACTTATAGTATGAAATTCTAAAGGAAAAATTAAATTTGTTTTTTAAAAAATTGTAACCAGGACCGGACCGGTCTACCGGCAGGTTCGCCGGTTTCCGGGCTGGACCAGCCAGTCTGGTCCGGGTTACATAACATTGCTCCCAACACGGTGATGAATTTGTTGCCTCCTGTGACTAATTCTATTTCCAGCTCCAATCTAGATGGAAAATTCATTATTTTATTACTCTGTTTTATACTCTATATAGCATTCAGCATAATCAACGCGTATTATTCCTTACTCTCTTTTGTTTTGGTAATCACCTCCAATACTGTATATCAAATTCAGTTATAAATAATTTTACATTGCTGTTAAGATGGTGGTAACATGTAAATCCCATATAAAATGAAAGAAAATAAAATCTATAATTCAGAGTCTAAACAAATTCTACACATTATTCATGTGCTTGGTAAAACAAAACAGTTGGAGGATAACACTTACCCAAATCAATACGTCTAAGCTCACTGACAGTGAAGTTTACGAGATCGATTGTCTTTCAAGTCTTCAAAAACAAAGAACCGGTCAGTGAAATTAATCTTTTAGTCTCTATATTTTTGAATGAGTTGTAACTCATTCCCTACATTTTTACTCAATCCAACTAATGAGATGTCTACATATAATGCTTTACTTTTCTTTAGTCGTCATAAAAAAAATCATATCCATTAACCTAACGATAACAATAAGTGAGGTGTTTAACATATTCATCTTCAGAATTCGTATATTTTCATTTCTTGTTATAAAATTAAACCCTCTAGACTAATTTCCACCCAAGAAAATGTTTAGAAATCATTCTTCCACGAAATATCTCTTGCTAACTTGTCTCTATAATATAGGACGTTGTTATTGAGCGTTAATTAAAGTTTTGTTAAAATTATTGTTCTAGCATCATTACCCTGTAAATCTTTGATAGCTTTTATTTCTTGATATGAAGATCATTTTAATTATATACACTATCTTTTATACCCAATTTTAACTAGGGTCAAGAGAAAGGTAGCACAATCGCATGACATGATGGGAAAACCAAGAAGTCTCTTAAGTATATTTTTTTTAAGAAAATTAATATTAAAATGTAGAACTACTCGTGCATCAGATAAAATGTTTCATTGCATTAGCAGCGCATTCTGAAGAATCTGTACAGAGAGCCCAATCAATTGAGGGTGATACATAAACAACAATGTCTGAGCTCATAGTTGAAAGTACCCTAGTAAGTTGACAGATCACAGTAGCAAGTGTGACGTATGGACATGGTGGGTAAAAAGGTCCACCTGTTTCTTCCTCTTGTATTGATGACAGATATAAATTTGTCTACCCACTAAGAGCAAATGTACCTTCATAATATGGCCGTGAAATCAAGTACCAGGCATGTTGTTGCTTGTGCTGGACAGAATTATGAAGGCACAAACAACTGAAAGTGAGAAAACTGACATCCAGGTGTTCTCTGTATACATTTCCATCGCATCAGTGATTGAAACACGGGTTCGGTTTTCAGCCCAGTTTCGCAGTCGATCTGCCTCAGCTGCATAAAAGGCTCTTCCCTGAGATACATACAGAAGTGGGCTTGCTTAATGCACTTTTAGGGGTAAGGCTATTTGTGACATACAAGTCTTTGCAAACATGATGGCTCAAGATGTCACGCCCCAAAAGATTTGTCGCTACCTGATCATCAAACCACCGACCTCGTCGTAACCAGGCAGTGATTAAAGCAAATAAGATTCTAGGAGGGGTCAAGTAATTGACAGCCTTGCCTGTTCCCTTGACAACCCGCATCAGAGGAACTAGAGTTCTAGCAACAGTTTTGGGGAGCTCACAAATGATGTTAAACATTTGTCTGTTTTGTACCGTTGAGCCACTGTGCAAAAGCCATCATATAGTTTTAGCATGGTTTTAGAGTCATATTCACAGTATCATCATAATACATCACTTTTAAGCGAAAAGAGTTATAAAATATGAAACCCACAAAAGTTACTAATTTGTTGAGAAAAGAGGGAATTCAATGTCACATATGAGGCGAACAACTATTTCACTAATCAGAAATAGATGCAACAAAAAATGTTGGTGTAATGGTGAGGAAAACAAAATGTAGTTTAGAGCTTTCTGACTCAGCTAACTCAGAAAAGTAATCCATAGGCATCAACAGGACAACCATATCAGAAACAGAAACAGGTTCAAATTGTAAAGTACGTCAATAGTATATTTGTAAGTACCATGCCTGGAGATGCTGGATGCACTCCTACTTTTGATCTTTTGCATTCCTTCAAAAGTGGTCCTTGAAGCTGTCTTAGGCCACACTTTGTTGAACCGTAGCTACGTTTAAATATCAAGAAACAAAAAGTCAGTGTAAGTATCAACATGACTATAAGTATAAAAGCTGTTTGGAAACTATTAGCATCCTCCAAAAGGAGAAGAAACAGAGTACCAAGAAAATAACTCACACAGACGTCAAAGGGGTGCTGGAACCTCCAGAGCCCGCACCATCCATATTAAACAAGTGGCCCCCCTTGGGTTGGTTTTTCATTATACGAATGGCTTCTCGTGTACAAATTATTGATCCAACCAGATTTGTTGAAGCAATCTACAGGCAAACCAGAAGGTAGAAACAGATAAACTGTAAGATGAGGTCAAATATCAGAAATGAATTTGGGTAAAAGACTTGAACTTCTCAACTGATAATCAAAGTCATGAACATTTATTTTTCAAACATAGGAACTACTGCCTCCATTTCATATTATAAGACAGCTTTTGAAAGGTTTAGGTGTTTCAAAGTATGAGATGTTTTGATAAAAATAAGGTTTCATCAATGAACTTACTCCAAAATTGCTCACAATGATGGCAATTATTGAGAGTTTGAGTTGTGAGGTTATAATAATTGAATGATGCTCTTGGAAGTTTATACTAGCATATTTTTTTGAGAAATTAGGATTTCAAATTGTATTTAGTGTGTGTTTGGCAATATCTCAAACCATGGTTTACGCAACTCGAGACAAAACTTTTCTCACACATTTACATCGTAAGTCGTAAAAGCTATTAAAAAAAGCTAATCCAAACATACACTTAACCAAGTTTCAAAAACCGGACCAGACCGGCTGGTTTGAGCCGGAAACCGGCCAACCGGTCCGGTCCGGTGGTTGAACTGGGTTTTTTATTTTTTTAAATATTTTATTTAAAATTTCATATAAATAATCCTGAAATCTTCACTTCCTCACCGGTCTAGCCCCGGTTTGACTCCGATCTGACTCACTGACCCTTGACCTAATACTTCAGCCGGTTTAATGACCAGGCCGAGTTTTAGAACCTTGATATTTAATGGGTTTTGATTGCACGCACAATTTTGCAAAAAAATGTCTTGTGCTATGAAAGAGCGGCGTACTAAGTACATATACCTGTTTAATATCTTCATCACTAAATTGAAGCAATGGTCTGAAACCTTTATTTGCGCCTGCATTGTTTATCTAAGTCTAAAAATAAAAATAAAAGATCAGGAACAGAAATAGATACTGCATTCTGCTCAATATATGTAATCTTCAGATTTTTTATGTCTTCAGCAATAATGGAAAACTTAATGGCCTCTGAATATTACAAAATTCTTAAAAGGGTAAATTTGCATTGCCATTCACAATCGCATAGTGAATACTGATATCCATGATTTTACATTGCTATCAATGATTGTAACATGTAAATCCTATACAAAATGAATGAAAATAAAACTAATAATTCAAAGTTTGAACAAAAACTACTGGATCACTAAATTATATTCAATTCAAGTGTCCACGAAAAAAATGGAGAGCAGTTTTGAGATGTACACAAATAACACCATCTTATGATTGAGAACTAAACAACACAAATTCAAACATTTAATGTTGTCAGCGTCATGTCTTAGCCAGAATGTTTGTAATACTGACCCAAATGTCAATACATCCAAGTTTAGTGACAGAAAAGTTTGTCAATCTCTGCACATCACGAGGCTCACAAACATCACAGGCGATGCCTACTACTTTTGCATGAGACAGCTTTGTCAGAGATGAGCCTACTGCAGAGGCAATTCCTTCCTTCAGGCTTTCCTCTAGCTCTTCTATAGTTGCTGGGACAGATTCAGGGCTGCCTTCACCAAATAAGAAAGTGGAAGAATTGATGTGAGTATTATGTAGATGAAAAACACACAAATACTCCTCAGTCTCAATTCAACTAAAGAAGTTCTCACAATCAAGGACACCACCTGCGAGAGGTAACAACCACTCGATCTCCGGAGAGAAGAAATTCCCGGGCAAGTGCTTTACCCAATCCCCTTGTACTGCAAAAACCATTTGGGAGATGCAGAAATTATGTTATAGAAACAGATGTCAATTTTTAATATCACAAGTTCATACCGTAACTTCAGATTCGCAGAGTGACAGATACATGTTCCACTCTGTGGTATAGAAACCAAACTCAAATGTGTTTATTCCAAATCTTGATGTGTTTTTACAATGAAAAATAGCACCTATTTATACTAATACATTTCTTATTAAAATAAGGAAAGGAAATGCTCTGTTTCAATGTTGGTGTGCTCAACAACTCCCTCAGTCACCAACCCCCAGCTGTCGTTCACTGTTGTTTCTGTCTCACGTCACTCCTTACGTCATTCCCTGTTTCATTCTCCCGGGGTTGGACAGGACTCGTCCTCGAGTCAAAAACAATATCATCATCAATGAATGGAGATTGATCTGAAACTTTATGCTTCAGTAAAAATGACTTGGGCTTATTTTTGATTTTGACGTGTTTATCTGGTGGCAAAGGTTCAAGCTGAATCTTCACATCATCCTTCTGGAAGGAATATGTGTTTGCATACCCATCGTATAGAGCGTGTCGATCATATTGCCAAAGTCTTCCTAGAAGAAGATGACAAGCATCCATCGGAACAACATCACACCAAAATTCATCGTGATACCTTTTACCGATAGAGAAAGTAATAAGGCATCGTTTGGACACTTTTACCGTGGTTCCTTTGTTAAACCATTGGAGTTTGTACGGGTACGGATGGTTATGAGTTGGTAGTTGCAGGTTTTCTACCATATAGTTAGAGACTACATTTTCACAGCTTCCATTGTCAATAATGACGTCACAGACTTTACCTTGAGTAGTGCAACAAGTATAAAAAATGTTGTGACATAGCCAAGGCTCTTCTTTCACTGTGGCTGTATGCAAGCTTCGTCTGATCACAAGTGTTTCACCGTGATCAGGAGGAATGACTTCTTTATCAAAATTTGGCTCTTCATCAAATACAGGTTCTTTGTCGGGTATGAGCTCCTCTTCTTCTTCAAAAACTGCAGAAGTTTCCCCTTCAATAATAGTAACAACTTTGCGGGTAGGACATTCTGAAGTGATATGACCGAACCCTTGGCATTTGAAGCACTTAGGTGCTTTGGAGCTAAATTCCTTGATAGCCTTTGGTGGAGGCTTGCTTGAAGAGTTAGACTGATATTCTTGTGCATGCTTGTTTGAAGAGTTATGCTGATGCATTTGTGTAGGCTGATGCATGTGTGCTTCATGTCCATCAAAAGGAATTTCGATGGAGGAAGACGGTTGAAACGAAAACCTTTTGGGTAACTGTTTTTCAATACAGATGGCTAGACGAATGATGTCGTCCAGAGTCCAGTTTTGTTGGAGCTGTACCGGATGAGCAATGTTGGTATTTAATCCTCCGATATAACGAGCTATTGTTTGCTCCTCCCTTTCTTGCATATCACATTTCATCATAAGTTTCTCAAATTCCCTAGTATATTCCTCTACAGACATAGCCTTTTGGCGGAGATTATGTAACTGAAGGAAATTATCTTGATAATAATTTTCTGGAAGAAACTTACGTGAGAGCTCGCGTCGCATCTTGTCCCACATTCGTATCTTACTTTTTCTTTCTCTTTCACGCCTTTTCTTGAGATTTTCCCACCATATGGAGGCATGTTTCTTTAATTTGATGGTGACAATTTTGACTTTCTGCTCATCGGGAATCTCTTTATATTCAAAAATTCGTTCGACGGTTTGAAGCCAATCGACAAATTCATCTGGTTGAAGCCTTCCCTCAAATTCTGGTTTATCTACCTTAATGTCATTAAGGTGGAATGATTGTTGTTGAGGACGATGGCGGTAGTCAGTGGACGACGAACTATTGTTATCTGAATCATCCTCTGGATATTCACTACGAGATTCTAGCATGGCTTGTTGCGTTTGCACAGTGGTTTCTAGTTCCTGTATTCGGCATCTTATCTCGTCCATCTCAATTTCGCGTGTGTTTTTGCGTCTTGGAGGCATTTTGGAATTGTTCTTGTGAGGTTAGGTATAGGGTGGAAAGGTACAAGGATAGGATCGGTTTTTTTATGGCAAGTAAGTGGTAAAATTGGAAATTTTATGGACAATTGGGGTAGAAAGGTAATTACTTAACTTTCAGGGATGGAAATGTAATTTTGGCAAAAATATGGGGTCTGAAATGTAATTTTGGCAGGAATTTGGGGCGAAAATGTAATTTCAAAAAATTTTGGTGTCCGAAATATAATTTAACATAAATTTGGGGCCAAAATGTAATTTCAGAAAGTTTTGGTGTCCGAAATGTAATTTTGGCAGAAATTTGTGGCCAAAATGTAATTTTAGAAAGTTTTGGGGTAAAAATTGTAATTTTTACCAAATTTAGGGGGGTCAAATTGCAATTTCTGAAAGTTTGGCTGACTGGGATTTATGACGTGACGGTTATGACACGTGGCAGTCAACGAGTGGCTGACCTGTCGCTAACGCAGCAGATCAGGATGACGTGGATGATGACTCATCATCTTCAACCTCCGAATTCCAGCGACTATTTGAAATTCCGGCGACTTTCAAGCAACGTCCGTGGAGGCGCGTGGAGGTGTTTCACGGCGGTGACTGAGGCTATTCCTAAGTTTTTCGGCCTTCTAAACACGATGGTGAGGTCGGTTTCTTCAAAAAACGCTCCGAGAGTGAAAATCCGACACCCCATTTTTCTCACATTTTTTGTTTCTCACCCAATCTTCACTCTTTCGCTCTCTGGCACTCTGGAACTCAGCTCTGGTACCAAAATGGTATAGAAACCAAACTCAAATGTGTTTATTCTAAATCTTGATGTGTTTTTACAATGAAAAATAGCACCTATTTATACTAATACATTTCTTATTAAAATAAGGAAAGGAAATGCTCTGTTTCAATGTTGGTGTGCTCAACAACTCCCTCAGTCACCAACCCCCAGCCATCGTTCACTGTCGTTTCTGTCTCACGTCACTCCTTACGTCATTCCCTGTTTCACTTTGAGTGACATGTGACATACATAATATTGTATAGGCATGCTAATATCAAACATGTTTGTGTTCTTTAGCTGAATTACTCTGGGTAAATTTAAGAAATGAGACTTAGACATGGAACATGGTACGCAATTCAGAGAAAGGAAATTGAACAATCCACAAATCAATGACTAAGATGATAAAATCCATAATCAACATGCAAAAGTGATAGAACTCTATTATAGTAGAAAATGATCAAGACAAACTTTCACAGATGAAGCAAGTATACCTCCCGGTTATGACAACGTTACGAGGACCAGCACGACTGTGTTCCTCCAACACCATGTTGACACCTATCATTGTTCCTATGATTATTCCTCCAAGCCAGCTATACCATATCAGTCCATCCATAGTGCATACTAGAGCAAAAAGATTTGCATACATGTCTCTATTGGAAGATAGGTATATGCCAACCTGACATCAGAAATCCAATTGTAAGGATTACCCCCGTGCTCATCACAGTTACAATATATCTTTCGACTTGAAGGGCAACCTGTTTTTCATAAAGAAAATCACTGTCAGAGGCAATATTTAATACAAACCAAAATAATATAAACGCTGCGAATTAGATACATCTGTCAAGTGACACAAAAATTACTTATTATAGCTGTCACTCTACCAAAGTAATTGTAATATCCTGAATTTTGGGATTGAAGGTTAGAAAATAAATTTGAAATAAGTGAACTGTTAAGCCCTAGTTTAACAGGTGTCACAAATCTATTCCCTAATATTTCTTATATCTTTAAGGTATTAAAGGGAATAAAATGGTGAATTAAAGAGTATGGGAAATTTGTATACAAAAATGGAATTTATTGAAGTGCAAATGCATGTTGTTTCATTTCTTCTAATGAGGCAGTGAGTTTGTCATGTGGTTTTGAATGACCAAATGATGACCATAGATGGTGAAATTTTACAGCGTGAAAGTATACATCCTAAATTTTAAATTGATAGGTCATATGAATAATTTGAAGCTATATATAAAGAGTTATGAATTTTTGAAGTTAGCCCAGAAAAACTGAAAAGTTTCAGAAACAACATCCAAAGAATTTAATTCTAGGAATTGTGAGTTTCCAATTGGCTAAGGATTATATTTTTTCTTGAAACTATACTCTTTGGAATCACTTCAATTCGATGTCTACAAATTTAGTTATGATTTTTCAAATCTAGGATAGAAAATCTGCCAGAATTACCATTAAACCCGAAAATTGAATAAAAATGTGATGACAATTTTTAAAATTTTGAGATGAATGGAAAAGTCATTTGGGCTGTTCTAAAAAGACCTTAGGATGTCTTTTGATCGACAAAAAGGAAGGGAATTTTGATTGGACTTAATGACATGCTACATGTACATAAGAGTTATGTACATAAAAGTCTAAATTGTGAATTTTGCTAATTAAATAAATAAGGGAAATTATGACATAAGCAAAAAGTTATAAGAAAACATCATTCTCTTCCTCCATCAGCCAAAACCGACGCCATCTGCAAAGAAAAGAGTGTGACAGTAATGAAACAGAAAATTTAATGACATGCTAGAATATTGCTGTGCATGTCTAAACCTAATACTTGAAAGAAACTATGTTCATGGTAAATGATATAATTCAGTAACAATAAAAATTTTATCGAAACTTCTGCTTTTTAATAACTGATCAAAGACTCAATGACAAAAAACCATGTCTTTTCTTTTCTTTCACTTTCATTTCCTGTTTTTCACTTTAATATGGTCAACCAGTGAAGCCTAACCTCCATTAAATTCAAGGAAAGCTTCAATTTTTACAGCCTACCATTTTAACTCAGAAGCTTAAGACGCAAACCACAGGTTGGGTTCAACTAATTTTAACAAATAGGAGAGCAATGAATCTTGACGTCTAGAGTCCAAATTACTTAGTGTGTGTTTGGGTTAGTGGCGGAGAAAGAGCTTTTTTTCCAGATGGGCTTTTGGAAAAGTCAGATAGAAAAAAAGTTAGATTTTAGATGTGATTTGTGTTTAGATTGGCGGTGGCAGAAGTGACTTTTTTTCTAATATGAAACCTGTTTGGAATAGCGTTTGAAAAGCCCGTTTAGATGGAAAATGACTGAAAAGGGCATGAATTTTATTGAATACTATATATATATATATATATATATTAGTTGTATATATTGTGATAATTGAAATGAAAAAATTTAAAAAAAAATTGATAAAACAAAGGTGCAATTATTATGGAAAAAAATACACGAAAGTATTTAATTAAAAAAGGATAAATTTATATTTAAATTAGAATGCATACATGAAATGTCTCATTATTGGATCATATACCCCTAACAAGTTGGTTTTTGATTGTGTCACGCACATAATTCATTTGTGTTGAAGATAATCTATGGATAGTAGATGTGGATGCGACATCAACCGGATCATTAGTATGTTGACCAGGTATATTTCCTCGTTCAGCTTCTTGAAAATCCATGTCTGTTTGGGAATTTCTCCGGATAAGATTATGTATAGCCATTGTCGTACAAACTATGTGGACTTGTGTTTCAAAGCTATATGATTTCATTTCCCCCAAAAGCTGAAACCTATTCTTCCAGACTCCAAACGTCCTTTCTATAGTTGTCCGCAAACTTGAATGATAATAACTGAACATCTCGTTTGGATTTGCAAATCCCTCCCGTCGCCTGAAGTCTGGAATATGATAACGCTCATGTCTATACGGACCAAGATATCCAACTGGTGTTAGATAGCTAGCATCGACCAAATAATATTTCCCTGAGTAAGACACCGAAAATGTCTTTTACACGGTACAATTATAACAAATGTGAGGAAAGAAAAAACTACAACACAATGTAGGAGCAGGTGAGCAATAGGTACCTTGAGGTGGATGGGGGAAATTCATAGATGGAGTTAAGATTGTAGTATGAAACACACGAGCATCATGTGCAGTTCCCTCCCAGCCTGCCTACACAAAAGTGAAGCACATATCCCTATCACATACGGCCATGATATTTTGAGTTGGATATCCCTTTATCCCGATAAATCTCTCTTGCTCTGACTGACTGACCACACACCGGATGTGAGTTCCATCAATTGCTCTTATTGCATCCTTGAAGTATGGGTAATATCGCCGATCGTTCAAGATTTTTGGGTGACAATGACTGAACTCGGGATCAACTGGTTTGATAAGTTCTACCGATAGATTCACACAAGCGTGTAATACCATGTGGAAGATTCTACTGACAGTTTCTCCTGAACGTTGAAATCTGTCCTGTAGGATTCTATTTCCTTGCGCATGTCCAACAGTGTATAAGAACATGGCTACCATTTCTTCAATTCCAAGGTTCCTAGTCTTCCGTAACCCATGTTCTACCAATTTAGAGCATAAGAGATAGAAGACATGCTTTTCAACTCGAAAATTTTCAGGACAAACTCGATCATGGCCTTCCAGTACCTCTTGCACCCACTTTGCACCGGTTTGCTTACTAGTTCTGCGTGGCTCTTTGCAAACATATGGCATGAGATATTGAGCCATCAAGACAGCCACCTGTTCATACTCCCTAATCTCTTCATCTATAAGGGATATGAGTTGGGACCTGCGAGTTGAACGAGATGATCCCACTTCAGTTGGTTCTTCTGAAATATTGCGACCACTCGAACTTGCCATAGACGATGTAATCTGTTTGATTGCCAAGATTTATGAAATCAAGTACAATGACAAATTGTTCAAGTAAAACGACATCATGTAGAAAAAGTTGATAACATTCATAACTGGCATAATAATAATAACAACAACCGGTCCTCTAACAACAATAAGTTTTAGCAAAACATATCACATAACCAAGTTTGCAAAAGTAAGGTCAGAATCTACCATAACATATATTAGGTCAGACATATCACTACAATTACACATAACTAAGTTTGCAAAAGTGACATAAAATATGGTTCAGTGATTCGGGGCAAGCTGAAGATGTGGGCTGTTATAAGCGTGGTACCGCAACCACGTTAGCAAGGTAGGTTTATCCCCTTGCAAGCCATGAAACATGTCGCGTCCAATTTGATGCATCATCATGTTAGAACATCGGAAACAGAAGTCTTTGTCCTCAACAACCTCAGGAATGATCAGTAAGTCAGCCACGACGTCAGTCACGTTATCATCATTCGTGGACAGCTTGTTTAGGGCATCTACCCTATTCTTAGATGTCGTAGCTATCTTACTAACTGCATCTGATATAACCCTCGAGGTTGCTTTTTTATTCTTTTTTCCTTTGTCAGACCCTTCAACCCTCTTTCTCTTTCCACTTTCGTCCGAAGCATGTGCTGTGGTTGTTTGAGTGTTTGTTGTCAAGGTGATTCCTTTCAAATCCTCTGTCACTCCCACACTACCTCCAGTAGTAGTACGTACAACATCTTCCTCACTATCTCTTGATCCTTCTTCTAAGTCTATTGTAGGTCGGTAAACATCATCTTCGTCGTCAACTACTGGCATTCGCTGTCTAAAAGCCGGTGTGAACATAGTGGAGCTCGATGCTATAACATCCTTAAAAAGGATGTCCAATTCTTTCGTGAACATGAGGCCTTTGTACCTATACTTGCCGTAGTCTGCATTCTCCTATACATATTCAAGTAACTAAAATGAATGCATTATCTTTACTAATAATAACAACAACAACAATAATACTAATACTAATAATAATAATCACAACAACAACAACACTTTTGTACCTGTATTTTCCTCTCCCACCACTCATCTTCTGCAATCACCATATGCCTTGCAGGGTCATATTGAATGCCAGTCTCTTTTGAGAATAGCTTGTCCCACACCTTCCATTCTTTCTTCAAGCTATCCCACCGATTTTTTAGTTGTTTCTTGTCATACGACTTTCCTATTTTTTCATTAAATCTAGAGAAAATATTCTTCCACCCATCCTTCGTGAAGGATGACCCAAGATGTTCTTTCTTGTATATTTGTTCAATGCAAAGTTCGATGAAAATTGCAGTTGAACCTACATCCCATGAAACTTTATCTTTACCCTCGTTCATATTTCTATGTAATCAATTCACCACAAAAGAAAAAACAAATGTCCCAAGTGAAATTAATCAAAAAAATTCTGCACAAAATGGCAATGCATAATTCACACACATACACAACGATCCATAATCCCAAAGAAAATGAAATGAAGAACAATTATAATCCCATACATTAATTATGAACAAAAGTTAGTCACATCCAATCCAATGATTCAAGTTTTCATTTTCAAACAATTGTTAGCAAAATTCCTTACTTTTCTACTGGCAGGTCCTTTAGATCTATAGATATATTAATATTTTCCTCTTTTAACCAATAATTATTAAACCACGTTGTGTGTACGCATTATTTAGAAAAGCCAATAGATATGCAAACTGGCTTGCTCACTAACGAAATCAAGATAGCTTGAATAGAGTCATTGATGATCCCCTTGTAGGATAAAAAAAATAGTATGGTGTGGCATGCTTTTTGTTAATTGTAATAAATATCAAAAACCAAATGATTTATTACCAAATCAAAAAAATATGATTTTATCTTTCATAACCGAATTTTCTTTTTCCAAAACCCTTGTTGTAATTATTTTTGGCACAAGAGGAACACGTTTACATGTATAGCCATTTCTGTCAAAGCAAAAGAAACCAATGAAGACTACTGAGTTTGATCAAAGCAAAAGAAACCAATGTATAGCCATTTTTGTCAAAGCAAGTCGTTTTATTTTACGGTCATATATAGCATAAACGAAGACTACTGATTTTGATCACAATTGGACACAACAATTGTAACATCCTTAAATTTTTAGGACTTAGAGAGAGTTAGTCATGGCTTAAGATCTATATAATAAAAGGGTATAAAATGATTTATGAGAAGTAATTTTTGGGAAAAAAAATAATATTATTGTTGTTGTTGTAAAATATATATATTTATAATAATAAATGATGCTGCTAAGAATTAAAAAAAAAGGGGAACCCTAAATATACTCCTATATAAACTCTTCCTTCTTCTCACTCCACAATGCGCCACTGTTCATTCCAGGTTCTTTTCTTTCTTCTCCTTCCCACTTGTCCGGTTTCGTCTGCCTTCAATGCGCTGAGTGATTTTTTTTTGTCAATAATTTTTGTTGCCTCTTCTTTTACTGATATTTCACCCTTGCTTGTCTTGTCAATCTATCCTGTTTTTCTCCATGATTTTTTTTTTCTTCACGTATATAGGTCATTCCATACCCACTCCATTCAATTTCTACTGTTGGTGTGAGTGCCTTCCTATGCAAATATCCTATCTATTTATTATTTTCCCCCTTTTTCTCTCACACCACTTTTTTTTTCCTGGATCTACTCTGCTGTAGGAGTGTGAGTGCCTAAACCCTCCATGACCCCACCTTACAGTGTGTGTAACTGTGTACCTCATTCAATTATTTTTCTTAAGTTTTCCTTCCTCCTTTCAAACTTCATTGGAAACTCACGTTTTATTTCCCTGGTTTTAATTAATGCATTAGTCTTGCTTTTTAGTTGGCAGCTTTTAGTATACTTTTTTTTGTTTGACTTTTTTTTATTTCATTTCTTTTTGTATTCAACAAAAGAAAATTTGCATATGCTCCTTTACAAATCCTTTCACTTACAGCATATGGTTTTGAGCCTTATATATACGTACATGTGAAAGAGTACTCCCAAGTTTATTTTTTGAAATGAGTGATATCAAGCTTGAAACTTCTCATCATATAAATATATATATAGATATCTTGGCAAAAATATATATCTATATATATAGATAGATATAAATATAATATGGTAATATATGTCATGAACACTATTGCTCTCCCTTTCAACCTGTCAAGCCCGTAAATGTGTATTCATATATATATATATATATATATATGTTAAACTTAAATTTTTGCCTCATGTAAACATCTTTTTTTTTAATTGTCAGATAATATTATATTCGTTGGATCAGTGATAGAAATGAGTATGCGCAGTATTAGTTTTAAAGGGAAGTTTTAAAGTTTTAGAGTAGCTTTAGAATAATCTTAGTGCAAT
Source organism: Inga leiocalycina (assembly GCA_963242795.1). Classification (NCBI taxonomy): domain Eukaryota; kingdom Viridiplantae; phylum Streptophyta; class Magnoliopsida; order Fabales; family Fabaceae; genus Inga; species Inga leiocalycina. The sequence continues at coordinate 22,251,169 of OY725322.1, forward strand.
TCCAAAGTAGTTTTGTCTAATATATTAATTGGCTTATGTGTGTGTGATTTTGTAGACTCTTATTGAGGGATTGGGAGTAACTCTTATATGCTTACCTGCGTGCTAGGGAGTAACAGGTAACTCTGAATATTCTTCTATATACTTGTGAATAGTGTATGATTTTTGAATGACTATTTTTAAAAGAAAAATAGACTGAATTATATGTATATGTGTTTGTATTATAAATTCTCAAATAAGTAGTGTTACAAGTAAATTTCTATATAACTCATTATATTCATATAATTAATAATTTAATGATAATTAATGTATTATTGGGTTATTATTTCATTTCTAGCATGTTTGAATATTTGATTATATTCAATATGAATGGAACCATGAATTATTGTACTTTATCTTTTAATGATATTTTATTTATCATTGTCATGGCAGTTGCATCTGTGATGGGTTGAAGTGAGGAGGAATTTGTATGTTGAGATCTTTTACCACGTGGTATGCCATCACTCGGTGCACAATGGATGGTACTTGTCAGGGCCCCTTCTTCCATGTTTTCCTTTGGTCGGGATTTCATTGGAGCTGTGGGACATGTGACACCTCCTTAGTTGTATTCCTTTAAGGAGGGGAGCCATAGTCCAGACTTAAGCTCTACACTTTTGGCCGGGTGTATCTTAAGAACTGGTGAGCTTGGGACAATCCAGTCAAATGGATGGGTTTTTGTTGAACTATGTGTTAGCCTATGGCTCCAGTCAGCGGAATAAGGATGGACGGTGATATAAGGAAGGTTGCATCTTACATATTGCATATGACATAATAGTATATTACATGTTATGATGAAAATACAGATTGATACAATGGTGATTAAACTTGTTTTTGTCTTGTATGAGAATTATGGTATATATGAATATATATGTAATCAGTTCCTTTTTATCATATGAGTTTTGCTTGTGTACGGTAGAAACTTTCAGTAGTTACTGAGACGTGGAATCTCATCCCTATATATTAACATTTTCAGGTGACTGTTCTAGTAGGGATCAAGGGAAGGCACCTATGGAGTGAGCCTTGGAGGCTCTTTTGTACTCCTAGAGCTCATGTTATGTCATTTATATTGCCATGACCTTAAGACTTCCGCATTTTAATTTGTTTTGAGGAAATATTTTGAGGATTTGATTTAACACTATGATTTGGGCTTTATTTAAACTGATTTGTATTTTAATGGTTTGGATGTTGAACATCCTTATTGATGATATTTGAATTACTATGGTTAAGCATTTGGCTGTTTGATTGAGGTGTTACAACAATCATCCAGAAACTGAAGACAATCAGTGAAGAGAACCTGGAAATACAAAGCTGACAAAATCAAATGAATGAGGATTGTCTACTCGGTTATATTCCCTTTTCCTATACAATTGAAATTGTTATATATTGATCCACCTTGTTTCTTCTATCGTCATACACACACAGATCAGCATAAACTCACGCAGGGGTTGAAACTTTCACAACCAAGGGACCGAAACACCATAGCCACTGATATGAAAGGAAGTGCTCTTCAAGCAAAAATAAACAGGGGAAGAACAGCAGTCTGGAATTTCGACATTTGGAACACACATATCATCACCATAAAAAATAACATTCTGATTTTTCATCATCATACACACACAGATCAGCTATCACGAATGCAGGGGAAGAAAATTTCACAGCCAAAGGGATCGAAACACCATGGCCACTGATATGGAAGGAAGTGCTCTTCAAGCAAAAATAAATAGGGGAAGAAAATGATTGGAATATCGACATTGCAAACACACAGATCATCACCATACAAATTAACATTCTAATTTTTCATTATCATACACCCATAGATCAGATATCACAAACACAGGGGAAGGAAATTTCACAATGAAAGCCACCGAAAACCATGCCAACAGATGTCAGCTCCAACATTCGACCACTCACCTATGAACGGACGCCAAAGATCACAGCAGGGGAGAATGAAGCACGGCTGAGAGATCCGGCCACTACACAAGCTCCGCCCACCACCAATGCGAATGGCTACCAACAGATCGGCCCAACGAAGTCAATGGAGAAGCAAGTAGAGCCACACCCGACAGCCGATAATAGGGCCAACTCAGAATGACAACCGATTAAGGGGGATTCACCGACCGGTGGGAGCTTCATCAGACCTTTGACGACGCCACACTCGACGGTCCTGATTTGACACTTGCATACAAGGATGAAGAAGGGAGAGGTCAGAGAAGGAAGACCTCCAAGCTTCGACCTAGCCACCAACGGCATCTTCAAAAAGGGAAGATCCGACGACTCCTGCCTCTCAACACCGTTTACCGTGCTTTCAAGAAGGAAGAAAAGAAATGATCTCTCGAACGAAAAACTACAACTTGAGAGGAAATTGGTTTCAAGCAGGAACCGATGGGAATTCATTGGGGAAGAGAACGATTTTTGATTAGGCAATAATTGCCCCAACGGTCACCACTGACACCCTCAACGCTCTACCATCCAGCTTCAATTTGAAAGCAGCGTCTACCATTAAAGCCTAGTGAAGGTCGACGCTCCCTAATCACACCCGCATTGGCCAACTGGGCTTTTTTTTAGCCACATTGGATTCCCAAACAGACCCTTAAGTGATAGGAGGGCCATGAATGTTGACGTCTAGAGTCCAAACTACTTAAGTGATACTTGGTCAGAGAGTCCAAACTATTGGATCATACTTGGCCAGGGAGGTTATTGACCCACGTTAAAATTATTTCAATTTAAAAGTTTACGCCGGGCAAGGTTAAGAGGAATATATTTATTCCTAATTTAAACTTTGAATCATCTCATAGCATATTAGCAAAATCACTTGAAGATCGAGGGGGTGTAGTTGATACTCCAGAAGCTTTGAATTTGATAACATCATGTATGGGAGAAAAACACTACAGAAAAGGAATAAGTACTTGAAATTACTTACTGAGGATAGCACCTCCTCCACCTTCGCCACTGCTTGCCGATACTCATCATTTGATCTTGGATTCGGCTTGAAAGTCTGCAACATGATAGATTTCATAGAGACCCAAAACCCTTTTTCCCTATTCAAGTCTACCAAACTTTGATCTTCTGCTTCACTTTCCAACTTTTTCTCCTCCGAATGCCCTCCATCCTCAGGCTTGAACGCCCGGCATCGATTCAAACAAACCCCTTTGTGGCCACCAAGTATTCTCCGCGGATTGGACCAGCAAAGACCTCGTCTCAGCAACCTCCTATTATGGTGACCTTTGAAGTCAAGATAGGCGAAGCTTTCATGGTAAACGTGAAGACTTAAGACTGTAGCCATGACTAGGATTGACAGATGGAAAAGAATATATTCAAGGCAGTGTTTAAACGAACTGGGAAGTTAGGCCTTCAGTTATGGATTTATCGATCACTGATGTTACGTGGACACCTCAGTTTTTAGTCAAGGGTGGGATCACCCCAAGTTACCGGTAGCATGTGTTGATCCATGTTAAAGAAATGGCTAGTTTGGTATATTTTTGTTAATATATTCATTAGACCATGTTCAACTTTGTTCATAAATTGGTATCAGAGCATATACTGGTCGAATCTCGATATCTCACTTCAGTAAGTGACAATTGAAACCATATTGGAACTGAACTTTCAAAGAGATGACACTTTCAGTCAAATAATTTTTAGTACTCTCTCCTCCTGTGGAGAATGACAAGATTCTTGTAGCTAAAAATAAACCAAGAGACAATCAAAGTGAAAAATATTCAGATATTTCTTGATAATTTTTTTTGAATGGCTTCTCTCCTGCCGTATTTGCCTTAAAACATCAACGTTTTGGTTTACGTTACATCATTTAGAAGGTTGAATTCTATTAGTAGTTATTAGTTGTTAACTAACTATCATATATTCATTTATTCTGATATTGTTAAATCAGGTTAAAGAACTTTGTTTCTAAAGTTTAGTATCAAGATTTGGTATCAGACCCTGCAGTGGTTCAAATTTCATTCCTCAAAAAAGGACAAGACACTTCAAATGAAACTTGCAGTTATCATGATTGTTGCTCGTAAATAAGTAAACTATTTTGCATGAAAGTGATTCTTACTACTATAATAACAAATATAGGTGATTTTATCCTCTTTGAGAATTATCGGAAGATGACACGGTGTACATATGTTGGGATTGTCAGGACTGTCATAACCCTCTGAATCATACTTTAATTGGATGATTTCCAGCTTTTTAGAGGAGAGATTTTGCAACAAAAAAGAAAGAACAGGGAGGACACTCCCTTTTTTTTGGAATGACTCCCACCTCGCTTTTCTTAAAACATCAACGATTTGGCTAATGTTACATTTTTATTAAGTCGCATCAAACAATCTCACTGTTTGAGTTGGGCTTGGGTTCTAAATTCCTTTAGCAACATGATAGCAAGCCTAATGAGCCATTGCACTAAGTCTTATTGCTATGTGTTGTACAATCTCCTTCTTACCCATTCTGCATGGCCTACTAATATGGGTATACTTATACGAGATATTCCTATAGAGGTTACGGGCCCAAGGGTCAGGCCTGGCTATTTCAGTGAATTGGCTGGTGAGTGGGTGGTATCCATGTTCCGAGCCAATAACATCTGGGGCATTTTTCTTTTTAATTCTAGGTGGGATAGTGATACTTGTAGACGATCACGGATAGAAACAGAAAAATAGCAGAAATCACGAGCAACCTAAAACAGACGATCTGAGTTGTGTCCGAGGACATTGTCCTATAGAGTTATTCCATGACCACTGGCAGAGAGGAAGCAGTACCCCCCAGGATTAAACAGACCCTTCTTGATACAATCAAGGCAACAGAACTGGTGAAAGGTAATGGCAACGACAGTCAGAAAATATCGAATAGAGGAGAGGAGATGAGAATGTGATATTCTGCGCACCCCACCTGTGTCTCTTTTATAGGCGTTTTCATGAAGAGCCATCGGTCACAAAGGAACTTGGACAATACGTCCGTTAACACCGGATAGCCACCACCGAACAGACAAGCCCGTGAGTTGCCAATGGAAAGGTCTCCTGACGAAGCGCCGACCGTCAGCAATTCCCAGTAACGGAGGGTCATGAATTTTAAACCCCAAAATATAGCGACTTTTCGGCAAGCCAAAATAAATATTATTTTTATTATCTAAAAAATAATATTTCCGGTGAGCAAAAATATTTTACAAAAAGTGCCAATACCACGTATTTATTCACGCGAAAGGGGGAAATCGCCGGATTTCAACTACGTTTGCCTTCCGGTGGCCCGTTGTTGTGCGCGCGAGCCCACCACTCCTCTAGGCCTCTTTACAAGCCCAAGTTAGTATAGTAATATATATAGGCTTGTGACCTCTTACTCCCAAGCAATGTGGGACTAGCTTCTTTGACACACCCACTCAAACACTCATATTTTACAACAATCCCCCACATATGTCAAAGAAACCGGCTGTGTTACCCACAGAATATAACCATTGTATCAGGTGGTCTGTAGAACTATGAACCAGACCTAGACCAATAACACTTGATACACAGAAATGTTAATGAAGCATGCTTCTATGAACTAACAAATCTTGGTATGTAGCAAAGGTATTAAGAGTCAGATTATATCCTAACATTTCTGTTGTTAACGACGGTTTTGCGCATTATGTCGGCCATGTGTGTGCCTGGTGCATAATGAATGCTCTAGAGATTTTGCCATAATCTCATAGGAGTGGCCACACTCCACATTCATGGAGGTGATTTCATATAAGTGTACTTGCACTATGCACACTGTCTCATTGGACTATGAAATCATTAAGAGCTTTGCTCAACCTACAATAATGCAGTCTAGCACATTCAAAGTGTCATAGGAAGGAACGTAGAATATTTGTGCTAGTCAGAACTGACGAGCGACTTGTTCTTACCCATTGAACCTTCTTCATGGGATCACCAATCACAAAGGTTGGGTTGACATCGCTGTCAATTAGTAGTCAGCTTTAGTCCCATTCCTTTTGACGTTTCAATAACCATTTTCCTCTCAAGAGGTTTTGTTAACGGATCCGCCAAATTCATTTATGACTTTACATAATCGATTGAGATAACACCATCATTTAGCAGCTGCCTTATAATATTATGTCTCAATCGTATGTGTCTACTCTTACCATTGAAGGTTTTATTCTTAGCTGTGGCTATTACTGCTTTATTATCACAGTGTAACGATACTGATGGTGTTGGTTTGTCACCTAATGGGATATTCGCTAAGAAATTTTTCAACCACTCAGCCTCAGTACCAGCCAACTCCATAGCAACAAACTCAGAATCCCTAAAAGACGGTGTTATTATGTTTTGCTTGGCTGACTTCCATGTGACAGCACCACCACCAAGAATAAAGACATAGCCACTAGTGGATTTTGTCTCATCTAAATCTGAGATCCAGTTAGCATCACTGTACCCTTCTAATACAGCGGGAAATCCACTATATTGTATACCATAATTCATGGTACCTCTCAAATATCGTAATAATCTTATAAGAGCCTCCCAATGCTTACTGCCTAGGCAGTGAGTATACCTGCTCAATCTACACACAACATATGCTATGTCTGGCCTAATATAATTCATTAAATGCAACAAACTCCCAATGATTTCTGCATATTTAGATTGAGCTATTGGATCTCCTTCATGTTTTTTCAAATGTATACTACCATCATAAGGAGTACTCAAAGACTCTTCATCAAACTGTTCAAACCTTCTCAAAATCTTTTCAACATAATGTTCTTGAGAAAGTTGAATACCATGTTCATTCCTTATGATTTTTACACCTAAGATTACCTTTGCTTCTCCAAGATCTTTCATATCAAAGTTTGAAGCAAGGAAACTTTTTGTTTCAAGTACTACCTTTAAACTAGTACCAAAGATAAGCATATCATCCACATATAAGCAAATAATCACACAATCATTATTCGAAGCTTTTATATAAACACATCTTTCTACTTCAATAGCAGAGAAACCACCACTTGTTAAAACTTGATCTAATTTCTCATGCCACTGCTTGGGTGCTTGCTTTAAACCATATAATGACTTATTTAATTTGCAAACTTTGTTTTCTTGCCCAAGAACAATACACCCTTCAGGTTGAACCATATAAATTTCCTCTTCTAAATCACCATTTAAAAATGCCGTTTTAACATCCATTTGATGAATAACAAGATTATGAATTGATGGTAACACAATTAGAACCCTAACAGAGGAAATCCTGGTTACAGGGGAGAAGGTATCAAAATAATCAATGTTTTCTTTCTGGGTAAAGCATTTGGCAACTAATCTAGCTTTATATTTATCTATAGACCCATCAGGAAAGTATTTTTTTCCTAAATACCCATTTACACCCAATAGATTTTGCTCCTAAAGGCAAGTCTACTAAAATCCAATTTTATTTTGATTCAAATAGTCGATATCAGCTTTAATAGATTCTTTCCAAAACTTTTCATCTGGAGAAGAAACAGCTTCATAAAAATTCTTAGGTTCGTTTTGCACTAAGTATGTATAAAAATCATCTTTAAAAGATGATTCTTTTCTTTGTCTTTTACTTCTCCGTAAATTTCAACCACATCTTCATTTTGTTCAGAAAGTTGTTCAACTCTTTTAGGAATATGCTCAACTTTTAAAGGAAAAGTATTTTCAAAAAATTTTGCATCTTTGGTTTCAATAATAGTATTTTCAAAAAATTCTTAGGTTTCAACTCTTTTAAAAATTCTTAGGCTCGTTTTGCACTAAGTATGTATAAAAATCATCTCCAAAAGATGTTTCTTTTCTTTGTCTTTTACTTCTCCGTAAATTTTCAACCACATCTTCATTTTGTTCAGAAAGTTGTTCAACTCTTTTAGGAATATGCTCAACTTTTAAAGGAAAAGTATTTTCAAAAAATTTTGCATCTTTGGTTTCAATAATAGTATTATGCTCTAAAATATCACTTTTCAAAACTAGAAAACGATATGCAGGACTTTGTTGAGCATAACCAATAAACATACAATCAGTAGTTTTTGAACCTATCCTTTTTCTTTTAAGGTCAGGTAATAACACCTTTGCTAGACACCCCCACACTTTCAAATATTTCAGGTTTGGTGTAAAACCTTTCCACAATTCATATGGTGTCAACTTTGTTTTCCTATGGGGTATTCTATTTTGTAAGAAACATGCAGACAATAAAGCTTCCCCCTATAAATTATTAGGTGCAGCAGAACTTACAAGTAAAGCATTCATCATTTCCTTTAAGGTTCTATTTTTCCTTTTAGCAATACCATTAGATTCAGGTGAGTATGGGGGAGTTACTTCATGGATTATTCCTTCCTTTTCACAAAAATCATTAAGCAATAAGTATTCTCCTCCTCTATTTGACCTAACCCTTTTGATCTTTTATTTAATTGATTTTCAACTTCTGCTTTGTATAAAAGGAATTTTTCAAAGGCCTCATCTTTATTTCTAAGTAAATATACTCTAGTATATCTTGAGAAATCATCAATAAACCTAACATAATATCTTTTTCCACCTCTTGTCTCAATTTGTTTTAAATCTCCTAAATCAGTGTGTATTAAAGACAAAAGTTCAGTTTCTCTTTGAGTTGTTTCTGCACATACTTCACATTTATTAACATTATTTATGTTAATTCCAGAAATTATCCCAAGATTTTGCAATCGCTTTATATAAGATCTATGTATATGTCCTAGTCTAGCATGCCATAAATCAAAGGAATCAATCAAGTAAGCAGAAGAGGATGCATTATTATTATTTTCATCAATACTCAGTACAAAAAGACCCTGATTACAATAACCCTTTCCTATCAGAACATTATTCTTAGTCATAATGATCTTATTTGATTCAAATGACACCTTAACCCCAAATTTTCCTAATAGAGCCATAGATATCAAATTTGCTCTAAGTTCAGGCACATACAAAACATCATTCAGTGCTAATGTCTTCCCAGATGTGAGTTTCAGCACCACTTTTCCTTTCCCTTGAACTTTTACAGTTCGTGAATCAGCTAAATAAATGTGGTCTTCTCCTTCTTTAAAGGAGGCAAACATGTCCCTATTGGCACATATGTGCTTAGTAGCACTAGAATCTACCACCCATTTCTTCACATCAAAGACCAATAAGGCTTGAGAGACTATTGCAACAATAACTTCATCATCATTGTTTTCATCTCCTTCAACCAAATTTACTTTTGAATTTGGAGGATTTTTGTCTCTTTTACGATTTTCAACTTTTGCCTTTTTCCTACACTGAGTAGCAAAGTGACCTGGCTTTCCACAGAAATAACAATTTCCTTTCTTCTTGAAATTGGGGTTAAGGTTAGAATCATTGGGCTTGTAATTAGACTTCTTTTTGTTCTGTTGTTTAGAGCCATACCTCTTGTCGTGCGGCTTTCCTTCCATTAAGTTTGCTTTTACAGTCATTTGCCTCCCCTTTGCTGCTTGGATCACTTTTCTATTGGTATCTTCAATGATAATATGCATAATCAGATCTGACAATGACAAATGCTTCTGCTTGTGCTTTAATTGTTGCTTGTAATCATTCCACTTTTCTGGCAACTTTTCTATTAAGACTCCCGCTACAAACTCATCTGGTAGATTGATCTTTTCAGCCCGGAGTTCTTCAAGAATTTATGATACTCATTGATTTGTAGTTTGATGTCCTTATCCTCGACTATTTCCCATTTGTAGAAATTCCCCACAATGAACTTTTGTTTCCCGACGTCCTCAGCAGTGTATTTCAAGATAAGTGACTCCCAAATCTTTTGTGCCTCCTTGTAGACACAGTAAACATCGAACAGATCATTAGAGAGTGTACTTATAAGGGTGTGCTTACAAACCTTATTAGCGTACGTCCAAGAATCCTTCAGGGCTTGGTCAGAATCTGATGAAGGTTCCGGTTGATCAAGAGCAGCAACCATCCCATGCATATCAAGAATAGAATAAACACATTCTTGCTAGCGCCTAAAATTTTTCCCATTAAAAACATCAATCTTGGAGGTGTCTGGAAAAGGCCTCGGGAGTGGCATGACAAAAGGCACCGTTGTTGCAGTGGAATGAGACTCGAGAACTGTTGTACCGAGATGAGTCTCAGGAACGTTGTTATCAGTGTTGTTCTCCATATTGGTACTAACTCTATAGATTGTAGACGATCACGAACAGAAACAGACGAACAGCAGAAATCACGAGCAACCTAAAACAGACGATATGAGTCATGTCAGAGGACACTGTCATATAGAGTTATTCCGTGACCACCGGCAGTGAGGAAGCGGTACTCTCTAGGATTAAACAGACCCTTCTTGATACAATCAAGGCAACAGAACTGGCGAAAGGTAATGGCAACTACAGTCAGAAAATATTAAACAGAGGAGAGGAGATGAGAATGTGATGTTCTGAGTACCCCGCCTGTGTCTCTTTTATAGGCATTTTCATGAAGAGCCATCGTCACAAAGGAACCTGGACAATACGTCCGTTGAGACCGGATAGCCACCACCGAACAGACAAGCCCGTGAGTTGCCAACGGAAATGTCTCCTGACGAAGCGCCGGACCGTCAGCAATTCCCAGTAACAGAGGGTCATGAATTTTAAACCCCAAAATATAGCGACTTTTCGACAAGCCAAAATAAATATTATTTTTATTATCTCAAAAATAATATTTCCGGTGAGCAAAAATATTTTACAAAAAGTGCCAATACCACGTATTTATTCACGCGAAAGGGGGAAATCGCCGGATTTCAACTACGTTTGCCTTCCGGTGGCCCGTTGTTGTGCGCGCGAGCCCACCACTCCTCTAGGCCTCTTTACAAGCCCAAGTTAGTATAGTAATATATATAGGCTTGTGACCTCTTACTCCCAAGCAATGTGGGACTAGCTTCTTTGACACACCCACTCAAACACTCATATTTTACAACAATACTTGCTACCATTGTCTTATATTGCTTCCTTCCAGCTCAGAGGAAATTGAAGCTCTGTTTGAATATAGCGAGGCTCACTGAGAATTATATTACTTCAAGGTTGTGCTTGAATTAAAAATCAGCCCTCACAAACCAAAGTAGTAGTTGCCACATAGAAAAAAGATAACAAAACTGAGGGCCTGGTGTAAATGTTGATGAGTAGAGGGAATGAGACAAAAAAAAACAAGTTGCAGTGTTTCTGTTATTTTATGGTGATGAGAAATTCTGTGGTTTTATGAAATAGTTGGTGTGATTGTTCATGATATTCTTTTGACAATTCTTATTATTCTGCGAGAATGGATGTATGTTTAGATTTTCCTATTCTTTTTCATGAAACAAAAGAGCTCATCAATTGCAACATATAAGTACTGTATAGAGAGTATAGTATAGCCTTTCACTGGAATGCCGCGGTCTCTGATTAAGTGACACTCTTAATACCTGAAACAACGCTGGCTTGTTTTCAATAGAGCACAAGATTTTGAAGTGTGTAAACTGTAAGCTTGCTTGTTCATACATACATACATACATACATACATACATACATACATACATACATACATACATACATACATACATACATACATACATACATACATACATACATACATACATACATACATACATACATACATACATACATATATCATTCAAGTTCTCTAGTGTGCATTTCTGAGCTTTTGGAACAATTCTCTGCGGTGATAGCTTGCAACATCATCTTTAATTAATCATTATTCAAGAACAGTAAGGTATGATCGGCTAAACTTCTTTTAGGGATCTAGGGGGAAATTTTATTTAAGATTCATGGGTATTTTACACTAAGTTATACTACTGGGCAGTATGTGACAAAAAAAGAGTCTAGAGGAAATATGTGAAAATAGAATGATTACGCCTCCTGTAGGAAACGAAGGCAGGCTGTACTGATGCAATCTGAAGGAGGAAGGTTGAGATCCAGATAGGAATTCTCTGTAAATGGTTCATATATGAAAGATGACATGATTCCTTCCATAACCCGGATTATCATTTGTCAAAGTTCATTCTGTTTTAATTTCTTTATTTAATTCCGCACAAAACAAAAACAAAAACTCACATGTTGTGCCCAGGTCTGCACCACTTATGGTATCAATATATATATATATATATATATTATATGATAATTAAATTGTTGGGATTAATAATATGTGATGCATCTACAATATTCTAAAAATATATTGTTCCACCACCGGTTCGTTAAAATATGTTCCATGTAATATAAGACAAGATCCCATAAAATAATGGAAGTTCCACGATAATGTAGTACTCCCTCCATTCGTTTTTTATAAAAAATATCCGTGTCGTTTGTTTTTATAAAAAATATTTGAAGATTATTTTTTATTTATTATTTTCTCATTTTACCCTTATTTAATTGTCATATTTAATATCAATATAATAAATTTTTACAGCTCCAAAGACTTGTTACTTCTATTATATTTATTTTCTTATTCTCTCTTTTATCTAATCCTCTATATTATAATAATTTCTTTATTCTCTTTCTTATACTCTATCTCTATATAAATAAGAGTATTTTGGTTAAAAAAAAGTTATAATTTTGACACATTTATTGTTTTCAACCGACATTCTAACCCACAAGATTCGATTAATTTTTGCTTATAAAAAGAAGGAAAAATTACATTCAGGTCCCAGGCAAAAGAAAAAATGAAAAAAATAATCCATTCAAATTTTAAAATTACCAATAAGTCCTACTGACAACTTCATGTGCATGTCATTGACAAATCTAGAAGCGTGATTAACAAATTCATAGGACTTGTTAGTAATTTTTAAATCTAAAGAGACAATTTTTTTTTTATTTTTTTCTCTTTTATCTGGGACCTAAATATAATTTTCTCAAGATGGAGTAATAGTTATAAAACCCCTTCAAGTCTGATAAGTATTACAATTGAAGAGGTTGACTTGAACAGTAATGTCTAATCATTAACATGTTAATTATTTGTTTTTATCCTTGCGTTATGATCTCGATCCTATCGGTCCAAAGGGGAAGCTAGTTCAAAACGTTATCGAATTTGCCTTCGTCATTCAAATTCTTGTTATTCAATAAAGGTCAACGCCATGGGCTTAATCACGCCCAAAACACTACACAATCTTGAGGTTACTTTTGGTCCAATGGTTACACGAAGTTTAATTGAGTACTTTAAATTTATAAATTATATTTTTAATTCTTAAAATTTAACATTATTAATGTGACCAATAGAAAATACTGACCAAGCGAAATTAAATTGTAATGGTGTAATACTGAAGAAACAAGCTGAACTTGCAACACAACACTTCATTTAATTTTAATCATACTTAGCATTTAGTTAATTTATATTATTTTATTTTTAAATAAAAATTTAATTCAAATAAATTTTTTTAATCAATTTCTTAATCCTTTTGTCTCTACTTTCTTCATCGTGAAATCCTAGCCTTGTGCACCCTTCTGTATCTTTATCCCCAAACCTTCTTGCTGTGTTTGAACTTATGCATGATATCTTTACCTCATTTGACTAATACAATTAGATATCAAAATCTTTTCTTCCCACTAGACCTACTCACCAAAGCTTTCATTTTTTGGCTAAGAACTAGGTTATATGTTTAGAACCGAAGGTAGTAGTAGAGTCTTTCTAAATTTTGTGCATTACATTAAAACCGGAAGTAGTATTATATTTTATTAATGGGGCTCTTGAATATGTTAGAGCCGCTGGACATATTAATGTTTTAGGATCTTTATACCCACATTTGAGTAAGATGTAATTTGTATTGAGTTTAGTCCTTTTTTTTTTAAGATTGATTTGTTGGTAAGATTGAAAAGGGGTGAATCTTTGGAAGTGGTACCAATAACAATTGATTAGTTGCTCCAATCTTATTACGGCTAACAAGATTTTTTTTTTCTCCGGTCCAGTCAACTCCTACAATTTTTTTTTGTCCAGTACCAGTCAACTCCTACAAGCTTGTGAGTTCTGACTTCTGAGAGAAAATAAACTCCTTTTTTATTGGCATGGAGGAAGTGGGCCACCCTCCTATTATTCTGCGCATGGCTGTTTTAAATCAAATAAAACAAACACATGTAACTCCTAGGCTCTCTAGTTATATTTAGCCTAGTTACCTGGCTAACAAGGTTTGTTGAAACGGTGGCAGTGGCAGACACAAACAATGGAGTTGGTGTGGTGGAGTCATTAGTTTTTCCTTTTTGACTAATTAAGTTACTTTTGACTAATTAATTGCACCTCCTTTTGCTGTAGCTTCATTATGGTGTTTATTTTCATAATTATGGTTTCTTCCTAATTAGTATAAATAGGAGGGTCTCTGGCTTGTAAGGCATTCAGAATTCAATTAAGAAAATAGAGTGTATGGTTTCTGAACCATTTGGGTATCAGAGCCTTGTTCCAGAGGGAGAGAAAATGAGAGAGTGAGGAATAGGGTGAGAAAGAAAACGTTGAAGAGACAGGGTGTGCGAATTCCATCCTTCCCAACGTTTTTTTCAAAATCTGACCTCGTCACAGTGTTTGGAAGGTCCCAAAACACTGGACAAGCTTCGGCCAAATCCCTGAAAAGCCTCCACGCGCTCTCACACGCCACGCCGAAGGACAACGCGCTGTCAACGGAGAGCACGCTCCAGCCACGCTCGGTTTAAGGTTGAAGACGACCACATCATCAACCATGTCATCTGACACGTCAATAGGTCTGTCCAGTCATCACCAGGTGGCCCATTCACTAACTGCCACATGTCCCTTACTGCCACGTCTTCACCACCGTCAGCTTTGCTATGTTATCGTCCACGTTAGATGGATCTGTCCAGTCAGCGACAACTCATCCACTACTTGTCCGACACATGTCCCAAACGGCACGTCATCATCACCATCAGCACCTGCCACGTCATCCAACCAGTCATCAGCCATGTCAGCCATATCAGATGAGTCAGCGTCAGATCATCCAATAGTTGAATGCCACGTGTCCATATTGCCACGTCAGTATAACGGTCAGCCATCATTTTTGTCAAAATTACATTTTGAGCCATAAATTATGCAAAAATTAAATTTAGGCCCCTGAACTTTTTGAAATTACATTTTGACCCCCAGATTCTGCCAAAATTACATTTCAGACCCATGAACTTCCTGAAATTACATTTTGACCCCAGATTCTGCCAAAATTACTTTTCAGACCCCCTGAAATTACATTTTGATCCCCAAATTATGCTAAAATTACTTTTCAGGCCACTTAAACTTCCTGAAATTACATTTTGACCCCTAAATTCTGCCAAAATTACATTGTTGCCCTAAATTTCCTGCTTTTTTACCCCTGACTTGTCCATAAACACAAATCCTTCCCCTACCCTTCTCCCTTACACCTAATAACTGCGTACTTAAGTAATAACCTGTCAAACAAACTACAAAATGCCTCTAAGATGTAGGAATAGACATGAGATTGAGATGGGGGAGATGAGACGTCGGATTCAAGAACTAGAGGCCACTATAGCAGAACAGCAAGCCTTGCTCGAAATTCGTAGAGACCAGTCAGAAGATGATTCGAATAGCCACAGTTCGTCATCCCCTGACTACCGTCATCATCCTCGACAACAACAATTCCGCCTTAATAACATTAAGGTAGACATTCCTGAATTTGAGGGAAGACTCCAACCGGACGAATTCATTGAATGGCTACAAACAGTTAAACAAGTCTTTGAGTACAAAGAGATTCCAGATGAGCAGAAAGTTAAAATTGTCGCTATCAAACTGAAGAAACATGCCTCTATATGGTGGGAGAATCTCAAAAGAAGGCGTGAAAGAGAAGGAAAGAGCAAGATACGAATGTGGGACAAGATGCGACGCGAGCTCTCACGTAAGTTTCTTCCCGAAAATTATTATCAAGATAATTTCCTTCAATTACATAATCTCCACCAAAAGACTATGTCTGTAGAGGAATATACCAAGGAATTTGAGAAATTTATAATGAAATGTGATATACAAGAAAGGGAGGAGCAAACAATAGCTCGTTATCTCGAAGGGTTAAATACGAATTTTGCTCATCTAGTACAACTCCAGCAACACTGGACTCTGGACGACGTCATTCGTTTAGCCATCCGTATCGAGAAGCAGTTGCCCAGAAGGCCTCTGTACCAACCATCTTCCTCAACCAGAATTCCTTTTGATGGGCGTAAGCCACAAATGCATCATCCTAGCTCTTCAAGCATGCCTCTACCTAAGGCTACTAGGGAATTCAACTCTAAAGCACCTAAATGCTTCAAATGCCAAGGGTTCGGTCATATCGCTTCTAACTGCCCTAACCGCAGAGTTGTCACCATTATTGAAGGGGAAGTTTCTGCAGTATTTGAAGAAGAAAGGGAGCCTATGCCTGAAACAGAACCAATATTTGATGAGGAGATAGTATTTGATGAGGAAGTTACTCCTGCTGATCACGGTGAATCACTTGTGATTAGGAGAAGCCTGCATACAACAACTGTGAAAGAAGAGCCTTGGTTACGTCACAACATTTTTCATACTCGCTGTACTACTCAAGGTAAAGTCTGTAACGTCATCATTGACAATGGAAGCTGTGAAAATGTAGTTTCCAATTATATGGTAGAAAAGTTGCATCTACAGACTCAACCATCCGTGCCCTTACAAGCTCCAATAGCTTAACCAGGATAGCAAGGTAAGAGTTTCAAAATGATGCCTTATTACTTTTTCTATTGGTAAAAGGTATCATAATGAAGTTTGGTATGATGTTGTTCCCATGGATGCCTATCATCTTCTTCTGGGGAGACTTTGGCAATATGATCGACATGTTCTATATGATGGTCACACAAACACATATTCCTTCTAGAAGGATGGCGTGGAGATCCAGCTCGCTCCTTTGCCACCTGATAAACAAAATAAAGGCAAAAATGAATCCAAACCATTAATGTCTTTAGTCGAGAAGGTGACCAAAACAGAAAACTAAGTAATGGGTCTTCTTCTCTTGCTCGAGGCAAATAACGGAACTGACATTCCACCTGAAGTGCAGCAATTATTAGATGAGTTTCCTAATGTAATTCCAAATGAAATGCCGCCAGGATTACCACCCATGCAAGACATTCAACGTGCTATGGATTTCATTCCAGGAGAAGTAATTCCTAACCGGCCAGCTTACAGAATGAGTCCTCGAGAAAATGCTGAAGTTCAAAGCCAAATTGAAGAATTGTTGAAAAAGGGATTAATATGAGAAAGTGTCAGCCCTTGTGCTGTACCTGTACTCCTAATCCCCAAGAAAGATGGAAGTTGGAGAATGTGCATAGATTGCCGTGCATTCAACAAGATCACAATTAAGTATCAATTTCTAATACCCAGAATTGATGACATGCTCGACCAATTATATAGCTCTACTACTTTCTCTAAGATTGACCTTCGTAACAGATACCATCAAATCCAAATTCGCCCCAGAGATGAATGGAAGACAGCTTTCAAAACCAGAGATGGGTTGTACGAATGGAATGTGATACCATTTGGGTTGACAAATGCTCCTAGTACATTTATGCACCTGATGAATCAGGTCCTTCGCCCTTTTATTGGCAAGTTTATTGTTGTTTACTTTGACGACATTCTTATCTACAGTAAAAGCCTAACGAACCATTTGGAGCATTTACGACAAGTGTTGCAAGTTCTTCAAGAGTAGAAACTTTATGCTAATTTGAAGAAGTGTACTTTCTTGACAAATGAAGTCTTTTTTCTGGGCTATATTATCACTGCAGAGGGTGTACGGGTTGATCCAAGCAAAATTGAAGCCATTAACAGTTGCACAACACCGCAATCCATCCAAGAAGTCAGAAGTTTCCATAGATTAGCTTCCTTCTATAGGCAATTCATTCGAAACTTCAGTTCCATTGCCGCACCCCTCACGGATTGCATCAAGGGAGACAAGTTCCAATGGATAGAGAAAGCTCAGAAAAGTTTTGAAGAACTGAAGAAACGCTTGACAAAAACTCCTGTGCTAGCCCTTCCTAATTTTGACCAAGTGTTTAAGGTCAGTTGTGATGCCTCTAACATTGGAATTGGTGCCGTCCTGAGTCAAGAAGGCCATCCAATTGCTTTTTTCAGTGAGAAGCTTAATGATGCTAAGCTTAAATATTCTACCTATGATAAGGAATTTTATGCCATTGTTCGTGCTCTACAACATTTGAGTCATTATCTCCTAAATAAAAAGTTCATACTCTTTTCTGATCATAAAGCCCTCAAATATCTAAACTCTCAACAAAAGATCAATCGTAAGCATGCGCGTTAGAGTGAAATCTTACAGTCTTGTCTGTTTCTGATAAAACATAAGGCTGGAATTTTAAACTCAGTAGCTGATGCTCTTAGCCGCCGTTATGCATTACTATCAACAATTCAAGCCAAAGTTGTTGGGTTTGAATATGCCAAGGAGTTGTACTAGGATGACCCGGATTTTTGTGGAATGTGGGAGGTGACTGCAAGTCAACCTTTCCACCAATATTACAGACACGATGAGTTTTTATTTCGAGGTAAAACCCTGTACATCCCTCAGTGTTCTTTACGGGAGGCAATAATTTGGGAAGCTTACGATGGAGGTTTAGCTGCTCATTTCGGTAGAGATAAAACAGTTGCTCTAGTCAAAGAGAATTTCTACTGGCCAAGACTTGAATGAGATATCAACAGGCACAAACAGAGATGCAGAATATGTCATTTGGCCAAAACCAAGGGTCAAAATACGGGATTATACATGTCTTTACCAGTCCCAGAAGCACCATGGGAAGATGTAAGCATGGATTTTGTGCTGGGATTACCACGAACTCAGAGGTAGAAAGATTCTGTCATGGTGGTTGTGGATCGATTTTCAAAGATGGCCCATTTTATTCCTTGTCAGAAGACTAATGATACTGTGCAAGTTGCTGAACTGTACTTTAAAGACATTGTTCGTCTCCATGGCATTCCCAAGACTATCATGTCTGATCGTGATGTTAAGTTTCTTAGCCATTTTTAGAGAACTCTTTGGAAAAAGATGGGTACTAAACTTCAATTTAGCAGTGCTAGTCACCCTCAAACGGACGGACAAACGAAAGCTATAAACAAGATTCTTGGCAACCTTCTACAAAGTTTTATTGGAAAGAATTTGAAGCAATGGGATCTTATCCTTGCTCATGTTGAATTTGCTTATAACAATTCAATCAACCAAGCCACTGGAAAGTTCCCTTTTGAAGTTGTTTATGGCACTCGACCTCTCAATCCATTCGACCTGATTCCTTCAGCTAGCAAACAGTATTACAGTGCAGATGCAGACCAAAGGGCTAAAAAAATCAAAAAACTACATCAGCAGGTTCGAAATAGGATCCAGAAGCAAAATTTGAAAATTAAAGCATAAAGGGACAAGCATCAAAGGCAACAAAATTTTAATGTAGGAGATCTGGTTTGGATACATTTAAGGAAAGAACATTTTCCTAAATAGCCAAACGCCAAGTTGTCTCCTCGAGCTGATGGTTTATTCAAGATTGTGCAAAAAATCAACAACAACGCCTACAAAGTGGAATTGTTAGGTTCCTACGGTGTTTCAACCACTTTCAATGTTGCGGATCTATCTCCGTATGTTGATGATGTTGTTGATTCTAACTCGAGGACGAGTCCTGTCCAACCCCGGGAGAATTAAACGGTGGCAGTGGTAGACACAAACAATGGAGTTGGTGTGGTGGAGTCGTTAGCTTTTCCTTTTTGACTAATTAATTGCACCTCCTTTTGCTGTAGCTTCATTATGGTGTTTATTTACATGATTATATTTTCTTCCTAATTAGTATAAATAGGAGGGTCTCTGGCTTGTAAGGCATTCAGAATTCAATTAAGAAAATAGAGTGTTTGGTTTCTGAACCATTTTTCGTTGAATTAGTATTTCCTGTAATATAAAACAGAGGAATATATTGTGTTCACACTATGATCAGAAAATATCCACAACTAATCGCAAAAGCCTTTTTTAAAATAGTGTGCACGCCATGATTTGGGTAAAAGACACGTTTGGAAACAGAGCAACGACATACAACTCAGAAGGGACAACCCTTTAACAATTTAAAAATCACCTGAATCCTGAGATCATGTAGGCATGTGGCCATATATATGACAAGCAAAAGCTGAGTAATGTGCAGCCTGGACCAATTATTTTAAGAAAAATATCCGTTTAAGATGTGCCAACATAAAGTATTCTTAAATCATTATTTTTTTAGCCAATTATAGTTGTCTTTACTTTGTCTTCTTAAGAGGATATATTTGAAGGAAAGAAAGTTAAAGAGAAGAAGCTACAGGTTTATGTAGTATTTTGTTATTGTACGTAAAATAATAAAGATACTTATCACATAACCAAGAAGAGTCAAGGTTGTGTCCTGTGTTGGAAACGCCCCCTTTCCGTTTTTCTGCATGTAATTTCCTCTTTCAGAGATGCAGGACAGCCCTGATCCAGAACAGAGCAAGCTCCACAGTTATTACGACCCTCTTCCTTCTTCGCCGGATTCTTATGCTGCAAAAACTGATCTGAAATATGAGAGAAAAGGAGAGGGATCATCATGGATGGAAGAAGGAGATGTTGCAGTTGGATCCCATAAAGACAAGCCTCGTCTCAATAAATACGCACTCGCTAGTGCCATATTGGCTTCCACAAACTCCATTCTCTTGGGGTATGGTAAGTAATTTCATTCAAATCAGTTCAATTATAGAGCAAAACAAGCTTATGTCTTCATGGAGATAAAATTGCGTGTGTTTGTGTTTGCGTTTATGCAGATATTGGGGTGATGAGTGGTGCTGTGTTGTTCATAAAGGAGAATCTGAGAATAACATCAACACAAGTAGAGATCCTGGTGGGTTGCCTGAACGTATGTTCACTGATCGGATCTCTGGCCTCTGGGAAAACCTCTGATTCAATAGGGAGGCGTTACACCATAATTTTAGCAGCATCAACATTTCTAATAGGTTCACTTCTGATGGGGCTAGCACCTTCCTTCACATTCCTAATGGCAGGACGTGTAGTTGCAGGCATTGGAGTTGGATACTCCCTCATGATAGCTCCAGTGTACGTAGCAGAGCTCTCGCCTTCTCTGTCTCGAGGTTTTCTCACTTCCCTCCCAGAAGTCTTCGTCAGTATTGGAATTCTTCTGGGTTACATCTCCAACTATGCTCTCTCAGGTCTCTCTCATGGCATAAACTGGAGACTCATGCTTGGTCTAGCAGCCTTGCCTGCAATTGCAGTTGCATTTGGTGTTCTTGCAATGCCCGAGTCGCCTCGCTGGCTCGTCATGAAGGGAAGGTTGCAGGAAGCCAGGGATGTTTTGTTAAGAACATCAGAGACAAAAGTAGAAGATGAGATGAGACTTGCAGAGATATCTGCAGCTGCAAAGGCAAATTCTTTAAAGACAAGTCATGGACAAGGGGTTTGGAGAGCCATGTTTGTGAGACCTTCTCGAGCTGTTTTGCGAGTTCTTGTTGCTGCCATTGGAATCAACTTCTTCATGCAGGCTTCTGGGAATGACGCTGTGGTTTATTATAGTCCACAAGTCTTCAGGGAGGCTGGGATTCACGCTGAGAAGCAGCTTGTTGGTGTTACAATCATCATGGGAATCACCAAGGCTTGTTTTGCTTTGGTGTCTGCCCTATTCTTGGACCGGGTTGGTCGGAGGCCCATGTTGCTATTGGGCTCATTTGGCATGGCAGTGTCGTTGTTTGGGCTGGGCTTGGGCTCGAAATTTCTCGGGCAGCATGATAGTAAGCCTGAATGGGCAATTTCCCTGTGTGCGGTTGCTGTGTGTTGTACGGTCTCCTTCTTCTCCATTGGGCTTGGCCCAATAACATGGGTATACTCATCCGAGATATTCCCACTAAGGTTACGGGCACAACGGTCTGGCTTGGCTATTTCAGTAAACCGGCTGGTGAGTGGGGTGGTATCCATGACATTTCTTGACATTTCTGAGCAAATAACATTTGGGGGCATGTTTTTTGTTCTTGGTGGGATAATGATACTTGCTTTCTGCCGGAGACCAAAGGCAAGAGCTTAGAGGAAATTGAGCTCTGTTTGAAGATGGCCAGGCTCACTGAGAATTATATTACTTCAAGGTTGTGCTTGAATTAAAACGCAGCCTTCACAAACTATAGTAGCGGTTGTCACATGGAAAGAAAATAGCAAAAGTGGCCTAGTGTGGAATGTGGATAAGTAGAGTGAATTAGACAAAAAAAAAATGTTACATTTTCGATTATTTTATGGTGATAAGAAATTCTATGTGATCTTTTCAAGTAGTTGGTGTGTTTGCTCTTGATATTCTTTGGACAATTCTTGTAATTCTGCGAGAGTGGATGTATATTTAGATTTTCCCATTCTTTTTCATGAAACAACATACAAGTAGTACTGTATAGTGTATAGAACAGCCTTTCTCAAGAATACCGCCCTCTCTGATTAAGTGACACTCTTAATTCTCACTTAAAATGTAACTGTAGTGATTATTTGTTTTTCAATAGAGCACAAGATTTTGAACTGTAAACTTCTAAGAAATAGGTTAGTTTAATGTATAGGTTAGTTAGATTTGTGTTGGGTTTCTGTATTTGTATTCCAGGTTTTCTAAGCTTATGACTGGGCTTGCATTGGTTCAATGTGGGCCAACTTATTCAGCTCAATTGGATGACTTTGTTTATATATAAGGGCCAGAACGATGTTTTTTGTACGAGAGTTTTTCTAGTTTAATAATATAGCTCTCCCTCTTTTGCCACATGTGATGTGCTAAGTTTGGAATCTCAAAACTTTGCACAACTGTAAGCTTGCTTGTTCATATATATTTTGATAATCTAAGTGTTGGGATTAATTAAGCGAATTCCTGATTTAGCAATAATGGTGAACCTTTATTTAGAGCAATTCTTTCATCAAAAGTGATCTGCAGCTATAGTGGACTCTGACGTACGGTGCTGACGAGGAAAGTTCAAATATTATACATATTCACCCGTGCCCAAATCATAACCTGAGCATCAACTCCAACAACTTTATACGAAAATATTGAATCAGAATTCCACTGCCCATACGCAAGTGTTGGGAGAGCAAAACATGACATGTTCGTTTCTGTTACTTTAAAATCTGTAACAACATGAAGACAACGTACACTTTGGGTTCACGGGGTGGTTAAAAATCCTTCGTAAAATTTGGTATTCTCCTGCCTAAAAAATCGCACATCGATCTACCCCACAAGCACACACATATACAGGTTGACATGGTAATCTAAAAGCAGTGCCCAGTTACTTTTACTCTGTGTAGCTCCTTCAAAACTTTGATTTTCTTTGCTTCTGTTGGGATATATTACTAGTTGGTACTATTTCCATCAGTGTCTGTTACCCTTCTTGCCAAAACCTTTGCTTGTTTTAACTCAAACTTGAAACATTATTATTACACCTGTTTCATGAACTATCATTGTCCAGAAGCTCTCACTGATGCAGAATCAGTTTAATTTGTTTCATAGCCACTTGTCTGCTACTGTGACTGTAATCTCCCCAGCTTGAATATATTAACTTAACGTTAAGGATTTGAATTTGCCACCTAATCCCTTGTACATATATGATAATATAGCCAATGCAAGAGACACGCTAGCTCATGAAATCGTAAGCGAAAGATGAATATATATTATAATAACATCATAATTATTAAGGACCATATATACGTCATGTTCCAAATGTCAAACACTACCAATCCTCGTCGTCATATTGACCAGCCATAAAGTTAAAAAAATATAGTATGTTAAAAGAATTGGGAAGGTTTGAGGTTTTTCAGATATGAAGAAATACATGGAAAAGGGTAATGGTTTTTCTTCTTGTCATTGAGCTTTATTTGGTTTTTTATAAGGGCAAATAAAGCTGACTGAAACTATCTCAAACTGTCTGTTATTACATGGTGGGTATTTTAGGTAAAGGGCAAGATCTGCTCCCTTTCGTGTGTCGTTTTTTGTTTGGAAGGTTCCAAGACTTGAAAGATTCCACATTTAGAGAGAGAAAGTGATGAGAAACACCGCGAGACTTGATGTTTCCAAAGTCATATCTTTGGTATAAATGTTTATACAATTAATAATTAAAGTGTGTTAATAATGGTTTTTTTTGGAGAAGATGATGAGACGTACAGGTGACTGGTGAGTAGTAGTACTCAAAAAAGATTCAACATGACGGTGAGGCCAAAGGCTCAGAGCCTTAAAGATTAATTGTCTTGTAACCACCGGACGAGTTGAGGAAGACACGAGCATGAGGACAAATTAAGCTCTCTGTATAATATCCATTTAGATGGCAACATTTAAAAGGTGACAACATTAACTTTGTCGTCCACTCTATTATCTCAATTCTCGAAAACCATTATTTTTTCCCTTTAACTCTCTCTCTCTCTCTCTCTCTCTCTCTCTCTCTCTCTCTCTCTCTGTAAACCATTCATGTTAGACTTTTGTAACTTTCAAAATTCGATTCAGTGAACGCAGAAATATATAGTGGGAGACCCCCACCTCTCTTCCATAGGTCTCTTGGCTTATTAAAGAAGATTAGGAAAGGGATCCAAATGAAACTTGAGAGATATACATAGTAAAATGATAGACTTTAGGTTTGTTGGTTATTGAACTTCGTAGTTTTGGTTTAGGGTTTGAGTGGGTAAGGTAGTGGAAAGTGGAAGTAAATAATTGAAATATGCAGAAACACGAAATGGGAAGTAACTTCCAATTTGATTCAAATCGTTGGGTAAAGAGTCAATATCCAAAAACTAGTTATAGAAACTACAGAGAGCACAGTTCACGTGGCCTTGGGCTTAGGGTTTGTTTGGTACAAGGGGAGGAAAGGGAAAGTCCGCTGAGGGAACAAAAATTTTGAGTTAGGTTATTTTCAAAAATGAGAGAAGTAGGATTAAAATATTTTAATTAATTTTTTTTTATTTTTTTATCTTACATTTTATTTAAATTAAAAGTTTATAACCCCATTTCTTTAAATCTTTTTAAATCCAACTCATAATAATTTCTCCTCCTCTCCCCTCCAAATCCCTTTTACCAAACAAACCCTTAGAGACCCATAATAATATTCCCTCTTATTATACTATAAACCAAATATTATATTAAGGACCGGATATAATATATAGGTGCCAAGGGAAGTTCCTCAGTTATACCTTCTATGCATGCATTAAAGTACTCCAATTAGTTATACTTTAAAGTCATATTTGAAAGGAGGATATGAAAAAGCGCATAAAAAGAAGAAGGAGGAAACTATACAATCCCACTATTATATACGTACAAGAACGTAACTTACGAAACAGTGTTACTTGTGTCTTTGAGCTCTGCTTTTGTACAATGGAGAGGCCCAATATAATTATTAATAAAAAAAATATACTTAATTTGTTTTCAAATATTTCCTCCCCTACTTTTTATAAACAATTACTACTCAAATAGTCAAATCACGGAAAACGAAATGCTTATGATTAGTTTAAAACAATCAACATGTAAGAGATATAATTTTTCTTCCTCTAAATATATCTTTATTTATGAAGATAGTGAGGAGTGAGAGAGAATAAGTGGAAAATAAGATAAGAGAATGAGTGGGAAAAAGGGATGAAAGTTGCATGCAATCAATTGAAATAAAAATGAAAAAAGTGTATTAAATTTTTAAACAAAACAAAAATATTGCTTATATATACAAATATAAAACCAAGCCCATAAGAGAGAATACGGTTTATAAATAGGACTAAAAGGGGGTAGCGCTTTGGAATTTTAGTTTTATTTCAAAGTAGTACTCTCATTTTATAATTTCAATGAAACGTAAAAATTTTTTTATTCAATTTACCTTTTTATTAATAAAAATAACAATGTGTGGGGTGTGCCAGGGTTTGTTTAGTAACTAAAAATAAAATAAACAAGAATATTTTGGTATAGTACCATTAAATTTCGCTACAATTCACACTGAGTAGCTATATGAATTAATTTGCCATTTACACCATCACCGTATGCATGTGACTAGATATGTGTAAATAAGCTAATGCAAAAAATCATCTCACTAGCAAGTTTGTTTTTTTACCTTCATGATCGTCTCAATAGCTAGCTATAGTTACAGTGCCAAATTTACCCTTTAAATCGTTTGTTTTTTTACCCTTTAACATTTTATTACTGGATATGATATTCATATATATATATATATATATATCATGACCATTATAGCTTCTTTGTTAGCAAGTCTTTCTATATTGAGCTGTCATATCAAATTTTACAATAAATTAAAATTGAAAATACTCATTTAATCAATAATTAAAATTTTTATATTCAAAATACTTATTATATTTATATTAATTGACGAGATAAAAAATTTTGAATTAATTTTATTTGAAAAAAAAACTTTTGTCGTTAAAATTATTAATTTAATAGTCTAATGAATGGTTATATAATTCAATATAAAAAATGATGATGATTCAATGCTGTTATTAAGATTAAACATTCAGTTCACAAATAAACATATTATAGTTATTATGCAGGAAGAGTCAACAAACCAATATCATTATTTGCAATTTACACTATAAACTAAGTTCTATATTTAGGACCGGAGGTAGTAACATTTATAATAAGTTATCTAATGCGAATCTCCTACGTATGTCCACAAGAATATGTGTATGCATCTAATGCGTTCATAGACAAGTAAAGAATAAAAAAAAATAGAGTGAATAATATGAGAATATGAAATGGAGGCCGCAGGTAACAACAGAATAACGTTATTATAAGTCTCGAATATATATAAACACGTGAAATTCATTTCATAGGAGATTATGTATATATGTAGCAGAAGAAAAAGAGTTTAGGTGAAGATTCTTGCAAAAAAAAGGCAACAGTAATGTAGCAAGCTTTTGTTTTGATCTGGTCATCGCTACTTGGAGGACATATCAGAAATCCAGAATAGACATGGACTCATCACTTCAATTTATATATATATATATATATATATAGACACACACACGAAGTACCATTTGAATTTCAAACACCATTAAGCGCCTCAGATCCAACTTGTTCCATTATATAAACTCATAACTTGTTGAATATCATGGCCTGGTCCCCTACCTTCTTTTGTTGTCCACCCCAGCGATTCATTGTTGGCTGTTTCTTAAACACTTAATTAAATCAGTAGCAGTAATTCTTTATTATTCTATTTAAAGAATTGCCTGAATCAATCCCCTTACGTGGAAAGTAGAAGGCTTATGATTGATGGATCAGCTTACTTTTCCGCCGATATCTTTTGTTATTATTACCACTGGCTACTACTCTCTAAACTTCATTCAACTTTTCAATACGATTACTTTTCAATACTCTTCATTGTGTGTGCCCTCTCTTTCTTCGGGCTTCCAAACAAACTTGGCCAGCAAGTGAGCATTGTGCTTCTCTTGTAAGCCTCTTATTCTGGCGTTCTTGTCCCGCAAGTTTTATTCAAGCTACTGAAAATCGGATCGGATATTGAATCGGTCGAGATACTGGGTTAAGGGTCAGTAGTTCAGATCGGAGTCAACCCGGAGGTCAGACCGGGAGTCAAACCAGGATTAATTAAAATATATATATAATTTAAATGTTCATGTATACCATTTAAAAAACTACATAAGAGTTTTTTTTCCAACCAATAATCAAATATAACCTCGTGAACCTAATACCTATAAAAGTATAATTAAATATATAAGGATTTTACTCCAACCAGTGCAAAGCAGCAAAAATATTCCACAATACTTTTAAAACTCCTTGCAAATCAAAAAATTTCAAAGAAATAGTTTTAAAAAAAAGACAAAATGACGTCGTTTGGGATATAAAAATGTTTAAAAAATAAAAAAAATTTAAAAAAGGGGCAAACCGGTTCACCGCGGGTTACCCTGGGTTGGACCGGTTCAGACTGGGTCAATTAGACCCCGGTTTTTTGACCTCAACTGGACCGGTCCGGTGACCAGTTCACCGGTTTCCTGTCTGAACCGGCTGATCCGATCCGGTTTTTAATACATTGGTTTTATTACACTTTTTTACAGCTCCACTGCTAAGACATAAGATTAAGGGAAACGCATCACAAGTTTTATGTGTAGTATTACCTTCATTCTAAATATAATAAATATAAGACATAGTTAACTTTTTTTTGAGAAATTAAGGAAGCTAAAAATAAGTTATTTAATCATGTTATATATTTTGTATGATTAAATTATATATCAGTTTATAAGTTAGACAAATTAATTTGAATAAAAAAATAACAAATATAAATATTTTAAATTAATCTAACCAATTTTCTTAATTTTTCTAAAAAAAAGCAATTGGGTTTTATATTTAGGATTGGAGATAGTACCCATTTTGGGCCCTTCCACTTCCTCTGATTAGCTTTCCACTAATAATTGACTAATTATATTACTATTGAGTTAAAACGGTTGTTGATGGGAAGAGTTATTCACCCAGTCATTCATTCATGCGTTATAACGACTGATATTTCTTTGAATAAATAATAAGTAATCCAACCAAATTAATGTAATTACTTTCTTCGGTCATTTTTATAAGTAACTTCCTCTTTTTTATGTTGGTTCTTAATATAAACAACTTTTTCTAATGTCTGAAAATTTAAACTACATACCTACAACGGTTGTTATTATTTGAATATTGGGAAGTGCATTTATTAGAAGACGTGAGAACTGTTTATCTTCTAATCCTGCGGAGGAACCCTTAATCGCCACCTTTAATTATATAGAAGATTCAATAAATAATTTGTAACTAAAAGAGTTTTTAAATAGTGGTGCACTTTTTTTGAAATATTAGGGGACGAGCAGAAAAATTAGTGTGGAGCATTTACACCAGCGAATAAAGGAGCAACTTTAAAAACTAATGGGAAGTCAAAGAGGACAGAGAAGAGGACGAGAAAAACTGCATAAAGTTGGTCTCAGAAGATTTGAAAAAATAATTATATAAACCACTTCGAGCACTTTCGGTTTCTCATGCATTCATATCTCTCTTCTCTCCCCCACTTCCTTCCTTCCTTCCTTCCTTCCTTAGTTACCCATCACAGCTCACTCCACCTTCACTGTCCCTTCTAATTCTCTCTCTCTCTCTCTGCGCCTCCCTCCCTTCCTTCCACCACTATTCTCTGTTTCCTCTCTAATGGAAACTCGCCTCAAGATGCGAATCTCTCGCATGTTCCGTTCCTCCTTCGGCTCTTGCCGAGCCCGCAACTTCTCCGACGTCACCGAAAAATCCGCCTTCCCCCACCACCACAACCACGGTGGCTTCCTCCCCGTCGAACCTTCGTCGCCGCCTAAACAACCCCGTCCCTTTCCTTCCGTTTGTGGATCCAAAGCCTTGGAAACCTCTCGAACTATTGATTCGCTTCCCAGAAAGAAAGTCTCTGAGTGGCCCTCATCGCCGTTTCTCTGGGGTAATAATCGCGCCGGAAGGCCCTGCCCCCCTGTTTCGCCGATCACTCAGCTGAACCCAATATACGAGGACGAGTTTGGTTACTGTGAGGAATTGAGACTTTCAGGGAGGAACAAGAAGAGTAAGACGAAAACCAAGAAGAAGAAGAAGAAAGAGACCCGAAAGAAAAGAAAGCCTTCGGATATATTCCCGTTTAACTCTTGCGCTCAGGACGGAACCATTGGAGGGTATTGGTGGTACAACAACGACGACGACGACAGCGAAGCAGAGGATGAGACAGAGACACTTTTCTCTTCTAGAAGCCACTCTTCCGATTCCTCCCGGCGGCGGCGGCGGAGGAGTAACCGGTCTTGCCGGAAAAAGAAGGACGATGGTGGTCGAGTGGGTTCTGGTGGGAGCCTGAGTTCTGAAATGGGAATGATGCCATTGAAGGGAAGAGTGAAGGGCACGTTCGCCGTAGAGAAGCGATCCAGTGACCCTTACAATGATTTTAGGACTTCAATGGTGGAAATGATAGTGGAGAAACAGATATTTGCGCCTAAGGATTTGGACAATCTGCTGCAGTGTTTTCTGTCTCTCAATGCTCAAAATCATCATACGATTATTATTGAGGTTTTCACCGAGATCTGGGAAGCTCTGTTCTCTGACTGGCTTTAAAAAAAAAACCTCAAGAAATGATGTTATTTTGTGTTCTGTTTCCTTGGAAAATAGTCTACCTCTAACTTATAACTTAGTTCGCTTGTATTATATTCCATTTACTATTCAATGTAGGTTACTTTTTAAGTTCTATTTTCTTTTTTTTGTCTTTTCTCTGGAACACTGGAACTGAACCTTCTCCTCCTGGGATTTTCTTTATCGTTTTTGTTTCACTCCTCGTCGGTATATATATATATATATATATTTCTTCATATATATATATATATAAAGATAAACTAACAAAGAACTGTATCTGCAAAGGTGGTAGTAAAATCAACAAAAAGATCTAAAATATAGATGTTTATGCTTCCTTGTTTTGTTCTGCATTTTGATGTTATTGGAAAGTTGTTTTGACAGACTATTTTTTTTTTTTGGTTATTCTGGTTGAAAAGATCGCTCGAGCGGGAAAGAGGGTGATCTGCGTTGGACTTCTGAGCCTAAAAACGGGAAAAGATGGGGATGGGATGTTTTTGTTTTGATACGAAGTAGCCAAATTTTGAAAACATTATAAAAGTTGTCTCACCTGTTTGTGTGTTGGGACCTTTTGAACTTGGTGGTTTTCCTCCAAAAGAATACAAAAAGGTTAACTCGTTTTCTCAAGTATCCCCACCATAGAAAAGTAGCTTTCTTCTTCCATTGAAAATTTGAAAGATATTGGTTCCCTTGATAATCCTTGCTTCCTTCCTTGGAAGCTGCAATACAAACTGTGTCTGTGTCTATCTTTTGCAAGTTTCTAGCCCCATAATCTGCAGTTTTCCTTGAGTCACTTTTTCATCTTGAGCAAAAGGAAGATATGAAGTGAGTAAGGGAGACCTGTTTCGCTCTTTTTCTTTTTTGTGTGCATGTGTACTTGAGAAAAGTAGGATCTCATATGATTAGGTTATTATTAATAACTATGAGCCGGAAAAGATAAAAAATATATATTTGTCCTTTATGGTGGCGAAATTAAAGGTCAAATATGAGAAATTTTTTTAAGCCAAAAATATAGAATCCAGAAGCTAGTGTAAAAGTTGACCCAATCTGCAAAAGTAATATACTATTCCGCTGTGCGTTTGGTGGAGGATTCACATGACTAATATACTCGTGTCTGTTTATAGTATTTAATTCACATGCTTAAGATCACATTGAAGGTGCATCCATAAGTCGCGGATATGGCAGGATTGCGATTCAAACTAAACTGTGCAGATTTATTAAAAGAAGGCAATAAACAGAGCAGCCGAAAGATTCCTTGAATCTTCCAAACAGTTTCTCTTGTGACACAAAAGAACAAAGCCAAAGCTGAATAATGTAGTAGCTAGTAGTCACAAGAGGGTGGGCATTGGAGGATATAGTAGTAGAGAAAAATGTGCATTCATAGGGGAAAGCAAGTTGAGAGTATGGAGGTTATGAGGATGGAGAAAAGAGACAAAAAAGAAAAAAAAAAGAAGGGAATGGTGATTGGTTGCATTATTAGGCAAGTGAGGGCAGAGAGAGAGGGCAGAGCATATACCAGAAGGGTATGAGAGATCATTATCCTGGGCATAACAAACCAGGCAGAGTGTCAGGGCTTAAAAGAAGGCATGGAGAAGAAGAGAGAGAGAGAGGGAAGGCAAGGAG
This sequence comes from Inga leiocalycina, assembly GCA_963242795.1. NCBI lineage: Eukaryota > Viridiplantae > Streptophyta > Magnoliopsida > Fabales > Fabaceae > Inga > Inga leiocalycina. The sequence continues at coordinate 22,282,838 of OY725322.1, forward strand.
AATTTGAAATGGAGGGAAGAAAGCAATGGGACAGAAGAGAAGGGAGAAAGGAGAAGAGAGAAAGAGAGAAAGAGAGAGGCATTAATGCAAATTAAGGAAGGGAAGGGAGGGAGTCACAATCACTAGCTGCAAAATGCTGGAATGAGAATGAAGGGGCATTAATGAATGTGTCTGTGTGTGTGTGGCATGTAGCATTGTGCATTCATTAATGATCGCATTTTTTGGGTTATCGAGCTCCCTCTTCTGTGTCTATGGGCTTACCAGAGGCAGAGATGGATGAGTGGGCCTAAAGAAGAGCCAAGCCCAGTTTGGGCAATGTTGCCCCTTTTTCAGACACATACGGATCCGCTCTGACTGCCACCGAAAAAGGCAAAAACATACGGATCTTCGGCTTCTGCCATCTGCAGTGCGGGTAACCGATAATCGCAGATGCAAGGGAGATGAGATGTGTTGTAATAAACAGATATGGTTTTAAAATTAAAACCCACCCGGTTTGGGCAGCCAGGGCTATCAACCAGGGAACAAGTTTCTTACTTGGTGTGATTAAGAGTTTTGAATGGGAATTGGCCGTTTAAAATTTGATATTTTTTTATAAAAAAATAGCAGTTAGTTATATTTATACTTTCGTAACTGTTTTATTATATTATGTGTGGTCTTTACATAATGTTTTGTATTCTATCAACTAAGGTTTTTATTTATTTATTTAAGCATTGTTTTAATTGGTTTCGAGTTGACTCCGATTTGAATCATTGTTTCAACATTCAATCGGTTTGTTGATTGATTTGATTTTCAAAAACTTGGTTATGAATACTCCCTCGGATTCTATTTATAAGAGCCCGATAATCAAATTAAGTAATTTAAAAAAGCGGTTAGAATTAGTTATTAGAATTAGTTAAAAATAATAAGCATATCTTAAAATAATTTTTTTTTCCAAACATACCCTTATTTATAAGGGGTGAATAAGAGAGAGAAATATATTAAATATAAGTATCACTAACCCTTGCAATATATATATATATATATATATAAAATTAATGAGGGGCACACATAGAAGAAAGTTATTAAATATTGAGACATTTTTTATCAGGTTCTTATAAAAAAAGATTAAGCTAATTCAAGTTTTAAGTTGTTATAAAAAGGATCGAAGTGAGCAAGAGGTTGCATGCATAAGGTTGTTAATTTTGTTTTAAAAAGATACAAGTTAAAGGGAAAATTCCAAAAAACTACATTGGAAAATGGAAAAGGACATTTCAGTACAACGAAAATGGGAAAGGACAATTCAGACGGGTGTCAGATTTTCAGAGGAATTGTCATTTTGAAATTTTGGCCAAATTACAAAAATGCCCTTCAGCCCTCAGTCGAAATAACAACATGGGAGTTGTTAATGGCGAATTCGGAGTTGTTAATGGCAAGATAGGTGTTGTTATTAGCCCTGAAACTTGTTAATTGTAAAAGAAGAAATTAGAGTTGTTAATGTGAAATCTGAAGTTGTTAATGGTGAGATAGGTATTGTTATTTGTCCTGAAACTTGTTTAGTGTGAAAGAAGAAATTGAAGTTGTTAATATCGAATCCAAAGTTGTTAATGGCGAGATAGATGTTGTTATTGGCCCTGAAACTAGTTTAATGTGAAAGAAGAAATTGGAGTTGTTAATGTCGAATCCGGAGTTGTTAATAAAAGATAGATGTTGTTATTGGCCTAAAAATTTTTAATTGTCAAAAAAGAATTGAAGTTGTTAATGGCAAATCTGGAGTTGTTAATTACGATGATCATATTGTTATTCTGAAGTGGGGAAGGAAAGGGTGAAGGGCATTTTCGTAATTTGGCTGAGATTTCAAAATGACAGATTCCTCTGAAAATCTGACACACACCTGAATTGTCCTTTTTCATTTTCCAATGTAGTTTTTTGGAATTTTCCTTAAGTTAAATATCAGTCTTCGCAAAATATTGAGGGTAATAATCCAATTTTAATCAAGCAAAACTATTTTAGTTGATCACATTCTTATGCTATGATCCAAAAAGGAAGAGAAAACCACAAGTCAAGCATACACATGATTGGTCCAACCTAAAAGTAATCAAGTGATGAGTCATGTCCTCTGCACACAGTCCCAGATGAACACTCATGTAACGAGCATCGTACACACATTTTGGAGCTAACTATGATATGACAAGTGTCCCATTATCTCTCTTGATATAGCCTAGGTATTATGTGTGTGTTTGGGATAGCGGTAGGAAAATGACTTATTGTGATTCTGACTTATTAAAAATGACTTAAAAGAAAAGTGAATTTTTGATTCGTGATTTATGTTTGGATAAGCGATTGAAAACGTGCTTTTTCATAAGTCAAAACATGTTTGGATTAGCGATTGTATAAGTGCGTTTTTAAAAATAAAAAGTTGAAGGGCATTTGTATATTCTTCAAATTTTAGATAGATCATATATGCGATATCCAACAGTAACATATCATCTGGGCCTGGAAGATATCTAAAATGCAAACTTGTAAATCGTAAAATGAAGTGCAAACTAGGAATGAAATTTCAGAAATTATAACAGCATAAACACATTGTGATTCACTCTATTATGCCACTAGAGCAAATAATTCCCAATCTAGAATTTCAATGGCCACAATTGTAGTACGAAGTCCAAAGGTAGGTAACGTTGAGCTCAAAAAACCAAATAACTTAGGAAATTACATAATTTCAAAAAAAATATTACATAACTAATTGGGATCATAAATTCCGTACAAGTTGCTGTGTAATCATGTCACGAATGCGATTCATTCTGGTTGAAGACGTCGCAGCAACATTGGACGAGGAAGCCGCATCGTCTACAGTATTATCATCTTCCTGAGCTACATTGGCACTTTCTGCTTCGCCAAAATCAACATCACTCTGAGAATTTCTCCTAATAAAGTTATGAATGGCCATAGTTGCCACAACTAAGCGGACTTGCGTTGGGTAGGAGTATTTGCGCATTTTTTGCAATAACCCGAATCTATTCTTCCACACGCCAAAAGTCCTTTCAATAGTTGACTGCAAACTTGAATGATAGTAATTGAAGGTCTCTTTAGCATTTGCCAAACCAGGACGACGCTGAGGGTTTGATATATTCTCGAGCTAGGCTAAAACAAGCCTCTAGTACCAAGTGCAATAGCCGACTGACAGTTTCCCCTGAATGCTGAAACAACTCTTGGACCATCCTATTACCGACGCCATGGCCAACTGTGAGCAAAAACATCGCAACCATTTCTTCGACCCCGACATTCTTAGAATGTTGTAACCCATGTTCAACCAATTTACTGCACAACCGGTAGAATACATGTTTTCAACTCTAAACATGTCATGACATTGTGATTCATGCTCAGCCAAAATATCTCGGACAAATATATGACCGGGTCGTGAACCCGTTTTACGAGGTTCTTTACACATGAAAGGAGTCCAATATTGACACACTAACGCAGCTGTTTGTTCATACTCTGTTATCTCTTCATCGATAAGAGCTAGTATCTGAGAGTCATCGTCTTCTTCCTCCATCCAATTTTCCATTGCAGCTGTAACCTGTGCATTGGTTGCAAACGTATATAACATAAACATAATTCATAAAACGAACGTTGGATTAAAATATACATAATATATATCCGAAATTAGCATTGTTGGTCTAGTAAAAACAAAAGATGAAGCATGCATACAATAAACACTAAACTATTTAGCCACAAAGTTCAATGCAAGGGTCGTTAACAATAAACAAAATACGAAGCATGCATATCGATAGTTAAGAACATAATTCGTAGCAACTCAATCAAGGGTCGCAACCATATAACGCAGCCACGCAATCACGCTATCCTTCTTCCGCTTAACAAGTGAGAAAAACGTGTCCCCACTAGTCTTGTCCATGATGACCTTGAAGCAGCGGATTTGAAAGTCCTCATCTTCTTGCACTTCATCCAACTCAAGCAAGGTTGCAATAGCGGCATCAACACTCCTTGCTTGAATCTCGCTGATGGTTGTAGATCTACTCTTGGATGCTTCTGCCATGACACTAACCGCATCCGCAATCTGCTTTGTCGCTGAGATCTTCTGCTTCTTTTTCTTCCCGAAGAGATCAAATTGTTTCCGCTTTCCCTGACTTCCGGAATTAGTTGGACCAGATGATGCGCCTGGACCAGAGGGAGGAGTTTGGGAGGATAACCCGACGCTCGCCAGCTCATCCGTCACTCCTGTGCTAAGTGCTGGGTCAACTCCAAAATTCTCGTCCTCGCTGTCCCCTGAACCTTCCTCCTCGACCATAGTAGGTCGGTACACATCCTCTTCCTCTACATCCTGTGTCTGTGTCTGTATGAACGACTGATTCAATTCATCCTCGCCTGTTGCCACGACGTCCTTGAATATAAGCCTCAATTCTCTTTCGTTCCTGAGGGCTGAACGGCGAAACTTTCTATACGCCGAATTCTCCTGCATACAGACAAGTAACAAAGCCATTAACTATATTACAAAAGCTGATTGAGGCAATTGAATTACTATTTTGCAACATTATAAGTTTCAGTAGGGATCACTAACCTGACATTTGCGCTGCCACCACTCGGCCGAAGCAACGACATTTCCAGTTCCAAGCTCTCGGCCCACACCGGTCTCTTTTATTAACACATCCCAAGTCCTTAAATCCTTCCTTAACATATCAAACTTATTTTTTAACTGTTTCTTGTCATACGCTTTCCCAGTTTTCTCGTTGAATGTAGCAATAATAGCTTCCCAACCATCTTTTGAAAAAGACAACCCTCATCGTTCTTTTTTTAAGATTTGGTCAACCATGGCGTATACAAAAATCTCAGTGGACGCATCATCCCATAACGCTCTGTCATTCATCTCTCTATGGAAAAGTTTCACTTTACATAAATGTTGATGACATATAGGAGAATCAATATCATGCAACTTTAGCCAACATAACTACATAATTCTACAAAATACTCGTTTCCCTTTTTCTTAAACATAAAGACAATGCATGTTCATATCCTAACCGGCTCCCCTAAACTAGTTAATTACTTACCCATTTCCAAACTGCTGCACCCATGAAACTTTAATTGCTAGCTAACTCTTTGACAGCAACTAGTTAACTAAGCATGATTGTGATGTGTTTGTGTGTGTAACCAAACACCTAACCCCCATAAAAAGTCAAATGTTTTTATAATTACTGTGAGCCAGGGGCAACGAGGAAGAAATATAAATAATTACTAAAATTTTAAAATTTGTAAATAGTATGCAATAACAATATCATTATAAAATTGGGAAGTTCGACATTACAGTGGTACTCTCTCTGGACCATCATTTGGGAAGTTTGACAAATTGCATCATTCTCAGCTTTAGCCTACAATGACTTATTTTTTGGATAAAACAATCAGTGCCTACCTTCTTTATCTAATTCTGTTTTCTCATTCAATGTTGAAGGCTAGGACATTAACCTTTACAAATACAAAAGTCTGAATAACTATTATTGTTATAGAATCATCTTATTCATAAGAGTACTTCTCTCAAAATTTTTACCAAGAAATCAATCGGCAACATGTCTCAATTTTCTTTTCAAGAGTTTCTATCTAAATTTGGCATAACAAAAGCTGACTCCAAGCCACACTAACAAACAAGAGGGTGAAAATTATAATCGTGGTTTGATTTCTTTGAAAATACTTTATCCTTGAAACATTGAAAAGCTTATATCCAGATCAGAGGCTGAAACGGAACAGAAACAGATTAATCCACACAAAACCCAGTTAGCTTTCAAAAATAATTAATGCCGAAAACTAACACCCAAAAAGAAAAAAAACCACCAGTTCAAAGCATAGAACCATACTTCAAAGACAAAATGAAAATGACCAAAATTGGCAAATTCCATACATAAACTGTATTATCTCAATGCAACAGAGTTCACCGATTTTGCAAAACAGAGCACACGTATAACAGTAGCTGCAAAAAAAAAAACCAGACACAGAGACACAGAACGAAAGGCCGATTCAAAACTCAAAACTCATCTAAAATGCAACTTGTGAAGCTTACCTTGCAAATGGAGGGAGGACTGACAGCAGTGCCCACAGCAGACTCGCCGACGGACGACCGGAAGACAACTTCACAACAGTAGACTCTACATTGCCCGAAAATGCCAACAAAGAACAGATCGACCACCGTGTGTGAACTAAATAACTGAACTAACACCGCAAGACACCGTCGAAAGTCACGTCCACCAACGGTCCGGCTTAGAATGGAAAGCGGAAGATTCTTGGAACTCGAACGAGAAGCCACACCACCGCAACCACTAGACTCGGCTTCAACTGCTCCAACACCACGGCTTCACCATTTTCCGGCCGCCGAGAGAGAGAGGGACGAGCTTTGGAGATCCAGACGAAAATGGTGGACGAGCGAGAGAGGGATGAGCTTTGGTGATGTGCTTCACTCGGTTAAGTGAAAGGGGGGAAAAACTGATGCATTTCGTACACTTGTCAGATGCATTGGCAGGGCATTAATGGCCATAATAACGGTTACACCAAAACGCAATTCAAAAAGCTTCTCCTTCCAGCTTATGAAAACGGGGTCTAATTCGGGCTTTTTTTTTATAAAACGCTGAACCAAACTCCATTAAAACGTATTGCATTTATATTTGGGCTTTTTTGTGTATAAACGGGCTTATTGGATCAAAAAAGTGATCCCAAACTCTCACTATATGATTTAAACATACCACCAGGAATATTGTTTATGCGGGAAAGAGAAGACCAATAAGAGCCTGTTTGTTATGTGAAATATAAAGGAGGGGAAGGGAAGATTATAATGTTCCTTAGTTTGAAATGTATTTGACTGCCTAAAGTGTGAACAACCCACATTCCCACCTAGGTGAATGTTCCTTTAAATATGGGAAATTGAGTTCCCACAAAAAATGGGATGAACTTCAAAATGTTCCTGACAATGATAAAATATGGATAAAAATGCCCCTAAAAACATATAATAAAGATTAAAGATGGAGGCAGAACGCGCGCAAGGATTTGGTGAACCAGCTTGGTATAGTGTCGAAAGTTTGTCTGAAAAAGGGAAGAGGCGAACTGCGAGCAAAATAGAACTCCGAATCAATGTGTGGATTAATTTAGTATGAGCTTATAAATTGGTGTGTTTGTGAAGTGGGTTGTATTGGATGAACAGAGTCGAAAGCTAAAATGATGAACAGTACCACAAGAAAGACGATGGATAGTGAAGACGAGGTCGAGTTTGAACTGGGATTATTAAGTTCAAACTTGAACTTCTGGTGAGGAAGACGATGAACAGTGAAGACAAGGTCGAGTTCGTACTGGGTTTATTGAGTTCGAACTGGGTTTATTAAGTTCAAACTGGGTTGTTAGGTTCGAACTGGAATGTTAAGTTTGAATTGGAACTTTTGGTGAAGTTAAGGGTATTTTAGGTTTTTCACACAATCTTCCCACTTAAACCACTCTAATTTCTTCCAACCAAACATCTCATATTCTCTCAACCTATGTTCCGTTCCCATGTCTACCAAACAACTCACTCTTTTAAGTTCCCTCTCAATCTTCCCTTCCTTTCCATTTACTCCCCTTTCTTTCCGTTCCCTCCTAAAATGTTCCTTGCACCAAATAGGCCCTAAGAGAATCATGGAGTAGCGTTCTGAAATCAATTGGAAATCAAAGATTCATGTGAATGATGTGAGTTCTTTCTCTTCCCAATTTCATATTGTTAATATTAATATAAGAGATTGTTTTGTGTTTTGCTTCAACTTCATTGCATGCCTGTAATGATAATAATGATTGCATTATTAAGAGAAAAGTGTTTGGTTGCTCTGTAGCATGGTAATAGGGTTTACCATGGTAATGATGATTACTAAAAAATTGGTAATCCACATTCATACCTTCCTCCTTATGAATTCTCATTACCATTCCATTGTATGGTTGATAAAGTTCAATTTACCCTTTAGTTTCACGTGTCTTTGTTTCATTTATTTCATTTCACTTGCTACAACCGCCACCCCCCGCCGCCGCCACTACCTCCTCCACAGCCTCACCTACTCTTCCGCCACCGCATCCACAGCCGCCACCCCTGCTGTGGCCTAAGCCACTACGTCCTTCTCCACTCCCACCACCCACCGCCACCTCCTCCTCCGCCATCGCCCCCTCAACCCCCACCGTTACTACAGCCACTACCTCTTCCTCCTCCGCCGCCGCCGCCGTTGCCATCGCCGCCACAACCTCCTCATCTTCCGCCAAACCCTGTTGTCGCCACCTCCACCATTGCCACCACTACCACCTCATTCACTATTGTCGCTGCTGCCATTACCTCCTCCTCCATCATTGTTACTATCATCACCTACCATCGCCACAGTTATAGCACCATTACCATCCTCCATCACCATAGTCATCGCTACTGGACGATTATCGGCAAGATAGCATGAAAGTTATTATGAGGCAGTAAGATGACTCTTAATTATTTTTTCTATAAAGATTATTAAGGGTAAAAAAGACTTTATGTAAAATATTAATTTTAAATAATTGTTAAAATAATAGCTCATTGTACCTTACTTAAAAATCAAACAAAACATTAGCCCTGTAATTAATATTGCATTATATTACCATTGCATCGTATTGCATTATAGGGTGTAATGGGATCGAACCAAACAGGCTCTAAGTATTTTCTTTTGTCTAAGAATAAGATTTGGGCTAGATCCAATAGATTGGGAGGGTGAGTTCATGGACAACAACCCATCAAACTCCAAAAAGTAAGGTCTCGATAAATGATCCTTTTCTTTTTGTTTTTTTATATATAAATTTTAAGAAAGCGGTTGGGCTTATCCATGATTTAAGGGCAGAGCGAAATCTCCCTTTCTCCTAGGTCATACCAATGTTGGGTAGGGCGAGCCGTCAATTACCCCCAAGCTTTTACTTGGGCATTTAGAAGCTAAAATGTCTCCCCCAACACTTGACCAACTCCAGGATCGAACCTCCTCCCTTTGAAGAAAGTATCGACCCTTTTGCCAATTGAACCTAAGGATGAGGGGTATAAATGATCCTTTTCTAATGTTCGGTTGAGGTTGAAAATCTCCCCCCCCCCCAAACCTCTTAAAATGCTTCAAAACATTTCTAAAACACATCCCTAATAAGGTCCTATTTATAAAAGCATAATAACCAAATTACACGATTTAAGAAAGCGGTTGAAATTAGTTAAAACTTAAAAGTAATAAGTGTGTTTGAAATAATTTTTTTTCTAAGTAAAAGAGAAAAATAGAGTAAATATAAACATTACTAGGGCTTTAATTAATGTAACATGTATAATTAATAAGGGGGGAAATGAAATAAACTCATTTAATATTTAGATAATTCTTGTGAGACTTTTATAAAAAGGATTAAGGCAATTCAAATTTTTGGCTTTTATAAAAATGACACAATGGAGTATAAAACCATGTATAAATATGGATACTTAAGGCTCTAGCTACGATGTGATCCAAAAATTTTGGATTGACTTACATTGCACCCATTGCTTTGTTTTCATGGGTTCGAAAATTCATTGGTGTTTCATGATTATTCCACAAAGCATTGGGCTGTCATAAACAGAGGCATCACAAGACATATGATGGGGCAAATATTATTTAAGACAGGGTAATAAACTACCAGGACCACATCTAAGTGGAACAATTTAAATTACAAGGATGAAATATGTAGCTGAGTAGGAGGGAGACTAAGTAGAAAGCAAAGGAGACGCGTGGCCAATTCCCACAGCTCAAGTTTGATGAGCAGTACCATTTCATGCGCAGTTCAAGGCTATTTTCTGATTACGCTTCAGCTTCTTTATCCACTATTTCCTCATATACTACTTGCCATATATTCACTCATTCTTAAATCTTAATCTCCCAGATTTAGCTGCGCTCTGAACAATAATCTTTCTCATATGTATATATTGTCTGTCTTCCATTGTTCAACTTTCCTAGTGAATATGCTCTTTTTAGTCAAACCTAATATTACGCCAATCAATCAATCAATTGAGCTCGTATGTAATAATTAGAGCAACAACATCAGCATATACCATGAAGACATTTATTATATAAAGTGGAACCATTCAGCAACACCCCCGCTCCTTTCTTCTTTCTTTTTCCCAAAGCGGCCACGCACCAACTCCACCACTAAAAGTAAAAGCAACGATACATACAAATATATATATATATATATATATACACACACACAGAATGGAAATCAGTCACCGTCTTCCCCGCCCTGATAAGACACAGATTGCTGGCTTTGGAGGTCGATGTGGGTCCCCTTTGGAAGCGGAAAGTTAAAACTATATGGAGCGTGTCTGTTGATGGAGACAATTACAATCCAAAGGCAATTTTTATCAACAAAAAGATTGAACAAGAACTTGCTTTAATGGCTCCTCTGTTTTTTTTATCCGTATAAAAGATTTCTTCTTCACATCATCACCCCCCAACCCCAACCCCAACCCCAGAATCAGAAACTTCGGCAATCACATTCACAGGCACACAATCATTCTCTTCCCTGACAAACCCACCACTAAAGTTTGATTCTTTGTACACCAATTTATACCCTCTCGCCAATAATGCAGCTAAGAAGCTCCATTACCAGCACCAAGAAGTTCTTTCACAGAACCCTTGAGAACCTCAAGCTTTTCTTCTCTCCAGGCTACCAAAGGCTTCCAAAAACACCTCCCCACGACCATTTCACTTTCCCTGTGACCGCATCTACTGACTTTGTCAACGCCAACAACAATAATCCCACCTACGAGGACTTGGAGAAGTTCTATGTTAACTTCACTGAACAATGGGATTCTCAGAAACAGAAGCATAGGAGAGGGAGCAAGAAGAAAACTGTGATGTCAGCCCCAGCAAAGCAGGAAATGCAAGTCTATGTTGGGAATTTCGCCTGTGCAAGCCCTGTGCAGAAAATGATCAAAAGAGAGGAAATTATTGATGGCCGAAATAATAAGAGGATCGTAACCCATCATCATATGGGAAAAAAGCAAGATGCAACAGTTGTGAGTTCGGTGCAAGTGATGAGTGGAAAGAGAAAAGATTGTATTGTGGAAAAGAAGCTGAGGGAGTTGGAGATGTTGGATAAGGGCAATGTGGATCATGTGATGGACATTGAAGAGGTTCTTCATTATTATTCTAAGCTTACTTGCCCTGCATATCTTGAAATTGTGGAGAATTTCTTCATCGAAATGTACTCTGAGTTCTTTGGCCAGGCATCATCACCTGCTACAACACCTGGCGCGGTTAAATCTAAGGTTGAACCATAGATCATCAGTTCGGTCCTAATTGGCCTTTTGCCCTCTTTCTGAATTCATCCTTGTGCTCCCACATCATTTAACATTTTGTTTAGCTGATTTGATCGTTGTGTTCATGGATGACGATAACTGTTTCGGCGTGTCTAAATAATTTGATGTATATTCTGTTCAATCATTTCATTCATCAATCAATGTGGCATATACTTTTGTTATGGACATTACTCTCTTTCTTGAAAAAGTAAACATCTTTTCATGTAGTTTTCTAGCTGCCTACTTGTAAGTTCAGGAATATTACGTATTTGAAAACAAGACAAACAAACCAATTTTTCCTCCCCTTTTTTGTCTTCTTTACCCTCTGTTACAATAACTGTAGCCAGAGTTAGACGAGTCAATACACCATCATGCACTGTAGAGTACTACCGAACGAGCATCTTAAGCCACATTTGATTCCATTGTCCGTTTTTTCTTTCCTCAAAACAGTTTTTTAAAACAGTTTTTTAAAATAAAAAGGAAAAAAAATTTGACTGAATGGTTGTTTTAAAAAAAAAAAATTGTTTTAGAAGTGATGTGGCCATAGCCGTTGCCGATAGTGACATGATGATGGTTGTCACCAATAGTATAGTGTTGATAGTGGGTAAGTGGTAGTCTTAAAAAATAAAAAATAGAAAAATAAAATAAGAAAGCCACTAAAAACTGTTTTTGTTTTTTTATTTTTATTTTTCTGTTTTTAAAAACAACTTATTGAAAACAGTTTTTCAACATTTTTTTTTTAAAATAAAATAAAATCAAACAAGCCCTTATTTTCCTACAATACAGTCACGTCCAGTTCAACTTCCTCTTGGATATATACGATATACTATGAAAGGAAGGTGAGGTATGGGCCATATGGGTTGCGGCATATCTTTGATTAGGCTTATTTCATGATGGGCCGGACCAATGAATCTGAAATGCGCTGTAAAAGAGCGCTTATGGATCTGATCAGCATATGACTTTTGAGTTGGGTCAATTAAGATCGTGGCATTGATAGATCTAAGACAAGAATGTCTTTTTTCACACAATATGGCCCAATTATGAGTGAAGCTGATGAGCTATGCGCAGTAGGCTTGATTTGGTGGCCAAGAGGCCCTAAATGAACGAATAAGTGATGCCTAGCTGGAAAAGCTGAAATAGGAATGTTGTCACTTGCTATCAAGGTATTAAAACCCGGACCGGGTATTGAACCGGTCGGGATACTAGCTTAAGGGTCAGTGGGTCAGATCGGGGCCAAACCGGAGCTAAATCGGGACCAAACCGGTGAGTAATTGAAGATTTTAGGCTTATAGTATGAAATTCTAAAGAAAAAAGTTAAAATTTTTTTTTTTAAAATTGGGACCCGGACCGTACCGGTCTACTGACCGGTTCGGCTGGTTCCGGGCCAGACCGGCCGGTCCGGTTCGGCTGGTTCCGGGCCAGACCGGCCGGTCCGGTCCGGGTCCAAGAACCCTGCTTGCTATAGATAATGATATATAGAAGAATAGGAAACATAGGAGGACCATGCAATGCATGTGCTAGGATAGGGTCACACACGGCTGAATAATATAATAGCCACACCATTGGAAAGGATAAAGAAGAAAAGTCCAAGGAATTGAAAATGCATGGGTGGTTATTGAGTAAGTACAGAATCTCTGAGTTTCTCCACCAAGCACAGTAATGGTGGATCCCATATGAAGTAGCAACACGACAGCCCCAAGGCCAAAATTTTGTTTCGGTTACCTTCCCTATAGCTTGTTCTTGAGGAACTACACAAAGATTCCATTATTATTACTATACATTCTTATTCCAAATAAAGATTGGGTCGATCCATGGATATTGCCCCGCTGAGTTGGACTTGGTGGAAGTTTACTAGTCTCTACCGTTTTTCTTTTGTCCGTCCCTGTTTTTGTTTTTGCATGCATCAGCATGATGCAATGCACGCAAGAAGAAGGGTTTGATTGATTGTGGATACTATGATCTATTCTTGCTCTCTAACTTGATATATTATTATTGGAGCTTGATTGATAGATTGTCATTTCCATTCTTTGTACGCATGATGATACAAAGTCAGATCAGTTTGAGAAATCAAGACTCGGTATGAAAGATACAGATTATTATTGTTGACCAGGGCATTTGTTAATGATTGGTAGTCCGCCCCATAATTATTGTTTATATCCTTTCACAGCAGTTGAACCCAAACCCCATCACATCTTTTATTGAAAACAAAAACCAAAAAAAAAAAAAAAAAAACCACAAATCTTTCACGGAACTGCGCTTGATTACACTTTTGTTCAAAACTGTTGGTTGAAATATCTATCACGTGGGATAAAGTTAGCATGCCGGAATTAATGAAGAAGAAGCAGATATATACATCTATACACGTGCTTTGGTAACAGGGAAACCAAAGGTGATGGAGAGGTTTCATGAAAGTGGAAAGTGCAACTTCTGTGTGTGTGGAATAGCTGTAAGGGTTAGGAAATTGCCATAGATCATGTGGAGAGTGTAAATGATTGAAGAAGACAAGTTATTGGGAAGTATTCGTAGTGGTACCGTGGTCCATGCATATATGGTTGGAATAGAGAGTAAGAGAAGCTAGCTAAGAGAACAAGTGTACAAAGATGTGAAGTATCCATCTTCAAATTCCTTTCTTTTGACCTCACTATTATATATATCTCTGCACAACTCCACACATATAGCTAATAGCTTCCCTTATTTTCCTCCTCACGCCCATATCATCGCACTCATCACTACTATTCCTTTCTTTCTCAGTTCTGACCGCTCATCATGTTCACCCATCTCACGCACACCCGCCTGCATGTCTTGCCCCTTTCACCTACGTAATAAAGTCATCATCTATATCATCAACAAACAGACAAAACACTCACACTTACTTTTTCTCTGTAGATCAGTCAATACCTCACGCTAATACTAGTTCAATAGATTTTCTTTGCCATTAATGCTGACAATCTTATAGATCATGGACAACCTATGTGCTTGTTTGTACCTGCTTATAATACGGATGTTTATGAAAGTTGAAATAAAATTCCTCTCACATACTTACCTCATAAGCAGTATAAAATCACGATTGAAAAGCTGTTTGTAAATGCTCCGATTGCTGTTCTAAACAAGCCTTATATCTGTTAAATATATTAATGTGTTTGTAGTTACTTAAGCCTGCCTACCTCCAAATGAAGCAATCATTGCTTTGTCACATATCGACCAAGTCCAACTTAACATTACGTCCTCTACCTTCTCAGCGTTACTATCACACTTCAACTAGTTAGCGTGACACCATATTCTTCAGCTTCAATCTAGTTATTAGTCACGTTGTACGTACTGAATACTACATATGCTATATATATCTATAGATCATACTCACGAATGATTTTGTCACAAAACTTGAGGACTCCTTGTAAATAAAGGATTGGTGTGTAACAAGTGATATATGTTAAGTGCCTAGGAGGTCCCTGTGGCCTAGCCTACATACCTAACCTATTTAGTAAATAGGATGGGTTCAGGCTCAGATTTATATCTATTGTCAAGCCTATTAAGATAAACAAGTCAGATCTATTTTCATAAGGCTTAGCCTACAAGCCTACAGGCTTAACCTATTTAACTTTTTTAATTTATACTATAATATAAGAATATGTAATGTCGTCTAAATAATTGTATAAATTATTTATAAGTTTATCAACTTACCCTTAATTCTAATTTTCACATTTCATAGTTATTAGTCTCAATTCTTACTTTCATATCAATCATTAACTCTCACATCTCTTCTCTCTGATCGCTCGAGATGGCAATACTAACTCACTCCCGATCCCTTGATTTGTGCCGTCCACTAAAGCATAATAATTTATATGAGTTTATTATAGTGCCAAATAAAATATTATAATATTAAATTAGTAGGAGGAGTTTGTCCCAATTTATATGGGAACAGTAAAAGAGATAAAATCTAATTTTACATGTTACTTATTATTCTTGATCAATTTTAAAAAATATATCTCATTAGTCAGTAGCCATTAGTTTTTCTTATTCCTATTTACTCAAGCAATTGTTGTCACTAGAGATTATTTTCTTTTCCTTACCAAACCTCTATATTACAATGAGAATGGATGCTAAGCTTTTAAGACATAATGTAATATTTTAAATAAGCATGAAGACAGTTGATGCATAGGTTTTAAAGGCTATTAAAAAGCCTATATTTTAAATAAGCTTTTAAACAGGCTTCAAGCTTTGTCAGGCCTTTTGAAAGCCCAGGCTTAGACCTAAAACAAAACCTATATACAGGCTCAAGCTTTGAATTTTTGTTGCTGACTCAGTCCTATTTAGGTAAAGCCTAGCCTAACCTAATCTATTTCCACCCCTAAAGTGCTTCTTATCTTTAGAAGAAAAGTCATAAAGATTAATTATCCTAAAGTGACATCTCAGAGTTTGAACTATGAAAATGAAAGAGGAATATATGTTATTGGCATTACGGTTGTGATGAGTTTTAACGTTTCAAAGCATATGAATATTAGCGTAGCTGCTGCAGGAAAAAAGTTGGGCAAGTGGTGGTGATATGCATCTCTCTTTCTCTCCACCTAAAACTAAATTAATTGCAAATGGTCCTGCGGAATAATATATAATACCCAATTATACGGTCATTACAATAAATTTCTAGGACCACGTTACAGCCAAGCCAGTAAATTATTTGAATTATATGTATGGTCCAGAATAGATTCATGATCACTCACAGCGTGTGTGCACCCATGTGTACCTAAGCCAAAGCAAAGCTGAACTTGGGGATTTAATTAGAGGCTACCCATCACCTGTTATCTCTCATTTTCAGGACCATTTACTATTTCTACTTCACGTACGTAGGTCACCACACCCTTCTGATTTATATGATTGCACTTTGCATTTAATTAAGTGCTACACAATCAATTAATATATGAATAGTTAGTCATTAATTGATTTCGATCCGATTATTAGTGCAAGCAAAATTTTGTTTAAGTGTTTTATGACTGTCTCATTCTTCAGAATCGCCGTCCAACCTATAGCTTCATCGCAATCACTACATTATATCATTATCACTATCATATATACAGTAGCATCAGTGTGCATAGGAATTATGAATAATAATAATATTGTTATTATCGATCATCTTCTCCTTAATTACAATCACTACCATCACCATAATAATATTGTTACATCCCTTAATTGCACCCCTTGCTAGGGCAACTTGTTTTCAAATAACTCGGTTTACCTAAATGTAGTAGGACAGAAAATCTTGTTTTTGATCGAAAGGACAGAAAATCTCAATCCCATTAATTCTGGACCAAGTTTGAAGTGGATTGATTGTGTCCATACAATAAAAAAGTATGAAATTTGGTACATTCTTCTCTGGGCTGCATCTTTTTAAAACAAAAAATTCAAGGTATTAGTTTGAAGTTCGCTTTCGCTTTAATCCCAACCACATCTAATTGAGCTCTAGCAGAAGTTAAATATGTAGTATTCGACCTGAAAAGTAAGACTCCGCGTCGATCTGGACGCAACATTAATGGATATTATATGAAATATCGTCCCAAGCAATACATTATCTAAGTAAATGCCTAATTAAATATGTCAATATATATGGTTATTTCAATTCTATAATTAGGGAAATTTCTCAACTTCCTAGATATTTTTATTATTATTAGATTCTGCATAAAATAAGTCACATTTTGATATTTTATGGGCAAATTAAAAAATGCTACAATTTTAAATTTTTACAATTTTTTAAAGGAAAAAATACTCTAAATTATAAAGAAACTGCAGAGTATTTTAAGAGGCAGCAGGAGGGGCAACAGACACCCTAAATCTCATAATTTGTGCTTGAAGAAATGAAGTAGCATCAACTAATTTAATCTAAATTTGGCTTGGATTGTTCTCCAAAACAAGTTATCTTGGGGATATCTTCAACTTGGTCTAACCATGAATAGCAATACGCTTTGTTTTCGCTGAAGTCCATTCTATTTGCATATTGCAATGCATATCAACAGATTGGCAGATTTGAAAGAGCGAAACGGATTAAGATGGGCAGAAAATTAATATGTATTTGAACTTGGGAAAATTCTAGAAAAATACTTTCAAAATTTGAAAATCCGAATTAATAATTTTTTATTAAAATAAGTTGTGAATTATTAATCAAACATAGTCAATACCTAATCTATCATAGGAAGCAAAGCTGATTTGGAATTTTATATTTTGAAGGTATTTTTTTGAAGTAATTATACTAGCCTTCATTACTAAGCAAGTCAGTGGGAATCGAGCAAAAGGGAAACGGATCGAAAATCTTAGTGGGAGAAGGTGAAACATGAATGCTCAAAAATCTTTAAAAGATAAGAACAAATGGTGGCTATAAGCAATGAAACTTTTGGCTATATAAAATCCTGCAAATGCTGTGGTTAATGGCTACATGTATTTTTGTTGGTGACTATATATATACCGAGAGACAGACCCAAGCATTAAGATGATATGTTAATTAAAATGAGAAGGGAGAAAAAAAGATGAAGATGGTCGGCAGGCACGAGGAATTAAGGACAACTAACGGTGAAATTAAGGAATGTCGTGGGTCAAGCAATAATTAGTAGGCCAAACCTTGCTGGTCCTCTGTGATCAGAACTGTACAAATATATATATATATATATATATAAATTTATTTGGGGAAAAAAACCTTTGATGTTGATAGTGCGGATGTGGATTTGGGGATCGGATGGAGAGGGGTTGTGGTATCTTCACGGAAGCTAAAGACTGTATTCTTCTTATGATAATGTTGGTGTAGCTAAAGATTGGCACACCAATTAACTCAACACGGTCCGAACAAAACACAAACCCTAACTAATTAACTCCCTCCAATCATTGTCATTTCAATAAATCCAAACCAAGTTTTATCTCTTCTTGTTGTATACATTTAGAAAATTCACAATTATATCTTGTTTTTATCATTTGCAATTAATTATAACAAAAATTTATACCCTTCCTTCTATACAACGAACCAATAAACTGAATGAAAGTCTTGGGAACATGTCATTCAACTTATTTACAAATTAATTAATTTTTTAATCTAAAAGGTGATTTTTTTATGTTCTGTTCCATTTGGCGGGAGATGGACCTTAAATTTACAACATTTTATAACAAAAGGTTATACAGTGATTCTATCCGAGATGTAAGCATCAAATTAAAGGCTCTATGTCGAGACAAAAGAGAGTGAGAAAGCTTGTGTGTGGCTTATGCATAAATTAGTTCACTGCAAAATGAGATTGTTGGGGTAACTCTCAAGTTGTGATTTCTAAAGCTTTATTTTTTTTTTTATAAATTGGGATAAACCTTTTCTTATATATTTATCTTATAAATCATAAAAATTATTCTTCAAAAACTAAACCAAACACATAATCAAAACTCACTGTGATGTTTGATCAATAAGAGAAGATGATATATATATATATATTGTCTTTTCAAGCTCTCTTTAGCTCCTACCTAGCACCTACTTTGAATTAGAAACCACTGGCCCCTACCCTTCCTCATCTTTGAATTCTGAGTTTAATTAAGTACACATACAGGTTCTTCATGTGCACTGGACTTTAATTTCAACCCTAGCTTGTCATGCATTTATTACACCCAGCCAGTAGTAGTCCCTCTATGAGTGTTTTTTTTGGACTTTGAAGAACCAAAGTTAGGTTATCTTTATGACGATGGAAATATCGCTGCAACGAGAGATCGCGAAGATAACGAGTAAAGCACAAGTTAGTTGGCAAAAAAAAAAAAAAAAAGCACAAGTTAAATATTTATCGAGAGGAAAAAAAAAACAAATGAAGAGAAAAGAAAAGCAAACCCTTCAGCAGAAGTTTGCATAGATAGATAAATATAGAGAGGGACGCAATAGCTTTCATACTCATGGGAATTAGGACCTTTTCGTAGTCTAATGGACCTTTTCTTTTAATGCCTTTGTTCTCTCTCTCTCTCTCTCTTTTTCAAACGCCTTTTTTTGTCCATTATGTTTTCCATCAAAATAAGACGATGGTCCCCCGCGAGCTAGGCTAGAGGTCCAAGTCATAGTTATCTTCAATAAGTACTTCTGGTGTAACAAAAAAAAATACACGAGTCAAATCTCTCTCAATCTGGTTGGTATACACACAAGCACGTAGTATTTGTGAATGGATGGATAATAGGATCAATCGCACATCGTAGTTGTATATACTACTTTTCTTTTTCTTTTCTTTTCCTCATCATCAATATTGTTCCTTTTTCGCTCAACTGGGAGGAGTGTTTGGGCAGAAAGCAGTGTGTGAATGGCACGTCGAATGAAGGGCCAAGAAGTCCTTTGCCTTTTCCTTTTTCTAATGGAAAAATAACATTAATTTTTTGTTGTGTCTTTGTGGTGATGGTCATGGGATAATGCAAGTGGAGGAGAGAACTTGATAACATGGTGGTGGTGCGTGGCCTACACAGCTTTCCAGCAATGTTCGATGTGTGTATTTGGTTAGGCTTATTTTACCTAAATAAGCTCATTTTTATTTTAAAAAGCCCAACTGAAACGCAATCCATTTTGTATGTGTTTGGGATAGCTTATTGAAAAATTCAAAAAGCCAAAAAATGCAGCTTATATTTTAAGTCCAAAATACCTACTTATTTTGAAAAAAAGCTGCAGCGTTTTTTTTTTGGTCCAAACCTACAACATGAATTTATTACTGTTATGATGGTTTCATTATTTGGTTAAGGGGTCTTGTAGCATATTTCCCGGTAAAATTATATAAGGAAAAAAATCAATTATTAATAGTAATTTATAAATTGTATTCATCCTCATCTTTTTAACATGTAAATTTAAATCTCATTAAATATATAGAAAAATTAGTGAAGAAATAGAAATAAATTGCCAGAAATCTATAATTAAAAAGACTTTCTGTTCCTTTTCTTATGCACTCAGGTGAAGAAGTTATAATTATATTGTTGCATTTTCAAATATCTTTCAAGTCCTGATGATATATTACTGTTGGATATCACATATATAATCTATCTAAAATTTGAAGAATATACAAATACCCTTCAAGTTTTTACTTTTAAAAACGCACTTATATAAATTGCTAATCCAAATACGTTTTAACTTATGAAAAATCATTTATCCAACTGCTCATCCAAATATAAATCATATTACAAATATTGACTTATTTATTAAGTCATTTTTAATAAGCCTAAATTATATAAGTCATTTTTCCTACCGCTATCCCAAACACACCTGATGTGTTCTGCGATTCGCTTAGCGTCAAAGGAGGCTCCGAGGAGGCCACGTTTTGTGAATCCCACAGAATAGAGTCCCTTTTCACCTTTCCATCCATTTGGAAATCCTTTCCGAGGCAACCCATCTTTCTCGTTAAACATCTCTCCCTCCTGATCATCATAATAATATATAATGAAACTAATTAATAATCGTATATAAGTTTTCGGGTGTGCGAATAAAGAGTCGTGTGAAATAGTTTCAAGGAATGTGATGCCCTTCGTCTATTTATTATTCTATTTGAAAATTGGAAATACGATTAAATTGAAAAGCTTTAAAATATGTAATAAAGAAAACTCTGGAGATTAATTGAAAGTATATATACAAGCCTAGGGGTTTGTGATATTTTAATCTAGATGTTTTGTAGTATAGAGATATATAGAAAAAAGAACACACATATATATAGTCTGTAAACTTTTGTAAACACAATGTCTCAATCAATTTGTGTCACTTTTTTTTATAATAAATAATTTGACTGTGGGGTATCTTTTTTTCTTTCTTCTTTTGTAAATTTAGTACCCGTATCCTCTGCAACGCATGGAGTAAATTCAGTGGGATCAAAAAGAGAGTGAGGAGTCTATGGAAGCTCATATGCAGATAGATGATATTTGAAACTTAACCCACCCTCTATCTTATTCTATTCTCTTGGTCTATTTTATACACTGAGCGCAAAACTTTAATTAGGATGTTAAATGTAAGGATTTGCGGCTTCGTGATTCTAGATATGTATAATATTTTCGGAGGACATGCCAAGTGAATCTTTTACAATTCAACATTATATTTATAGATTTTTCTCCTTTTTTTAGAAAAAAGAGAGAATCTCCACAAGTTTTATTTTTTATAAGAAACAAATGAATTTTACCTAATCTTAAAAATTGAAAGCCCTCAACTTTATCCCGCAAGAAAAACGTTGCAATCTTAGTTTATACCTAACATTCCCTTGGCTTCAACTCCGATAGATATTCCCAATATCCAAACATAAAAAGTGCCAAAGCATATACACGCCAAACACAGAACAAAAAGTAATCACCTTTAACCAAGAGGGTACATTACTTTTGTAACCAGTCGCCAGAATGATGGCATCGAACTTCTCTACTTTACCATCCACAAACTCCACTGCTTGCTCTGTTAGTCGCGAAATTCCCCGGCAAACCTGCTCATATATACATTCCACAAGTGAAAAATGTCGCAGACCAGACAAATGAACAATAGATAAACACATATATGAATTCTTTTATTTTATTTGGTTCGATTACGTACGACAAGAAAACAGATCGTATATAATTATAAGAAACCTTGTGGGAACGAGGGAGGATATACAGATATCTAATTAATTCTAACCTTAATATTGCCACATTTGATCTGAGAGAGTGTGCCAACATCCAAAACTGGGGTCTTGCCGTTCAAGTCTTTGAGCTCTAGAGGGCCAACTTTGGGTCGAATAAGTCCATATTGAGCAGTATCACCAAGCATGAGGCGTGACATGAGAAGCACAAAACGATCCACAAGCCTTATTGGGAACCACTTGAGCAAACACATCGATAAACCAAAAGTAGATGTCCCAAACATCTGCTGAGGCAAGATATGCACCTGCACCGCAATCAAAAAAAGAGAACTTTAAAAAAACACAAAGAAATTCTAGGCATGGCAGGAGAGAACTAATCACAATCACTCTTTCAAATCAGTTCTCAGATATATATTTCAAAAAACCCTGACACTATAGTTCAAGATCTTCAGCAGTTGCACATGCATACGAATTCCAAGAAAAGTGTGAGACCACATGTTTCTATATATATATAGCCCTTTTTACATATATATATATATATATATATATTACCAAAGGCCTTAAGGCCTAGTGGGATGGATGCTCCCTATAAGTGGGAGGACACGAGTTGAATCCTGCTTGCCGTTTGTGACACTGTAACTCAAAAAAAGAGATATATATTGGTTTTATAATAATAATGAGTTTAAGTGTATGAGCTCACCATGTCTCTAACCACAAGGGAAGGGTGAGCATTATGATCACAGAGGTCCAAGCAGATTTCCATGCCGGAATTCCCACAACCAACCACCAAAACTTTTTTCCCAGAAAACTCACTCCCTCTCTTGTACAAGCTAGTATGTATTACAGTTCCTGAGAAATCATCCATGCCTTCAATTTGTGGAACCACAGCTTCTGCATTTTCTCCTGTGGCCACTATGAGCCATTGACAAACATATTCTGTCATCTCCTTTTTCAATCCTTGCTCCGTCTTCACTCTCCAAAAACCAATTCGGCAATCAAACTCGGCGCTGACCACTGTGTTGTTGAAAGCTGGCTTGATGCCAAAGTGAAGAGCGTAGGCCTTCAAGTAGGCCAGAAACTGGTGCTTGGTTGGGTAGGAAGGGAAGTTCTTGGGAAAGGGCAAAAGAGGAAGCTGGCAGAATTGTTTGGGAAGGTGAAGGCGAAGGCGATCGTAGGTTTTGAATTCCCACATTGAAGCTAAGCAATCGGATCTTTCAAGGATGAGACTTGGGATTCCTTTGTGTTTAAGGCAAGCTGCTACGGCTAAGCCAGATGGACCACCTCCAACTATGACTGGTCCAGGAACCTCCTCTACCATTTGAGCATCATAATCGTGCAATCTTTTGCCTTCTATCTCCTACAGGTGCTCCTCCACCATCGATCACCCGCCACAAAAATTAAAATTCCTGACACACACACAGGGTAAAGTTTCAAGAATTCAAATCGATATTTCTGGGTTTTGGGAAGAATATGGAGCGTCCCGAGGGTTTGAATCGAGGGAATTAAAGTCAGAATTTGAAGATTGGAGGAGCAAGCGGGAAAGTGAGGGAGTATTAATTGAAGGAACTGAAACCACACAGGCAGGGCTATACGTGTATGGATCGTGTAGAGAGCTAGGTTAGCTAGTTTTGGTTTGAGGGTGTTTCATGGGGTGCTGGGTTTAGTGAGTGTGTACATATATTTATATATGAATTGGTCAGTTGGTGGTCATGAGGAGTGTTGAAGGCGTTTCGCTTTGTGGAACTATGTTTATGTTAGTAATAATAGCTAACATTGACCAGCAACGACCTTTCATCTACCCCAAAATAACAGGTATACTTACTCGGTGAGTGAGAGAGAATACAGGTCTTAACTATAGCTATAAGGACAATAATTATATTTGATTGCAGTATAAATATATAAAGAGTCTTCTAAAACCCTTGCTTAATTTATAGGCTCTCACAGTAGACAAGTTATTAAGAAAGCTACAGCCTAGAAGTTAATTGTTGGAGTTGAGAAACCCAAGACTTTATATATGAGCCCCTCTTTTAGGGTTTGTTTGGTGTGAGGGGATTTAGAGGGGAAGGGAGGGGAAGAAAAATTTTTATGAGTTGAATTTTAAAAGATTGAAGAAGTGGGGTAATAAAATTTTAACAAAGAGAATAAATAAGATAAAGGAGTAAGAAAAATTAATTAAAACTTTTTAAAATTCTCTAATTTTTTTAAATTCAATTCAAAATTTTTTTTTCCTCCGCCCACTTCTCATCCCCTCCCCTCATGCCAAACAAACCCTTAAGGAAACCCTATTGATTTAGGACTCATGGCAATTTACTATAAGGAGCTGGTTGAGTAAAGTGTTGTGCATAGTTGGAGCCACAAGGAGATACATTATCACGAGTCATATATCAAGAGGTTTTTTTCTTAAAAAAAAAGAAGAGGGATATAAGGACTTGGGTTCCATATAACTCCAACAGCTAACTTTTAAAACGGGATTCTCAAGAGGATTTGTATGCGTTACACACACTATACTAGTCATGTACTCATCGAGAAACAGCAGTGAAAGTTGGATGGGATATATATATATATATATATATATATATATATATATAAAAGAATTAGCAGTTATGTGCTGCAGGAATTTAATGTTGCACAGTCCGTGACTAGTATTAAACTCGAATTATTTGCGTACTTATTTATGCTTTTTTTTTTTTTACTGAAAATACTTGATTAACAAATACCTAAATACACACTTTAATTTCATTTTGTCCTCAATAAATTAAACGAAAAACAATTCATTTAAGGTGTGGGTCAAATAAAGAAGGAACTCAGGAACTGGTTGGGTAAGAACTAAGTGGGTGTTTGGGTAACATCAAAACCATGGTTTCAGAAGTCCTTTTCTTTAAATTGAGATAAAAATCCTCTCACATACTTATCTCGTAAATCGTAAAATCTATTAAAAACATTTTAAAGTTTAAAAATAATTTTAGACTAAATATATGCCATTCTAGCAATGTTTACGAGGTGATATACAAACTTGAAGGTGAATATGATGAAAACTTAACGCATAATTAATTAATGAAAACTATTAAGGAGGGTATGAAGATAGTTCGGGTTTCAAATTATGATGGCATGATGATGAATCAGGGCAGGTTTGTTTCTATTTTCTTTTTTTTTTCCAAAACAGTTTTGTAAAATTGTTTTTAAAAACAAGTTTTGAAATAAAAAAAAAAAACCTGCTTGGATGGTTATTCTAAAAAAGAACTGTTTTTGAAGTGATATTCATCACCAATAGTGACGTGGTAGCTATTGGCGCTTGTGGTATGGTGTATGTCGATAGTAGATAGATGACGGCATCAAAAAATCAAAAATAAAAAAATAACAAAAACATCTAAAAACTATTTTGGTTTTTTAAAACAACTTTATATTTTTTTGCTTTTAAAAACAATTTGTTGAAAACAGTTTTCTAAACAATTTTAATAATTTTTTATTTTAAAAAAAACTTTTTAAAAAGGCAAAATAAAACAAGCCTCGTTCCACGCTTGAGTTTTCTTTGATCAAGAACACAAATCTAATTAGTCACGCATGAGTAGGAATAAAATTAAAGAAAAAATAAAGGAGAGGATAGAAGAAGAATGGGACAATTACACTCAAGTTCTAAAGAAAAAGGAAATAAAAAAATGGTCCCTTAAAATTGTAAAATAAAAAAATGATCCCATTGATAACTTTGAGAGCGGGTCATTGACAACATCAGGAGTGGACATTGACAACTTCATGTGACCATTTTTCATTTTGCAATTTCAATGGACCATTTTTTTATTTCCCTTCTTCCTTGAGACTTGAGTGTAATTTTCCCAAGAAGAATTAGGAGGGATGTGTAGCTAGCCTCCACTTCTTAAATGTTACTTATCGGTCTTCAATGTAAAACCTAATTAACTAATTTTAATATATTAAAGATGTTAGTCTTCAAGTTAGTTAATATGTTATACTTTTCTAAAACACTTTTATCATTTTCCTTAACTCCCTTCTTCTCCTAACTTGTTAATTATTGTTGAGGGAAAATCAATAAGATTAATTTTAAAAAAAAAAGGATAAACACATGCATATGAAATATATCTTATATTTAAAATCAATATTATTTCTTCAATTAGGTCATGCATTAAATGCCAGAGGAGTATTATCTATGTATTTTATATACTCCTCCTCAAAACCTAGAAAAGCTTTCCAAATAGCAATCTAACTAATTTAGGAAAATATAAAATAATAAAATATTGGGTTAAGGGGCAACAGGGCCTCGAAAGTTTTCGCCCAAGGACAATAGGTATCTAGAACTTTTTGAGAGGGCATTTTTGCCCCGGAAGTTTTAAAAATAGGGCAATTTTGCCCCTCCATTAACATACCCAAACGGTCAACATTTGTTGCTCAAATTCTATAAAGATGGCATGTCTATGTGGCATACACCTCATCCTTTCCATGTCATATTTTTAAGGGGCCAAAATGCCCTGAAAGTTTTCACTGAGGGCCATTGGGTGTCTGGAAGTTTTCTAGGAGCCAATTTTTCCTTGAAAGTCTTAAAAATGGGGCAATTTCGCCCTTTCATTAATATATCCAAACAGTCAACATTGTTGACCAAATTCTGCAGAGGTGACATGCCTACATAACATTCGCCTCACCTTTTTTCCATGTCATACTTTTCATAAGAATAAATTAAAAAAAAAAACTCAAGATCATTGATTGTGCAACTCTTCAACCTGTTCCTCTGATTTATCTAGAAATTTGCATCCAAGAAATTGCTCCCCTTAGTTTTTTAGCAGGAAAATATTATGAAAAAACAAACTCATATTGCTCTCTTGGATTGTGTGATCCCTCAAACTCAATCCCCCCTTTCGACTCAAGCCCAAAAAATCGTATCTAAAAACTGCTCCCCCCTTAGATTTTTTAGTAGGAAAATATTTAAGAAAAAATTAGATCGCCCCTAGGTGCAATTTCTCATATTCATTTATTTTTTCTCTCTTGTTGGGTGAGTGATTGAATAAGAATTTAGCAAACTTAGCCTTCTTCAAACTTTTCCTTAATGCTCCCCAGATGCAATGGAGAATTAAACTTTATAAATCGGTGAAAGTTTGCTGCAATTAACCATGTGTTTGAGGGATGATCCAAGTTTCTATTTTGTTGACTTTCCTTTCTCTTTAAACTCAGAAGTCAAATCGTCGGAGAAGTGTCACTAGAGAAGACCCAATTCACCAGCCAAACTATGCCCATCACTCTCCACCACTGGAAGCTGAAAATCGTTGCTAGTAGACACAACCCCTAGGTCTCTATGAGATTTGAGTAAGATATGTCTTCTAAGTTTTCTGGATGCAAATTTCTTGGTGAATCAGAGGAAGGGATTGAAGATTTGCACCATTAGCAACTTTGAGTTTTTTTTTATTTGTTCTTATGAAAAGTATGACGTGGAAAAAAGGTGAAGCGGGTGCCGCATAGGCATGCCGCCTCTACAAAATTTGTTTGATAAATGTTGATCATTTGGGTATGTTAACGAAGGGCGAAATTGCCCTATTTTTAAAACTTCCACCGCAAAATTGCACCTTAGAAAACTTCCAGACACCCAATGCCCCTTAATGGAAACTTTCGAAGCATTTTTGCTCCTTGAAAATATGACGTGAAAAAAGGGGTGAGGTGGATGCCACATAGGCATGCCACCTCTGCAGAATTTGGTTAACAAATGTTGACTAATTGGGTATGTTAACGGAAGTGCAAAATTGCCCCATTTTAAAAACTTTTTAGGACAAAAATGCTCCCTTAAAAACTTTCAGACACCCATGGTCCCTGGGCGAAAATTTTTAGGGCATTTTTGCCCCTTAACCCAATTTAGGAAAATATAAATAAAAAAAAAGCTGTGAAAGTGAGATTTTCAACCAGGAATCTCGTGCAATAATGTAAATCTAGAGCTCTCAATCCAAGAGGAAGGATAATTGGTTTAGTTGTGGACCAACTGAATCATAATATAGGCGAACTGAGTTCGAATCTCACCTTTGTTTTAAAACCTTAGGGAGAGGTATCCTTGTCTTAAATTCTTGACTTGAGTTAGTTAGTTAGTTGGATACCTAATAATATGATACAAAAAAATACCAGATACCGGGTGGTCCAAAATGTTATCGGAAAAAAGCATAGGCCTCTCAAAAACAAATCACTGGGTTCATTTACTAAAAATTGCAAGTCAAATTAAATATTGTTTGAACCGACCCGTTAGCAGTATATAATATATATATATATATATATATAATACACACACACACACAAGTCTGGACACTGTGCCCCATTTTGAATTTCGGTTTGGATTTAACTAAATGAAATGAAGTTAACTACCCCTGGCATATGTTGTAGGGGGAATTAATCATATGGCAGGCATACCTGGTTTTACGTACACATTCTCAACACCATTCCGCTAGGTTTCAACTAGCCTAGCTAGTTTAAACTTAAACACATGCATATATACTTGGCCTAAACAAGAGTACACTCATGAACTCAAGCGCTTTATTTCCACGCTAACCAAGCCACGCTTAATATCCTTCAAAACTTATGGACACCAACAAAGGTTGGATTAGGTTAGATGCTAATTGCAGGCAAAAAAAAAAAAAAAGGTTAGATGCTAATCAATGGTTCTATGAATCAACATGATCAAGATACATGTGGATGCCTAATTCGACATATATATGAAGGCTAGATTAGAGGATTTACCAGCAACAGGAAAAAGAGGCTACCCTCCATAGCTCATATGCCGGCCAATAGCAAGAGAGTTCTTGAAGGAGACCTAAGGGATCCCAAAAAGTAGAGTTTTTATTTGTGATTCTATTAATGCTTTGGGACTATTGCTCCATGAATGTTCCCCAAAGTACTCACTCATAGGTGCTGTCAAAGGAATTTAAAAAAACTTACCATATGTGATTGGTTTGTCACTTTTAACTAAAGTTGGGGAAAAAAATATAAGTGCGCTGATTGCTGACTTGCTCATTAGGGACATTATTATAATTAGACACACTTTTTTAGGATGCAGGAATTCCTTTTTGATTAATCTACTTAACTTGTCATGGGCTTTAAGTTAACTTCTTTTCTTTCTTGCACATTTTTTCATGGTTTTTGTATTCCTATGGCGGAAAACTCATAGAATGGTCCCAATAGCTAATAACATTCCAAATTTTGCTCATAGCTCTTATTCCGAATGTTTCAACGAGCCCGTTGCAGTCTCGTTTTCCTTCTACCGTTTTCTTAGATGTCCACTTCGATCTCTTTTTATAATCATCTAATATTAATTTGACAAATGCTTTTTTTAAAAGAAAAATTGCTCTTTGACATCAACGTTTTTTTTTCTTTTTCTTTTTTAAATATTTTATCGTGTATACGTTGCTTCATCATTGAATTTTCCTAAAACAAATATTCCATTTTCTTGATAAAACAAATCTTCCATTCTGCAATCTGCCGGTTCTATTTCAGAAAAAACAATGGATCACACAATAAAATACTCATACTTCTGATTCCGGAAAATAAAAATTAGTAATTAGTACATAAATCAAATAATTGAAATGTAATTTTTGTGATGATCAAAACACATGAATCCTTGGTTCAACACAATTGGCATGCCATAATATTTATTGTAAATTATCCTCCGGTCCTTAATATTATATATATTTACCTAATATGTTAAACTAAGGAAGTTGGTTAATACGATATGTTTCTTTTTTTTTTTTAAACGCCCTAATTATTTTTCTTAGTTCACTCATTCTTTCCTGTCTTTTATTATTGTTGAATGACACTAATAGGGGTAAATTACAAAAAAATTGATAAATATGAAAATTATGTCTCATATTTATGTCCAAGCAACTCCCCAAATATATCTTATATTAAGGATCGGAGGGAGTATATTGTATATGTTTGATGAAAAATGAAAGTAGCAAAGATAAAGCTAGTGAGTTGTATCAAGATATTCAGAAGACTTGTAATTCGCTGGAAATGAGATTTGCTGCGTTAATTTTTTCGATTTCTTACCAACAAGCTATTGGTCGAGATGGTTAATGGCATCACTTATATAAGGAGAAGAATATAAATTCAAGTCTCAAGAAGTGTACTTGTTAGAAGAGACGAAAGTTTTCACTCTAAATCTCAAAAGATATTAGTTTCAATTCCAAAGTGGTTTGGGCCTTTAGGGATACCCTTGATTAAATGAAAAAAACTAAACTTTTTCAATTACTTCTTTAAATTGAAAAAGAAAATGACAAGACCAAAGGTGGTAAAAGAAAATGCAAGGGAATTAAGTAAGAAGATACGAGGATAATTGTTGTCAATCCCAGTGATTTTAAGATTGAGGAGACAATAGGTTTATCATTGAGCTTGAAGTGGGTTCATCATTGCACTAAAGTTTGTGAATGGAACCATCAAAATGTTGGAATTCGTTGAGAGGGTCAATGTTGATCGTCGGAAATGTCCTGTGCGTAGTTCAATTGAGTTGGTTTCAAGATTCTTTCTGACATAAATCCCTTCGAACGCGTGCGCAACAAAAGCCCTTTTTACGATTTCCTCTTTTAGTTTCTTTATTCATCATCAGATCTCTTCCCTCTTTCTTCACCTTTGGTGGATCCTTCTTTATCAGTCATATACCTTTCATGCTTTCAAGTTCTTAATAATAAAAGCTGTACTCTTACTGTGACCAACCTTCCTCTACCTGCTATGAAAAAAATAAAATATGTACTTTCTTGGTTAATTGAAAGCAACTGCTAAACATGGACAAAATGTTATCACAATATAATACACGCATGCATGAACCCAACAAGATTTCTTTTTTTAATAATTTCAGGTGCGCATACTAATGGCATGATATTTGTCAACACCCGTTTCCATTTCGATAATCGGAGAATAATAAAGACGGAATTCCATGAGCATACAGAAAAGTACAATTATACTGATAAAAATATTCTTTTATAATTCCGTTATCGTTCGTTGACGGAAAACAGGAAATATAGTGGAAATTTAATATTTACAAATTTTCCAAAATATTAAGGCATAGACTAAGGTATAACCACGTTCATATCCTCGCCTCGTGACACGTGCTGCTCACTTTCCGGCGTCTACATCTTTTCCCTTTGCCCCACTGGTGACCGCTGAGGTATTTGTTTAAAAATAGGGTGAGATTCCTAAGAATCCCCGTAGAGACATGATATCGTTCATAGAGAACGCGAAAAGTAAATATGACATGCGCCAAGGTATGCACAAATTAATGAAAAATATAAACATATAATCGTCATGTATACATGAGTAGGGCCCAGCCCTACAATCTACACCAGTTGGACTTCTGCCAACTCCCAGTGTAAGTGCACACCGACACTAACAGCCTTTCTTTATGCAATTCATGTTAATTAATAAAGTGCATTTAGAAAAAATGGCATCCACACAATCATATAACTATGGCATAATGTATGAAGGATAATGTCCCTACCTCAAAGTTTTATAATTCTCTATTTAATGGTGTTTTGTAAAGCGTGTCGTTCAAGCTTTCATCTTGATCCTAAAATATTAAATGTATAAAAAATAGGTCATAACCTATCCAAGTATCATTTTAGAATCTTCCATAGTGTTTCTTGTGGTTATATTAGTCTATGATGAAAATTTACTAAAATGCCCCCAGGACCCTGGCTCGTCCCGGCCCCGCCATACCGGTTCGATGACACTTTTTCCTAAAATTTTGACCAAGGCTATTCTTACTTATTATCGCCCAAAGAATCCATTTTCGGACTCGAAATCACCAAATTCGCTATCAAATTATGAAAATACCCTTGACAGCCCCTATTTAGGGATTTCAGTGGCATTTTCGTAATTATGCTTTTTTGGCCTCTACCAAAAAAGTGCCCAACTGTAACCCCACCGATTTTTGCCCACTAAATCTAGTAGAATCATTTATTTCATGAAAATCCAACTCCTACTACTAGTTCTGGTGCTGGCCGAAAATATTAGGGAAAAATGGAAAAATGAGGTTTTGTATTTTAGCTCCTAAAACTTGTACTTTTCCACTTCTAATCCTTGATTAACTCTCTTAAACACTTCTTAATCATGATTTAAAGGATTTTGAACAGCATAACCCCTTAGGGTTATGGCTTTTCTAATTTTTACAACTCAACTAAAAAATCATAAAAACCAAACAACAATTATCAACAACAACTCAATAAGACAAGTTCATGAAGTTACCCTCTTTGGCTTCTTGGTTTCCTCTTACTCTAGGCTCCTCCTCCCTCTCTTCTTGATCTCAAAGTGTGTCTTCACCACCATAGATTCATGAGAAACAAGAGTTTAGAGAAGGATTTCATGGAAGATCACAAGGAAAATGCTTAAAAGACAACACTTACCTTAGTCTTCTTGCTCCTTCTTCTCTCTAGTTCCCAAGAACTTCACAAACTCTCTCTCTCTCTCTCTCTTCCTTGTGTTTGGACAAAAAGTGTGTATGAAGGGGAAGGGAAGATGTTTTAATGAGTTATTCATCTTTCTTCCTAACCATTGATTTAATCAAGAGCTCCCAATGTGACACTTGTCACACTCCCTTCTTCCTCATAATTTCTCCACCTAATTTTCATTAAATTGAATTAATTTCCTTCCCTTATTTTGGCAAGAAAACCGTCCCTACCCCCTCTCCTCTTACAAGACAAGCAATCTCCTTACATGTAATCAAGTTTATCCTCTTCCAAGCACTCAAGTATTTCACTCCTTCACTCAAGCTTCTCCCCCCATTCTTACACTCAACATTTAATCTACCAACTCACTCCACCCTAGTCATTATTTCCTTCTTCTTGTGGTATGTGATCATGTATTTAATATTTTTTCCTTTTTCTTTCATGCATGGACGAAATTAGTAAGAAGAGGAGGAGGAAATTTTGCATTTCATTAGTCCTATAATTCACATAATTGAATTATGTATAATCCCCTTTAATTTCCCAATTCTTGATTTATTCCACCAAGAATAATCCCATTATGCACTTTCCTTTATTTTCCTTGATTAATTGAAATTAACTCCAATTAATTGGAAAATAATTAATCTTGGGCTAAATTGGCAAAATTCTTATTTTGCTATCACCTTTATAATTTAATTCAATTTTTGAATTAATTTGCCTATTTCCTTATGAATATGAATATTTCAAAACTCACAAAATCCAAATTTATGAGTATTCACCATTTTATTGAATTTCTCAAATAATTATAATATATTTTTGGTCAATAAAATTTGGGGTGTTACAGTTCTCCTCCACTTAATTAAATTTTGCCCCCGAAATTTGCTACATTCATAAATTCTGGGTAACGCTTCTTCATACTGTCCTCTGTTTCCCACGTAGCCTCTCTGGGCGATAACCCTCTCCAAACAACCCTGACAAACAGGATGCTCTTGTTTCTGAGCTGCTTTTCCTGCCGATCGATGATTCGGTCAGGTATGACTTCATAAGTTAGATCTTCACGCATTTCCACATCCCCGTACTCTATTACATGCTCTGGATCAGGTTGATACTTTTTCATCTAAGAAACATGGAAAACGTTGTGTAGCCTACTCAGACTTGGTGGTAAAGCGATACGGTACGTTACAGGCCCAATCTTCTTTAAGATCTCAAACAGACCAATGTATCTTGATTGCAGCTTCTTTGCTTTCAGCGCTCTGCCAATGCCCATAACAGGTGATACTTTCATGAACACGTGGTCACTGACTTCAAATTCTAGAGGTTTTTGCCTCTTATCTGCATAGCTTTTTTGTCGACTCTGAGCAGCTAACAATCTCTGCTTGATCAACTTTATCTGCTCCGTTATCTAATCAACAAGATCTGGCCCTATCAATTCCCTCTTAGACAACTCAGTTTAGCATACTGGTGATTGACACTTCCTCCCATAGAGCGCCTCATACGGAGCCATCTGGATGCTTGAATGGCAACTGTTATTGTATACAAACTCTGCCAACGGAAGAAATTTGTCCCAGCTACCTTTATAATCAAGCACACACACCCTTTGCATATCCTCAAGGGTTTGAATTGTTCATTCTGTCTGCCCGTCAGTTTGAGGATGATATGCCGTGCTGAATCGAAGCTTGGTACCCAAAGCTTCATGTACCGCCTTCTAAAACTTGGAAGTGAACCTCGGATCTCGATCATAGATGATGTTCTTTAGAGTACCATGTAACCTCACAATCTCCTTGATGTAGATTTCTGCTAGTCTATCAGGAGAATAGTGAATACTAATCGGTAGGAAGTGAGCTGTCTTCGTGAATCTGTCAACTATCACCCATATAGCGTCATAGTTTCTGACCTTAGGCAATCCTATCACAAAATCCATGGTAACACTTTCCCACTTTCACTCTAGTATCTCAGGATTCGTCAAGAGCCCCGATGGTCGTTGATGTTCAACCTTCACTTTCTGAAATGTCAAGCAACGAGCAACGAACTCAGTCACCTCTCTTTTCATACCTGGCTAATATTATTGAGCCTTTAAGTCATGGTACATCTTTATAGCTCCTGGATATAAAGTATACTTACTCTTATGCGCCTCCTCCAGGATTTTTTGTTTCAGTTCCGGCTGCGGTGGAACATAAATCCACTTCTGGTACCTGACAAGCCCGCTAAGAGACAAGTCATAATCTTGAGTATCGCCCCTATCAATCATACCTATGATATAAAACGCTTCATCATCATGTTGTTGGGTTTCTTCAATTGCCGCCCTCAGATCGTTGTATATCCAACTGACCCCACTGCCTAGCAAAATCTGATTGGACAGATTTAGGTCTCTGAAATCCTCGATTAGTTTCTGCTCGTAGATCATCATAGCTGCCACCTGCACTGATTTTTGGCTTAATGCATCAGCAACGACATTAGTCTTTAGTTGAGGATCCTCAAGCAAAGGTTGAAATATCTATTTTATCTGGTGTTACCTCATGTGACGTAGGCTTCTTAGCTGACATGGAAAACTCTCACTTGTTCCATTATTGGCATCTCCAGTTTAGGCCTTTAGGGGTATTTATAAGACAACAACGATTATGATGAAATAGATAGAAGTACCCATCTCTGAAAACGTGAAAGTTAAGAGCTTATTGTTTGAAAGATTTAGGGAGCCTTTTGTGTTCAGCCAAAGTAGAGTCTTTACATTTTTTCAGATTTTTAATGCATAATTTTAGAAAATTAGAGATTCACACTACCTACAGACTGTTGTTTTATACTTTTATTATGCCACCTTATTACAATGCTTACTAGATTCATCTCATTGTCTAATAAATCCCAATTTGTTGGTACTTTCTTTTGAATTCTTTATACTGATCTTGTTATTGTTATTTGCAATGGAGTAACTATCTGTTAAAGCAATTATGTGCTGAATTCTGATACAAATTATGTCCTCCTTTACAGTTGCTCACATTATTAGTACGGCGATAGTAGCGACGAATGGCAAATTCAATGCACTTGTAATGTGTACATATAATAGTAAGAGGTATATATTGAGAGGGATGATTTAATGTCACTGGTAGTTCCTCTACAACATCTTACGATTTCGATTGTCCAAATCTTTTTAATGTATCTTCTCAAATTAGAAGTTAATATTTTACAAATTACGCTGTTAAACTTTGATTTGTGTGCTTGCATTATTGTAGTTACATGAATTGTAGGTTGGTTGACTCTGACAAAACCAATAAATTTGGACTCCTATGCCCACTTCAACTCTATGACAAAGGGACCACTACTGCTAACAAACACACATACTTATCGCACAGGCTTAGTGAAACCTTAATTGAGTCTTTCTTGGCTCCATATTTGCATGGGTAAGAAACAAATTTATATTTCATAATATACATAATATTTTATATTTGCTAAAAAGTTTTCCCTTTTTTTAGTGAACATTGACAATTGGCTATTTTATGTAAGAAGAGTTATTCTGTCATCCTCTTATGCTCCCTCCACTTCAGCAAGCCAATTAGTGAATTGAAGAAGTCCTTGAACTCGTAAGTTTTCTTGCATTATTAATTACATTTTGTGTGCAAAATTTATGAAATTTGTATAAAATAAGTAACCTTTGTGATTTTGATGATATAGGGCTATGCGGACATTCCTACACACTGCTTGTGGTAGGCCTACTCGTGAACTAAAAGACCCTACATGGATCTTGCCAAAGGTTAGTTACATATTGGTTTGTTTTAAAAATGTATTCAATAATAAGTCATGCTTTAATTTTAATCTTGTTTTAATGATATCATATTATTTTTCAGACCCGTAGGCAACCACTGGGGTCCAACTTGTGTGGGTTGTATGTTCTGAGGCACATTTATAACATTATTACCCTAGGCACGACAGAATTTACTCAAGAGGTAAATGTATAGATATTTAAAAAATTTTGTATTACTTTTATTTGTTTTAAGTGAAGTTAATGTTTTGCCTGGCTTTGGTGTTTCAGATGTTTGATCTTGCTGACCCCTTTCCAGAAGAAGATATTGATCACATTCGTAATTGTTGTGTTGAATTCATTTAAGAACTTTTACAACAGTAAGTTCTTGTAAAATTAACAAATTTTTTTGTAAATATTGATGATGAATTGACATGTTGGTTGGTTGCAAAACTTGTTGGTTGCATGATTTGACATGTTTGTTGTCTTTGTGATTATGTGCAACCATGCATTTATACATGTGAATCTGTTTAAGCCATGACATTGGCCTGCATGTGTTTTAAACAATTATGCATATATATATATATATATATATGGTTTTAAACAACACATTACATGAGGATATATGACATGTTATGTTACAAGTTCCCAATGAGAAGGTTAAAGAAAAAGGACATGGTAAGAGGAAGCAAACTGAACACCTTATGGCACTTAATAAGTATGGCATTAGAAGTAGCAATTCTAGAATGCGTTCTGGTAATTAACCTAATCACACATTAAAAAAATTACAATACTTTTAAGACTGATTATAAAAATAACCGGTGTTAAAAGTTATTTTAAGATCTGTTTTGACAATAACCGGTCTTCAAAGTTAATTTTTAAGACTGGTTATATGTACAACCGGTCTTAAAATTAAAATTTTTAAGACCGATTATTTTATAATCGATCTTAAAAATGTTCTGTAATTATCTTCCAAAAGAGATCTTTTAAAACCGGTGCTTATAACAACCGGTCTTAAAATAGTTTACTTTAACATTGGTTATTAATACAATCAGTCTTAAAAGTGAGAATTTTTAGACTGGTTACCAAACCTGTCTTAAAAATAACATACTTTTAAGATCGGCTGTATCAAGACCGAATCCAAAACCGGTCTAAAAAGGTAATTTTAACCTGTCTGAAAAGCTATTTTTCCACTAGTGACACCGAAAATGTTTTTTTTAACTTTTGTCAATTAAATGCAACGGAGCCAAGAATCAAATAGAGAGACAATTAAGTTTCACCCACCTAATTTTCATTTCTCTTTCAAATTTGAAGAAGATACATTTTCTGATTATATATATATAATAAATAATTGCATTTATTTTACTTTACTAATTTTATATATAATATAATAACTTTCATATCTAACAAGCTTGTTCCGTATTGCATAATACTTTTTCTTTCTTTTTTTCTTAAGTCAAACTTGAATAACCTTAACAAAAATTCGATCATGAAAAAACCCTACATTAATGGTATATGATATCCTAACCTTGGCCCCTCAAAGATTTATGTTTGTCTGACTCCCTTATATGTTGACAACATTTTTCCCCCTGTTGAACAGAGACCTTCATTGATAGAAACTACATTACAATGGTACATTAGCAACTGCTAATCAAATACAAACACAAGTTCAAATACAAATACGTATACAAATATAACTACTGGCAGAACATTCTATACAACAAAAGCTGCCTATTAATCCAGTGCTCTTGGCCTAGCACCAACATCTTTGTTCAACAACATCCTCAATTGCTCCGGTGGCCGTATAACCTAATCCAAGGGGCAAGACCTACCTATTGAAGCTTTAGCAATCCAGTCGGCCACTAAATTAGCTTTCCTAGAAATCCAATTACAAGAATAGTTTCCTATTAGATACCTTGAATATTGTATATTCTCAAGGATATTTAAGCATCTCCAATCATTGGGAGGTGAGTCATTAGATATACACTTTATTAGCACTTGGCAATTTGACTTAAATTGGACCTCATCTAATTGGTTTTCAGAGACATATTCCACAGCATCCAAAAATGCAATTCCTTCCGCCATTAAGGCCGAACTAGCATTTATAATGCATATAGATCCATCTAGTAACCATCAATTAGAATCACTTACCACACACCACAGCAACTCTATTTTCCAATTCTAGAAAAGCACAATCAGTGTTAATTTTAATGGCATTACCTTCCAGAAGCTTTCATGTATGCTGCTGCTTCCTCCCCTCCGGTGACCTCAAAGGGTGCACTTACCGCTCAGAGCTGCTCCATCCCTTATCTTCCCAATATTCATTAAGCAGCCTATTAGCCTGGGAAAATGTAAACACAAGATCAGGAGTGATATTCTCATATATAAATGCATTCCAGGTCTTTCATACCTGCCAAAGTGTCATAGCCCCTAATGCTTTCTGCCATTCGGACATAATATCCTTACACAAACAACTACCAATCCATTGGAATATATCAAAGTTTTCTACATCCTCGACTTTAAAGGCCAAATTACAACCAAACCAAGTTAGTTTTGCCCATTCATATAAAAAGAACAATGTTCCATAGATTCAAAAGTTTGGTTGTAAATATGACACCGATCCACAACACAACAATTTCTCTTTGACAAATTTCTAAAAGTAGGCAACACATTTGACATCAATCTCCATATGAAATTTTTTATCTTTAAAGGTACCTTCAATTTCCAGATTTCCTTCTACAGTAGCCTATGTGTATTGTTTGAGGATGAGGCAATATTTTCTGTTTTACCTAGAACGTTCATCTTCGCACATTCATACCCCTCTTTCACAGAATAAATACTTTTTTTGCCCCCATCCATACCTACTTATCCTCTCTACTTCTTGAGGACACTATAGTATTTATAATTTCTTCCTTCTCTGTCTCTATGATCCAGCCTTCAATAGGTATTAGATTCCACCTACCCTTCCTTCTTAAGTTAGCTACCCCAATCTCTTTTAATGTTGCATTTGGTCATGGAGATATTAATCTCTTCCCCGGAAAATCCCCTAGCCATGGATCAACCCAAACTCTAGCCTTAAAATGACTCCCTATACTTAGTATTACCTGGTTCTCTAATACTCTTCTTCCCTCCAGTATGCTAGACCATAGGCATGAGGGAGATCTGCCTTTCTTGGCTTCTAAGAATGATTTCTTGGGGAAGTATCTAGCTTTAAGAATTTTTGCCCAGATCTGATTTGGATATTGCAGAATTCTCCAACCAACTTGGCTAATAATACAAGATTGAATGCCTCAAAATCTTTGAATCCCAACCCACCCTCAGCTTTGTTTCTCCTCATTTTTTCCATTGACACCCAATATATTTTCCTCTTTCCTTCCTCACTGTTCCACCAGAACCTAGACACTACCCCATCTAGCCTTTTTAGTTCACACTTTGGATATAGGAAACATGAAATAGAATATACAGGGATGGAGTTAGCAACTAATTTTATCAAAACCTCCCTACCAACCTCTGATAATAGATTTCGCTTCCACCCCTGAGACCTCTTCTCCATTCTGTCTAATATAAAATTGAGAGCTTGTGTTTTTTATCTACCCTAGATTATAGGCGTACCCAAATAGTTTTCGAGGACATCTACTGCATGAATTTGGAATATATGACTGATTTCCTCTTTTAGCCTTTTTGGCGTATTTTTGGAAAAATACAAACATGACTTCCCCATATTGATTGCTTCGCCCGAAGCCTTACAATAATCATCAATTAATTTTTTCAAATTCCTGTAGTAGTCATTCTTAGCCTGCATAAAGAATACTAAATCATCTACAAAAAAAACTGTGAGTAACTTCTGGGCATCCCCTCGCAACAGAAATCCCTTTTATCAACCCTCTTCCCTTTCCCCTTTCAATAATTCTAGATAAAACACTGTTAACTAACATGAAAAGGTATGGGGACAAAAGGTCACTCTATCTCAACCCTTTCTGAGGCCTCACCTTCGTAACTCTCCTTCCTGACATCATTATAGAGAAGCTAACAGAGTTCAAATGCCATAAAATCCT
Organism: Inga leiocalycina; assembly: GCA_963242795.1. Lineage (NCBI taxonomy): Eukaryota > Viridiplantae > Streptophyta > Magnoliopsida > Fabales > Fabaceae > Inga > Inga leiocalycina. Next base: position 22,322,899 of record OY725322.1, read on the forward strand.
CTCCACCCAACCCCTAGAAAAACCCATCTTAGAAAGAGTAGCCCCTAGAAAATCCCATTCCGCTCTATCGTAGGCCTTGTTCATATCTAGTTTCAATGCCATTTCGCACTGGCCTTTTTTCTTATTTTTCATGTGATGGAATGTTTCATGTACTACTACTATATTGTCCTGAATAAGTCTTCCTGGCACAAAGACTCATTGACTCTCATCAATCACATTGCCAAGTATAGGTTTCAGCCTATTAGCCAACACTTTCAAGAAAATTTGTTATGATAAGTTACATAAACTGATAGGTCTATAGTTACTAACAAACTCAGGGCAATCAATTTTCAAAATTAACACCAGATCAGTTTCATTAATGAAATCTAATGAAAACCCATTTAGAAAATAGTCTTTCACTAAATTACATACCTGTTCTCCCACTACGTCCCAAGCTGTTTGATAGAATAATCCCCTGAACCCGTCTAGACCTGGCGCCTTCTATTCTCCCATTTGATACATTGCTCTTTTCACTTCCTCATCAGTAACTTCTGCTATTAACACTCTATTATCTTCATCTGTTATCACTTGTTCCACATATTCTAATACTTGAGAGAAGTCACTTGCCCCTGCGATATGAATAAGGAACTATAACACTGAGTGAAATGCTCACTTATCTCCTTCTCGATCACCAACCATTATTCATTATTTCCCCTTACTCTTGTGATCTTGTTGTGACCTCATTTTCGGATGGTTGACATATGAAAGTACTTCAAGTTCTTATCACCACACTTTAGCCACTCTTCTCTTGCTTTCTGAGCCCAATAGATTTCCTCTTGTTCCCAGAGCTCTGCAATCTTCTTCTTTAATTCATTTACTTTAGTAGCCTTCTCTTCAGTCCACTCTGAATCCAAGCACTGCTGAACCTGCCTCATAAGATTGCTTATCTATCTCTGCCCGTTCTTGAATTCTTGATTTCCCCATCTATTAAGACCCTCTCTCAACCTATTCAGGCTTCTCACAAATTCATCCAAATCCCTTCTTTCGTTGTCTATTCTCCAGTTTCTCTTAATCAGATCTAAAAGATCAGGGTGACTAATATATCGTGCATCAAATCTGAATAAAGGTGGGGTTTTTGTTTCTTCATGCTCAAACTCAATAAAAATAGGACAGTGATCGGATCCTATGTTCTCCAAGACTTGGCCCTGTCCTCCTTGAAATTTATATCCCCATTTCAGGTTGATTACCGCTCTATCAAACCTTTCTCTAATAAATTCAGACCCCTCTCTATTGTTCATCCATGTGTATTTACATCTAGAAAATTGTAACTCCATTAATACGCCATTGATCATAAAGGTTTAAAAGTGATTGAAGTCTCTTTATGAACACTCCTTCCTACCCTCTTTATCTAAGGAATAAAGCAATTTATTGAAGTCTCCCATCACTATCCATGGTGTTTTAGGTCTAGGATTTAGCTTTTCCAGTTCAGCTCACCATCTTCTTTTCATACTATAATATATTGGTATAAATACCATACACATATTTTCCATTTCCTTCCCATTCATCTTCACATTCTCTAAATGCATAATAAATCTGCTGAGAAAACCTATATTCAACTGTACCCCTTCTTTCCACCAAATAGCCAGCCCCCCTGACCTACCTATCGGATCAAAGTATTCCCCATAATCATATTTAAGCTTTCTTCAAATTTTTTCAATTTTAACTCTTCTCATTTTTGTCTCTGATAGGAAAAGAATCTGAGGCTTCAATTTCCCATACTGGAACCTTAGGTTTCGAATTGTCAGGGTAGTTCCAAGCCCTTGACAATTCCATCTTATACAACTCATGGCTGCTTGGTAGCTGTGTCAGGCCAGCCACCCCACCTATCTGAGCTACCTTCATTATTAGCATCCCCTCCCTCCATCATAACAAAATCATCTCTCTTGTTTTCAGTATCAGTCATAACAGAGATAGAATATTTCGATTCAAACGTGAGAGCCTTCCTAATCTTTCTTCTCCCTACAACTGATCTCAACTGATTATTTCTCAGATTAAAATTTAAACACCCATCATACCTGTAGTCAAAAGGGTTCAACCCGTCTAACTCCTGCCATCGCATTAGTTCCATTTCTGCTTTCTCTCTTTCCCTTGCTCCTTTCGGAGATTCTTGCTTATGATCCTTTCTTCTTTTATTTAATGGTAAATCGGGTAATTCCACAGCTTTCCTTTTAAGAGTCACCTCTCTCAATCCTTGAGTTAAGTCCCTAATCACCTCTCCCTGAAAAGGTACAATAGCCCCTGTATTTTTATCTCCATTGTCTTCCTCCTTCGCTAGTTCCACCTAGTACCTTCTTTGGGCCCTTATTAATTTTTCTTTTCTAGCTCTAATTGCACTGGAAGATCCATCAACTATCTTCAAAAGTCGATCTAATTCACTCTCGCGGCCTCCTCCTCCCTTTTCTTGGGCCTTTCTGACCGAGCCCATGTTTAAGTTAGAGCCCCCATACCCATATAATCTTTTCAAAGTCAACTTCCTTCCCTGGCCTATAATGTTTGAACTCATTCTTGCCACTTGAGGGAAAATAATCATCTCTTTATCCTTGCCTCTCTCCTCTGACAAGTGATTACCGTCTTTCTTCATCAAGTCTTGTACTTGGTGTCCCCTTGAACGCCATGATTACACTCCTCTTCCCCATGCATCTCTCTTATTTCTGACATCTCCCCTATTTCTGGCCACCTGAAGAAGTCCCATGTTCCCTAAACGCTTGTGCACAAAGGCCTGCGTCATAGCCTCGTGCCGACCCCTGAACCGAGAATTCCAGGGGTTCTTCCTCACAAGTCCTACTTTCGTGACCCAATCTTCTACAATTAAAACAAAACCTCAACAACTTTTCATATTTTACTTGGATCCAAACATCATCCATATCGTTTGGTCTAGGAGCATGGAAGCCTGGGACTAAAGGTTTTTCAACATCTATTTCCACCCTAGCTCTCCCAAAATTCTGCCATACAAACCTACCTTCCTCTGGGTCTTTGACTTCCCTTACTCTCCCCACTTGTTCCACCATTATCTTTATGTTCTCTATCATTTTGCCTTCCAATGGGATATTATGAAATTGCACCCAGAATTCACAGGTATTTATGGCCACCTCACTGTCACTTAAAAAGGGTTTCCTTCTTTGTAGGCTAAGGATATTATTCCTTACCACCCATGGGCTTTCTTTCAGGATTCGGTTTACTTCCTTCGAATCCTTAAATGTAAATTTAAACAGATTAAAGCCAATCATTTTTGCATCCAGTACCCGGCTACCCTCCATGCCACTTTAACCGTATCTCTTATAGTACCCAATCCCATTCTAGTACTTGAAATAATCTTCCCCATTAGCTCGCATTCTGTCTCCTTTCTTTCTGAAGATTTTTTCCACTGTAACTGAATATCTCAGCACCTCTGAACATCCTTTCAATCCCAATCCGTCTGCACTACTGGAAGTCTATAACCGTTACCTCACAACACTCTGGCCGATCCCACCACACAGGCAAAAAGCAAGGGAACAAGCCTTAGCAGACACTCTCACTCTAGAGAACGATGCCCTTATATGTTGCCAACTGCTTGAACACTCTTTGGCTCTCTGATTATCACTACTACAAAATATATATTTTACGTCCCTAAAGGACGTCCCTTTTTAAAAAAGGGAGGTAAAAAATAAAGACGGTGACATTTTTGTAATTATGAGTGAGAACTGAATAGCTTTAGACGTCCCCAATTTAAATAGGGACATCTAAAGTGTGACTTTACAGACTTTAGACGTCCCTATTTGAATTAGGGATATCTAAAGTAAAAAAAAATTACTTTAGACGTCCCCATATACATTGGGGACGTCTAAAGTGTCAGTGTAGCACTTTATACGTCCCTTTTTAAAATGGGGACGTCTAAAGTCCAGACTTTAGACGTCCTTTTATCTACGGACGTTATTGTCATTTTTTACTACGTCTCTCACATAGACGTCTCCTTATTTTCAGACGTTAAAAACGTTTTTTGTAGTAGTGTATTTCTCCAAAAATAACAAAAATTAGAATGGTTGATTGGACGATTCAACTTTCAAGAGGTACATATATATGTTACATGGTCAGCTTCAACTTCTGATGAGTAAACTAAAGTGACAGGAAGTGTCATGTAGAGTAAATTACTAGTTATGCACCATGACACTCAGAGAAACATTTTAGGCCATTCTTGGTGCTCTTGATCATGACCTTAGAGTCTGACAAATTGTTCAACCTACACACCCAGGCCCTGCTACTTTCAGGAACCCTACAAAGTCTTTTGCATGTTTAGTTTCCTGAAATTTCAAATATAAAAATCTTAAAAGTGGTAAAGATATATAATGTGCGCGCACACACTTACCAGAGGAAAGAGACTGATGAATAATTGTGCAGTGAAGCCATGAGAAATATGGTCCCTATGGAATCAATTATAGGTTTGTTCATCATATATAATATTCACGTTGCTGCAAAAGTGACTGCAAGTAAATTAATTAATTAAATTAAAAGCGATGATTAATATAATTAAGTGCATGGGGTAGACTATATGGTCAGTTAAATCAAGCATCTTCCCTTTAAGTCAACTGAAAAACAGAAGAAGGCATTGCTTTAGGTTAAAGGAGCACATTATTATATTATTAACAGCCATATACTATATCTATGTGTGCTCGAGCCAAAAAGCTAAATATAAAGTATATTTATACCTACCTAGCTACTCGAGGGTTTACCAAGCTGCAAAACTCTTTCTCCTAAGCCTACGAGGTGCATTATTTGATGCTCATGTGAGTAAGTCTAATTTCCCTTTGAAGTATTTCGGGTGTATTTTAATGTCATTAACCCTATGTCTCGCTATAGCATGGTTCATCTTAAATTAATGTGCGTGTTCACCAAAATAAAAAAATGCGTGTGTATTACCACTTCATTGGGGCTCACTTGATGATAAAATAGATTAATCCCCAGAAGAGTCTACAGGCAGTCCCTAGAATCCCTAGCCTTTATAAGTACTTAATATATGTGCTGATGATCACTTCTAGGGTTCTTTACTTATTCATTCGTTAATTTGTTTAATTCGCTCTCATTGTCGACGTTAGGAGCTAACTCATCAGCTCCCGCAAAAAATGATAATAAATAAATATGGAAAATCCGATCGATCTTCGTGCGAGTTCCCATTCTGTATATGGATCCCCCACTGTAATTAAGAAAACGGGAAACGAAATAAAAGGATTGGACTTCCTGACTCATTTTGCACAAGAATGTCAAAAATGTTGCACACTTCAAAGCTTTATATTCTTCTTCTTAGGAGGATCGCATGCTATTCCATTTCCAACCATTCTCATTTTATCACTCTTATAATATGTAATATATTAATACATACTTCTTACATACATTAGTAATGGGTGGGGCTGCGAAAAGAAAAGAACATAAACCATCCAAAACAAACCTAAACAGAAAATTAAAGCGCATATACATACATTAAAAAAATATGAACATGCTGTCAGGTACTCAATTAAATTAAGCTGCGTGTACATGATTTTCAAATTAACCAAATTCAAAATTCCCTAATTGTACAAATTGTTTACATTTTATATCACTAGAAATGCTAGCCACTGGCTCGATTATAGCTAGTGCTTCTATTCACGAGTGGCTAACTCCATAAACGTTCATTTTTATATATGAGCATCCCTTAACTCAGATTTCTAACATATATGTGTGCGCTTTACTTTTTGAATAAGGACAAACTAATTATATAAATTAAAGATAAATTAGGAATTTGAAGGATCGTTTTGTGATGCGGCTAAAAGGAGCGGCTTCAATGTGCAATAAGTAATTAGAGCGTGTAATATCTCCATCTGAAAATCATTGATCTTAACATTTATATTTAGTTAGGTCCTAATTAAGTAACTTTGCAAGGTTGAAAATAGTTTCATGATTCTACAAACAACGGAAGGGCAACTATATATATATATATATATATATCATATAGCTAGTGCTGTCATTAGCTAGCTTCAATTCTTCGAATTAATAAAAGGCCAAAAACAATAAAGAGTGCTTAAAGTGAGTTCAGCTTTTGTTTTTTCAGCCAATTGAGTGATTGGGACTGTCATGATTTTATCAATTTAACTCAAAAGTTCTAAAGACAATACAATTGCCTTTTACAACGGCCTATAGCGATTCACTTTTGTTTCAATCAACTTGTACTAATTCTCTGTTTTCTAGAAGAACTTCAATTTTGAAGTGTTATAAATATATAGTGCACACACACAGACACAGATATATATATATATATATATATATCTCACCAGCTTGCTATACACACACACACAGATATATATATATATATATATCACCAGCAATTGTTATATATACCCCTAGCAGTTCGTTCTTGGTTTGTTTAATAATAGAATACTTTATTTAAAAGCTTAAGCAAAAGAGATTCAGGTAGAAAACATTCTGTATGGATTGTTTTTTTAGAAAAAAGTTAATTTCTTTGGACCCAAATGTAGCTTACTACTGTGAGACTCAATAATTAATTAAGTTGGCCCAAACCATAAAATTGTGGTTTTAGAAATCTTTTTTCGTAAATCGAGACAAAACTCATCTCACATACTTATCATAAATCGTAAAAGATATTTTCCAAAAACTAATCCAAATGCATATTTGCAATACCATTATATGAAATTTCAGAATCAATTCTACACTTTTAACAAATCACTAATAAGGGCTATAGGCCTTATTAGACATTTATGAATTTGTTAATTTTATCACTGAGTCCTTTTGTTATTTTCTCTTTTTCTCATTCTTTTTTTAATAAAATCTCCACCTTTATCTCATCGATTCCTCGCATCTCTCTCCCCATCTTGAGATTTTTTCAGTTGATTCACCATTTGGCCTGCTATTCAGGTCTTAGTTTCTTTTTTGAGTCCCTCTCTAATCACACATGGCCACAAAAATAGTTTTCTTGTTGAAGATAATTTATAATTACCTTGAAATTTGGACTGATTTTATCTCTAGGCAAAAATAGAAGATTTTTTTTTTTTTATGAATCTATAGTTATGAAAACACACTATAAGTGTTTATTCTTTCAATCATCTCATATACATTCCATGTAAATTGTGTGACATTAGGGTTAAAAAAAATTATGAGGACTTACCCTTCAATATTGCCTAGTCGACGAAAAGTTCAGATCTTAATACTTAAGGGAAGAGTGGATTCTAGGGTTAGGGTTAAAAGTTAATAGGAATTTGTAATTAAAAATCTTCAATTTTTTTTATTATAAAAGGGCATTATAGTCTTTTAACAACATTCATAGATCCCTAATCAGGCCTGTAGGCCTTATTAGAGATTTGTTAAAAGTGTGGATCTGATTTTAAATTTAGGTATTTTAAATGGATTTAAATGAGATTCTCCCTGAACTTTATTATAATAACAGAATAAACTGAAAATGAAAGCATTTGTTTGTTTGTTTATTACTCCTTTTGTCCTAAAATGTAGGACTTGTTTTGGGAGCGGATTTTTGGTTGTAAGACCTTTTTTTATTTTATCTCTCACACTTACTATTTTTTTTATAAACTAATTTTTTAACATATAATTTGATGTTATACTCAAATATATCAGCATTTTAGAGAGATCATATCACATATGTTATAATTAAGTAATTTGTTTATCTTACTTAATCTATTCAAATTAGATAATAAGTTTTACATTAAGGATTAGACTGTATTATCTGTTTACCAAATTCAATCAGGTTCTCTAATTCGCTGCCCATGCCCAATCTCCTCTTCCTCTCTTTTGCTCTGTGTATGGTTCACAATAAACATGAACAATTCAAATTAATATATTGAATTACAAAAGTGTTGATGAGATGTTAAAATTCAAAAAAAAAAAATTGTACTGTATAAAAAAATTTCGAGCAAAGTCCTTGAACTGTATAAAACTTGAAAAGAATAAAAACAAGGGGAGAAGTGAAATGAAAGCCAAATCATCTAATTTATTGTGCTTATATAAGAGAAAACACACACGAAGGTGCCATTTCTTTGAAAGTTTTAAACACAATTAATTTGGAAAGTTTTGGTTCGTTGGATTGTTCTATTTCGCTACGAAAAAAAACACAGCACACATTTGGCTAATCGTTGAAATTAATTTCACCACAGTTGACTGCAGGTTACCAAATATGCCAAAGCTATAAGGAATATTAGGTTATGAGGATATATTGGGTAAATTTCTCAGCATTAAATTTTATATATACTATGAATTATATCTTATATTAAGAATAAGAGATATTAGTATCTATATATTCATATATTTTATATGTATCTCCTTGTATTCTATTATTAGATGCAGTTTTGTAATCCTTATATAATACCAAAAAAAGTCAATTAGCCACGGAATTTTGTCACTAATTAATTAGTGACAATTTATTTGACAACAGAATTATTCAATTCTGTCTCTAATCCATTATTTTTTTATGGTAATATAGGACTATTTACATACAACAACAACAACAAAGTCTTATCCTATTAGGTGGAGTCAGATATATGGATCGCACGATACCATTATGCTCTATGAAAAACCTGATCTTTAGTAGATTATTAATCAAAAGATTCCTCTTTATAGCCTTATTAAATATTCGTTTTGGCCTTCCTCGACCTCTTTTCACAAGATTCTATAATGCTTAATCAACCCTCACCGGTGCACTCAATGGCCTTCCTTACTTAAAAAGAGTATAATGAAAATCTATATAAAATCCTACAATTCATAAGTTGTAAATGATATAATAACTTATTGACTTAAAATTTTATGCAAGATACATGATACTCACGTCATCCTAATAAATTAAATTAAAAAGAAAATGTGCACAAGGTGAAAAGAATGAATGAAGAAGGCCGAGTGACTATGTGTATCAAAAAACAGAAAAAGAAGAAGTGACTATCTTTGTCATGCTTTCAAAATTCAAAAGGAGGAAAGCTGGTAGGGAATTGAAGTAAGAAGTGAATAATACAAAGTGCTATTGATGAGTTCCAATCGAAGCACTACAAGACAAATTAAAGGAATCTGAGTGGGCATCATTTGTTGCAACATGCTTCCCTTTTATAGGAACCTTTCTGAGAAATAATATTATTATTAAGGAGTGCCCTGTCAAGTTTAAACCACTTTTCAAAGTTGACTAGATATTTGTGGGAATCATCCTATTTGTTATCATTAGATTATAATTAATATCATTCTCATTTCTTTCCGCAAAACAAAAATGGAAATTACTGAGGTATTGGGACTCTTATTTAATCACCAAAAGATCGATAAAAACTTATAAACATACAATTACAAGTTTCAGTACACATAATGGCTATATGTTTATATTGTTCACTTTGTCATTAGGACTTTTTGATAACTAAATCCCTTCATTAGGATTTCACAGTAATTCTCTAAAATAAATCACACACGCGCACACACATATATAAAGTACATATATATGCTTTGTGCATACTGCATGCCATGTTTTCATCAGATTGTTTACTGATGTTCGGTTTAATTTCAATTATATTCAGATTGTTTTCATTATTATAGTCACTACTACAAAAAGGGGTTTTAACGTCCCTATTTTAGCACTCTTAACGTCCAAAAACTGGGGGGACGTCTATGTGGGGGGCGTAATATGTTTTAAGAAAAGACGTCCGAAAAAAATGGGACGTCTAAAGGGAGGACTTTAGACGTCCCAGATTGAGATTTGGGACGTCTAAAGTCCCCCTGTGTAGGACTTTAGACGTCCCACATCTCAATTTGGGACGTCTAAAGTCCTCCACTTTAGACCTCCCAAATCTCAATTTGGGAGGTCTAAAGTCATTTGAATTTCAAATTTCTTGTAGATGTTGAGGTCATCAATTACGAAAGCAAACACAAGTTCCAGACGAGAATCCTCTGTAATAGTTTTGTTGAACATAAATGCTAGCTTTCTCCATTTTCTTTTTGGCTTCGGAATTTCTTTTTTTAGCATCACCACACTTTTACCACTTTGCTAGCTTTGTTCAAACTTCTTTAAGTCAAACTTTAAAATTCAAAAAATCCATTTTTTACCCAGATGCACTGTACCAGATCTGATTGTGAAAAAAGAGAGGAACTTATATAATAATAATAATAATAAATATACAAGCATGTAAGATTTGAGAAGTGATAAAGAGAAAGTTACCTTCGCAAATAGAGGCATCGAAGGGCATGATGAGAGGAGGGACGATGGCGAAAACACCGACGGAAAAAGCTATGCACAGAAGGGCATGATGAGAGGGGGGACGATGGCGAAAACACTGAAGGAAAAAGCTATTTGAATCTATAGAATGTAGGTTTTTCTCTGCAACTCTTACCAAAGAAATTGAAAACTGCTGTGGGAGCGAGAGAGAGAGAGAGAGAGGAAGGAAAGCTTCCCTTTATTTAATATAAGGCATGAGCGTCCTTTATACTCAATACAGGTCGAAGGAAAATTTTTGAATTACTTTAGACGTCCCAAATTCTATTTGGGACGTCTAAAGTGTAAAATTTTTTTTTTTTTACACTTTAGATGTCCCAAATGGAATTTGGGACATCTAAAGTGTAAATTTTTTTTTTTAATTTTAGACATCACTTTAGATGTCCCAAATAGAATTTGGGATGTCTAAAGTACCACTTTAGACGTCCCAAATGGAATTTGGGATGTCTAAAGTGTAAAAACTTTATACGTCCCAAATTGAATTTGGGACGTCTAAAGTGACGTCTAAGGTAAAAAAAAAATATTAAATTTTTTTTTTTTTACACTTTAGATGTCCCAAATGGAATTTGGGACATCTAAAGTGTAATTTTTTTTTTTTATTTTAGACATCACTTTAGATGTCCCAAATTGAATTTGGGATGTCATAAGTACCACTTTAGACATCCCAAATGGAATTTGGGACATCTAAAGTGTAAAAAATATATATATTTTTTTTTTTTTTTTTTTTTACTTTAGACGTCCCAAATTCAATTTGGGACGTCTAAAGTGACGTCTAAGGTGAAAAAAAAATATTAAATTTTTTTTTTTTACAGTTTAGATGTCCCAAATGGAATTTGGGACATCTAAAGTGTAAATTTTTTTTTTTATTTTAGACATCACTTTAGATGTCCCAAATTCGTCTAAAGTACCACTTTAGATATCCCAAATGGAATTTGGGACATCTAAAGTGTAAAAAAAATTTTTTTTTTTTTTTTTTTTTACTTTAGACGTCCCAAATTGAATTTGGGACGTCTAAAGTGACGTCTAAGGTAAAAAAAAATATTAAATTTTTTTTTTTTACACTTTAGATGTCCCAAATGGAATTTGGGACATCTAAAGTGTAAAAAAAAACTTTAGACGTCCCAAATTCAATTTGGGACGTCTAAAGTGACGTCCAAAGTACAAAAAAAAATATTAAATTTTTTTTTCAAACTTTAGATGTCCCAAATTGAATTTGGGACGTCTAAAGCTACCAAGTTCCCACACATAATTATAAAAATGCCACCGCCTATGTTTTAGATGTCCCAATTTTAAAAAGGGACGTCTTTTAGGGTAGTAGTATCTATATTCTGTAGTAGTGAGTGTTAATATGTAGGTCCTTAAATGCGATTTTATTTTTCATATGTTTATCAATTTATGTGGAAACTCTTTTAATTTCCCCCAAACAAGTCGCCTTAGATTAGGATTTTTCTTTAAAGAAGACATATGTTAGTGAAAGTGAAGTACTCCCTTCAGTCTTATTTATAAACAACTTTCCTCTTGATTAGGCAAAACAAACTTGTAGTTAAAAACAATAAATGTATCAAAAATGCCATATTTTTGTATACATGCCCCTATTTATAAAAAGAGTATAGGAGAGAGAATAAATAAAAAGTATGAGAGATAATGGGTATAAGATATGAGAGAGAATAAATATTAAATAAGGGTAAAATAGGAAAAAGAATCTTACATTTTCCGACAAAAAGTGAAAGTTGCTTATAAAAGGGATCAGTCCTATTAGAGAGAAAGTTGCTTATAAATAGGACCAGAGAGAGTATATTTTAGTGAAAGCAATAGCGGAGATGTTGAATTATAGTGTGTGTTTGGAACAACAACTAGAAAAATGGTTTTTTTCTATTTGACTTTTTGCAATCTTACTTTTGGTAAAAGTCAGACTGTGTGATGTAACTTATGTTTGGATTGGCGATTGTATAAATGACTTTTACAAAAGTAAAAACTTGTTTGGATTGGCTTAAGCACAAGTAACTTTCGTGATAATAATAAGAGAGAAATTAAATTTAAAGCTATAAAAAAATTTATAAAAGTTAAAGTTAGGAAATTTGGGAATTAAAATCACATCATGTGCACAATGTAACATCCTTAAAATAAAATATAATCCAGAAATATTATAATTATTTATTGTATTTTATGAGCAACCCTCTTTTGTCAAGGAGAATTATGCTTTTTTTTTAGCACCTTAAAATTACTTAAGTTCCATTTTTTGGGGAAAAAAACAAAAAACAAAAGAACAGAAGCATCAGGTTTTTTTATAATCCCATCGTCTTCATCAAAGGCAGAGGGAAGTTTCAGGAATATCTGAGAACCCCTACTACTATCTCTTCATCCCATCATTCCCTCCGTTCTCCCTGTCCATGGCCATCGTGCGTGGGTGACAGGAATTGTTGCGGTCATCCTCTCTTTTTCTCATGCACCATCTTCTTGCAATCTTCTTCCTCCTCCTCCCTCTTTTCTGTAGATGTTCTGTTTGTGTGGGGTAAGCTAGAATTCCTCCTCTTGCTGCATCGTTATGTGTGTGCAGATTTTGTTCGGCGATTTCTTCTAGGCGATTTCCACAAGTTAAAAGCTCCATCTGCTCGCTTATTCCAATCGTGCGATTAAGGTAAAAGTCCAATTACCAATCACATTGCGCCAAACACTCACAAAACGCCACAGCTCTCGATCGCATGATTGAGCTTCCAATCGTGCGATTTGGCCACCAAATCGCAGCGCCAAACACTCACATAGTTTATTCAGCAATATAATGACAATAATTAAGTACACGTTTTGTAATGATTAATTCAAATTTTGTAAACAACTTTAAATACAAAAGGCAAAATGTTTTAAATATATATTGTTAATAATACGTATTATTTGGCCACTACTGTATCCCATGCTGCTTCAGAATCAAACCTAATTTAGGCTTTATATCCAGTTAAAGTGACAAAATGTTGGTATAAAGAACTGTTTAATTAAACCTGCATTATCTCCACTGACGAATTGGGAGGGATAATAATGAATTAAGACGCCGGGTCTCATGAAGATTCATAGAAAGAGCAAGTGAATAAGCTTTTTCTCTGTCTGGTCAATTAGTGAATGTTAACGTTAGGATTAGAGGAAATTAAGATGATTAGGGAAGACTTTAACATAATTAAAGGAACGATGGAGCCTCGATATAATAAAATCGTGTCTTAAAAGCAAGTTCCGACATTTATGCGCACCCCTCTCCCAAAATAATATAGTCTTATATATACTAATTATGCCTGGGACTCTGAAATATAAAACCAGAATGGAAAGTGTGCTGTACCTTTGCCAAATCAATGATTTTAGTTTTTTTCCCATTGAACGAGTTTCAAATAAATTATGCTCATAAAACAAAAGCATTGGATGAATATAATGTAACGTAAGGAGAGTTAAAAAACAAAAAACAAAGGCCAAAATGGACTTCACTTGAGAAGTCAGAAGGAGAATGGGAAAATTACTGCTGGGCCCAAAAGAAGGGCTATAGTTCAACAAAAAATCTTTCAACAATAAGTAGTATATAATGACAAATTTTAATATAGGAGATGATAACATATTCATGCTGCTTACTTATTGTTGATATTTTTTTAATTATTACATTTATTCATTGAGATTTCGCAGTTATTTTTTTCAAAACCAACATACGCAGCTTTGAACTGAAACTCCCCAAGCGGGGCCCCAATCAAAAACAGAGAACTATGGTTGGATTCATGAAAAATATGTGAGAAGATGGGCCAAATTTTTGAATTTATGCTATGGTAACATTCTTATCCAATAAACATGCCTACTTCATTTGTTTCCTACAAATCCAGCCCAATCACATGTCGAAGTTGAAACAAGGCACAGTTAAGTGAGCTGCCCAGCCCAAAGCATTAGTGGAAACATGCCTGAGTGAGTGTTTGATAAATACCCAAACCGTGGTTTCAGAAATTATTTTCTGCAAGTTGAGATAAAACTCTTCTCATACACTTACCTCGTAAATCGTAAAAATTATTCTCAAAAGCTAATCCAAACACACACTTTTCTTGGAGTCGGCATATCTTCATCACAATTTTTTTGGGTTTTTTATATCACTTTTGTCAAAATTTTAGATGCAGAAGATTTTTCATATGTCCATCAACCTAAATGCTTCTTTTTTTTGAAAGAAAAAAGGGGGCCTCCACCCAACTCATGCCCAAAGAAAAGCATCATTAGGAAAAAAAGAGTGAATGGACAAGTTTAGGGTTGGAGAGGTGGGTGGATGGTGACGAGGGGGATGACTCTTATTATCAGACAGCTGAGTTGTCACATATCTCTATTTGTGGAGAGGAAGCATAAATAATTGAATCCCTGATCCCTATTATTTAAACATTAACTCATATTCAGCTCCAACCATATCTCCCTTTCCCCTACTTCTTAGGACGTGGGCGTCTCAGAACCCCAACTTTTGCTTCCTTTTTTAATGCTCTTATTCATTATAGTGTCCTTTCTTATTCAATTGTCTCTCCCCAAACAGACAACTTTCCCTCTATATACGCTCCCCCTCTTTCCTCGCATTGCCCGCTCCTCTTTTCTCTCCTCTCCTTTTCCCCTTCTTCTTTTTTTTCAAAAAAATATTTATTTATGTATTGGGTTAATACTTAATATCATCTCTAATTTCTTAAATTTATCCTCGTTTTAATTTTATTTCTTTAAGTTTCAAACTATTATTAATTTTAGTACTTATAGAGGCAAAATAATTCATTTTTTTATTGAGTTGTAAGGATCAATACTTTAAACAAAATGAAATTTAAAAAACTAAAATTGATAGTTTAAAATTTAAGAGACTAAAATTAAAATAGGTAAACTCTGACGTGAAAAGATTATATTAACTCTAATGCCCTGTTTGGAAGCATGAAATTAAGAGGGAAGAAGTGGAATTAGAAGTGGATTTCAGATTTTGGGATGTTTGGGGCAATTGAAGTCACTTCCTTATGGAAATCACTTCCACAAAAAATGTTGGAAGTCACTTCCACCACTTACCCCATGGAAGTGACTTCCACTTCTAAGGATCCGTTTCCTCAATTGCCCTTCTCACTTTTCTTCTACCCTCCACCATCAACGACCATCCTCCACCAGAGGTGATGACCCTCCACTGATGACGGCCTTCCACCATTGATGGCAACGGCGATGACCCTTCGTCTTCTTCTTCAAGCGTTGTCATCGCCTCCCTCTTTACTCTATCTTTGACATCCTCGTCAACTCGGCAATGTCCAACATCCTCCCCCAGGCAAAGGTCGCTCTGGCTACATGGCCGGCACCATCTCGTCGGAGATTTGCAAACTCGACTGTCTCACCAAGCTTGTCGTCGCCGACTGGAAGGCCATCTCTGGCGAGGATTCTGATTGCATTGTATCCCTCTCTTCTCTCCGCGTCCTTGACCCAATCGCCAATCGCAACTCCAACGAGATTCCCACCGGAATCGAAAACTTGCATAGGCTCACTGTGTTGAACCTCGCCGACAATGCTATCTCAAGTAGGATCCCGCCCTCCATTGTCAACCTCACCTTACTTATGCACCTCGATCTCAGCAACAACCAGCTCACCAGCAAAATTCCCTCCAATTTTGGCAAACTCAGCATGCTCAGGCGTGCGCTGTTTAATCCTGAAGGACGTGGGACGATGAAGATGATGAACAAGCCGTTTGTTTTTTTTTCAACGGGGTATTTTGGTACTTTTATATTATAAATATATATATATATATATATAAATTAAAAATAATACTACACTTTCACTGATATACCAAACATACTTTAAAACTTACTTCCACTCTCATTTCCAATTCTACCTCCACTTCTATTCCCATTTTCAATTTTATCAAAAACTTTTCCATTATACCACACGAGACATAAGTAATTTTACTATTGGAATTCTATACTGAACCGTACTACTTTGTGGGCGTGCATGATGATGCGTCTCACCAGTGTGTGTGGGCCTTGTCATTTTTAAATTCCACCCACCCAATCACATGCCTTCTTAGAGTGGGCGTGGGACCCCTTGAGGTTGGCCATGCCTCATTTCCTTGGCTTGGACTGTTATGGGCTGTCTACGTCTGTCTCGGAGAGCAACCATGCTTCTGGTACGCTTGAGTTTGGGCTGTTTGGATCAGAACTCAGAAAGGTGATCATATGGCCACTTGACACGTGCATATCATTGGGTAGCCCCCACGTGGTTCCAGTGGCCGAGGGAGTGGTCCCCACCCGAACTAAATACTCAGGATGCCTCGATTCCATTATTGGAAACCAAGTTGGGACTCCCCTCTCTCTTCCTCCTTTTTATGACGTGTGTCCGACTTTACTTGATGAGGACTAAATTGCTCCATCAATAAAGGTCCCATCTCATATTCTTTTTTAAAAAATTTTAAATAAATACTATTTAAACTTAAAAAATATAAAAAAAAGTGTTAATACATGAAAATAATAAAGAGATCTTAAAGAATTAATTTGAGATTTTAAAATTTTTTTTTTATTAAAATACTCTCAAGTTTTTTATTTTAAAAAAAGAAAGAACCTTGCGAGTGTCGACGCTTTGATAGCCAACTGTTTCAATGACAACTTGAGTAATAAGATTGACTACTTGAGTTCCATAAGCTCTATTTGATGTTGTTGACAAGTTGAATAAACACAAAGACAACTTGAATACATCGATTGACAACTTGCACTTCAGAGATTGTAAATGGCAACACTCAAGTTGTCATCACCTTAATTCAACTTGTCAATGGGTGTATTTGGGATAGCGGTAGGAAAAATGACTTATATAATTCGGACTTATTAAAAATGACTTAATAAATAAGTAAATTTTTGTAATGTGATTTATGTTTGGATGAACGGTTGAATAAGTGATTTTTCATAAGTCAAAACGTGTTTGAATTATCGATTGTATAAGTGCGTTTTTAAAAATAAAAACTTGAAGGGCATTTGTATATTCTTCAAATTTTGGATAGATCATATGCGCGATATCCAACAGTAATTTAAAATTTAGATAGATCATATATGCGATATCAATACTTATGAGAAATACCTGATTTAAAATTTCACATTTTCAAAATTCTTTTTCCTATCATTCTCCAAATTTTTAATAAAAATCAGAAAAAATATGTTTAGCCGCCAAGCACAATACGTAAAGGACCAACCAAGCATTAAATGTCAAATACTCAAAGTCATGCCAAACACAGCAAAATCGCAGTCCGTTTTCATTTGGGATTATTGCTCCAAAAACGGGCTTATTTGGCAAAAAAAAGAGATCACAAACACTCTAAACGATCCTTAATACGGTTTAGGGAGTTTAAATAGTCAATTCATATACTCTAATAGTCAGTCTCATTAATTAAGTTGTCATCGGAGCTCTGTTAGCCAGTAGCCGAAGGCCCGCTTGTGGGGTGGTGCCAGCTGCCAAAGCTTCAATATCAACTAGGGTTTTTTGTTGTTTTTTTTAAAAAAAAAATTAAGGAGTATTTTAGTAAATGCACAACATTTTAAAATCTCATATTAATCCTTTAAAACCTATTTGTTCTTTCAATATGTTAACAGACTTTTTAGGATATTTTAAATTCAAATGGTATTTATTTAGAATTTTTCCTATTTTTCCCTTTTTATTTTTATTTGATTGCGGGGGCCATGCGGACATCAAGTAAATGGTTAATAACTTATGAATAATTCATTTTATTATAATCTATGCATATATAAACTCCACTGGATTAGGTTAGGGGAGCTTAGATTGGCTTGATAACTAATCTATAGCCGGGATGTGGTCCTTATGCGTCACAATAATTCTGTGTTTGAGACCATGCTAGGATACTCCAAACACACATCCAACAAAATGTACCCGGCACAGAGCTTTAAGTGCTTATTTGAGAAACAACTAAGAGCCTGTTTGTCAAAGCGTCCAGCAGCCCCCAACGCACGATTATATCCAAGAAAAGTGCTTTAACCCTCAAGGTGGTGTTTGGGTAAGGTTTTAGGGTCTGTTTGGCAAAGCGGCAGCAAGCTATGACCGTGCGTTTGCACTTGAAAAATCACGATGGCTTCAATATCTGAGTTTGGCAAAGCGGTGGTCTCTAATGCACTTTTTATAATACCGTGACTTAATTCAAAAGCTTTGGTTCGTGGCTTTTTTCAATGTCTCCCGTGCTTCTGCTCTCTCTCTTCAATTAATGCTCGCAGGTAGACCGTTGGAAGCATTATATTGTCATTATTTTGTCTGAACGACCTCATTATTTCTAATCAAAGATGGTTGCTTCGTGCATGTCCAAAGGCTTCTGAAGTTCGAATCAGAGGTTCCGGTGGTGGCGCTGTCGTTCGAATCAGAGCATTTCTGACTGCTCCGTCCAAGACTCCGTCTCTAATCGTCGGTGTCGTGGGTCACAGCACTGTCCAGATCTCCTTGTGTCTCGTCAGTGTCTCGGGTCTCATCGGCTTCTCGCATTATCACTCAACTCATGGCTTGCCTTCAGTGGTTTGGAATTTCCTGCTGATATAAGTTTGCTTCTCATCGGCGTCTCACGATGGTCGGCAAATGCACTTGGTTCTGGTGAAA
Organism: Inga leiocalycina; assembly: GCA_963242795.1. Classification (NCBI taxonomy): domain Eukaryota; kingdom Viridiplantae; phylum Streptophyta; class Magnoliopsida; order Fabales; family Fabaceae; genus Inga; species Inga leiocalycina. The sequence continues at coordinate 22,341,740 of OY725322.1, forward strand.
TATTTTGCTCAACTTTGCTTGTGTTGTGTCGATCTGTGCGACCGAGATTCAGGAGGGTCAGATCCGTGACTTGGGATAGAGAACAGAGGTCATCGAAGCTTCTACAAATCATCGGAACAGTGTGCGGTGAACAGCTCGTGTGTCTTCATCTCCCCACCGTGTCTCTTTGATATCTTCATCCAGAATAGGCAGCCAGCGTTGGGTAAATATCATAGACCTCAGTTTTGAATGTTTTCTAACCATGTCTGCCCTGTTTTGAGTGTGTGTAAACAACTGGTTGCCATATTCGTTTCTCTGTCTGTGAACAAATAGTGAGTTTCGGTTCTGTTTCATTTAAGTTTCCCTCACTTGTTGCGTGTGGTTCCACTCGTTCTCATGTATGCTCATGTAATGATCATTTGCTGTGTATTACTAGTGCTTCACTTCTTGCCTCTGTTCTTGGCGTGTAATTGTTTTTATGAATTAAGAAATGTGTATGATTTCAGATTCTTTGATATTAAGGTTAAAGAGAGTAAAGGTATTGTTGCATTGTGTGTGTGTGTGCGCGCCTTGTGAGTGTGGATGCTGAACTGCTGGGAATGATTCTCAAAACTAAAAAGAACTTCCATATTTAGCTAATTCAACAGAACGCACTTGGGTTGGGATCCGAGGTAACCTTTTCAATTCTCTCTATAATTTTCTTATTCCTAGATATTGCTTTAAAAGGAATTTCATCTGTGAGAATGGATGGTTTTGTATTAATAGCACAATTGGACCCCGAATAAAAGCTGATTTTGAGGGGCCAGAGCAAATGGAATATATGATGATGCAGTGCTCACGTTGTATAGAGTAACAAGCGTACCTCTCATATGTGGTGAAGTGCCTTGGATAGAATGGCTTTTTCCAAATATTTAATACTGATTCATTCTTAGAGATGAGATTGTCTTTTTGTTGGTGTTGCTTTCTGCTGGCAATGGCAATCCTCAAATCCTTAGCATTGGATGCTGGTTTGTGGTTGTTCTGTGGGGGTTGTGAACGATATACATGCGTAGGTGGTACCATATTTTTAATTATTACCAAAAAGATTGTCACGTTCTGGTGTGGGATTAATCCATAACTGCACGACCTTATAAGGTGCTGTCAAATTTGTGCAACTGTGTCTATATGTGTATGTGTGTTTAAATTTTTGTTTAGAAGACATTTGCTGATGTTTTAGAAGGATGGGATATAAGTTTTAGATCTTTCCTATCCCTTATTTTCGGCCAGCATCTATCAAGTATGCAAGAAATGAACTTTGCTAAATGAGAATTGTTGTGAATTGCTATTGATGCTAAATGAGAACCTTAGATGATTTAAGTATGCAAGAAATGAACTTTGCTAAATGAGAATTGTTGTGAATTGCTGTTGATGCTAAATGAGAACCTTAGATGATTTAGGTGTGATTGAGGATTTTTAAAATCAATAGGTAAATGCCATTAGAGGTTGATCTATGAATTTTTGGCTATTGATTGGCGAACCTATTCTTTCTACCAAGAGGAATTTTACTGGTTTCCTTTCATGAAAATCACATACAAATATTCAACTGTGGAAGTAGATAAGATACTTGATTGTCATTTGGTTGTATTACTTTGCTGAGATGAAAGGAGTGCTTGATATTTTTTGATTTCTAGTTATTATTGCTAGTAGGCAGTAGCTACCTTGGACTACTTTATATGGGTTTTATATATATTTTGTAAACACTCCTCTACGTTAAGCTATTAGACACCATTTGCACTTCTTGAGAGGACTCCCATTGGGCATGTTGCCAATCTAATTAACCATTTTGGGTTTAGGAATTTCTTTTGCTTTTTGAATGCAAATTTGAGTTAAAACCATAGTCTTGATGAAAACTGTAAAATCTCTAACAGTACACAGTTCCATAAACATACCATTAGAATGTCTCCTTGGAACATCACAAGACCTTGAATTAGCACCTTAATAGCATCTAAGTCTTTCATGACACATTTTCGATCAATTTTGGGTTGTACAAGTTATGTTCACTTAATCCAGAAGTCACAATCCTTATAGTTCCAATAAACTTGTGCTTATTCCATCTCTTAACTTCAGACCCTACCAGTGACAACTCTGAAACAGAAAACAGAAACAGAAAACAGAAACAGAAAACAGAATGACATCTCTGAAAAAACAGCAACAAAAAACAGAATGACATCTCTGAACATCAAGACCTTAACATCAAACATATCAGTGCCCAATAAATTTGAGTTGAATCTCAGGAATCCTTATAGTTGATTGTATGTTTGTCATAGCAAGTCAAGTGATTTAATGTTGATTTTATTTTAAAGAAATCAAACCCTTAGATTATCGAGTATTAATAATATATATTGTTCCAAAGTAATTCCTTAATGTATATATTTTTCTATGAATTCCTTTTTAGTTCACATACAAGTATGAATAAGGACAAATGTAAAGCAACGTGGGATGTAAGTACTATAGGGATTTTCATCCACGAATGCATTGATCAAATCTACAAGAAAGAACGTCAAGGATCTTTATTCACAAAGGACGGGTGGAAATACATTAGGTGTGCATTTAATGAGAACTCTGGACGATCATATGACAAGAACCAACTTAAAAATAGGTTTGATAGCCTGAGGAAAGAATGGAAAGCATGTGAGAAGTTATTCTTGAGAGAGACTGGTATAGCTTTTAATGCAGCGAGGAATATGGTTATTGCGGAAGATGAGTGGTAGAAGAGGAAAATTCAGGTGAAAACTTGTTATTGTTATTGTTGTTGTTATTATTTTCATTATTATAGATGGTTGAATTTTTGTGTCATATGATGATGATTATTATTATTAATTGTATTGTCATATTATTATATCCATGCAGGAGAATGGAGAGTATGCAAAGTAAAGGTATAGAGGCCTCCAGTATGCCAAAGAATTGGAGATTATATTTAAGGATGTTATGGCATCGGGCAGCACCATGTTCACACCATCTTCTGCACAACAACAGATGTCAGTGGGTGCACAGCAACAGATGTCAGTGGGTGATGATGAAGACGATGTCTACCGACCTACAATGGATCTAGAAGAAGGATCGAGAGATAGTGAGGAAGATCTTGAAGGTCTTGCTGCAGGAAGAAGTGTGGGAGTGACTAGTGATTTTGAAGGAATCACGTTGACAGCGAACACTACACCTAGTGGTTCTAGTAGCAGTGGGAAGAGGAAGAGGGATACAGGGTTCAAGAAATCGAAAAAGAGACCAACAACCACTTCCAAAACAATAGCAGACGCGGTTAGTAGAATAACTGATGCATCTACGGATAGATTACAGGAGATAAGAAAGATGTCCGCAGGTGATGTACTAGCGAGTGACGTCCTATCAGAGTTACTCACAATTCCATAAGTTGTTAGTAATTGGGACTTTTGTCGCCGCTGTTGTAATATGATGATGCACCAGATGCCTCGCGACATGTTTTGTGGGTTGAAAGGAAACAAAGAAGCCTTGCTAGAGTGGTTGCAGGAACATGCTTACAATAGCCCACACCTTCAGATTGCCCCTAAGCCATGAACTCAATTATGTGTTACTTTTGAAAACTTTGTCATGTGTTGTTATATCGATATCCAGACCTTATGTATGTTATGATAGTACTTTTGTTAGGTGGCGCATGTTATGTATGTTATGATAGTACCTGGATTAGACAACGCATGTTATGTATGTTATGATATAACCTTATACCCCTGAAACCTATGTTTTGTGCAAGTTATGAATGCTACTAAATTAACACATGTTATGACGTTGTACTTCCACAGCCTTCTAATTGTATTTTATTTTGAACAATGTTGGACAAAACACAGGTTACATCGTTTATGGCAGGTTCGAGCAATGAAGATATTTCAGAGCATACGGAGGAAGTACGACCGTCTAGTGCAGAAAGAAGGAGACGACTCATATCTCTTTTAGACGAAGAGATGATTGAGTATGAACATGTAGGTGCCTTGATGGCTCAATATCTCGTGCCTTATATTTGTAAAGAGCTATGCAGAACTAGTCAGCAAACTGGTGCAAAGGGGGTACAAGAGGTATTAGAAGGGCATGATGGAATTTGTCATCAAAATTTCAGAGTGGAAAAACATGTGTTTTTTCTCTTATGCTCTAAATTGGTAGAACATGGTTTACGAAAAACAAGGTACATTGGAATTGAACAAATGGTTGCCATATTCGTATATACCATTGGACATGCACAAGGAAATAGGATCCTACAGGAACGATTTCAACATTCAGGAGAAACTATTAGTAGGATTTTCCATATAGTTTTAAATGCTTGTGTCAATCTAGCAACAGAAATTATTAAACCGCTTGATCCTGAGTTCCATCATTGTCACCCAAAAATATGCACTGATCCGCGATATTACCCATATTTCCAAGATGCAATAGGAGCAATTGATGGAACTCACATCAAGTGTGTGGTTAGTCAGTCAGAGCAAGAGAGATTTATCGGGAGAAAGGGATATCCAACATAGAATATCATGGTAGTATGTGATTGGGATATGTGCTTCACTTTTATGCTGGCAGGGTGGGAAGGAACTGCACATGATGCTCGTATTTTTCAAACGGCTATCTCTACTCCATCCATGAATTTCCCCCATCCACCTGAAGGTATATCTTCAACACCTGCACCTACATAGTGTCTTTGTATTTTTTCCCTCACGTTTGCTATAATTTTACAATCACTGGTAATTTCCTTCTATTTGTTAGGAAAATATTATTTAGTTGACGCTGGCTATCCAACATCGGTTGGATATCTTGGTCCGTATAGATGTGAGCGTTATCACCTTCCAGATTTCAGGCAACGCGAGGGATTTGCAAATCCCAATAAGATGTTCAATTATTATCATTCAAGTTTGAGGACCACTATAGAAAGGACGTTTGGAGTTTGAAGGGATAAGTTTCAGCTATTGGGAGAAATGAAGTCATATAGCTTTGAAACACAAATCCGCATAGTTTGTGCATCAATGGCCATACATAATCTTATCCGAAGAAATTCCCAAACAAATGTGCCTTTTCAAGATGCTGAACGAGGAAATATACGTGGTGAAGGTAACAATGATCCAGTTGATGTAGCATCCATATCAACTATCCGTAGATTATCTTCAACACAAATTAATCATATTCATAATAAAATCAGAGACCAACTTGTTAGCGGTAGATGATTCTATCATGATCCACTTCATGTATGCATTGTAGTATTAATTTCAATTTATCCATTTTTAGTTAAATACTTTGGTGTATATTTTTTTTAAATTATAATTTCAGTTATTTTAATTAAATTATGTTTATTTTCCTCACTTCAAGTATATATACAGACCTGGGCAGCAAGTAATTTTCTTGCAGACAATAATTTATAAAGACACAGACATACTTGCAAAAATCAAAATATTTACTAAAAAAGAATGAAGAAAACCAAAATGATTTCCAATAATTTTTTTGCAGCAAATAATTTAAAAGACATAGACACACTTGCAAAAATCAAAATATTCTTACATCATATGTATGTAATATTCAATAGCATCCATGCCCTTTTCAGTTATTTTGCATCTAAACGGGCTTTTCAAACTCTAATCCAAACAGGTTCAAGGTTAGAAAAAAAAGTCACTTCTGCCACCGATAATCCAAATGCAAATCACATTTACATTTTCACTTTTAATCCTACCTTACTTTTTCAAAAGTCAGATGGAAAAAAAAAAGCCACTTCTCCACCGCTAATCCAAACAGGCACTTTCCACTGTGCTTCTGAAAATAAAGCCACGTCCAACAGAAGCTAATTGAAGTAGCTTTTTTTTCATTCCCCCGCGCGGTGAGGCTGTGCCGAAGAGAGGGAAAGGCTGGAAATACAATATATTACTCCCTCCGGTCTTAATTATAAGATAAAGTTAACCTTTTTTAGAGAAATTAAGGAAGCTAATTAAATTACTATAGATTATTTATATTTTTATTTTTTCTCCAAACTAATTAGTTTGACTAATAAACTAATATATAATATGAGATACATAATATATGATATGATTAAGTAGCTTATTATCAAATTTTATTTATATTTTTTCATTTCAATTATCACAATATATACAAATAATATATATATATATGTAGTATTACATAAGATTCATGCCATTTTCAGTCATTTTACATCTAAACGGGCTTTTCAAACTCTAATCCAAACAGGTTCAAGGTTAGAAAAAAAAGTCACCTCTGCCACCGCTAATCCAAACACAAATCACATTTACATTTTCACTTTTAATCCTATCTTACTTTTTCAAAAGTCAGATGAAAAAAAAAGCCACTTCTCCACCGCTAATCCAAATGGGCTCTAACTGTACGTTAGTGTTAGTGGTAGAAGTTACTTTTTTGATGTGATTTACGGTATACGAAATAAATATATTAAAAGAATTTTATTTCGACTTACATGAAAATACTTTCTAAACGTCAATTCAAACATGTCTTAAACCGTAGTTTTAGAAGTCATTTTCTATGAGTTGAGATAAAACTTTGGGTTAAGGTGCAAAAATACTCATGAAATTTTTTCAAAAATGCACCCAACACCATAAAATTTTTTAGGTGCAAAAATACCCATGAATTTCTCAAAATGGGGGAAAAATGTCAAACTGTTAATTGGTACAAAAGTTCATTTTGTGGGACCCACAATATTATTTTTTGAGGTGTAAAAATACACATGAACTTTTCTCAAAAAAACACCCAACACCATAAACTTTTGAAAAGTTCATGGGCATTTTTATACCCAGAAAAATTTTTATGGTGTTGGATCCACTTTTAAGAAAAATTCATGGGTATTTTTGCACTTCAAAAAATAATATTGTAGGTCCCACAAAACGGACGTTTGTACTAATTAACGATTTGACATTTTTGCCTTATTTTGAGAAGTTTATGGGTATTTTTACACCTAAAAAAAGTTTATGGTGTTGGGTGTACTTTTGAAAAAAGTTCATAGATATTTTTACACCTTGACCCTAAAACTTTTCTCACATACTTACCTTATAAATCACAAAAACACTTCTTAAAAACCAAAACAACTAGGCACTAACATTTAAGAATGACGAGGCGATATCGTTTTGGGCCAACAAAAATAAGTTGTTATTTAAATGAATTTCTTATCCTACATTGATACTATTAATGTTAATTTTGTGAAAAAAGTTATTGGTATTAATTATGGTTGAAATATTAAAATTACATAATCTGATTTACAAATTTTGTTTTGGAAAAAAAGTTCCATATACACAAGGTTGTCAAACTTACAAGTTTAAACAAACTTGTGACAAGTAAAATCCTATGTCGACTAGAATCGTAAACTCAAGAGTTTACCTTTTTTTAAATAAATTAGGAATTAATAGTCTATAATTAAAAAATAAAAATGACAAAAATTTGATTTAAATATATATATTTTAAATACAGATAATTGAAATTAAACCCATCAACATTCATAATTTATCATATTCAGCAAATTAAAGATTTTTTTGTAAAATTTATAAATAAAGCTATTAAACATAATTAAATTGGAAAATTTAGGACATGGGTGAGTTAATAAAATTTTGTAATATAGAAAAGTAAAAATTGTAAACTCAATGTGTAAACTTGTGAGTTTGACCAATTTTATAGTTAATACGGGTTTAAGAGTGACTAGACATGATTTTATGAGATAAAAACATGAAAACGGTAAATTTATATAATCAACTTATGAGTTTGACAACTGCCGGATGTAAATGACCGTGCTCCCTAGCATCTAGAGACAATGTCCGTAGCATTTCAGTTCTCTCCCTGAAAGTCAGGGATAAAAGATCCCGCAAGCCTTTTTAATATTTTTTTAGTGTTCATTTGGAATAGCTTATTTTTGGGTAATAAGTGCTTATAAATCGTGATTCACGGTACACAAGGTAAGTATGTGAGAGGAGTTTTATCTCGGCTTACATAATAAGGACTTGTTGTTCAAAAATAAGTGATACCAAACACATGCTAAAGCAAATAATTTCGTCAATTTTAGATTTAAAGTATTTATTTCTTGGTCCAAAATAGCATTTTGATTTCTTAAATTTTATACTCCCTCCATATTTTTAACTATAACTTTTAAACAAAGATCTTGTACTTCGGGTTAATAAACAAAAATTTTGTACTATATGAGTAAATTTCATTTCAGAAGCTTGAAGCAATGTTAATTATATTGCTATTTTTTTTATATACTTTTACAAATTTTAATATAAAATATATTTAGATAATTGATCTGGGTTTTAAATAAAATATATGATTTTCATATTTATCAATATTTTTTTAATTTACCTTGATTAATGCTCTCTCAACAATAATTAAGAAGGAGAGGGAATGAGGAAATTAAGGAAGATAACCAGAGTGTTTTAAAAAATACATATCATATTAACTAACTTAACTAACTTATTTAATCTAATTAAATTAGATAAATATATATTATATTAATGACTGGAGAATTTATAATAAGGCAGAATACTTAACTAAAGAAAACAATTTGCCAAAAAAAAACAATAGAAAAGAAGTTGCATGAAACAAGGAAATATTAGGAAAATTATCGGGAATATGATTTTAATATAACAATGATACCCATGATTTAATTTGAGCGTATAATTAGAACAAATGACAGGTGCAAAAAAAAAAAAAAAAGGAAGGCGTGTATAAAGAACATATGAAATTTTGATGCGGTTTTTAGGGATTTAAAAGAGTAACTTTTTTGGCCAATAAGATGTCAAAGTAACATGATTAAATGGAAATAAATAAATTGGTATGAAATCTGGAGTTGTCTTAAAAAGAGGGAATCTATAATCTAAGCTTAAATGAGAAAGCGACAAGAGTTGATATATGTGTGCGTTTTATAATTTTACTCTTTTCTTTTGAATTTCCTCTTATGTTTATTCGGTGCATTATTGGCCTGGGTTTTTTCATGTTTTGCTTTTGTTTCTCCAGAAAATGTAGAGAGCCCATTGTTATCGAAAAAATACTGGTGATTAACTATATTAACATCTGTTTTCAAACCATCTGTTATCGAATAATACCCATTAATAATCTAAAATAAATTGGGTCAGACCTCAATATAATATCAATGCAATTTTTTTTTTCTTGTTGATGTATAGTTAGCTTGAAACTTGGGAAGTGTAGTTGGAAGAGGTGAAAATTCTTTATTCTCTAAGCCTCAAATGAGAAAACCTTGTTCTAATTAAAAAAAAGGTTAAATTATACAAAAATCCTTTGAATTATGATTCAGTTGCATATAACTCACGGGATATTTCAAAGTTTAAATTTAACCTAATGACCTTTTATTTTTTAACTATTAACCTCTTACCATTAAGTGACCGTTATCTTTTTAACAAAAAATGCCACATCAAATTATGAGATAACACGTAATATCTTTTATAAATTACTAATTTCATAAACCCTCCTTGAACTTTGAATAATTACAGAGAACCTTCTAAACTTTGATTAGTTATAAATAACCCCATTGACATTTCAAAATTTAAATTTAACTCCCTTAAAATTTTGATATGTAATATTAAACCACATGTAGTTATTTTTATCATTTTAATAAATATATTAATATTTCTAATATATTTAACACAAATGATGATATTTTAATTTTTACATTTTTTAAATATTATTCTTTTAGTCTTTGCTATTCAAGAAACTACTTTAATTGACAAATGATAGTAAAAAACTTACTAAATTTATTAAAATGATAAACGTAACAATGTGAGTTCTAATATTATAAATCAAAATTTTAAGGGAGTTAAATTTAAATATTTAATGTCAAAGAGTTATTTGTAACTGATCAAAGTTCGGGGGATTATCTGTAACTTTTCAAAGTAAAGGGAAGTTTTATGAAATTAGTAATTTACACAGAATGCCACGTGTTATCTCATAATTTGATGTGGTATTTCTGTTAAAAATATAACGATCACTTAATGGTAGAAGGTTAATGGCTAAAAAATGAAAGGCTAGGGGATTATATACAATTGATCCAAAATTCAGAGAGTTCTTGTATAATTTTACCTTAAAAAAATATGTAGGCAAAGGCAGTAAAAAATCCAAATGCATGATATAAGTATATTAAAAATGTGATGATAAACATGACATAAATGTGATGTCACTTGTCACCAATTGGGGAGAAGATGCCTATAATGATTTTTTGTTTTGGGTGAAAATGCCTATAATGTTTTAATGAAGATGAATTATGGGCGTGGGTGATTCAACGTCACTTGATTCTTTTTTTGTTCAATGAGGAATAGTATCCCCTCCCCTCTTTACGTGCTGTTCTGTCCATAGTGCCATCGTGCCTAATTAATTTCTTAATTATTACTAATCCTAATTATCTTGCGTAATGAAATCACAAGAGAAAACAAAACTTGTCTACTTGACTAAGTGAACCAACGTCCCTGATTCCCTACATATGAACCCACGGCCGGAGCTCATTAAACGGTGGAAAGAAAGGAGACAAAGTGTAATGCGTCATTTGGTACGAAACGGTGCGTTTTACTTGAAAGCACCAGTCACAGTGCAATGTTGCGGGGCCTATTCCCTCACAATCCAGCCACCCTGAGGCCTGAGTCGAGAAATGTAAGTAGAAATCTTGTATGAAAAAAGAACAAGAAGTGCAAGTAGTAATCAAAAGCTTAAACTATTTTGATATACTCCCTCAACTATGAAGGATAAAGTTGGTCTTACAATAAGAAGTATTGGAGGAGTAATAAAAAAAAAGTGCTACTTTCGGTACTTAACATAAGAAGAAGATAATTAATTTGTAAGTATTAAAAAAATCAATTTAGTTAGTTATTTATGATAAATGAGTGTGGACTTATCTAAAATGTCATTGTAAATAATGTACATTGAAATTGCCTATTGATGAAACCTTTAACATGCACAGTCAATAAGGTTACTTTATGAAAAAATTATAAATTTAACCGATAAAGTGGATTACGGTGTTATATTTAGAATCAGAGTGAATCCATTGTCTAGGTTTTTTATTGAGGATTAGAGGTAGTATCATTTGAGAAATAAAGCAGGTCAAGGGAAAAAATGAGGGCGATGAAGGCCTCTGCCCTACCATCCCTTAGATCGGGGGTGAGCAAAAATTTGGTGGTCTGGTCCAGTCTAATTCGACCCGAGATGGTCTGATTCGGTCTGGTCCAATATAGATAAACAACATAATGAAATCGGACTAGACTGGATCAAACTGACTGGTCGGGGTGAACCGGGTTCCAGACCAGGGGACTAGGCTACCTAGACTGGTCCGATCCAGGTCAATTTCGTAAAAAAATATTTTTATAATTTATATGTTATTTTGTATTTTGTATTTAATGTCGTTAGTGTTTTTTTAAGGATTTACAATTAATTTTTATTTTTTGTGATGATTTTTATATGATTATAGGTATTTTTATTATCTTAATTATATTTATCATGTTTAAATCTTTTTTCTCAACATATTTTTTTTAATTGTTGTTGAATGTTGTTAAATATTATCATAGATTTATTATGTTTTAATTTTTGGTGACATGTTTTATATTATTATAGGTATTTTTGTGGTCCTAACTGTGTTTAATATGTTTAAATTTTGCCTTCAAAGAGGAAAAAATAAAAATAAAAAAACATTAAATTTAGGTCCTGGAGTACCTGGACCAGTCCAGATAGTTGACAAGACTTGGTTTGGTGTAGCCCGACCTCAAGTTAGTGCTGGACCAGACTAGACCACGGGCTGCCTTGTGCAACCTGTGTTCCTCTTAAGATCAGACCTTAGGTTGATGTCAAACCCGATCCAGTCTAATCCATGCTCATCCCTATCCTGGATAGATAGTGAGAAAGGGCAGAGCTTTTGATTTTTTCATGTTGCCAAAGAGTTGAACAACGAAAATAGACGGCGAGTGGGTTAAATATCTGAAGAATATTGATTCATTTACCTATACTTTCACTACAAAAAAACAACATATTACCCACAGAAATTACCCACGGAATTCCATCGGTGAAATCATTTCAGACGGAAATTTAAGATGGAATTCCGTCGGTAAATAATTACCAACGGACTTATCGACGGACCACAATCCGTCGGCAAAAACATCGTGGCAACGGTCTCTTGGGATGGAAAATGAGTCCGTGGGCAATTTAAGATGGACTTACCGATAGAAATTTCCATCAGTAATTACCCACAAAAAGCTGATGGAAATTTCCATAGGCAATGAGCGAGGGAATTCCATGGGAAATTACCCACAGAAATCTGAGACAAAAGTGTGTGGCTAATTACCTACGAAAATCAGCGACGGAAGTGCGTCGGAAATTACCCACGGAAATCTGAGACGGAAGTGCGTGGGGAATTACCCACGGAAATCAGTGATGGAATTGCGTGGGGAATTACCTACAGAAATCTGAGACGGAAGCGCGTGGTTAATTACCCATGGAAGTCAGCGACGGAAGTGCGCGGCTAATTACCCACAGAATTGCGTCTATAATTCCGTGGGTAAATTTGATTTGGCAAACAAATTTGACAATATCTATTTCTGCGCCATTTTTTTAATAATTTCCATGACATTAATTTTTTAAATACAAAATTCAAAATGTTCAATAAAGTAACCTAGTCATTGAAATACAAAGTAACCTGATCACTGAACAAGGAAATATGTCACAAGTTTAAAGTCATGAAATAGTTAAAAAAAAGAGTGTGTAGAACTTAGCATTAACAAGTGTACAAAAACACTAAACATAAGAAAGCTACAACAAGTTCTCAACTCTGATTTTCATGTTCTTCATTTGCAATGGTAGCAGAGGGGCCCGCAGCATTGGCATTGTTAGAGAGATTAGGCAATTGAATCCCCATTCCTTGCAATGCAGTTATAATCATATCAGTTGCTTGTTTAAGATGTTGATTTTCTTGTTTGAGATGTCTAGTTTCTTGTGTGAGGTGTGTTATCCTTGTGTGCAATTCTTGAACATTAGAATCCCCCGTTGAGTTGATGGAGGGAGGTGAGATAAAAGAAACAATATGTTGATTTTCAGATCCAAGCCCATAGATGTGACCCTTCTTGTTCTTACCACCTGTAACCTCTAACAACAAATTAAGTTCATCCTGATTAGATTGGACACTACCTATCTCAGAACTGATAGATGCCTTTAGTCTTAGAAATTCATCCTACAAAAAAATCATAAAATAAGTACATCATAACAAATTTATTTCCAGACCAAAATTGCACTGAAAGCTGCCAGCTCTGAATCATGCAAAGTAATTTGCTAGGAGATACTACTTTTACATTCAACTATCATAGCAGTTGTAACCTCTTTCACATGATATATAATTCAAGACCTAAACTTTTGTTTTACAAGGTCATGTGATACGCAATGATGATGCTTTGCTAAGAGATTTGACATATCATTTAACATATAAGAATAGAGATATTACTAACTAATTGTTTAAGTTCTATATGGGGCTGACACATGGAAACAAGTGAAACCACATGCTATGAAATCCAGAAAAAGTTGTTGTGGCTAAGTAAAGCAATAAACTGTTATTTACAGCTTGTGCTCTCATATCATGTCTTGCATTTTTTGGGTGAAAGATAATCTCTTGTCCTATATGATTTACTTTAGTGGCCCAAATGCAGTAAAGAAGGTTGGTCCACAAATATCTCAAGCAAAACAACATCAAAAGGAAGTTGATTTATTCTTTCCAATTGATATTAAAAATCATCCTTTATTAAACTAAATTACTGAGGATCAGGATAGAAATTATACTGTTTAGTTTTTTCTACCAGTTTAGGTTATGAAATAGAAAAACTATTTAACTCTTTTCTTTTATGCATTTAATATAAAGAATATCCCAAGGAAAAGAATGAGTAGTGAGTAATCTTTATATGGGTGGCTATGGATAAATAAAATCCATTGTTTAAGTCTCTTGAATTATATACTCAAGCATGTGAATAGCTATTAATTATATAAATGGGAAAGACGTAGGAAGCAACAACCATATACTTACATGAGTTGCAGTTGCACGATGGTTCGCAAATTCGCCAGTTTTCTCATTATAATGAGTCTTCTTGAACAATTCAAACACAAAAGGCTCTCTTCCCAAATTTGCAACCTGCAGGTATATATAAAGATGTATTATACAAAGCATCAAATAAGTAATGACTGAACCATTTGGAGATAAATTCTTACCATCCTTCTCTTGTGCTCAGTATTAGGGATACTACCCCCTTTGTGTTGAGTTCCCCCTTTGCTAGATGCTTAATTGGTCTTTGCTATCTCACACTTGCTCAGATATTGTGGTGTTGTCCACATTCTCTCTAACTCATTCATCACTTCATGTCGAATCTACTTAGGTCTAACTTGCTTGTGAAACAACTCCTTCCTGATAGTATGCATTGTACCTCTCAAGATTTCTGAACACTTTGTATTCCATATTCTCTTAACGTCATCATCATATTGTGGCAGCCATTTATATTTTCTCTGCATAAATGAGAAATGAAAAAGATAAAAAATAAAAATATAATGAGGAAACTAGTAGACATAATAGAAATAGAAGATATCATATACCGCCCATTCTTCAAACCACATTTTCCTATAATTGGCCGTGTTGCTTTCCAACTATGACATGGATAGTCAAATTTTTCTTGAATTACTGGAAGAATTTGCCATATAGAACAAACAACAAGATTGAACCTAATAACAATTTTAAATATATCATTGTCATTATTAGAATGGCTTTAAGATATACTAAATGAAGATATAAATTACAGTAAGCTTGCTAATAACTTACGTTGTTTTTTCAGGATATATCCATATTCAACCATCAACGGTATCATGACCCCAAGGTGATAATCTACCACGAGGAACCTGTGGAGAGAGGGGGTACGAAGATTTTGTTCTAGGAGATGGTATTTGAGGAGATGAGACTAGAGATGGAGAAGGGCTAGGTGATAATGAGTGTCCACCAATTGATTCATGCAATTATAGAAGTGAGGGTTCACCTGAGTCATGATGCATTTGGATGGATAGTGTGGGTCTCACAATTGGAGTAAGGATTTGAGGTGGTAATGAGGGTTGAAAAAGTGGTTCACGCAATTGAGGAGCTAATACAAATGACAACGATGGTCTAACTACCTTAGGAATAGACGGAATAGAAGTAGTTGTCTAAGGAAGAGACAACTTAAGACGTTGCTGAGGAAGAAATGATTGTGGGGTACTCGATTGGATATTATCATGCTTTGAACCACGGCTTGACATCTACATATTCATTGTGAGACTTGAGTTAGTAATAAGAAATACATAAATGATGACAAAATTAAATCAAAATAAAAACTAAAACAAATAAAAGTTAATGCAATCAAAGGTAAAGGCAAAACCTTCATTACAACAAAATGTCTAAACATTAATCTTCTTCCTCATCATCGTCTTCGTCTTCATCTTCGTTTTCTTCCTCATCTACATAAACATCTTCAACCTCGTCATCTGTATCTTATTCTTCATTGTCATCATCATCTTCTTCATCTTCATTTTCTTCATATTCCATGTTAGCCACCAGTATATCTACTTCTTTATAGCGAATTTCAGTTGCAAGAGTATCAACTATTGGCCTAGGGATTTCATCATCATCGACAATTATTGGCAGTATAACTTCAAGGTCATCCACTTGAAATGGCCCCACATTTACTTCAGATGCAGGAGAGTCAATTACGCTATGAGCCTTGATCTTAATAACAGCTAACCAATTTTCCCTTTGACGGCAACAAGGGTAAGGCATGTAGTAGACTTGCATTGCTTGTTGGGCCAAAATAAATGGGTCATATTTGTTATACCTCCGCAATGCATGAACTTTAACAGTCCCGTAATACGGATGAACCTTGGTACCATGATTTGGTGTTGGATCAAACCACTCACATTTAAATAATACCACTTTCTTCACAAGGACACCCATATATTCAAGTTCAACAGTATTGTGTAGAATGCCATGGAAGTCATATTCTGCTTGTGCATAGTCAGTTCCCTTAATGCATACACCACTATTGTTGGTTGATTTATTAAGGGCAACTTTGGCTATATGAAACTTGTACCCATTCACAAAGTACATTGGCCATGTTCTCGCTCTTCTCTTTGGGCTCCAAGCAATGTCATGTAAAAATGAATCCTCAATATTGTTGGCTGGATTTTCAACCTACGTGACATAATCAATAAGAATCATGTCAAATAGTTTGTTTAGGTATTTCATTCATAATATTAACTACTTACATGATCTTTAAACCATGCTGCAAATCTATCATTGATATGAGCTTCTATCTCATAATCTGTAATTTGAGGGTGAGCTTCATTTAATTGCTGTACAAAAAAACTGCATTGCAAGTTATGTGTTAACCATAATATATTTGGTATGCATTTTATTTTATCAGGATTTAACATCATTTACTTCATATATGATTGCACCTCAGCACAATTCATTAGAATGAATGTGGTCGCGGCTTTCATATCTTCATCCCTTAAGAAACGAGATTTATAAGCCCTAGAAGGTCTTCCTCGATGATTAAAAATTGAAATAGTTGGCAAATCTGGTCTCCACCATCATCGTTTCTGATAGGTCTTGTTATTCTTAGTGGAACACCTGGCTCAAAGTAGTGCGAGCAAAACATGGCAGTTTCCTCAGCCGTATATGCTTCACATATAGATGCTTCAACCCTTGCTTTGTTCCGCGCCTTTTATTTTAAGGTATAAAGCAACCTATATATAGCGAAGTATATTGCTCAATTATTGTATACAATTATCATATATTGTTTTGTCAACTCACATAAAACAATATTCAGTACCTTTCAAATGGATACATCCATCTATATTGGACAGGCCCTCCTACCTTAGCTTCATATGGAAGATGGACGGGTAAATACTCCATTGAGTTGAAGAACCCTGGGGGAAAAACTTTCTCCAACTTGCACAATGTCACAACAATATTTTGCTCCAACAACTCTAGTTGATCTCGCAATAAGGTTGTGGAACAAAGTTGTGTAAAGAATTGACTACGCTGCACTATAGGATTCAAGACATTTTCTGGCAAAGTCGCAAAGGCAATGGGAAGCAAGCGTTCCATGAACACATGGCAATCATGACTCTTCATTCCATACAACTTTGCTTCCTTTATGTCCACACATCTATTTAGATTAGATGCATATCCATCAAGAAGCTTCAAGTTCTTCACCCATTGACAAATATGTCATTTTTGTTCTAAATTCAATGTATAGTTTGCGATCGGTTTCACCATTCTCCCTCTGATTTCAACAAGTTCATCGTCATTCCTTCGAAAATACTCTTTCAGATCCATTCGAGCTTGTGTATTATCTTTTGTTTCCCCTTTGTGTCCATAATAGTGTGAAACACATTATCAAAGACATTTTTCTCAATGTGCATGACATCAAGATTATGTCGAATGAGATTAGTTTTCCAATAAGGCAATTCCCAAAATATGCTTTGTTTTGTCCAATGATAAGTGGCCTTATACTCTTCAATTGGTACATTTTTCCCATACTCAGTGACCTTGGGTAGATTTTTAACTCTTTGCCAAACTTCCTCTCCGCTAAACCGAGGCAGAGGCACTGATTTCTCAACTCCATTCTTCAAAAAATATATTTTATTTCTTCGGAATTGGTGGTCAATAGGAAGGAATTGATGATGGCAGTCAAAGAAACATGTTTTTCACCCATGCTTCAGTTGGAACGCTTTTGAGTTCTCCATATATATAGGACATGATAGTTTCCCAATGGTCATCCAACCAGACAACATACCATAAGCTGAAAAGTCATTTATTCTCCACAATAGTACAGTATGCATAGGAAAGTTTTGTCGCAAAGAGGCATCATATGTTGACACCCCCACACCCCACAATAACTTTAATTCATCTATCAGTGGTTGCAAATACACATCTATTTTTCCCTTTGGATTATTAGGACTAGGGATAATCAACGTCAAGAACATATATTCCCGTGTCATGCATATCCCGGGTAGTAGATTATAGGGAGTAACTATCAAAGGCCAACAAGAATATTGTCTTCTAGATTGGCCAAATGGCGTAAATCCATCCGCACACAATCCAAGCCTCACATTTCTTGGATTATATGCAAAATCTGAATATGTTCTATCAAAAAACTTCCATACTTCACTATCAGAAGGGTGAGAGAGAACATTGGAACCTCGACGATTCTCAAAGTGCCATCTCATTTCCTTTGCCGTTTTTTCAGAAGCAAATAGTCTTTGTAATCTTGGAATGAGAGGTAAGTAAAACAACTGCTTCCTTACAACTTTCTTTTTTCTTCTATGACACTTCTTAAAGGAATATCTTTCCTTACAACAGAACTTACATTTTGTTGCATTAGCCTCATCTTTATAATACAACATACATCCATTCATACAACAATCAATCTTCTTATAATCTAGACCTAACTTCGATACTAACTGCTTTGTTTGGTACAAGTCAGGAAGCATAAGGGTGTCTTTAGGCTGCGTCCTTAGCATGAGTTGGGAAACTAAATTAAAGAAATGCTGAGAGATATTTGTTGTTGCCTTAATACTTAATAACTGCAATATTGTTGAAAGTTGAAACTCTTCACAACCTTCCCACAACGGTTTTTGTGCAGCACGTAACATGTCATAAAAGTCTCTTGCTGTAGTATTTGGCATCTCTTCAACACCTTCATGATAGTGATCCCTAAAACTAGGCCCAGCTGCATCCATCACCATCGTCTCATATGGACTTGGATGGGTTCCAAGTGCCCTATATGAGATACATGGTATTGGCGACATGGACAGATGATTTTCTACTCGTGTTTCACCATGACTAGTCCATACATAATAGTCCGGCATGAATCCCCTACTATATAAGTGTACCTTAACGTCATCAAAAGGTAGATAATATCTACATTTACATTTCACACATGGACACCTAAGCTCTCCCCATTTTTGAGAATAATGTGATTGATATGCATATGCAAAAAACCCATCAACACCTTGCTCGAACTCTACCGTCACTAGAACAGGGAATTTGGGCCAACCCGAGCTCGACGGTTGGCCCGTCACAGGTTAGATATAATTGGGCTGGGTTGAAGTCAGCCCGTTTACAACACTGGTAGCCCGCCAGCCTACCATTTATGTGGACTAGGCCGTTTTGCATCTGGCCCTTTTTTTTTATTTTGGGCTATATGATACATTATCCATTGTTTTTTTTCTTTTGCCAACAGATGCATTATCCATTGTTTTAATTCAAAGCTTGGTTCCCCAATAGTTTGGACGAACTGGACTAACCAATGGACCTTTCATTTGTTTAATATAATTTCATCTTGTACAAACAACCTTACTAATTACAACCAATCTAGTGATCTACCATAGTTTACTAATTAATTTTGTCCTTCACACAAAAATAAACTTCACAATGTTTGACAGTTTGAGGCTATCTATTCATGCAAATCAATAATCATGTATCACTCATCAAACAAGACATGGCATAATTATATTTAAAGGGAACGAGGGATTAGGGATACAAGTCATATAATATAATAACAATTAGCAAGAAAGTTGTAATCTTCTTGGATCTAATTCTTCAAAACAACAAAAAAAACTTATAATCTTGCTTCTTCATTCTTCAATCACCGATAATTATATTTGAAGCGTTGTCTGAAGCTGTAAAAACAGGGACAGGGGCAGTTTCCCTTTTCGCTATCTCAGAATCCTCTGCCATATGTAATGACAAAAACATAAAAGATTTATTAAATAGAAATATAAAAAAAAGATAAATGAACAAATATAATTATAAATATTACCATCCCATGGAAAACCAAGAAGCCAATTTTGAGTGCAAATGAGAGCTTCAACATTATCTGGAAGAAGAGAAGATCGATACTTTGTGAGAACCCGAGATCCTATGCTAAAAGCTGATTCACTAGTAACGGTAGTAATTAGAATGCTAAGAATATCACATGCCAT
The DNA here is from genome assembly GCA_963242795.1 of Inga leiocalycina. NCBI lineage: Eukaryota > Viridiplantae > Streptophyta > Magnoliopsida > Fabales > Fabaceae > Inga > Inga leiocalycina. The sequence continues at coordinate 22,361,747 of OY725322.1, forward strand.
CTTTGAAAGACAAGGAAATCGAGCTGAGTTGGCTTTCCAATAATCCAAGACATTAAATCTTGTAGCCAATCTATTATCCAGTGTCGCTTCTTCCAAATAGTAGTCCAATTCAGACTTTTCAATTGTTGACTCATCTTGACACTTGAATGAAAAAAAATCCTACACCATTAAAAAATTAATAAAAGGATTAAATTAAATGAACAGAGGAAAGTGCCAATGAAAATTAAATTAAATCTAAATATTAACTATTTAAGAATTTCAAACTTACATCAAAAACTTCATAGTCATCCACTTCATTCGAGTTACAGCTAGGAATCGGTTCTGTGATTAACACCGTGTTGGCATTCGAGCTTAAAGCAGCTCCACCAATTGGGGTGGAGGATGAAGATGATCCCATGTTTTTATACTCATTAAAAACATAATATAACTTGCTCCTTATGTTTTCAATCTTCTCTTGAGAAGTTATGGGATCTATTTTCATAAAAGTAAACGTTATGACTTCAAGCTTCATCCGAGGATCAAGGATAATGGCTAACGCAAGAATAACACTATACTCGGTCTAATATTTATCAAACTTGTCAAGCATACTCTAAGCCATATCCCGAATCACAGAATCCTCATTCTTCAAATGTCCTTTCAGCAGCAACTCAATCTTTGATATTTATGTGAAATACATGTTAGAGGTGGGATATGATGATCCATACATCAAGTTTGTTATCACAGCAAAAGGCTTCAAGAAAGCGCACATAGCCTCTGCTCTTGACTACTCTTCATTTGTTGGACAATGATTGTAATTTGTGTCATTCAAGGCCAAGCTAGCAAAAGCACGATGATATTTAATTGCACTTTCAAGCATTACATGTGTCGAATTCCATCTCGTTGGGGCATCGTACCTTAAACCCATAGAAGCATCAATACCTCCAACTTGTTCAACCCTTTTCTTGAATTCTATCATCCTTGCCTCCGATTTCCGTACATACATAATGCTGTTTCTAATCGTATTCAAAGCTCCTTTCGCTACTCATAAGCCATCCTGAACTATGAGATTCAAGATGTGGGCTGAACATCTCACATGGAAGAACTCACCATTGCATATCAAGCTACCACTCAAATTCAAATTCTCTTTCAATATTCTTTGCATATGAAAATTTGTTGAAGCATTGTCCAGCGTGATAGAGAAAACCTTCTTGTCAATCCCCCAGTCTATCAATATCTCATGCGCCCTTTTTGCCAATTCAGATCCCGTGTGAGGAGGCTCTATCTTGGAAAAGGAAAGTATTTTGCTATGAAGATTCCATTTCTCATTAACAAAGTGTGCAATCAAGCAAAGATAACCTTCTGCGGTTATTGCTGTCCAACAATCAGAAGTCAAACATATTCTACTTGGACATTGCTAGTTTTCTCTTTAGGTTGTCCTTTTGATGGAGATAAAAATTCTAGACATCCACTACAACAGTTTTTCTTGTAATACTCTTATAATTGGGATTTAAATATGTGAGCAACTCCTTAATTCCATCATACTCAACAAAAGCATATGGAAGATTATGTTTAATGATGGCATACGCAATGAGTTCACGCACTTTGTTATGGTCAATCTTTCTAGCTCTAACAATCCCTGCTTGATCTATCATCATGGCACCAACATCCTTATATTTTAGGAGTGCCTGACAATTTTCAATATGATGCCGAAGGTGTGAAGTCCCACAATCCTTACTTCCCACAACATATGACTTCCCACACCCATTACATTTGGCTTTTTTCTTTGCCATCAACTATGCCAATTTTGGAAAAGTATCTCCAAACATCAGATTGGCACATCTCGCCCTTTTATTTGTAGAAGGAGTATCTTTTTGTTGTGTTTGTACAGACGAAGCTTGAAATTCAGCAGGTTGTTCAGATTGTGTTGCCATATTGTCAACATGCATCACAAGACAAGATACAGCAAAAACATAAAACCTATTTAACCTACTGACAACATGCAAGACAACACCCAATGCAGATTCAACAACAATGGGGAAGGACAGAGGCAATGTGAAGCGCAAGCAAATTATAATGACATAAAACTGATGTCCAGCAACACATTCTAGCTCACAAAAAGCAAAAAAACTGTAATGCAGATTCAGCTTGGGCCAAAATTTGAGCTAAAGGTCCAGTCATAGGTTAAAAATTTGAAGGATAGGCAGTTTTAACATGTTTAACAGCCAAATTTCCATAAATTCTAGTTACAATTTATACAATATATGGAAGAAGAGAGAGACATAGAGAATGTTAGAAAAATTTAAAGACTAGTAATTATAATAATGTCATTCTTAGGTATTTTTAGAGAAACTAGTCTGAAAAATCTAATCTGTGTAAGATTGTAATCTATAATAGTTTGTGTGTATCTAGTCATGCTATCTTATACACTACTGTCCCTTTCCTTATGTTTCACTATGTTCTGTTAAAAATCATAAAGTCCGAAGAAACAAGTCAAGAATCTAGATTCTCTCCAACAGTAAGATATAACATGAGTACTCTTATATAATTAAACATCATTTTCTTCTTCTTTTTCCCACTCGGTTCTTATTTTCATCACAAATTTGCAATCTGTTCTACTCACAACCCAATGCCAAATAAAACTATTTGAGCTTAACCAAATAAAACCATAAGACAGAAGAAGACAGTACCGACCAAAATTTACAGCAAATCAACTATGTATGCAAGATATGTAAAAAAATTGATTCACATCGATCAAGTTTACTTCAATTTCAATCAAATCATATCTCAGGAAGATATCTAAAAAATTTCAAATAAGCACAGAAAACAATACCTCTTAGAGACTCACACCGTCTCTAACGCCGAATAGAATTGAAGTCGCAAAGAAGGGAAACTCGAAGAGGTGAAAGGACGATCAGATGCCAGCAACTGAGCAATGAGACTACTCCATTTAAGAGGGAGACTGGGACAGCCGGACCCAAAGATCTTAGCTCGTGATTGAAGCTTCGAGCAGAGGAGTCGACGAGAGGAAGGATGAGGTTGGGAGAGCATAGAGCGGCAGAGCCCGAAAGGAAGACGGAGACTGGGAGATCAGATCTCAGAGCCGGAAAGGAAGAGGGAAGGTGTCGGAGAGGGTTAAGGTTCACACTGGATGACTGAAACGAGAACGAGATGGAGGGAGAGACGAGAGTGAGATGTGAGAGTGCGAGAGAGTGAGGAGAGACACTAAGATTTCTAAGAGAGACTAAGACATTGGCAGCAGAGGGAGGATAGAGCAGAGGCACGTGAAGATAAATGAGAACTTTTTTTTTAATTTTAAACGGGCTAACCCGTTTAACCTGTAGGTTAAACGGGTTCAGCCCGTTTAACCTGAAAATAAATGGGCTTCCATTTTCCAATCCTGAACCCATTTATTTTTAGCAGGCTGGCGGGCATTACCAGCTCTAACTGCCACCCATTTAGTACTCTGATTAATTATGTTATACATCCATCTTTGATGTTCTGGGACTTCCATTCTAAGAAACAGGAATTCTAAGTAAATACTAAATAAGATTTGAAGTAAACAAAATTGCAGACAAAATTAAATTCTAAATCACAATTTTATGGCAATAGGCATGTATATGATGTTGCCATGAAAACTATTTGCATCAGTATAAAGTGATAAAGAAAACTATGGGAATATGTATGTAAAGTCATGATAATGTATGCAACTGAAATGGTGTACCAATAATGTACCAGCCATTTGAATCGACATACTAATGTCAAGAGAGCATCAAGAAGAGATAAAACATTTACATGACACTGATATGTTCTAAAACTTAAGAATTAAATAACATATGCAAAGGAACTACCTCAACAGTGCTGTCGATTTAAAATTTAAGTCCCCACCACATTCACTTAGTCAGATTCAACCTAACATCAACAAACAACTTATCATAATAATACATGGCTGAACATATGAAGTACAAGTTTTTGGAGGATAGTCATAGTTCAAAGTACTTGACTGTTGCATTTTCACAACAAAAGACAATTAAAATTTAGAACCCTTTCAGCTCTAACAAGTATGAGAATGTGACAGCAAAAGGGCCCAAAACTCATGGGAAGAAATTCACTGTTTTCCATGTTAGGCAGCTTTATTATACTTTAGAATTTGAATAATGGGAGGCATATCCTAAAGGACAGTGGTAACCAAGAAAGTAGAAGTCATTAAAATATCAACAAAGTATGTAGAAAGTTTATGCGCCAAGGCATTAGCAAGTATGATAATCAGAAAAATATTTCTCAACAAATTATGAACAACTACCAATCTAAAAATAGACTATTATATGCATGCAAAGAATAATTAAATATCCTCATACACCACATGCCAAGTCATGCATGCATTCTTTAAATCTTAATTTAGAAGGAAACTTAGAACAAAGACAATTCTAGCATATTGTAGGGGATTGAATTCTTCTGAAAAATGAAAAAAAAATACAAGCCTATTTTTCTAGAACAAGATAAGTAATCAACAAAAATTGGAAATGAAACCATTTAAGCATTGTAAGGAAGAATTATACAAGAGAATAGACAGCCACAAGTGGTTCTATGCTTCACCATCAACAAACGCCCACAGTATAATACGGAATAGAAGAGGTAGGGAGAGTTGCAAGACATAAAAGCTAAGTAAAACAAGAGGCCTAGACAATGCCCTTACCAGAAAAAGGCACACCACAGAAGGGGCACAGCTACAAATCATCATTTAGAGATCTAGAAAAGATCACCAAAATGAAAAGGTGATCAATCAGAGAAAATTTTCTTTCAAACAAAACTTACTTGAAAGCCTGAAATGCATTTCCCCAATTGGGGAACTGCGTAAGGTACAAATAACTTTAGGACAGGCTAATTCTGCTTTGGACATTTATAATAACATGATAGTAACATAATGACACAAGACCGTGCTTTCTTGGCATGGTTGGTAAGTTCTACTTTTGTATTATTTTTATTTAAACAAGAAATGTATTTTTCCCTTGATAATTTTTTTCCTCAATAAACAATCAATTTAGAAAGAAAGAAAAAGAATTCTTGTTAATACTAAATTCGAACCCAAGAATTTAATTCATCATATCAAAGATAAGGAAAGAACACACTAACTAAAGCCTAAGGCAGCAAATCCTGAAACAAAACATGGAAATTTGAAAATATGGCTCTAAGAAGAAGTAACAAGTTCTGCAGCGAACCAACAAAACAATAATAAAATGTGGTTAAATTGTCCTACTATCAACTTATCCATAAATGGTTATATAAATAATCAAGGAATTCTATAGTGAAAAATTAAAGAAGCCTCACATTGCCTTGCATTATATCACGGCCAGCCCACCAGAGGAAAACACCAAGACCAACTATTGGTACTAACACAACAAAGATATGCATTAAGGGGGAAAAAGACGTTCAGATTCATTTACACATACTGGTTTTAGTGTAAGGGGACCATCCAAGAACAAATGAAAGTGCTTTCTACAAGAGGAAAAACACGAGAGAACATATCTACCAAAAAGAACATGGACCATTCTATTCACTAGTATAAGTAGCATTATTGATTTTATTGGCAAATAACAGTAATGAGAGATTAATCAATGAAGTTAATCCCAACCTCTTGAACTGGTGAAGTATCAACTTAAGACCAAAATATTAATCACCAAAAATAAAAATATATCAAGCGCTTTTCTCCAAACAATAAGAAATTAGTATATTGGCTTTCAATTCAGCCAGCCTCTGCCAAGGGAAGTAGCATGAAGGGTTGGAAACTCTTATACTTGATTCTGCTGTCACATATCTGCCTTCTCTTGTCCTAAAGTAGTGTGCCATTTCATGAACTTCATGTGCATAAAGTTCTTAAATAGTTATTGTTATGTTCTTCTTTCCTACCAATTCAAACCTCTGACCATTTGGTTAAATGCATAGTACACAAACCAAATGGCTAGAAGTCATTTTGATAGTAATTGTTAAATCCTAAGATAGTCCCAATCTTATCGATTGCTTGCTATATTCTAAAATTCATATACCAATTTTATAACTAAGTCTTAATTTAGAATAACAGCAAGGTGGAGGATGATGACAGGTACAAAAATAAACATCAATCATGTGTCAATCTAGCCTAAGAATTATCAAAACTTATTTGCTTCTCCTTAAACAAAATTAGTAGAGACATGCCAATTCCTTAATATCAATTTTTAATATTTCATAACAATCATGCTTAAGTATAAGATCAATATATTCTAGATTAAACAGAAATAATGTTAAATTGACTATCTTAACCATAAATCAAACCTTAAACTAGCTAAAGATCAAAACCCAGAAGCCAAAAGTTGTGAAAATATTTACACAGAGCAGCAGGGCACATCAAACTACCACTCATAACAGGCTGCAATTAGGTCCTCTGCCTTATTTCTACTTTTTCACTTAATCAACATTTAAATGCTATCAGCACCTCTAAATTTCTACCAAGAAAACATTGTAATCAAGCATCACTATACTGTATAACCAAATAAAGGCAACAACACATAGTTAAAAATCAACATTTAGATGATAGAACATTCGGTTCTCAAATTAACAGAAGCGGAATTAATCTTCTTGGACCATGCCTAAACAGCTCCAAAACCTCAATCACTTTTGATTACATTCTTGTTAGGAAAGTATCCATCCTCACCTGCCTATAGCTACTTTGCCTTCTAATGATCATAAATAATGCAAGACCCAGGAATTATAAAAAATGCAGCATGCATAAAGTTGGATTTTAAACATTTTCCTTCCTGAGATGGTGCTTTCATCAACTTCAGCAAATAAAGGCATATCACTTTGTTGCTTACAACCATATTCAATGAGTAGCATATTTTGAATAACACACCTCTCTAATATAAACTTTCACTCCTACTAAAAAGCGGAGGAAAAAACTTATGCATAGATTTTCCCAAGACTATAACAATTGATTACAATATGTTCTAAAGTGAATACTCCCTACCTAATTTGACTTTATGATAAGAAAAATGTAAATCTGAATGCTTAATGAATTCATGAATCCACATGCAACCTAAAAAAGCATCGTCAGAAAAAAAAACACAAAACTCAAAGGTGATCTGAGAAAAATTACACCAGCAAAGCAAGCGACATTTAGTTATTGAATAAGTTATAGTCAAAGAACCAGCAAAAGCAAGAATTATTTTCTAAAGCACAAAAAATTGATATATCATCATATACCAATCCCCTTTCAAATTAATACATACACAGAAAGCCAAATCTACAAATGTAGGTTTACTTTAGAACAATCGCAAACAACCCCTGAAACCAAAATTGTTAAACGTGTTCAAGTTTATGTAAGTACAACAGGCCTACGTCATGTCCTGATTAACAAGTTTTGACCTCAAATCCCAAGTTCTTGAAGAACTTACCAACTTATGCAATGTTGGCAAGAAGAACTGACTTTATGTGACCAACAAATCTAACACTGAACTCAACAATAAAGGATTCTGGTCTACTGATATTCCTTCATCAGACATGGAAACAACCATGTGCCCTCAGCTACCTCCTATAATGCAGAAATTGCAGAAATAATTATACACAATTCTACATCCAAATTGAGGTTATCATGCAATACAGCTCAATCATTAACCGTGATTTCTACTTTCAAGCATCATCTTGATGCTACTCCTTATTTAATGCCAGGGGCAACCAAAACGCCTCCATAGAAAATATTTCAAGAAAATGTTCAAAACCATTGAAACAAGTCACAAAAGAATCCAACCCACTATTATGAAAAAAATATACTCCACCAATAGTTGCATTCATCTATGCAAAATAAGGTAATAATTGATGAGAGAGTATACACTGAGGACTCATTGATTGAGCACCAATGACGGAAGGAGGGAGGGAGGGAGGAAGGAGATATTGGAGACGGCGACAAAGTAAGGAGGCAGCAACCATAGACACTCAGAAAAGGCAGGGCTTTCGGATGACACCCGTCTTGCGCGTCACCTTGGCTCACAGAACCTTAATCTTGCCATCTCCATGGAGGAATCGAGGGAGTGGCCGATTGAACTTGTAGAAGGAGGTATAAATCACCGATGGCCTTTGTGGGAGCACCAAATTGAACTTACAAAGAGGTTAGGGCTATCGCATAGGAGGGAAATTTTTTGGGTGAGGAGGTAAAAATTTTCAGCACTTGAAGCTTTTCGCTGATTTTGACAAAGTATATCAGTGACCGACGAACCTACCCACTCAATTCCGTTGCCAATTTTTTCTGATTTATTATGATATCGACAGAAAAATTGCTCAACAGAGTTTTGTTGGCATTTAAGATTATCGACAGAATTTATTCGTCGGCGAATTCCATCAGTAATGTTCACTCGTTGACGCCACTGCCAACGTAAAGTTTCCGTTGGTAATCAGTGACGCCTTTCCATATGTAAATCCGTCGGCAATTTTACCAACGGAATGTCCGTCCCTGTTCCCTCGGCAATTACCCACGGACGATGTTCCGTCGGTATTTCTGTGTGTGATATGTCCTTTTTTTGTAGTGTTTGTAACGTAGGCAATAATGTGTAACTCAAGAAAAGACTTGAATCTACTTATGACAGTTATTGTCATTTTGCAATAACCCGATTTCCATAGTTGTTTTTTCCCTATGTGAAAGTATTAATTTCCTTGGAAAATATATATATGGTCTAAAATTTATGTGATGAAGTAATGTTTGGATGCTAATATATACTTTATCTGATTTTTAATATAAGATCTACTCCCTTCGGTTCTAATTATAAAACATATTTACCTAACTTTGGAGAAATTAAGGATAATGGTTAAATTAGTTAATCATATTTATTTTCCTAAAATACCCTTATTTAAAATTTAAAATGGCATCACCCTTATTTAAAATTTAAAATGGCATCCAATTATGTTAATTAATTCTCTGTTTTTTCTTGTACCTCTCCTGCCTCACACACAACTTCTCAAAGCTCTCACACAATCTGGTGTCGTCAATCTCCCCCAACAACTTCCGATCTACTCTTATTAAATTATTATTGAGAAAGTATCAATAGGGGTATTTTGGGAAGAAATTGACAAAAATTAGAACTTTGTCTTATAATTAGGACCAAGTTCAACTCTCAAAAGTTGTCCTATAATTAGAATCAGAGGGAGTATTATAATTAAAAAAATTGAGCTAAAAATGCATTTTATATTAAGAATAAGAGGAAGCATGTGAACGGCTAATCATATATGAAGATTAATATCCACACACATGGGTGGCAATCAAGTATCAACCTCATTTCATAACTATCCGCAGTCGACCACGGCCACGGTCACCTTCGTAATTTTCCTCTCTATCACTCGACCATTGCTAAACAATAGCTTGATCATCACGTTTGAACATCACTTCCCCTCTTATTCTCTCTCTCTATATATATAATTATATATATAACGTTCTTCCATCTCAATAATGTAATACTAAAAAAAAGAATTAATGACAGAATTTAACAATGGAATTCTGTTGTAGCGATGAAATTTTGTTGTCAATCAATTAGTGGAGGTCTATTTTATAACAGAATCATTTCATCACTAAATTCTGTTGTCAATCTATTGCTCCCTCTGATTCTAAATATAAAGCCCCGTTGACTTTTCTAGAGAAGTTAAGGAAATTAAATAAGTTACTTAATCATATCATATATTGTGTATCATTAGATTATATATCAGTTTATAAATCAGAAAAATTAATTTGGAGAAAAACAATGAGTATAAATGTTTTAAATTAACTTATTTAGTTTCGTTAACCTTTACAAACAAGTCAATGGGTCTTATATTTAGGACCCTAGTATTTTTTTAAAGTATATCTCACTGTTAAATTGTCATATATCTACTCATATTATTAGCAAGATTTGGGGAAAAAATGCTATATATATATATATATATATTTGATAATAAAAGATATTCTACAAATACATCAGAAGCTATCCTCCTGAGTCAACATGAAAATTCATCCTGTTTACATCATTAATTAAAAGGGCGGTAATAGCATCAAGGGGCAAAAATGTGATATGAAGATCAATCGCCATCTTCCAAGCTTCTTTTGCCATAGCGTCTGCAACCATGTTAAACTCCCGAATGCAATGTGAAATTTCCACGTCCCAATCTCTATCCAACAGCGTTTAAACCTCCACAATAAGCTGAAAATCAGGGTGTTCCCGAGAAACGTTACCCTGAATTATATCCATTACTTCACTACAATCAGACTCAATCATGATTTTTCTGTATCCTCTATCCCATACATCTTTAAGTCCCCACAAAACACCCTAAGCTTCCGCAGATACTATCGTTTCTTGCCCAATCTGATACATAAACCCTATCAGAAATTCACCATTGTGATCTCTCAACACACCTCCACACGTGCAAATCCCTAAGTTGTCATTCCTAGATCCATCGGTATTAATCTTCACCCACCCAAGTGGTAGTGGCATCCACTGTTGTTGATTCCTTTCTGCACTCTTATTTTGAACCAAACTTGTATTCCCCATGTTAAGCAGGCACGAGCACGAGCTAATATGGCATGACTACTCCAAGTATTGTTATTAAAACATCTGTCATTTCGAGCTAACTAGATATGTCGGCATAGTACCGAAAACCAAAGATGAAAATCGAATCCCTGTATAACTTCCTTTCTCCCCGCACACCATGTAAGCCAGTCATTTCTCTCAAAAGAGCCAAAGAATTGATCACGCAAATCCAGAGGTAAGAATCCTTTCCATAATTCAGAAGTGAAAGGACAATCCCGCAAAACATAGAGTACAGACTCGGCCTAGTCTATTTGGATGTGTTGATGACGTGGTAATGCATAGGATTGGAGATGTTCAGAAGGGGCATATGTCTCAATAACGCCTGGTTTATTTTGTATTCTTTTATTAATTTTTATTGATTATTATGACTTGGAATACTCGGGGTGCCGGTGGTGCCTCCTTTCAAAGATTACTTAGTGATGTTATTGCCAGACATAAAGTTAATTTATTTGCGCTGTTGGAACCTAGACAGCTTGGATTAAAAGCTAAGCTCATTGCTAGGAAGTTGGGATGGATGAATATGCATGTGGTTGAAGCTCGTGGTTTTAGAGGAGGTATGTGATTGTTCTGGGATTCTACATTAAATTTCTCTCTTACTTTTTCAAGGGATCAATTTATTCATGGGGTGGTTAATAAAGGTACCAGGGATGAGTGGTCTCTAACTATTGTGTATGGGCACCCAAATATGGTTATTAGACGTCAACTGTGGCAATCTCTTGAAGGTATTAGGTAAGTGACTATTGGAGGCTGGGTTGTAATTGGAGATTTTAATGCTGTTTCTAGTCCCGAGGAACGCTAGAGTAAGAATCACAGGACGACTGTTGGTATTGATAGGTCATTTCGGAATTGGCTTATGAGTAGCAAGTTACTTGATATTGGATTTAAGGGACCTCAATTTACTTGGGGCAATCTGAATAGTCAGAGCAGAATAGACAGAGCCTTGGTTAATAACTGCTGGTTTATAAATAATCCTAATGCCACAGTGACACATTTGCCTAAGTATAAATCTGATCATTGTCCGGTGTTGGTTGATACTGAATCTCATATTCTTACGCCAAAGAATCGAAGCCCTTTTAGATTTTTTACACCTTGGGTTATGCATAATGATTTCAAGAATTTTGTTCATTCTTATTGGGAGGTGGACGATGACTGGTGCGGATCTGTTAAACAATTTAAGGAGGACTGAGGTTATGGAATAAAGAGGTTTTCTGCAATATATCCTATATGAAAGACTGAATATATCGAAGATTAGATGGGATCAATGTAAAGATGGCTTCGGTAGGTTTCTCAAAGCACCTTGAAAAGTTATGAGGGGAGTTATGGGGAGAGCTTGAGAAAATCTTGGCTCGGGAAGAAGTCATGTGGATTCAATACTCTCGGGCTAATTGGTATGTGGATGGTGATCGTAATACTAAATATTTCAATTTAATGGCTAATGGTAGACGGAGAAGGAATAAAATTGAAGCTTTAAAGCTTGAATCTGGGGAATGGACATATAATACAGCGGAAATTATGAGTTTGGGAAGCCAATTCTATGAAAATTTGTATACTGAAACCCATAATTATAATGGATCTTTGGTTTTTGGATGCACTTATCCTGAAATAAACGATGTAAATCTACATATTCTGGGAAGATCGGTTGAAGATCAAGAAATTAAAAGAGCTTTGTTTGATATGGGGCCGTTGAAAGCTCCAGGGCTAGACGGATTCAATCCTCTTTTTTACCAAAGCCAATGGGAAACTGTAGGATAGTCAGTGATTGAATTAGTGAAAAGAGTGTTTAATGATCCGATGGGGATACGACAAATCAATGGGACTCAGATTGTACTTATACCGAGGTGGAACATCCAGAGACGTTTCGTGATTTTTGTCCTATAAGTCTTTGCAATGTTGTTTACACGATTGTTACGAAGGTTATATCAAAAAGACTCAAGACAATCATGCCTTTGGTGATAGCCCTGAATCAGTGCAGTTTTGTTAAAGGGCGTCAGAGCTCAGGTAATGTTATACTTGTGCAAGAGATCATTCATTCTATGAAGTCCTTAAAAAGGAAAAAGGGTTTCATGGCCATTAAGATTGATTTAGAGAAGGCTTATGATCGTGTGAGATGGAATTTTGTCTACGACTGTCTAAAAGAACTCAAGATTCCTGAATATCTGAGCAAAGTTATTCAAGCTTGTATGTCGACGTCTCATTTGCAATTGCTTTGGAATGGAGAAGCTACTAATATGTTTTGCCCTTCCAAAGGGGTTAGACAAGGTGACCCAATATCGCTGTTTCTTTTTGTTATCATGATGGAAAGATTGGGGCATCTTATACAAACGACAATTGAAGAGGGTGTTTGGCAACCATTTAGGCTCTCCAAACGAGGTACTCTTGTCTCTCATATTTTTTTGCTGATGATCTCATTTTGTTTGCAGAAGCAGATCTAGATAACGCAGGGGTTATTAAGGCTATCCTGGATGACTTCTGTGACATTTCGGAACAGAAAGTAAATGCTGGAAAATCAAGAGTTTACTTTTCAAAGAATGTAAATCATATAAAAAGCAGAGAAATCAGTGAATTTCTAAATTTTACTCCGACGTCAAATCTGGGGAAATATCTGGGAACGCCAATTTTACATGAATGAAGATCAAAGGCTACGTACAGTTTTCTTCTGGATAAGATGGATGCTCGCCTGGCCAATTGGAAGTCTAACATGTTATCGATGGCTGCCAGGCATACTCTTGTGTCGTCTGTTATGTCGACTATGCCAACTTATGCTATACAGACAGTGCCTCTTCCTTTGGGACTTTGTGATGAAATTGACAAACATTGTCGTAACTTCCTCTGGGGTAGTAGCTTAGCAAGCAGAAAACCTCATCTAGTCTCCGGGGATATTGTGTGTGCACGTAAGGAGAATGGAGGCCTTGGTCTTAGGTTGGCTCGGTACTAGAACCAGGCGTTCATGATGAAGCTTGGATGGAATATGATTAACAAAAGAGATTCGCTCTGGGTTAGGATTTTGCGTGAAAAATATAAAGCCGGGAATGATATTATTCCTAAAGTTGAGAAGCGCCGGTCTGAGTCTAGTACGTGGAGGGGTATTCGTAACTGTTGGGACAAGATCAAAGATAGCTTAACATGGAGAGTTACCAATGGACAGAACACTTCTTTCTGGAATGACATTTGGGTCCCACATTTTGATAAGCTTCAGAGTTTGGTAATCAGAGAATTGCCAAGAGATGTTACTGAATGGAGAGTAGCTGATTGTATCACTTCATCCAGACAGTAGGATATGAGAAAGTTTTAGACTGCACTTGGATCAATAGGGTTGGAGGCTTCTAACCGAATAGTAGGGGAATTGGAGTCTAATATCATAACATTCTTCTTTATGCCTGACTCCACTTCCCCACTTAAATTGCAAGACGTTCTAGCTTCTTGTGTTTTCCCCGTACTCAATATTTCTTTGGAAGGTCCCTCCTCAATCCCTTTCTTCTTAGCTGCTTGGATCCCACATGTTTGAGTCAACTTATTAAACTGCCCAACACTAATCACAGTATCACAATTAATCTCCTTTTTCCTTACATTTGAACTATCTGATCTATTATTACCCTTGCTCCCTTTATTTAATATAGTTGGTTGACGAATTTTCCCTTTAATTTCACGCGACCTATCTTCTGGCTTTGAACTCACACGAATCTTCCCCTGATATTCATTATCACCAGAACCGCTATCAATAATTGTCATGTCTTCAACATTGAGAGCCTCAAAACGAGATCCTCCACCCATATTTCGAGGATGTAAACCATGCCTATGCTCACGGCTATAATTGCCATTCTTTGCATTCAAGTTCCATTGCCCCCCTTCTCCGACGTGGCGCCACCATCCATTCCCCATACATTCCAGCAGTTAATTCGGAGGATGTGGGCGATGTTGTTGTAGCTGTAAAAGTCGATGTATTATCCATCCATGGTGATTTTGACGTATTTGTTACTTGATTATTTGGGCAATGTTCCAAATCATGGCCATACCTCCCACATGAGAAGCAAATTAAATGCAAACCCTCATAAACAATCTTCTTTTCTTTCCCATTAATCATCAAGGATGGAAGCAAAGGAGCATTCAAATCAACCTCAACACATATACGGGCAAAACGCCCTTTGGTCTGCTTAAGAGTATTAGTATCCACTTTAATAACCCTTCCTATTTGGTTCCCCACCACATGTAAGATACCCTTATCATAGAAATCAACTGGGAATTTAGGAATTCTTACTTACGCTGCAATTTTGGAAACCTCACCAGAGTCGGGATCAAACTCTGACTTCCACGGCTGCACTGCTAGGTAATGATCCATGTATAACCAATGGCCTCCTGTTAAAGCAAAATCATAGTCCTCCTCATTATTCATACGAACCAGAAAATACCCGAAGTCTATCTCAATAGTTTCAACCTGCCCTCTACGCCCCCATAGTTGTTGCAGTTTTCAACCCAATTGATCCTCACGCACCATTCTACCAAGTAGTCTAACGAACAACGACGTTGACCATTTCCGTGCTAGCTTCATTCTAAACTCCAGAGACATAATGATATTAGGACCCTTCTTCGTTATCTCCACCTCAATTCTAGACTTCCAACCATCCCCTTTCCACCATTCTTCTTCTTCATCTGAATAATCCTCCCTTGTCTGATCTTCAAAACATGCCTCCTTGTATGACCTTTTTGGTACTTCCAATATAAGGCTTTCCTTTTCAATATCCTCATCACTCATCCATTCCTCAACCCTTGGAGCTAATGATTGCTTACATGTGAATTCTTCATGATCATCTCGAATTTTCTTAGTATTACGCTCCAAGGCATCACCCTTTTTCATTATCAGCTCTGAAATCATTCTCTGAGGACTACGTTCTCTCTCACGTTCAATCATGTCTATCAGTTCCAAAGCCGACCAGATGATAAAACTTTTCAATCCTGACAAAAAAAACCAGCAACAGAGACTTTGATTTCTAATCTTTTCTTCACCGACGCCCAGCAACCAACAACAATTCAGGACTATGGCTAAGATGAAACAATTGGAGCTTGGGATTTTACAATGAAGCTCTTGCAGTTATGCTATTTCCTCCCAAAAAGACGCTCACAGATGAATGTAAATCACGGACAGAAAATCTCAATTTAAACGGGAAGATCTGGAAGATAAGCTATGGTAACAGAAACAGGACTGAAACACAGCCATTCACTCACTCAAATCTCCTATCCCATTTCCGGCACACAACCACGTAATCACCTCGGTCGACTGAACCAGAAACAGAGATTTCAAAGGAAAAAAAACAGAACCAGGTCAAAAGAAGCAGAACCTCGGAAACAGCTCAACAGAAAATAGAATACACAGATCGAAGGATAACGCAGAATAGATCTTCAGAAGCCAGCTGGAGACCGTTGCCGTTGCAACAGTAAAAAAAACTCAGATTCTCTCTCAGAGGACGACAGCACTGTAGACAGTGAGAAAAGAATTTGTCATATTGTTTCTCTCTGTTTCTAAAAAAAAGTGCTATATATTGTTCTTAGCTTAGTTGCTCTTCTAAAACAGTGTTTTGATTTTGCATCATAGTTATATAGATAACGTTTACTTGCTCAAATTTGTTCAATTTAAATATACTTCACGATTTTACGAGGTTTAATATATCACTCCATATGAATTATTACAGCATCAAATACGGAGAAGGCGCAATGAAATATTAACTCTTAGTTCTCTTCATAATTAATTTTTTCTCTTAATTGTATGTCAGACTTGCAAATTACTACTACAGTTAGTTACAATAATATTAAAAAGAAAGGGTTAAAAAAAGTTTAGTTTTTTTTTATACAAAAAAAAAAGCTTGTTTTGCCCTTAAATTTTTTTGTGAAAATTGCACTATACTTATGTGTGGGCATTGGGCACCCTAAAATTGGGAGTAACACAATTAATGTTGCCGCTTGATCCATTAAACTTTTAGTGTGTGTTTGGAATAGCGGTTGGAAAAATGGAGTTTGTCCATTTAGCTTTTGGTAATCTTGTTTTTGGTAAAAGCCTGATTGTGTAATGTGATTTATGTTTCGATTGGCGATTGAAAAAATGGAGTTTGTCAATTTAGCTTTTACAACCTTATTTGAATTTACTTAAGCATAAGTGATTTTAGAGAGAATAGTAAGAAAGAAATTAAATTTGAAATTGAAAAAAAAAATTTATAAAAGTTAAAGTTGGGAAAATTGGAATTTAAAATTAACACAATTTGTCCAAAAAATATTACATAACAACTTGTATCATATGTCTCGTACAATGCTATCTCTAATTGAGTCACGCAACTGATTCATTTGAATAGAAGATCGCCTACCATAATTTGACGCGGAAGGCTGTTCATCTACGCTATTATTATCTAAATTGACGAGATTCCCAGCTTCACCCTAGCGAAACACCACGTCTCGAACATCATTTTTCCTAATGAAATTATGTAGGGCCATTGTTGCACAAACAATGCGAACTTGTGTCTGGTAGTTATATTTATGCATGTTCTGTAACAAAAAAAATTGATTCTTTCATACTCCGAAAGTCCTTTCTATAGTTGACCTCAAACTAGAATGATAAAAATTAAATGTCTCGTTAGCATTTCTAAATCCAGGTTGGCGGCTAAATTCTGGCATATGATAACGCTCACACCTATAGGAACCAAGGTAACCAAGTTGTGTCGGATAGTCAGCATCAACCAAGTAATATTTTCCTAATAAATGTTGAATTCAATTCAAACTGTTAGATAAATATAAGTGCGGGATGGCGTTAAAGTAATTGACATGAAGGTAACTGCAATATACCTGCAGGTGGATGAGGGAAGGTCATAGCTAGATTTGAAACAGCATGTTTAAACACACGAGCATAATGTGCAGTACCTTCCCAGCCAACCGACACGAACGTAAAGCACATATCCCAATCACATACAGCCATTACATTCTATGTTGGATATCCCTTTCTGCCAATATATTTTTCCCAGTTGCCACCGGTGATCACACACTTAATGTGCGTTCCATCTATTACTCCAATAGCATCTTTGAAGTATGGATAATAACGGGGATCGTTTGCGATCGTTGGGTGGCATACAGTGAATTCGGGATCATTCAGTTTGATATTTTCCCGAGCTAGATTGATGCAAGCATCTAATACCTTGTGCAGAAGTCTACTGACCGTTTCTCCTAAATGTCGAAACAGTTCCTATACCACCCTATTGCCTATCCCATGGCCAACGGTGATAAAAAAACATGGCAACCATTTCCTCGATCCCAATGTTCACTGAATTCTGTAAGCCATGTTCAACCAATTTATTACACAAGCTGTAAAAGACATGTTTTTCCACTCTAAACATGTCATGACAGCGTGAACCATGGGTTGCTAATACCTCTTACACCCATAATCGACCAGTGCGTGTACTTGTTTTGCGGGGTTCTTTGCACATGAAAGGCATCCAATATTGACAGATCAAAGCGGTAATTTGTTCATACTCATCACATTCCCCGTTTATAAGAGATATAAGCCGTTCCTGGTCATCTTCCTCCACCATGTCAGGTAAGTGTTGATTGTTCAAATTTGCCATTGATTATGGACCCTGTGAGTGTGATTAAAAACTCAATTATGAGTAATAGAAGAAATAAAATGAATATATCAGGACTGAAAGGCATACAGTAAACAGATTGAAGTGATAATGGCATAAAATAGCTTTTATAAAGCATATTATCATAAAGTCACATAATGTCATGATCAAACATAATAAAACATAGTTTAGGTACATCTAGGAGCCATAAATCTTATAGCGCAACCACGGAACAATGAAATCCATGTTCTGTTGACAGATTGACACAAACGTTTCCCGGTTTGTCATATCCTGTACCAGGTCGATACAGCGGTGACGAAAGTCCTCACCATGTATGAGTTCGTCAATGCCAAACAGCTGAGTCACAGCAGCATTGACACTAACTTCTTTAATAGCATCTAATGTTGCCGCTCTGTCCTTGGATGCAAATGCCATAATACTAACTGCATTCGCGATCTGTCTTGAAGCTGCCCCTTTCTGCTTCTTTCTCTGTCCAGACCCTTCACCCACCTTTCTCTTACCCAGACTTCCTGACGCAGTACCAGTAGTTGATGGAGTGCTTGTTGTTAGACCAATGCTAGCAAGCTCATCAGTCACTCCGGAACTAGGCACGGGGTTAGCACCGAACAGATCATCTTCGCTATCCCCTGACCCTTCTTCTTCATGCATTGTTGGCCTGTACACATCTTTATTCTCAGCATCTTTTGTCTGTGCCTGTGGATTTGGAAAAGGCGGTGCAATAACATCCTCGCCGGTCGCCATAACATCCTTGAATATAATCCTTAGTTCGCTTTCAAACTTGAGGCCTGTGTGTCTAAACTTTCGGTATGCTGAATTCTCCTGCAACCACACAAAACACAAAAAATTATTTAATTAAACAAAACGAATTAGTCGAGAGGAAAACAATTAATTGTATAAAATAGCTTTCTTTTCTGCTACCTGTATTTTCCGCTGCCACCATTCTTTTGATGCGATGACTTTACCTGTAGGATCTCTACTCACATCGGTCTCTTTGATTAAGGATTCCCAAGCCTTGAAATCTTTCCTAAGGATATCAAACTTATTCTTCAATTATGCCCTTGTATATTCGTTCCCAGTCTTCTCATTAAATGTAGTGACGATAGCCTTCCATCCATCCTTTGTAAAATGCAACCCTTGGCATTCTTTTTTGTAAATTTGCTCAACGCAGGCATACACAAAAGTTTCCATTGTCGCATCATCCCAAACAGTTTTATCCATATTGTTATGCCACTATTTCAACAATAGTCGCACCCCAAACAAACATAATTTAAAACAACTATTCCAGAAACGTACAAATTGACCATTACACACACACAACACTAAATGCATGTTTTTATTAATATGAATTAATATAAAGGCTAAAACACAACTTCATTGAATAAAAATTATTAATACAAATTGATAAGTATGAATTTCGTAGGATGGAAGATGCAAGGTTTCAGAAAAGATATATTGAGGTAACTCCTAAATCAATTAAAATGATTAAATGAGATGGTGTTTCTTGATAAAAACTCTTTCTTAACAGTTCCCCCCTTAATCTATATTGATATACTCGAATCTAACTAGTCCTACAGTTATATAACAAAAAAGAAAAGAAAAACGTGGAGTAAATTGAAAGTCAAGAATAAATGTAGCTTCTTCGTTGAACTACAATTGATAGGCACCTTTTTATTGATCAATTTTACATGGTCTGTTTCATATAACATTTTTAAAACTTAATGATATGTCCATAGTTGGGTATTGAGGTTACACTCAAGCGCACATGAACTCCATCACTACAATCATAATTCATAAACAAAATAAATAAAGAGAAAGGGCAAAACTTTCTGTTACAAAAGGAAATGCTATGATTCTTAAACATAACAGAGACACAGTAATGCCGACACACAACAGGGAAAAAACGCAAAGAAGAGACACAGTAATGCCGACAGACAATACAGTAATCGTATGATTTAATACTCATAACATTCAATCTGTTTCTTAGTCCTTAAAATTGATTTTGAATTCGCTATCTTCACTCTTCACGGAAAATTTCAACGTGGGAAAGCTCGAAACCAACCATCAAATACTCAAGATATACAGAAAAATGAAAAGCAGTAGGATCTGATTCGTCCAAGCAATTTGACGAAAGCCGCGAGAGTCGATCAGAAAGATAAGCATTTTA
Organism: Inga leiocalycina; assembly: GCA_963242795.1. Classification (NCBI taxonomy): domain Eukaryota; kingdom Viridiplantae; phylum Streptophyta; class Magnoliopsida; order Fabales; family Fabaceae; genus Inga; species Inga leiocalycina. The sequence goes on from OY725322.1 coordinate 22,382,083, forward strand.
AAGTGAAAACAAAAATCAAGTAGATAGTGTGGTAGATAATGCATGCTTAATTACCTGGAACGCAAAGTTTTGAAGGATTATGAAAGAGTTAAGAAGTAAGGGCTCTTTTATCTTCCTGCCAGCCCATGTCGCATATTATATCTATATATATATATATATATCAATCAGCTTTCATACCAAATAGAGTAATAGAACGAAAGGCGAAAGACAAGTGAGCCAAAGTATATCACTTTACCTGTGGTGAGGCTATGATGACTGACAACAAGAGACAATGGGAGAAGAAGAGACTCAGATTCACAGTGGCGTCTCGACGGGAAGAGATCTAATAATGGCTTAAAAATTAAAAACGAGACAGAGCCTACAAACTTTGATAAAAAAAACGGAGCCTAAAAACACTCATCAATGGGAGAAGAAGAGAAACAGAATCATTCTACCAGATCGGAGCAAACCAGAATCCCCAATGCAGCTTCATATACTTCCATAAAAGTGAGTTAAGAGGCCTTACAACAATGAAGAACGCACCGGAGCATACCAATGGGAGATGCAAAGACTCGGATTCACAGCGGCGTCTCGACGGGAAGAGAGTAGACGACGACGGCGCCGATCGACGGACAGCAGATCTACTCTTGACGGAGCAAAATCACAGATCGGCCACTGTCAGCTCAGCAGCTCCCCACCGGAGTCCACAACACGCTGTCCTGCATCAACGACAGCAACTCACAACTCGAGCTACCGGAAGGAAGAGTGTACAAGCCCAACCACCACCGACCACTACTCACGACAGCACCCACAAAACGCACCTCGAGCGACAGTGAAGATCCAGTTAAACAACCACCTTCGGCCGGCGAGAGAGGGAAGATCGTGCAGAGGAAGACGCGATTGGATTCACTCGAGATTCAGTTTGAGCCGATGAGAAGAGAGGAGAGGAGAGAGAGAAAACACTGACAGGAATTAAATGCAAACTAACGGATAAATTCCAATCGTAATAAGCTCCCTCAGGTAGCTTTGATTGAAAGCTATTAAAATGTCCAGACTGCTATTTTGGCTGTTGAGCCCACCAAACGCATGATTTATTTTTTTCTCAATGGCCCATTGGTGTTTCACTCAGTCACTGAGCTTATAGGGGCCTAAATGCCCCCACCAAACACACCCTAAGTATCTAAGCAAAGGCCAAGAGACCATAGAACCTTACGTATCTAAATGTCAAAATACCAATTTAAGGGACCACTTTTACTGACTATCAGGTGATTTTTTTATGATTACTATGGTTAGCAACATATATCACAAAGGTAAATAATTTAAATTATTATTATTTTTTCGATGTAGAGTATTACATTTATTTATTAAAACAATGACACTTTAATATTTTATAATTTAAATATCATTATTATAAACAAATCTTCATACCCAATTTATCAGATTTACAAATCTTTCAAATATCTACAAAAATTTGGAGCAAGATTGAACATTAACCTAGTATTATAGGCCGATAGATTCCTATTTCCTTGGTAATTGCGTTTTCAGCAGATTGTTTTTAGACAGATCAAATAACAAAACAAAAATGTTCATAAACAATCCGCCTGGACCAGATATAATTAGAATTAGAATTATAACTGGATCGATTGATACAAAAGATAGAATCCGACACAAATTTTGTGAAGCAAGCAAATCTAAAAGCCCCACTCCAACAGCGAAAATGGATAAGGGGGCGGTTTGCTCTGAGACTCCGGCGCCATATCTGTAAAATAAGTCAACAGACCGTCACCGGCGTGGCATCCCGAGTACGTCCCTCCTAGAGACGGCCACACGGTTCCCACCGCCGTTCCCGCGGTGGCGTCGCTATTACTCTGCTGATTCCAAGGCGGTGTATCAAGTGTAGCTTGGCTAATTCGGCCCCGCCAATACAGCGATTCCTGTGGCGGCGGAGAAGATTGACAAAAATGACGACCTTCGAAACCAGTCTCCGGCGAGGACGAAGACATAAAACCTCCCACAGTCACCTCATCTTCTTCCACCTTTGCCTTGACAGCCATGCCAGACGAAGACGAAGAGGAGGTGGTAGCAGCGGTGGCAGACGATATCAAGCGCCGCCGCTTCAGGGCCAGGTGTCTTTCTTGTCTCTCAGCCAATATGCGTGATAACACGTCAGGGTCCTCCACCACTTTGCACAGAAATGCCATCATTTTCTGAGGTCGTCTCTCCGTCGCCTCCAACCTCTTATTCATCCCTTCCACCTCCCTATCCAACGCCTTCTGCTCCTCCTTCAACCTCACTATCTCCATCACTAACGCTTCCTCATCCAATTCCTCGAACACCTCATGATAGCACATAAGGTTCTTATTCTTGCTCTGCTTCTTCCTCACTACGTTCACCAGCAGCTGCTTCTGCCCCCGCAGGAACCACTCGTTCGCAAACTCCCATCGATCTGGATCCACCTTTTTGAAACCCTGTCATGCACATGATAAGAAAGTAAATTAAAGATGCTTAAATAAAAGGTGGGGAAATTTCAAAGAAAAGTGAACGGAGGAAGATTATGACTGACATAGGTATTGAGCTGACGAACGAAGCTGGAGAAGTTGTTGTGCTTGAAATAGGCAGGTAAGACGCAGCGAGAGAAATCCAGAGGGTCAAGGACGATGAAGCTGTTATTGGCAGGCCCCCAAGCGACGAGATTATCGGTCCTGGGATCGTTGACTATGTGGTACGTCTTTATGACGAACTCTGCGATCTCGTCGTTCTGCTCCATCCCATACTCTCTGTCAACGACGCGGGTGTGTTTTGTGTGTGAATCTGACTGAACCTGAGGGATTTTTTCTATTTTTGGTGGGAGGGTTCGCTTTCTTGAGGATGATGGAGCACCACCGTAGTATATAAAGGGACGAGCACACAGTAACAGAGGCGGCTAACGTGGCGATCTTTGGGAGTCACGATATGGACCCCACCCTTCTCTTTCTTTTTCTTTTTTTGTCCAAACCATTTTTTGTTTGTGACACGTCAGGTGTGAGGGAGGTTGAGATATTTTGGAAGGCCACAAGCGACGGGAAACACGCGTTTATTCAGAGAGTGCGCTCTTTAGTTGTTTTGGTTAATTTTGGAGCGAAAGACTACGGGGCGACGCATAAAACGACAAGTGAAGTGCGGGCCATTTCTTAGTTGGTCAACGTGTCATTTCCTCCATCGGTATCATGCAGTTTCTGCGCCGGGGAGCAGATGGTTCATAATTTCATTTCGTACTCTGCAAGTGATGAAGGAATAAATATAATAACCTAAGCACGTACGGTTGAGAGCAGCAATGTGAGGATAAGAGAAAGGTTTTGATTCTTGTTATAAATTAAAATTAATTGTAACTTGTGAAATACTCCCACCTATTCCTTTTATAAGACGCCTTTTAGAGAGTGATTTTAGTCTTTATTTTATAAGACGCCTGGATTGTTTCAGTTAGTATTGAGTTTTTTTTTTCTGTATTTATGTCCATTTCTAATAAAAGATAATGACAGAGTAGAAATCAATATAAATGATTTCAGAATTTAATTAGTATGCCACGGGATGTAAAAATGCATCAGTAGGGGAGCATTTTGCCTTAGAGGAAAGGGCCCCCGCAAGCAGTGTTGGACAAAACGAAAGAGAAAAGGTTGGCTTGAGTAAGCAAACATTAGTGAAAATCCAACGCCGCGAAAACCTCAGAATTTTTTCGCTAGGTTCATCCATCGAGGATGAGGTAGGGCCGAAGCTTAGGCTAAAAGACGTGATCGATGGACAATATGTGAATATTACTGTGCTACTCTTTGTTGATCCTGAGAGACATGGTTAATAAAGATGATATTAGAAATCATTTAAATTTTGTAATAGATGTAATATTTTTAATTATTTTTATTTCTACGTCTTATAATAAGGGCGTTTGATGAAGTTTGTATAATAAAGATATACATAGATAGAAATGAATGGGAGAGGTGGAAGAGGACAAATTCAAAAGCGTGGTGTAAGATTGGAGGTTGCTCTTTGGGGAAAGGAGATGTCCATTACTAAACAAAAGCAGCAATGGTGGAATAATTAATTAGTATAATAGAAGAGAGAATAGTTGGAAGGCATATATCTTTTGATGGGAATATATATTAATATATAGGTTCGGGGCAGTCATGGACTCTAACAACATGTGGACTATATTCCGTCTTTAGCATATGCCTCTAAACAAAAGAATACTTACCTTTCTTCCCCACCACCAAACAATTAATCCTCCAAGCAAATCTTGGTCGTTACTTTAATATTTACCCTTGTCATCACGTATACTTATATGCTTTTTACCTATTCTTTTTTTTTTTTTATTACAGAAAAGTTTCCATATCAAGAGGTTAAGGTCATTGATTAACGCGTTCTTCTATTAGTGTAATTATGATGTATTCTTACTTTACAAAACAACATTAAAGTAAAAGTATGTAGTGTGCTCATCCCAATGTGAAAGGAGGTTGAAATAGGGTTTTGTTGATGAGTTCTGGAATGGTGAGTATATATATAGTAGCGGCACTTGCCCTTTGCTCGAAGCTAACCGCATTACTTGAGAGGGCCTACTTAGGTATGACAACGACCTAAATAACACCTGTCTTTATTTTTGTGGATAAGCTTGCTCTTCTTTTCTCAGTGTGTTCATTCTTGCACAGCGAATCACAAAGTCAGAGACAAATCCCACCACTATATCTTCAATTCAATTCGTGTTTATTACTATATATATATCTATATATACACACACCTACTCTCTTCCCTTGTTATGGTCAAATCAGGCTCATTAATTGTACCACTTGCATTTGATTTTCGGTTCATCTCGTCACTCTTTTAGTTACAAGAATTAGCCCAGCACGCATGTACAATGTAGTAGCATAATAACGTTGGGTGACAACTAACAACTCTAATACGGGAGCAATTAACTACATGAATACCCTATTTTGACTTTATGTCACTAAACAGCGAAGCTGATATATGACCACCAACGTAGGATAGTCTCCATTAAATGTTTGGTTAATCAGAAAAACTACATGAATGAGGATTAAGGAGGTGATTGGTGGAATATTGGTCAAGGGATTTGATAAAACGGCATAAGGGTTTTTCCATTTTAGGGTGTAAGTTTGGTAAACGACTCCATATGTAGCAGCAATCACCAACACATGGATTAGTGACTCCACCAATCATAAATTATAAATAGTCCTTTTAAATTTTAAAGGAAAAATTGGTTAAATTGAAAATTTTAGTGGGTAGAGGGATGTGATACAACTCATCATCAATGAGTGTAACATATCGTCTATGTGCAAAAATCTTTAAAATGGAAATTATTTGCACATAATTGAATATGTGTGTGTGTACTACATACAATTAAAGAGCTCGCTCAAATTTAAATATTTTTGAAATATGAACTTTGAACCAATTTTCTCAATTTTAAATTATGGATACGCAACTCTTCAACCTTCATATATAATTCAATAATAAATCCTTTGAAATTATAGATTGATTCATCGCGTTCGTTATTGTTCATTAATTAACATCAATGAGTTGTGTGTGAATGTGAATGAAGTTAAAATATAATTTAACAGAATTATGGCTTCTTTTTTTAGTTAAAATATAATTTATATACGACTTAACGTTAAAATATTACGTGTAAAATTTAATTATACTGAAAATATTTTTATGTAATTCATTTCAAGGCTTGATATATCCGTACATTTCTAATAATATAGCATAAGGGAAATAGTCTACATAGCTAACGTATGAATGGGATACATACAACTGTGTGTGAATTAAACAAGGGAGGTATTGATTGATGAGAGGAAAAATGGAAAGAGACAGATTTTTAAGGTAAGATGAGCCATATTTTAAAGTGCTCAGCAACACAAAGATTAGTTATTTTCAGCGTGAGCCAGGTGAGAAGGATTTAGAGGCTTCATTAAAAGTGCCCTCAGTCTTAGGCCAGATCTACAAAATCTAACTGTGACCTGCATCATGTACGTGGACTCCAAAACGTGTCATCAAGAAGGGTCCAGAGTAGTCTTAGTGTTCCACTTGGAGTAGTGAGTTTCTTCCTTCTGACATATATATAATTAACAAATAACAAGTCTATAAGTTCAACGTTGACTATCCCATATCTATCACTCTCCTGAATAATTACTCCTAGAGAATTTAGTGTGCAGAGAGTAAAGTAAAATCGTCAATTAATGAAGCAGGGGTATAGACTATAGTCATTGTTTCCAAGTCACTGTAATGTCGGTAAGATGAATAGGTTTAATTTAAGCAACTGTAATAATCCTGGATCTGGGTTTTTAGGGTTTCGCTAGTGCTGCAACTAATCTCGGGTTTAACTGTTTGGAATCATGTGCCTTTAACAAGTAGCTTGACTTTCTCCTTACCTAACTGGAATATTCTCTAGTGTCAAAACAAAAATCTCTGAAGCACTATGTGAGCATGAGAAGACAAATTAAACAAGCAAATTCATTCTGCAGTGGCATCAGTACTATTTGGAGCCACATGTGTGCACTTAGTAAGGTCTCATTAGCCACATGAAGATTTTGATTTCAAACAGTAGCAAAGAACGTGCGGAGTTAATTATGTCGTAATTAAAAGTGATGGACCAAGAAGAGAGGGACACGGTTATGAATTTATGATGTGACATATATTGGTCCTAGTGTAAGGGACTTTAGCTGTTAATTAACTATGAGGTTTCGAGGTCAAGTTGTAAATGTAGAAAACACTTCCCCAATTGGGCCTGGCAATGATACCAGCATTTGTTGGTCCTATAGCCATTTAAATATTGAAATTCAAGTTCAAATCTGTGTGAATATGCATAAAATATTTTTGGGAGAGCTATACTAATTTGGCATAAGAATGCTCAAATATGATCTAATAAGATAGCTAGCCATATAAAAAAAGAGAGATCAAGAAAGGGACGTGATAGAGGATTTGACGATCAATTGAGAGAAGCCAGGTCTTGCCAAGTGTGCACATAAACTGTAACAATCATGTGGTGGGCAAAGCGGAAAGGAACAGGGACGGCTAAAGACATATTGATAGTGAAATGAGAAGGTATGATTGGGCAAACTTTAATCCAAGCGTCTCTTTTGATCAATGGTGTTGTTAGAGGCACGCAACAGGTGGCACAAAACAAGTCTCAACCATAATCTGTGATGTGATTGCCTTCCTTGTCGGCATCAACAGAACAATTTCCCTATAAACATATAATACCATACCACATCAATCCGTTGAAGATTATAAGTTTCTTTTTTTATATCTGATAATGTTGGTAAATAATAAAAATGGATGTGCTATGTTGAGCATAGGTATAGAAATTTATTGGCCAAAATTTAGCAAAAGAATAACACATCAGCAGACACAGGAGAACAGCTAAGTAACTAAAAAAATAGTGAGGGATAAGTATGGCCACTTGGGTTCAGCTAAATTGGTTTACCACATGGTTAAGTGACACATCAAGGTTCCTGTTTTGGGTATTTAATATAAAGGCTAGAGCATTGGAATTCAATTGTCATTTGGCAGGTTAATAAGAGCTAAAGGGGAATCCACCAATTGATATGCTGATCTATATTCCAGGAACACTACCTTATATGTATTTTGATTAATTAAAATGTAACAACTCATTTTATTTTAATCCTACATAACTAAGTCATCTGATGAAACTCAAATTTTATCATTTTAGGGATGATAGGAGGGAATTACATATTTTGTTTTTCTAAATTAAGAAGTTTATGTTTTTTAAATGAAAAAATTTGAATTTCTTCAATGACTTATCTACTTTATAAGATTAAAATTAGATAAGTTGATACATTTTAATTAGCCAGAACATAGATAAGATGGCGCTCTTAGAGTATGTAAGTATTTCTCGTCTTCTATATAATTCTTTGACGCCTCCATAGTTAATTATTGAACACCCTTGTACCACGTATGTAGTGCGGGTTAGGGATTTATTCTTGACTAACATATGTTATAGAAATTAACCTTATAACCTTTTTAATTCATAAGGATTAATTATCTGTTATTTTAATTCTCAAAACTATTTCAAAAACTAATGTTGACTCTTTTTTCTCTTTTCCACAATTTCATAAACATACCTTCACTGGAAATTACCTACCAAGGCATTAGATTTATCACTAGAAATTAAAAACTAATACCAACAAGTTATTGGTTGAGGTGGTAAAGGGTCTCATCTTATAAGGAGGAGAATACAAATTTAAATCCCAGAAATCACATTTGTTTGTAGAGGTGAGAACATTTTACCCTTCAAGTCTTTAAGAATATGTTAAATATTATTTTATTAACATATATTTGTTGAAACATAAAAGACATCAAGTTGAGCTGGCTCTGTAAGTCTTTAGTAAGTTAAACATTATTTTACTAATATATATATTTTGAAACACAAATAACATCAGGTTGAGATGGCCGAGTTGGTCTAAGGCGCCAGATTAAGGTTCTGGTCCGAAAGGGCGTGGGTTCAAATCCCACTCTCAACATAACCTTTTGCGTTTTTCGTTTAAGCAGATAAGCCTAGCTTCGGCACAGTAAAGTTAGCCCATCTTATACACAATTTATTTATTTTCCTCCACTTGGTCCGTCAAGCTCAGCTTTGGCCTAAAAAGTGAGCCCAGGCCCAGCCTAGGGCTTCATTTCAATGTGGTCTTCATTTATTGGATAGGCGGGCCTAAAGCAGTTGGAGCATGAGTACAGAGCATTTATATATTAGAGCAAAAGCCATGATGGAGAGAATTGGTAAAGGTTCTGCGGAAAATGAAGCAAAGCGTCAGATTGGTTAAACCAGGTGAACCTACCCAATCAGACTTGTTCGTCTTCTGTTGATTGTTCTGTCATATAATCAAGTTTGTTTTTAGATATTTACTACTATTATGTTTTGTTTATCTTTAGTGCTTGATTTCTTTTATTATATTAGCATTTTTTTACCTTTTTTTCTTTTCAAAAAAAGAGAACCTTGCATTTTAATTCTTTTTTATGAATATATTTAGTGTAAGTTTTGACTCACCTTTTACCTAATCTTTTTGATCTTATAAGAAAGTAGTTAATAGGATGTTGTTAAAAAAAGGTCATAGGGGGTATCCCCCCCCCCTAACTACCATATATTAAAGCATGCAATAATATTTGACGAAAATCAACACACACACATATTTTTTTTAATTTATATGAATTAGTGTAGATTCCCAAAGCACAAAAATGTGTCAAAAACTTCTATTGATGGGGCAAGGTCACTTTAATTATGGTGAGCCTAGATGCCAAGGGCCCTTTAATTTTTGCCTTTTGTATTCTGTATTGGTGAGAGTTGAGGGTGAGATGCCTGGGCTAATCGAAGAAGAATAACAAAAGGTGTGGCGAAGGTTAGGTGTGAATGTTAGCTCTACTAGTGAATCGAGGGCCATCGATCGCAAACACAGGCAAAATGAACAGTAGTGTGACTTTCAATAACCTAATTACTCTTGTCGATCGATCATCCCTCCCCACGCTCATGGTCATATATTTTATTAATTCCCTCTCTGTGTGTGTTTTAATTTCGCCATATAATATTATATTTATACACTGATTTTGAATCTGGTTAATTAATTGGTGGATGCAGTCTCTTACAAGTTTGATGGGGAGATCCATAGTAAGACTGCTTACGACGCTGATCGGAGAGCCAGTGGCATCAATATCTACGATGCTCTATTACAGCGGCCTTCTTCCTCAGAACGTGTTCCTCACCAGAATGGTTCGCCATGACTTGCTTCTTCACGACAATTACCTCTTCCGTTTTATCATCGACCTCTTGTATTTAGTTTGATCGGAAATCTTCCCATCCGCTGACTATATATATATATATCTGTTTAATTTCCAACCAAAAATGGGAACAACAACAACTTTGAATTACGGTACGTTGATGAAGCCAGAGTTGTGATGAGGCATGCTTCTGCAAATAAGTTCGTTAGGCAGAGTGTTTAGTTTGGCGGCAGGCCAGCCAATAGGAAAAATCCCGATTTGTACTTATGTGGCTTATTTGAGTGTTTGATTGGTTAGTGTTTGAGTTGAGAATTTGATTGATAAGGAGCTTCAGCTCTTGCTTTTAACTTATCAATAAGGGAAATTTATTACCGTTATGCTTTTTTATTTCTCTCTCTTCCCTTCTCTTCTTCGCCTGGGCTTCGTCTCTAGTTGAAGGAAAAACTGTCGATCTTGTCGCTGCAGATCTTCCCTCTCCCGTCGGTCACCCGAAAGCCTTTGCAGGTGGATCTATTGCTTGGGTTCAGTGATGTGCTCTGAGGGTCCTGTCGTGGGGCAGTTTGTAGCGGTGGCGGTGAGCAGCTGTGTTGTTCTGTGAAGCCGTTGCTGCTAGTGTTGCCGTCTGACGACTCTTGTGGAGTCCGGTGGGGAGGTTATTGCTCTGATGTTGGCGGATCTGTGCAAGCAACATTTCTGGCCCTGGTTGAAGTTCCATTCTTGTTGGTTAATCTATCCGATCCGTTAGATTGTTAGTTTCGGACTGCTAACGTGGCCGGAGTTTTTACTGCTAATGTGGCCGGATTTTTTACAAGCTTTTCGGTCTGGTACTTTGGTCTCTGGTTAATGTTTTGTTTCCGATCCGCTACTGCGGTCTCTGGTTCATGTTTTTTCCGGTATGCTCCTCTGTTTTGAAAGGCGATCATATTTGAGCACGTAGAGGGAAGACATCAGGCGCAGGTTGCAATGGCTTTTTCTATTTCGGAGATTGATGGTGAAGATTATATACTAGAGATAGTAGTTTATTGCCGCCTTAAAAATAGCATTTTCCCAAATATGTATATATTTACACACTCACGTGTGTGTACCTGTTTGTGAAGAAAAATTGAATTATTCATTTCACACAAGTTTGTCTTTCACGAGGTATTTTTGTTTTTCCTGTCATTTTTGTTTCATCTGAACTGTAAGTAAAGGTTCTTCTCTGTTGATTCTGTTTGATATTGGTTTATTCATGTATTACTGTTACCATCTTCTTTGATAACTTTGAAACATGGAAAAGTTGTAAACTTCTGCTTCCAAACCAGAAGATATGTTTTCGTAATGAATCTGGTACGAGAATTTCACTTGAAATATCATCTGGGTACGCTTGTTAGAATTAAAAGAGACTTGACAGTTGAATTGAAATAGATACTCCCTCCGGTCTTAATTATAGGACATATTTATTTAAATTTGAAGAAATTAAGGATAGTAGTTAAATTAGGTAATTTTATTGATTTTCCAAAAATGCCCTTATTTAATAGGGGTGATTTAGGAATATTACATGAGTCTACCATGAGGCAATCCAACCATTATCTAAAGCAATGGGGGTATTTTGGGAACAAATTGAAAAAAATTAAAATTTTGTCCTATAATTAGGACCAAGATCAACTTCCAAATGTTGTCCTATAATTAGGACCGGAGGGAGTATGTTGAATAAAATATATGCCTATTCATGTTTCTATTAACATAAAATAGACTATTGTAGTGTAATGAATTGAAATATAACTAACATATGTTATATATATACTCCGTCCAGTCTTAATTATAGGATAATATTTGAGAGTTGATTTTGGTCCTAATTATAAGACAAAGTTCTAATTTTTGTCAATTTTTCCCCAAATTATCCCCTATTGATACTTTCTCAATAATAATTAAACACATTAATAATTTAATAAGAGTATATCGGAAGTTGTTGAGGGAGATTGACGACGCCATTTTAAATTTAACCACTATCCTTAATTTTAAATTTTAACAAGAAAAAACAAAGAATCAACGTAATTGGATGCCATTTTAAATTTTAAATAAGGGTATTTTAGGAAAATAAATATGATTAACTAATTTAATCACTATCCTTAATTTCTTCAAAATTAGGTAAATACGTCCTATAATTAGGACCGGAGGGAGCATTTTTTTTACTAGAAACTGGAATACAATAACCCAAGGAGGTTATAAAGAAACTCGTTCTTTATAGGAAACACAAAACAACAATCAATCATGATCAACAACCACCTTCGGAAAAGAAGATGGTGGATGATCAAGGATAACAAAATTCATGGTAATGCTATGAGCTAACCCCGCTAATGAATCGACAAGAGTATTAATCTCCCTAAGTACAAAACTAAGAAGGACTTGCCAATCTCTGGACAGCCAAAGTCTCCCATCCTTGATCACATCCCTGAAGGGATGATCCTTGTCAGTGCCTCTAGTGAGAAGGTTGATGGCCTCCAAACAGTCTATGAAGACAATGATATTTTTAAAGTTTCAGTTCCAACAGATTTGAAGACCCTGTATAATTACAATGATCTCTGCCACCACCGGGAGGCACATGTATAAGCCGACTGATATAACCACAAATCCATTTACCGTCTTCATCCTTGATTGCTCCAATGTAGCCTGCCATGCCTGAGTCAAGTACCGATCCATCTGTCTCCAAAGTAGCAAAGCCCGATCTTCCCCACTACTAGTGTGGATTATAAACATATGTTATATTTATACTCGACACTACTACTGTGAATGTTCTGTTTATTGTTTTTTTCTTTGAATTTGGTTGCTATTATGTATTTTGTCAAATTATGTATAAAATAGAGACTAATTTATACGGGATATATGATTCAATTAGTTATATAATATATTTTTGTCAAATTATGTATTTTGATATCGCATTTTCTAACTTCAATGTTCCACTTGTTTATATTATTATATATCTTGTTTTATTATAATTAATACAAAAACATTTATGTAATTGCCAATCCAAACAAGTTTTGACTTATGGAAAAATATTTATTTAATCGCTTATCCAAATATAAATTACATTACACAAACTAAATTAACCCAATCTTACTTTTTATACGTTAGATTTAAAATAAGTCATTTTTCCTACCTCTATCCCAAACACACACTTAGTGTGTGTTTGCAACAACGATTGCCAATTGGACTTGTTTCAATTTGATTTTTTGTAATATTACTTTTAGTAAAAGTCAAATTGTGTGTTGTGATTTATATTTAGATTGACTGTTGTATAAATGAATTTTGTAAAAGTAAAACTTGTTTGTATTGCCTTAAGCACAAATAACTTTTATAATAATAGTAAAAGAGAGTAGGTGTAAAAATATTTAAAAAAGCAAGTAAATATTTAAAAATTACTTTAAAATATTATGTGTTACTGAAAAAGTATTTTAGAGTGGGTGGAAATCAATAAATCAGTATTTTAAGTTTTGGGTGCTCTTTACTACTAAAAAAAGTACATTAAAGATAAAATTGTAATCAGTCTCCTAAGATTGGGCACAACTGAAAAAATATTTTAAAAGGTTAAATGCACAAAAAAATATTTTAAAATAATTTTTGGGGCTGAAAAAGTACATTAATGGTAAAATTGCAATCAGTCTGATAACACATTGGGTACAGTTGAAAAAATATTTTAAGGGGGTTATAAGCACCAAAAAATATTTTAAATTAATTTTGTAACTGAAGAAGTACATTAATGATAAAATTATAATCAGTCTAATAGCACACTAGGCACTACTAGAAAAATATTTTAATTATTCACCCTCAATTGTAATTGCGAGAGAGAGAGAGAGAAGAATAAAAATTAGGTGGGACTGTTGGATATAATTATTACACTTAACAGTAACAATAAGCTCAATTGTAATTATAAAAGCTCCAATGTTTCGCTTAAGGTAAAAGCTCTTTTTTATTTTAAAAATTCAATTGTAAAATGGGTAAGCCAAACACTCAAATTTTTTTTCTCTTTAACCTATCAAGCTTAAGGCCAGAAAAACCCCGATTGAGCCCATCAATCGGTGAACCAAACACACAATTAACTTGTTGCCAAGTTCGCTTTGGTGTTTAACTGTTTGTTGTGTTTTTAGGCCGTAGATTTAGTGTTTGTTATCTCATATAATATCTATTACTATTAAGCACGTAAATTAATGATGTGATATATATCGATATCATCACAATTAAAGTAACTGTTTTAAAGTCTTCAAAGCATTTTGAGGGGACCAGTGATCATTCGAAGTCGTGTACCGTTGTATTCATCACCTTATAGAAAAGGTGTATAATTGGGAAAATGGGTGGGTCCATAATGAGGTTCGGGTCTAAATAGATCGGCCTGTTTAGACCCGAGTACCAAAAAAATATATAGAAAGTGAGGCCCGACCTGTTTATATAAACTCACGGGTTTTAGGTCCGTTTAACATTTTTCTTTCTTTCGTTTTTGCCATAACTTTGTTTTTTCTTATTTTCCTAAAGACTAAAATACCTAATTTAAAATATAAATATCATTAAAACTAATTTAAAACATAAATATTATCCAAGATTAATAAAACACAAATACTAAGACTTAAATCCAAACCATAATTAATATTTAAAACTAATCAAACAAGTCCATAGTCACAATTAAGCAAGTCTAGAAGCTTCAAATGTCAGTAATAATAGAATGCCTTATTTGGATTTTGGCGTACACATATAAAAAACAAAAGAAAATCAAAGAAGAGAAGTTTCAAATAAGGTATAAGTAAGTGTGAGAATGTTTCTGATATGAGGGTTATGTTAAGTTAACTCTGCCCCCTCACCATTGCTTGTCACCCTGTATCTAGTTAAAAAAAAAAGTTAAATGGGTCTAAAAGGGCGGCTCTTTTAGGCTCGCCTCCTTTTTTTCACCATAAATTACAAGCCCGGCCCTTAACAGGCTCGGGCCTAAACGGGCCGGCCCGATTTCCCAACTCTTAAAGGTGGAGAATGGGTAGTTTTGACACCAGATATTTTAGATGCCCAATAGAGCACAAGTTCTCTGGCCACATCCGGACCTTAGCTTTGTGTGTGTTGATGTTGATGGATTTTGCACTACCAACAAACAAACAGCATGTGGAGGTGTTATCAAAGATCATCAAGGCAACTAGATTCAAGGATTTCAACAGAAGTTAGAGTATGCGACCCCAACTGCTGTAGAAAGCCATGCAATCCACATTGGCCTGAAATTTTGCAATCAGTTGGGTTTTGACAAGATTAAACTCTTTACTGATTTGATAGAGGCTTTACAACTCCTTATGATGGACTGTGGCTTGGATCACTCACTATATGAAGACATAGTAGATCTAAGGGCACTTATTTTCTCATATTAGGATCTTGAAATTTCACACTCATACAAGGGAGGGCTTCGTTATGCTGATTACTTAGCTAGAATAGCTCAAGAAAACACTCAGGATTTTATTCTGTTAAAATCATTCCCTGTTGACAATCTAGATCTTTTTACATTAAAATGTGACAATATGCCACAAGACACAGTTCGTGTGGTTTAGATATTAGACTCTTGTAAAACACAAGCTTTTGTTTGTAATTGTAGTATGTTAAAAAAAAAAGTCTTCAAAATATAGCTGATGTGATCTCTTTGCGTTTAAACATGTTTTAAAATCCGTTTTAATGAATTACTTATTATAGAATTATTTTGACAACATAAAAATAGAAATAGAAAATAGAATTATACAAGTATAAGTAATAAAGAATTCATCTCGTGTACCATTTTTTTACTAGCCTAACCTAGTTGGGGAGCAGTATCTCCATTTACATTCCTTTCTATTTAATATCTCTATTGCAAGATCAATTTCTCATGAATGAGATTTAATATTTTATAACAATGTGTTACAATCTTAATTAACACAAAATGTATAAGATAGTTTATTCAATAAACATTTTATGCGAATGTTTTATAATCTTAATCAACATTTGTTATATATAAACATAAAATTTATAGTAGTTATACTTATACTATTAAAAAGTCATGGTACTCTACTATAGAATAAATATATTACTTCCCAAAAGACGTCCTTTTTAAAAAAGGAAATAAAAAATAAAGCGGTGGAATTTTTGCAAATATGGGAATGCAGTAAGAAACTTTAGACATTTTAAATTTAAATTGAAACGCCTAAAGTTTAGTTTAGACATCCCAAATCAAATTTAGAAAGCCTAAAGAAAGGTTTAGACATCCCAAAAATATTTGGGACGCCTAAAGTCTACTTTATGTGTCCCAAATATTTTTGGGACTTCTAAAGGTATCCATTAGGGACGCCTTTGGCATCCCTCATATTTAGGGACGTTAAGGGGTGTCTTTGGCGTCCCTAATATATATATTAGGGACACCAGATCAAATGGCATCCCTAATAAGGGAAGTTTTTTGGCGTCCATAATTAGATCTGGAATGCTAAAAATAGTTTGAATTTAAATTTTATTTGTCAGTTTCACATTCTTATGCTAATTTGAGATTTTTTGCTTTTTTTTGTTCTTTTAACTCTTGCTTTTTCCTCTCATCTCTCTATTTTTCATCTTCAGATTTGCTATGTTTTCTCATTATTTTTTATTATTTTATCTTCTCTCTCATTTTTTTTGGTTTTCCTTATATTTTATCTTATAACTTGTGTTTTATGGCTTGCAAATTGAGATTATGAAACATGCGTCTTGGCCTATGGTCTTATCGAGAAGACGAGGTTCATCTCTCATTGTCGCTTTTCTCTATTCGCTATTACGAGAAAATGAATTTCAGTAATAGAAGCAGACGAGTTTTTCGTAACTAATTCCTCTTATTGTTATCTTTTACCTGTGAGATTTCGGCTTTAGAGTTATTATTGTGTTGATTTTGGATTTGAAGTTCATATACTAGATTTGTAAGTTTATTAACGATGATCTGTAATTTTTGGTTTTAAATGGTGTTTAGTCCAGATATGCAATATAAACGATTTTTTTTTCAAAAAAAAAAGAATCTTTAGACATCTATTTTTTTAAAAGGGACGTCTAAAATGTCAGTGTAACACTTTAAACATCATTTTTTAAAATAGGGATGTATAAAATCTGCACTTTAGATACACTTTAGACATCCCTTTTTAAAATAGGGATGTCTAAAATACAGACTTTAAATATTCATTTGTTTACGGACGTTATTATCATTATTTATTACGTCGCTCACTTAAATATTCTCCTATTTTTATATGTTAAAAGAGTTAAAAAAAACGGTTAAAAGTGTTTTTTTAGTAGTGGTAGATGCAATTTATTATTCTAGCTATTTAAAAAGTCATGGTAGATGCAATTTATTATTCTAGCTATGCAAACAAAATATCTGGGCCCCGCTGCAACCAAGACATTGGATTATTATTATTATTATTTTGAAAAAAGGCATAGAGGGATATTTCTGAGCGAAAATCCTTTATAAAAAAGTTTTAAAAATAGTAAGAGACAAAAATATATTTTGAATATTCATAATCCTAAAAAAATATTAATATTTGATTTTTTTTAAAAATTAAAAAAAAATAACTAAATTACCCTTACATATATTGTTTTAAAAAATATTACCCCACTTGCCAAATCAGAAATCTAACCCAAACAACGATCTAACTTTACACTTTAATCAAATAACCAAAAAACAAATACAATTAAGAAATCATCTTCAAGCACCAACTTCAAACCTCAATGAACAATGAAAAACCTAGCAAAAGGAACCGGGGAGAAAATCAAGTAAAAGCAAAAGCAAAAGTTCAAAACTTGTTCAAACAAGAAGAAAGGTACGTAATATTACATGTAGCGCCTAAAATTTAGAAAAAAATATGAAGTGGCCACTAAAATTATAGGAAATGATAGTTTTGGAAACCTTTTTAAAAATGAATGAAACCGGTCTACAAAAATCATTTAGGATTCGGGAGTCGATTGTGTATGAGAAAAGTATTAGGCACCCCATAACACCAATTCAAAAAAATGGTTACCCTAAATTAATTATTTAAAAATATTATGGCCTTTAATATAATGATAATTACCCAAATAAAAAAGAGAGAATATTTACAAAAATATACGAAATGAAAACTAAAGAAAAAAATGAACATTTATTTACAAAAAGGAAAATAAGAAAAATATGTATATATTTATTTACAAGGTTGGACTTGACCTAGGATAAAAGTTTAAGGCCTACGTATCCTTTAGAGAGATCAAAGCCAATGTAGTTCGGAGGTCGAAAAACGTGTCACTTTGTTGGTGTTTTTTAGAAAAAAAATTTATTTAATGTATTTGAGATTTTTTTTTTTTGTGTTTTTTATTTTTTCAAAAAGTATTTTCTTTATTTTCTTGTAAAAGAGATTTTTTGCATTTTATTTTCATTTATCAAAATGTGTCAAAATATTTTTTTTTCTTTTTTGAAAAAGGACCTAAGAAAGGGATAAAAAAAAGAAAAGAAAAGTAGCACAAGTTAAACAAAAAAGAAGTCAAAAATGAAGAAATTTATGTGTACCTTTTATCCTTTAAACCTGCTAAATGCAACACATCCAGCAATAATGCATGAGATAATTCAATCGGACAATAAAAAACCAATCCGCAAGACTTATCTTCTTACTCTCCCAAAATTCTTGTGTGTCTTGCTTCAACCCTTGCTCCTCTATTTATAGTCTCAAGGTAGGGTTTTCTTCATAAATGTTCCTTTTTAATTTTCGTTTTTTGATTTTTTTTTATATAATATGTTAAGAACTACCTAACTTGACCCAATCACTATCAATAGATATTTTTTTAAATTTTTGTTTTTATTTTTTATTTTTTGTATTTTCTATTGATAAACTTTCTAGCTTGACCTAATTATCATTAGTGGATATTTTTTTTAGTTTTTAATTTTTTTTATTATTCTCCCCACAAGTAATTTCCTAATTTAAACTTATCAACATAAATGGGATTTTTTTATTTTTTATTTATTATTTTCCCTTAATGAATGACACTGCCAATCATCATCAATGATGGGATTTATTTTAATTTTTTTTTCCCTTTCAATGATGATTGCCAATTTGGATACCGATCATCATCAATAGGAGAATTTTCTTTTTTTTTCTTTCATTCTCCCCACAAGTAGTTTTCTAATTTAAACCTATCAACATAAATGAGATTTTTTTATTTTTTTTTATTTTTTTACTTATTATTTTCTCTTAATGAATGACAATGCCAATCATCATCAATGAGGGGATTTGTTTTAATTTTTTTTATTTTTTCCCTTTCAATGATGATTGCTAATGTGGACACCGATCATCGCCAATAGGAGGATTTTCTTTTTTTTTTCTTTCATTCTCCCTACAAGTAGTTTCCTAATTTAAACCTATCAAAATAAATGATTTTTTTTTTCATTTTTTTTTATTTTTTATTTTCCTTTAATGAGTGATAATGCCAATCATCATCAATGAGGGGAACAAAGGGAAAGGGAAAAGACTTTTGCGACATGGACCCCCAGCTGGTGGGGTAATATATATATATATATATATATTTTTTAAATATATGTAAGGGTAACTTGGTCATTTCCTTTTAATATAAAAAATACAAATTGAGCCTCTGTCTGTGATTATGAATATTCGAAACATCTATTTATCTTTTAGCATTTTTAAAATTGTTTATAAGGGATTTTCCTTATTTATTACATCTTAGACCTAGCTCCAACAATTTGTCACATGAAAGATCATCAAGCTAGAACCTTTTTTTAAACCAAAATAAAAATATGGGAAGCTTGATGTTCCTAATGTTGGAAATTGTGTCCTAGGAGTCAATCATTGTACTTTTAATATTATTATTTAATGAATTTTCCCATTATGTTATCATATTATTTACATGTTAACTGTGATAATTGTATTATTGGATAAATCATAAAAATTGTCTTAAATGTCCCTGGTCGTTCATCTATACAGGAGCAAAGATGAAGTAAAACCAGCATGACTTTGATAATATATAAAGATAGGAATCAAAGTCTTAGACACTTGTAAAAGTATAAGGTGCTGGACTGACCCACTGTGAGAAATCTACATGGATCAAATCATAAGCTTATCTCATGTATAACCACGTCATAATGCCCTTTGACCTGAGATCATTATGGATTCCTACATGAGAGTTGCTGAGCTTTGAATTAGTCAAAAGTAACTTTTGACCAGGTGATGATAAGAGCTACAATCAACTTGGTGGTTTTTCATGCAGAGAAATATGAATGGTCAAGATGGAATTTGTCCTTCACATTAATATAGAGATATTATTGGGTTCCTCGATGAGTGAGTTTGAGAAATGTATAGACATACTACGATGGAAATGAGTTTTCATTTCTATTGTCAGACTACTCAAGAATCGGGAAAGTAATGGTCAGGAATAAGATGATGACATTATCTATGCCTCATTCTTGACCGATATATCGTGTGACAAAAAGAATGTGACATGGTTGTATGATCGGTTACATAATATCAACGATCCTCATATGAATTGGGTAGTCATAATGTCTTGCTAGAGGGCCGCTTGCGACTTGTGGGTTAGTATAGTTATTGGCCCACTGCCAACTTCATATGAGCCTACAGGGTCGCACACAAAAATAGCCCAACACTAGCTATAATGTCCAGGTTCATTGAATCTAAGATGTGTCTAAGATTCAATGAATGCAATGTTTAATCTAGGGTGGACGAATTATATATATATATATATATATGATATAAAATTCGTGAAAAGAAGATTAATAATATTATATATATACATATGTATTTTCAAAATACATATACATACATACATATTCATATGTGTGTGTGTGTTAGAGCCGGAAATTAGGGTCGAGCCCGTCGGGCCGGCCCGTTTAGGCCTAAGCCCGTCAAGAGCCGGGACTATGATTTAAAGGTTGAAAATGGAAGTGGGACTAAAAGGGTCGGCCCTACAGTAGCCTTGTAGGGTCGGCCCTTTTAGGCCCGTTTAACTTTTTTTTTTTTAATAAATGGGTATAAGGCAATGGGCAGCAAGCATTGGTCAGAGGGTAGAGTTAACCTAACCTAACTCTCATATCAGAAATGATCTCACACTGACTCAGACCTCATTTGAAGCTTCTCTTCTTTGATTTTCTTTTTTCTTTTTTTGCATGTATACGCCAAAATCCAAATCAGGTGTTATATTATTACTGACATTTGAAGCTTGTAGGCTTGTTTGATTGTGGCTGTGAACTTATTTAATTGGTTATGAACATTAATTATGGTTTGGACTTAAGTTTTAGTGTTTGTATTCTATTAAACTTAGATAATATTTATGTTTTAAATTAGTGTTGATGATATTTATATTTTAAATTAGGTATTTTAGTCTTTATAAGAACAAGAAACAAAAAAGGAATGGCAAAAAAGAAAAAACAAAAAACGTAAACGAGCCTACCTTAAACGGGCTGGGCCGCTCTAAAAAGGTACGGATTTGAACTCGGACCTAAACGGGCCGGCCCGTTTATGCCCGAGCCAGTCACGGCCGGCCCGTTTTCCAAGCTCTAGTGTGTGTATACATGTATATATATATGATATTATTATATTGTGTTAGTTTTAAATTTAATTTTATTAAGATAAATTTAATTTTATTAAGATAAATTAAATTTAATAACTAACATGATAAAGATACAGAATCTCAGATTTAATTTATAAAGATAAATTAAATCTATTGGCTCTTTATTTTGATTAAATAAATAGGTTAAATTAAAACTGGTGGATAGATTTAATTTAAATTGAATTTATGTAATTAGCTCATTAAGATAATTAAGAGTTAATTAATTTCAAAATTAATCAAGTTAATTTTGAAATTTGAACATAGCCCTCATGGGTTATAAAAATGATAGAGAAGAAAAACTCATATACAGATGTAAAACTAAAGAGCTATAAGGAAACCCTAGAGAGGCAGGAGACATTGAAGGTGCTAACACGCAGTCAGTGTTGGGGTCGTGTTTTTGTGGATACCAATAGAGGGAGCCGATCGGAGGTGTTGGTTTCTAGAGATTGAAAACCCTAAATTGAAAAAGGTATGAATCTTTCTAACTCAGTTTAAACATCTTGATAAATCCACAATTGAGATTGATCAAAATTTTAAACTTTCGCTGTGTCTGCCAATCCTTACACCTAAAACTTATTATTTATATATCTGATTATTACCCATCACACTCAGATATCGTAATCTTAATGAGATGTTTGTTTGTTTGTGATGGTTATTTAACTATAAAATAAATGGGTTAATGTCCAAATTTAACAACAACTTTTTACTGAAAATGCACTCGACATAATGTTTGTTTGGGATAATTTATTTTTAGGCAATAAGTACTTATAAATCGTGATTTACGGTATACGAGGTAAGTATGTGAGAGGAGTTTTTTCTCGACTTATGTAATAAGTGCGTATTTTTAAAAAATAAGCTAATCCAAACATACTTATAATAATATTTTCTAATTGCCACCGCCGTTAGTTAATCAAACACCTGTTACTTTGGGGATTAGGGGTCCCGCTTGCATTTATTCTAGTTCTCTCCTTCCCATCTAGTCAGTCACTATGCATTCCCCCCTCTCCTCCAAGAATATGATACAAGCTCGCTGATCTCTATGTTTTTAATGGCGATTGTTCATAATTTAGGCTTAAGGATTGTTTTTGCCTTTTTGCCCGAGGGGGGGAAGATTAGGAAAAATGTTGAAAGAAGAAGCTCTCATTGGCTTGATTGACCAGGGAACCACAAGCATCAAATTCATCCTCTGCAATTGCTTTGCTCGAACCATCTCATCACACTACGTGGTGCTATCCAGAAGCAGGGTAAACCATGATTATTCCTTATATTTCTTGTTTTGCCTTTCGATCAAGGTATTAAAACCCAGATCGGGTATTGAACCGGTCGGGATACTGGGTTAAGGATTAGTGGGTCAGACCGAGACCAAACCAGTGAGAAATTAAAGATTTTAGGCTTATTGGTATGAAATTCTAAAGAAAATATAATTTTTTTCTTAAAAAAATTGGAAACCGGACCAGTCTACTGGCCGATTCGCCTGTTTCTAGGCCGAACCGGCCGATCCAGTTTCCATTACCCTGCTTTAGATTATTTCAAATTAATTTTGAGATTTTATTTTATTTTTTGGAGAATTTGGAGAGCGTTAGGGTGCATATTACAAAGACTCTGTATAACACAATCATTTCGATGGATGCTCGTATCAGTTCTATTTACTGGTACTCCTTTATATCATTTCATTTTTCATCAAGATTTATTCCTCTGATTGATAGCCATTTGATTTATTTCTATATCATTTGAGTTTTGGATGTTTCTCCAATAAGATTGGTTTTACTGTTGAAAGTTGGAACTGAAAAAATTGAAAGAAGATAGAAGATATGGGTCTTGTCTCCAAGATATGTTAAGGGCAAAAGATCTGGAAAGATTTATGGGTCATGTGTGTGGTAATGGAATAGGAAGGATACACCAGAAAATTGATAATAGAAAAGGGGTGAAGAAGAAGAAGAAGGAAGTAATGCTAGAGAGCAGGTCTTCCGTGATTGGGCATTTGCTTCTTGTGTTGATGAGTTTGACTTGCTAACAAGGTAGCTTCTGCTTTTGACAATGGGGCATTGGCTTCTTTGTTGTATGTGATCTTCTTAAGTAATTGAATGTAAGTGGAACTCACCAATCTAAAAGTAGCGGATGGTTTTCTGGAATAGACGTCATTGGCACTGTTAGCCCCTATTTTACTCTTCATTGTCACTCTTGCATTTAAAAAAACTATTATTGTGCTAGATGCATTTTGACAAATAGTTTATTGTTAAATTTACACCTTAACCTTAAAATTAATTGTTATATTCGCATCATTTATTTATTTGTGACGAGATATTTGTGTAGTATACTTACATGGATTTTTTTTACTTACGATTCTCTCTTTACTCTATAATCATAGCTGGGAAAACGGGTCGGCCCATGATGGACTCGGGCCTAAACAGACTGGCTCGTTTAGGCCCGAGTCCAAAATCGTACCCTTTTATAGTGACTCGACCTGTTTAAGGTAGGCCCGCGGGCTTTAGGCTCATTTAAGTTTTTTTTTCTTATTCTCCTAAAGACTAAAATATCTAATTTAAAACATAAATATCATCAACACTAATTTAAAACATAAATATTATCTAGGTTTAATAGAACACAAATACTAAGACTTAAGTCCAAACCATAATTAATGTTCATAACCAATCAAATAAGTTTACAGCCACAATCAAACAAGCCTACAAGCTTCAAATGTCAATAATAATAGAACACCTGATTTGGATTTTGGAGCACACATGCAAAAAAAGAAAAAAGAAAATCAAAGAAGAGAAGCTTCAAATGGGGTATGAGTCAGTGTAAGAGCATTTCTGATCTGAGGGTTATGTTAGGTTAACTTTACCCTCTAACCAATACTTGTTGCCCATTGCCTTGAGCCTATTTTTTTAAAAAAAGTTAAACGGGCCTAAAAGGGCCGGCTCTATAGAGCTACTGTAGGGCCGACTCTTTTAGGCCCGCTTCCATTTTCAGCTTCTAAACCATAGGCCCGACCCTTGACGGACTTGGGCCTAAATGGGCCGGTCTGACGGGTTAGGCTCGAATTCCTGGCTCCACATAATATAAATTACTTTTAGAAAAATACCTTAGTTTAATATATAACTCACTTAGAGAATAATTAATATCTATTTTCCAATTTTACCTATATAATTAATGTTTAAATATGATTCATTACATGTTATTATTAAAATCGCGAGTTGACTTTCTACGTTTTATTGTGTTTACATTTCTAATTTACAAAATTGTGTAATCCGTTGTTAGACTTGTGCGAACGTTTTGAATTTAATCATCTTTAATGGCTCCATACTTGAAATTCATAGAAATTTATTTGTTGAGTACAATGGATTATGAATGACTAAGATTTATTCTATTTACTATAGCAGATTTTTTTTATTATATTTAATATTATAATACTACCTCCGGTCCTTATTATAAAACCCAATTGAATTTTTTAGAGCTATTAAGAAAGGTAAATAAATTAGTTTAAAGCATTTATATTTATCTTTTTTATACCAAACAAATTTGTCTGACTTATAAACTGATATATAATCAAATGATACACAACATAAGTTGTTAGGATCGGCAGGCATAGCGGAAGAATTTTAAAATTTTACCAATCATAATCGAGGATTTATCAACGACGTTTAAACCAAGTTGGAAGGATTCATACCTTTTCTGATTCAGGGTTTTCACGATCTCTAGGAGCCAACATGTCAGGTCCGCTCCCTCTACCGGTATCCAGACGAATGCTCTCCAACCGAGACTGCGTGCTAGCGCCTCTAATGTCTCCTAGGGTTTCCTTGCGGCTCTCAATTCTCATGTGTATCTCAATATATCTGCTCTATCAAGTTTATAACCTATGAAGGTTATTTTCAAATTTCAAAATTAATCATCATTAATTTCAAAATTAATTAACTATTAATTATCTTGATGAGCTAATTAAATAAATTCAGTTTAAATTAAATCTGTCTAACAGTTTTAATTTAACCTATTTATTTAATCCAAATAAAGAGCCATTAGATTTAATTTATCTTCATAAATTAAATCTGAGATACTATATCTCTATCATGTTAATTATTAAATTTAATATATTTTAATAAATTAAATTTAAAACTAACACAATATAATAATATCATATAATATACATACATATATACATACATATATATATATATATATATATATATATCTATATATATATAAGATATATATATTTCAAAAATATATATCTATATAATATTATTAATGAATTTTATATTATATATATATATATATAAATATAAAATTCGTCTACTCTAAATTAAACATTATCTCGTGTTTGGCCATTCTTGTGTGCGACTCTGTAGGCCTATATGAAGTTGGTAGTGGGCCAATAACTATACTAACCTAAAAGTCACAAGCGGCCTCTAGTAAGACATTACGACTACCCAATTCATATGAGGATCGTTATCACGATGCAACCTGTCATACAACCATGTCATGTCCCTTTTGTCACACGATATATCGATCAAGGATAAGACATGGATAATGTCATTCTCTTATTCCTGACCATTACTTTCTTGATTCCTGAGTAGCCTGATAATAAAGACGGAAACTCCTTTCATCATAGTATGGCCATATATTTCTCAGAATCACTCATCAAGGGGCCAGTAATATCTCTCTACTAATGTGAAAGACAAATTTCATCTTGATCATTCATATTCCTCTGCATGAAAAACCACCAAGCCCGATCGTAGCCTTTATCATCACCCGGTCAAAAGTGACTTTTGACTAGTTCAAAGCTTAGCAACTCTCATGTAGGAATCCATGATAACCTCAGGTCTAAGGGCATTGTGACGTGGTTATACATGAGAAAAGTTTATGACTTTGTAATACCCTGAATTTGGGATTGGAGGCTTGAGATTAAGCTTAAATTAAGTGGACTGCTAAGCCCCAATTTATCAAGAGCCTAAATTTATCCCCTAATGATTCTAATATCTTTGGGGTATTAAGAAAGTAAAATGGTGAACTTTGGAGAATATAATTATGTTTTCGATGAAATTGCCTATGAGGTAATGAGATTGTCATGTAATTTTGAATGACCAAATGATGAGTAAAAATTATGAAATTTTATGGAAATAAAGTAGACATCCTAAGCTTTAATTTGATAGGTTATATGACTCAATTAGAGCTACATACAAAAAGATATGAATTTTTGAAATTAGTCCAGAAAAACTGGAAATTTTGTAATTCCATTCAGCAAAATTCTATATTTTTCCATGAAACTAGACTCGATAAGGGTTCTATAGGCTTTGGAATCACTCTAATTCGATTTTTTTAGAATTAGTTATAATTTTTCAAAATTGGATGAAAATGCTGCCAGTTTTGGGCGAAAATCACAAAATGTATGGGCAAAATGGTAATTTGCCATATTGAGCAAAAGGAAAATATTTTCTTGTGATCTCTCACCTATTTCCGTCCAGAAAAGAGGAATAAGAGGGTAAAGTAATTTATTAGGGATTTATAATCATTTTTGGGCAAAGGTCAAAGAAAACACAAAAATATAGCAAAAAGGGGTCAACAATTGCACTTATCCTAATATTTGTGTGGAAGAGGATAAAAGTTTTAATTGAATGCATATTATTACTCCCTTTTGAGACGCATTTTTGGCCAAGCAAATGGCCATAGAAAAGATGATGATGGTCAAGTGAAATTGGCACATGTTTATTCATAATAAAATAACGTAAAAGAAAAGGGTGGATGAAGCTAGTTTTAAAAAGGCTTCTTATATCTTTTTGGTCATTTTCGTGCAAGCACATCAGCCGAGAGAGAGAGACATAGCAGCTGAAGAAAACATGAAGAACAAGGGAGCATGAGAGAGCACAAATACTCAAGAAGCAAGATCGAGGTAGGTACAAGGTGATTTACCACTTATTCTTGCCTTTTTCCTCATGATAACTCTCTCTAATCTCTATCCCTACTTCAAATATTCATGAAACAAGTACAAATCAAGAGAGGAAGCATGAAGATGTCCCATGGTTTTCTTGTGTAGAGAGAGAAATCAAGAGGTAATCACACTAAACCTTATCCTCTTGTTGATTCTTGATAGTTATTGATGTTGTGGTTGGTTGTTGGCTTGGTTTTTATGATTTTGTAATTTTGGGAATACAAACCCTAAGGGGAGGTGCTGCCCAAATTATGATTAATCATGTTAAAGAGGTGATTAAGTGATCAAACAAGTGATTAGAGGTGTAAAGAAGGTGTTTTGTTGATTGGAATCAAGAAACTCCAATTTTCCCAAATTATGTTGATTTTCGTCCAAACCCATTTTTCACTATGTTTGGACTAGATTTTGGTGTTTTTGATTATTCCATTGGATTCAGGAGGAAAAATTAAGAGGGGTTACAGTTGGGCACTTTTTCGGAAAAGGCCGAAAATGCATAATTACGGAAATGCCCCTAAAACCCTAAAAGTAGGGCTATCAAGGGTAATTTCATAATTTGACATTGAATTTGATAATTCCGAGTCCGGAAATGGATTCCTTGGGCGAAAATATGTCAGAATAACCCATGATAGAATTTCGAGAAAAGTACAGCTGGACCAAGTACAGTGGGGCCGGGTCGAGTCCCAAGGGGCATTTTAGTAATTTTTCAATATAGCCTCATATAACCCTCAGGAACACTATGGAAGTGTCTAAATAGTACATTTGACATTGTAGGATCGAATATGGAGCCCGAGTTGCTGGCACGCAAATCGAGGAGAAAAGCTGGAGGTAGGGAACTTACCTTATTTGCATGTATTTGATATCTTTGCTTGTGTAATGATGTATGTGATTGCTTTACTTGATTGTGTAGAGCATATTTGAATAAATGAAGCTCTGTTTTTGTTTTCGCTGTGGCCATAGTCTTGTTGTATGAAACATTGAGCATGCAGAAATGTCATTATGGGGCATACATCCAGATAAAGCTAACATGTCATACATATAGCATCAATCATGCATGCATTATAGTATCTGTTTTCTACTGAGATTCTTTCGAATCTCACCCTCCCCTACCAACAATTTAGACAGGAGACGACAAAAGATATGCAAACAATAATGCAAAGTACCATACGAGGGGATTACAGTAGTGGAACAAAGACGGGAAGAAGTCTCCGTTTTACTGGGACGAGTTTAGACATCCAAGTAGCCCTGTGCGGCTACACTAATTGTAATTATTAGGTACGAATCCCTGAGGGGAATTTTCCGTAATCATGTACATATTATCAGTATAGTTATGCTATTCCTATGTTGCCTATCGAACCACATATTATTTTTCGCAAATACTTTGAAAAAGGTTGAAATTGAGATAAGGGCGTGACAGACTTGATTCATGTAGTTTTCTCATAGTGGGTCGATCCAGCACTTTGTACTCTTACAAGTGCCTAAGACTTTGATTCATATCTCTATATCTTATCAAAGTCATGCTGATCTTGTTTCATCTCTGCTCCCGCATAAATGACCGACCAAGGACATTTTAGGACAATCTTTATGAATTATCCAATGATACAATTATCACAGTTAACATGCAAATAATATGATAACAGAATGTAGAAATTTCATTAAAATAATAATATTCAAAGTACAATGATTGGCTCTTAAGGCACAATTTCCAACATAGGTTAGATTCCTTAACCTATAAAAAAGTCAATTGAGTCTTATATTAAAAATAATATGTAGTAATCTTTTTATATATCATTAAATCTCAACCATTAAAATCTTGCGGAAGAGGATACTCTCATAATCCTTCTTCTCATAATCTCATCTCCACCCTCAGATCAAAAAATAAATGGTTTAGATTTAATATTTTCTAAAACTATTATTATAGTATTTTATATAATTTTCTTAAAATTTTATTTTTATTATAGTTATAAATTGTGTAGATAAAGTATTAACCGTTTAAATTTATTTAATTTTGTTTAAAACAATAGTTTATAAAATATGAAATTTGAACCATTTATTTTTTTTAATTTGAGGTAGAAATGAGATTCAAGGAAGAAAAGGAGATAAAAGATTTTGAGAGAACCCAAACCCTAAAATTTGATCTAGTGCTAGAGATATTAAATAGAAAGGAAATAGTGAGAGATCGATGGAGACATATCTCTCCCTTTACTTATCTTCTCATGAAGTTGGCAATCATTTAGCCCGTTTAATTTCTCCAGCAAAAATTATATATAAATATATAAAGAGCATCTTCTGCTGCGAAATAAATGTTGGACGATGAATCATTGCTTGTGACTAATTATGTTAAAATGTTTGTTCTCAACAGCATTGACTATGAGCTGACTATTCAACCACTTCATCAAAGTATTTTTATATATAATTGTATGGTATGTATAACATATTTTATAATATACAAATTCTACGAGAATTTAGCGCAGTTCCATGTGGTATGATAATAGTTATTGGATTTTTTAAAATAGGTCCCCGGGGGGCGTTCAGGAGTCTAGATTATTTGTCAGATCATAAATTCTATCATATCAATTTAAATAATACTTCATTGCACTTTTTAATATGGAACATATTCAGAGAATTAATCTTAATTTTAAATATAATAAATATTTATAATATTGATCAATATTTTTTTAATTTGTCCCTATTAATATTTTATCAATAATAATTAAGAAGAATACATAATTAAGAAATTGAGAAAAATAATTAAAAATTTTAAAAAATATATATCATATTAACTAACTTTTCTAATAAAATCAAATTAGTTAGATACTTGAATGTCCGTTGTTAAAGGCTATAGGCTAGAGGGGGTAATAGACGTTGATGGCATACCCGATCATTGAGCCACTAATTGCTCCTTTTCTTTGCCCTTTCAATTCACCACCAACGTGGCTGCGTTGATTTTCATTCTGTTAGCTAGCCACACTTTTTTGATTCCCAAATTCCCCGTTTATTTCATCTCCCTTATAAGCTAATTAAAATATAATACATAGTACTATATATATAAATTTGAAGTCGTAACTACTCAATTTGATTTTTCTATTAATTCAAAGTCATATGAAAAATAAAGAAATTATTACTTATTTCATGTTTTTTTTTGAAATTCAAGAAAGGAAAAAAATAAATTATCGAATATTTTTAACAAAATACAAGGAATCTGAATTCATTGCGATCAATATTGAAATAACATAAATGAAATTGAATTGTCTTCTTGTAGTGTTTCTTTACAAGGGAAAAAAACAAAGCCGATAACTTCCAATTAAATATAATGCTGATTCTTTTTGAGTTTTGACACGCAACTCATGGGTTGGACACAACTGTTGACTTATCCGTCAAATAAGCTTGCGTTGTTTTAGGTTATAGCAAAGATAAACAATTTGATGACTCGGATTTGCGTTTTTGGGGAAAGATTTTTGTCGATGGTCGCTTCTACTATATACTCTACCATTGTTGTTAGGATTGCTAAATGGTGGCAGATCCAAGACATTAATATTGACCATATGCATCACCAAGAGGTGTTGTTCTGTGAGTGGTTGACGATAAGTTCTCTTCCTACTTCGGTGCCGAATTTATGCCGGGTGTCAGTGGGTGTTCTGCTTGTATGGATTCTCTCATACTACTCAAAAACCATTATTGATGGTTTCTTTACCTATTAGAGCGATGGATCTTTTGGGATTGGTTCATTCGAATCACCACCTCTTATTTTGACGTCATTGCCAGTGCCAACAATTTTCTTTTTGTAAATTCTGGTGAAGAGACGACACTCTTTTTTGGTTTTATTATCGATGACTACCCCTATTAGTTTGGCTATTATTATGATTAATATTGTTATTGTGGTTATAGTTTATATTTTGGGCCTTTAATTTGTAGGCCTTTTTTATTCTTTTATTGGATTGTGTAATTCTCTATCCTTATAATAATGAAATATCATTATATCTGAACAAACAAACAAAAACACCATAAACAACATATCAATGACACATCACTTCCATGTTCTTTTTTGTTTCCCTTTTACCTCATAAAGGTCAATTCACCACCCCAAATTAATCACGATCACCAAACTAGAATAATTGAAAGTCAAAATAGCAATTAACCTCCCCGTAACTTTCCTTATCTCATGATTGTAATACATATATATATTATGGCAATTCTTTAATCGGTATATATTCTATGCGTATACTTTAATTTCTTACACTTTTTATGCAAATCCACGATTAATTATCAACATGAATCTGTTCCCATTCGTAATTACTAAACTTAATTAACGTATCCCTAATCTCTGTTTTTTCTTGTGCTAAAAACAGAAAAATAAGACCGTTAAAATGTTGGTTGGATTTTGACACTGATAGAACGAACTAGTTTTGGTGTCTATTCAAGATAGGCAGGATGAGTTTTTCTCATCTAGATGGTTCAGATGAGATTTGGAGGGTCTAAATTTAAGTTAATTTCTTTTTATGTTTTTCAAAAAAAATATTTTTATTGTTAAAGAATCTAAAATAAAAATAATCTTTTAATTAATATTTATTCAAAAAATAATTTTTTTTTAATTTAAAAACCATCAATTAAAAAAATTAAATCTGCACCACCATATTAGACCAACCCATGATGTCTATCCAAAAATTGACGGCAAATTTGATTCCCTGATAGAACAGCTAAGGTCTAAGGACCCTATCCCATGGAGCACGCACCGAATATATGCCCCACTAGGGCCACTACCGCTAAGGTTGATCCCAAAAAAAAAAATTAATAACTTCAAATCCTGACCGTCCACTACTTACTCCGAATTCAAAAAGAGTAATCGGATCGAACAGTAACGATCATTCCTTTTGATCAAAATTCACACCCTTATCCTTAAGCGATAATAACCCTTCTATTATATACCCAAAATGTCCTTTCTAACGTTCGCATGGCTGGTCTCATCGTCGTTGACCCCACCTGGGCCCTCAATACCCTCATAGCAAAAGCCAAGGGTCATTATCGTAAGTTTAAAATATGAATGGTCACTGCGTCAGACACACTCGAGCCTTTTTCTAATTCCGAATTTATTTGTTCTCTTCTTACTCTTCGTCTTCTTGGTCGAGTTGTGTGCCATTGTTCTCTCATCTCTCTTATGTGGATTGATCCAAGGATAACCACATGTTCTGAGTTGAATAATTTACTGAGTCGAGCTGCTGAGTTGAGCTCTGTCAGAGATCCAAGATGTTGGACGGACTGCTTGGTCGAGGTTTCACCGCTAAGTGGTTAGTTCTATGATCTTATCGGTCTGTGTGCTCTGTTTTGAATCGATTTGATGGTTGATTTTGAAGTGTTTGAGAAAGGATGTGAAAATGTGTTTAAATATTATTGGGTTTTCTTTTCTATTTTCGCAGCAAAGGGCTGATCAAGCTGACCAAGAGTCGGATCGATGTGATAAGAAGGAAGCGAAAGGCGACTGAGAAGTTTCTGAAGAAAGACATTGCTGATCTGTTAACCAATGGTTTAGACATCAATGCTCACGGAAGGGTAATTGATTGATTTGGTTATGTTACTTAAAAGTCTGGGTTTGGTTGATTCTCCGCTTGCTTCGAACGCTGGAATGACTACTTTTGAGCATTCCATTTCTGGTTACTTATGGGGTTGGTGATGAGCCTGTATATGGTTTGTATTTGCCGGTCTAGTTGTAATTGGAAAATGCAATTTTCGCTCTCCGGCAATCTCCTGGGTTTGTCTAACAAATTAACTAAGATAAAAACAGACAAACATGACAAGGATACTAGCACCCTGACATGATAAAATCTGAAGTATCCTTGTAAAATATTGTCATGAAATGTTTAAAATGATTGTGTGTGAGCAAGACTTATTCTTTGAAGTGACATAGCTTCATATGCGAGAACTGTTTCTCCCCAGCATTTTCATGATTTTCCATGGGAATCTGAATGATTCTATCTGCTCTTCTCTTAAATTATTATCACGCACCTCAGAGACTTTTAATTAACTCTACCCACAACCTACATTTTATGTCCTATAATACTTTCTGAAAGTCTTGTCTTTCTTATGAGGTGCTGAAACAGGCTGAAGGGCTGCTTGTTGAATTGACACTATCATCTTGTTATGATTTCATTGAGAAATCATGTGATTTTGTCTTGAAACACGTCTCGGTGATGCAGAAACTGAGGTACGAATCCTTTTCTGTGATTCCTGCTTAAGCATTAATTTCATTTTGTTTTCTTGGCCACAAAAAAAAAAAAAAGGAAGTATGCCCAGTCAAGACAATCTGCCAGACTTGTTGGGTTTATTATTCCTCATACTCTAAAACAGCCCTCCATGAAGAGTAGTGATATCGCTGTTGGGCTTGAACCATGAAGAGTAGTGACATGGCATATGATATCGTATATGAAGTTCAATATTTATGTGTCCTGTCACATTTTTGCTAGTTTAACTTTTTGAATGAAACAATGTACCCACAGTTTAAGTTGTTCACACATCACACTGGGAAGCCTTTTCGCTTTCTATTTGTTCCTAGCTAAGTGTTTATTCTTATTTTCTTTTAAAACTTCACTCATTAATAAAATCATCTTCCTCCTTGCGTGAACATCAGAGCACCTGACTGACATTCAGTCATGGATTTTTTAGCAGTCTTTGTGGCCCTCAATTCCACATATAAATGTGTGGATTGATAGATTTAACTCATTTCTAGCTAGCTGTGAGCATTCAGTCTATCTTAGAAACTTGGTGGTGATGTAGGAGGTAGTTTGTTTTATAAAGGTTCTGTGTGCTGGCCAATAGGAAGTGTTTGCACTCCAGTGTGATAAATGCTACCATGTGATTGTAGTTGAGCGGCAACGTCAATCTTATCCTGATATCCTCATGTGTCAAGTTGGAATAATCATGAACTTTAATTGCTTCAATATCTTTTACAGTGGATGCCCTGAGGAATGCAGGGATGCTGTATCATCTTTGATGTTTGCTGCTGCAAGATTTTCTGATCTACCAGAGTTACGTGATCTAAGGCAAATATTTCGGCAGAGATATGGGAATTCCATGGAATGTTATGTGAATCAAGAGGTCACTCATCATGCTTGTATTTTTGTGAGAATTTGACATGTCCCTCACTTGTTCCTGAAATGACTGGCTAAGTTGCTTATTTTCAGTTTGCTGCAAATGTGAACTCAAGGCCTCCCACATTTGAGAAGAAGGTCCACCTGATGCAGGAGATTGCTTCAGAGTTTTCAATAATGTGGGACTCCAAGGCTTTTGAACAGAGGATGCGGAACCCCTCCCCTCTTGTTCAGGTGCTGTTTTCAGCATTTTGTTTCAATTGTATGAGCAGCTTAGCTTCCTTGTTAAACAGTGTTTTTGCCAATTTTAATCTGCTCCAAGTGAAATTACTCTTTTGTATATTGTTTCTCTCTCTTTAGGTGCCAAACCTGTTGGAGAATGTTTCTGAAAGCGTAATGACTTCTTATATATGACTTCTGCAGGATCGCAATTATTATAACAATAACCACTTGACTGATCATAATAAACCATCACTTGGCAACAATGCTGTCATAAAAGGATTCAAATGCGATGTTCCATTGCAGAAAAGTCCTGGCCCTCCTAAAGACGGGCATCAATTTCAAAATGGAAAGAAAGCAGATCTCTTGGTGCGAGATTATCACAATATTCAGTCCGAATCCAAACTCCCCAGAAATGGAGTTGGGAAGATAAATGGTGGAGATGATGCCATTTCGAGAAGGAATGGCCATGATAATACATTGCTGGGAAGGCTACAGTCTACTACTAAGAAGAGTGATAGAGGTTATTGGAAGGAAGATTGCATGCTAGATCCCAATGGATCAGGTTGTTCATTGCAGGGTAAAAGAGCGGAACACTTAGATGTTGGCACTATGCTGCATGATAGTTGGGGCAATACCACTTCGCAAAAAGTAAGCCATGATACTGTAGCTGCCAAGAAGCCTGACTTGAATCTCGGTCATGTAGAAATGCATTTGAAGAGGAGTGTTGATGAGCCATCTACTGTTAATTGTGCTGGTCTGCATGATACTGTAGCTGCCAAGAAGCCAGACTTCTATACCAGTCATGCAGAAATGCATTTGAAGCGGAATGTAAATGAGCCATCAACTGTTAATTGTTCCGGCCAATTTTATGACTCAGAGAGAAAAGTTCAAAAGGATGAAACACGTCGGGTGAAGCCCTGTTACAATAATGCCCTCCCACCACCTTATGTTAAACCTAATTCTAAACAGAGGAACGGCACACGCGAAGTCAATATAGGAGGATCTTCAGATGTTGCTAGTGATGGCATCCCTAAACATCCTTCAGCGTATGAGCAGCCTCATGCTGCTACCGTATCAGATAGGAGCCAATTAAGTTTGGATAATTCTGACCCGGATAGGCAGACTAGTGGGCATGCAAGGCGTGGCAGACGGAGTCATGAAAAGGAACTCTATGATCAAGAAGATACATCACAAGTCCCTGTCTTGTTAAAACCAAAATCCATGAGGCGGAAGCACTCAAAATCACGGTCTAGTCACAATATTGATGACAGCGCAGTAGATGCTGAAGTTGTGACAAGAAAATCAAGGAGCAGGAGAAAGGATGAATCGAGACCGAGGCATGGCATGCAAACTCTCTTTGATGATGAGCAGCATCGAAATGATGAAGAGGAAAGGATGATAGATAAGTTACTGATTCATTATAGTAAGAAACCTTCCATCCCTCTTCCTGAAAAAGCAAGAAGAAAGTCCAAAAGTCGTCATGCACATCAAATGGATGACAGAGTTGCAGAGACTCCAGAGAGGGGTACCCATACACCTCGATCCATCTCCCTTCCTCGTGAAGAAACAGGAGCAGAAAAAGTTAACAAAGTATTTACTCGTGCTGCTACATTTCAGGCAGATAGATCAAACGAAGCTCGGCATGTACATCCCAATTTACCAGACTGTGATGATTTGGCCGCAAGGATTGCAGCCTTGAGAGGAACCTGAAGGAAAATGAAGCTCGGCTTGTACATTTCCCTTTACCTGGACATTAATTGGAGTCACTGTGATCTTCCCTATAGAATCTCATATTCTTGTGTTAAAAGATTTAACGGGGGTGCATTAATAGCAAATTGTGGCCTGCTGGCTGCACCTTCTCAGACTTAATCTAATACAGCTAAACTAATAGGTTATATGTTTCACTCCTTTTTATGACTGTAAAATATAAGTGGTTGTAAGTAATGTGCTCATGCTTGATCCAAATTGAAGGTGAGATAGCGGTTAGTTTGGCAGGAGTTCTTTATTCATCTCCTAAAGGTTGTAACAGTCTACGTATTGAACGGTACTCTTAATTTTTCTTTTTCGGTGATGACAATAATTTTTCTCCGCACTGTTCTCTTCTTTAACTGCAAATGCAAGTGAAGTTGATGTTGTAATCCGATGAAATTAAAGAATTTCTGTTGGTGGATGGATTCCTAGTTTGTGTGGATGTGGATGAGATGTTACCCGTAAACACTAGTAAAATGCGAAATGATCAATATGATCACGAGGGCTGGTTGGAAATTATAAAGCGAACATCAAGATAGTGGATACATTTGTATTTCCCGAATTTTTTAAAATACTCCAACTGTACTTAATATATTTGGAGGAGAATAAGTTTTAATTCTAAATATAAGATATATTTTTCATATTTATCAATTTTTTTTAATTTACCTCTATTAATATTCCCTCACTAATAATTAAGGAGATGACGGAAAGAAGGAATTAAGGAAAATGATTCTGATGCTTCAAAAAATATGTTATACTAACTAATATAACTAACTTCTTTAATCTAATTAAATTAAATAAATATATCTTATATTAATAACCGAACGAGTAATAAAACACTAAACTTTTTATCCAATTTGAAAATATAGGAAAAGCCATTACAGGATCCGACCACTCTTTTAATCTGTTTCTTTCCCCTTTTTTTTTTTGGAAAGAAATAAGCTAAAATGGGGAGATGCCCAGCATTGGCTTGTATGCATGAGCGTGTTTAAATTGTATTAAAAAAAAAAGAAGCGAAACCTCGCTTCTTCCCTGAAATAGTGCAATTGGAATGGATGGGGTGCATTGAACATCTAAATTGTTTATCTTTCAACATTTTGTCATCTAAAACAAACACTTGAGTAATAAGTTGATAGCCTTTTAAATTTACATAAAATGAAGAATATAATGAAAAATATTTTTTTAAAAAAATTAAAATTTCAAGTTAATCTAGACAATCCATAAGCAAGTGTGTCGACTTTTTTAATTCAACTTGTTCATGCAACCCCCTTCTTTCATTGGACAAAATAAGAACAGAATTGTAGATAGAATTTCAAATCAATGATCAACAACAACAACAAAACCTTATCCCAGCTCTTTTGAATCCATGATCCCTTGAAACAAATCATATCCAACACCAAAATATGCTTCACTACTTTATACATGAAAGTCTTGATTCCCACCACTAGCTTATTATTAGTATTATTTTGGTAAACAGAAGCTCATATGTGTCGGATCTTAAGGGCTTAACAAGGACAGGTTAGGCCTCAATTTAAAGAGCATTTGTAAAGTTACTTATAAATAACCAATCAATAAGGTCTTCGCATCTACGGTAGGATTTGAAGATCCCACACTTTATGAGACATGAATTACATTCTTGTCAACTAACCGATCTTAGCTGACAAGTGTTAGTTGATTCTAACTCTCTTTTGACTAACTTTTCCATCAGATTTGAGAGTCCCACTGGAGTCCCCTTCAGACGAAGCTTCTCGAGACTTCAAACAAGAATTGGAAAGAGCAGCATAGAGATCAACCACCCTTCTGATATTGTTATTAAGTTCTTTGATCAAACCCACATTTCTACTCAGGTTTTGTGGCATGTTTGACAAGTGATTTTGATTGATCTCATTGATTAGTAATCTGTTCTGATCCAAAATATCTTGGGCCTGCAGCAAGTTCTTCTGAAATGCCTGAATGATTCTGCCATCTACTTGGACAGCCGTATTGTCTATGTCTCCAAATATATCACCTTCCATTCCAATTAATAGTTTATCGTCAATCATCAAATGGCTCTGCAAAGAAAAGTGAACAGAAGTAAGTTATTTCTTGCTATAATTGCAGAGAGAAAGGCTGTTTAGAATTGGTCAATTGGGCTAATTGAAACAGGATTTTGGAAAACACTACTGACATACTGTATTTTAGAAAAATCTTCGGTAGGCATGTCACACCTGCTACTTATTAAGTGAGATCTACCTATTACTTGCATCTGCTTACTATAGATTTGATTACTTAGTTTTAGTACATTATCATATTTACCTCACTCTTATAACACTTCTATCAAACAAAGGGCAGGAAGTGTTTGCATAGAGATTTACCAAATCCAATCATATATGGTCATTTAAAAAAACAAAGAAAGAATCACTCTTTTCATTTTGCAGTATCACCATAATTGTGAAAAGATTCCAATTTAAAGATTCATAGGACCAAAATAAAAGACACCAGACAGAACAGCTTTCTTAAGACTTAAAGCAGGACTCTTCTTTACAGCAGAGAAGGTTTTCTTTAGCTGCGTTCATAAGCAGCTTCCCAAGTTGTGGGAATTAGAAAAGCTAGTCTGTTCTGGAGAAAATGTTCTGCATCAACGAACTAAGCCAGCCCACAAAAGGGAGGTAAACAACTTGTATTCTTCTCTCAGAAAATAAGATTGGGAAGGTGTAAAATGATGAAATTATAATGTGTGTTCAGAGAAACAATCAATCCAGAAAGCTCAAAGCAATAGACAGAAACACTCATTTGAAGCAACAAGATCATTCCCATCTTGATCTACTCTACTTGCCGTTCTTTAGGTCTACAATTAGGATTTTCACAATGAGTAATTATTTTATGAACCCAAAACTTTCTAAATGGGTTTAACACATGCGTCTAACTTATTTTTCAACATCACATAGTCAATCAAAAGCCCGGAATGACTAAATCAAGATCAATTCTCCTGAATTCTATATGAAATCATTTTCTTCTAACATATATCTCCTTATAATTCTTATCAAGTATTAACCATATTTAATCACGAATTGCACAATTTATAGTAAATCCCCAATTTGGCCGAAATGAGTATTTAGGGAAGTCAAAGGGGAAAAATCTTGAAAAACTCAAGAAAAAGGTAATAAACCTTGCTTATGCTACCTCTCTAGCATCAATTTATATGCATAAACAATATCGAAACAAGAGTTTCTCTCGCCACCCCCCCCCCCAAAAACGGAAATTCAAAAGAGCAAGGGTTCACAGAAAACAAGTTTTTTCAAACAATATACATATCAAAATTAGGTACACACTTACCTTTATCCTTTGATCGGTTTAAATCCCCATAAACCGCACTTTGAACTCCATAGAAGTCCTCAGTTGGAGTTTCACGAAACTAAGACCACGCACTTGAAGCTCTTGAAAGGTTGAGAAATTTCTCTGAAGGGATTTGTCTAATTGTGAAGGGCTTTTGGAAAAATCTCAACACATCTTCTCTCCCTTCTCTCAACTTTTCACGCCATTTCCGCAGGTCTTCCTTCCAATGTCTCAGCTATTTGCGAGGAGGAAGATGAAGAAAACCTAAAAAAAAAAAAATCAAGTTTGCTGTTAAGCCGTTCAAATTTAAAAATCTCGTTTCCGTCCAAACAATTGAAAATATTTTCCATTCAATCCCTCAAAGATATTTACTTTTAGTCCTTACACTATTTCCCATTCACAAAGATTGATTCTGTAATTTGTAAGACCAAACAGATGTTGGGTTCATGCAAGTGTTAGGATTTTTAGGTTGTCACAAGGTTTGATGTCCATAATCAATGAAGTTTGGATCTAATAGAAGAGGTTAATCTCTTACAATGTGAGAAATAAGTGTTTACATTTAATATTTAATAATGCTTCGAATAGGATTACCTTTAATAAAAGGATATATATACTTCGGAAATAAACCAGTTTGATGATCATCACCCAAATGATAGCTTGTCCTCTATTTTTTTTTTTTTTGGCCAATGATAGCTTATCCTCTGCAAATACTCTCTTCATTTTTTTTTCTTTTTTAACTATAGTAAGAGTATTTAAGATATTATTATATGTTGTTTGAATTTAAACTATTTATTAGTTTTTATTATTTTGAATATAATGGATCACCATTCTATCAGTAATATGTTTATCAAAGAATGCAAATTATATAATATAATTTTATTTTGAGTTAAGTTGCAAATTTGATCATGGAGTTTTTTTTTTTTTTTTTTGGTAAAATGGATCGGTGGAGTTTTCGTTGAGGGATAGTGATGAAGGATAGTAGGCTCGTTATAAGCAAAGTAACCATTTGGTATGGGTTGCTTTCAGTATTATTAAAAAAAGGTTCTTGTTGCAAAGTAATATTGTTTTTAAAGTTTTTTTTCTATTTCAACATCAATTTAAAAGTATCAAAACTTAGTAATATTACTTTATATTGTTAATATTAGTCGGTTATTAAAAATTGATGTTGACCATTAATTTTTTAATGGTAAAGAATTACAGTGCTCTATTTTAACATGTAGATAACATTACATCTAAAAAATCTTATAAGTAATATTCTCTCCGATCCTAAATATAGGATAAAGTTTGTAGTGTAAATTAAACTATAAAT
Source organism: Inga leiocalycina (assembly GCA_963242795.1). Lineage (NCBI taxonomy): Eukaryota > Viridiplantae > Streptophyta > Magnoliopsida > Fabales > Fabaceae > Inga > Inga leiocalycina. Next base: position 22,423,019 of record OY725322.1, read on the forward strand.
TTTATCCTATATTTAGGACCGGAGGTAGTATTATTTATCAGTGAAAACTTATATAATAAATTTGGATATAAACCCTTTTATAACGGCCAACATTTGTTTTATTTTTTGGACCAAAAAGAGATAATTGTTTCCCGCCAAAAAAATGGAATCTCAGTTCTCACTCCTCTCACGTATATATAATTAATTACTGCACCTCTGTTTTTACTGCCTGCGAAAACAAAGGCAAAGAGGCCAGAGACGGCTCCACAAAGATGAAGGGCACATCAAAAGTGATCATGGCTGCTACATTGGTCATGGTGGTCAGCCTCGCCGTCGTTCTTGCCCTCATCCTTGTTCTTCTCGCTGAGCTCTACTGTTCTATCTTACTCCGCCGCCGCCGCCTCCTCAGAAACACCGCGTCCCCTCCCACCACCACCCCCACCGCCACCGGAACCAATGTATCATCATCACCACCTTCACCAACCCTGTACCCTCACCACCAATCTCCTCCTCTTACTCCACCCTTTGGTAGCATTTATGCACACGGTGTTCTCCAAGCTCCAAGAAATTTTCTTTTCCCTTCACTTTCTCACAACAACGATGATAAGACTGGACCAAAGTTTCTGCAATCTGAGCTTCTTCAAATCCAAACCCAAGAACCAGTTTCACACCCACATCATCAGATTGGTCTTCTCTCTGCTTTTTCCCCACCTCCACCCTCAAAGCCAACCCAACAAGTCTCCGATGAGCAAGGTAGCATCATCAGTGGAACTGTTCCTGTTTGTTCTGATAATTCTAACTGTGTCGGCGGACACCTTATGTATATTTCAAATCCCATTTACGAAAATGAGGAAGGAAAGTGCTGTAGTGGAGCAGATATTTCGTTTGAAACACCGGACACTTCACCTTCGCGTTTGGAAAGAAGTGCGTCCTCCTCCTGCGGCGACGACGGTGATGATGAGGTGGAAGCAGAGGAATCTGGTTCACCTCCTGTGTTTCCGATGAAGAAGCTCCCTGCAGAGGCATGCTCTGTTTCTCTTAGCAATGGCAGGTCATTGGGCACTTCAGGCAGTGATTCCCATAGTATCAATGGTCCCTCACCATCATCCTCTGCTTCTCCCTGTACTTCTCCTTCATGGTGATTCAACAATGGCGCATTCAGTATTTTTTGTCTTTGTTTATCTGGATAATTCAGTGAATATGGGAATCGTGGCTATTATTGGTAAGATAAAAAAGTAATAGCAGCATAGGGCATGGCTAATGGAGAAAGTTGGGAAGTACCTATTTTTGCAGGCAGGTCATTGCCTTGGCACATGTATCAAAGTCATGCCTGTACCTACTCAAATCTTTCACCTCGCTTTCCGTTCTTTTGCTGGAGAAGCTACCTTAGGGAAATGCACACTAGTTTAGTTTTCAACTTTTCATATACCACTCTGGTCCTTATTATAAGTCCTTTTTGATCAAAAAATTTGGTCCTATTTATAAGTCCACTTTCAGTACATAAATGAGCTTATGACAATTTTGCCCCTATTTATTGTACCCACAAAGAAATAATTTAAAGAGAGATAAAGAAGAAAAAGTTGAAAAGTACACATTCATAAATGGGGGTATAGTTGGAAATTTACCCTATAATCATTGGGTTAATTACTTTTTCTTGGTATGTGGGATTTAGGTAAAAGGGACTTATAATAAGGACCAGAGTGGTATCTGATACTTGGGTTTTTGTGAAGTTGTTGCATTCCCAGTGGTTCTAGTTACTATCACGATTTACCCTATTTTTCTTGTTTCTCTGTTTTTTTGGGATAATAATGTCCATAAATATCTGTTTCTTTTTAATCATTATATACACATAGATTAAAACAAAACTACTTAAATTTTATTGTTTTAATAAAGTTGCATGCAAATTTTTTAATGATGTTCAGTGCATGTACATGTGCTGGCTGATGCTAGTAGTTAGTTTCAATTAAAATAGTGCATGTGGTTTTGGAGGGACCTCGAGCAATGATTCCAAGGCATTGAAGTCTATAAATAAACAAGTTAAAAAAAGGAGTGAGGTGCAAGGTGGTTTGTCCATTTCGATAAGGATGAGCCCAGTTGTTTTACTGTAACTCCATCAGGCACTGCGTTTCAGTTTTCCAGACTTTCACTGCATTGGCTCTGCATGTCAAGTTCTCTCTAATTTATCACTATAATATACACCACAAAGCAACAAGTCCCATTTGGTATAGAAACCAATCTTAAATGTAGTTATTCAAATTTTTGATGCCTTACAATGAAAATCACACACCTATTTATACTAAAATCACAACCTTATAAAATCTTTAAAATAATGCAAAAGTCAAACATGGCAACCATTCATCAACCCTTCTGTCAACATTCCATGTTCACAACGTCATTGCATACATCATATGCAATATTTTCATGTCAACGATGATGGCTGCTCTGTTTGTGTTTATTCTCCCTATTCTGTTTCATTCCCCCGGGGTTGGATAGGACTCGTCCTCGAGTCAAAAACAACACCATCATCAATGAATGGAGATTGATCTGAAACTTTATGCTTCAGTAAAAATAACTTGGGCTTATTTTTGATTTTGATGTGTTTATCTGGTGGCAAAGGTTCAAGCTGAATCTTCACATCATCCTTCTGGAAGGAATATGTGTTTGCATACCCGTCGTATAGAGCGTGTCGATCATATTGCCAAGGTCTTCCCAAAAGAAGATGACAAACGTCCATCGGAACAACATCACACCAAACTTCATCTTGATACCTTTTTCCAATAGAAAAAGTAACAAGGCATCGTTTTGACACTTTAACCGCGCTTCCTTTATTGAACCATTGGAGCTTGTATGGGTACGGATGGTTGTGAGTTGGTAGTTGCAGCTTTTCTACCATGTAGTTAGAAACTACATTTTCACAGCTTCCGTTGTCGATAATGACGTCACAAACTTTACCTTGAGTGGTGCAACGAGTATGAAAAATGTTGTGACGTAGCCAAGGCTCTTCTTTGACTGTGGCTGTATGCAAACTTCGTCTAATCACAAGTGTTTCACCTTGATCAGGAGGAATGACTTCTTCATCAAAAATTGGCTCTTCATCAAAGACAGGTTCTTTGTCGGGTATGAGCTCCTTTTCTTCTTCAAAAACTGCAGAAGTTTCCCCTTCAATAATAGTAACCACTTTGCGGGTAGGACATTCTGAAGCGATATGTCCGAACCCTTGGCATTTGAAGCACTTAGATGCTTTGGAGCTGAATTCTTTGATAGCCTTTAGTGGAGGCTTGCTTGAAGAGTTAGACTGATATACTTATGTAGGCTTGCTTGAAGAGTTATGTTGATGCATTTGTGTAGGCTAATGCATGTGTGTTTCATGTTCATCAAAAGGATTTTCGGTGGAGAAAGACGGTTGAAACGGAAACCTTTTGGGCAACTGTTTCTCAATACGGATGGCTAGGCGAATGACGTCATCTAAAGTCCAGTATTGTTGGAGCTGTACTGGATGGGCAATGTTAGTATTCAACCCTCCAAGATAACGGGCTATTGTTTGCTCCTCCCTTTCTTGGATATCACACTTCATCATGAGCTTATCAAATTCCCTTGTATATTCTTCCACAGACATGGCCTTTTGATGGAGATTATGTAATTAAAGGAAATTATCTTGATAATAATTATCTGGAAGAAACTTACGTGAGAGCTCATGTCGCATTTTGTCCCACTTCCGGATCTTGCTTTTTCCTTCTCTTTCACGCCTTTTCTTGAGATTTTCCCACCATATAGAGGCATGTTTCTTTAATTTGATGGCGACAATTTTGACTTTCTGCTCATCGGGAATCTCTTTATATTCAAAAACTCGTTCGACGGTTTGAAGCCAATCGACAAATTCGTTTGGTTGAAGACTTCCTTCAAATTCTGGTATATCTACCTTAATGTCATTAAGGCGGAATGACTGTTGTTGAGGACGATGGCGGTAGTCAGTGGACGACGAACTATTGTTATCTGAATCATCCTCTGGATATTCACTGCGAGATTCTAGCATGGCTTGCTGCGTTTGTATAGTGGTTTCCAGTTCCTGTATCCGGCGTCTCATCTTGTCCATCTCAATCTCGCTTGTATTTCTGCGTCTTGGAGGCATTTTTGGAATTATTCTTGTGAGGTTAGGTATAGGATGGAAAAGTACAAGGATAGAATTGGTTTTTTTTATGGTAAGTAAGGGGTAAAACTGGAATTTTTATGGACAAATGGGGTAGAAAGGTAATTTCATAACTTTCAGGACTGGAAATGTAATTTTGGCAAAAATCTGGGGTCAAAATGTAATTTTAGAAAGTTTTGGGGTCCGAAATGTAATTTTGGCAGAAATTTAGGGCCAAAATGTAATTTCAGAAAGTTTTGGGGCAGAAATTATAAATTTTACCAAATTTAGGGGTCCAATTGCAATTTCTGAAAGTTGGGCTGACTGGGATTGATGACGTGGCGGTTATGACACGTGGCAGTCAGTGATTGGTTTACGTTGCGTTGACTGATGACGTGTATGCTGATTGGATGGGTTGACGTGGCAATGCTGACGGTGATGCTGGCGTGGCGCTATTGACATGTGTCGTATGCTAATTGGACGACGTGGCGCTTACTGGTCAGACATTGATGACATGGCAGCTGACTGGGTCGTCTTCAACCTCTGGACTCCGGCGACCGTCTGAAATTCGGGCAACTTTTCCGGCGACGTCCGTGGAGGCGTTTCACAACAGTGACCGAGCCTATTCCTAGGTTTTTCGGCCTTCTGAACACGATGGTGAGGTCGGTTTCTTCAAAAAACGCTCAGAGAGTGAAAATCCGACACCCCTTTTCTCACGTTTTTTTTCTCACCCACTCCTCACTCTTTCGCTCTCTGGCTCTCTAGAACTCAGCTCTGGTACCAAAATGGTATAGGAACCAATCTCAAATGTAGTTATTCAAATTCTTGATACCTTACAATGAAAATCACACACCTATTTATACTAAAATCACAACTTTATAAAATCTTTAAAATAATGCAAAAGTCAGACATGGCAACCATTCACTAACTCTTCTGTCGTCATTCCCTGTTCACAACGTCATTGCATATATCATATGCAATATTTTCATGTCAACGATGATGGCTGCTTTGTTTGTGTTTATTCTCCCTGTTCTGTTTCACCATTTTCATAAGAACGGATATGAAGACTTCAGAGTTTGAGATACAAACCAATTCAGTCAAATATTATCAGCTTGTATTATATAGTGTGTACCCTCTTGGTTATGGGGCTTGAGGAGATATTTGTGTGGCACCTCAAGTTGGTTAGTTGAGTGACCCTATAGTCTATAATAAAGGTTCCTATACTAACGAGTTGAAAGCAAAAGGATGTTGATCCTCACCAAGCAAAGAAAGATGGTAACTTGAGTCTCTCTCTCAAGTCCCAAGTGGGGTTAGCTCATCACCCTCAAGTGTGGTCGATTACTGTTAAAACCCAAATGGATTGCAATTGTTGTATGAGAATGTTGCTCTTCCATGAATAATACAAATGATTCTTCATTTTTCTTCATGTTACCTCTCTCTAATCACTGTAGTTAACACTGTTTTCATTTGTGTTTTAAGTTATGAAACCATTTTCAGATCCCCGCATGTCACACAGTTAATGGATCGTTAAGAAGCGCCCATTTTCATGAATTCTGATGGGATATGTTTTCATGATGGTTTAAAATGTGAATTGAAGAAAAGGTCCCCAGATAGAGCCCTCTTCCCATTTGATTGTTCAGGGCTGCAAAGCCTCATCTCATTGGAAAACAGGGGAGCCTACTTGAAACACAAAGCCATTATTATTGCATCACATCTTTAGTTCTTTTTCTTACAACAAGTAGAGAGAAGGTACCACCCAAAAACACACCATAGCTTAACAGGATCTCAAAAAAAAAAAAATCAGATCATATTTCAAGTGAAGAAATCATGAAAAGCAACAAGACAGTGTTCTGCTTGCTTGAGTACTGCTGTGCAGCTCGATTCCAGCTTGACGGGAAGGGTTCGCTTTTGCCAATGTCTTGGCTGCCAAAACAGAAATTGTGTTTCTTTAATAGCCTGCGGCTAGCTATTTATAACTAGAAAAGGGAACGGCAAAATATTCACCTATGTCGTAGAAGAGCTCGTTAACATTTTCTGCAGTTTTTGCTGAAGTTTCCATGAAAGAAAGGCTGTTTTCTCTGGCATATTGCTCTGCTTCCTGCATCAATTGATTCAATCTTGATCATTTGGAACATTAGTGACACAAGAAATGGATCAAGTTAGAAGAATGCATTAGAACTACCTCTTTCTCCACCGCTCTTTTGTCATCCAAATCAACCTTGTTAGCTACCAAAAACATTACCATACCTGGTTTCCCTGATGAACAAAGCAAACTCTACATCAAATTAGGATCACTTTAATCTTAACTCTACACAATTGTTAATCACTTCAAGTGCAATTCGTACTTATGAACATTGAGGTTTGATTCTGAGCATAATCACAAAATCCCATAAATCATATATATATTTTGCATCCGGTGGAATGAACTAATTGAGAATCTGTATCAGACATGTCTTACCTTGTTTTTGTACTTCCTGAACCCACTTCTTGGCTCGCACAAAGGAATCCTGAATCAAATCACAAACCAACTTGGTCACTTGGGCATGGAAAACCACTGCTTCTAATTCAGAACTTACACAATGAGTCACACATAACACGAGCAAATATCAGAACATGAAGGAAATAAACAATGGTAAGGAAGCCCCATGTACGTGTATATATATATATGTGTGTTCCTTTGTCTTCCAAATTTATAATTTCTTCTGCAAATTATCCTATCCATCAGGGGTAGTTATGTGACAAATGATTAAAGGCCAACACACATTTCTTATAAATAACTCATTTAGCTAATTTTCTTAATATATGTAAATTAGTTGGCTAATCACTGCATTTAATACCGGAGGAGTACCTTGTTGGTGATGTCATAGGCCACAATAGCAGCAGCAGCACCACGATAATACATAGGAGCCAAACTATGGTATCGTTCCTGCCCTGCAGTGTCCCATATATCTAATCTTATTGTCCCTTCGTTTAGTGACAATATTTGTGTGAAGAATGCTGCTCCTATTGTTGATTCCTGCACCAAATCACTTTTAATTGAAGCCCAAATCCACTATGAAAGTCAGAAAATTAGGGGAAAATACCAACAACACCAACCTGGTAGTCATTAAAATGGCCTTTCACAAACCTTAGCACCAAACTTGTCTTCCCTGCTCCCATGTCCCCAAGAAGTACCTACCCCATATCAATAGATCATCATAGGTGATCATCGAACAAACATTAAACATCTGTTTCCATCATATAATCCAATCGAAAGGGGAATACATTGTTTCTCTTGTCTATCTTATCATTTCCTCAATAACAACACCTTATATGAATCGCTTATTAAAAAAAAAATAGAAAGGGGAAGACATACCCACCAGTTTGGCTTGGGGACTCTTGCTTCCTGTCCTCGACATAGCTAATCAAAGGGATTAAGCAAATCAGGTGTTGAGTGTTCTTGAGAAAGTTTTTGGCATATTGAAATGAGAGATCGCGATGCCAGAAAAAAAAGAAACAAGCGTCTCTAGGAAGAAGATATTTCAGGCTGAGACAAGTGATATCTTGATCAGAGAAGAATGGTAGTTTATTTAGTTGGACTGGTAGGTACCTTTTTTTTTTTTTTAAATATTTATATTTGTTTATACTAACCCTTTAACGGGAAAACTAGATCAGAAATTAATGGAATGACTTTCCCTTTCACAAAGGACTCTATTCTTATATGCACTCATATTGTGGTTTGCTGTGATCTGCGCGTTGACTAACATTATCCTTGCATTGCAACATGGGAATATCCAAAGGACACCGATTAGTCAACGTAGCTTGTAAATTAGAGTATGTGTTTGGAACAGCGATAGGAATGCTTAAAAGCAACTTTTCAATTGTAATTTACGGTATGCGAGGTAAGTATGTGAGAGAAATCATATCTCGATTTACGTGAAAAATATCTTATAAACCATATTTTCGCCCATCCAAACACTCACTATGTGGCTTGTGCATGAAACTGAAGCAAGTAAGCAACCTTTGATAGTTTGATGTCCAAATTTTTTCTTCTCTAAATATGGGTATCCTCCTATTGAAGTCAATCCTATTCAAAGCACTGTCAGACATTAAATATGGACATTTCTTTCAACAGACATTCAAATCTTGGTTCATCACGTCGGTGTTTGGGATCTCAGAGGAAACCCTTTTGGCGTGTCCGTTGTGTCATACTTCTTGTTTACGTATTGGGATAAGATTTTTATTTTTCTAAGATGTCTGCTACGTATCCATCCCACCTTACGAAATCACATGCCTAATTGCCTATCTCTATGTTTTTTCTTTTTTTTTTTGAAAAAAACTAGCAATATTGGAATCACATGCTTATCCTTATCAAATGTGACACTTCATCAATAGTCTTTTGGTTTGATTATATTTCTGCGATCTAATTCACTATTTAAACTAAAAAAAAAAAAAATCAACAGCACAGTCTTTTTATCCGGGGAGCAACGTAACCCCTAATTATATTTGATAATACTCGAATATCAATCTTGTAGGGTTGTATACTGGATTCCGGCCGAAAAAAAAAAGGTTGTATACTAGATAATAATACTCCACGTTATATGTGTTCACTACTTGCTACTTTTATATATGTTCTTATGTTAATTGATATATATTTTAATATCTTAAAAATTACTGAAGGTAAAGTAAATTTAGAATAAATAAAAAAACAGGGGCCACCATTTGACATATTTCGCTGTCTCCTCATTTGATCGGGAATCACTTGCATCCAATATGTTAGCTGGGCATGGTAAATATTACGTTTTGCTTTATAGTTCTTATTTTAATTTGTACTGTTTAATAAATATTACGTTTGAAAGACTGTCTAAATTACTTTACGTAAATATCAACTAATTATTATTGGGAGAATTACATTCAGGTCCCAAGAAAGAGGAGAAATGAAGAAATGGTCCCTATAAATTGCAAAATAAAAAAATGGTCCCATAGAGTTGTCAATACAGGCTCCTGGAGTTGTTTATGGGTTGTCAATCTCATGGAGTTGTTAATGGAACCATTTTTTCATTTTGCAATCTACAGGGACCATTTCTTCATTTTTTCTTCCTCCATGGGACCTAAATATAATTCTCCCAATTATTTTCATAGATAACAGAGTATTGAGCCCAAGATAATTCTAAATAAAAATAATAATAATAATAAACACACACATATATATTACTAAACTATTTTCCTCTTACACACATTTGCTCCCACTTATCCTTAATGTAAGACCCATTTTGTAATTCAATTTATTTATTAAATTAGGTTTTATATTAAGATTGAAGGAGGTTCTTTTGATTCTGTTCGAGGCATGATCAAACATTAAGCGAGCATGTTTAATTCAATTAGACTCTTCAAAATACAATGCAATTTGTATTTTTTTTGGGATAAGTTTGGTATGCTAAATGGAATAGCTAATATGCATTTAATTAAAACTCTAGATATAATGGTAATTAATCCTCATTCGTGGCGGGGGACCTATGAATAATTCTTTTGGTAACCTACATTATCATGGGGGCAAAAAAAAAAAAATTTCCAGATTATCACGAGCCTATACCAAAAGCCAGTCAAACAAGATTTTTATGAAAATACAGTTGTTATACTATTTTTCTTTGCCCACACTGATTACCGTGGACAACAGAATCGGAGCTAAATAGGTTCTAAATATGGCTATCTTTTCATGTTGTGAGGGATTAATCCCTTCTCTTAATTCAAATACTAGTTGGTTAATAGTATATTACAAAATTATTTAGTAAAATATAAGAAATAATACAAAACAAGATGAGGTCAAAAAACAAACCAAGAAATTTAAAGGAAAAAAAAATAAAAGGATGAAGTCATACACATCAAGTTTGGAAGATAATTAAATGCATATGTTTATTATTAATTAATTAGGTACACAGTACATGAACCGCAGTATGAATATGATACACGTATCATACAAATTCATTAAAATACTCAAGCCATATATATTTTCACAAGTAGTAGTAGATAGATCGATCTTTATCTTCCTTCGGGATATATGAATGACATCATCGTGAAATTCTCCCGTGATAATAAGCACATGAAAATCTATACAAAACCACTATTTATGATATATGCCCTCATGTACTTAATGTAAAATATATTTTAAAAGTTGATTTTGTTCATAAATATAAGACATAGTTGTTATATTTGTCAATCTTTTTTTTTTTTAAATTTACCTATATTGATGCTCTCTCAATCATAATCAAGAAGGAAAGAGAAAGAGGGAATTAAGGAATATGATTGAGGTATTTTAAAAAATACATATCATATTAACTAACTCAACCAACTTTCTTAATCTAATCAAATTAGGTAAATATGTCATATATTAAGGACTGTAGGGGTTATATTTTTAAAAATGAAACTATAAAATATCTTTGGAGAGTGCATATGAAATTATTATAGACCACATAAAATGAAAGAGAAACTCCAATATTCTGGAAATTCCATTTCCCACTATAAATAAGTCCAATGCTAATATGTAAGTGTCAAAGATTTGTTTGCCCATTGAGATATATATTCTCTTAACTTTTGGTGGGAGTGGGTTCAATGGCTTCACAAAAATCAGTGGCCGAGAGTGCCAAGCATCGAGTTACAGTGACATCACCAAAATGCGACAACAGCGGCGGAGCAACGTCGCCGTCGCCGTCGCCAAAAGGTCAGTGCTTGTGTTCTCCAACGACGCACCCTGGCTCTTTCCGATGTCGTTTCCATCGCTCATCTTCCATGAAACGACACAGCTCAACTCCTCCTGCTGCCGTTCATGATTCTCAGCCTACCACATGATGACTCTGCTTCTGTCTGGCCTTTCATATATCTCATCAGTGTGTGGCTTTTAATTGTTAATTATTTTCTTTTGATCTTTTTTTTTTTGGCCATCGTTATTTTCTTCTGATCACTCCTTCCTTCCAGTCTTCGCTGATGATTTCTTTTTCTTTCTGTGGGCTGTGATTTCTTATTTCCATCAAGACTGCTGTATATATATGATGCTTGGGTCTAGACTGGATTATATTAAAATGATTAATGGATCCATCATACTTACGAATGAATAATTTCGTATCTATATAACTTGTTTTATTTTTTTGCCAATTCATTCTCTCCCTCAATCCCTCTCTTGCTCTGAATCTTCTCCTTCTCTTAGGCTATAATTGGATGGAGAGAAAAGTGATGGAAAAATAAGCGGAGGGAATACTAGAAAAAAAAAAAAACTTTCAAAAGTAGTAAAAAGTTTACCATTTTTGGAAGTTTCCCTCATAATATTTTTTCTCCCAAAATTTTCTCCACCCTAACGTAGGGCTAATTTCCTGCGGTTGTGGAATATAGTAATTGAATTATCATTGGTTATGCCCAAAATAGTAACCATTATGACTCTAATTAGTAAAACCTCTCTGGATTAATATTTATGTACATGATTCAACAAATATCATATCCTAGCCATGTAGTAATCTTCAATTTGTTTGTCGTTAGGTTCATGAAAGAAAGAAATCAAGCACGAACACAGGTGCATATTCAGAAAGTGAGATTATTTAATTTATAAATATGACATTAGGAGATGATGAGTCGTATAAGTGAGATTAAGCATGGAATATTGATGGTGCGTACTGTGATCGCAGAAAAAAGTATGTTATTATATATTAATATGATATTATGGGTACATAAGAGAACCTATGACTTGGTTCACCAATTTTGACTACATAATATCCAAACAGTTGGGATTGGTTTTGAGTGGCCTGAGATTTGAGGGCGCACAAATTGCAAACGGAAGTCCAAGTTCAAGATAATAAAGATGATGATTAAAGTGGTTAAGTTAGAACTCCAACAAAAATAGCGACCCTTGATAAAGACACTGAAGCCCATCCTATCCACACTCCAAGTGACGACGCTCCTCTCGTTACTCCCATCTCTCTCTCTCTCGACAACGTAACTTCAATCTCTGCCTATTAATGCCACCTTTTCCCCAACGCGTAACTGTCATTTTTCACCTCTTTAGATCCCTCCCTTTAATTGCCGCTACTCACTAGGAACAGAGAAAGGCATTTCCATTTGATTTCCTTCACCATTTAAACTCTTCATTTAATGTCACTACTATTAAATTAATTTTTAATGGTTGAGATTTAATGATGGATATAAAGATATTACTATAATTTTAAATATTAAAAAAATTTATCATTAAATCTCAACCATTAAAAGTTGATCTAATGGTAGAAACATTAAATGGAGAATAAATGGAGAGGGAGGTCAATGGAGACACCCTTATCCCCACTAAGAAGTACCAACATTCTGTGTGGGCCAACACAACTCATCGAACCAATTCTCTCCCACCCACAAAAAAGAGGCTTACTCTCTCCAAAACGAAGAAACAATTAAGTGTCTGATAGTATTAATAAATTGCATATTAAGAAGCAACCTTCAAAATCATATTATAATACGTAGAATTGTAGGAATGCTCACAATTTAGGGGGATCCAGCTTGTCTCCTCTACTCTTCCCATTCGCTGCCATTTTTTCCTTTAAAACGACGTTATTTCACAAAAAACTGAAATCTGGGCCATTTATTTGTAACAAGTGTGTCAACGGTGATGATAAACAAATAATTTAAACGACGTCGTTTTAAGTATTATTTCATGTGACCCATTGAATTTCCCAATCAATCTCATCCATCCATGCAATATCATGTTAAAGTGTCATTTTTTCCTTGCCACAACAGTACTGCATTCGCGCGCTTTCTTCTTTTTTCCTTCTCCAATGTCCATTTGCCCAAGAAAATCAAAGGACCTAGTGGGAAGACTTCTTTGAGAAGAGGAACCACAAGGGATCTAAACAACTGTCTTAATCAAAAGCTGATGAGTAAATAACTGTCTTTAATCAAATACCCAAAATTTTCTTGATGTTTCATATTTACTTTTTGCATTTATGATTTTTATAATCTATGTTCATAATCTTCAAGGTAAAGGAGACTGAATATTATGTTTTTGTTATGTATGTATATTGTATATATGCCTATTCCTATTTATAAATATTTTTTTTGTTTGGTTTATAAGTTTTTTTTAATGTCGTTGTGCAATATGTTTATTTGCGTGAAAGTTAGTGTGCCATGTATGTGTAAAAGTTTTTATATATGTGCGCGCGTGCTCGCTTTGGTTAAGATATATATGTGAGGGAGTAAATAAGTAAATGCTAATTAATGTGGCGAAGTAGTATAATTTGTAAAGGTGGGCGGTTTGCCATGAGATCACATATTTTATGTCTTAGCAGCTATGAGTTTGTGTTTATATTAGGTGTATATTTTTTGATTTTGTAGGAGGCTTATATATATGGATATAAATTTAACTCCTAGGCTTGATTTTGAATTTAACAATATAGAAGAAGCATATGAATTCTAGAGGTCATATGGTGAAGCATTGGTTTTGGTGCTCGAAAACAGAGCTTCAACAAGAGTAAAAAAGACAAATCAAAGTATTCCTCTTATCTATATGTTTGTTTTAAAGAAGGGGTGAGAAAACCAGACATTCAAGATGTGAAAACAAAGAAGCCTAGAGATGAGACAAGAACAAGATGCAAAGCTAGAATGAGAGTTAAATTAGTAAAGGGGAAATACAAAATAAGTGAAGTTTTCCTAGATCATAACCATCCTCTTCAGCCTCCTGAAGCTGTTCACTTGTTTGCATCATATCGAGGATTAAATCAACTTAATGTTATGAATTAGAAAATGCTGAAAAAGTGGGGATTAGTAAAAAATCAGCATTCAATTTGCAAAGTCAATATGCTGGAGGTCGAACCAATTTGGGATATACAAAAGGTGATGTAAAAAATTATCTTAATTCAAGAAGGCAACGACCCATGAAATATGGTGAAATTAGATATATGTTTCAGTATTTTGTGCAACAATTATCAAAAAATCTATCTTTTTTTCATGCTCACCAAATGAACTTAGAGGAGCAGGTGACAAATATATTCTGGGCTGATGCACGCATGTTAGTTGACAATGGTTGTTTTGGAGAAGTCATTTCACTTGATATACCTTATTGCACAAATCATGACCATAGACCTCTTGCAATTTTTTCTGGCTTCAACCATTACAAAGGAGGGGTGATATTTGGAGTGACATTGTTATATGATGAGACTGTTGAGAGCTTCAAATGGCTCTTTGAGACATTTTTGTGTGCACACAAAAATGTAAGGCCGCTAACCATTTTTACCGATCAAGATGCTGCTATGTCACGAGTATTACAAGAAGTGATGCCAAGTGTAAAGCAAGCCCTATGCACTTGGCATATTTCTAAAAATGCAATGAAGCACCTTCCAAACTCAATGGTTAGGGATTTTAATCACTACATATATTATCGTTGGGATAAAGCTGAGTTTGAAGAAGCTTGGCAGGCATTATTGTCAAAGCAAGATATGACAAAAAATTTGTGGTTGATGTCCATGTATCAAATAAAAGAGTAATGGGCAGCATACTATATGAAAGACTCAAAGACACTTGGCATGAGAAGCACACAAATTAGCGAAAATGTCAATGCATCTGTCAAAAGTTGCACCCATGTTAAACTGGATATCAAATAATTCCTCCAACAATTTGAACAAGTTCTGGAGGATAAGCGGTATAACAAATTGAAAAGTGATTTTAATGCACTAGATAAGTTGCCAAAGTTGATATTGTAGAGTTCAAGTATGCTTCGTCAGCTTTGTGATATATATACTCAATTTATTTTTGACTTATTCCAGCACCAATGTGATCTTCGTGACGCTACATGTATAAAACATAGGAAAGAAAGAAAGATCACCATAGATGAGGGTGGTAGGGCCATTGTGTTTGATTATGTGATTACAATGGATGGTAGTGAACGGTAGCATAGGTTGACATTTGATCCTTCAACAGAGACAATTACTTGTAGTTGCAAGAAGTTTGAAAGAATGGGCATATTATGTTGTCATGCATGGAGGATATTGAATGAATGTGATGTCAAATTACTCCCCGATAAATATATATTAAAGAGGTGGACAAGAGAAGCACGATATATATGGTTTGGTGTATGATATCAAGAGGAAATAAATTGAAGTTGATTCTAAACTACAAAGGTCAAATCGGTATAGACAATTATGCCCCTTGCTTGTTAAATTAGCAAATGATACATCAGAAAGGTCAGAGGCGATCTCACTTATTCATGAAGCTGTTCTGGAACTAAGTAAAAAAGTGACTGAGCTTTATATAAAATACACATCACATAATGGTAAGGGTGATGAGAATGGTGTGGGGAACCATGATGACAATAATGATGGAGGCAAAGTTGTTGGATTTAAAAAGAGATATGTTAGAAAGATAAGTAAATTGATAAAGAGTTGTGTTGAACTCGGTCCATTAAGATGGAGAATGAACTTCTAAAAAGCTTCCTCAAGCTTCATAGTATTCTTTGGATTGGTTTAATTTTGTTACATATGATTATTATATACTTATTTATGTCTTTCCAAATGTGTTTTAAGGGCATCATAATCAACTTCAACAATATGAAACAACAACTCAAGTACCGTATAATAATATGATGTTTGGTGACTCTCCATCAAGTCAAATAACTTTTACAAATTTATTGATGGTGTGTCATAGCATCATCGACTACTTTGTTTATATAATACATGTATATATTAAGACATTCTTTTATTTCTTGATTGTAGGCAACACTTGACAGTGACATTAGATTACTTGGACCATTGGAATTCAGCCAAACATATAATACTGGTAAGCAAGAAGAAAAATGATAATAGCAAGAAACAATTCACTTTTATTAAAATCTAAAATTTCTTACATAGCATTGTTTCATCTTAAGAGAGTGGAAACTTTCAAGACTCTTGCTATTATATTCATTAACACTACAAAGTTACACTCTATTACAATTATAAGCTCAACAGTTGACTTAGATCATCCTATATGAAGCCTCCATTCCTCCTTATTTTGTCCAACCATTTTGTACAGCTTATGACTTCCTTGTGGCTGCTCTTTCTTTTGGTCAAGCAAGCTCACCATTTTGTTCTTCTGGTTGCTCTCTTTCTTAGGTCAAGCAAGCCTTTCATGTTGTTTTTTGTCAAGGATGTTCATGTCTTCTCAATTGATGTAGTTTGAGTTGGCTCTATTTTTGGGTCAAGATTGCCCATTATTTGTGTAATCTGTTATGAAACAAAGCCCACAATTAGTCACAGAACTAGTTTCAATCTTATATCATAAAATTAAAGAGTTATGGTAGGAAGAATGACATATCTAATCCTAGCAAATAATCAACTTGGCTAAAGCCATTTCAGATTCAGAATGAAATCGAGAGTAATGCAACGATGAAATTGTTTAGAACTAGCAAGATCAGTTAGGCTAGTACACTCAAGAATGATTTGAAACAGCAAAATACTCAGATGTCTAACTCACTCAAATTCACACAATGACTTTAATAAGACATTTGTTCTGCTTAGAATGATATAAATCAGAACAATGAGTTTCTCTGTCAAAAATTCACATGTCACTTCTTTTTAAGATTGATGCAAATGTTTGGCTTGGTTGAGCAATGGTTATGTTGAGTAGTTAGTAACAGAAAAAATAACTCAGAATAGCCAAGTCATAGCAGCAAATGTTAACTGAAAAATTTGTCATACAAAATTCAAATTTTAAAGCCTAGAAAACGCAAGCAGTAGCCAATTGACCAGAACTCAGTCTATAGGTAAGCTTCAATGGACAATATGAATGTAAAACAATAAATAAGAACAAGTAAACGCAATCATCATGGATCAAGAACAGATAAGAAAAGACCTAGAATTTAATTGAAAACTTTGTCCAGAATTCAATTACATGCAGAGACAAGTAACATACAAAATTCAAATTCTAGAACCTGGGAAGTGGTTGATTGACCAACAACTCAGTCGCACAATATGAATGTAATACAGTAAATAAGTACAAGGCAATCATCATGGATCAATAACAGATAAGAAGAGACCTAAAATTTAATTGAAAAAATTTTGTAGGGCACTACAACAATATATCATAAAATTAGGAGTTATTTTCTTGTTTCTCAGTGACGATTTAATGACCAGAAACACATCCTAAGCTATTGCACAAAATAAGGATTAAAGACATGGAGGCTTACAGCAAAAACTATAAGGCTGGATGATTTTCAAACAATCTCAAGCTATTGCAGAAAATAAAACTTGGCATCTTCCCTGATAAGTTGTTCCCATCCATGAAATTGCCATCAGCTTGAAATTTATTTTTCAAAAAATAAGGAAAATCTCTTCATGTACCATGCAAAATACAAACTCCAAAGTTATAACTCCTTTAAATGATTACTTTGGTTTGAATGCTTCAAAATATATGAACTGAAAGAGATGCAACAAAGCTACCTTTAACAACACGTTGATCACTTGACAAAGGATTTTTTATGGGAGATCGTACACAAGCATATGCTGGTCCACCTCTTGATTTGTGGACGCCTCCACCTAATGAAGCAGGAAAACAAGCGCTAATGGTTAGCAAACTTCAACAAAAAACCCACCCCCATTAGCAGCAAAAAAAGAATAAGTATAGGACAAAGGCCAATCCAAATAGAAAACCAAAATAAACAAACAAAAAAATACTTCACTCACAAAAGTGTAAGGTTCTTCAGATTTCCAAAAGTTTCTGGAATTGTCCTCATTAAACTGCTTGCATAAAGAAATCTGCAATTTCACACAAACATTCAAGTTTCAGAAAATTATAATGAAATGACTTTAATGTAGCCCCAGTTAAAATCGATTAATTTAACAAGTTGCAAGAAGGGAAGATGCTGATGTGAGAAAGGAAGACGCTAATAAGCATGTTTGTTTTGACTTAAAAAAACTTATAAGTTGCTTTTTACGTAAATCGAGACACAACTCCTCTCACATACTTACTTCGTATACCGTAAATCACTATTAAAAAGCAACTTATAAGCAATCGAATCGCTCAACCAAACATACCCAATGTACCCTGTTCAAAAGGAAGACATCAATTTGATATACCCTGTTCAATCGGCGAGAAAGGAAGACGCTGATATGATATGAGGCAATATCTTATTCCTCTTCAATCGGAAAGAGACAATGCTTTCATCCTCTTTAATCAACGAGAGAGAGCAATATTTCATAACAGATTAGAGTTCCTTCGTGTGCTTAAGCTATTCGACCATATCTGTTCAATTGTTCTCTGCAAACGAAAAGTAAACTGCCCCCACAACCAATGGGTACGATTAAACAAGCATGGACGGATGAGATCTCTTTTTAGGGTTCAAAATGGCGTCGTTTTAAGGTATAGAAGGGCAGCGAATGGGAAAAGTAAAGGAGACAAGTCAAGTCCAATTTTACGGTCCCGTATTACTGCGTGCTCAGCAAATTTATGAGGTTAAGAGCTCATCCTGCAAAACAACGTGCTTCACCTAAGCTCATGAATGAGCGTAACACACGTAATTCGCTCCGCACAATTTAGGGGAAGATAGGTAGTGCGCAAGAGAGGTAAGACTATATACACAATAAACATATATACACGACATATTTTTCCATTTATTTTCTCTTTTCCCCCTTGATAATAGTCTCGTTGATCAATCCCTGGACCACTGTTAGTTGATGATTCTTCTGCTAGGCCACATGTACTGGTCGTGACGGTGCCGACACCGGAATGACCCCGGATGCTGCGACGGAGAGCGCACACAGCGCCTCATTGTACCACCCTCGCCGGTGCCTCCTGCAGTACCACCACTCTCCACTCTCACGGTATCTACTGCCGCCGCAGGTTCCTGCACAACAACCCATCTTGCGCCAACAAAAGGAGCCCCAGGATGACACATTCTTCTTCGTCTTCTGCTGCTGCTGATTTTGCGTATGTGTGAATAAGACTGATTTTTGGGTGTTTGCAAGAAAACAAGAGGAGAAGAGTATGGGGTTATGACAGGAAGATCAAAACATACAAAGCTGTGGCTGCAGGTAGATTCGGCAGAGGAGGTGTGTAAGGCTAAAGCCTAAGCTTCAAACCAAAAATTGGAGCCATCTGTATATGGGAGATAGGCCACGTGGTACTATTTGGTGGCTTCTAACACCAGACATTTTTGTACGTGGCTTGTCTTTGGCCACTGACTATTCAATCAGGACATTGGGGTAGGAAACACCATCGTCTTTAACTTCAACACTCTGTTTCCTTCTTCACTGGTTCTTACAGTAAATATATAGCAGAGTTTTATTCTTATTTATTACTACGTTACGACTTACGAGTTCATTTAGTTGGTGGCCACAAGCCTACAACATCACCAGATCTGTGTGTCTTACGGGCGAGGGCTTTTGGAGTTTATGTTATACTTGTCCCTTGGCCTTTCAAGTTAGTTTCACATGTTGTTCTTTTTTCTAAGTTATAAATTTTATATCATAAGTGGAGGGTTGAATATTGATGATTAGGGAGGTTAAATTAGTATAAAGCAAAGTGGGATGGGCAGTGTTTGCTTAGGGCATTCATTCTGAGAATCAATTAGCATGTGGATAGTGGATACAGAGTGGAAAAACGCAAGACGCGTACCTTTAAACTCAAACAAAAAGCAAAAGTTTATCGTCCTCTTGTTCTCATTCCCTCTTCCTTCTATAAATATCCCTTCCCTCTCTCTTCTCTGTTTCTCATTCTGTGTTTCAAAGATGGCCAATCCTGGAATTATTATTGCCTTCCCTTTTCTCACTTCGCTCCTTTTCTCTCTCCCCCATCTCTCTCCTTCCCCTGCTCCTCCTCCTACCGGTGACGGTCTGTATTATCTCTCTTTCTCTTCCATTCCATTTCATTTCCCTACTCTCTCCCCCCCCCCTCCCCCTTTCTCACTTTGTTTACTGGTTCTGATGCAGGCACTGCCATTGATCAAGGAGTAGCTTACCTTCTCATGCTGGTCGCTCTGGCTGTCACCTACTTGTTTCATTAATTGCATTCTTTTTCTTTTCTATTTTCCCTTTGTATTTGATCTCCCCTGTAAACTACCTATGACATTATTCATTATTCTTTCTTGATTAGAAATACTCAATCCTGCTTTGCTTTTCAGTATGAATGATGTTCCTATGCCCTTTCTTGAATCTCTTTCTTTTATTATTATTTTTTATTCCTTTCAGACGCGGTTTGCTTTTTTAAAATTCTTCATGACTCGCTTTTCTTTCTGCAAAGATGCGATAAAAAGAGAACCTGCAAAAGTAAGATACCGATGAAAATTATCAGTTTCGTACCAGCCCTACGATTTTTGAATGCTACGTATTTTTATACACAAATGGCTTGCCCTATAAGCGCATCTTTTTAAACCAGTCCACACAGTTGCCCTCTCAAACTACTTTATCTGACCAAGCGGAGAATGCTGAATATTGAATGATTTTTTATACACAAGTTTAGTTTTGTTGTGTTGCGTCCTGGGGCCCACAAGAGTCACAACATAATTCTAGGCTTAAAAAAAATGTTTATGGACACTCGCAGATCACGATCCAATAGCATCCTCATATTTAGCTTATAAAATATTGTGCTAATTTGAAATAATAATTGAATTCTTTAAAAATAGTTTTTTAATCATGATTTATATAAATACATTGAATTGAATGCTAATCCGTAGAAAAGTGGAAAGGTGTAATGGAATCTAAGCTTCCTTAATAATTGATATTCCATGTCCAATCACGAAATTACAAAACAGGTAGGCAGGATTATCGAAATGAAGAAGATTTCAAACCGTACCAACTCCCACATGGCAAATTGGCTATGAAATGAAGCCTATCACGTGCTCGCGTGCTTGGGTCACAACTCATAACATAGTGCGATCCACATAACAAGGCCAACAACATAATAATACATACCTCAAGTCCAATATCCGGACCCTTTGGTATTATCAATCACTTTGCAAATATCCCAAGCAACAAGAGCCTTGTGGTGGGGTGGTTCAACCATGGATATCAGAAACTGGTGCAGTTCAAGTTCAGACAATAGCAGAGGCATAATCCAGTTGGGAACGAGTCGGTCGGGGAAGATGAAGTGGAGAATGCTGTGGATGAAATTTAAGAAGAAGAAGAAGAGGCTGCTTCACCAGTCTTCTACTACTTCTTCCCTGCATAATATTCCTTATTATGATGCACACACTTACTCTCAGAACTTTGATCAGGGCACTGCGCTTGATGACCCAGACAATTTATCTAGATCTTTTTCTGCTCGATTTGCTGATCCTTCTAGATTGCATTTATAGAAAGTTGTAGTGTAAGCCAATCACAAACAAGTTTTTGTCAGCCATGTCTGATTTTTTGCTCATCTTGGTGATACCTGGAATAGTCTCTCCATTTGTGGGGTAAGACTGCGTACATCGGTATGACTGTATCTCTTTTGCGTTTTATAGCGTACTGCTGAGGAATTGTTATTACTGAATACAACTCCTTTGTTACAAGCTAATTAAGTTGTAAGCTAGAATTTCGTGGAACTTGTACTCGTTTGTTCCTTGACTGAAACAAAGCAGCTCTAATATGTGCAATGGGAGAGGGCTTTTGGAGGTTATCTGATACTTGATCCGCTTACAAGTTTGGTCAATGTGGCCCAGAAAAAGAAAAGAAAATAACTGAGTCCAAAACAGAGGAATATATTAAGATAAGATGATTTATACAGTAATTGATTGATATGGATTCATGCCAAAAAGTCAATTAAGTAGCTTGTGGAAGCTACAAGAGAAAGAGTCATTATCATTGTCATTGAGCAGCTGCTCTTATTTTTGAAGAAGCTACAAGAAACCACCACACAACCCCTTCAAATTTGAGGTCAGATTGTGAATAAAGCAGTTTCTTATATATGCGTGTGTGCGCAAGCGTAGAACGTAGAGAGACTTGTGGCCAGTGTAGAGATTAGAGAATATTATGAGACTAAAATATTTTACGAGCTATTTAAAATTGTAACTGTCAATTTGTTCTTATTAGTTTCAGAATCTTTCCAAGTGTCAACCACCGCCTTCTATGGATTATGGAGGAGGACGTGGTTGATGAAAGAGGGTAGATTTGATGTCTTTGTTGCAGGTCTCCTTTATTGAGACAGTGTTATCCCGTTTTTACTCAAAAGAAGAAACTTTCCAAGTTAATTGGCTTGTTGGATTGTAAATCATGGCCGGACAAAAAAACTACTCCCTTCAGTCTTAAATATAGGACATAGTTTATAGTACAAATTGCATTTTGCACTATAAACTATATCCTATATTTAGAACCGGACGTAGTATATAAATGTAATAAAATAAATATTACAGCTAAGTGAGTACTAAATATGATACATATTAGATCTGTGTTCAATTTTTTCTTTTAACTTCTTCCAGCATCAAGAGCGACCAAACATTGGACCACGACCCACGGATAGTTTTTGTAAGTAAGATTTTTAATCCTCAACTCTTAAATTAAACCTGGTATTTGCATTATATTTTTTTTAATTATATTTTTTTTATAAGTTGTGAATAGGGTGTCATGTTTATTAGATTATATTTATTGAGTAAGATTATAATTTTATTATTACATATTTACATGTCCAACTTTACCCTTGCCAATATTCATTTCCTCCTCCTTCGTGTTCATTTCAGGCTATTCCAGTGGGCAGTGGTACTTCGTCGCGATTCACTCATTTTAACGTCATCTTGCTCCGCTGGAAGCATGGAACTTGGAATGGAATGTCCCAAGAATAAGGTTTAGGGTTTCGTCTCCAGATGTGACCACTGACACGCTAACATCAATCTAAATATGATGACTGAGCTTGTAACAAGCACAAATAGAGTCCAGAAATTCTTCGACGACCTCGAAGCACAAAGGTCTATAATCTCCTCTTGCACCCAGCTGTTTACGACCCTATCGAACAATTTCTCTTCCCTGGAAGCTTCAATCTCCCAGAAATCCCAATTGATAGATTCAAACCTCCATGCTTTGGAATCCCATGCAAACAAGACCCTCGAATCCCTCGATCACCGCGAGAATTCTATTCCGGAACGCGAGTCCGCTGCGGCCGCGCGAATTGAAGAACAAAAGGAAGCAGCTTTGGCCGACTTCGCTAAACCAATTTCCGCAAATGTTGAATTGTCTGAAACCCTGAAGTCTCTGTGTCGTAAAATGGATTCTTCAGCGTTGTTGAGGTTCATCGTATCCAAGCGTAAAGAATCAGCGTCGTTGAGAGCTGAGATAGTGCAGGCCATAGCGGAGGCGGTGGACCCTCCAAGGCTGGTCTTGGATGCGGTGGAAGAGTTTCTAAATAGCAAATCGGCAAAATCTGGGGTCACAGATACGCGATGGGCTTGTGGAATTCTGATTCAAGCATTGTTTCCGGAGACTATTTCTGGAGGCAAATCACCAGAATTTTGCAGTAGAACGGTTGCCAGAGCAGCTGCCTTGGTAGAATTGTGGTACGGGCAGATGGATAGTGGTTCTGAAACCGGCGCTGTGGGTGCAGCCGAAGCCGTTATGTTTCTTCAGATGGTAGTAGGTTTCAGACTACGTCAGAGGTTTGATGAGGAGTATATGAGGAAGTTGGTAATGGCATTTGCGTCGAGAAGGGATATGGCAAAGATTGCATCGGCATTAGAATTCGGGGAGAAACTTGGAGGTTCGTATAATCCCTCACCTTTTCTCTGCATGTCAGTTTTTTTTTTGTTTAATTGTATTAGACGCAGAATATTTGGATGAAATATTTGTAATGTCCACTCACAAGTTTAGCTCAATTTTTTTTTTTTTTTTGCATGTTGGTTAGTTACGGGACTTCTTGCTTGATGACATTTCTCATTTGTGGTTTGATTTCATGATGGACTATTTATTTATTTCAAACACATCTATGAAGTACCGTTCTTCTTTTCTTAATTTGTTATCATCTGTTATGTTTTAAATTTTAAAGAAAAGAACAGAAAGCAAATGTGCCAACTCCATGTAGTTGTAAACCAGAATCTCTTTAGCTGTAAAAGCTTGCTTTGAATCAGTTAGCCCAATAAAAAAAAACATTATAGGAGTTATGTTTTCATTGATGGAAATAATTGTCCAGTAGAGCTGAGGTGTACTTGAGCTGCAGCCCATGTGTTTAATAGACCTCTTCCTATGAGAGGAGTCGCCCTCACCCTCGTCGTTTCTGCCTGTCAAGCTTCCCAGTATAGAGACAGATTAACTACAGTATCAACAACTCTGCTCTTGAAGTGTATGCCGACAATATCAACAAGTTATAGATGATACCATCTTTTAGATTCTTAAAATTCATATTCAAAGGTTGCTTGTGAGCCAATTTAGGAAACATGAATACTGACAGAGACACAACCTTATATGGACTCTGTGAAAGAAAAAAACTGTGAAGTTTCCATCTGTGTATAGATTGTTCTGTTGTTTCTAGTGTGAGGCTTATACATCATCTATTTTATATGAACAGAGCTATGAGCTTAATAAGAATTTTGCCCGAATGGGATTTAGCCTAGTTATGTAAATCTCTCTTGTTTACAGTTTTGTAAAAGATTCTATTATAATTGGATCATCACCGTTAGACTAGATGTTTTTCCCTAGTTGTCAAGTCTTGTCTTCACCAACATAAGAGAGTGGAGTTATTTTAGACCTGGAGGTTGAATCTGTTAGGAGGTAGGATTTACAGCAGGGCAATGTAGTCAAGCTTACCATAATTGAAAATTTGAAATTTTCAAATGTAGTGGAAGTTATTGAGAATTTAATTTTTTGCTAAAAAAGATTTTGCCTGCCTTTTGTATTTTGAATTTTTTTAGAACCTTAGATGGTCTTGAAAGCGTCAGCCATTGCTATCTATATTGTTGTATGTCTAATTCTTTTGCTGTTGATGTTGGCTGTTAAAAGATACTGTCTCACTGCCAGATTTATGACAGCCAATCCTGACTGCTATAAAAATTAAGATGCGTTCAACTGAAACATACTCTTGTACTTGGGTTTTGTGATATTAAATTATCTATTAGATCAATTTACAAGATGCGTTCTACATACTGGTCTCTATATATGTTGTTACGACACTTTGCTTGTTGGAGGAAAAAGATGTAATTTGCAGTGTGATAGAGTCCCAGCAGATTAGTAGATATTGAACACTGAATTGATATTAAATATCAAAATATTCTTCCTCTCAATGGAACGAAAGGGAGTTACAATATAAGAAAACTCAAAACTCAGACAGAGGATATAACAGGTGACATGCTAAAACAGAAACAAAAAATGATGAAGGAAGTTGATCTTCCTCCACCCCCAACCTGGCATTCGGGAGATGCCAAAACTTTCCTCACCACTCTCAATTTCAAAAAGGCAGAAATTCCTTTCTGTGGACCAAAGGGAAGATTTAAAACCTGCTTATATAGCACTTCTTTTCCCTTGCGGCCAGGAACCATGGGATAATCTTCTAAACCAGCATTATTGCCCCCTTCTAACCTTTCTTCATTTCCCTCTACATGTCATAGCTAACTCAGTAGCTCTACCACAGTGTTACATGATTAGTTGGATACTGTTTCGACTTTCTATGACATTATAGATATACTAAATTTAGAATGTGAAAAGAAACGTCTACCTTATTAGATGGAGTTGTGGCTTTGATTATATTTTCAAGGCAGTGTTACCAAGTTAAACTTATGGGTCTGTTACTATCAGTGAGGATTGTCTAATAAGGACCATATGTACTAATAAGATCTAATAATGTCCAACCGACTTGCTTCTCCTTGACAAGAGAAAATGATCATTATGTTGAGAAGCAAAAAGAAATATGACGAATCTGCTTAAAACTAAAAATCAGATAGGATCATGTGTCACAATAAGAGTGAGAACATGGTAGAATTTTGTGATCATTTGACATTTTCTTTTGTCAAATTTTTGGTGATGGCATACTTGGACTAACAAATGCTATTGTTCTGTGCAGATATAATAGATGAACTCGTTAAAAATGGCAAAGAGGTTGAAGCTGTCTATTTTGCTTCAGAATCTGGCTTGACTGAAAGGTTTCCCCCCATTAACCTGCTCAAGTCCTATGTGCGGAACATAAAAAAGAATGCTACTACTTCATCAAAGAGTGGAAACAATAGTCAGGCTGCAACGGTCTGGATTACTGTTTTTTTTTTCAAAAATAATTTAGCCTCACATGCATTGTTAATATTCTCATGAATTTATGATTTCGATAGACCTCATAAATTGAACTCATTTTTCAGGATGAATCAAGCACTCTGGAGTTAAATTCCATCAAGGCTGCGATCAAATGTATAGAAGACCTCAAAGTGGAATCAGAATTCAACCTTGAAAGTTTGAGGAAACGAGTCGCTCATCTAGAGAAATCCAAGGCTGAAAGGAAGAAGAGTTCGACAGCTGGGAAAAAATCTCGCAAGCGATCCCATGGATCAAGCAGCAGCAGCGCTCGAGGTGCCGGATCGAGCTCTTTCCGGTCAGCTAAAGCACCAAAATATAATTCATACCCATCTTTGAACCGGAGGAACCCAGCTCCTCCTCCACAGCCCAGCCCTGTAACAAGATTTTCTGGATCATTCAATTATCCCAGCCAAACCGTCTATGATGGTCCCGCAGCTAATCCTTATGCAACTGCCTATGGAGCTCCTCATAGTCAAAGCCCTGTTGGATTAACTTCACAGCACTACTCTCTCCCTAGTGCTTCTTCTTATGGAGGTCAGACTAACTACGCTATTTATGATTATGGAAATGCTATTCCACCCGCCTATCAACCACCTTTTACACACTAGGCCCCAGAAAATCACAAGTTAGTGATACGTTTTGTTTTCCTCTAGTTTGAAGAATATCTTAAACGAAGTTCAATCTCCCCCCCCCCCCCCTGTTTGTTATGTTATATGAATATGGTTGCAGAGCTTTAAGGGGAGGTCAAGGTCCTGAAGTTTTAGCCTCAAACTATGTTAGAAATTAGATGTTAAAGGCTGTAGCTACTAAATTACATTGTATTCCATCTATAGTAATAATGAAGATGATGATGATGATGACGACAATATGACGATGCTCGAATGTGATTGGCATTTGTCCCGATATTTTGGCATTTTAAAAGATGAAACCTCCCTCATGTCTATGTCACAATGATCGAATATCATGGAATTGAATGGTCTCTGTTAATGTGTTTCTGATAATTCAAGACACTCAAGTTGACTTTGCTGTGCTGTACAAACTACTTGGTGACTTTTCTGTTGCGTATTAAATATTTCTTCCTATATTTAATATAAGAGCTGGATAATTAATTTGTGTAGTCAATGACCCGATATTTGCAACAAATGAGTTTTGATTTTCTAGGCTAAACTCTTTAATCATGTACATTTGAACTACACCTAAACGAAAATCCTCTTAATATGTACAATCAATAGAGATGTTTTAATGCAAATATTATAAATTTGGGAAACAAAATTGATTAAGATATTATATTTAAAATTAAAACTTTTGTAGCTCTTATATTTAGGACAAGAGTAGTAGTTACAAACTTACGGTTGGGTTTAGTGTCTTACATTATAATACGGTATCTGCTAGGGGCCGATGGTGCGGTCCATAGTCAAGTTTGTCTTCATTCTTTAAATGGATACATTTAGATGATGAGAATATGAAATGAAAAGCAACCTAGGTGCCTAAAATTGATTGATATACCAATAGTGATAGGTTGGATATTTTAGTGTTATAGCCATTGTCAACATCAATTTATACAAAATTGATGCATCAATAAAAGCTTGGAAGCAGTTGAATTGATTTGCATCCGATGGAAGAGGTTATCCGGGTGAGAACAAAGTCTAGATAGACGGCGCACGTTAAGTTTTGTCTGTTTCCTGACAAATGGTCGTGATCTTGTGTTACCTGTAAATAAGTGTGAATTAGTGTTTAATTAGACTAATCAAGGCCACACCTTAAATATCCTTAGCTAATATATTTGGTATCATTTCATATAATATTATTTTCAGGTCGCCCAACAAGCAAGCATATAGTGTGCGCTGAGATATGAAAGCCTGAGAGTTGACATGTCATGTGCTTGACGTTGATTAAATGAATGAATTAGTGTTCGTTTGGGATAATTTATTTTTGATTTATAAATGCTTATAAATCGTGATTTACGGTATACGAGGAAAATATACGAGAGAAGTTTTATCTCGACTTATATAATAAACACTTATTTTCTTAAAAAAAACTATTCCAAACATAGCTTTAGACTAATCCCAAACCCAGAATTAAGGCGTAAAATGGGAACACTTTCAGAGGGTAAATCTACCTGTTCCCATATGTTAATTAAGCCGCAAAATCTATTGACTGAACTTCATAAATATCTTCTTCTTTTTCACTTCATTAATTAACGCCGTAAAAGAATAAAGAAAAGAAATCCATCACCTTAATTAATGGTAATCACCTTTGCTTTGCGCCTAGTTTTATGTTTCGTGAACTTCGCTGCAAAGTTCCATAGGCAATATCCACACCAAACGCTTTTAAACAAAGTTCTTTATATATGATCGATACTTTCCATTATTGGCAGTTAAGTAATTAAGTTTGTCAGAAAAATCACGGTACTTTCCATTTTTATCCTTATTGAAGTTGTCAATGTAATTTTCACGCCAAAAAGTAACTATCATATTTAAGTGCATACCAGAGTAAATTAGGAAAAGAAAAGAACACAATAACCTATACATTAGTATTAGGTGGGATTTCGGATTAACTTATTCCAAATGATTTTATGTTATAAAAAAGCTTTTTTTTTCATGTCTTTTTATTTAAAAAGATAAATATATAAGAGGAGCTTTGTCTCATCAAATGTAAAAGAGGTTTTGTTTTTTTTAATTTAATTTTAGTGTTTCCCAAACATGCACTAAATTGTGACTTATAGTTTGAAGAAATTAAAAAGGCTTATGGCCGCCATGAGATTGTATTTTTGCATTTGGGGTTGAATAGTACTCCCTTCGGTTCTAATTATAAGATAAAGTTAATTTTTTTTGGAGAAATTAAGGAAGCTAATTAAATTACTTTAGAGTATTTTTATTTTTATTTTTTTCTCCAAACTAATTAATTTAATTAATAAACTAATATATAATCTAAAGATACTAAAAATATAAACACTTTAAAGTAATTTAATTGGCTTCCTTAATTTCTCCAAAAAAGTCAACTTTATCTTATAATTAGGACCAGAGGGAGTATTAATCTAGAAGCTCAGCCTTTTTATGTTGTGTCTTGTATTTTTGGGATTTGAAGGAATTAAATAACGTTGCTTGAGTAAACAGTAAACATCCTATTTAAGTGTTCGTTTGGAATAGCTTATTTTTGGGCAATAAGTGCTTATAAATCGTGATTCACAGTATACGGGGTAAGTATATGAGAGGAGTTTTATCTCGGCTTGCGTAATAAGGACTTATTATCCAAAAATAAGCCCAACCAAACACACATATAAGAATAGGACGTTTTCTAAAAGGCCAAAACGCTGGGAGAACCACACAGAGTTTATCTTCATTTTTTTCATGTCCAAATAAACAAAAAATTAGAAACTTCTTTTTCCTCTATCACATCTCATTTTCCTCTTTTTTTTTTTTTATTGTAAAATTTTTGGAAAGGGGTTGGGCTCACCCATGATCTAAAGGTAAGGCAAAATCCCCTTTCTTCCTAGGTCATATCAACATTAGGTAGGGCAAGCCATCAATTACCCTCAGACGTTTACCTAGGCACTCAGGAGCTATGATGTCTCCCCAAGCACCGCAACTGAAAGCACAACTAAGTAGTACTCTCCAGATATCGAACACGCTCTAAATGATCACATGTCTCACCCTTTCACCAGCTGAACCCACACATGATGGGTATTTTCCTCTTTACTTCTAGTTAAAATTCATTGAATCATATTAATCTAGATATTAATTATATCTTAAAAATCTTCACTTGACGACATATCACAAGAATAATATTTAATTAATAAACATGAACATCTTTTATAATCATGTGTAATATTGATTATACAATGGCAAAGAAAAAAATATATTGGTTATGCAAATGTAGCTTCCTTGACGTTTGAAAGAAAACTCATTTAAATAATAAAAAGAATGTATATAAAATAAAAAAATATAAATATCAAATAATATATTCAGGTAGCAGTTGGACAATGTGCAGTTCAAATTATAATTTGAAACCAATGTTTAGTTTCATATTCAGTTCGATCTCTTTTAAATCTTGTGTTGGTTTTTTAAATTAATAACAACCGTCTTTTTAAAATCCAAAATAAAGCATGATAACAGTTGGCAAATTCTCAGGTCTATTATTGAAGGCGGCCGATCAAGTTTTAAAATGTATAATAATTAATTAATTCATTCATGTTGATTCATTTTTTTAGATCAAAATTTGTCTACATGCTGGATAACAGTATCGGTTTTTTGTTGTCTTCCCTAATTAATTGAGATCCAAACTAAGAACATGTCATATATATAAATATAACGCCTAAGATGTAACATGATCAGTAGGTATATATGGAATCATTTACATTTTCTAATGGGACAAAAAGAACAGCTTCTGAAACTTTGATGCCTTCCATAAAATCGCATGTTCAGAAATTAAGTATAAAAAAAAACACAAATCAAGATTGATCGGTTTAGTCCAATAAAAGGAACTAGTTCCTCGAAGCAAAAAAAAAAAAAAAGAACTAGTTCCTTGTAACATACACACCAATATTTGAATTTTTGTTGGAAGATATATTTATATTTAGTGTCTAATAGTATTTAAATAAGATTATCTTCAATAAAAAATATATGTGCTAAACCGGAAAATAAAACATATACCACAGAGAGATAATTGTGTTAATGAATATTAGTTTAGGAGAGAGAGAAAAACTGAGAAAATGAGTACGTTCATTTGAAAACATAAATATCAATACAAAATACTATCGTATTTAATAATTTATCGGACATAATTGGAAAATTGATCTTCATATTAGATTTAAGACTTATTTTTTTATATTTATCAATCTTTTCCTAATTTACCCCTCTTGATAGATGATCTCTCAATAACAATTAAATAAAAGAGGGATGAAAGAAATCAAAGAAGATAATTAAGGTGTTTTAGAAAAAACATATCATATTAACTAATTTAACTAACTTCTCAATCTTAACAAGTTAGGCAAATAGATCTTTACATTAGAACTGGGAAGAGTGTCTTTTATTGGTCAGAACTTTATTTTGTTATGTGGGAAAAGAGAAATCAATAATTCAAAGAAATGTGTGGTGATACGTGATGGGGTGGATTATTATGAAAAGTTATATATGGGAAGTTTCAAATGCACAAGGTTGACTGTGTGTGAATGAGACGAACATGCTTTAGCAGTTTAATTCAAATACAATAAAATTCAACCCTTGAAGTTTTCAATGCCCATTTGTCAGTGCTTTAAAGGATATTCATTTTCCTAATGTGGCCAAACGGATCTCTCTCGATCCAGGTTGGAGGGTCTTGTTAACCGCGATTATCCATTAACTAAGCATAATGACGAATCTAAAATGTTTTTGAATTTTAATTTAGAAAGTTTAATTTTATAATTTAATAATAACTTGAGTTTGATTTTTAAAACTTATATAATTTAATTTAAAAATTAAATAAAACATTTAGCGGGAAAAAGGATGGGTCGGCAAGTTAACGTGGTTAACAATAATTGTTTTTTTTTTCCCTTCGATGAAGGTGGTTAACTAACACTATAAGTGAAGTTGGAAAAATTTTAAATTCCCCTGCTTAGCTGGTGGCGCGTGAGGGGCCAACCTCCTAGGTTGGGCTAATCCAATATTTTAGCTCCAGAGTAAAAGCTAAAAGTTCATTTTAAAGAAAGGGTTAATATAATTTGTAGTTCTTGAAATTTGATTCAATTTTGGTTTGGGTCCTTTAAGTTTGAAATTGGTGGTTTTGGTCCCTGAAGTTTCACCCAATGTTGGTTTTGATCTCTCAAGTTTGAAATCGGTGGTTTTGGTCCCTAAAGTTTTATCTGATTTTGGTTTTGGTCCCTCAAGTTTAAAAAGGACTTGGTTTTTTTTTTCTGGGTCAGGTCGGGTTTCAAATCAGGTCGTCAAATCTTTTTCATACTTGAGGGACCAAAATCAAAATTGGGTGAAACTTCAGGGACCAAAACCACCGATTTCAAACTTGAGGGACCAAAACTAAAATTGGATCAAATTTCAGGGATCAAAAGTTATATTAACCCTTAAAAAAAAGAATGGAGAAAATGATAGACAAATATTGTAAAAATATGTAAAAGATAAATAAATAAATAAGAGTGATTAATTTCAATAATTCTAAATTGACTTATTTAGAATTTTGAAATGTTAACAAATACATGAAATTACATTAATCCCCTTACATTTTAAAAACAAGTCCGTAGAATTCCGTTTACAATTTTAATATTATTATTAACAACTCAAATATCAATATTTATGATTTTTGCTTGTAAAATGAGAGAGAGAGAGAGAGAGAGCTCCAGTGAAAGTTTTTAGGAAATTTTTAAACAAATATCTCGTTTATAACTTTAGTATCATTATTAATAACTCAAGTATCCATCTTAATAACTTTTGTTGAGAAATTCAAAAAAAAATATATTAGGCTGTCATTTACAACTTTAATATCGCTATTAATAACTTAAGTATTTATATTAACAATTTTTACTTGAAAAATTCAAAAAATATATATTATACCATTGGAACTCCGATCTCCAGTAAGGATATCGGAGCTCCAGTAGTAAGGACACTTATATAATTTCATATATTTGTCAATATTTTAAAATTTCAAATCATTCAATTTAAAATTATTAAAATTCACTATCCTTATTTATCTTTGATATATTTTAACAGTATTTTTCTGTCATTATCTTGCTAAGCTAAGCGGAGAAATGATGAATAAAATATTTTTTTTAAAAAAGAAAGAAAGAATGAATGGCGGTTTTGGGCGTTCAATAATGTCAAAGGCCTCTCGTCATTGGTAGCTTCCTGTGTTGATCTCTATATATATGTATAATGCATAACTCCTAATTCACTCAGATCACAACAAAGACTGACGAACTCATCACCACCCTCCCCTGCATCTCTCTCTGTCTCTCATGGCTTCTCTCTCCAACGGCCACCCCATCGACATCAAGTTCACGAAGCTCTTCATCAACGGCCACTTCGTTGATTCTGTTTCAGGTTCCTCCTATACATATCTATATCATTCCTTCCTTTTTCTCCTCTCTTCATTATCAGCTTCTGCTGCCGCCACTTCTGTTAGTGGTTATTAAGTTTCAATACTGATCTGTCTTCTGAAACAGGGAAGACGTTTGAGACGATAGATCCGAGGACCGGGAACGTCATCACCAGCGTCGCCGAAGCCACCAAGGATGATGTTGACGCCGCCGTTCAAGCTGCCCGTCAGGCCTTTGACTCTGGCCCCTGGCCTCGCATGTCCGGCTCTGTATGTCTATCCCTCTCTCTCCCTGTTTTCTTTTAATAACAAGAACAACATGATGGATGACCATGTATATTCTCAATAATTCTTCAACTAAATTATATATTTATTAAAGATGATTCATTTATGGAGGTTGCGAGGTTTCAATCGTTGGCCTACATTCCTGTCAATCGAAGTTTTCGGTTGGAGAAACCCAAAAAGATGATTCCTTTATGAAGTCTGACAAATAATAAAGTACAGTAGCATCGTTAAAAAAATAAAAGCATGGTAAGAATCATCGAAGGTGTATAAAGACGAGTTATTTGATGGGTAGATGCCTCCAACTTAAGATAGAGGGCAAATAGATGAGACTGAGAAATGAAGGCATCTGAAGCCCCGCCTTTGGTGTCAAATAGTCACACGTATGACGGGGCAGACTAGAAACCCAGTTAGGAAAGTCAACCAAACTTAACTATTTATTTATTAGTAAACATCCATACTTTTGCTTTCCTTTTTTAGCCCACTTGGCCACTCACACTCTTTTACATTCCCAATTAACTCTCTCCTATTTTATTTTTATTTGGGCTTTAAATTTAAATTGACTTACTTCCTTCGGTCCATAATATAAGATATTTAAATTATATCACAGGAAATAACAAATGACAGTTAAATCATTTAATATGTTCTAAGATGTAAATGTTTTTTCACTTTTATCCTTCTTAAGAAATGTGTTTAATTGCATCAGAAATATTATTTTAGAGAGAAGGGATATAATGAGTGGGATGCGCAAAATTGAAAAGTTAGTATTAATTATATGGGCAAAACAGGAAAAAGAGTATTAATTAAAATTGAGGTGACTTATATTCTGGATCACACATTTTTTTTCTAAAAATGCCTTATATTGTGGACGGGAGGAAGTAGTTTTTCTATAGGAGTTCAATATTTTTCATATTTCTCCCTCATTAATTATATGTATTATATTAATTAAAAGGTTGGTGATGTTTATATTTATTTTCTTTCTTTCTCTTTTTTATCCTTCATAAATTAAGGCATACTTGATAAAAATAATTATTTTTAATTAATTTTAACTACTTTTTTAAACCACATAATTCAATTATCAAATTCTTAAGCCCAAGGGAGTACTAGAAATTAATGCTTTACACACACAATAATATATCTTCCAAAAGTTTTCAATCGCACGAGTCTTGGTCTTCCCAGGCACGCTCATCATCATGAATAGGCGAAAGCACGCTCTATAATTAGTTTAGATTGTTTATATTAAATTTAAAGTTTTTCAAATATGCAATTTCTTATATAATAACTTTTTTTAGCATTATTTTAATTTTAATTATAAATATATTAAAATATAAAGTCATTCAAACTATAATTATATTAATTAAATTTCAGTCTGGACGGGGCAAATTAACGTTACAGGCATTCCATGGAAGTATGTGATAGGGTTACGCATAAGTGTGTGTGTGTGTGTACGTGTTCTAAGAAAAAATAATACAATAGAACGTGATGATCGAAGATAACTTTTTATACTTATCTTTCCCCATTATTCTACATCAGTTACAAACAAATTAAATAGCAATTCAGATGTGGATGTTTGGATATTTCCCGAATATGTCGGGTCAACATCACTTCACAAATTATCTTCAATCAATTTTGCCACCTTAACTCACAAATTAAACCATCAATAAATCAAGTCAAACCAGAAGAAAAAAAAAGAAAAAATTTATGTTTTATAAAATTAATAAAATAATAAATGAAAATATATCAAAAAGAAAAACTGCATAGAAATTCGTGGAACTTGAATGTCTTTTATATGAACGGTCCCCTCGTTATGAGTATTTGTATTTTGAAAATTCAGCTATAGGACGACACAGATATATGAGTGAGTTTCAAAAAAAAAAAAAAAACACTCTACAAGTTGTATTAAAAAGTGTGATGGTTTATGTGGGAATATTCAGGAGAGAGGAAGAATATTGATGAAATGGGCAGATCTGATAGACCAACACACAGAAGAACTAGCAGCACTAGACACCGTGGACGCCGGAAAACTGTACGAGTGGTGCAAGACGGAGGTTCCTTCCGTCGCAAATTTGCTCCGTTACTATGCAGGTGGTGGTGATAAAATCCACGGTGAGGTATTGAAAACGTCAGGCAAATTCCACGCATACACTTTGCTAGAACCAATAGGTGTGGTGGGCCACATCATTCCCTGGAATTTCCCTAGCACCATGTTCTTCGTCAAGGTTAGCCCTTCTTTGGCCGCCGGCTGCACCATGGTGATCAAACCCGCCGAGCAAACTCCTCTCTCCGCCCTCTTCTACGCTCATCTCGCCAAGCTGGTATGTACAAATTAAACCATGCTTGTTACTTTGTCTTCTCTAAACATGTGTTAATAAATCAACATGGTTCTGACTTGTACTTTTAATTTGACAGGCTGGAATACCAGATGGTGTGCTTAACGTCGTACCTGGGTTTGGCAAAATTGCTGGTGCTGCTGTGAGCTCGCATATGCACATCGACAAGGTAAATGACACGTCATGTATAGTTTTAATTTGGAGTTTTCCTCTTTCTCATTATACTAAGGACATGAGGCATTACATTAAAGAGGTTAGATGCTGATGAACTTGCTTTGTTGGTGTGTTACGTTGTCGCAGGTTAGCTTTACCGGTTCAACACAAACAGGGAGGGAAGTGATGCAGGCGGCAGCGAAGAGTAATCTGAAACAAGTTTCACTTGAATTAGGAGGCAAATCACCCCTCATTATCTTTGATGATGCTGATGTGGACGAAGCTGCTCAACTTGCACTCATTGGAATCCTTTTTAACAAGGTCAAATAATTAACTAGCTAGCCTTCCTGAAAATAATCATATTCCTTAAGTGATTATGCCTTTAATTTAATTAATTAGTAACATCATATCATTTCTTGAATTGTGTGGTTTTTGCAGGGAGAAGTGTGCGCTGCAGGCTCTCGTGTGTTTGTTCAAGAAGGCATATATGACGAGTTTGAGAAGAAGTTGGTGGAGAAGGCTAAAGCTTGGGTAGTTGGAGACCCTTTTGATCCTAATGTTCAGCAAGGTCCTCAGGTACGTAATTAAGCAACTTTGTACAAATATAAATACGCAGGTACACTAGCTCTGTATATATATATAACATATGTAGATCATTGAACATCGCTCCTCGTATATATACATGCTTTTGTAGGTTGACAAGAGGCAATTTGAGAAGATTTTGTCGTACATAGAGCATGGAAAGAGAGAAGGAGCCACGCTGTTGACTGGGGGTAAAGCAATAGGCAACAAGGGATACTACATTGAACCTACAGTGTTCGCTAACGTTAAGGTAAAGTCCAACTGGTCAATTTCAAAATCTCAGGAACTGTGTTAAGCATATATAATGAGTAACATATTCATCACCCACCAGGAGGACATGCTGATAGCAAAAGATGAAATATTTGGGCCCGTCATGGCGCTAACCAAGTTCAAGTAAGTTAAAACACTTGCTGCTATTCATCTTCAGGGTGTTAATATTTAGTCGTATACATATATATCAGATTGATGTATATACACGTGAAAATGCAGAACGATGGAGGAGGCAATAGAGAGAGCGAACAACACAACATATGGGCTAGCAGCAGGAATAGTGACGAAGAACATTGATATAGCAAACACAGTATCGAGGTCGGTGAGAGCAGGAATAATATGGATCAACTGTTATTTTGTATTTGACCAAGATGTTCCTTTTGGAGGGTACAAAGCGAGTGGATTTGGCAAAGATTTTGGAATGGAGGCCCTTCACAAGTATCTCCAAGTTAAATCTGTGGTCACCCCTATCTACAACTCTCCATGGCACTAAATGTCTCTTTATATGTGTGTGTGTGTGTGTGTGTGTGTGTGTGTGGGGCTTTTCATGTATGAGGGTTTCTGCACAGTTTCATCAATAACACAGTCTCATGTTGTGCCTTAGAATTTTTACAACTTTTGTGTTCGTATATAATAAGAAATCCGTGATGACTATATACTTGGTTGATTCTTTTTGAAAACCCACACTTGAATATTAATTTGAGTTTTGAATGTATCCAAAGACCCCATCCAGGTAAGTATCGAGTCTTGAATATATAAGTAGAAGAATGAAAATTGATATTTATTAATTATAAAATTTTTACTCTCCCAATTTTTTTATTTAATTGTTTTTGGGCAGAATTTACAATAGTATTTAAAATTTAATTTTTATATTGAAAAGAAATCAAGTCATCACCCTCTCTTGGCTTTAGGTACATCTTCAAAATCTTTAAGTTAAGGGTTAAGGTGCTAAAATGAGAATGAACTTTTGTGAAAAGTGTAACTGTAATCATGAATTATTTTTTGATCCAAAAGTAACCATAAACAATATAAAAAGGAGCAAAAGCAATGACGGCGTTAAACCAAGCAAATGTCTGTTAAACCAAATGAATGTTTATGAGGACAAAATTGGACAAATATGAAGTAAATCAGTTTATAGAAGTGGCAAATCGAATTACAACTCTGGCCGAAAGTTATATGGTTTTCAAAATTTAAGTAAATCGATTTACAACGGCATCTAAATGTTAAAAAATAAGGTAAATTGATTTAAAGCATAGGCAAATCAATTTATAACATTGAGAAAGCAAAGATAAATCGATTTATCACTTGTCTTTGTTTTCGTTTAGCATGACAAGCTTTAGTGTTTTGGCCATATCTCCTAAACCACAACTCTGATTGAAGTGGAAATTGATTCATATGAAACTAAACTTCTAATGTGTCATTTTGACACTAAGATCAAGTTCAACGAAATTCAGGTGAAAGAAATATGAATTTTAGAAAATGACACACAAATCACCTTCATATTCCAAATATAATTTTAGTATTTTAGACATAACTCTCAAACTACATATCCGTTTGAGATGAAACCAGTGAGATGAAAATAAACTTAAAGAGCTTTCTATGAATAGGTCATGGCTCATATTTGGAGTTATATACCGAGGTATGCCTTCTGGAAGTGGACATTCGTGAATTTAAACTCTGTCCAGAACAATAGTCAGTATTTGGATCATAACTTTCAAAATACAATGAGTTTTAAGCTGATTCTTTTTGCATTGGAATGTATATTGGAAAAGCTTTCTGATGATAGATTATTTGTCAATTTTGAAGTTATATCCAAAGAGTTATACTTGTTAGATTCAGAGGCTTATTCTAATGTCATTGTTTTTCCATAAAACTTAAATAATTGGAACTTGTTTTTTTTGTTTCTAATCACTCTAACACTTCATTGCATTAGTGATTAAGCATTTTGCAAGTGATCAAACAAGGATTAACACACAAATTGGAGAAAGGATTTTTTCGTTGGAGCTTCCAACGTCTATTCCGCTACTTCAATAGTCATATTTCAAAAGCCAACGGGAAATATATTAGTAGATTGACTAATATATAACTGTGTTTGGCATCACTTATTTTGGGCAATAAGTCCTTATTATATAAGTCGGGATAAAACTCCTCTCACATACTTACCTCGTATACCGTAAATCATGATTTATAAGCACTTATAAGTCAAAAATAAACTATCTCAAACGAGCACTTAAAGTACACTAAATTAAGTTCTACAAGTTGTAAT
Source organism: Inga leiocalycina (assembly GCA_963242795.1). NCBI lineage: Eukaryota > Viridiplantae > Streptophyta > Magnoliopsida > Fabales > Fabaceae > Inga > Inga leiocalycina. Next base: position 22,462,178 of record OY725322.1, read on the forward strand.
CTTTCCTACATATCCCCAACAACAAACCAAACACAACCCTCTTAAGTCACACTGAAACATTAATGCGTCATGTCACTACTACAGGTTGAAGATACTACTACCCTTATAGACGTCCCTATTTTAAAAAGAGAGGTTAAAAAGTTGAGGCGGTGTCATTTTCATAAATAAAGATGGGAAATGGGAACATTAGGCGTCCCAAATTTAAATTTGGGACCCCTAAAGTAGATTTTAGAAGTCCCAAATTTAAATTAGGACGCCTAAAGTTTCCCGCGGGCGCCAAAAAGAGGGAATTAAAAAAATTTGACTTACTTTAGGCGTCCCAAAAATTTTTTGAGACGCCTAAAGTATCAATTTAGGCATCCCAAATGGTTTTTGGGATGCCTAAACCCACCTTTAGGCGTCCCAAAAACCATTTGGGATGCCTAAAGGCGTCCTTAATCACATGTTAGACAAATGTCTGACATGCGTCTTCTCAAACACCACCCCCTCCTTTACTCTTTTACTAACAACTCCCACCTTCTTCCTTCACTTTTAACTCCTCCATCGTTCTGCAACTTCCTCCTCCCTTCTCTTCAATCTCAAACACCCCTACCTTCTACCTGCTTCGTCACGTGTTCTACCTCCTCCCTTCTCTTCAATCTCAAACACCCCTACCTTCTACCTGCTTCGTCACGTGTTCTACCTCCTCCCTTCTTCTTCAACTCTAACTCCTCCTCCCTTCTGTGCTGTGCTAACTTCCTTACTTAGAACTAGAAGTTTTTAAGACGAGACAAGGCAGGCTCCTCCACCTGTTGACGCACACACCACTCCCTCCTCCATTGTGACGCAGGCTCTTCCACCTCCTTCCTTCGCAGGCTCCCCCTTAGTTAGTTTTATTTTTTAAAATAGATACTGAATAATAAGTATAATAGCTAGGAATAGTTTTTGAGCCATAAAAAATCTACTTCCTTATTAGTAATCTCTCGTGGGATATGACGATATTAAGAATGATTTGAAGGAACTTTTGTTTTAGGATTTTTGTATATTAGTATATATATAAGTTGGAATTTTCATATTTTATAAGTCATAGTGCCACTGCCACTTGGGCGATTGTAATGCTACGTATCTAGTGATGACAACTTTGTGGATGAATATTGATGTGTCGAAAAAAAATTTGGCAAATCGGAAGTCAAATTACAATAATTTAACATAGTAATTTTTGAACATTTTTAATATGGTTGGTTTTATTTTGTTGGATTAGATTAGTATGATTATTAATGTAGTTTCCTTAATATTAGTAGTATGAGTATTATTAGTGTAGTAGAGAAAATCTTATTTTAAGATAAAGAGATTAATAAGATAAAGATATAAGATAAACATATTGATCATTAATAAACATATAATTGACTATTAAGAAATATACTTAATATATAGATTGAAATATATTATATTAATCCTTCTCTTCAAATTGTTATAAGTTCTTTATGTCCTAGAATAGAAAAACAAATTCAATATTTGTTTGAAATTCTATATTCTTTTCTATATTCATAGGAGAATTATGTTATTAATAGTTAAGAATACAGAATTAATAACTAAGATAGGGTTGCTTGAAATTTTGGGATATCTTACTTTTAAGGGGAAATGTTGTCGAATTTTTTGTTGCAAACAGTGAAAAAAAGCAATCCCTATCATATATTGTTGACAATTGTACTAAACGTGTGAGTGTTATTGGGAATGACTTAAGTGGTAACAAAATGGATCACAATTGGATGAATGCTTTGAGAACTAGTGAAGAATATGAGAAAGGGGTGGATGAGTTTATTGAATTCGTTAGAAAGAATGTTCCAACAAAAAATAGAAAGTATTTTTGTCCTTGTGTGAATTGTTTAAATGAGAGTTGACGGGATGTTGATGTCAAAAAGTATCACCTACTTTGTGATAGAATAAATCTACGATACATAAGGTGGATATGGCATGGTGAGGAAATAACGGATTGTCCGTCGTACAAGAAGGAAGATGTGGATGTCATAGATGAAGATAGAATGGAGAAAATGATTCACGATGTTGAGGTAGAATCCTTTGCGCAGTCGCAGGAGTATGACAGCCTGTGGAGTGATGCAGAGACACTGTTGTACCCTGGGAGTAAGTACACAAGCTGACAGGAACGTTGCATTTGGTTAACTTAAAGAAAACTTGTGGGTGGACCTATAGTAGTTTCACATTACTGCTTAAACTATTGTGTGATATGTTTCCAGAGGATAATATACTTCCAAATCGTATGTATGAGGCCAAGAAAATCCTGTTTATGATAGATATGAAGTATAAAAAGATACATGATTGCCCTAATGACTACGTACTGTACAGAAATAAGTATGGAGGTCTTAGTGAGTGTCCTAAGTGTAAAACTGCATGATACAGTGAAAAAAGATGGTGGTTGTGGCGATGTGACAACTAAAATGCAACCTTTAAAGGTTATGTGGTATCTTCCAATAATATCACATTTTAAGCGTTTGTTTGCGATTGCAACAAAATCGAATAAGTTAAGATGGTACTTTGATGAAAGAATATATGATAGGAAATATCTTTGACACCCAGCTAACTGTCCACAATGGTAAAAAATAGATGAAATGTTCCCTCATTTTGGCAGCGAGCCAAGAAACCTTCGGCTTGGGCTTTGTACAGACTACATCAATCTCTATGGAACTCTTACTAGCACACATAGTTTGTAGCCGGTTCTCCTTATAATATACAACTTACCTCCTTGGCTATGTATGAAATGCAAGTATATGATGCTTTCTATGATGATTTCTGGACCAAAACAGACATGGAACAATATTGATATCTACTTGGCGCCTTTCATTGAGGACTTGAAGAAGTTGTGGGAGGAATGTGTAAATGTGTTTGATACTTATAAGAAGGAGTCATTCAAGCTACATGCAATGATTTTCACAATGATAAACGACTTCCCTGTGTACGGAAACTTGTCAGGGTACAGCATGAAGGGTCATAAAGCATTCCTGATATGTGAAGTAGGCACACACTTCCATCAACTTAAGTATGGAATAAAAACTGTCTACCTTAGCCACAGGAGGTTTCTTTATCAGTTCCACCCTTATCGTGGGCTAAGAAAGCGTTTTAACGGCTTATCAGAATATGGAATGGCTCCAAAGGTATTAACCGGAGAGGAAGTTTACAATCGAATGGAACGTATCAATGTCACTTTTGGTAAGAATCAGAGGACTGCGGGTGAGAAGAACATATGGAAGAAGAGATCCATTTTCTTTGATCTTCCATATTGGCGTTCGATTGACGTGAGACACAGTATTGATGTGATGCATGTGGAGAAGAACGTTTGTGATAGCCTTATCAGTACGTTTTTGCATATACCAGGGAAGACTAAGGATGAGATTAGTGCGAGATTAGACCTTGTTGATATGGGAATAAGAGAACGATTACATCCACAACTAAGAGATGATTGTAGGAGGGCACACATGGAGCTAGCAGCTCATACACTATCAAAAGCAGAGAAAAGAAGTTTGTATGGGTGTTTGCATGAAATTAAGGTGCCGTAAGGGTATTCCTATAATGTGAGAAGATGTGTCTCAATGGACGATTTAAAGTTAATGGGAATGAAGTCCCATGATTATTATGTGTTGATGCAACAACTATTACCGATAGCTATTAGAGGCATACTGAAAGATGAAGTACGAACGACTATAACAAGATTGTGCGTTTTCTTCAATGCTATATGTAACAAAGTCATTGACACTGAAAAGTTGGATGAACTGAAAAATGAGGGTTACATTATTTTTTCACAACCAGAAATGCATTTTCCTCCTTCATTTTTTGATATAATGGTGCATTTGATAGTTCATTTGGTAAGGGAGGTAAAGCTCTGCGGTCCAGTTTACCTGAGGTGGATGCACCCTTTCGAGCGATACATGACAAGCTTAAAAGGGTATTCTAAAAATTCTTATCGACCAGAAGTTTCAATAGTAGAAAGATATGTAGTCGAGGAGGCTATGGAGTTTTGCAAAGATTATATGTCAGGGAAGAAGGAACAATCTCGACATGAAGAGGGGATAAGCGAGGGAACACGAGGATTGAAAGTGAAGAATGTTCCTCATGAAGAAGTGTTGCAAGCCCACCTGTATATCTTGAATAATATGGAAGAAGTTCAATATTACATAGATGAACACAGAAAGACTTTGAAGAACAAGAATCCAAGGAAGAATGACATACAAATTGCTATTGAGTAAAATAAGGCATTCATAGAGTGGTTTGAGGAAAAGGTTGCCCACGAGACCGGTGTGTCTGAGACAATCGAGTGGCTAGCTTGGGGGCCTTTGTTTCAGGTTATTACTTGGACCGGTTATTATATAAATGGCTATTCTTTCTATATGAAAGAGTAAGATAACAGAAGTACCATGCAAAATAGTAGGGTCATGGTAGAAGTTGAAGCTATGCACTTTTCCAATTTGAGAGACAAAAACCCCATATTAGCGTCTATGATCTATTATGGAGTTATAGAAGAAATATGAGAGATTACATACAACAAATTCAAAGTTGCTTTATTCAAATGTAAGTGGGTTAGCAATAATATTGCGGTAATAGATAAACAATTTGGATTTGTCTCAGTCGATCATCGAAGAGTTGGCTATAGAGATGAGCCCTTCATTCTAGCAAACTAGGCGAAATAAGTGTTTTATGTCGCCGATCCTGCGAGCAAAAACATTTCCATTGTCCTTAAAAGTAAAAAACAGAAGTATGGTGATCTGACTTTCAACCTTGACGACACACCACCTTTCACAACAACTCCACCTTGAACAAATGAAGTAGAATTGGTAGATGATGACGAATATGCTGTAAGAAATGACCATGGTGAAGGAATATGGTAAACAATATAGAGTAAGACCTTAATTTATAAAAGAGAACTGTGTGTGTTTTTTACTCCTGCTTAGTTTATTTTATTTTTATTGCAATTTATTTACATTTTTGACAATGCTTTTTATGTTAACAGGAATATGGATAACTTTAGTGACTCAAATCAAAGTGTTAGGGATGACGAAAGGCGTAGAGATGACGAAAGCCCTATCGATAACGAAAGGCCTAGAGATGAACCCGTTGCAAGAAGGAGGGTTAGAGGCTGTATAAAAATGGGAGCATTGGTTGCACGTCATGAACATCAACAAGAGAGATTGCATATAGACTTTGATGATAATCTGAATCCAGTTAGTCATGAGGAAGACCATTTCATTAGCTACGTAGGGTTTTTGGGTTGAAGCAAAGTGCGCATTATCTACGATAATTGGAGATTGGTTCCCCCAAAAACGAAAGACATGATTTGGCAGCAACTTTCGGTATATACGTTTTGATACATTTATGATAATTGTAACTTTATTACTATTGTTTCAAATATAATTATCTTATGTTTTACCTTACAACAAACATACGATGTCCCAAACACCAGAGAGATGTATAGGCACTAGATGGGTGAGGTTCGGATATGATGGAACGGTTTCAAGAACAAGCTAACAGTAAGGTACATTCGAGGGGCCTAGAGGGGTGAGAATCCATGTCAACATTATTTGTATTTATCTCCAGAGGACTGGAGGTTGTATACGGCATCACGGGCAGATCCTCAGTTTTTGGTAAGATTTCTGTCATCATAATATAGAGCTTTTAATTTTCATATACTTGATATCGTTGATTTATTTTTTGTGGTTTTTCATTCATAGGCATTAAGTGCAGCAAATGCACAGAGGCAAGCAGAAAATACATATCAACATCACATGTCTCGTGGTGGATATCGGAAGCTTGAGCGGCAAATGATGCAAGAAGAGTTACAGAAAATGAAGCAAGCAGTGGAATCTGATCCTAGCGTTGTTATCCAGGCCCCGATACCTCCTTCATGTCACAAAAAATGGAAAGCAGGGAGGATTAAGGGTGGGAAGTACATAAATCCAATTGTTGTTAAGGTTGTTGCGAGGATTGTAAGTAGTTATACCATAAGTACCTAATTTTTTGCATATCGAGAATGGTTTTGATACATTTATGATAAACTGTATGCTACAGGATGAACTGGAAAATCATAGAAGCCAAGGTTCATTCAATCCAAGTAGACGGATAGACATCTTGTTAACGGCTATTGGGAAGGCAGATGACCCTGGTCGTGTTCGAGGAGAGACACAGGGAGTTAATGCCATGAGGTATTTTGGACAAGACTCATGTTATTCGTCACAAGCTAACCTAGTAGGGACCTTGTAGCTAAGATTTGAGATGACCTTGAACGAGAGCTCGAGGCTGTTAAATATGAATAGTTTTGATGATGTCAAATATAGATGTTAAATATGAGCAAAAAGTTTGTATGATATAATTATCTTCTACATTGACTAACTACTATATTTAATATTGTATATTTTGTAGATTAGTCATAAACCTGATTGTGGGTTGATGTTATAATCCTCATATGTGGAGAATGATCTCAAGAAGAAAATCAAGAGACAAGGGATTGAAGAAAGAACGCATTGCAAGAACTAATAGGAATATCAAGCAAAGATTGAAGATATTCAAGAAGATATCTAGTTGGTTTATGAAGAACGATAATCAATTCAAGAAGATATCTAGTTGGGTTATGAAGAATGATCATCAAGTGGCAAAATAAGAAGAAAGAGATTGAAGAAAGAAGAAGAAAGAGATTAAAGAAATAAGAACTTGCAAGATCACATGAGAATATCAAGATCCAAGTTATTAGAAGTGATATCGGAGGTTTCTATGGTCAAACGGAAGTTGGAATGGGTCAATACGAAGCTAAAATGATGTATACGAAAGTTATGGTGCCTCCGGGGATGATTACTCGAGTGTATGGGTAATAAATAACTTGCTCATTATTGCATACCATTAGCAATCAAACATATATGGGTTTTAAATTGTTTTTAGATTGCTAAATGGACTAAAAGTGAAATTGTGCATAATCTTTCTATGTATTTGAGTTTCAAAATGCACATTTCAAAAATGTACTTAGATTCCAAATTCATCTTGTTTATAAAAATGCATACATATTATTTGAAAATTATTCATAACTTGTTTGCATTTAAATCGGTTTCAAAATTGGAAGTTAATATTTATGTATACTGAAAATCAGAAATACTTCAAATTCTTCCACCAGAGTATTTCCCCATCATTGACATATTGATCATTGATTTTAAATGTGTTATCCAATGCTTGAACTCCTCAACCATTATTTTCTAACAAGTTAGACCTTATGTCTAACAAGTTAACTATCTATATAAGTTCCAAGTGTATTTCCTAGAAAAGAATATAATATGTGAAAGCTTTATGCCTAATGCGTAAATCTTTGGTTGGCCATGTTATTCCAAGCATTATGAATGTTCATTAGTGCATTGAATATTAATGCATTAACCATTATTGTGGAATAACTTACCAGGATAATATTCTAGAACTCTAGTCATTTGGATCAATGAGTATGTGTTTCATCATCCATAAATTCTTATACTCATCTTGTTGCTCAAATGCATTACCATTTGTCTTCATCCATTCTTCGAGTAACTAGATCCTTCTATTCAAATTCTTGAGTTGAATATCCCTATTCTTCAAGACACATCTCTAAAAGTCAAATTTATCTCTTGGTCAATAGCACAGTCATTGTGTTTATATACATCCTTGAAATTAAGCCTTTTTGGCTAATTCATTTTCAATATGACTTTTGCTCTTGGGAAAATTCTCAAACATGTTAAACTCCAATGTGTAACATGTTATCTTAGTTGTTCTCTAAAAAAGAAGCTTTCTGGTATATGTATATTTAAATTGTTGACTTTCACCATTTTCAACATAAACATTGATTATAAACATATTTCAAAGATGAGTTTTGCATATACTCAAAATCTCAATTTTACAATGCATTGTCATGATTTGAAATTAAATCTGAGATTTGAATCAATTTGCATATTTCATTATCATTCTTGAAAAACTTGATGAAAACTTTTATGGATATATCTACTACTTTCTTTTGATCTCACTTACATGCCTTGCATGAAAATCTTATCAATGACATATCTTTTAAAGTGTATTTACAAATTGTCATTGATCTTTGAAATCATCATTCTTGGTATTATTTTTTCATTGCCCTTTATGATTCAATTGCTTGAATTTATTATGATTCAATTTATTTAATTGGGTAAAATTATATTTTGGTCTTTGTTGATTATTATACTCTTTGCTCAAATATCATATGATTCAGTTGTATAAAAGCATAAGAGTTATAATATTTGATACTGTATGGACCAAGAGAAAGTTGGGTACCAAAAAGCATATACTTTTGTAGGAATTAATCAAAATGCTCTACTTTCGGATACAAAGATCAGAGGCTAATAGATGAGGCGTGACTGACAGTGTTGCAATGTGAGCAGCAGCAAAATATGTGGTCTCACTCAAGTGACACCACATCACTAGCAAGTAACTAGCTAGTGATGCAGCCAGAGAAAGAGAAAGAAGAGGAAAATCTCTTAAGTGAACCTAGATGAGATTCATCTCAAAGCAACTCAAGGCCAAGAACAAGTATAGCCAATATGAATCTTTGTTGCCTACCCACCTTCCTTATCGTTCCAAGGTGATCAAAAGATGTTTAGAGGAAGATGCACAGATTCATCAAGCTTGGTGAGCCTATGAGGATCCTCAACTACAATCCTAGCTCTATGTTTTCACAAAATTATATGATATATCTATACTAGAGCTATGGTGAGCAAGGCCAATTCAATCGCTTCATGAAAGGATTATCACAGAATGGCCTATATTATTAGTGAGAAGCAGAGGAACGTCGGAGAGATCATGTCTTTCAAAGAATAAGAGGTATATATATACTTTTTACAGGACTTACTCCAGGTAATCAGAAGTTACTTCAAGTAATCGGCAATTACTTCAAGTGGACCTTCAAGTAATCGGCAATTACTTCAAGTATACCTTCAAGTAATTCACAATTACTCCAAGTAAGTCTGAATCTCACTCACAAGAAGCATAGAGGATAAGAGCTGGGACTTCAAGAATAGATGAGATACAACATTTTGCTAGAGCTGGTCTCCTGGTCCTTCATTCTTTGGTCCATCTGTCTAGGGCTATTTGAGAGAAGAGCTTCAACAATCTCACAAAGCTTGCTACGAACGATACTGAGTTCATTACCTCTGTGAATGGCGAGATTAGACAACTCTGTGACTTAATCAACCAGAATCTCAAGGCCTTATTCTAAGCTCATCTTGGTATCCTAAAGTGCTCACAGAAGACTACACTTCAGAATCTCTCAGTACCAGTCACATCATCCAATATTGACTAGGATATGATGCATCAATGGACTACAGAGGATTATAACTCGAGTGATTACGATATTACTTGAGTGAAGTATTGTATTCTTTAATTCAAATTCTCTGAGTTGCATCACTCAAAGTGAACACTTGAGTACTGACTTAAGTAATACAGGGTTACAGCCTTAAAACCCTGAATAGCATCATTATTTTCAAAACTTAATTTCTCTCCAAATCTTCATACTTTCACAATTATTCTCTCTACAAAATTTCTAATGATTTTACAAATCTAGGAGAGTTATTAATTTATTATTCACAACAATTTTCTTTTAAGTCATTCATTCATTAAGGGGGAGCTTCACATTCACATGTGTTTTATATCTTAAAAGCTCATCTCATTTATTGAAAGAAAATCCTTTTAACATACTCATCTGAATTCACTATCTTTTAATTAGTTTTGATGATGAGTTAATCTTATATTTTCCTTTCATGATTTTAATTTTTAACATATCATATAGAAAGGATGGCTTTGGTTTATGCAATAAATTTGATACTTGATTGCACTAACCACTCTCTTTGTAAGAATGCTTTTATAGTAGGAGAATTAGCTCTATGCAAAATCATTCCTCAACACACTAAAAGGAGAATATATCAACTTTGAGGAAAGATGATTTAATATTGGCTATAACACTCAAAGCAACAAAAGGCACAAATCAGGATGATTTTGGTAGCATTCTAAGGAAGGCTATTCTTGAGCTTCCTATTGAGCACAATTCAGAGTCTACCACAAAGCCAGCTATAGTTCATTCCTATGAACTTTATTCATCAGAGTTGCGCTTCAAAAGTATGGTGAACACAACATCATAGATCTACACAACAAGAAAAGGAAGCAACGAACTTCATGGAGCACTTCATCATTTTCCAAAAACTACATGAGCATTTCTAAACCCTCTCTTTATATTTTGAGCTTACTTTGGCTATCATTGATTATGAAAGTTTTTCTTGAAAACCTTTCCAAATATTTTCAAATGTGTTTTTCATGAAAACCATTTTTCATTTACATCAAATTATAAATGAAACTACTTTCAAAACGGGGGAGAGAAACTTGTTTTCCTTATGCATTTGTTTTGATTAATGGGGAGAATGACATTTCTCATTTGATTTCATATTTACTTCTCTACAAGTCTTTCTTCTTTATACTTCAAACTTTTTGCTGATGTCAAATAGAGGGAGATAAAGGCAAGAAAAATATATTGTTCTTACTTAGTTTTTATAACTCATACATATTTTTCTTGAAGGATTTGTCATCATCAAAAAGGGGGAGAATGTTAGATATGAATAGTTTTGATGATGTCAAATATAGATGTTAAATATGAGCAAAAAGTTTGTATGATATAATTATCTTCTACATTGACTAACTATTATATTTAATGTTGCATATTTTGTAGATTAGTCATAAACCCGATTGTGGGTTGATGTTATAATGCCTCATATGTGGAGAATGATCTCAAGAAGAAAATCAAGAGACAAGGGATTGAAGAAAGAACACATTGCAAGAACTAATAGAAATATCAAGCAAAGATTGAAAATATTCAAGAAGATATCTAGTTGGTTTATGAAGAACGATAATCAATTCAAGAAGATATCTAGTTGGGTTATGAAGAATGATCATCAAGTGACAAAATAAGAAGAAAGAGATTGAAGAAAGAAGAAGAAAGAGATTAAAGAAAGAAGAACTTGCAAGATCACATGAGAATATCAAGATCCAAGCTATTAGAAGTGATATCGGAGGTTTCTATGGTCAAACGGAAGTTGGAATGGGTCAATACAAAGCTAAAATGATGTATACGGAAGTTATGGTGCCTCCGGGGATGATTACTCGAGTAATCACTCGAGTAATAAGGTACTGCCTCATTTTGGAGGTACTTGAGTAATCTGCCGGGTTACTTGATAAATCACTCGAGGCGGAACTTAAAGTAATGGGCACCCTGTTTTCGTGCGGCATAATAGAGGTTCAGTATTTTGTGATATCTCTCCAACCACATGTCGGATCGAACTAAAACTGATGGCATATGAAACTAGACTTCCAACACGAACTTTTGACACCAATATCACATTCATAGGAGTTCATATGAGAGAGATATATGCTTCGAAAGTCGACACATGAATCAGCGTCATATTCCTGGACAGCTTTGGTATTTTGGACATAACTCCCAAAATACACATCGGATTGCAACAAAACCAGTGCCATATGAAAGAAGACTCAAAGAGCTTTCCATGGATATATAATTTGTCACATTTGAAGCTATATCCTAAGAGCTATGATTTCTGGAAGTTGGTGCTCGTGATAGCTCGTGAGTTCAGAAATGGTCTAAGAACAGTAGATACTCTTTAGATCATAACTTTTAGTAAACAACGTGTTTAGAGCTGATTCTTGTTGCATTGGAATGAAGATAATGAGGGCTTTCCGATGATATATAATTTGCCATGTTTCGAGTCAAAATCAAGAATTCACTTGAAGGCACCACTCGAGTAACTAGTTGATAACAAAAGACTTTACTCGAGTGAGTACTCGAGTAATCAAATAGAAAACTTCCAGTTGCTCTCGGCCTGCCAACGTTATTCGAGTAGGTACTCGAGTAATCAGATAGAAAACTTCCAGTTGCTCTCGGCCTGCCAACGTTACTCAAGTAGGTACTCGAGTAATCAGATAGAAAACTTCCAGTTGCTCTCGGCCTGCCAACGTTACTCGAGTAAGTACTCGAGTAATCAAATAGAAAACTTCCAGTTGCTTTTGGCCTACCAACGTTACTCGAGTCAGTACTCGAGTAAAGATACAGAAACTTGAAGTAACCAGAGTCGAACTTCAAGTTACTACCCGAGTACGCAGAGTTATTTAGAAAAGATCAAGTCGAACTTCAAGTTACTACCCGAGTAAGCTATGCAGAAAATGGAAGGCCACTCGAGTAGCCTATGAAGAAACTTGATGTTTACTCGAGTGAGCACTCGAGTAATGCTTCCCAGGAAAACAGAACAACGTCCCGAAGATCCTGGAAATCAATGAAATGATCATATAACTCATTCTTCTTGCTTCTAATCACTCTAACACTTCATTGTATTAGTGTTTAATGTATTTCTCCAGGAATATAACGAAGATATGATGTGAAGAGTCAAAAGGTGAATTTACGGAAGCGGAGCGTCAACATTATAACGGCTAGTTTTCAAATTGAAGAAGCCACACTCCAACGGATATATTGAAATGCTCAAACGGTCATCAACCTTCATCAACTATAAATAGAAGATCATCCATAATAGAAGGGACGAAGTGTGCATACATCATCGAAATGTCAACATCCTGACACCAACGCTCATCACACATACTCTCTGTTTCTCTAGCTTCTATACTATTTACCTTTGGGAGAGAAGTTATTTGTATTGTACTTCAGTGAGTATTTTATCCACTCTGTGAGAGAGTTTGTAAACACTTATATTTCTGAATTGATCTCAAGGTAGAGGAACCTTGAGTGGGTTAATTTCCTTACGGGAAGCTGTAGAGAGAATCGCCGGTAAGACTTTCTACTCGTAAGACTTACAAGGTGCAAGCAGTAGAGAACGTTGCTACTCGTAAGACTTACAGTGGTGTAGCAGAAGAGTACGTTGTTACTCGTTAGACTTGCATAGGTAAGCAGGAGGGAAAGGTCTTCGGGATTTCTCTGCTCGTAAGACTTGTTGTAAGGGGGAGTACTTGGTGAGAACTTTGTAAAGGCTTTTCTTGTGCCTGGATTAAACAAGAAAATAGTGGATTTGAAAATCTCAGGAGGAGCCTGGGGACTGGACGTAGGCCATCACAGATTGGACCGAACCAGAATAAATCACAGTTTGCATACTCTCTTCCTTAAACTCTTATATTTCTAGCATATATTAATTGTTGATTTATGATTCATTATTTTCATATTTATTGCTTCCTCTAAGATGCAAAAAGATTTTCAAAGTTCTTAAGATTTTTATCTTACACCCAATTCACCCCCCTCTTGGGTGTCAGCCGGTTCTAACAGAGGCCAACCTTCACGACAAGCTCCGACAAGAGTTGTTGCCAGAACTTCAACTTGAAATGGCAAAGATGCTCGAAGTGCAAAGGGCAAGGGACAAGCATAGAACTCAGAAATCCTCAGCCTTCAATAGCACCAAAGGAAGTTACAACCCTCTGGAAGAACCACTTGGTGACCCTTCTCCCACTCCAGCGTCGGGAAACCCATCCACCCTCTATTTGGAGGATCTACTGTTGCGTGTTGTTGCCGATGCTCTCGTTTACACACGTGCTACCACCCACCATCATCAGCAAATTTCACAAGATTTTTGTAGCGTGAATGTGATGAGTATTAGAAAGGGGGAAGAAGGTACAGTTATCCCTGTTCCTGATCCAGTGGTTGGCACGTTAGGTCAGGCAATAGGATCTTTCATCCTTTGGCCTTAAAATCTTATTGGTTTAAAGGCAACACCTCTAATGGTAGGCATTACATTACTATTACTGAAAATTTGTTAGCATCATAATAACAATTTGTTTTTTGATGTTCTAAAAGGATGACGAAGATGCGAGGAAATGGCCCTACTTAGCACGACTACAACAGATCTACAAGGGCATTAAATAGGTTGACTTGAAGATGCCTCAAGGGATTGTGGGCCTTACATTGGAGTATCCCTACACGATTGAAAATACAGATCTCAAGCAGTTTATCAAGTTGGAGGAGATAGATGCAGGCTGGGTGAAATTTGCAATCCGGTAAGTTTTTTTTTTCAATTTTCTCATAGAATTCATTTAGTGGTTTTTTTATTTCATACATTCAATAATTCATTCCTTATTTTAATTCTATTATAGTATCTTCCATGACCTCTGTACAAGCATAGAAAGACGTGATTGGTATGGATTCTTATGTCTTACTAATACTGTGACGCATATGACTCACTATATGGGCTACACAATGGGAGAGACCAAACTTCGTTGTTATCTAGCACCCATTGTTCAACGGTTTGTATTTTCATTTTGTCAATTTAAGATGTTTAATAAATAATTGCCTTGTCATCTAAATTCATTTTAATCTGTACATGTTATTATAGTTACAACTGGAGTTTGTGTGTTATATGTCCTCGCCGCAACCTAGTCTATTGGTTTGATCCCATGCGAAAAAGGTCAGACAAAGATACAAAATCCGTCTTCGACACGTAAGTTATTCTGTTTGTATTTTATTGACTCTTAAAAAAATGAATAGTTCTAATTTCTATTGATTTTGATTTTCATGATAGTGCTTATCAAACATAGAGTCCTAGGCGGGTCACGTGAGGGTACAATTGTTAAAAAGCCAAAGTTGTTTTATCCGATAGTAAGTATTTTCGATTCTAATTGTTTCATTGACGGTCGTTTTAGACATATCTTTATTGATTTTAACAACAAATTGCATGCCTTTGATTTAAAGTGCCCTCAACAACCTAGTAACATTAAATGCGGATATTATGTTATACTTTATATGTATAACATCACTCAAATTGAAATTACTAGCAATTTTGAAAAGGTAATCGCTTCTTCATTCTCAAATGATAATATTTTTGATGTTCTAATTGAAATGCTAATTAATTCATTTGCTTGATTTATTTCATCAAAGCTTATTTTCTAATTTTCAGATTTTTTATAATGAAGATGCCTGCCTACATAAAGACCTTAATTTGATCAGAGACCTTTTGGCTGGACATCTTCTTCAACATATAGAGCAATAAAATTTTTATTTATATCAGTTTGTAGTTGTGTGATGACAGTGTTTTGACACTTTCTGGTTTTTATTGTACATATATATGGTAGTAGGCTATATGAGTTGTTATTGTATGTATATGTGGTAAAGATTGTAGTGCTGGATATCCTTACCATTTTGTAACGGATATTGTGGTTTATGAATCCATTTTCTATTCTATTTCTGCAATTTGAATTCGCTGGGTAATGCAGAATGTAAATAATCATTTTAAAAAAATCAAACCTTTTAACGTCCCAAATTCAGAATTGATTTGGGACGTCTAAAATCTCCCCGGTGGATGACTTTAAACGTCCCAAATTTAAAATTGGGACGTCTGAAGTTTCACTTCAGACGTCCCATTTTTTTGAGACGTCTTTTCTTAAAACATACCACGCCCCCCACATAGACGCCCCCTAGTTTTTGGACGTTAAAAGTGCCAAAATAAGGACGTTAAAACCTCTTTTTGTAGTAGTGTGTACACAATAAACAACCACACCCAAGTCAACAACAAAGTTCCTATTGCAACTTGTCCTGGAACAAAATAATAGACGTTTGTTTGGTTTAACGCCATCATTACTTTTGCTCCTTCTTATGTTGTTTGTGGTTACTTTTGGATCAAAAAATAATTCTTGATTACAGTTGCACTTTTTACAAAAGTTCATAGTCATTTTAGCTCCTTAACCCTTAAGTTAATCAATTTTTATGATATTCACAAAATTTTCAAAATCTTTAAATAATGTGTGCCCAACATTGGCACATATGGATAGAGTCAGTAATTCAGAATAGCTTGCTGCAGGTTTGGAGTTGAATGAGACTGGCTTGTATATCCCTCCCCTTGGCAGGTTGGCATTTTGCTAACCCAGGCCTGCCTAGGTGATTAAGCTAGCCCGCCAATTTTTTTCTTTTTTGAAAAAAACATGTCACCTTTCTTTTTTCTTTTTAGTCTCTCACTCACTTTCTCTTTCACCTACTCACATCACACTCCCTTTTATATGTTTGCATGAGGCAAACAATTGCACTCTCATATCCTTCTCTTTTTCTCCAACTCACATCACAAAAACATAAACACTTCTTTTTTAATTTAATAATAATAGAATAAATAAATATAATATAAAAATAAAAGTGAATAAAAAATGCATGGTAAAAAGCATGAAAAAGGTTGTTAAAAAAAAGGGAGAATCACTCCTAGGTCCCAAGCAAGGGACACATTATCAGAAAGATCCTTCAATGTTGTAAAACACACTCAACATGTTGTTAATATACACAGAAGAGTTGTAAATAGGGACCTTTCTGATAATATATCCCTTATTTGAGATCTATGAGTGATTCTCTCAAAAAAAAAAAAAGCATGAAGAAGAGAGTTAAACTCAAAGAAAAGAAAATGAGGGTATTTGAAAAAAAAGCAAAAAATATTTTAAACAAGCTGACCCTCTAGCCCACAGCAGCCCATGGGGGGGGGGGGTTTTGTGCAGCCCGCCGCTTTTGATGGGATGGCAGGTTGGGGCTGCCACTATCTATAAATATGGGTGTTTGGTGTTTTTGTTTCCCTGATTATGAACTGATTTTTGGGACATTTTTCCCAAGTTGGAATGAAGAAACACACAATTTCACCATGCAACGCAGAAGTATTGAACAAAACATTCACCGCATGGACTGTGAATTGTGAAACGTGGTTTTTTGGGGTGGCGTTACACTTGAAGTTTCAATTATGATAAGAAAATAAATAATTTTTTTTTGCCAACATAAATAATTATTTATTTGAACCATTACAGATATACATTTTAATTATAATTTAAAATAATTCGTGTATAATATTTTTTTAAAGACAACAGTAATACTCCCTCCGGTCTTAAATTTAAAACAAAGTTGGTTTTTTTGGAGAGATTAAGGAAGTTAATTAAATTATTTTAGAATCTTTTTATTTTTATTTTTTTCTCAAAACTAATTAGTTTGACAAATAAACTAATATATGATCTAAGGATACACAATATGTGATATAATTAAATAACTTATTTAGCTTTTTTAATCTCTCCAAAAAAAATTAACTTTATCTTATATTTAAGACTAGAGGGAGTACGACACACTTAAACCGTAGTTATTTGTCTAACTGTTTTATAAATATTAGTATTGATTGATATTGAAAAACAATAGCATTATTAATACTGATATTTAATTATTTTAACTCAATCATGTTTCTCGTGGCGTGGTGCAGTGTCTTCTTTAGACTTTTACTTAATGCCTAGAAAGTGGGAGGGTGGGACCTAATATTTGTGTTTGATATGCTTGAAGCCACTTCTTTAGGGAATTGAAGTAACTTTCATAAAAAATAATGGAAGTGAATTTCATTAGGTCTTAAGGAATTAGTTCCACTTCTATAGAAGTGAAATTTATTACCCATTATACCCTCATGTTTTGTCAAATTCAACTTTGCCCCTCTTGTTTCTTCTCTTTATCTTCAATCTCCGATTCGACAACCTCCATCTCCCTCTCTCATGGCAATGGCACCGGCGAGGACAGCGAGATCGGATTTCCACTTCCTATGGAACTAGAGATTGGACTCTTTTACCCTTTGAGATGCTGCTGTGAGTGGTGAGCACCTGTGATGGGTAGAAGTTATAACTTATAACCCCAATATGTAGAACAAACAGCAGGAATCAACACATTTATCTTAAAAAAACGACTTTTTTGGAAGAATCACTTAACCAGCAATTTAATGGTTCCTTTTTAATTATGGGCGAATAGTACTCTCTGCGGTCCTTAATATAAAACATATTTATCTAATTTGATTAGATTAAAGAAGTTAGTTGAGTTAGTTAATATAATAAGTATTTTCTAAAGTACTATAGTCATCTCCCTTAATTTCCTCCTTCTCTCTCTTCTTTAATTATTATTGAGGAAGCATCAACGGGAATAAGTTAGGAAAATAATGATAAATATGAAAATTATATCTTATATTTAAGATTAAGATCAACTTTATAAATATATCTTATATTAAGAATAAAAAAAGTATACTCCTTCTCTTTCTTTACTCGTTTGCGTAAACTGAATACTGAAATAAGATGTTATTATTGGATTATTTAATCTTCGTATCCGATCCCATTATAACTTATTTCCCCCTATATATTGAGGTGATCGAGTCATAATACTATATAATGAGATTTAATCTGATGACAATATTTTCATTGACGAAGGAAAAAAATTTGTGTTACGGAAGCGAAGTTGGTGGTTTTTTTTTGGGGAAGACATGGATAAAAAAAAGGTTAAGGTGTAAATTTATTAATGAAATTTTGTTCGAGGAGCATCTGGGATGAATATCTTTTAAAAAGGTTAAAAATATCAATAACAATTAAAAAGGGACATCCACCACAAAAACAGTTAAATTCGTAATGTTATTAGGGGTTTTCTTTTCTTATAATTTAACGCCGTTAGTACGGATTAACGGTGTTTATAGTGGATCCATTGATATTTTTATTCCTTCTAAAAAATATTTATATCAGACGCTCCCTAAATAAAATTTCATTGATAAATTTACACCCTAAAAAAAAAAAAGTAGGGATAGAGTGATAAGGAAACAGCGCGGTTTTCAACATATGAGTGATGGCGACAGTGCCGTGATGAATGAAGGGCACGGAGAATTCTGGAGATTGGCGGTTTGTTCCAAGGGGAGCGAACAAAGAATTGGTCTTATTTAATGTGTGGGTCCATTTTTATTCCGTTATTGACTTTGAAGAGTGAAGACACAACGAGTAGGGTCATGAAGGAAGGCACGTACGTGTAAGATATTTAAAAATTGTCGGGGTTGGGTGGCGAAACCTCAACCGCCATTCCAGACTGAGGTTTATTAAGAGTTTTTTTTTTGGGGTGAATAATCTATTGAAATATGTAAAAATAGTTTTTTAGATTTATGATATACGAGGTTAAATATATAAAATGAGTTTTCTTTCTATCTGTGTAAGTGTGCTTATAGAAAACCCAGACACATAAACCCCAGAACAAATGAATAACCCACTCAATCATAATTGATTGGCGTAGTATTCGTTTGGGATAGTTTATTTTTGACTTATAGTACGTGTTTAGGATAGCGGTAGGAAAAATGACTTATTATGATTCTAACTTATTAAAAATGACTTAATAGAAAAGTCAATTTTTGTAATGTGATTTATATTTGGATGTGCGATTTATTTTTGGACAATAAGTGTTTATAAATTGTGATTTACGATATATGAGGTAAGTATGCGAGAAGAGTTTTATCTCGACTTACGTAATAAGTGACTTAATAGAAAAGCTACAGTGAGGATCTTGTTTAATAAGTATATTATTCTACCTGTGATGCAAATAGAAAAAATTGAACCAAACATAAAAAAAAATAAACCCAGCTCATTTAGCCTTTTTTCTGGAAAAAAAACGGGCTTATTGGCCACAAAACGTGATACCAAACACTCTCATAAGTATTTTTAAATTATAATTTATGATATATGAGGTAAATATGTAAGAGAAGTTTTGTCTCGATTTATATGAAAATCACTTATATCTCACAAAAAAACTATCCCAAACACAGCTTAAATAATCAGCTTCAAACAACCACTTAAGTCATACTCTGCCATGTTTTTCTTTTAAAAAAAACGTTTTGAGAATAATTCTATTTTGATTTGACAAAATAATAATAATAATGCTATTTTGATTAGGTGCCATTTCCTCATGGGCAACATCACAGATATATGTGTTATAAGGGGAGAAAATGAAAGCATTGATAATTTAAAAAAAGGTTAATACTATCCTTAGTGCTTATAGTTTACGCTTGGTTTTAATCTTTAAAATTTTAAATTAGAAGTTTAGGTCTCCTAAATTTATTTTATTTATAATGTTGGCCCGAATATTTTTAAAATTCAAGCTATAGTTTATTTCGGTAGGTCCACAATTCCAACGACGGTCATGTCAGCTTCGGCGCAAACCCCTCCCCCTTGTGACCTTGTCTTCAAACCTCATTCGTTTCGTCTGCCAAATTGCGTTTTATAATTTATTTTGCCACCTCACCTTGCTTCGGCAGCACAGAGTTAATGCCACGTAGACATAATAACAGTGTTAACAGCAAAGAATATTGGGTGAGAAGAGGAGATGCAAATAAAGTGTGGTGTGATTTGCAGTTAGGATAGGCGTGCCGTTTGAGCCCGGGTAACACAAATCACGGGTTCCGTGGAGGACATGGTACGCCCAAGTTGAAACTAGTGCGCGCTTACCAAGACATATATTGACCCAAAATTGGAGGAACGACCACGAGAATGAAGTTTCCGATGGAGCTAGGGACCAGAAAATTACAACAGTAATATTCCCTCCAATCCAATTATAAGATACCAACTAATAAATATTTAAGGTCTTGGAAAAGCTTTTGGCTAAAAAAAAAGCTCATCTGGCCACCAAAAACTCCAAAAGCCTATTTGGGGTGTTTGGGAAAGTTTTTAGGTTGACTGGGCTTATGAAAAAAATGGAGCTTTTGGGAGAAGCTGATCCAAGTAGCTTCTCATACTCCAAAAGCCCATTCATATATTTTTTTTAATAATAATTGCTCCTTTTTTATTTCATCAATTTTTTTTAAAATTTTTTCATTTCAGTTATCACAATATATACAACTAATATATATATATAGTATTCAAAAAAATTCATGTTATTTTCAGTCATTTTTCATCTAAACGGGCTTTTCAAGTATTAATCCAAATAAGTTTCAGGTTAGAAAAAAAGTCACTTCTGATACCGCCAATCCAAACATAAATCACATCTACAATCTAACTTTTTAAAAAGCCCACCTGTAAAAAAAACTCCTTCTTTACCGTTAATTCAAACATGTACTAATTAAAAAAAAAAAAAGGAGAGAGAGAGAGAGAGAGTGAGAGAGGTAGGAGTGCTCATTGGGAGGTACAAGTTTAACTTTAACCAAAAAGGGGTCCTGCGGCGCACCAATTTCCCCCTCGGCCCGCCCGCCCTCCACGTTCCCTTATAGGTATATGAAGATATGCTCTCTGCTCTTGCTTCTTCTCACTACTCTTCCCTCTCTCTCTCTCATGGCTTCTTCTCTCTCCAACGGCCACGCCTCTCCCCCTAATCCTCCAGCCATCCATGTCAAGTTCACGCAGCTCTTCATCAACGGCCACTTCCTTCATTCCCTTTCTGGTAATAATTAATTCCTCTTCCTCCTTCAATTCCTTCTTCCTCAACTCTTCATTCCCTTTCTGGTAATAATTAATTCCTCTTCCTCCTTCAATTCCTTCTTCCTCAATTCTTCATTCCACTTAATTCAGTATTCGTTCGATGTATGAAACCTAACAGGGAAGACGTTTGAGACGATAGATCCCAGGACTGGGGACATCATTGCCACCGTCGCAGAAGGCACCAAGGAGGATGTTGATGCCGCCGTTCAAGCTGCCCGCCACGCCTTTGACTCCGGTCCCTGGCCTCGCATGTCCGGCTCGGTATGTTTCTCCTCCTCTCTCTGTTTTTTTTTCTCCCAGAAATCTATGGTTTGCCCTCTCGAGATTCAGGGGTAACAAGTTTTGGCCTCTTCCATAGTTCTCTCCCAATCTTTATGTTTATTAATGTATTTTTTTAAGGATATCATCTATTTTCATATATTAACATATTAAAGAGAGTTAGTTAACTCATTAATTATAAGCTAAATTTTCAATTTCATCCTTATCTATGATTGGTTCCAAAAATTAACATAAATAAATTCATTTTGTTTATTACAATTAATAGGAGTAAAGACTTATAAAATGCAATTATTACTATGAAAATGGATTTATAAATAAAACTAAAATTTTTGATAAAAAAAGATTATAAATAGAATCAGAATGATCTTATTACCACGTAAACAACTCATCACACCCATATATATTATCACCTTAATAATTATTCTTATTTTTGTTTTACATCCTATATATAATTCATTAGTTTCATTTTTTCTAATAAATAATTGCCATGAAATATAGTATCTTGGAAAATAATAAGTCCCATGAAGTCATAGAAACTATTTCTGGTTGTTTTCTTCCCTTTTGATGCATCTACATATATAGTAAATCAATTATCAATGTTCATTTAATTTTCTGCTAATAGTATGGCCAAACATGGAATTACCAGTGATGTGTAATCCGGACCGGATCGGCCGGTCCAGCCTGGAAACTAGCGAACCGGCCGGTAAACCAATCCGGGTTACAATTAAAAAAAAATTTTAAATTTTTTCTTTATAATTTCATGCTATAAATATAAAATTTTCAATTTCTTATCTGTTTGGTCCTGGTTTAGTTCTGATTTAGCCCCGATTTGATCCACTGACCCTAATTCAGTACCCCGACCGATTTAATACCCAATCCGGATTTTAATACCTTGGGAATTACAGACACCACAAATTTTTTAAGGCGAAGCATTTCTTTTCCTGATGACCTGATTTAAGGTGAAGCTTTCAGCTGTATCAAATTGTGCCCCCTTTCTGTTATGTCTTTTGTGTGTATATGTCTCCTCTTCATTGTTATAACTTATAAATAATATCAATATCAATGTAGTTTAAATTAAAATGTACGGCAAATTAAATTATGAATAAATCAATGTAAACACGTACAGCTCAACTTAAATTTCATATATCATGTAGTAGTAGATAAAAACTAATAGTAACTGTTATCAATTTAATTACTTTACAAAGGCATTGATTATTTGAACTTTTATATTCTTTGGTTGAATTTGAGGGGAAAATAATAATAATAATAATAAGTTAATTTTAAAGACATCAATATAAGAGGTTTTTTTGGGTTAAAAATAATTAGTCTGATTGAGTTTATAAAGACACAATTAGGCTAAAAAATAATTTAAAGTTTGTTAAAATAAATTATTTACAGCTATATGCCCTCTATTAATAGAGAATTCAACCGCTGGAGGTTTGTCTCTCTTTTGCCCCCAAGCGGCATGCACCGCCCTAGTTCATAAATACGACTATACTCTTGATTAAGAAGCCAGCTTCATTTTTCTGCCTTTTCGATCCTAATTCCTAACAACTCAACATTGGGGCAACCTGTAAGCCGACGGTCGTTGACATTTATATTATTTTGTGATTATAATTAAATTCAATCCAGATACTTGCTGATTAAATTCAATAATTTAATGCTCTACCCAGTCAACTTCCAACTCCAATTAAAGCTTATTCCTTTTTAGTTATAATCCTAATTATACTATAGGACCGTATAGGGTATACTCCTTCCTTTCAATTCTGTTTATAAGAGTCCAAATTTAAATTATCTTGATTCTTTTAATAAGAGCCCGATAAAAATTATCTCAACATTTAATAAGTTTTTTTATTTGTGCCCTCATTAATTATATATATTACATTAATTAAAGGGTTAATGATATATATATTTACTCTATTTTTCTTTCTTTCTTTCTTGCCTCTTATGAATAAGGGCATACTTGAAAAGAAGTTTATTTCAAGATATATTTATTATTTTTAACTAATTTTAACTACTTTCTTAAACTACATGATTCAGTTATCAGACTCTTATAAATAGGACTGGTGGGAGTAATTTCTAGAAGTTCTACTTGGTGGCCTAAAATGTAAGACAATTTTGTGGATATTACTCCTTTATTGCCTAAATTCTATTCTTATATGTCTTAAATTTCTTTCTTTCTATCTTTCGTTTTTATACACTTCTTATACAAAGCCGTGAAAACAGGCTGAGTTAATGGCCGGGTTTATGATTTATAGTTTTTAGAAGGAGTTGGACTTAAAAAGGTCAGTCTTGTAGGGCCGCGAGCCACCCGTTTAAACCCGTCAATTTTTTTTTATTATTAAATGACCACAAATTGAGTTTTACTTTGAGGGTAATGATTTTTCAAAATTGGAAATGTTTTTCAAATCATATAGTATTTCCATTTGAACTGTTTTTAAGGGAAAAAGTTGATTATATTCTTATTAAAAAGCTAAAAAAAGCTTGTTGATGAAATTATATTGATGAGTTAGAAGTTTTCTAATTGATTTTTTAAAAAAATAATTACTCAATTAAGAATCTTTTATTTGGTTCTTAATATTTCTATAAATAAATTTTTCCTTATGAAATATTGAAAAAATAATTTTTTTTATTGATGTAAGGTAAACAAAGAGAACAATTTTTTAATTGTATTTGAGAATGTCCGAATTATCAAACTATATCGAAAAGAAAAACTAATAACACGCATTAAAAAATGAAAAGATAGAGTCTCTATCTTATGAAGAATTTTATTTTAAGGCAAATGGTCACTTATCCTACTTACAAAAAAGATAAAACATTTAATATTTTAAAAATATTTGTCATAAACTAAAAATTTTAGTGTTTTAAATTAACTTTTTTAAAAAAAATGAAAAAAATAATTTTTCTATTAAACGGGCTTGAAGCCCGTGGAACAGCCCAAGCCCATGAGTAAATGGGCTAAGCTTTAAAATAAAGATCTTTTTATGTGAATTGGGCTTAAACCGCTAGCTCATTTAGGCTGAAGTCTGTGAAGGGCCGACCTGCTTTTCCACCTCTATTCTTATATAGCTTTTTGCTTACTTCAATCTCTAAAATATTTACTCTTTTAAGTCAAATATTTAAATCTTTTATGTCACTCGTGATAATTTATAAGTTTTTAACTTTTTAAGCAAAATTTTTTAGACCTACTTATTATTAGATACTTTTAGACATAAATGTCATCCAAAAATAATATGATTGCATGCAATAAGAATATTATTTTATCCGTATCTTCTTTATTTTATTTCATATAATTAATTTTATCGATGAGAAATTCAGATCCTCTGACATCCATCCTCGTGCCAAGCATCACCTCAGAAAATATCTTAAACCGAACTCTCCGACAGAAGGCTTTTATATGAACGGTCCATGAATCCAGCTTCTCTCCTTGACTATTCCCATCCCTGACGTCTCCCTTACTTAAAACAAAATTTAGGGTGATACATTTTTTTTTTAAAGGGACCCAACCCCCCCTCCCCCCCTCCCCTTTTTAGACTCAAAACGGCAGTGTTTTGAGTAAGGGAGGCGCAAGCGATGGGAATAGTTAGGGAGAGAAGCCGGATTCAATAGTCCATACTCTTTTTTTTTTTTTCCATGGCCAACACAGTCCATCGGCTTTCAAATTCGAAATTTGTGTAAAGACAATATTTTCAAGTTCGAAAAGTTTATGATCCCTCGTTTGGGATCGAATTTTGTTTAAATTCAAATGAATTGGCAATATCAAATACTAAATGATTTCAAAAACACAAGATGTTCTACTATTATTATACAATGTTAAAAACTTCCAAAGAGAACATAACTCATTTTTTTTAATAAGGACACACATTTGATGAGTACGTTCATGGAAAATTGGAATGAAGTTGCTCATGGTGGGTATCGTTTTTTTTTTTTTGTGGCCGTTACCGCAGTAAAGTAAAACTTGTGATGGTTTATGTGGGAATATTCAGGAGAGAGGAAGAATATTGATGAAATGGGCAGATTTGATAGACCAAAACGCAGAAGAAGCAGCAGCACTAGACGCCATGGACGCCGGAAAACTATTCCAGTGGTGTAAGATGGAAGTTCCTTCAGTCGCAAATATGTTACGTTACTATGCAGGTGCTGCTGATAAAATCCACGGTGAGGTATTGAAGATGTCAAGAGAGTTCCACGCATACACTTTGCTAGAACCCATTGGTGTGGTGGGTCACATCATTCCCTGGAATTTCCCCAGCACCATGTTCTTCAGCAAGGTTAGCCCTTCTTTGGCGGCCGGCTGCACCATGGTCGTCAAACCCGCCGAGCAAACTCCGCTCTCCGCCCTCTTCTACGCTCATCTCGCCAAGCTGGTATATATGTGTGTGTGTGTGTTCACACACCCAAAGCACTTTATTAGCTTCTCTCCTTTAAATTAAACCTGTGTTATGATTTGCTCCTTCCGATCCTTAATATAAGATATATTTGGGTTGATCTTGATCCTATAAATATAAGAGACAGTTTTATATTTATCAATCTTTTTTTTATTTTATCCTATTGATGATCCCTCGACAATAACTAAGGAGAGGGGGAACGATGGAATTAAAAAAGATTATTAGAGTGTTTTAGAAAATATATGTAATATTAACTAATTTCCTTAACCTAATCAGATAAGGTAAATATATCTTATATTAACCACAGAAGGATTATATATCAACAAATTGACTTTGTTCTGCTGTGCGCTTTCAGTTTGTATGTGGCTTCTTTTCGCTGAAACTGGGTTTTTCTTTGTTTGTTTTGATAGGCTGGAATACCAGATGGTGTGCTTAATGTAGTACCTGGATTTGGCCCAACAGCAGGTGCTGCTGTAACCTCGCACATGGACATTGATAAGGTACGTAAGTATTTGGTAGTCTTGCATAGATTGAGATGTTGAAAAGGTCGCGCTTACTACTGAACTTAATTGTCTTCTTGGCGTGTGTTATTATTAAAGGTTAGCTTTACTGGTTCAACACAAGTGGGACGGGAAGTGATGCAGGCTGCAGCAAAGAGTAATTTGAAACAAGTTTCACTTGAATTAGGAGGCAAATCACCTCTCATTATATTTGACGACGCTGATGTGGACAAAGCTGTTGAGCTTGCACTCATTGGAATCCTTTATAACAAGGTCTTCCAGAAATTAATAATATCATGCATCTTTCTTTAATGATTATAGCTATTAATTAACTAAGTCTCGTTTCTTGGCTTGCGTGGATTCAGGGAGAAATCTGTGCTGCAGGCTCTCGTGTGTTTGTTCAGGAAGGTATATATGATGAATTTGAGAAGAAGTTGGTGGAGAAGGCAAAAGCTTGGGTAGTTGGAGACCCTTTTGATCCAAATTCTCAGCAAGGCCCTCAGGTAATAATTGAGAACAATTATATATCAATAAAAAGGGAAGCCTATTTGAACCCATAACGTTCAGGTTACATGGTGGCAACTTACCGCTACATCAAGGTTTACCTTCTAATGATTGTATATCAATATATAATACATTGATCAATCATCCTCTTATTACATACATACTTAAGCTTGCTGATTTTGTTTTTGTTTTTGGCTAAACAACTATATATAGGTAGATAAGAAGCAATTTGAGAAAATTCTAAGATACATAGAGCATGGGAAGAGAGAAGGGGCCACCTTGTTGACGGGAGGTAAGACTGTGGGCAATCGGGGATACTACATAGAGCCTACAGTGTTCATTAATGTTAAGGTAAGTTCCAATTAATTAAGCTAAGTATCCAAATTCACAAGAGCTTCAAATCAAATCTGGTGTGTTACATTCATCACAATAACACACGTATAATCAATATTCTCAATCCACCAGGAGGACATGCTGATAGCACAGGATGAAATATTTGGGCCTGTGATGGCACTAATGAAGTTCAAGTAAGTTATAATAATTAATATGCTCTGTTATATTTCTGCATGGTGTTAGCAAGATATGAATTGATGAAATACTAATTAAAATATATGGAATATTTATATGTAACAGGACGATGGAGGAAGCAATAAAGAGTG
Source organism: Inga leiocalycina (assembly GCA_963242795.1). NCBI lineage: Eukaryota > Viridiplantae > Streptophyta > Magnoliopsida > Fabales > Fabaceae > Inga > Inga leiocalycina. The sequence continues at coordinate 22,489,784 of OY725322.1, forward strand.
CGAATAACACAAAATATGGGCTAGCAGCAGGCATAGTGACGAAGAACATTGATATAGCAAACACTGTGTCGAGATCCATAAGAGCAGGAATGATATGGATCAACTGTTATTTTGCGTTTGGGCATGATGTTCCTTTTGGAGGGTACAAGATGAGTGGCTTTGGCAAAGATTGTGGACTGGATGCCCTTCACAAGTATCTCCAGACTAAATCTGTTGTCACTCCTATTTACAATTCTCCCTGGCTCTGAACTGAATGGCCCCTGTAGCTAGCTATATGTATGAGGCTTTTCAATCATATATATATATATATAGGAGGGCTTTTGCATCTTCATGTGATGAGTAACGCAGAATCATGTCATATCTTGTAACTGGAAGATTTTACACGTCTTTCCATTTATAAGAAACGCTTATGGTTGCATGCAGGGATTATATGCTCAATTCTTTAGGAAATCAGTTGAATATAATACAGTAGTACAGTCTTAACCTATTTTGATTTGGTTGGATGAGACTTGATGGAGGATTGATATTATATGAAATGAATCATTATGCCACATTAGCATATTTTTAAACCCTTAATGATAATTTATACTTCTTTTTTATTTTTTTATATATCTGAAAAATTGTTTTAAGCTCTCTTATATTTTGCTCAGGAAACCCAAGATGCATGCATGGAATTTCTAATATAATCTTAAGTTAAGCTTATTACAAGTGCGCTTATTCGGAGTAAAGTCCAATGAAAAGTGAGAGGGAATAAACAGAATTGCGTAAAAAGGGAAATAAAAAATAACTAGATAAGTCTTGTATACACTCTTTTTAAAAAAACAAAAAACAAAAACGGGGCTCGAAAATGATATCAGGTTATTACTGATTGATAACTTGGTTTACATCTAAAGAGAGGGTATGATAATATACACATAGCTACTTGGTTGACAATCAACTGCTAATTAACAAACTGAACAACTATTAAGTGTATGTTTGGAAACACATACTTACCTCGTATATCATGAATTATAATTTATAAGCATTTTTTGTTTAAAAATAAATTATTCCAAACGAGCACTAAGTTGGATAAAAAAATTTAATTTTTTTATTACATTGTTTTGGCCAATTTTTGCGGAATGCTTTGTTATTCAGTTAATGTAGGTATACATTTTAACATGTCCACATATTCCTCAAAGCATCATTGTCTTTTTACCTATAAAACTTAATTTCATTTTGATTCAAAGAATATAATGAAGTTTCATAATCTTTTGGGTTAATTGAAATTAAGTTACTTTCTTAGAGACTAAATGAAATTTGTCCTAATTTCAATTATAAAAAAGATAAGTCAAACGGTCAAAATGTAACATTTAAAATGAGAAGAGGGTGGATCACCAATAGAACAAACAAGAGACCTCATGCATATTATTAATTCACAACCCCACAAATAAACTTAATGAAATAAAAAAAAAAACCAATTGTGAGACAACGTTGTCCACTCAACCTGCCATGCATAACCGTTTTTCAAAACAAACATTTTCAGAAAACTAGCGAACTCCAAAAATGGCGTCCAGGGAGGAAGACAGAGAAAAGCGAAGAGGTTCAACAAAATTCAAAAGAAAAGAATTGGGTGTGTCTTGCATGCTAAGCACCGAAGTCGGAGCCGTGCTCACTCTCATCCGTCGCTCCCAAGATTTCAATTCCCCCTACCTTCCCTCCGACGACAATTACGAACCCGCCGCCGTCAATTCCCTCCGATCACTCCGATCCCTCATCTTCAACCTCCACCAGGAATGGCGCACCGTCGACCCCTCCATCTACCTCACCCCCTTCCTCGACGTCGTCCAAGCCGACGACGTCCCCGCCTCGGCCACCGCCGTCGCCCTCTCCTCCATCCTCAAGATCCTCAAACTCGGAATCTTCGACGAGCGCACCCCCGGCGCCAAAGACGCCCTCGACGCAGTCGCCAACGGTATCACCTGCTGCCGCCTCGAGAAAACCGACCCTGTCTCCGAAGACGCTGTCATGATGAGAATCCTCCAAGTCCTCACCGCCATAATGAGCCACAGGGCCTCATTTTTGTTCTCCGACCAAGCCGTTTGTACCATCGTCAACACATGCTTCCAGGTGGTTCAGCAATCTGCGAACAGAGGCGACTTGCTTCAGAGAACCGCGAGGTACACAATGCACGAACTTATTCAAATTGTGTTTTCAAGGCTGGCTCAGATTGAGGTAAATGATGGCGAAGAGAGTTCGGAATCAGACACCGATGACGTTGAAGTTTTGGAATCTGGGTATGGTGTTCGTTGTGCCATTGATATCTTTCATTTCTTGTGCTCTCTGTTGAATGTGATGGACGTGGTGGAAACAGAGGGCTCTAATAATGCTCCATCTGTTGATGAAGATGTTCAGATTTTCGCTCTGATTTTGATCAATTCGGCCATTGAATTGAGTGGAGATGAGATAGGGAGGCATCCCAAGCTCACGAGGATGATCCAAGACGATCTCTTTCACCATTTGATTTATTATGGCACCAGGTCTAGCCCCCTTGTCTTATCCATGATCTCAAGTACCGTTTTGAATGCATATCACTTTTTGAGAAGGTTAGATTTCTGAGCAAACTATGAAGCATGTATTCAATTTAAAATCACTTGAATCACGTTTTATATTTATTGGAAACAAAAGCTTGTCATTATACTAGCTATTGGGCTTTTTTTTTAAAAGAGTGCAAGGAAGCTAAATGAGTAACTTAATCATATAATATGTTATATATTATTACATTAGATATTAATTTATATATAAATTAGAAAAATTAATTTGATATGAAAATAATAAATATAAATATTTTAAAGTAATTTATTTAATTTTTGTAATCTCTTTAAAAAAATATCAACTTAATTTTATATTAAGGATGTGAGGGAAGTAGTATATCAGTTTATAAATTAAATAAATTAGTTTGGAGAAAAAACAATAAATATAAATATTTTAAAATAATTTAATTAAATTCTTTAATCTTTTACAAAAAATCAATTGAATTGAGTTTTATATTTAGTAGGGGTATTGGTATAGTAATACGTAGCATATGAATCCAATGCATGTTTAAGAAAGTTCGGTTTTGTTTTTGTAGGTTCCTTCGCCTGCAACTAGAAGCCTTCTTCGGATACGTGCTTCTAAGAGCAACAGCTTTAGCGAACTCAGTTCAGCTCCAAGAAGTTGCAGTCGAAGGAATAATAAATTTTTGCAGGCAACCCACTTTTATTGTTGAAGCTTACGTAAACTATGACTGTAATCCATTTTGCCGGAATGTGTTTGAAGAGATTGGAAAGTTGCTGTGCAAGCACTCATTTGCAGGGAACGGCCCTTTAACCTCTTTGCAAATCCAAGCCTTTGAAGGATTAGTCATTATAATTCACAATATCGCAGATAATATTGACAAGGAAGGTGATTCTTCTCCTTTAGGTCCCTACTCAAATCAAATCACAGAGTACACACCCTTTTGGGAAGAGAAGGAGCAAGATGATAATGACTTGGAAACTTGGGTGGAACATGTACGTACAAGGAAATTGCAAAAGAGGAAAATGTCAATTGCAGGGAACCATTATATTAGAGATGACAAAAAGGGACTTGAGTACTTAAAGCATTCTCAGTTAATCTCTGATCCTCCTGATCCAAAGGCAATTGCTTTCTTCTTTCGTTACACTCCTGGTCTAGACAAGAATCTGATTGGAGAATATCTAGGAGACCCGGGTGATTTCCACCTTCAAGTTCTTAAGGAATTTGCAGCCACCTTTTATTTCACTGGCATGGCTCTTGACACTGCACTGAGGTTCTATCTCGAGACTTTTCGGTTGCCAGGAGAATCTCAAAAGATTGAACGTGTTCTTGAAGCATTCTCAGAGACATTCTATGATCACCAATCTGCAGACATTTTCGCAAGCAAGGACACTGTTCTTATTCTAAGCTACTCCCTCATCATGCTTAATACAGATCAACACAATCCCCAGGTGAAGAAGAGGATGACAGAAGAGGATTACATAAAGAACAACAGATCTATCAATGCAGGGCAGGATCTACCCAGAGAGTATGTCTCAGAGTTGTATCATTCTATTTCGTCTAACCCACTTCTTGCTCCAACAAGTACAAATCAAGACATGAACCCAAGCAAGTGGACTCAGCTCATGAACCGATCTAAAGAGGAGAAACCTTTTGTCCAATGTGATTGTTTTGATCGTAGGATATGTAGAGATATGTTTGCCTGCATTGCAGGTCCAGCTGTGGCTGCTCTTTGTACATTCTTTGAGCATGCTGATGAAGAAGATCTGCTTCATGAGTGCATCGAAGGGTTATTCTCAGTGGCTAGGATTGCTCAGTATGGACTAGAGGACACTTTGGACGAGCTCATAACATCATTTTGCAAATTCACTACACTTCAAAACCCTTATGCCTCTGCTGATGAGACATTGTATGTGTTCAGCAATGATTTGAAGCCTAGGATGGCAACAGTTGCCGTTTTCACTGTTGCAAACAACTTTGGGGACTCAATTCGAGGTGGTTGGAAGAACATCATAGACTGTTTGTTGAAACTCAAGAAGTTAAAACTACTCCCTCAATCAGTCATTGATTCAGAGCTACAATCAGCGAATGGATCAGGCGACGCTTTCCCTGTTCGTAGTTCAAAATTAGGAAGCAGACAGGTCTCTGACATAGCAAGTCTCTTATCGTTTTCGTCGCAAGATGGTAAGGAGGACAGTTTGATCATTGGTAATGAATTTGAACAGACTATGAACATGATCAAACAATGTCGGATTGGTACCATTTTCAGTAAAAGCTCCAACTTCCCAGAAGAATGTTTACAGAATCTTGGTCGGTCTTTGATATTTGCGGCTGCTGGAAAAGGTCAGAAATTTAACTCACCCATTGAAGAAGAAGAAACAGTTGGTTTTTGCTGGGATTTGATTGCTGCGATAACATTAGTCAACTGTCACAGATTCCAATCATTTTGGCCTCAGTATCATGAATATTTTGTAACAGTTGCTCAATTTCCAATCTTTTCACCTAACCCTTTTGCAGAAAAGGCCGTCCCAGCACTTTTTAAGATCTCTCTCAGGCTTCTTTCTTCGCCGCAGATTGACAAGCTCCCGGAAGAGCTTATTTTCAAGACAATAAATCTAATGTGGAAGCTTGATAAAGAAATTACTGAAACTTGCTGTGGGATTATATCAAAATCAGTTATCCAATTAGTCGCCGAGTGCCCTGGAAATTTGCAGACACATCTCGGGTGGAAGACGGTTTTACATTTGTTATCACTCACCGGAAGGCATCCTGAAACCTATGACCAAAGTTCTGAGACCTTAATCACAGTATTGTCTGATGGGGCAAATCTTTCAAGAATTAATTATCCTTACTGTATAGACTGTGCTTTTAGCTTTATTGCACTTAGGAACAGTCCTCTAGAAAAGAATCTGAAGATTCTGGACCTGCTATCAGATTCAGTGAATTTGTTGATTCAGTGGCAGAGGAATCAGTATTCAGATCCTGGAAGTAACTTAAGTGGAATAAGCAATACTAGCAGCTCTTCTCTTGAGGACAATAATGCAAGAAGTGGATCATCAAATTTCATCATGAATCTGTTTGTGAAACTGGGAGAGGCATTTAAGAAAACGAGCCTGGCACGGCGAGAGGAGATAAGGAACTATGCAGTTCAATCTCTACACAAGAGCTTTGATCTGGCAGATGAGCTGCAATTCACACCGGCAAATTACATAAACTGTTTCAACCTGGTGATATTTGCAATGGTGGATGATCTTCATGAGAAGATGTTGGAATACTCGAGGAGGGAGAACTCGGAGAAGGAGATGAGAAGCATGGAAGGGACACTAAAGATTTCATTGGAGCTAATGACAGATGTGTACTTGCAGTTCATGAGGCCAATATCTGAGAGTAATGGGTTTAAAACATTCTGGTTTGGGATGCTGATAAGAATGGGTACTTTCGTGAAAGCTGATTTAGGACAATACGGAGCATCATCCACAGTGCAAGATTTGGTGCCAGATTTGCTGAGGAGGATAGTCTCCAAAATGATGGAGAAGGAGATTTTAGTGGCAAGAGAAGGTGATGATCTATGGGAAAAAACATATTTTCAAATCCAGTGGATTGCTCCTGCTCTTAAAGATGAGCTTTTTCCTGATTAACACCACATCTTGTTTATTAAACCAAGTGTGAGTTTAAATTGTTGCATATGTTTATTCAATCTCATATTCAATGTAAATGTACGCTATTTTCATAATCCAAGACTAGGATATCTGGCACTAAACGATTAATGAGCAAGTGTTAATGAATTGAATATAAAGTGGATGCAAGAAATGAGTGAAGCAGGACTAGTAAGATCCAATTGAGCCCAAATAGAATTGGAACTTATGTAAATGAGTTTCGACCCTGGACAAGTTTGGGCCAAGATAATCAGATCAAATTGGGTTTTGTCTTGGGCTTGGTCTTGCAAATGAGTTGATCCTCAGTTTCATCTCGCTTAACAATCAGTTCAAATTTCTTTTATTGAAAATGCTAGATGAGGGTTCGGCATCCTTTTTTATTCCTTTCATATTTTTATTTTTATTTTTATTTTTGTTTTGCTAAGCACATGTATTCTTTTATTGGAAGCAATCTTATTCGAGATATTGTCGGACACTAAATGTGGGTACTTTTTCCAGTAGGAATTTGAACAATTGTTCACCACGTTGTGAGATATTAGCCCTTTTCACTAGGCCCAACCTAATTATGTTATTTTTCTTATTTAGAGGAAAGGTGCATGAGCTTCTTAGTTTTTTTTTGGGCACTTTTAGCCAATAGGTATTGGTTTTAGTAGAAGAGATTATGACAGCGTAAAACACAATTTTGAGTTCAAAAGCTATTCTTAGTTGAACTTGATGGTATTCAAATTTGACCCAATAATTTCTGGATCTCAAATAATTATATGTGAAAAATAAAATTTTTGTTGAAATTGCATAAATTTTTTGGGGGGAAAAATAAAAAAATATCACTTGAACTTTAAAATATCAAATCAGTCTTGTTGCTTACAAGAGTATAGGTATTAACTACAAGATTATAGCAATTCACAACCAATTTTAGTAGGAAATCACTTATTGTGATTTTGAAATTTAAGTGGTATTTTTTTCCTTTTTCCTAAATGTTTTCATATTTTGACATTTTTTAATGTAATTAATTTTTAGATTTTGACTAAGCTAATCTCTTCTAAATTAAAAAGTATATATTTTTATATTATATAGAATTTATGAATGTATAAAAACAGGAACTTTAATTTCATTTTATTTATTTTTTAGATCGATTTTCCTTCATTTTAATTAAATTTTTTTATGGTAATGTAAAATTAGAATAAAATAAAATTTTTTATTTGTATTTAGGTTAAAAATACCCTTGAACTCCTAGTTTCAAAGAAATCCAATAATGTACATTTTAAACAAAAATGAAAACTGATGTAATTTCAATAAAAATTAAAAGAAAGGGGAACAATTATTTGGTTTCATTTCAATATTTCCAACAAACTGAGATTCTACTTTCAGGCTTTAAGCAGTCAAAACTACTAAAATAATTCATCGGCCTACCCATTAACTCTCTCCCTCTACGTTGCCATGTCAACCTCGTGATGGTCCTGAATATCTTAGTGAGCTTATGATAAATATTTTGCTTTTTTGTTTATGCAACATATGTAGAAGCAAGCCTATTCAGATTAATTAATTAGGATCTGATTGGATTGGTGATAGAAGAAACTGTTTTTCTAACATAATTTACTGTATAAGAGTTGACTATGCGAGAAGAATTTTATTTCGAGATGAATATGTTTTTTTAAAATTATTTCAAACAAGATTGTTCTCAAGCAACTTGGGGGTATATTCCTCCTCCAGTCTCAGTTGAAAGCTAGCTAGTATTCCTCCGCCAGTCTCAGTTGAAAGCTAGCTAGCTACAAGCTTAATTTTGTTACATGAGCAAGTACCAAACTGATAAATAATATGTTTGTATGATTTCAAATGTAATAGGCCATTCGTTTAGGCCAACTAAGAGTTGCATTCCACATTTTTCGGTCTCCTCTCATCCACGCCCACAATTAATATCTAAACTAAGCTAAGATATTTATGATCAGCCTGTGTCTGAGTATGGAATATCTCTCTCTCTCTCTCTCTCTCTGATCAAAGACTGAACACAACACTGATGTGCGACGTACTCATCTCACAATTAAAGCTTGATTTGCATGCAAGAATGTCTAAGCTGATGGAACTAACATGCCTAGCGTAGCGGCCTTTGGCTGCTCAAGCATGCATAAGGTCTCTAGTCTCGTGTGAGAATGCAGAAAAGGCGAGCTCCCTCTAGTTAATTAGGTACAACAACAATGCTTGATTATGACCCAATCAAATAACCATATAAAAAAAATGTCTAAGCTTCTAATGGATGCTACTTAGATTAAGTTAATGTTGTTGGAAAACATGTTTTTGCATCTTTCAAGAGAGGTTTGGTTTGAGTAAGACCAATGGATTCTTCAACAGACACTACCCCCCAAAAGATCCAAATTCAATTCTCACATCTACCAGTAGGGTGTATATGGAAGGGCCATTTAAGTGGGAACATGCAAAAGGTCCCAGCTTTTGTCTGAACCACCCATTATACCTTCTCCCATATTGAAGTTGCACATCAACAAGACATCGTACATACTATGCAGTTAATGGCCGCATGAGACTCCACCTTCCTTCGCCCTCTGTAACCTGCTATATGGAGGAAGGTGTACACACTTAATGGCTGCATGAGATATTGCACCGTTTAGTCATTCCCCAACCAGCAATGCGAAAACAACCTCACGCAAGTGAGCATGTGGTACAGCTAAATGCGATGTGCCCTGTAACGGGCCTTCTGATGCTGAAATAAAACCACACTCCCAACCTTTCATCTCTCCATTCAATTCAATTCCCTTTTGATTATACTTTGGCTAAAAGTGTGTACCCTTGGTTACCTAATATGGATTTAACTTAAAATGTATATATAGCACTAATTTATATGGTGCAGCTGTATATATGCCAAATCGCATGACTCACTTGTGAATAATTCCCAAAACTCAAGTGAAAATTGTATAGAGACAAATATAATCTTTAAAAGCTAATATAACTTTTTTAGATTTATGTGTTTGGATTCAATTAAAAAAAGTTATTTTAGGAGAAAACCTTGATTTTAAGAAAAATCACTCAAACACCTAACTTTTTGTTAAATCATGGTTTTGATCTCAAACCATAGTTTTGCAAAAATCATTCAAACACCCTAAATTTTGTCAAACCAAGGGTTTGAGCTAAAACCATGGTTTGGATCTCAAAACCATGGTTTTGAGAAAATCTAATTTTTTTTGTTTTTTTCCATATGTAAACCCCACCATTTCACTTTAATTGGTTCTTTTTATTAATGTGGCCCCACACCACTCTCTCTCTCTCTCTCTCTCTCTTTTGAATTTCATTGATTTTTCTTTAATCCCTTTTTTTTTAAGAATTTTAAAATTTTAATACTCCCTTTTATCTTATAAGATCTATTTATCTAATTTGATTATATTAGAAAAATTAGTTAAATTAATTAACATTACATATAGACAAATTTATTTCATTTTTGGTATTAATTATGAAATTTAATGTTAAATAATGAATTTTTGCACACGTATAGGGAAGATTTTTACACACAGGGAAGATCATCTGCACACCAGGGAAGATATTCTACATACGCGGAAGATAATCTGCACACGAAGGTCCCATTTGGTAAATAAGTTGGCAATGAGGGATTTTTTCACAATTTTCCCAAATCATTATTCTACTCATAATCTATTCTCCATAAGCTATTCTGCTCAAAATCTATTCTTCAAAAGCTATTCTCCACTTTTTCTCTAGAATCTATTCTCCAAAATCTATCCTCCTCATAATCTATTCCCAAAAGTTAATCCAAACACACTCTTAAAGTGCAAGCCACTGATAGCTAGAGCTATTATACGCCGTATTGAATTTATAACCTCCCACTTATACAAATATACCATTAGGTTAATTATATAAGACCATTAGTCGAAGCTAAGATATATATCCTTTAACTTTGATAACAAAAAATAGTTACTTTGATTTTTTTAATTTTTCATTTTATATCAGAGACAATTATAACCCTGTCAGGCTGTCACGTTACATCCAAGTGAATTCTCCCATTTATTACTGAATTATTTTACCCTTTTTGCCCACATACAACCTGCAACTATATATATGCGTGCATGGCGAGTGTATATCTCATGCAGCAACTTAAACTTTTGTATTCAGTACTAGTTTACAAGTGAAATATGGCGATGGGGAAGAAGTTAACTTATCTGCTTCTGGTAGGTCTGTGTTTGGTGGTAGGAATATCCCAACACGCAGATGCAAGGAACTTGAAGAAGGCCAAACATCACGGAGATGTGAAGAAGCCAGAGTCCCTTCTGGGGGATAGCTCTGGAGGGATCGGTGGAGGCGGTCTTGGAGGAGTCGGAGGGATCGGTGGAGGCGGCCTTGGAGGAGGGTACGAAGGAGGAGGAGATGACAATGGCGGAGGACTTGGAGGAGGAATCGGGTTGGGGGTAGGCATTGGAGGAGGAATATCCAAGGGAATTGGAGGGTATGGAGGACTTGGAGGAGGAGGAGGAGGAATTGGTGTCATTGGTGGAGTTGGTGGTTTTATTGGAGGTATGAAGCATGTTGACGCAAACAATAAGCAGCCTTGACTAATTAAATAGTTATATATCTCCTCCTCATATTCGTTCTAAAAGTTCAACAGTTTCTTCATATAAATATCCCTATAGTTATGTTTGGTTGGCTTCTTAATAATATTCTGCATCCTCAAGATGAAGTTTGGATTTTGATGTTGTATCTCCTTTTCTGTTGTTGTACTTTGTGTGGTCCTAAGTCCCTAATTCTTGAAATACTACTGTGAACAAAAAGAAAACACCCAAAAAATAAATCTTCCATGTGTTTTCGTCATCTCGTTCATATATAGCTTTGTTGGATATAGAAATGATGTATTTTTATGTTAGTTTGTGGAAGAACATGTTGTTCTGTAAGTTCAGGTTTGATCAAAAAAAATAAGTTCAGGTTGACAGCTTTGCCATTCCTTATTTTAAAGATGAAATTATTATATTTGGTTTTTGTCAGTCTTTCGATTCCCTAATTATGCATAAAATAAATATAAACTTAAATTTAAACTTTAAAGAAAGGGGGAAAATCGCGCCAACACCTTAATAAGCTAATATGTGTGTTATGTGGGCCACGTCAAAGTTGGTCCACTTCAAAATGAGTGACATATTTTGCAACCCAGCTACTTAATGGCTTTTATTGATTTACCAATATATTGGATCTTTTTTTTTTTTTTGCCATCACCAATATACTGGATCCAACCCATATTCCCACATCATCATCATAGTTGAGCAAAAATTAAAGAAGCTTGGGAGACCGGACAGAGCAAGAATATGATAAAAAGATCAAATTATTGAGATTTTCATTTTTTTTTTTAAAAAATTGCTATAACTCACACACTCACCATATCATTTGAGGATTGAATTTATAACCTCACACTTAAAAAATTTAAGGTGTTTCACTACAAAAAAAAAAGGTGTTTTGTAGCGGTTATATTAAACCGCTACAAATTATGGCATTTGTAGCGGTTTTTACCTAAACCGCTATAAATTTGTAGCGACAAGAATATTTGTAGCGGTTTCGTACAAAAAACCGCTACAAATTTGGTGCGAAATTCCCGCCAAAACTTGTAGCGGTTACTTTGTAGCGGTTAATGCACATAAACCGCTACAAAATACCAAAGGTCAGAATTTTGTAGCGGTTTTCAGTAAAAACCGCTACAGAATTTCAAGAGACTCCAAATTTGTAGCGGTTGTGGGCAATAACCGCTACAGAATTTAAAACGTCGTGAAGATTTGTAGCGGTTATTGTAGAACCGCTACAAATTTGGATATTTGTAACGGTTAGAGTAGCGGTTATTTTAATAACCGCTACTAATTACTGGCCTATTTAAACCCCCCTCCTTCATTTCTCCGTTTTCTCATTTTGTTTCCTGAGGTTTCTCTGAGTGATTTCTTCGAGATTTGAGCGTTCAGACGTCTCTATAGGAGTTTTTGCTCAGTATTCCGCAGTATTTGCACTTGAGGTACGTATATAACACGTATTTATATTTATATTTATATTATATTTTTGTATAATAATGGATTAATTTTTTTTTTAAATTTGTACAGTTGATATGGCTTCAGGACAGGATAAGGGGAAAGCCCCTGTGGTCCCCAAACTGACTTTACGGGGTGGCAGCAGCCGGGCAGGGGGCAGAGGGAGGGGGCAGCGCGCAGGCAGGGCTACCGAGGCATCTCAGCCCATCCTCCCACAGGAACCGCAGACGATCCCACAGGCGACGACCGCAGGAGAGGTGCCTGAGGTGGAGGGGCCAGAGATTAGCGTTGAGGACTTCCTCAACGAGGAGGAGTTCGATATGCCGATGGGGTTCAGGGAGATGGAGCGGTTCCTCGATGAGGAGGACGCTCGAGAGCAGAACAACCCACGAGGGTCGTCTTCGCGATCCACTGGGTTTGAGGTGCAGGTCGAAGGTAAATTAATATTTTAATTTAGTAAATTATTTATTTAAATTAGAAATGTTAACTTTGAATTATAATTTATCTAACGTGCGGTCAACTGTGCAGATGAGCAGGGGAACGTGTCGACGAGGAGGCTGGATGTGGCCGGTCTGAACAGCATGGACCGGTCCCTGCGAGTGATAGTGACGTGGAATGAGGGCACTGACCAGCCGATCCACAATGGGGGTCACCTGCTAAACCGCTTCCTGAGCGACCTGGGAGCGAATTGGATGCGGTTCCCCCTTCACTTCCCGACCTGGAGGCACATTCCGAGGGGGCCGAAGGACCAGGCTTGGGAGGAGGTGATTTAGGTAATTAAAACTATTTAATTAATATTTTGTTAATTAATTCTATTTAATTATTTTATTTAAATTATGGTTTTTATAATTATTGATATTTAAATGTATTTTTTTCAGCTGCGGTTTGCCCTCCGGGCCAACCGGAAGAGGTACGCCCTCGTGAAGATGGGCGACGCCTGGAGGAACAGGAGGAACCGTCTCTTCCACAGCGTGGACGGGGATGGGACGATGCCTCTGGAGCAGCTGCAGGAGAGCGTCCCGGACGGCGTGCCGCCGAACGACTGGGCGCGTTTCGTCTAGTTCAGGAGGAGCCCTCAGGCACAGGTAACGTATTTATTATATTTTTGATATATAATTTTGTAAATATTAAATATTAAATTATAATTTCAATTTAATTTGTATTTAATTTTAAATTATAATACATTTAATTATTTGTTTTTCCAGGAGGTTTCTGAGAGGAACACTATGATCCGGGCGCAACAGACGATCCACCACACAGCAGGATCGAAGACCTTCGCTGTGACCTACAGCGAGCTGGTAAGTTTTGAAAATATCACTTACTTTTAGCTGATTGATTCATAACACTAATTATTGTTTTGTAATTGTTTCAGGAGACGAAGGCACAGCAGGAGAACCGTCAGACGGACTATGCGGAGCTGTACGCCATCACACACAGACACCGTGACGGGACTGCGACCTCTCAGCAGGCAGAGGTGGCCATTGTAAGTTATTTTATTATTATAGATTTTATAAAACCAAGTTAATAATGAAAAATGGTAATTATTAATTGTTTCATAAAATGGCAGGAGCAGATGCAGCAGTCGCAGGCTGAGCTGCGACAGACCCAGCCTGAGGAGTCACAGGGGTCAGTGGACCCGACGGCTCCTTTAAAGGCGGGTCTGGCTTAGCCTGAGCACCTTGGACGAGTGCGAGGGATGGGGATAGGCCCCAGACCCAGCATGATCTACGGCAGGAGCGCCGCCTCTGAGGCTGGCAGCTCTAGAGGGGTCAGACGTCGGAGGGACGAGTCGATTAACCAGCTGCGGTCAGATTTGGAGCAGACGCAGCAGCAGCAGATGCACGTGCAGCAGCAGCAGCTGCTGCAGATCCACGCAGATATGATGTACGCGCAGCAGTCACAGTGGCGTGAGATCGCGAACACCATGCTCGAGGGAGCATGGAGTCGCCTGTTCCCGGACGAGCAGCATCCAGCGGTCCCCCTTGTCCCTCGCTACGTCGTCCTGAGCACTACTCCAGCTGCTACAGCTCCTCCTCCTGCTGATGAGGATGGTGCGGTTCAGTCTGCGCAGCGGCCCGATCCAGCGGCATCTGAGGGAGCCCCACCTGAGGGAGCACCAGAGGATCAGCCCCCAGCTCCTTAGTTTAGGACATTTTCTTTTCTTTTAAACATTTGTAAATATTTATGAGATTTTATTTCAGAATTTTCTTATTGTGTTTTATATAATGATATTTATATTATTACATCGCATTGAAATAATTTATAAATGATTTATATCTAAATTTTAAAAAAAATAAATTATATATATATTTGTAGCGGTTTTAACTTAAAACCGCTACAAATGTATATCTTTGTAGCGGTTATTAGTTCATAACCGCTACAAAGATATATATTTGTAGCGGTTATGAACTAATAACCGCTACAAATTTACTTATATATTTGTAGCGGTTTCCCTTCAGAAACCGCTACAAATATATATGTTTGTAGCGGTTATACACTAATAACCGCTACAAACACTCAAATCATTTGAATTTTGAAATTTGCCGCTTTTCTGCACATTTGTAGCGGTTATCTTATGTATAACCGCTACAAATGAGAAAATTATTTTTATATTTAATGTCCAACGGCTTTAATATTAGTAGCGGTTTAATATATATAACCGCTACTAATTCGTTGAACATTAGTAGCGGTTATATATATAAAACCGCTACTAATACTCAACAAGTACATTTTGAATTTCCCACCAATTAACGGCTTGAATATTAGTAGCGGTTTTATATATATAACCGCTACAAAATTATAAACGTTGGAATTTCTGTAGCGGTTTAATAACCGCTACAAAATTATAAACGTTGGATTTTCAGAATATAAGGTTCTAGGCATTATTCATCTTCTTCTCACTCATCTTCTTCTCTATACTTTCTTCTCTCTCACTTGTAGCTATGGATAAATCTTGGATAAGGTTGCTGCGCAATTCTCCTGAATATTTGTATGGATTAAACAGTTTCTTAGATTTCGCATTCACTCACGCCAGCTGTAACGGCAAGATCGTCTGTCCGTGTCGGAAATGCAAGTTCAAGAAGTGGCATCCACGAAATGTTGTGAAGGAACATTTGCTTGTGAAGCCTTTCCCTGAGGACTATACGTTCTGGGCAGTTCATGGTGAGAAGGCCGGCATTAGATATGACGAGGCTCTTCCTCGAAGTTCTCAAGTAGGCGTTCAAGTAGATGAAGATGATCCTGTGAATGATGCTGTGCGTGATGTGTTTGGATTTCAAGGCGACAACTTCAACGAAGAAGTGCACGGCTCTGAGCCGGCTTTTATGGGGAATAAAGCAGCTCGGGATTTTTTCAGCTTGATGGATGAGGCAGATCGTCCTTTATATCAAGGTTGTCGCAAATATTCTAAATTATCTTTCTTGATCAAATTGTATCATATCAAGTGCTTGTGTGGGATCACGGATAAGGGAATGTCGATGTTGCTCGACTTATTACAAGATGCATTCCCCGACGCCGAGATTCCCACAACCTTCTACAAGGCCAAGAAGATCATCAACAGGTTGGGGTTGAATTATCAAAAGATTGATGCGTGCCCAAATGATTGTATGCTGTATTGGGGAGACGATTCCAGCAGGGAGACGTGCAAGAGATGTCACACATCGAGGTACAAGACAATTCGGAAGGGGAAAAAGCAGAAGAAACCTGCAAAGATTCTCAGGTATTTCCCTTTGAAACCTCGTCTACAAAGATTATTTATGTCGTCTAAAACTGCTGAGCACATGAGGTGGCATGCCGTTGATAAAAACGAAGACGGTAAATTAAGACATCCGCGGGATGCAGCTGCTTGGAAAACATTTGACAACGACTTTCCAGATTTTGCGACTGACCCCAGAAATGTCCGGCTTGCGTTGGATGTCCGGCTTGCGTTGGCGACCGACGGTTTCAATTCTTTCGGGAATCTTAGCACAAGTTACAGCATTTGGCCGGTAGTCTTAGTTCCCTACAACTTACCCCCTGGATGTGTATGAAACAAAGCTCTTTCATTATGTCTATGATCATTCCAGGCAAAAAGGCACCGGGCAATGACATCGATGTGTATCTCCAACCGCTTATTGCGGAATTGCTTGACCTGTGGAATGTCGGCTTGGAGACGTACGACGCTCACAGCAAAACTTTGTTCAACATGCGTGCAGCCTTGATGTGGACGATCAGTGACTTTCCTGGCCTTGGCACATTATCTGGTTGGAATGTGCACACTGGGTCGGCGTGTCCGGCTTGCAATTTCGACTCTGACGCACTGCGCCTTCCCTACAGCCGAAAGTGGTGCTTCATAGGGCATCGGAGGTTTCTCGATGGAACGCATAAGTTCAGATTGCAACGGAATCGCTTCAATGAGAAACCAGAGAAAAGAGGACCACCTCAGACTTTGTCCGGTACAGATATCTTACAGCAGCTTGAGCATGTTGACTTCGAGTTTGGAAAAAGCGACGATTCAGCACAAACTCGCCAAAAGACGCGCAGGACTTCAGCGCCTCAGCAGTGGAAGAAGATAAGTATCTTCTTCACGCTTCCGTATTGGAGATCTAATTTACTTCACCACAGTCTTGATGTAATGCACATTGAAAAGAATGTTTGCGACAATGTGCTGTATACGCTGCTTAACGAACCCGGCAAGACAAAAGATCACCTTCAAGCTAGGAAAGATTTACGCGACATGGGAGTTCGTGAAGACGCTTGGCCAGATGAGCATGACAGATTTACACCGGCAAAGTTTACCCTCACAAAACCGAACAAGGATGTGTTCCTCGCGACGTTGAAGAAATTAAAAGTTCCTGATGGGTATTCAAGCAACATTTCTCGATGTGTCGACTTGCAGGCTCGAAAGGTTGCTGGCCTGAAGAGTCACGACTCACATGTTCTTATACAGCAGTTACTCCCTCTGGCTATAAAGAATACACTTCCTCCCGATGTTTCCATCGTTTTGGTGGAACTTTGTTCTTTCTTTCGGAAGTTGTGTTCTAAGGTTTTGATCGTTGAAGAGCTCGATCAGCTGCAGTCGAAAATCATTCTTACGCTTTGTCACTTAGAGATGATCTTTCCTCCGTCCTTTTTTACTGTGATGGTTCACCTCACAGTCCACCTCGTTCATGAAACAAAGCTCGCAGGACCAGTACAATATCGTTGGATGTATCCGATTGAGAGGTACTCATTTTAAATATGTGCTTTCATTTATTGTCCGTATTTAATGTTTGCTCGTCATCCTTTTCATCATTTTATATCAATTTTCTCTTATGTACTTCGTAGGTTCCTTGGGAAATTAAAATCTTACGTGAGGAATAAGGCGTGGCCAGAAGGTTCTATAGCTGAAGGCTATATAGGGGATGAGGTGCTATATTTTTGCTCAAGGTACTTTAATGATCTTGAGACGGCTTTCAACCGCCCGCTTCGTGTTGACGATTGTCCTGAACTTGCGCCGACATCAGGAGAATTTATCCCTCGTGTTGGTAAACCAGTTGGAGCAACTGAGAACTTCAAACTAACGGCAACTGAGAAGTTCCAAGCACATAGACATATCTTGATTAATTGCACTCAAGTTGAGCCTTTCATACGGTAAGAATTGTACACTCACATTTATGTTATTCGATCTATATCTTTCGTAACATTTCTCACTTTCATTTCACTAACGCCTTTCCATTATTAATTGCAGGGAATTCAGAAGTCATGTCAAGCGTCAGCTCAGGATCCGTACACAGACATCCTCGGAAGTTGATAGGAGGGTCCACAGAGAATTCCCGGGCTGGTTTGCTCGCAGAATACTAAATGACCACAACCCATACTCACCAGATTTCAGAGCTCTCGCAATTGGCCCTCTTGATCATGCAAAACGGTTTACAGCATACAATGTCAATGGTTTTAAGTTTTGCACGGTTTCACGGGATTAGGGATTGCAAACACAAAATTCGGGTGTGTATGGCACATTTGGGACAAGGAGTTATGCGAGCAGCAGTGACGCCAACATGCAGTTCGGAGGCGTCCCTTATTATGGCAAGCTTCTTGATGTGGTCAAGCTTAATTATCAAGGCCGTTTCACCGTGACACTGTTCAAGTGTTTGTGGGCAAATACCACTACTTCTCGGGACTGACAACTGACGACCTAGGGATCACATCAGTCAATTTCTCACGCCCGATTCATACTGGTATTTCTCAAGATGATGAGCCGTATATTCTAGCTTCAGAGGCACATCAGGTTTATTATGTCGAGGATGAGCGGCATAGGGATTGGCACATGGTCATTCATTTAAAGCCAAGAGACATTTACGACATGGGTGAAGGCGATAACATCGCCTACGAGAGTGAGCCATTTCAGCCAGCTGATTTTGAAAACTACTTCCCTGAAGGTGATGCCAATTTACCTCTACTGCGGTGAGTTTTTTTAAGTCCACGTCATTTCAATTAAATTTTTTAAATTTAATAATACATCAATAACAATAATTTTTCTACAAAATTTCTGTAGGGATGGCGACGATGAGTGATCAAATTCAACTGTAAAAAATTTGTCTTTACAAAAAATGCAAAAAATTTGTGTTAAAATAAAATGTAAAAAAAAATCAAAATAATATTTGTAGAATTCAAGTGTAAAAAATTTTTCTTTACAAAAAATGCAAAAAATTTGTGTTAAAATAAAATGTAAAAAAAAATTTTAAAAAAAATTAATATAATATTTATAGTGGTTATTAAACCGCTACAAAATAAATAAATAACCGCTACTAAACAATAACCGCTACATAAACCGCTACATTAACCGCTACAAATAATTAAACCGCTACAAAAATATAAATAACCGCTACTAATTAGTAACCGCTACATTAACCGCTACAAATAATACGTGAATCCCTATAAATACCCTTATCACAACTCATTTCAAACACTCCCCAATTTCTTTTCACCTTACCCTTCTTTCATTTCCTCTCATTTACAACTTCTTTCATATGAGTAGAGGAGCTGAATAATACGATCAAATATGGTAACAAGATTTTCAATTTCTTTTAGAATACTTCTTTCCTTTCTATAAAATTTATTCTAAACATCTTTTCTTCTAGATATATCATAACTCTATCTCATTTTCATCTATTTTTCATATACAATTACATTATATTATAAAACATAATAATTACTTATTACCTAACTATCCTTAATAATATTATTAATATAAATTTTATACTAATCATATTCAATTACATTTTTTCTTTTTAATTTATTAATAAGTTAAACTATTAAATAATAAACTAATTGAAATAGATAAAATAATAACAAATTAAACTATTTAATATAATATTGAAAAAAAAGAAAAAAAATCAACGTATATTTTTATAAAAAATTTTAAATATTTGTAGCGGTTATTAAACCGCTACTAAATAACACGCCTTTTTAAAGCTAAAATTAAATTTTTTGGCGCCAATTTTGAATTTCATGAAATTAGTAGCGGTTTTTAAAACCGCTACTAATTTCATGAAATTCAAAATTGGTAGCGGTTTCTTAACCGCTACAAATAAAAAATGTCATTTTTAACAAATTTTCATTTTTATATATTTGTAGCGGTTTAAAAAAAATTCTTTTTTAAAGCTCTCAATAAAATTTTTTATATTTGTAGCGGTTATATAACCACTACAAATATCTCTTGATTTTGTAGCGGTTACTATCAACCGCTACAAAGGTTGTAGCGGTTATTTTTTATTGAGTAGCGGTTTTATAAAACCGCTACAAAACTGCTTGCAACGTACGATTTAGTAGCGGTTTTTGTAACCGCTACTAATCTTGTTTGTAGCGGTTAGAACCGCTACGAATACCCATTTTTAACCGCTACTAAATCACATTTTTTTTGTAGTGTTTAGTGTCATTGGGCCACAACTCATTGGCCTTAGTATCGTCATATCTAATTTGAGGTAACTCTTCTCTAACGTGGTTTATCTAAAAGCGTTTTCAACATTCACATGGATTCAAACTCAAAATTATTTTTTACTTTATCGGCCAAAGCCCTTTGCAAATGTTATTTAAAAATAACTTGAAACTATGTTTATGCTTGGGAGATTTAATGTTGAACAAATTTAAGATAGCACTAATTAAATTCACACGAGTTTCATGAAAAGTATCTAATCCCTTTACTTATGACTTTTGGGAATTAATTAGGTGCAAGTGTTAAATCCCTGACCATAGAATTCCTGAATATAGCTTCCTGCATTTATCTAAAATTTTAGCCCTTTACAAACTGTTCACAAGCTCATATATAAAAATCTACAACCTACTAAGCCCAACAAGCTCATTGACCTATTACAATAATATAAGCACTGTACACATAATAAACAATCAACTATCCTAATTATTCAACTACTATTTACAGTCACCTTCAAGTTGGGGATTATATATTCATAAGTCCCCAACTTGCTGAGTATATAATCATGTTGTGCTCCACCAAGAGCCTGGGTTAATATGTCTGTGTGTTGCACTTCTGATTTAACATGATGAAACTCTATCATTCCATTCAACAACTTTTCCCCCCATGAAGTGGCAGTTCACTTCAATATGTTTAGTACACTCATGAAAAATCGGATCCATCATTGTGTGAATTGTTGATTTGATATCACAAAATACTCTAACCGGCTTTACTTTATTTATGTGCAACTTCTTCATTAACCCTACTATCCAAGTCAGTTCTACAACTGCCATTTGAAGGGCCCTGTATTTGGTTTCAGCTGAAGAAATAGACACCACACTTTGTTTCTTTGATTTCCAACAGATGAGTGAGCCACCAAATGTCATAAGGAACCCTGTCACCAAATGTCTGGTATCTATACAACTAACATGATCAGAATCACAATAACATTTCATAACAGAGGAGTTTTCGGTTGAGAGAAAAATTCATCTCCCTATACTATACTTCAAATATTTCACCAATCTAAGTGCAGCCTTGATATGCGACTCTTTGGGCTCCTGCATAAACTGACTCAACACCTACAAAGTAAAAGGGATGTCAGATCTTGTTACATTACTGGAAAAATCACTTTTAAGACTGGTTAAAAAAAATATTTTAGACCGGTTCTTGATCCGGTCTTAATACAGTCGATTTAAAAAGTCTGCTACTTTTTAGATCGGTTATTATAAAACAAGTCTAAAAATAAATATTTTTAGACTGGTTATCAAAGGAACAGGTCTATCATGTTCAAATTTTAGACCGATTTTCTGAAAAACGGGTCTAAAAAGTTGAAATTTTAAGACCGATTTTATACAAAACCGGTCTTAAAAGTATTACTTTTTAGACCGGTTTTTCAGATAACCGGTCTAAAATTTCAACTTTTTAGACCGGTTCTCTCCAAAACCTGTCTTAAATGTGCTTTTCAGACCGGTTTTGGAGAGAACCGGTCTTAAAAGTTGATTTTTTAAAAAATTTTCTTTTAAAAGATATACCCAATAAGTCATTTCTCCTATTAAAATATTTCCCTCAGTAAGCAGCAGCCAGTTCAACGACATTCAAATAAATCTTCTTCTCTTACAGATTATATAACTAACATCTTAATGACATGTGAGAGACTCAAAACTCATTGGAACATATTAAAACTCAACTCCATTGTGCTTAAACAGTGCTGGCCGTAACAGAAGCAACGAAAACAACCATGAATAATAAACTCACAATCATAGACAGAATCATAATGCAAGGAAATCATATAACCATGACAATGCTTTTTTGACCAAATTCCTTATCTTTTCACTTACATACATACATTAAAGATTAAATTACATTAATGACAATGTTGTTATTCATTATGGCCAAAATACATTATACACACTCTTTTCAGACTGATGATCACTAACTGGCCTGGCTTCAGAGAATCTATACTAAGACGTACACTTTATATCCTTCATTTTCCTGTTACGACAACAACAAAAAATAGTTTTATATATACACCAATAACAATATACATAATTCAAATATAGTTCATGTTAATTATTTTAGCTAACTAACATTTATCAATCTCGGCAATTACAATGGTAGGGGTAGGTGTGATAACCATCACCCCCTACGACTGCTCACGCTGTAATGCCCTACGGCCGATAACACATACAACACAATGATAAATCAAAGAAAGAGATTGAAAGGAAATTTAAACAAATGCAAAAGAAATAAATCTAATTATTTAAAGATTTCAATTGATAAAAACAACTTAAAATGGCTAATCCTTTCTTTAAGATTTAGAGCATGTATTTACCCAATTAAAAGCACTTAATGTTAAATTGTTAATCTAGAGTTTAAATGGATATAAGTGTCTTCCAATCACTTATACTCCTCTCTCAAGTTAAAATTGTTATTCCTAACTAATTCATTCAAGAGGCAATAAATGTTCAAATTCACTCTAATATGATTATATGGGTCCAATGGGTATATTTCTATCCTATTGGCAAATCAGAATAAATTCTAATCCCACATTACTTAATCTTATGGTCTAATTAAAATCCCTCTCCCAAGGATAATTTAAATTTCCCAATTTCATACTTAATGGTGATCAAGCACTAAGTAGACAAAACAGAACAGATTAAATAAAAAATAATAATACTAAGCATAAATTAATTAGTTAATACATACTCAAATCCTTAAGGCCTTGTTTGGTTGGAGGGGAGGGGATGGGAGGGGATGAAGGGCCCTTGTTTGGTATAAAAAGTAGGAGGGGAGGGGCTAAAAAAAAATGGTCCCAAATCCCTCCCACTCCCTCAAATTGGTTCCCTCCAAATTGGGGGGTTTTGGAGGGAGCCAAAAATTTTGAGACCATTTTACCCCCATGAACTTTTCATAATTCCAATTATATCCTGAGTCCTAAATATATCATTTCATTCTTTTCTGATCATTTACCTCAGCTTTCTCAGCGTCTACCTCTCTGAGTTTCGCGTCTCAGCTTTCTCGCGTCTTAGCTTGCTCGTGTCTCGCCTCAGCTCCGGTGGGATCGTCTTCCTCAGTCGTCTCGCTCGACTGTGCGGCGCCGTCTAGCTCGGCCGTCTTCCTCGGCTCTCTCATGGCTCAAGTTTTTTTCTTGTTCTGATTTTTTTTTATTTTTGCTGTCAGTTTTTATTTCTGATTTTTGCTGTCAGTTTCTTCAGGAATGTGGGTGTTTTTTTTTCTGATTTTTGCTGTCAATCTCTTCTGTAATGTGGGTGTTTCTTCAGGAATGTGGGTGTTTCTTTTTCTGATTTTTGCTGTCAGTTTCGTCTTCCTCAGCTCTCCCAACATTTACTGATTTTGATTTGCTCTTAAAATTTTGATTTTGATTTGCTCTCACAAGAGCATAGAGCTTTCTTGTATATTGTCTCGCATAGCTTCATTTGATTTGCTCTTAACATTAACATTAGCAATTGTCTCGCATAGCTTCATATGAAATATCAACATGCTTGTCTCGCGTCTCGCATAGCTTCATATGAAATATCAAATCATTAACTTTAGCAATTGTCTCGCATAGCTTCATATGAAATATCAACATGCTTGTCTCTCAACAAATTAATGGCGAAACAATGCAAATCCTAAAATTGAGTCCCCTGAAGATTTAATGGGCAATAAAGATTGAAGATTTTCCCCCTTGTGGCTTTAGATTTGATCCATGCTTTATAGCAAATTTATACGTACGTGATTATAAGCTTCAATTTTCATTAAATATTATGAGTGTGATCCCAGTAGCTTACTGTGATCATATCATATTTTTTGGCTGCTTATAATAATTTCTCAAGTCAGATGCATTAACTTGAAGCTTTTTTTTTCCTTGTCTGTTTCTTCAAGCCTGCTTCCCAATGATCATATAATATCATAATGCAACGCGTTGGTAAGTACGAGAAAGTGGAAAATCTTCTTTATATGGTAAGTGTAGTTGATAATTTATGGACAAAGTGATACATGCTCCAACAAATCACAGAAGCTCAAAATTTTCTTCGCTCTCGGTTGCTAAGAAAAGTCATCTTATTTATTTAATTGGGCAGATGCAGAGAATCACAGTGGGAAACAACTCAAATCCCACTTAAAGTGTGTCTCACCATGTTCAACTTGTGTGGTTACAAGTAAATCTGAACCAAACCTGATTATTTAAGTTGCATTTATAAAAAGTTCCAACAATAATTTTTTTATAAAATTAATTTTTATTACTTTAATTATTGTCATCTTTTATTACGTTAAAGTTATTGCTTGTTAATTTATTGTTATCGATTTTTAATAATTTTCAAATGAAGGATGTGTAGGTTGTTGTTCTGTTTATTGTGTACAAGGCCTTGTAGCTCTTACTCGTGTTTAATATAATTTGTTTCTTTGATAAGAGGTGTGCTTTGTCAAGCTGAGTATCTGAAAATCAAGGTTTAAGCCAACCACACTGTGTTCCATGAGAAAAAATGAGACACATTTTCCTTGTAATTTATATTGAGGTGTAAACTAATTTATATAAATTAGTATAAATTAAATTATAAATTAAAGGTAAAAATTGAATCAAAGGTAAAAAAATAAATTAAATTATATCATTTATATAAGAAAAATATTTAAACTAATGTTTAAGGGTAAAATGGTAAATTAGATATTATCTTCCCTCCCCTCCCCTCCCCTCCTAAACCAAACAAAGGATCATTAAAAATCCTTTCCCTTCCTCCCCTTCCTACCAAACCAAACAAAGTGATCATCCATCCTCCCCTCCCATCCCCTCCAATCCATCCCCTCCCATTCCATCCCCTCCCTCTAAACCAAACAGGCCCTAAATTAGTTCATAACTACTCTAGATAAAAGATAATTAGCTACACATGGTTTTAAGCAATGCACAGTCATCTTGCACAATTAAACCAGATTTCAAATCCAACAGAGCACAATAAAACAGGGCAATGAAATTAACACATGAGAGCTTCCTCTGTCCAGCTGCCTCATCCTCTTTCTCTTCGCTGTTTCATTGCGGCTGCTCTGTCTTTCCCTTCTGTGCGTGACTTCCTCTGCTTTTCGATAGATGATGAAGATGAATTCAATAATTGCAGCTCTTTTCTCCAGCCGCTGCTCTGTAGCTCAAGAAGAGGATGAAAAAATGCCCAAGTCCATTATTGCGGCTACTCCTTTTCTTGATTCTGTCCCTTCAGTCCAGCGCCTGCTCTCTCGCTCACGAAGAGGATGAAGATGAATTGCGGCTGCTCTCCTTCTTTTCCATTTCTTCAATTGTGCGGCTGTGCCTCTTTTTTTCAGCGCCTCCCTCTCTATTGCAGGTCTTCAATTTAGCTGATCCAAAAAAAACGGTGTCGTCCCCTCCTTTGTGCTTCACGTGCTTTCCTTTTCAATCATTCAACTTGATTTAAAATTCTCACCTAAAACGACATCACCCTGTGGCCATTATTAAAACATAGCTGCCAATATATATATATCTAAATCAAAAAGTAAAAGGAAAAATAAAATAAAATAAAAACAACTTCTTCTTGTTTTTTATAAGAAACTTTATATCTTATTAAAATTAATTATTTTTATCCTATATATTTACAATTTAAATCCCACAAATAATTCACCACTTTGATTTGATCTTTTCATAATAAAATCTCCTTAAATCTTTCAAAATTACATAGATAACTCTCCAACTATCTTAAAAATATTCTTTAAATGCACAAAATATGGAGAGTTATCAATGAGCTTCCCACTATAGACTGTGTATTTTCAGCACTCTTCCCTAGGTTAAATAGTGTTTCACAGCTTCTGATATCAAAACGTGCAGCTGCACTTTTTTAGGGCTTACTACGACAAGTCTGTCAACTTACCGTAGCTAGTTACACAGAGAGCCAATTTTCCTTCAGATTCTTGACTTGCTACAGCAAGTTTATCAAATTGTTGTGGCCAGTTACACAGAGAGCATACAAAGAAGTGACTTGCCATGGCAAGTTTGTCAACTTGCTGAGGCCAATTACACAAAGAGCAAACTTCTTGAGAATGTTTACTTGCCACGACCAATTGGTCAACTTACCGAGGCAAGTTGTAAAAGCTCCTTCTATCTTTGCATAGCTTCACTTCCTTCGTTCTTTCCTTGTTTCTTGGTTCTTATATGGCTTCAAAACTTGTCTTCATCCTCCTACAAAAGAGAGAGGATTTATAAATTCTCAATTGAATCACAAATATAACAAGAATTTCTTTCATTTTTGCTTGATACTTTGATTTGCACATTTTCTTCTATACAATTTTTTCAATGTACATTTTGAACCCAAAAGTAGGAAAAAAGAGAAGAAAATGTATTGGAATGTTATCAATTTCTAAGAGTTAACATATGCGTTATCCACATCCATTTGATATACCTCCCAATTATTAACAACAGCAAGCTTAAGCATGATTCTAATTGTTACAATCTTAACAACTGGAGAGAAACTTTCATAGAAATCAATCCCTTTTCTTTAATTGTAACTATTAGTAACCAAATAAGCTTTAAACTTGTCAATATTTCCATCCACCTTGTACTTGATTTTAAAGACCCACTTACAACTAATTACCTTCTTTCCCTTAGGCAAATTCACTATTTTTCAGGTTTTATTTGATTCCAATACTTTAATCTCAGCTTGCATTGCCTTAACCCATCTAGGATCTTTGCATGCTGGACAATAGTCACTTGGTTCAACCTTTTTGTCAATAGAGGATAGAAAACATTTGTACTGCTCATTTAAATCATCAAGAAGATAGAACCAACCCTTCTAATATCATTCTCATGCACACGATCACTAGTGGGGCAAGGGATTGATCACTTTTATGAGGCAAAAATTGACATTCATAATCTTTTGTCTAAACTGGTGGTTGTCTATTCCTAGTGGGTCTTAGCATAAAGTGTTCATGAATATCAAGAGTACTTATCCTAGAGTTACCGTTACCATTGTCCATGACATTTTCTTGTGCGTCCTCTACATGAGAGCCCCTTTATTGATGGTTTTGATACCTGTTTCTAGAGGGGACGTCAAAGGATGATTAGTATCAAATAAATCATAATATAAATCAACTTTACCCTTTTCAACTCCCCCTTGATTGATACCTTTGCAATCATTAAAAAGGAATTTATTCTTCATAAAGGTGACATCCCTGAAAACTATGAGAGATTTACTTTTAACATTGTAAAGTATGTATCCCTTTTGAGTGTTTGGATACCAAAGGAAAACACATGCCTTTACCTTGTTCTGAAATTTATCTGTCGAGTTTAAATTAATGGCAAAACCGAGTCATCCGAATAGTCTTAGGTGTTCTAGATTAGGTGTCTCCCATACAATAGTTGACAAGGTGTAAGATAAGAAAAGTTTCTTGATGGAATTCTATTAATAAGATATGCAGCGGTTCTAACAGCCTCACCCCAAAATTTGATGGGTAGGTTAGCATTAGCCATGATGCTTTTAGTGACATTTAACAAGTGTATATGCTTCTTTTCAACTACCCTATTTTGTTTAGGGATGAAAGGGCAAGACTTATGTTGCACAACCCCAAGATCACTAAAAAAATATTTTAGTTCTTGATTTACAAGTTCTGCACCATTATTAGTCCTGATAATTTTGATTTTTGCAAAAAAACTATTCATAGCATTTCTCACAAAAGTTTTCAAATATTTAGAAATATCGGATTTAAAACGCAACAGAAATACCCAAGTCGCTCAAGAATAGGCATCCATGATAGTCAAGAAATATCTATATCCTTGGTATGTGGGGACCTGATATGTGGCTGTCTTATACGGTCCCCACACATTAGCATGCAATCACTCAAAATAACAATTAGATTCAGATGCACCAGAAGAAAATGGCAAGCATGTATGCTTGCATTGAATGCATATTTCACATTTATTATCAATTTTGACAGAACTAGTGAGTTTTACATAATTCAAATATTTCAAAACGTCTATAGGGGAGTGCCCTAAACTGTAATGCCATAAACTATCATTCATATTGTTTACATACTCAAGTTAAGCCCTAGAACTCAAAAATTCCTAGTTATGAGGTTTTTTTAACAAGTAGAGGCCTCTTGAAAGTCTATCAATCCCTTTGATCGTCCCATAGGACGTGTCCTGCAACATACAAAAATTAGGGAAAAAATGAGACAACACATTTTCTATCTAATATCACTTTAATTATTGAAATCAAGTTATAACAAAATTCCTTAGTGTAAGGAACTTTTGATAGAATTATCGATTTGGATAGTTTCAACTTCCAACATGTGTTATTCTAATCCTTTCTCCACTAGCAACTTTTACTCATTTAACCAGTCATAAATAAGGTTCATATGTGTCTGAAAGAGAAATATTACAACAATGTGACAACTTGCTCCAGAATCTAATATCCATTCCCTATCTAAGTTAGGATGCAAACTTGAAGTGGTGTCTCGAACACTTATTGCAACTCAGCTGCATCTGAATCGCGCTTCATCGTGTCAAGAATTTTCTTATATTGATCATGAGTGAAAAGGGAGCTTGTTCCCCAGCCTCAAGGTCATGTTCCTTGGCTGAGTGCTTGACCAGATTATCACTACTGGTGGAATTGGCTTGATCTTCTAGTACTTCTCTATTTTGCGATTTTGTGGAAAACCAGGGGGAAGCCAATAATGTGATAGCAAGACTCCCTTTGGTGTCCCTTTTTATTGCAATAACTACACACCTTTGGGTTTGACCTCGGCCTCTTCCACATCCTCAGGAAGCTTTATTGTCAGGGCACGTGGCAATTTCAGACAGTATGATATGACCCAAGAAACACCCTAAATTCCAGAGATCATGCTCTGCATAATCTCAACCGTCTATCTTGGTGAAACTTTCCAAGATTTTCACCAAATTTTCAAGATCCTTACCATTGATTTCATTTTCTTAGTTGTCCTACTGTTGATTTTGCTTTTCCTCTCTTAACCAACTAATCGCAGGGTTAAAATTTTTTTCTCAGCTATTAGAATAGTGAAACGCGTCTTGCTTCGTGGGATCAAGATCCAAAAATTTTCCCCATTTCTTGGCACAATCTGGGTTTCCTTCATGACAAAATCATATTGGAATCTTGAATCACCTCCACTTTTGGTATGATCGTAGGTTGCAACGCATTCGAATAAAGCCTTTCAAGTCTTCTTTAACTCCACCGTTTAAGTGTGTGTTTGGATTAGCTTTTACGATTTACGAGGTAAGTATGTAAGAGGAGTTTTATCTCGGATTGCGCAAACCTAGGTTTGGGATCTTCCCAAACACTCGTTAAGTCGTTCCAGTCTTCTTTAGTTCTACCGTTTATATCACTATGATACCACGTTAAATCCTTGATTAGAGAATTCCTAAATATAGCTTCTTGCATTGACCTAAGCTTTCAGCCCTTTACACACTGTTCACAAGATCATGTATATAAACCTACAACCTATCAAGCCACAACTCAACAAGCTCATTGACCCATCACAATAATATAAACACTGTACACATAATAAACAATCAACTATCCTTTTGTTTTTTCTTTTGCCAACAATCAACTATCCTAATTATTCAACTACTATTTACAGTAAGGATATATCATCAGATGTTTTCATAGCAAACCTCTAGTACTATTTATAAGCAACTTTCTTTCTCTTAAAGTTAGTCCTTCATATAAGCAACTTTTTTATGTCTTAATATTTAAATTATTTTTTTCTTTTTTACCCTTATTAAATACGTATATTTATATTGATGAACCATTAGTTCTCTTTCATTTAATCATTTATTACCTATTCTCTTTCATATTTTCTACTCATTCTCTTTCATATTTTTTACTCATTATCTCTATTATACTCTTTCTATAAATAGAGGCATATTTTGAAAATACATTATATTATTTATTTATTTATTTATTTAACTAATTTTAAATGCCAGTTCATTTTACACAATTAAGATAGTCATTGGTTATAATTAAAAAGGACAGGGGGAGTATATTTTGAAAAAAAAAACATCAATGAGGATAACTTTCTATTGAAAAGAGAATTCCTTTTATCATCATTAATTATGCGTATCACGCACTAATTATTAAGAGTTTTTCTCTCTTAAATAAAATCTCATCAGCTTGAGTCTTGTCAATAATATGTGTACGCGTGTGTGAGAGAGAGAGATTACAGATTGGTCTTCCTTAGGCCTTGTTTGGTTAAATGCGGGGAGGGAAGAGGAAGTGGGGATAGGTTACGAGCTTTATTTGGTTAGATGGGAGGAAAGGAGAGAAGAGTGTTCTTGTTTGGTTTAAGAGGGGAAAGGATATGAGTCAATTAAATGTTAACAAATATGCTCTAGTACTTTATTTAGATATCAAAGTTATTATTTTCTAATTTATAAATTGCAAAAAACTCTGTCATCTCACTTATATACGATAAAACAAACCTTATGTACATTTGAAATAATGATTTTATTAATTTTAATATGTTAACTCATCAAATTTAATATGTTTTTATATTTAAATCTAAATCCTAATCAAATTATAATACTAAGATAACAAAGATAATTATGGTATATTATAGATATCATATTTTATTAAAATATTTATGATAACATTAAAAACATACAAACTTATCTAAGTTATATAAGATTATTTTAGTAATATACTTGTGATCATGATATAATATTAAAAAATATTTAATTAGAAAATAAATCAATAAACTTATTTAAAGTGATGTATCATACAAAAGAAATATATAAATAGATACCTACGGTCTGTAAGAAGGTTTGGATGGTTAGAATAACAACTTGCGGTAGCAATGGGTAGAGGAGCATGTGGTTTTCACAAAGAGAGAAGAGGAGAAGGGAAGCATAAATACCCACACTAGAGAGAAAGACGGCCGATTTGAATGAGTTTAATAATATTTAGTAATATATGATTTGATTAGACAAATTTTATTAGATAGACTTTCTGATTTATCTGACTTATCCTAATAATATCATATGGTTTATATAATCAGATGGGTAAATTTGAGATAATGAAAAATTGGCATGGGTATTTTAATCACAATAAGATATAATATTTCTCACTCTTCAAAAAAACACAAATCGGGAGGGCCACAAAAGAAGGGGAGAAAAGCACTAAAAGACAAAATTCTCTCCTCCCCTTCCTCCCATTTTTCCCAACTAAACACGTAACCCCCTGCCTTGATAACCATAATTATAATTCAAAATTTATAATTAAAATGAAATAAAAACCAATATCATCAAAAGTCATTTACATTCCCTTCTATACGGAAGAGTTTGCAAAAATTCTTTCAAAACCTTTGCCCCTATCCTAGTCTCAAATTCACGTTTCGAATATAATTACCCTGTGCAGTTAAATTATATTTATACATGTCAGAGTATAAAACAAAAATCCTAGCAGCCCCCGGATTTCATATCAAGCTAAAAGGGTTTATGAAGCATATTTGCCCCCTACAGTTTGCCAATGAGGGGATTACGTCACCCAATCCAAAATAATATTTACATACCAAAGATATACAATAATCCTAAACCAAAATGGATAACCAGCAACCCAACATCAAATATCCCTATAAAGTCCTAGCCGCTCCTAGTTGTTCGCTTCTCCTTAGAACCACTTGCCCTGTCTGTAAGCTAGTCAAAGGAAAGAATGAGATTCGAAAGAACCCCAGTAGTAACAAATCACTCATACAATATGTAAACACATAGTATGCAAGCAAATCATTAGCAGCAACATCAGCAACAATATCACAACACACAATGATTAATGGCAGTCACCATAAACGCCAGCATTCACGGCTATAAACACAATGCGACAACTTTCGTTGTAATCTCAATGATGACAGCCCTCCTGGCTATATACACTATTCGACATTTTTCGCTGTAATCACAATGACGACAGCCCTCCTGGCTGTATACTCTATGCGGTAGCATCAAAAATCACCACAATGAATGACAAACATACATACAATTTATTACACATGGTATAAGAGAAAAAGTCACTACCTTATTCTTTCCTAACGTTTTTCGGCATTGCACGTCTACGATCAGGGCAAATGTCAAACCCTATAACCAAAATCAAGAAACGGCGGATTAATTTCCTACTCCAAATTCTAATTGTCAAAACTCTTAAAGTTGGTTATCCTTAAAACTCTTTAGGTGGCCACTAGGAGCCTAGACATATACCTAAAGGGTTGGAAGAAACTACCCCAGAGATTCCTCTTCAAAAGTAAACACACTGATTTTTGACTCAGACACTAGAGTGAAGAATACCTCACTTGAGTGATGAAGCGATCTGTACTCGAGCACTGAAGATCACTCGCGCAAGTGTTTGGCCGAGAGCACAATCTGAGACAGAAAGTTGTCACAGCACTCGAGTCCTGAACCCAGCACTTAAGTGATGGCCTCATACTCACCCGAGTCCTATCGAGTGAGACATAGAAAGCGACAACCCGAGAGCAACAAGAACCCTAGAATGAGGAGTACACTCAAGTACTAGCTCTAGCACTGGGTGATTACCAAATACCTGGAGTGCTGAGGCACACTCTTGAAATATAGTCTGTGAGTGCTAACCCGAGACGCGGCCTTATGATCTGAAACACCCTTGCACCCGAGTGAGACATAGGTCACTCTAGTAAGGACCTATATCACTTACAAGTAAGGAAGTTTACCCGTGATCTCTGCCCGAGAACTTAACCAAAATACTGAAGAGGAAGGGAAAATATCATACTACACTCAAGTGAGGCCCTGCCTCACTCGAGTGAGGCTTATCAGAAGCCAAAAACGCAGTAACTGATAGCATTTCCCAGAATTGACCAATTTGCTTCCAATGTATCCCAAACTCAACTCAAAGCTCATTCCCACCTAATTTCACATAAGGAATCTATTGGAACCCTCAAAACAATCAAATTCTTATCCTAACAAGTTTTGGGTTTTGGGC
This sequence comes from Inga leiocalycina, assembly GCA_963242795.1. Classification (NCBI taxonomy): domain Eukaryota; kingdom Viridiplantae; phylum Streptophyta; class Magnoliopsida; order Fabales; family Fabaceae; genus Inga; species Inga leiocalycina. The sequence goes on from OY725322.1 coordinate 22,522,863, forward strand.
TCCATATCACACTCCTTACTCAATTCCAAAACAATTCTAACTTTCAAATAACATCACATCACACCAATTCTACCATTAAAACTTAACCAAAAATCACAACATATATACCAAAATGCTAGAAATGCTCACCTTTTCAAATTCCAAATGCTAGTTTCTTGATTCTCTAGCTTTCAAACTTGTTCAAGCTTTAAAACACCTTCTTTCAATAAGCTAAAACCATCAAGATGAAGCTCTCATCAAGGTGGACAACATTAATGAAGAGATTTAGAGCACTAAAGGCCAACAAAGATGTCAAAATCTTATCTTTGGTTTTCTCTTTCCTCTTAAAGCTCAACGAAAATGGGGTTTGTGAGAGAGAGAGATGAGAGAATGATGATGGTCTGATTTTTCCCTTGCTCTTATGCCCCTTAACCGACTTGGAAGATAGAGAGAAGAGAAAAACAAGTTTGAAATCTTGACCTCATCTTGTGGGTCACAACTTGCCACATATCATGATCTTGCTTTTTCTACCATGAACTCATATGGCTCCACAACACATGATTCCACCCCTTTTTTTTAACACTTGAGAGTTGATCCTAACCATTGATCTTTAGGTTACCAATGAGTTTTCTTTTCGACAACTGACCAATTGGTCGGTAGCTTTACCATTTTACCCTTGATTATCACAATGCTCACCAAATCACCACCAAACACATATATGCCCTTCATTTAACTCAAATATGCCCCCCATATTTAATTTGATTTAAATATTAATCCACAATCATTCTCAAATACAGGGTTTAGTCACTGCTTGAAACTCATTCAGATCAAAATTCTCATCACAATCTTCAAAAGTGTTTGATTAATACTAATTACCTCCACTTTGGAGGTCATTTGCCCTTAATCACAATTTAGGATATTACAAAACATGCTCACCCCCACCCCGTCCCTCTCCTCCCCACCCGTCCCCTTGAAAAACCTCGAAGCAAACAATGCCTTAATAAACTCCCTCACCTCTGAATTAGTTAAGATCCAATTTAATCTCTAAGTATATAAACGACTAGGTCCAAATTGAAGGTGAAAAAAAAAAAGACTACGTCCAAATCAAATAAAATAAAAACAAATAAAATTTGACTAAATTCCTGCAATATGCATGGAGGACTGAATATCAGAAAAAATTGCCGGTGATCGATAAGGTGGGCGCTTTGGCCACAGTACCTTCCAATTCAAAGGATGGGTGAAGCTAAACGTAGATTGGTAGGCATTGCTATAACAAGGGAAAAAAAGTAGAATTCCCTTATTAATTCACAGATATAACAAGAAACTCAAAGGAATTAAGATTAAGAAGTACTCCCTCCATTCTTTTTTACAAGAAACAGTTAACCAATTCAAAAGGCTGGTTAATGAAAAAATAAAAAAGTAACTTTTTATCAAAAATATCCTCATCTATGTGGAAGAGACTAGAGAGAATGTGTTGTGGGAATTAAATACTATAAAAGTATGAATGATATGAATAATGAATGGGGTATAATGGAAAATTAAAAAAATATATTTAAGAGTTAAGACAACCTATAAGTGATTCTTATAAAAGAAAACAAAAAGTGCGTTTGTTACACAAATTAAAAGAGTGAGTATTGAGTAATACTTCTCTGATTCTTAATATAAGGCATATTTACCTAATTTGATTAGATTAAATAAGTTAGTTGAGTTAGTAAATATGACATGTATTTTTTAAAACATCCTAATCATATTCCTTAATTCCTTCATGTCCCTCTTTGATTATTGTTGAGGAAGCATCAATAGGGATAAATTAGAAAAAGAATAACAAATATAAAAACTGTGTGTTATATTTAGGACTAAGATTAACTCCTCAAGTAAGTTTTATATTAAGGATGGAGGAATATATATGTGACTATTTGTGATTAATTTAAGTAGTGCAGTACTAAGTGGAACGCATATTTGTGAGATCCGATATGCACGTCACCCCATTTGAATGGAACTTTATCCATTTCAAAGGTGTTACGCTTTTAGTGAAATGGGGTCACGCCAGACACCACACAATCCCAAAGGAACAAGAGACAACATTGATAATAAACTCAACCAAGATTCTGTTTACTCTATGCAATTAATTTTGGATACATTGGATGTATATATAAGTAATATATATAGGTGATCATGGAGCAACAAATGTTAGCACTGTTCCCTCAATATTTTTTTTTTCCGGTTATTCATTTTGTGGCTCGTCTTATTTACCCTCTCGAGTTAGGAAAGGGCAAGATAAAAACAATTCTAACGAAAGACCAATTGTCCCTTCAGGGTACTGGCAAAAAAAAATATTGTCCCTTCAGGGACATTCCCATCAAACAAGACCAACCCAATTAAAGACTTGATAAATACTTCTTTGGAGCTACTTATTATTACAATCACATTTATGTAATTGAGATAAAACTCTTCTCACATATTTATATCATGTATAGTTAATTATGATTAAAAAGCTGCTTTAATTTTGAAAGCTTCAGTTACTATTCCAAACAATTTTGAAAAGTATTACCTTGAGTGAGGAGTCTTACAAGACCTTAAGCTATCCAACTCAAATGCTAGCTTTTAGGTATTGTTCTCCTGCTAAAAACTTAAACCCGTTACAAAAAATTAATTTAAAAATTACATTAGTTTGTTGAAAGTTTTTGAGCTCAAATTTGTTGAAAATTAAAACCAATTAAAACATGTAGAGATATAATAAAGTATACTGATTTGTATTATAGTTATATACTAACTATATTATTTAAGCCATATATATGTATAATATAAAAATCTTGAAAAAATAATCATATTCTTCATAATTTCTAATTAGAATTACAACATATGTGTATTATACATATGTACTCCAGACTAGCTACTGGCTTGTGTTTTGTGCTAGTAATTTTTGGATATTATATAGTTTGTGTGATCTCACGAGCTTTGGACCTGCTATAAACGTGAGAGATTATAATTATAATAAATAAAACATTTCAAAATATTAATGAATAGGGAAAATTCCTCTAAAATACATTAAAAATAGGAAAATTCCTATTCAGTGCATTGAAATTAAAAAATCCGAGTTAGTCCCATGTCAATACGAATGAACAATGTGGGCGGCACCAAAAGACGATTTTGTCCTTCAGCCCTCATTCTCGCCACTTTATAAATAACAACACGCGGTTTTTTATTAACAACTCTATATTCTTGATTAACAACTCCAGTTTCATCTTTTTTTTTTCACAATAACAACACCGGTCTTGTTATTAACAACTCCAAATTCTTGATTAACAACTCTGCTTTATTCTTCCATATATTCGTATTTCAAAAATATAGTGTTGTTAATGTAAAATACGGTATTGTTAATAAAGAAAGATGTGTTGTTATTGGCCCTGAAACTTAAATTACAAAGTTGTGAAACAAAAAATGGGAGTTGTTAATGTAGAATATGGTGTTGTTAATAACAAAACCAGTGTTGTTATTGTGAAAGTAAAAAAATGAAACTGGAGTTGTTAATCAAGAATATGGAGTTGTTAATCAAGAATTCGGAGCTGTTAATTAAGAGCGTGCGTTGTTAATAAAAAAAGAGGTGTTGTTATTGGCCTTAAAACTTAAATTAGGAAGTTGTAAAATAAGAAAGGGGAGTTGTTAATCAAGAATCCGGAGGTGTTAATTAAGAACCACTTGTTGTTATTTCTGAAGTGGCGAGAATGAGGGCTAAAGGGCAAAATCGTCTTTTGGCGCCACCCGCACTGTTCATCCTTATTGACACTGAACTGATCCGGATTTTTCAATTTCAACGCACTGAATAGGGATTTCCCTATTTTCAATGTATTTTAGAGGAATTTTCCCTAATTAATATTAACAAAGCATGCAGTATAAATTATGTCATACCTAGCTATCAAATCCCATCATTATTCATAAATTACTAACTTATTGGCAAGCCTTGGCTAACTCCGATTAGCTACATGTTATCCCCTTTTTCAAAACCTAGCTATTGGATCTTCAGCCTCACAAAATGTAATTACGATGCAAATTAAACATTAATATATAACAGATATAAAGCATCACCAACGTAGCAACGCAGGCTTGTTACACATCAAATGGATCACTTACGAGTAGAAGGAAAGAGATAAACAAAAATTACCCCAAAAAAAATCATTCATGCATTCCGGATCTGAAAACCACAGCCAAATTAACTAATTTTTACCAAATCTTTTTTCCTTTTTCATGCAATTTCGATCCATATATATAAACAAATGTGTCGGAATACGTATGAGTGAATCAATACAAATTTCGTGTTTCACATGTATGGCCCAAAATAAATTTCGTGTTTCTCATGAGTATAAAGCGAGAAAGTCGATGTTTTAATCATTATACCCTATATTTGCTTACCACCAAATCATTATTATGTTTTAATTAATTGTCCCTGTGGCTTCGACCTACTATTACAGTACCACACGTTTTTCCCGAATTGCTCTTTGAATCCAATTCAAATGAAGTTGGAAGTGCCATAAGTGCATCAATCCATCATGAAATGCTTACGTTTACATATGTGATATAATTACACTACCATTCGTAAAGATTTTAAATTAAGTTTCTGCTGGTAATGAACGACCACATATATACACATACGTGATAACAGTCAAAAAGGTGTCCAAAATTTATGAGAACTTTCCTAGGGAAGGTCATATTTGTGTATTATCTCTATCCACACAAGTCAATAAGTTTATCTGAAAACTACTTCTTTAAGAATTATCTGATGTCAAAAGTGGACATAGTCCCTTTTCTCTTTTTCCAAGTGGGCCACTATGAATATACTTTATATTGGTGGACATGACGTCGTCTTTGTTAAAACCAATATATCATGCAAAATTCCAGCGCTCCGAACGAAAGAAGAATAAAAAATTTTGCTCTAAAAAAAGCTATCTTATAAAATTAAATATTATTCATCCATTATATTCGTCTCTGTTAATATCATTGTTACTTACAGATTGATTGAATTTTTATTATAACCCTTGTGGTTTCTAATAATTAGTTTTGGACTTTTAGTTTCTATAGTTTTATAACAATTTAGTCTGAGTTTAAGTGTAAAGACAAAAACTAAAATTGATTAAAAATATAAGGATCAGTTATTAAACTGAAACCAAATTTTTGTGAAACCATTGAGATCCAAACTAATAATTTGAAGAGAGAATTACAATGAGGTCCCAAGAAACGAAAAAAAATGAAGAAATGGTCCCTATAGATTACAAAATAAAAAAATTGTCTCATTAACAACTCCAGGAGCCTGTATTAACAACTCCATAGAACCATTTTTTCATTTTGCAATCTATTGGGACCATTTTTTTCATTTCTCTCCTTCCTTGGGACCTTAGTGTAATTCTCCCTAATTTGAAACTATAAGGACCAAATAAAATCCAAATTCCATCAAATTATAAGGACTAACAAAGATATTAAACCCAAAATTAAACTACTTATCACTGTTTTTGTGTACAGCACAAGATAACTAATAATTTGATAGAAACGTTTGGCTTAATGATATATTAATTAAACAAAACTTTAGATGAGAACTAAAAAAATTGAAATCGAAAAGATAAAATAAAGAGAAAGGAGAGATATGTATATATGCCTAATGTCAATTATTAAATGAATGAAACAACACAGAACTTTTGAGACCCGAATAACTTGCAGGGAAAAAAAGGATGGGAAAACACACAAACACACACTCTTAATGAATCAACACTTGAAATCAACAAGCTAGTTATGAATTTGGGGAATTACATATATATCATCAACCTATGAAATACAGCCACATATGGCAGCCAGCAAAAGCACCCACAATAATTTTGGCATTATATTCAAAATAATTCTATATAATCGACTACGATTCTCAGTCTTTCATTATATGATTTTTCATTAGTCGACATTACTGTGTGTGTATATATATATATATGCTAGTGCTGGAAAACCTTTAATTTTGTAATGATTGAGGTACAAGCTAAGTGCGATGAATCTACCCGACAAATCACACCGATTACCATTCAACTTGAATTCTAGCTTTTCACTTTTAATGTGTTCACTTTAATTTCCAACTCAAAATTAATAGCCAACTGAGGGAGGTTTATTTAGGAGGCTTGTGCTGCACAATTATATGCCTCTCTTGGAGGCTTTAATATTCTTGGAACACATATTGTTCTTTCTTTGATTGGTTTTGCTGATTTTCGGTATATTTTTCAGGCCTTTTGGCATTATTACATTCTTCAAGCTTTATTTGTATTACACATTCCTTCAATTAATTAGTTTGTGTTCCACTTTATGTAATCAATTAACGTCATTCATTTATCACAAAATTAAATTATCCAATAGGAGGGAGCCTCCTAGTTAAGACGTATGCGAATGTTGTTGGTCTTGATGTGATTCGGTTAAGTGCCAGATTATACATAAAGCAAAAGGATTGGCTTATCTCGATCACATCAAGGGTTCGAGTTAACGTTTTCTGCTTCTCTATAAATCATGCATGCATCGTAACAAGGGGCTTCTTCGATACCTTATTACTCTATTTAATCAAATCCCAACACTTGATGAGGCTTCCTAGACTTTTTCCCTTTTTTTTTTTTTGCAAAAAATATGCATGTAACGAATCGATGGCAGTTTATTATTCTTATACTGGAATTGTTTTGGTTCTTCCAAGGTAAAGAAAACAGTTATATGTGGTCCTGTACACTACAAAAAAAACATCAAATTAACGACAAAATTTAGTGACGAAAATTCTGTCACTAATAAATTTAGTGACGGAAATTAGCAACAGAATTTGTTCCGTCAATAAAAACACCGTTACTAATTTATTAGTGATAGAATTTTGAATCCCGTCGCTAATTCTTCTAAGGTAAAGAAAACAGTTATATGTGGTCCCGTCCACTACAAAAAAAAACGTCAAATTAACGATGGAATTTAGTGACGAAAATTCTGTCACTAATAAATTTAGTGACGGAAATTAGCGACAGAATTTGTTCCGTCAATAAAAACACCGTTACTAATTTATTAGTGATAGAATTTTGAATCCCGTCGCTAATTTGAGATGAATTAGGGAAGAAAAATATGCCTTTTGTGAGTAAGTTGGGATTCGAAGTCATGACATGACTTCTCACACGCATGCAAGTGCCTTTGCCAGTTGAGCTAAAGAGAACCTGTGTAATTTAAATGCAAAATCATATATATATTTCACTTTACAAAAAAAATAGAAATAGAAATTTTAATATATTATCAAATATTTCAATTTAGTTTCCTTATTTTATTTTACGCAAATATTCTACCTAAATTTTTATTATTAATATATTTTTTATTCATTTTATTATATATTTTATTTTTTGTTTGTATTTATAAAATAATAAAATTTTAATTTTAATTTGTATAAATATATTATTAAAAATTCATATATATTATATTATAATTTCAATTTCAATAATAAATATGAATTAATAGTTTTTATTTATTTATTTAATATTTATATTATAATTTTATAATAATTTAAAATTTAAATTATTTAACAAATTTATAATTATGAAAAAATATAATTATTGAAAAATTTAAATATTAGTGACAAAAATTAGGGACAGATTAGTGACGAAAACTTTCCATTACTAATTCCGTCAAAAAATATTTTTGACAGAAATTAGTGACGGATTAAGAACAAAAATTAGTGACAAAATTTTTTCTTCACTAATTTCCATCGCTAATCTTTTTATGACGGAATTAGAGATGGATTAGTGACGGAATGTTATTTTGTCTCTAATCCATCACTAAATTTCGTCGCTAATTTTAGGAATTGAATTTGTGAGGGATTAGTGATTGATTAGCAACGGAATGAAATTTCATCACTAATTCTCTGTGTTTTTGTAGTGCATATTTATTAATTTGTTGATCATACTCTTTGTTTTAGGGTTTGCGTCAGTTAAGACAATGACTCAACATACAAGTTTGGTATAATAAACGACGACGTCTCACATGCGTGCTATGAATTGCATCAACCAACGTTTATGCGAGTTAATATGGCTTCATATGAAGTTGATGGGATGAACTGTAATTTTTCTTGGGATGGCCAAAAAAACGCATTTTTTTGCAAAGTACTATATTAATTGTTATCTTAAAAACTGAAAGTTGTTTGTGGGATAAAACATATTCACTTCTCTAAATATTGAAATATATATCAAAATGATAATACCGTTGGTCCTAAATATAAGAACTAGTTCGTAATTTGACAAATGAGCTTCATTGATCAACCACATATTGATTGAGATGGTACATAGCCTCACTTCCATCAAGAGAACAAGTATTCTAAACCTTGGAAATATACTTGTTAGAAGAGATAAAAACCTTTTGCATTTTAAACCTCGAGAGCTTCGTCTTGAGAGTTAATCCATGACAGCACATATTTTCATATTACTTCTAGCTAGCGACTACACTTGACATTATCATAATGCTATGGCGTCTTGTCTATCAAATTTTGATTGAAGCGTGCATTCGCGGTCGAACCCTAATCACTTGATGTCTCGGATGAGAACTAAATATTCTGATAAGTCTCAAAGTTCCCTTTTTTTCAGTGGCAAACATCAAGAAGCTCATAACAAAGAAATAAAATCAAGACATCTTTTCTAATTAAGTAAACCTTTCCCGGACGAACCTACTTATAAAATGACAACTCGTTCGATTGGTAAGTTATATGAATTTGGCCTTTGATGATTGTCGTGATCTTCTTTTTATTTTTCGGCTCTGTTAGACTGTTACTGCATATAATTAATTTAAAGGTTAAGGTGCAAAAATAGTTAAGAACTATTTTACTATGTGTACTCAGCACAATTAATTATTTTTGGATGTAAAACTAGACATCAATAATATTTTTAGAGGTAAAAGTTGACATCAACAATATTTTTTGGTGCAAAAATAGCGATGCCGTTAATCCAGGTTAACTTCTGTTACTTTAATATATCTTTAGAATGGTTAAGGTGCAAATTTAACAACCAACTATTTTCTTATGGGTGACCAACACAATTATTTTTTGCATGAGCATTTACAAAACAAATATGGGTATTTACATAGGAGCATTTACATTAATGATCTTACTTTATTTTTTTTATAAGAGTATTTACAAGACAAATAAAAGAATTTAAAAGAATCCAGGGAGTTAAAAAATTTTGGTCATTCACATATTTATCTTGTAAATGCCTATATTTATCTTTCCACTGACAAAACCTAACTTTTACTTGACCGAATGGGGTGCAGTAAAATTTTTTTAACTCGTTGTATTCTTTTAGGGAGAATCCATTAAAAAGAACTTTGAAATTGTAAAATGCCAAATCAAATTTTTTACCAAAAGTTGATTAGAAAATGTCAAAATTTGATAAGTAATTCTCAACTTATTTTTTGGGAAATACCTAAATTAGAATTTTACAATTTCAAAGTTCTTTTTAAGGGATTCTCCCATTCTTTTAAATCTAGCTCTTTAATTGTCTTGTAAATTCTCTTATTAAAAAAAAGTAAATACCCTTATATAAATGCTCATATATGCCTTATAAATACTCTTATGAAAAATAATTGTGTTAGTGCCCATAGGGAAATAATTCATTGCTAAATTTTCAACTTAACCCTTCTAGAAATATATTAAAATAATTCAAGGTGAGAAAATTTGTGGGACCCACAATGCAAAAAGTAACAAAAGTTAAGTCTCTTTAATAGTATTACTCTGCTCCTATATAAATTGTTTGTCTACTTTTACACCTAAAAATAGTTAATTGTGTTGGGTGCCCATAAGAAAATAGTTGGTTACTAAATTTGCACCTTAGCCATTTTAAAAATATATTAAAGGAATGGAAATTAACCTAAGTTAACGGCGTTGCTACTTTTGCATCCAAAAATATTGTTGATGTCTACTTTTGCACAAAAAAATATTGTTGATGTCTAATTTTGCATCCAAAAATAATTAATTGTGCTGGGTGCACATGATAAAATAGTTCTTTACTATTTTTACACCTTAACCATTAATTTAAAGCTACCACGCCATTAATTAATCTATATTTACATATAATCAAAATCAAAATAATTGGGATTTGATTATGGTCTTCATGTTTCTTTTTTAACTACAATATATAGTCTTTTAACAATATTCACAAATTCCTAATTTGGGTCTCTTGGTTTGATTAAGAATTTATTAAAATTATATAGTTGAATTTGAAATTTGATGATTTCAGCATGATTTAATTAAGATTTTCCCATTTAATAAATCTAGAAAATCAAACCAATACATTCAAATAGCACCATCATGAAAAAATTCTGGAATTTCAAATTTATATAATATATAATAAGTTATATATATCCAAAAAGGAAGAATGAAATAGATATAATAGTCTTCTACGCTAATGCAACCGTCCATACGAATTGGTCGGGAAGGTCTAAAATAATTATTTTTAGTAGAAGGCCGGTAGCTAAAGACTACAATTTGATGGTAAGTTAGATAAATTTGGCCTCTGATTCTGATCGTGCGTGATCATTGCCCCCCCCCCCCCCCCCCAGACTATTACGGCATATAATTAATGTAAAGCTGAAGGCAAAAAAAAAAAAAAAGGTTAATGTAAAGCTATCAAGCCATTAACTTATCTATAACTTATATAATAAGAGGGATGGTGGCAGGGAAGGGGTCTCTCCATTTTCTTTATTATCTATTTCTCTTTATTTTTTTATTTTTATCGTTAAATTAATTTTAAATGGTTAAAATTCAAAATTCTATAAAAATATTATTATGATATTAAATAACAAAAAATATATATAAATAAATTTAAATCATTAAAATTTGATATAACTAATGGAGGGAATTGGAAGGAAAGTGAAATGGAGAGGCTTCTCTCCGGTAGGTAGGTCGACTGTGTAACATATTTTAGGTCAATCTACGTGCCATGTGGCAATATTCTGTGTTAAATAAATTAAACTATTTAATATATTATTATTATTATACCTTCATATACGGGTAACTTTCCAAGATATGTGTCATTCGCAATTATATCATCATAACTTCCTTATTCATTTTTAAAATCTGAATCTAAAAAAATCTGAACCCAAAAAATTCTGAACCCCTATAAATTGAAATATTTAATCTATTATATTTGAACCCCTATAAATTAAAATATTTAATCTATTATAAAAATTTGCTAACAAATTTTATATATGTATATGTCGTGATTCTAAAAATATGATATACTTAAAAATAACTGAAAAAATTTACATGTATTATATAATTTCTATGTTAGGAGTAGGAGAGGAAAGCTAAGTTTTAATGTTTTTAAACAATCTGAATAAACAAATTTTATATAGATAATTATATAATATTTACTTTTTGTCTTTACATTAATACTATATAATTATATTGCTGGCAAAAAAAATATTATATATATATATATATATATATATAATTTGATTATTTGGATTGTTAAAAATTAGGCCAGTTAAAAAAAATTTTATGGTTATGAGAAAATTTATTAAGCTATCATGGGTGTTAATAAGGATTCAGTATTTTAATTTTTATAATAGATTAGATATTTTAATTTACCTAGTCTGCATTCAGATTTTAAATTAGTTTTTTATTTTAAAAATGAATAAGAAATTTATAATAATGTAACAGAGTGGCCACATATAACAACAACAATAACAACAACAACAACAATAATAATAATAAATAGTTTAATTTATCTAATATGAGACACTATCAAGTGGCATTTAAGTGTGTATCCAACTTGTTACACCGCTACCTACTATCAAAGTCCCCTTTTTGCTGAATAAGTGGTTTTTCTATTATAGCTCACTTGTCAAGTACAGTCAATCCTATCAGTGTCATTTATATTATAATAATAATAGATATTATACTATTTAATTATTAAATTAAATATGTGAATTTCAATTCACCCACGCATCGCGCAGATTTTGAATTCGTCATTCTAAATTTGTAAATATTCAAACCTTTTCCTTTTTAACTACAATACAGCATTATGGGATCTTTTAACAATATTCAGAAATTCCTATTCAGGATATATGGATATTTTTATTAATTTATGGACCTTGAAATTTATCCATAAGTTAATATATCCATAGACGAAGAATGAAATTGATATAGTTATCTTCTAGGCTAATAAAACCGTCAATACGAATTGGTAGGGGAAATATAAAATAAATTTATTACAGCACATGAATCTCCCATAAAGGATATATAAGTTTGGTAAATAAAGGTCCAAGATATATTATATAATTTTTCTCATTAAATCGACGTTAACCAAACTAGCATCATCGCCAATAGTAATGGTTAGGATGAATTTGCATTTGGAGTGAAGGCAGGAAGAAGATGAGGATAAGCAAAATTTATATAAATAAATATTGTGAGATGGATATAATTAGAAAGGATCAGTCAAGTTCCCGGCCTGGTTATTTGTCTCAAATTTCGCATCTTTCATCCAAATTAACTTTGCTTTCTGTTTTTTAAGTCATTTATTTTAACTCCCTTATCCATCCACCCCCCACTTGGATGGCTTCACTATCACCCAATAATCTCGCACTAATTGCCACTTGCCACTACACCACTAGCTATATATATAACTCTTCCTACCTCCTTTCCTTACCATTTCTCTCTTCTGTAAATCACTCTCTTCTTCTTCTCCTTCTGGGTGTGAGGGCGTGAGTGGAATTTACTCATTAATTAATTAACTAAGAACTTAAGTGGAAAAATGGGGGATGAGCATGCGGTGAACTTGACCAAGTCAAGAGGGTTTGGCGAGAAATTCAAAGCAGGACTGAAAGAAACGCTTTTTCCGGACGATCCGTTCAGGCTGTTCCGGGCGAAGTCGGGCCGCCGGAAATTCATAAAGGTCGTACAGTACCTCGTTCCCATCTTCGAATGGCTTCCCAAATACAGTTTCAGTCTCTTCCTCGCCGACTTGCTCGCCGGCCTCACCATCACCAGCGTCGCCATCCCTCAAGGCATCAGCTACGCCAAACTCGCTGCCATCCCTCCCATCATCGGCCTCTGTAAGCCATTATATATATATATATATATATTCGCTCTCCGTATAATATATCCAATTCAATTTCTTTATCGTTTCTTTAATATTATCATCCGTTATCGTAACTGTCTTTTCCTACACAAATGTCTCTTTGGGTCTCATGTACGAGGTCTAATGGGATCTATACACCGCTACCGCTAGACCAGCTCTGTTTATTGGTTGAACAACTTTATCTGTTTCATTCATATATATATATATATGTATAACAGTGTAATATGCATTACCAGATACGGCGTTCGTTCCACCTATTGTATACTCCATTTTCGGGAGCTCAAAACACGTGGCAGTGGGGCCGATCGCATCGTGCTCCTTGATTATATATGATAATATTTCAAAAGTTGTAAATCCCGACGACGATATTGTGCTGTATGTTCATTTGGTTTTCACAGCCGCCTTCGTCACCGGCTTGTTCCAGACTGCTCTAGGTGTTTTAAGGTGACAAAATTGAAACTACTAGCTAGTGAACAACACCTTTCATTTAAGGCTGTGTTTGGTATGTATGAATTAAATTAATTAAATATGGCAGGCTAGGGATATTGGTGGATTTCTTTTCGCATTCAACTATCACAGGCTTCATGACTGGGACAGCCATTATTCTGATATGTGCTCAATTGAAGGGCTTGTTGGGCCTCAAACATTTCACTACTAAAAACAACGTCCAAAGTGTTATCCAAGCCATCTACAAATACAGATCCGAGGTTTGTATCAAACTTAGTATATACTATACTACAAACCAATAAACAAACACGTGTACCCTATGAAGTGAATGTAATATAATTAAGGTTTCCTTTTTTTTTTAACAGATAAGGTGGGAGCCTACCGTTCTTGGTCTGGTACTTCTTGTTTTCTTGCAGCTCACTAAATACGTGGTGAGTTCCGTTTTTTGCAATATGCATAAACTAGATAAGAAAACACGTTGCTTAATTTGAACTTTTGTCTACACATAGAATAATGTCTTTATGTGTATGTATTTGATTTAAAATGCAAGATGTAGTTAATAGTATAAATTGTACTACAAATTAGATCCTATATTTAATATCGGACGAATATAAAAATTTGATCTGGCTTTTCCATATTTGTCTATATTCATCCAGTTAAACATAATGCCCCACTCACAGTGGCCAGACATGTACACTATTTGGAGCAGCAAGAGGTCCCATATATAATCCATGAAAAATAATCATGCAGTAATATTAGATAGCATGGACCAATTCTAAAAGTTTTCTCTTTTATAATGAGTTTATCTAATTTACTACTATATATGTGTGTGTGATATTTCAGAAGCAGAAAAAGCCAAAACTCTTTTGGGTACCGGCTCTGGGTCCAATCGTGGCAATACTGGTTTCTGGCGTTTTCACCGTCCTTGTTAAAGGCCAAGATCATGGAATTCAAATTGTGAGGAGCCATGCGCGCACACACATATATATATATATATATATATCTTTTGCACTTATTATCATATACTCATATATTCCAGAGAAATTATTTTTTAAATATAAGTGGCATTTAAATTTTTTAGGTGGGTCACCTGGATAAAGGAATCAATCCTATCTCCGTCCACTTGTTCAACTTTAACTCTCGATATTTCTCAGCGGTGGTGAAAGCTGGCTTGATCACAGGCATTTTGTCCTTGGCGGTAATTAACTAAAGTAATTAAATTGGCAAAAAAAAACACTTATGTAACAATTACATTTAATTTCTCTTATAATTAATTTACAGGAAGGGATAGCAATAGGAAGGAGCTTTGCTGTGATAGATAATACGCCTCATGATGGAAACAAGGAGATGGTAGCATTTGGCCTCATGAACCTCTTGGGTTCTTGCACTTCATGCTACTTGACAAGTGGTAATTACTAATTATAATTCCTACTTATAAGTGAGCAAATCAATTAGTAAAATATATACATACATAATTTTGTTTTTGTTTTTTGCAGGACCGTTTTCTAAGACAGCGGTGAATTACAACGCAGGATGTAAGACAGCGTTATCAAACTTTATACAGGCCATTCTAATTGGCCTCACACTTCAATTCCTAGCTCCTCTCTTCAGTTACACTCCTTTGGTGGCTCTTTCTGTGATTATTATTTCTGCTATGCTTAGCCTTTTGGACCACCATGAGTTGATTCATCTCTTCAAAGTTGACAAGTTTGACTTCGTCATTTGCATGACTGGTATCATAGGGGTCTCCTTTGTAAGCATGGACGTTGGTCTCTTCTTGTCCGTAAGTACTTCTTAATTTAATTGATCTTCTGGTTAGATATATATGATTAGCCTGATTAATTATGGTTGGTCTGAATTAATGGCATGTTAATTAATTAATTTAAGGTGATTCTTGCTCTGTTGAGAGCACTCTTATATGTGGCTCGACCTGCCACTTGTAAGCTTGGAAGGTTATCGGATTCGGGTTTGTATCGCGATGTGGAGCAGTATCCAAACTCGTCAAAGGTCCATGGCGTTCTAATTGTACAAGTTGGTTCTCCTCTTTACTATGCAAACTCCAATTATGTCAAAGAAAGGTGATTAATAACGTCATTTTAATTAATACAACCTAATTATTACATCCATTATTTCATTTGGTTTTATATATGTGTGTGACTAGCTATCTATTCCCCGAAGTGAACAAATCTTTTTATCATGTATTGTTTACACATTTTGTGTTTTAGGATTTTGAGATACATCCGAGGTGAGCAGTCCTCTGGAGATCCCGTTGAGCATCTTATACTCGATTTGTCAGGTGATTATTATTAATTCATCTGACTCGCTAGTGGCAAGATTGTTGGGAAAATTACTATATAAGTATAAATAAATTACACTAACTGCTCTTATAACAACAGTAAGTGGTGATGGTATTTTAACGAATTAATATTATAGGAGTGACATCGATTGATATGACTGGAATCAAAGGATTGTTGGAGATACGTAGAGTAATTGAGACAAATAATATACAGGTATATATTCACCTTAATTATATCACAGTTTTGTGTAAAGTCCTCCAATTTGACATATGTACATGTATATATGTATATATGTAATTGATGACCTTATTTATATATGTATGATAGGTATTGATAGTGAATCCAAGAATGGAGGTGGTAGAAAAGCTAGTGGCATCTCACTTTGTGGACAAGGTTGGGAAGGAGGCATTCTACTTGAGTTTAGATGATGCAGTGATGGCAACTCAATATTCTCTCCAGAAAGCCAGAAAAAGTGACGAAGTATCATCTGATACTAATAATATATAGTTCACTGTGTGTAGCTAGATATAGAGCGATCGAGCCTGACTTTAATTTGTCATGGACCTAGCTAGCTAGAGTACTAGATAGAATTTAGTGTTTTTTTTGTTTTAGACTTAGAGCCCGTACGTTCGGATGTAGGAATGTCATGCATGCGTGTTTGGTTTCAGATCAAAGAATGTTGCCGAAGATGTTTGTGTTTTTTTTCATTTACCTTAGTGGCTACCTGCATCGGCACCCATGTCACAACTGCAATTCATCTCTAGAGTTTGTTCCTCGTTTGTTTGTGATTTGGTCATCTTTTTTCTCTATGGACCAATCATCTGAGATGTTTTGGATACATAGAGAGAAGGCCGTTGGATGCGTAAGTAAAGAGGGTGGATCAAGTTGTTTGAAGCTCAGTTAAGAGGGGCAGAGGAAGACCAAAGAGTACGCTTAACGAGTTCATTGAGTGAAATCTCTTAATTAACAATTGATCCCGAGATTTAGTTTTTGCTAAGCTCAATGGTGTCGTTCCATGTAGCCGAACCCTCCTTGTGGGATAAGGCTTTGTTATTGTTGTGATTGTGAGTAGTGAATGGATTCTGTTTATAAATTCATTTCTTATAATCAAGTTTAATTCAACCTGTAAGAATCTTAGAGTGAAAAGAGTCGAAAACAAGCCTATAGTCAAGTCTGCTTCTTCCTAAACCTTCAAGTATGTTTGGAGACTGGAGAGGAAAGACAAAAAGCCACCACAAAGTTTAAAATGTGTCCCGCAGAAAAGGCAACACAGTCTTCACTCAGATGCATCAGATTCAACGTTTCAACATCAAACACTTGAACAACTGAGGAATGTATCCTCTACTAGTTGCAAAACACTAATCTCTCCTTAGATATTAAGGAAATTCACACAAATATCATCAGTGATAGTAAAAGAAGTTGACATCTGTGTGTATATGTATATATTCCTAATCTTATTTGAGTAAATTAAAAAAAATAAATAAATTATTTAATTATAACATATGTGGCATGATCTCTTTAAAATACTTATATGTAATATTAGTTTATATATCAGTTCATAAGTTAGACAAATTAATTTAAAAAAAAAATGATAAAGGTAAGAGAGAAAATGAAAAAAGGTCTTACATTTAGAGTAAAAATCCACTCTCAAACTAGATCTTGCATTTAATACCGGACGAGTATATATACATATAACTGAACCAACTTTCAGCACAACCTGACATGGACAGGAGTAGCTGTATTAGGTGTTCTGATGCGTACTCATGATATAAACAACATTCTAGAAACTGGGCACTGATTTCGTGTTGCAGGGGCTTTCAAGTGAGTATAAAATTGTTACTAGATTGTTATTACTTTTGCAAAATTTTCTTTGCTTCATCATGCATTATCGAGTTTCTGTTGTGGGGATGTCCAAATTTAGAATGATCTGTTTTTTTTAATTCCTTAATTACTTCTTTTCTTCATCCTGATTGGTAAATTCCATATTCTAACAATTCCAAGGTAGTTTCTTTCTTTGAAAGCCTCTGACTTCCCAAGTACCTAAACAACCTTGATTTCCTTATTTACTTCATTATTGACTCGTCATTGATCTGTCTTTTTGAACTGACGTCTCTTCTGCAGTCTGCTCTGCAAGATTTATCTGGGATGATAGCATGTTGTCTGCAATAAAATTATACAGCTCAATGGACAAATTAAGGTCTTTGAAGCACTTATAAAAAACATAAGATTTCTGTCTGTTCATTAGACTCTTCCATGAGCTCTAGCATCTCTTGTGTTTCTTTAACTAACTGTAGTTACCGTACAGCTGGGATATGAACTCAGTTTTTATGGGCATTCCCACTGTCTGGTGAAACTGAATTTAATCCCAAGATGGCCTATTTTGTACGAGTCTCTTTATTGAATAATTAAGTAGGGACGTCTTATGTGGTCTAAATGGCTCGTGCATGAAGAACTTTTGCCCTTTTGTTTGCATACTCAATTTGATATCTTAGCTCTAGATTAATTGGTAGGGATAAATTATTTTTCTGATTTTTTATAATAATGATAATAACCCCTCATTCTGCATACAAATCACAGAACTTGAGGAACTTCACCAAAATAACACTGCAGGTGATCCATAATTCATTCTGGTTCCTGTATGTTTTAGCTTCCATAATTCTGTCTCCATTCTATTCACTGCCTAATGAGTTAGAAAGCAGCTTTTAACATCTTTTTTCCTGTTGGTTTGCTGATTTTACTGAGGTTGGACCGTATTTCACTTGCATTCTGTTCTTCATGAATGCTATTTCCAGAGGTTATATTAATTAGCTCCATGTATTAATTCCCCTGCCTGACTCTGGTCAGGTTTTACCAACATCAATTTTATCCCATGAAAACTTGATTATTCAATCGAGTAGTCTGTGGAGCCTTTACTTAAAAGTTCAGTGTTAAATATCACTCCTCCTGTCCTAATATAAGAGATATTTACCTTATTTGATTAAATTAAGAAAGTTAGTTAAGTTAGTGAGTATGACATGTATTTTCTGAAACACCTTAATCATATTCCTTGATTCTTTCATTTCCTCTCCCCTTTGATTATTGTTGAGGGAGCATTAATAAGAGTAAACTAGAAAAACATTGACAAAAATGACCTATATTTGTTGAGGTCCCTGGATCAACTCCCCAAATACTCTCTCCGTTCCTTTTTATAAGAATTTAAAATTTGAATTGCCATAGTCATTTTTATAAGAGCCCAACAAGAATTGTCTGAATATTTAATGAATTTTTTTTTTATTTTTACACCTTATTAATCATATGTATTACATTAATTAAAAGGTTGGTTATACTCATATTTACTTTATTTTTCTCTCTTACTTACCCCTTATAAATGCCCCTTATAAATAAGGGCATACTTAAAAAAATAAAGTTTATTTTATACATACTCATTGAGCTTTTAAACCACATAATTCAGTTATTGATCTCTTGTAAATAAGATCAGAGTATATCCTATGTCAAGGATAAGAGGGAGTGGGAACTTCAGCCTGTAATGCCTAACATGATCAGTTGTTTGTTGAAGACCTTGGGCTTGTATTTTCATGACCACCCGTAGTTCTGTGGGTGTGTGTGGTAGAATGGTGACAATGATCATGAGCCTTTCTGGCCCAATATATTTAACTTGCATGGTTCAGCATTTTCCTTACTTTTCTTTTAATTTAGAGAGAAGGAAGGGTACCATCCTGTGTGGGTTCAGCTGACGAAAGGATGAGATATGCTATTATTTGGAGTGTGTTCGATCTTTAGGGAGTATCACTTTGTTGTAGTTCCAATCGCGACGCTTGAAGAAGCATCCTAGTTTCTGGGTGCCTATATAAACACTTAAGGGTAATTGAGATTTTATCCTATTCTTAGATCGTAAGTGAGCCCAACATTTTTCCTAAAATTTATGTATCAAAAAGAAAATAAAAGAAAAGAGAAGGAAGGACCAGCTCATTACTCAAAACTTTGTCTTAAACTTCAAAAAGTCAATGTGATTAATTGGATTATATTTTCCATCTTCTTCCTTTTGGTTTTCTTTTTCCCCCTTGTCATGAGGTGTGAAAATGACAAGGAAGCTTTATATCTTTGATCTTTACTTTTATTTATCAGTGTTCTGCTCCTACTCATAAATGGCAATGAAGTTAAGATGAGGACAACAGTTTCACTGAAGGCAATAATGCAGTTATTAAATTCCTGAAACCTATCCTCACAGTGGTTAGTTGAGTCATTCATTATACACAGTCACTCCTCTTGCCTCGTTCACATTTTCCCACTCTCCCATTAATTGCAATCTCCTCACCTACATTCTGCTAGCCCTCTTCTACATCAAAAATCTGAATCCTCTGTTCAAGTTTCAGTTTTTGAAGCTTATCATCAACTTCTTCTACCCAAAATACTACTAGTACTCTGTATTTACCTTTTTCTGATATCATTCAACAATTTGTATACAACATAAAGTAATCATAGAACTTGTAAAAGCAAAAAAAAAAAACCATGTTGTAACATGACTTGGGACACGGTGACTCACAAGGGCGCACAAAAAAAAATGGAGTACTGATATGCTGATCTCATATTGTTGGCCAGATAGTACTGTTTATATGTTCCACAACTTGTTGCTTCTTGTCAGTGATCAGTGGACCATTATATATATATATATATATATGAACAGACTCATTGGTACGTCAAAAATGAATAAGTTATATACATTACATAGCATCATTATACGTTCTATATATATAGAATCATTTACTAGCCTATCAATTCATAATTTCTATGTTTCATGTACACCTTTACATTGGTTCCTTTGGTTTATGTTTGTGAGCTTATTAGCCCAGTACGCGGTTAGAACAACTGTTTGTGTAAAGGGGAAGTAGCAGTGAGTTTTGTTGTGACGTGCCGACAAGTTCATGGGTTGTACCCCTCAACAGCTGTCACTTTCAAATCGGACATGAGGACACGAGGAAACTAGTTTCTTTATCATGCTTCCATGTGGCTGTGGGGTTCATCTTCTGCCTTTTCTACCCCCTTTTATTACCCTTTTCCCTTTCTTACCATCATACCCCTATATACTACATCTTATTTTTATTATAAACACTCAACTATCAGTAATTTTTAGTGCTTTTATGAGATATCAACTGTCATTAACTTAACTAACTCAATTATTACTATCTTTCCATTACACTCTCATTTTTAAGTGACTTATTTAAATCTAGGGGTAAAATTGGAAACATCTATAAATTTTAGACCGATTTAATGTCTTAACTTTCATTCCTTGGTCTGCGAGAAATGGTAGTTTGTGACTTATAATAAAAACCGGATGAAGTATATTTATGGTCTAAAGGTATTTTTGCCCTGAAAGTTTTAAATCTAACTTTAAAAAAGAGATGAAGTAAATGACACATGAACTTCCATGTGTAAATTTGCGTCTTAACAAAAATAATGTGGATGACATGCGAACTGACAGCTCGGCATGTTTGACCAACTAATAGTCAAAACTAATTAGTATAACAACTTGAGTAAAATTATTCCATTTTTTACACTTTCTTGACAAAATTACTCCTAAAAAAACTTTCGAGGCAAAATTGTCCCTCGGTAAAAACTTATGGGGTAAAATTACCCCCTTTAACCCTATATTTATATATAAAGACCGACCCTTTGTTTACAAATGAAGTTACAATGCCCACCTGTACCGACCATTCATGGGTTCATAATCTTTAGTAAATTTCTTGACAAATACTGCGAACAAAACTGCTCACTATAAAGGGTTAGTGGTGTCGGCCAAAAAAATAAATAAATAAAGGGTTAGTGGTAAAACGGAGAGTTAGAGACCCCAGCATCTGGTTAATGAATGTATTTTGTAATGTCATGTCCATATAGATTCTGCCCCAAAACAGAATCCCAATCCATCCCTAAATTGATGGCTTTGGATTCGTGGGATCAAACAGCCTTCAACTTCTAGCCCCCGTCTTTCAAATCTTGAATAAAGTAGTTTTTTTTCCACTCAAAAATACTTTAAAAATGGATATCCGGGTGTGTGAATTTTGTTAGTACATGAGTGTCTCTGTTGATTTTCCACTCTATTTATTTTATATTGAGTATATTTATCATTATATTAATTTTTAATAGTTGAAATTTAATAATATATAAAAAATATTATTATAATAAAAATATACCATGATAAAATTTTAACCATTGAAAATTGATCTAATGGTAGATACACTCTAAGAAGAGTAAATGGAGAGAAAACTCAATAGAGATATCCTCCTATTTTCTTATCTAAGAATTACTATGACGTTGGGAGAAATGAGTATAATTATCAAAAATTTCAGCAACAAGTGAATAATATAAATTTATACCTTGGCTAAAAAAAAAGAATAATATAAATTTATTATTAATTTTTTCTGAAATTTGTCATCGAATAATATTAATTTGTTATAGAACTTTTTCATAGTTACATCCTTATCTAGAGTCCTCGTAATAATTCTCCATTTCTTTCCTTTCCGCTAAAGGTTTCTCTATGCAACCAACTGATGATAGCGCCTTCCACGTAAGACGTCTAACAGAATAATATGGAAATCATCTCGATATTAATTTGTTGTTCTGAATCTAAGATTTTTTTAACTTGATTTTAAAATGTAGGATCCTCTTTAATATAAAACAAAATTTAATTAAAAAATCGTTTGCATATAACAAATGATATTCTAATTGTTTTGAACAAAGTCACTTTGAACGCGTAATTATAAAGCATAATCCCATCCGAATGTTTGCCATTCGACAAAAATACAACTCATGCCCGCCCACAAGAATATCAATGTAAGGATTGCTGGTGAATTTGTATAACCCATATTACCTTAAATTTTATGTATCTTCAGGTCAAAAAAACATAAATTATGTATCAAGATTCAAAATAGCACAAAGCACTATAATTGTAAGACAGTACTGCTAGTAGCTGGGATTTAAATATAGTTGGCCGGAAAACATAAATAATGACCACATGTGACGTGAATGGGCGTTCATATTATCTTGTCGGGGCAAGGACAAATGGTTTAAAATTAAAATATAAGATTGAGGAAACTGTATATGAGTGTTTTTTTCAAAGAAAAAAGGACCAATGGAATTTTACATGGTTTTATTCTATTTGGTAAATGGGTAATTACATTATTGCTATGATTCAGCCAGAAGGAGAAAGCAACTAATTCCGTTGATTTTCAGCCTGTTTGTTTTAGCGTTTTAACGTACAAACGGACTTAAAGAGTGGCGTAAATGAGCTTGAACAATGGAAAAGTGAAAAATAGGTGTTTGTTTCAGCTATAGGATTTAAGGTAAAATAAATCAAAAGTTAGAAAAAGTCATAAGCCTCAAAATAGAGCTTATTGGAGCTTATTGCTTTAAAATAATATTTTTGGGTATATGACTATAGAAATGTAGAGAATAATTAATAATTAATTTTAATCAGTTTAAATTTATTATTTAATTGTTTTATGATTTTATAATCAATTTTTTTTATAAATATGTCATAAATTAATTTTTATATAGTGTTTTTACCCATTAAATTTAGTTTAAATAATTTAATTGGATTATTGGAGGTATTATTGATGTTTTAATCGGTTTATTTTGTTAGATTTTAAGCTATGTGAAAATATGAGTTAGGATTTAATATTTAAATTAGAGTTTGATATAATTTATAAAATTTAAACTTGAAGTGCACAATAGAAAAGACTTTTGGAGTGTACAAATTTAAATTGGAGTTTGATATAATTTTATTTAAAATTGTACCATTGCCAAATTTTTAAATTTAATTTTTGAGAAAATTGTGAAAAAATTCCTTTATGTCTAAATATCTTCTCAGGTTCCATTTGGCAATTAAGTTGCCAATGATGGCTTTTTTCACAATTATCCCTTCATTTTTCCATTTTACATAATTTTTACAATTTTTTCTCTTAAATAATACAAAAGTCACTTATGCAAAAGTCAAACCAAACATCATTCACTTTTACATAATATATATGAAACTAAGGCAAATTTTTATGTGAAGAGTGTGCAAAGAACTATTTTATGCCTTTTACCGTGTATTTTTTGGTAAGGTCTCTATTGGTTTGAATATTACAATTATTGAACCCAATTATGTCCCCGGAGAAAAGAAAGATTTGTGAGTGATGAGTGTCCAAAGAACTATTATCTGGATGGGTTAGCGGCATCAAAATTTTGAGTATGTGTCTTGTGGTAACACTATCGCCATTGGATGGTTTGGATCAATTTATCACCAAGAATGCTACTTTAACAAATGCAGATATCTACTCAGGTCCCATTTGGCAATTAAGTTACCAATGAGTTCTTTTTCCACAATTAGTCCTTCATTTTTTTCATTTTTCATACTTTTTTCAATTTTTTTCTCTTAATTAATACAAAAGTCACTTATACAAAAGT
Organism: Inga leiocalycina; assembly: GCA_963242795.1. Classification (NCBI taxonomy): domain Eukaryota; kingdom Viridiplantae; phylum Streptophyta; class Magnoliopsida; order Fabales; family Fabaceae; genus Inga; species Inga leiocalycina. The sequence goes on from OY725322.1 coordinate 22,547,134, forward strand.
CAAATCAAACATCATTTACTTTTACATAAATTACTTTAAGTTATTTATCCAATCGCTAATCCAAACACTCATCATTTTATCCAATCTAACTTTTTTCCAATCTTAAGATTTCATAAATTTAAATAAAAATAAATTATTTATATAATCGTCAAAACAAATACACCATTTTACTTCTCAAGGCACGGTACAGTTTAATTGATACGAGAATTTTATTTTTGGGGAAAACAATTTATTTCTCTGACCCGCGCCTAAATTTTTTTTTTTTACCTGAATGCCAAGATTTAATTTGATTCCTATTTATAATAATATACTAATATAATATGATTTGTATTCCAAGAAAATGCTAGTAAAACGGTGTTGGTGCTAGAGCCGATAATAAGGGCCTAACCTGCTGCCCGTGGGTTGGGACAAGGTTAGAGTTAGGAAAATCCTAATCTGTAAAAACACGGGCCTACCGCATAACCCGCGGGAACCATCAATTTTTTTTTTTTTACATGTAATAATTTTATAAAACTTATAAGTTTTTCATTCCTATTTTGGTACCTCACAATCCAAAGAGAAAAAATCTTAACATCTTTCCTTCTTTTTTAAACAAAATTATTATATCTTGGTTGCTTGAGAATGAGTTTATATTTTGTTTATAAACTTTGGCAAATTTGATAATTTTATCTCTTAAATTATGGATTATATTTTTAAATTTTTATAAGAGGAATGATTGATATAAGGAAGGTAAATTTAATGACTCATATATATGTGTCTTATATTTTCAACATTCTTTAAAAAATAGAAAACTTTTATTCAAAAAAAATGTGAGCCCTCGGGCTGGCCCACAACCCGCACACTGTGGGTTAGGGTTGGCATTTTACTAGCCCGCACCTCATGGTTCGCGGGTTGGTGTGAGCTAGCCCACAACCCGGGGGTTGACCCATATTCTCAGCTCTAGTTGGTGCACAATTTATAAGTACTCTTTAAATATTTGTTTAGCGTCAAAGTATGTTCTAAGTTCTTTGGCAAAAAAAAAATGTACCACGTTCTAACTATAATAAGTCTCCAGGTTCATTTGAAATTTTCTTTTAAAAAAACATAAGTAATACATTCGTGAAGAATTTAATACCAAGCAGGAAACTTATATTTTACTCTTTTTGTCCTTAATATAAAACAATTTTGGAGAGTTGATCTTGATCTAAACAAGATATAATTTTTATATTTATCAATATTTTCCTAATCTGTCCCTATTAATGCTCCTTCAATAAGAATAAGAGGTAATAAGAGAATTAAGAAAGATAACTATGATATTTTAAAAAATACATGTCATATTAACCAACTCACTTAGCTTCATTAATCTTATTAAATTAGATAAATATATCTTATATTAAGAATAGAAGAAGTAATTAATAAAAATAAGTGATACAATATTTATTTGGGAAAATGTCAAAAAAATACTCTTAAAATATGAAAAAGACAAATCAATAATTTGAATTTACATAATATCATATTCCTTTGCATGCAGCAAAAAGGGATTTGCAAATCTTGAAAAACGACATTTTTTACCCCTCAATACTCTCATTTGCATAAAATCATCACACGCAGTTGCCTTTATCTTCCCTCTTCTGATTCTCCTTCTTTATCTGCTTCATCTATATTGCCAAAAGACAAGCGAGCATCTAGATTTTAGTTGGGCCACATCAAGAAGTCATCGAGGTCAAACTCGCAGAATTTCTCCTTCCCAAAACAATTGAGTCGACAACATAAAATTCACATCCAACAAACTCAGCAGCCCATCTATGTCGAACCTGAATGCATCCACATCGTCATAACGGAAATCATTGAACACTGTTGAATCTCTATCATAGGGAAGAATAGAAGTGGGAGACGCCATTGTGTTGAAGTATGAGATTGTTCCTTCAATGCTGAGACTTTCAATTGATGCAACGATTGGCATCACAGTGTCCTTCGTACTCAGATACGATTTCCTCGGGCATGTCAAATGTTCCAAGCCGACCCAATTCCCTCTGTTCGGGTCCTAAATCTCGGTGGCCCAGCAACCCTAGGGCCTATAATGAACACCCCTAAACTTCTTATGGTGGAGAGAGGTGGAGTAAACGGTGACCCGCCTAGACCAGATGGGGTTGGATTTGGCAAGAGTGAGTAAAATGGAGGAAGGGGAATCGAAAGAGGAAAGACAGAGGGAGATGTGTGTGATGATTTCTTTTGCATATGAGAGTAATAAGGGGACAATTCCTGCCAGGGGTCTGTGTGGCCACCTGTGTGGGCCCGGTTAATTTTTTGTGTGGGGCCGTTACACAGAGAGGAATTAAGGAGACAACCAGATGTCTGTTTGGATACTGCCAAGAGGAGGACTTAATGCATTTAATGTGGGATTGCAGCAATGCCAGGGAAAGATGGATCTCAATAATTAAGCGGTATTATGGGAGAAATTCACAACACTACAAGGCACGGAATGGCTACAATAGAACCTCTAGCAGGAAACAGGCAGAGATTTCACCAAGATAGTCCAATGGGTCATCCTGTTCGGATATGTCTGTTGGGATATATGAGTGGCTCGATGCAAGAAATTGTTTGGAGAAGAGGCTGGCATCGATAACACAAATGCGTATGCTAGCCTTTTTCGTGCTAGCTGAGACAGGAATTTAGTATCAAAGTGTCATTTCTATACTAATCACAATATTGCAAGATTGATCGATCAGGAATGCTAAAATGATTACTTCTTAAATGAAGTGGATGCCTCCGTTCTTGAGTCTGGGAGAAGCAGCTGCAAAGAAGCTATTCATGGAGAGGATGGAAGCTAAATATGCAGTTTTACGCGGAAACTTACATCTGTTCCCCTAGCAATAGTGGAAGTCATTGCAATCATCCAAGGATTACAGTTATGTTGGGATCGTGGTTATAGGAAGGTGGTTGTATTATCTGATTGTATTGAAGCTGTTAATGTAGTAACTAGGGGTTGTGTTCACACTCATCCCTTTAAGGACATTATCGATGATACCAGACTGTGGCTATTAAAAAACTGGCAAAGTTTGATTACAAATATTTCTAGGGAGGAAAATAGGTTAGCGGACCATTTGGCAAAACTAGCTCATAATATAGAGGAAAATTTCTCTCTCTTTAATCAACCACCACCTACTTATCAAGAGGTTGTTGTTGATGAAGGATAGTAAGGTAGCAATAGGATTACCTGTATCTGCTCTTTTGAGTTTTTATTAATGGATTCCAGTTATCATTCCAAAAGAAATGGATGATTAGACGTGGACATCACTATATATGTTGTCCACCTGTCCAAAAGACATGTTCTCACACAAATAATTAATCTGATCCTAAATTTGAACTAATAGTTCTACCTCTAGTCCTAATTATAAGACAAATATGACTTTTTTTTTAGAAATTAAGGAAGCTAAATAAGTTACTTAATCATATCATATGTTATTTATCCTTAAATTATATATTAATTTATTAGTCAAACTAATTAGTTTAAAGAAAAAATATAAATATAAATATAAATACTCTAAAGTAATTTAATTAGCTTCCTTAATTTCTCCAAAAAAATCAACTTTATCTTATAGTTAGAACCGGAAAAAGTATATGATAATCCACACTATTCATGATTCTGCATTCCCCAAGTCCAAGATGGAAACAAATCACATGCACTTTTGCTAATCATTAATCTCAATACATCAAAAAATATAAACTGGCATAAAACAAAGGATGCTTTTCGTCGTCCGTGCGAGTTTTTTCCCTACTAAGGTTTCGCCTTCTATGCGATTTCTTTCGAGTGGGCGCGATCTCTTCTAGCGGCATCCCGTCCCTAATAAGGGGTAGATTTCGCCTTCTATGCTATTTCCTTCGAGTGGGCGCGATCTCTTCCAGCGGCATCCCGTCCCTAATAAGGGGTAGATTTCGCCTTCTATGCGATTTCCTTCGAGTGGGCGCAATCTCTTCCAGCGGCATCCCGTCCCTAATAAGGGGTAGATTTCGTCTATCCCCGTAAGGTTGTATCTCCCTTCCAGGGGGAGCTATTGAGTAGCCCCTATGTCACAGCCGGTAGAGGCATTAGTTAAGAGTGAAATTGGCGATGGCGATGTGTGGGGAAGAAGCGAGGAGGGATTTGAGATGGCATTAATATAACACCCTCAAATAAATAAATTGTGATTTATATAACTTTTGAAAATAAAACTTGAAGATTTTGTTTTAGTGTGTATATATATATGCTTATGTAAGGAAAGTCAATATATGTACGGAGAAAAGTGCAAAGTGTTACATGAAGAAAGAGAATGATACATAAAAGAAGTTACTTTATTGAAAAACCAAAAGGAAACGTGAATACAAGAAGGCAAATAAATATACTCTTATAGGAAAAAATGACGTGGGGAAGAAACAAAGAATTAACGTGGAGAAAAAGAAAATTCTGGATAAGAAGATCATAAATGAAAGGGATAAGGATGGCACAGAATGATAAAGTCGGTGTAGAAATGTTATAAAAATAGGCATCTCTCACTGCAGTGAAATCTGTACTACTTCAAAAAAATAAAAACGCAAACAAAGACCAGTCACTTACCGCAAGCAAAGTAAGAAACTTTTCTTACTGAGTAATAATACCCTGTAGAGTAATACTTTCTGATTCAACTTATTTATTTTCTTTCTAAATTAATAAATTATATTTATGTCTTTATCATATTTTTAAGCTAATATTTCTGGTTTTTTTTAGAAAAGTGCCAGATATTGTTGCTGTGTGAAGATCTTGTGTTCACCCATTAGTACTATGTGATTAATTGTGGATCCACTCTAGGGGACGCCCTAGCATATCTATGTGATGTGATTTGATGGGTGCTCAAGAAATCAATGTATATGTGCTAGTTTTCTCACTACATGAAATTTGGTGTTTTCTTGTTATTCTTTTTCTAGTACAAATTTTGAGACAGGGTTAAATATATTTTCTGTTTAAAAGCAGCTGGGTATTATTAGTTGAAAATTTTATTGTTATTACTCATCTTTGTTTACGTAATGCCCAGATGCCGGTTACTGAGATTTCGGTTAGGATCGAATGGGTCCAGGTCGGGGATCTCCAAGTTATACGTAGCATCACTGTTCATACCACCAACCCTATTGATCCTCCGCCCTTCAATCCGAGTCCACCACCACCTTTTGAGAATTTCTATGAGCCTATTGACGACGTCATTATCATTTCTCCTGAAGAATTCATGCGTTCGGTGTATGGAAACTATCCCCAAGATTTCCCAGACCTCTCAGCAGACCTGTTTAAGACTGAGGATCCTACCAACTAGTAGATTATGGAAAAGCACTACGTAAAAATAATATAGAATAAAGTGCTTAGTTCATTAGAAACTATGTTATGTATATGGGAAGGTTACTTTAGTTTTATTACGTACCCTATGATATATTAAGTGATGTGTGTTTCACAACTTTTGTATGGTCTGATAAGAAAAATCTAATATAATGTTTAGTTTCATCTTCGTTGCAATTTATTAATTAGTTTTATTATGGATACATTTTGCTTGATTTATTACGTACCCTCTAAATAAAAGTAATACATTTGACTATTGTTTTAGGTCAGACTAACTTCTCGGCACTATTTAAAATCAAGCAAAGCCTTTCAAGGATATTGGTGAATATGGAAGTATTATTTAGTATGTTTGCGTGTAAGAGGAGAATGGCATTTTTATTTGATCTGACAAACTTATTATATTATAAAAATTTCATGTAATAATATATATATATATATATATATATATATATATATATATATGTAATAGATAGACTACTTGATTTAGCATGATCATCTCATTGCGTGTAAAAAAAAAATTTCTATATTGTCAGTAATTCCTTAATAAATAAATAGTGAATTTTGGGGGTGGGTTTTACAATTTGGTATCAGAGCAACATGATCCTAAAGTAGGTATTTTGTTGAGAAGTATGAGGTCTTCTCTGTTATAGAAGGAAAAATAATATTATAGGATTAATGAATTTTATACTAATGCAGAAAATGGCACCGGGTCAATCCAGTAATAGTCAGGACCACATAGAAAGTAATTTGTTAAGTGCTATGGAGCAGATGAATCATACTATGCGTGAGCAAGCGGAAGCAACAGCTAATGCCATAAGAGAACAAACTGCGGTTACTGCACGTATCATACAATTACTTGAGGGTGCTACACATGAGCAATCGGATCAGGAGATGGAGTCAAATGAGAAATCGTTGGAAAGGGGAAATCAAAATGTTCCAAAATCCAACTCTAGGTCCGAAAGCTTATGGCGAATTTAGGAAAACCAATCCACCAGCTTTTCGAGGGGACTATAATCCAGTTGCAGCTGATGAATGGTTAGAGCAGATGGAAAAGATATTTGAAGTATTGGGATGTGCAGATGACCAAAAGGTATCTTTTGCCACCTATATGTTGACAGGAGATGCTCATAACTGGTGGAAAGAAATTAGGCGAGCAAACGAAATGCAACAAAAACAGGTATCTTGGGCAAAATTTAAATCTGTTTTTCTGGACAAGTATTTTCCAGAAAATGTCAAGCATGAAAAGGAGATTGAATTTCTAAGACTCATTCAAGGTACAATGACTATAAACCAATATGTTGCTAAGTTTGAATCCCTCTCTAAATATTCGTCATGTCTCTTAAATAACCCTGACATAACTTGGAAGGCTCGAAAGTTTGAAGCAGGGTTACAACCGGACATTCGTCAAGCAGTAATTGCTTTGGAAATTCGAGATTTCCCAGCTTTGGTGAACAAGTTTCGTGCGGTGGAGAAACATCTATTAAAAGTTCAAAAGGAGAAGCAGAAAAAGAAAAATTTCTGGGATAAAAATAGGAATGGAGGGATACAAAAGAATAACTTTAAACCATCATTTGATAAAGGGAAAGGAAATGGATTTCGTTCTACTCCTTGCAATAAATATGGAAGATTCCATGGGAATCAGCCTTGTTATTCCGAGCCTCTACCAAAAGTTTGTTATATTTGTAGGAAGCCCGACCATTTTGCAGGAAATTGCCCTCTCAACCCAAGGAAAGCTATTAAGGAGCCTAATCCAACCCAAAAACCTGTAACAAAAGGCAGAGTCTACACCATAAATGGAAAAAATGTTCATGATTCTACAAACTTGGTGCAAGGTAAATGTTTTATTTAAAATGTACCGCTACTTGCACTTTATGACTCTGGAGCTACTCACTCTTTCATAGCTACGAATTGTATGAGAAAGTTAAATCTACCTGTGTCTGAATTATCTTGCCAGCTTCGTGTTTCTACACCTACAGGAGAGGAAATTGATACAAGTTCTGTCTGTCTTAATTGTCCTATTCAAATTGATAATCACTCTTACACTACTCATCTTGTCTGTTTACCATTAAGACATATAGATGTTATTTTTGGGATGGATTGGTTAACTCAGAATGAAGTAATGATAGATTGTTCGCGAAAACTTCCAATCTTTCCTACCAATTCTGTACTTAGTCACCTTACTGCTTATCCTGGGAATATGGAAGTAGAAGGAAATACTAAAGAAATATCAAATGACAACTTGGACATTGAACAGATACCTATAGTTAATAAATTTCTAGATGTATTTCCCCCTGATATAACCACTCTTCCACCTGAAAGACAAGTAGAGTTTTCAATAGATTTAATTCCAGGAACAGGACCCATATCTGTCGCACCCTATAGAATGTCTCCTTTAGAACTTAAAGAATTAGAGACCCAAATAGAAGAATTACTGGAAAAGAAATTCATCCGGCCTAATGTCTCCCCTTGGGGAGCTCCCGTTTTATTTGTTAAAAAGAAGGATGTAAGTCTCCGATTGTGTATAGATTACAGGCAATTAAACAAAGTGACCATTAAAAATAAATATCCTCTTCCAAGAATAGATGATCTCTTAGATCAATTGCAAGGAGCTTCAATATTCTCAAAAATAGATTTAAGATCGGGGTACCACCAAATAAGAGTGAGGACAGAGGATATACCTAAGACCGCATTTAGAACTCGTTATGGACACTACGAATTTCTTGTAATGCCTTTTGGATTAACAAATGCTCCAGCAGTATTTATGGACTATATGAACCGTATCTTTAGACCTTTTCTAGATCACTTTGTTGTAGTATTTATTGATGATATTCTAATTTATTCTAAATCAGTGGAGGAACATGAAAGGCATCTCCAAATAGTTCTTCAAACCCTTAGAAAGGAAAATTTGTTTGCTAAGTTTGAGAATTGTGATTTTTGGCTTAAAGCGGTAAAATTTTTAGGTCATGTTATATTAGGGGATGGGGTGTTAGTAGATCCTGATAAAGTAAAGGCTGTGTTAGAGTAGGAAAGACCTCAAACTGTTACTGAAATAAGAAGTTTTCTTGGATTAGCTGGCTATTATAGATGTTTTATCCGAGGATTTTCACAAATAGCCTTACCTTTAACTAGGTTGACACAGAAAGGTATTCCATTTACATGGACACAGGAATGTGAAAAGAGTTTTGAGGTGTTAAAAGAAAAATTAACCACTTCTCCGGTTTTAATTCTTCCTAATCCTCAAATGAATTTTGAGGTATATATTGATGCTTCTAAGAAAGGTCTAGGTTGTGTTTTAATGCAACAAGGGAAAGTTATTGCATATGCTTCTAGACAACTTAGACTACACGAGGAAAATTATCGTACCCATGATTTGGAATTAGCTGCCATAATTTTTGCCTTAAAGGTTTGGCGGCATTATTTGTTTGGGGCTAGTTTTGAGGTTTTTAGCGATCATAAAAGCCTTAAGTATCTTTTTGATCAAAAAGAGCTAAACATGCGACAAAGGAGATGGATGGAGTTAATAAAGGATTACGATTTCAAGCTTCGTTATCACCCAGGAAAAGCAAATGTAGTTGCTGATGCATTAAGTAGAAAATCCCTTCAAGTAGCCACGTTGATGATAAAGGAAAGTCAAATGATAGAGTATTTCAGAGATCTAAGACTCTCTATGGTAATTCTGCCTCATAGTTTGCAATTAAGTGAATTAAGAATAAAAAGTGATTTGAAGGCTCAAATTCGGAAGTTTCAACAGAAAGACCAATTTTTACAAAATCAAATAGGATGTGAACATTTTACTTGTGACCAAGAGGGGACCATTTTGTTCCAAGGAAGAATGTGTGTACCTAAGGAAGGAGATATAAAGAAAAGGATTTTAGAAGAAGGGCACAAAAGTATTTACACCATCCACCCTGGATCAACTAAAATGTACCATGATATGAAGAAAATGTATTGGTGGCCGGGTATGAAAAAAGAAATTGCGGAGTTTGTGTCTAAATGTCTAATTTGTCAAAAGGTTAAAATAGAACATCAAAAACCATCTGGACTACTTCAGCCACTGCTAATTCCTGAATGGAAGTGGGACTATATCACGATGGATTTTGTGGTAGGACTACCCAAAACTAAAACAGGGAAAGACTCAATTTGGGTTATTATTGATCGGTTGACTAAATCAGCTCATTTCTTACCCATTAAAATCAATTATTCTCTTGATCAACTTGCTCAATTATATATAAGGGAGATAGTAAGACTACATAGAGCACCTACCAGTATAGTATCCGACAGAGATCCCAGATTTACATCAAGATTCTGGGGAGCATTACAAGAAGCTTTTGGTACAAAACTACACTTCAGTACAGCTTACCATCCTCAAACCGATGGTCAATCCGAACGAACCATTCAAACCTTAGAAGATCTGCTTAGAGCTTGTAGTCTTGAGCAAGGGGAAAATTGGGAAAAATATGTACCATTGGTGGAATTTGCTTACAATAATAGTTATCATTCAAGTATCGGTATGGCACCATATGAAGCTCTCTATGGAAGGAAATGTAGATCTCCTATATGCTGGTTTGAGGTAGGTGAAGGGAAAATGTTAGGACCCGAGTTAGTACAAGAAACCACATATCAATTAAAGTTGATCAAAGAAAAGATGTTAGCAGCACAAAGTAGACAAAAAAGCTACTCCGATAAAAGGAGAAAACCCTTGGAGTTTGAAGAAGGGTCGCATGTGTTTCTTAAAGTCACTCCTACTACGGGAATAGGAAGGTGTCTCATAACCAAGAAGTTAAGCCCAAGATATATTGGACCTTTCCAAATTCTTAAAAGAATTGGACCAGTGGCTTACCATATTGCTTTACCACCCAACCTATCTAATATCCATCTTGTATTTCACGTTTCACAACTTCGAACATATATTCATGATCCCTCACATATTCTAGTTGAGGAGCCAGTACAAATAACAAAAACCTTAAGGTATCATCCAAAAGCTATTGGAATCATAGATACGGATCAAAAACAACTGCGACATAAAACCATTTCTCTGATAAAAGTGCTATGGGAAGGGTTGACCCCGGAAGAAGCAACTTGGGAATTAGAGGAAGAGATGCGACAAAAATATCCTGAATTATTTAATTAAGGTATGTATAAATTTCGAGGTCGAAATTTTATTTTTAGGGAGGGAGAAATATAACACCCTCAAATAAATAAATTGTGATTTATATAACTTTTGAAAATATAACTTGAAGATTTTGTTTTAGTGTGTATATATATATGCTTATGTAAGGAAAGTCAATATATGTACGGAGAAAAGTGCAAAGAGTTTCTTGAAGAAAGAGAATGATACATAAAAGAAGTTACTTTATTGAAAAACCAAAAGGAAACGTGAAGACAAGAAGGCAAATAAATATACTCTTATAGGAAAAAATGACGTGGGGAAGAAACAAAGAATTAACGTGGAGAAAAAGAAAATTCTGGATAAGAAGATCATAAATGAAAGGGATAAGGATGGCACAGAATGGTAAAGTCGGTGTAGAAATGTTATAAAAATAGGCATCTCTCACTGCAGTGAAATCTGTACTACTTCAGAAAAATAAAAACGCAAACAAAGACCAGTCACTTACCGCAAGCAAAGTAAGAAACTTTTCTTACTGAGTAATAATACCCTGTAGAGTAATACTTTTTGATTCAACTTATTTATTTTCTTTCTAAATTAATAAATTATATTTATGTCTTTATCATATTTTTAAGCTAATATTTCTGGTTTTTTTTAGAAAAGTGCCAGATATTGTTGCTGTGTGAAGATCTTGTGTTCACCCATTAGTACTATGTGATTAATTGTGGATCCACTCTAGGGGACGCCCTAGCATATCTATGTGATGTGATTTGATGGGTGCTCAAGAAATCAATGTATCTGTGCTAGTTTTCTCACTACATGAAATTTGGTGTTTTCTTGTTATTCTTTTTCTAGTACAAATTTTGAGACAGGGTTAAATATATTTTCTGTTTAAAAGCAGCTGGGTATTATTAGTTGAAAATTTTATTGTTATTACTCATCTTTGTTTACGTAATGCCCAGATGCCGGTTACTGAGATTTCGGTTAGGATCGAATGGGTCCAGGTCGGGGATCTCCAAGTTATACGTAGCATCACTGTTCATACCACCAACCCTATTGATCCTCCGCCCTTCAATCCGAGTCCACCACCACCTTTTGAGAATTTCTATGAGCCTATTGACGACGTCATTATCATTTCTCCTGAAGAATTCATGCGTTCGGTGTATGGAAACTATCCCCAAGATTTCCCAGACCTCCCAGCAGACCTGTTTAAGACTGAGGATCCTACCAACTAGTAGATTATGGAAAAGCACTACGTAAAAATAATATAGAATAAAGTGCTTAGTTCATTAGATACTATGTTATGTATATGGGAAGGTTACTTTAGTTTTATTACGTACCCTATGATATATTAAGTGATGTGTGTTTCACAACTTTTGTATGGTCTGATAAGAAAAATCTAATATAATGTTTAGTTTCATCTTCGTTGCAATTTATTAATTAGTTTTATTATGGATACATATTGCTTGATTTATTACGTACCCTCTAAATAAAAGTAATACATTTGACTATTGTTTTAGGTCAGACTAACTTCTCGGCACTATTTAAAATCAAGCAAAGCCTTTCAAGGATATTGGTGAATATGGAAGTATTATTTAGTATGTTTGCGTGTAAGAGGAGAATGGCATTTTTATTTGATCTGACAAACTTATCTTATTATATTATAAAAATTCCATGTAATAATATATATATATATATATATATATATGTAATAGATAGACTACTTGATTTAGAATGATCATCTCATTGCGTGTAAAAAAAAAACTATATTGTCAGTAATTCCTTAATAAATAAATAGTGAATTTGGGGGGGGGGGTTTACAATTAAGGCTCGAATCCTCTATGAAGCTCTTTGATGAGGATCTTCAGCGGGTTCCCCCGTGGCTCCCGCTGGTAAAGAACAGGTTGAAGCGGCGGACCTCTTTCCACCCTTGTGAAATGATGAGCTCAATGGAGGCTAGTAGTTGGGGATTTGCAACCACTCTAAGTAAACTTAAGGCAAGGTCACAAATGGACTCAAAAGGTACCAATTTGTCGATCCATAGATAATGAGGTAAGTGATTTGCTTAAGATTTCATCTTTGCCCAACAACGGCCAGTTAGGTTTGAGATTTGCTTCTAATACGACCGTTTTGCTTATAGTTGATTCCTCTACACTAAATTTTGTCTGCTATTCTAAAGTTTTGATGATATTGGATGCAAACGAGTTTGTTTATATGATCGATTTGTTATTGTTCATTTCTAGGCAGCAGGGGTTATAAGTCAAATTCAAGTATTAAAGATGCATCGGTCTTAATAGCAATGGTGTGGAAGGTTTTTGTGGGGGAAAGAGACCAATAGGGCTTTGAAGTTTGCTTCAAACTCTGGTTATTCTTGGTTAAGGGTATTGGTAAGGGGCTGGGGGTGAAGTATGTTTTTGCTCAATTTTCAAACATTGATTGTGCTTGGTCAAACCATACATTCTATGTTGCTAGTGATTTGGGTAGGGGAGTTGAGTATAGTAGTATGGCCAGATGTATTGCTCTGAATTGGTATATATGGTTTTTAGATGATAGAGTTATCAATTTGAGTCTGGTCAGTGGGCTTGTACACACTATTCTTCTTTGGGTACACATTTGCCTATTCAGTGCTCTTCGAAACACTGTTCATATTTGGTTTCAATATGTGCCTGTTTAGTGGGTATGGCGACGCTATTCATCATTGGGCTAGAATTGTGTTTCTTTCATTTATTGCCATACTGATTTTGCGTTGTTTGCTAATGTTTTTATTGATGACCCCCTTAAGTATTATCTTGTCTTAAAGAAAATTGTCAGGAACCTCTTTTATAGATGGATTCTCCTATAAGCATATTTGGTGACCGTGCGGATTGCTAAAGCTTCTCTAGATGGTTTTACCCTTTGTGTTGGGTACCTCGACCTCTGCTACAATTGTGGGCCTTCTGGGCCTCTGATGTTGTGGATAATTAGTTTGTTTATGCTTTATATTCTTGATACTTTGAAGATCTTTTATTGGATTATGTTTTTAAATTCAATGTCTATATATTTTAAGTTTTAACTTGTGTTCTTAGTTTATAAGTTGTTCGTTTCGGTTTCTAAGTGTTGTAATTTTAGGTGTTGTGATTTTCGGTTGATTTCGATATATTTTATTTCTTTCTGGCAAAAAAAAATCTCAATACATCAATATAACTGAGCTGCCCTCTTTATTGGTGGTAATTTATTGGTGTTATGTATGTTAATATATATGCTATATATATATATCTGCAAAAATTTATTGCCAACGGTATTGTTCATAAACAAATAATATAGTAATAATTTTAAAAGTAGACGGAGTGTTTGTTTCACCGTTGAAACACCCAATCGGCCGATTGGCACACTCAATTGGCATTATACAGTGATTTTGCATTTTGTTTATGTTTGTTTTGGCGATAAGTCAGCAGAAAAAAGTTAGAAAAAGTCCCGAAGCTCTGAATTGAAGCTTATGGGAGCGATGACTTCTGTTTGGAGGAGTATTTTCATATTTTTGGGATAAATGAGATACTCAAAATCACTTCTAATCACAAAGCTTCTTTTATAAAAAATGTTCTAAATAATTTTCTCTTTCTTGAGATAGTAATCTTCTGCTAATTAGAAAATACTTTGGGATAAGAGTTTAGGCAAGTTTTGAGTTTTGTCAATATATGACTATAGAAATGTAGAGAATAATTAATAATTAATTTTAATCAGTTTAAATTTATTATTCAGTTGTTTTATGATTTTATAATCAATTTATTTTTATAAACATGTCATAAATTAGTTTCTATATGGTGTTTTTACCCATTAAATTTAGTTTAAATAATTTATTTGGATTATTGGAGGTATTATTGTGATTTTAATTGGTTTATTTTGTTAGATTTTGAGCTATGTGAAAATATGAGTTAGGATTTAATATTTAAATTAGAGTTTGATATACTTTATAAGATTTAAGCTTGAGGTGCACAGTAGAAAAGACTTTTGGAGTGTACCAATTTAAATTAGAGTTTGATATAATTTTATTAAAATTGTACCATTACCAAATTTTCAAAGTTAATTTTTGAGAAAATTGTGAAAAAATTTCTCCGTGTGTAGATATCTTCCCAGGTCTCATTGGCAATTAAGTTGCTAATGAAGACTTTTTTCACAATTATCCCTTCATTTTTTCATTTTTCATTTTTCATAATTTTTTCAATTTTTTCTCTTAATTAATATAAAAGTTACTTATGCAAGAGTCAAACCAAACATCATAACTTTTACATAAGTTACTTATACAATCGCTAATCCAAACACTCATCATTTTACCAATCTAACTTTTTTCCAATCTTAAGATTCCATAAATTTAAGTAAAAATAAGTTACTTATCTCATCGTCAAAACAAACACACCCATAAATAGCTATATCGGATATACAGTAAAATGCATATCAATGGTTTCAGCTTTTAAATTTTTCAAATAATAGTAACTATACTTTGAGTCTAGTTATTGTTCAAAGTTTGATAAATTAACTTCACCACTTATATGTTGATAAATTATAGGATGTGTTAGAATTTTCATATTACATAGGAGTATTATCATTTGATATCCAATTTTCTAAGAAAATTATTTCTTGTTTCGCCAAATTGAAAAAGAAAATACAATTTGCAGGTGGGCTGCCCCCAGGCGGAGCAAGAGTTGACGCGTGTGGCCGGTCCACAGCACTTTTACTAGTTATTTAATTTTAATCACTCTGAATATGAGCTATTGGCAAAAAAACTAATCGATTTAATTTTAAAAAATGTTAATGTTCAAAATTCAAATAGATATAAAAAATAAAAATAAATATTTTACAGACCTATTATTTAAGTTATATCGTTATCCCTTCAAATATTTCAGAAAAAAATTAAAGGGAATTTAAAAGGGTTTCATTTAGAAATCGCTTGTATCAATTTAAATTATAAAATAGATATTTAATAGTATATATTTAATTTAATATATTTAGTTTCAGTCAAACCAACATAATGTCTCAGGATTTTATCAATATATATCATTAGAATACTGGCAAAAAAAAAATCATCACAATAAACCCTCCCGTCCATGGCCGTCAGAGCATATAAAATAATTATGTTAATTTGTGTTTTTATTTAGCTTTTATTTGGTTTTTCTTTAATGTTGTTATGATTAATTATATATGAATGTTATTTAATTTAGTACTCCCTCTTACATTTAATGTAAGACATATTTACTTAATTTAATTAGATTAATGAGGTTAGTTAAGTTAGTTAATATAATATATATTTTCTAAAATAACCTAATCATTTTTTATAATTTCCTCATTCCCTCTCCTCCTTAATTATTGATTGTTTAGAGAACATCAATAACTATAAATTAGGAAAATATAAATTCTAAAAATATGTTTTATATTTAATACTAAGATCAACTTTCTAAATATATATTATATTAAACGTAGGAGAGAGTAAGAGACTAAGAGTATTATACTTGTCTCGCATGAGACCTAAATGAACAAATATTACATAATATATTTGAGTATGATGATCAATCACAATACATAAATATTTTTTAAATTTTTTATATGTATTATCTTAATTATTTAGTATTTTATTTTCCAACAAATCAATACATTGAATAATTTAATGCCGGGTCTGATTTTCACAATATTAGTACATTATTTCTCTCATATGCAATTTTTTTGAACAGTTCTCATATGCAATTTGGTTCACGGAATTAGGGAAATGTAATGAAATATAATATAATGTATTGGAATGTAATATATTTATAATTATATGACTTTATTTAGTTAGTCATTAATAAAAGATAATGCATAGGTATAAAAATGTTTAGTTAGATTATATCGAATATGAGAATATATATGAATAATATAGGAAGAGACAAAATTGTCCTTGATTAATTGCACTAATTAATACTACCTATATGTGTGTGTATGTGTGTGATATAACAATCAGAGTAATGTATACATTGGATTTATAATAATTTTTTAATACTTAATGATAAAAGTATTATGCAGTGTACATATTAGATTTATGGTAATTTTTTAATATTTAATTGTAGGATAATTAATTAATGGAATATTTTAATATTTTTTTAACGGCGGACCATAATTTTTTTAAAATTTATTAATGGGGAATATTTTTAAAAAATTGTATACTATTAATTAATTTTTAATATTTAATGGTGGCAATTTTTTAATATTTAATAGCATTTATGAGTGGGCACTTTAGTCAATTTAAAAAATTATAATGACAATAATGCATTTTTCACTTCATTACAAGTTTACAAGATATATGCATCTCTGTTCATTGGTTCTGACAGTGTAATCATGATTATATCAAATGATGTGATATGATCAGGATTACAAAATGTAATCATTTTTATATTAGATAGTACAATCAAACATTATAATCAATCTATTACATTATGATTATATATAATTCTCTTTTATGGAATCGAAGCATAGTAGGCTATGAAAATTAATAGGTACTTTCTCCGGTCCTAAATATAAGATAAAGTTGATTTTTTTGGAAAGATTAAGAAAGCTAATTAAATTACTTTAGAGTATTTTTTTTTATTTTTTCTCCAAACTAATTAGTTTAACTAATAAACTAATATATAATCTAAGAATACACAATATATGATATGATCAAGTAACTTATTTAATTTCTTTAATCTCTTTAAAAAAATTAACTCTATCTTATATTCAAGATCGGAGGGAGTGAGCCGCTGGCAAAACCGGTTGTAGCAGGAACTAGCTACCGCGTAGCCGAGACTTTATGTTCTGGGGACAAAAAAGTGAAAAACTCGCCTGGTTACAAGAATGCATTTTTAAAAGGGTTAAAGTGAAAAAATACACATGTGATTATTTCCAAAGTGCACCCAGTATCAAATGCTTTTTTTGGGTACAAAAGTAACTAGGAGCTTCCAAAATAGGGGCAAAAGTCACAATGGCCGTTAAAGTCAGAAAACGTTTGTTACTTTCCCTAATGTTGTCCCATGTGTGATTTTCTAGCGTTGACTGCCGAGAGGAAGTTATCAACAACTCAGTACAGATGAGATTGGTGAGCTACAATCGGTAGCCTAAAATCTTTTCCTTTCCAATGATTCATCAGAACACCTATCCCTCATCCGCAACTTCGTTAACTCCTTTGTTCGTCATGGCGAGCGACCATCACAAGTTAAGTTCCTCTGGAATATCTGCGGCTATCGATTCCAAAATTCTTTATCTCTCATGCTTGCTCACCTCCTCAACTCGCATGATCTTCCCTCTTGTACAAGAACCAACATCGTTGATTGCTTTGATCTGGTGGTTAAGTTTAGAGGCAATAAACGCAGATCTAGGGCCAAATCACTGTGCATTTCTTTCCATGTAGATTTTCTATATTGCCTTTACCTTCTTCTGCATATCCTTTCCTCAAAATCGTGAACTTCAATAATACTAGTGCTGGGTTATTTTGTAGCTCAGAATTAAATCCCGCTAAGAAGAAGGTCGACACCAAGGTCAATTTTTCTCTTTCCTATTTTAATTTTGAGGGTGAGAATGAGGATGATTCTAAAAATGCCCAGAAAGAAATTAATAGGAACAAGAAGCTGCCACCGCCTTATGATCCCTTTAATAAGAAGCCAGCGATTGAAGAACCCAAGGATCCAAAAGATTTGAGAGAGATATTTCACAACATGAGAAGCAGTGACGGACTGTTAAATCACGCAGTCCAAACGTTCAACACAAGAAGGGTGTCATGATTTTGGTTCACTGTTCTTATTTGATTTTGATTTTGGTTCACTCTCATTCTTCTTCTTCTGCTTCTTCTATGAGTTTGACAATCTTACTTCTCTATGGATGCAAATAAACCTCACAAAATATGGTTTAAAACCTTATTTTTTCATAAAGAAATATGAACTTTATAAAATGGGCTTAATGGAATACTAATCCCTAATTAATTCACAACTTAATTAATAAAAAATATTTTAAAAATAAGATCATTAATAAATAATCATTTTTAAAAAAAAATGGGTTAAGAGGCATTCTTGCCACGAAAGTTTTTACTAAAGAACAATTTTGCTCTGAAAGTTTTTTAGGGGTTATTTTGCCCTGAAAGTTTAAAAAATAGAGCAATTTTACTTTGACCGTAATCCCAATTAGTTTTGATCATTAGTTGACTAAATATACCGAGCTGGTAGTCCACATGTCATCCACATCATTTTTGTTTATGTGTAAATTTGCGCCAAAAGTTTATGTGTCATTTGCTTCATTTTTATTCAAAGTTAGATTAAAAACTTTTGGCGCAAATTTACGCATCAATAAAAATGACGTGGATAATATGTGAATTACCAGCTTTGCATATTTGGTCAACTAATGGTCAAAACTAACCTAAATAATCGCAAAACTTTCAACGTAAAATTGTCCTTCGGTGAAAACTTTCGAAACAAAATTGCCTCTTAACTTTTTTTATTTAATTCGTCAAGCTACATTTTATAGGCATGGATTTTGAGGTGCCAACACGGGGCATCTTCGTGCCATCATCAAAGGGGATTTGGTTCCTCTCCTTTTCCCTTACTTTTATCTCCTATCATTTTCCCTCAAAATGCACTGTTTTGATGCAAAAAAAACATAAGCTTCTCACTTTTTTTTTTTAAGAACAACATTGACCATCTTGCAAAAAATATTTTTTCAGCATTATCTAGTATCCTGAACTAATTTTTTAGAATCTTGAAAAAAATATTTTAGGGAACTGACTGGTACTAAAAAATACTTCAGGATGGTCAATGTTATTTTTTTTAAAAAAAGTGAGGAGCTTATATATTTTGCACAAAAACAGTACATTTTGAGAGAAAAGGATGGGAGTAAACCACAAAGGAAAAGGAGAGGATCCAAATTTTTTCAGTATTATCTAGTATCCTGAATTTATTTTTTAAGATCTTGAAAAAATATTTTAGGGAACTGACTGATACTGAAAAATACTTCAGGATAATCAATATTGTTTTTCAAAAAAAAAAAGGTGAGGAGCTTGTGTATTTTACACCAAAATAGTGCATTTTGAGAGAAAAAGATAAGAGTGGACCATAAAGGAAAAGAAGAGGACCTAAATCCTGTCAAAGGGTTGGCCTTATTTTGAGGACAATATAAAACATCTCGACCTCAATTTATACACCAACCCCTAATTGGCAACATGGGGTATAAATCAAGGTTCTGAAACCTGGGCCAATCACTGAACTAGTCGGGATACTAAGTCAAAATTCAGTAGATCAGATCGGAGTTAAACCGAGGTTGAACCGATGATGAAGGAAAGATTTTAGGATTATAAAATATTTAAAAAAATAATAAAACGATCAAACCACATAAAAACCAGGATTAGATACCGGACCGCCAATCAGACCGCCGGTTCGACGGTTTCAGGATCGGACCGACCGATCAAGTCCAGTCTTAAGAACCTTGATATAAACCCCATGAACTCCGCATACGTGCCATAATAGTGAATTCTAGTTGAAAGTTGAAACTGTTATAATTGTGAATAATTATAAATGATTGTAATTAGAAATAAAATATTGAGACTCGAGAGTACTTTAAAAAGAAATAAAGAAATAAATATTGATAATATGAAATACTCAATTGTTTTGGGTAAAAATAAAATGTTTAATTCCGGGCAAAAAAAAAAGTGAAATGCTTAATTTTAAAGTAATTCTGAATTTCTGATAGACAAGCAGTAGTACACAGTGGCAATTTGGAGTTTTCCGCGTATAGCGATTGTCCAGAGGGAAGAAATGCATTTGAAAATGGCACTCCCTTCAAATCCAACAGAAAGCGGCATTTGCAATATCAGTCCCCTCATGTGAGTCATGAAGAACATCATCTCTTCCTTCCCTCTCTTCCATTCTCAACTTCTTCTTCTTCTTCTTCTTCCTCCCTTCTTTCTAGCCACATTATCTCTCTCTGCTTCACACCATCTTCACACCACCACCAATGCAGCTCCCACTCTCGCGCAGCGTCAACTTCTCTACTACAGAGACCAGTTCGGTGACCGAGGAGAGCTCGTGACCGTCGACCCTTCTTTCGTTTTCGAAAACGATCGCATCAGAAACGCCTACATTGCTTTGCAAGCCTGGAAGGAAGCCATTCACTCTGATCCCAGAAATTTCACTGCCAATTGGGTTGGACCCAATGTCTGCAACTACACTGCTGTTTACTGTGCTCCCGCGCCGGATAATCGCAGGATCCGTACAGTTGCCGGCATTGATCTCAACCACGGCGACATTGCTGGTTACTTGCCTCGAGAGCTTGGGCTTCTTGCTGATCTTGCTCTGTTCCACATTAACTCTAACAGGTTCTGTGGTACTATTCCCCATGAGTTTCGCAAACTGAAACTGCTCTTTGAACTGGATCTTAGTAACAATAGGCTCGCCGGCGAGTTCCCGGAGGTAGTTTTGAGTCTTCCATCCCTCAAGTTCTTGGATCTGAGGTATAATGAATTTGAAGGGACCGTCCCCAAAGAACTCTTCGACAAGGATCTGGATGCGATCTTCATTAACAACAACCGGTTTGCGTTCGATCTCCCAGACAATTTTGGGAACTCTCCGGTGTCGGTCATCGTCCTCGCTAACAACAGGTTCCATGGCTGCATCCCGGCGAGCTTGGGAAATATGTCGAATCTCAACGAGATCATTCTGATGAACAATGCCTTCCGTTCGTGCTTGCCGTCGGAGATTGGGAGGCTGAAGAATTTAACAGTGTTCGATGTGAGCATTAATCAGCTGCTGGGTTCCCTGCCAGACGCCATTGGAGGTATGGTCAGTCTCGAGCAGCTGAATGTAGCTCACAATTTGCTCTCTGGGAAGATTCCTGCTACCATTTGCTTGCTCCCCAATCTACAGAACTTTACGTACTCTTATAACTTCTTCACTGGCGAGCCACCGGCGTGCTTGGCTCTGCCCGCTTTTGATGACCGAAGGAATTGCTTACCGGCGAGGCCATTGCAGAGGTCAGCAGCTCAATGTATGGCGTTCTTGTCTCGACCAGTTGACTGTAACTCGTTTAAATGTAAACCATTTGGTCCTTCGCCGTCGCAGTCGCCGTGGCCGTCACCTGGAGTGGTTCCTTCACCACCTTCACAGAGTTCGCCTTCACCACCGGGAGGGGTTCCTTCACCGCCGGGAGGGGTTCCTTCACCGCCTTCACAGAGTTGGCCTTCACCGCCGGGTGGGGTTCCTTCACCACCATCACAGAGTTCACCACCGCCATCGCCGGGAGTGGTTCCTTCGCCACCTTCACAAAGTTCACCTCCGCCAACGCCTGAAGTACCTCCACAAGTTTCACCTTCTCCCCCTGGTTATATTCCATCTCCGCCATCGTCTTCTTCACCTCCATCTTCACCAGTTTACTCTCCACCATCACCTTCAAGCCCAAGTCCACCATTTTCTTCTTCACCTCCATCTTCACCAGCTTACTCCCCACCGTCTCCTTCAAGCCCAACTCCACCATCGTCTCCTTCACCTCCATCTTCACCGGCTTACTCCCCACCATCTCCTTCAAGCCCAACCCCACCATCGCCTTCTTCACCGGCTTACTCCCCTCCATCTCCTTCAAGCCCAACCCCACCATCGTCTTCTTCACCAGCTTACACTCCGCCATCTCCTTCAAGCCCAACTCCACCATTTTCTCCTTCACCTCCATCTTCACCGGTTTACTCTCCGCCATCTCCTTCTAGCCCAACTCCGGTTTATTCGTTGGCTCCACCACCACCACCTACCTATTCTCCATCACCCCCGCCTCCAGGTTATTCACTGCCTCCGCCTTCCCCACCTTCATCATCGCCACCTAGCTATTCACCACCACAGCCATCAAATCCAACGCCTCCCTATTATGTCCTGTCTCCACCACCACCACCACCAACGGCTCCTACATTATCCCCACCCCCAACTATGCCACATTATCATAACACGCCGCCGCAACATTCTCCTCCACCTGCTCACTCACATTCACCGCCTAGTTATCCCTATTCATCACCTCCACCACCACCTCCTGTCCATTTTCCTACCCCCGGCCACTCTCCACCGCCTTGCGTAGAACCACCTCCACTTCCACCCCCACCACCGTGTGACGAGCATTCACCGCCATCTTACCTTCCGCCACCGTCTCCATTTCCCCGACCACCACCTTCCCCTGATCATTACAGTTCACCACCACTACACCCGTCACCAGTTCATCACAGTTCACCACCACCTTCTCCGGTATACAAAGGTCCTATGCCACCTATTGTTGGAGTCCCATACGCGTCCCCTCCCCCACCACCCTTCTATTGATTCGTTTGAAACTTTGCTCCTTTTGCATCACCTCTACGAACAGCAAAATTCAGTTATATTGGCGGGCATTTCTTTTCTACTCTCCTCTTGTACCTCGTCAACTATGTTCCCACTTTACGTGACTCTCGTCACACGGGGAAGGAAAAAGAAAGAGAACGCAAGGGTTTATGCAGCGAAGAATCTATAATCAGCATTGTTCTTATTTGAATTTTATCATTTCATAATGGCTGTGAAGAAACAGAGAAGATGTCCCAGTAAAGTGAGTTAATGGGAGAAACTATCTCCATAAGTCCATATTGTTTTGAATTGTTATTATGAGTATTCGAGTTGTGAAATAAAAAATGGCAGAGAATATTTATGTATAGGCGTGAATTGGAGACCATGAATTCAGGGTTGCAAAGACAGGAGCACTTTCTGCTGAAGTTGATTGCTTGTATCATCACTCTACTTTTCTTTCTTTCCCTTTCTAATTTTATAATATAATTAATGAAGAATTCACTTGTATTGACTTTTGCTCCATTTTCTTATCATTGTCTCAATCAAATATTTTTGTTCAACCTTAAATGTTGTATGCTTCAACCTGAAGATTAACTGTTACTCCGCTCTTCTACATACCTACTGCATTGTGTGGTCTGGATTTTTCACTTCATGTGTGTTCATGAGCATGCTATCTCCTATAGCCGCTTCTTGCTCTTTCTGTCTTAATTATACTGAATATCGAAGTTGGATCTAAACCTGAAAATATTATGGTGTTGTCCAATATTTGATGTTTGAAATGGTCCCCAATCTTTGTTCGAGACGACTGCCATGGGATTCAAGTCCCAGTTCAGAAAATGGTGGGACCAGAATAGCATCCCCAGAAACAGAGAGCAGGGCTTGATTTTCTTACAGTAATTAATGTCGTTTGAGATTACCCTCCATGTGGGGAAGTTTCTTCTTCGCTTTGAATTTTGCATTGAAATCTGTTTTTTAACCCTGCACGTCCAATTTTTAAAAATGGCCATTGACTGCATCAAAATTCTAGGCCTGCAATGAAACCTGGTTGGTCCCTGTATCATTTCATTTAGCTTTTGCAGCTTTGCTTCTAGGTCACTGAAAGTAATTTCCGGGAAAAAACTTGAAGCTGAATTTGGCTACATGTCAATGAATGATTAGGCTTTAGTTTCAAAAGGGTCCTACACAGTTGTAACACGAAGCATCTGCTTCCACCGCAAAAATTAAATGTTGTTTTAAAAAACAGATGGACTAATAAATCAGGCAATATTCTGTCTCCTAATCACAATCAGTTTTCTGAAATTGACAACCCATGATATCGGAGTCGGACCCAGTAGACGCATTTCATGAAGACTTTCTGGAACATAATAATTCCTTGCTGCAAGGTTTAGGAATAGGCACAAAGCCTTCCAATTCATGAAACCTCTTCGTCAAGGAAAGTGTCTAATCTGTGTATCCATATATTTGTCCAAAAAAAAAAAAAAAAAAAAAAAAATCTGTGTATCCATATTTATATCCCTCTCAATATGCACCAAGTTAAATTATTCATATATATATATATATATATATATCATATAACCTATATGTAATGTAGCATTATTTAAGGGGTATAAATAATATCACTTATTAAGGGGTATAAATAATATCACTTATTTATCATATATACCCTCACAAGGCTCGTCAATTTTCATTATGGGTCATTTTCTCAGCAATGGCGACAATACTGGTCTGATTAATAGATTGGCATTTTAATTTTTAACTGATAGGCGAGCCTTTTTTTTAGGCAGAAAAATAAGTGAACAAAAGCATACACCTTCCACCTCTGTTATAGTGGGAGAAAATGAAGAATAAGAAATTTTATATATATATATATAAATATAGAAGAGGGATATCCCACCCGAAATGGGTTTTATCACTTGTATCAAACAAAAGAAATGGGTTTTATCACCATATTTTTTATCCTAATTTTCATGTTGTTATTCTCACGTATCCCCGAAATATTTCTAAAAAAAATCAAGATCTTAACTTTAAGTGAAGAATATAGAAATTGAATCAATATCCCACCGCCAAAGGGATGTTTATTTTCAATGAAATGGGCCCTCCATGATTTAGTATTCACGTGCCCATTCAGTCTGAAATCAAAATATTGATGTTTTCACCCAAAACAAAAAAACAATCGATTTAAGAAGCTGATTGGCTTGTTCTGGGAATAGATTCTGATTAGGTTTATGTCCATCTCAATCATGAAGTAAAGTTTATGAGTTTTTTTTTTTTTAATCAAGAAAAAGATGCCTCTAGAAACTTTGAAAAGGGAGCAAAATTTGCAAATTAAAGTAAGTCCTAACTTTCCTCTTCACACTAGTATTTTAGTCCTGAGCGCTGAGGTTTGATTCTTAATGGATCACTGAAGAGATCAACCTTTATTCTAACTCTAGTGGTTGTTATAATGTGTTATTACCATTAGATTAGGTAAAAGATATTTATATGAAATGCCTTGTGAACCTGGATTAGTAACTTAGAATATTCCCTTCTCCTCCACAAGAAGGAAAATACAGTCCAATGCCATGTGCATAGGTTTTGAAGACCAATCAATATAATAATATGATTCTCTAAAACTTAGTAAGAAACAGTTTTTTCTTTTTTGGTTGCAGAATTCGATTTGATTAATTAATGTATTATTTGGTGTGTGTATGAGAGGATGGACAAATGACAATGCCAACTAATTCATGTGGATTGGCAGAAAGAATCAATCACAAGCATTGTTGAATGAAGCAAAGAGAGAATGCCACATTGCAAAGCTGAGGCATATGATTCTTCACAATCATATTTCTTAATCAATTGTTTTTTTTTTGGTAATGAGATCGTTTTTATACACATAAGTTTGAACATTTTTAATTTCAAAGTTTTCGTTTTTATTTTTTGAGTTTTAGATGATAAATTTATTGTTAGTTATTAAATTATTGTCACTTTGTATTTAATTCTTTTAAAAATAAAATTATTAAATTACAAAATAAAATATTAAAAAAATTAAACCGTCTTGTAATATTTAAACCATTTAGGTTTGATGATATTAGTATCTTGTTGAAAAGAGGCGTACAACATATTAGCGGGTCACGGAGATAATCAAAATTGGTTCTGATGGAGGCTCATATGGAAGCTAAAAGTTCCTTAACGATACAGAATATTTATGTGATTATGCGCCCACGGCCGTTTAATGATAAATTTGGTAAGTACTCAACGGAGAATCCACACAAATGAGATGTGCCCCTTTTGTGAAGACGAGACCGAATCAATTCTAGATGCTCTTAGAGATTGTGCTGTGGTAAAAGAACTCTGGAGTGAGTCGCTGCCTAATCAATGGTATCATCAATTTTTTGACTCAACCGATAGAAACATTTGGTTAACATGGTGCTTAAGTCGTCGGGATAAAGTGTATGGCTACGAGTTTCGCATTTGGTTTACTGTTTTATGTTGACAAATTTGGTTGACGAGGAATGACCGTATTTTCAGCAATAAACAATGGTGTAAACAGCATTTACTAGTTCGTACTAGTTCAGTGTTGTCTTGGGGTATCTCCAGTCCCATACAACCGAAGTCCTGTATCACACCAACTATGGTTTGGCGCCCTCCACCAGCTGGGATGGTTAAGGTTAACACAGATGGGTCTAGGAATGAAGCATCGGGAAGCTGTACATGTGGTGGAGTGATACGGGATGAACATGGCCGATTTGTTCAGGAATTTATATTTCAAATTGGAAGTGGGTCTGTGATCACAGCAGAAGCCTAGGGAATCCTGTAGGGTATAAAGTTGGCCTGGGAAGGAGGATTTAGGAATGTTATTGTTGAAAGTGATTGCACTGAAGTATTGGAGCTTATACAAGGAGCGGTTTATGATGAACATCCTGATGCTACGATAATTTTGGAAATTCAATCGATGCTGGAACGTAAGTAGGAAGTGGAGATGCTACATTGTTGTCGGGAGGCGAATAGGGTGGCAGATTGCTTCGCAAGGAGAGCATGGAATATGACGGTTGATTTTCTTATAGTTCACACAGAGCCTACTGAAGCTAAACAATTGCTTATAGAAGATGTTGTTAATCATAATTTTTGTAATGATTAGGGTAGAGCCCTTGGGGTTGTTGTTTTGATTCATTCTTTGTCAAAAAAAAAGAAAGAAAAGAAGTTGTCAATTCATCTCAAGAGTAAATTTCACAAAAAAACAGGTACCAATTAATAAATTTCAGTGTTTTAAAAGTAGCATGAAGCAAGCAGTAATACAAGTGTATGATACTAACAAGAAGGAAGAGATAGTTATGTTTTTCGACACAGCCAATATAAATCCTATTGCTAACACAAAATCTAAAAAATAAATCATAGTACCTCTTGTTCTAAGTATAAGATCTAGTTAATTTTTTTGGAGAGATTAAGAAAGTTAAATAAATTATTTTAAAATATTTATATTTATTATTTTTTCTCTAAATTAATTAGTTTCACTTATAAACTGATATATAACTTAATGAAATACAACATATATTATAATTAAGTAATTTATTTAACTTCCTTAACCTCTTTAAAAAAAATCAACTGAGTCTTATATTTAATATCAAAAATATTATTTATATTTAATATCAAAAATATTATTTATAGATGATGCTCATTAGGATTTTGATGTGGGGTCTATGATATTTAAAACCAACTTTGAAGAAGTGGTCAAACCAATAAATCAGGGAATCAAAACTCTCATTGATCCAGCCAACATTTTTTGTCGGAACACATTTTCTGCTCATCATTGTGATGAGCTTAAATGTACTCATTACCCATCTATACGCAGGGGAGCTCTCGGAATGGGATGAAATCAGAAAATCTCATTTTTTTAGAAAGGTTTGAGAATGATTTTTATTTTTGATCCTGAGAATTTTCCTTTTTTAAAAAAAAAATTCCCTATATTAAATTTTTTATTGTGTTTCTTTTATTCTAGTATAAATATATAATTTGTCTAATATCATATTGTACCAAATTAGTCTAACAAAAATATTTAAAGTGAATTAAAAGGAACTATGGATCTCATTGTAGACTCAATGGCTGAATCTGATTGTTACCAAATGAAATAACAAGAAACTAACCATTGTTCTTATTTTGGAAATCAAAACAGCGCCATTTGATTAGTTGTCTAGTGCTTGCTCTGCATGTGATATGCTTAAAGTTGCCGATCTAGCTGCAAAAAACACAAAGACAAGAACAAAAAAATTAGAATTATTTAATAAATAATAAATAAAATTAACTAAATAAACTAAAAAGATAGATATTAACTTAATGGTGTTAAGAATTTTCACATTTTCTTTTACATTTGGTCTTACCGTCTTGGATATTTAAAAAAATGTATGTATTCGAGATCGGGAAAAATTCGAAATCGAGAAGTTCCATTCCCGATTCCAATTATTTCCCGTTCTGAAATTTTTGGGACCGGAAAATCCATCCCGATTTGTTCGGGATCGAGACAGGAAGATCAGAATGGGAAAATGTTGAACACCTCTATCTACGCTAAACGGTTAAATTGATTATGGACATTCCATATTTAATTTAATTTTTATATTTTAAATAATATTTTAATATATGTAAAATTAAAAATAAAGATAATTTTGTAGCTATCATTTCCCATTAAAATGAATTTATCATTTAAATAATAAAAAAAATTAAATTTTGGGCCATTCAAAATTTAAACGGTTGAGATTTCATCATAATAATACGAAATTAGGTGCTCATTACAATGATGAGTACCAAATGCGGACCCATTTTTTATGGGGAAAATCCCCATTAAAGGCTGCTAAAATATTCACATCCTAATTTGTGTCGTTAAACTCAACAAATTATAAATTAAGTCATATATTCTATGATAGAATTTTGAAATTTGATAATT
The DNA here is from genome assembly GCA_963242795.1 of Inga leiocalycina. Classification (NCBI taxonomy): domain Eukaryota; kingdom Viridiplantae; phylum Streptophyta; class Magnoliopsida; order Fabales; family Fabaceae; genus Inga; species Inga leiocalycina. The sequence goes on from OY725322.1 coordinate 22,575,786, forward strand.
TTATTTTACTATCCCAATTTAAGTTGAGTATCCGTTTGTATTATTTTAACCTTTTTTACAATGATGAAGACTCATTATTTATTCTTTCTCATATGCAACATTTCCTTTTCCAAAAATATTTCTATTATAAGATATATGATCTGATTTATAATATATTAAATTTAATCATCCAAATTAAAATTTAAGTAATTTAGCTGGATGTTTTCTCTTCTTTATATGGGGCCTTGACCATTCACTTCAATGTGCCAATTCCAGCATTGAGAATATTTTGTGGGGCCCTTGCTAGGCCCAATTGTATACAGAAAACCGGGCCAAGAAATTTGTGACCCAGAGCAATACATCTCAGTTTGCATGACAAGAGCGTTAGGAATACTTTGCAGTTGAAACGGATTTGGATCCGTTTTGCATAAGGAACAGCTGACGGAAATCGGTCAGGCTGTTAATTGGGGTCCAAGGCCTGACTTATATAATCTAATTAGACTATTTAATAAATAGGTCAAGTTTAAATTCAGACTTGTTGTAAGGTCTATTGAGAATTTGAGATAAACAGATTAGATCTATTTTGATAAGGCTTAGCCTATGAGCCTAATCTATTTAACCTTTTTTTTAACTTATATTATTATATAAGTATATATAATATCATCTAAATAATTTTATAAATTATTTGTAATAATTTAACCTTATTCCTGAGTTTCATATCCCATCATCAATACACTTAACAATTATTTTTGCATCAATCATTCACTCATACCTCTCTTCTCTTGGATCACTCGAGATGGCAACGCTAACTCACTCCCTCCCCCTTAATTTGCATCATTTACTAAATCATAGTAATTGTTTTGAGTTTATTTTAGTACCAAAAGAAATATTATAATCTTAGTAGGGGAAGTTTGTCCCAATTTATGTGGGAAGAGTAAAAAAGACAAAATCTAGTTTTACATTCTACTTATTTATGTTATTAATCAACAAATAATTAGTTTTTCTTATTCCTTTTTCCTAGGACAATTGTTGTCATGAGATTTTCTTTTCTTTTCCTTATTAAGCCCTTATATTGCTATAACAATGGATTTTAAGCTTTTAAGATATAATATAAGATTGTAAATAAATATGAAATGTTATATATGACTTTGGAGGTAAAGGATTTAAAGACCTATTTTAAACAGGCTTCAGGCCTTTTGAATGCCCAGACTCATACTTCAAAAAAGCCTACATATACATTTAGTCCCAGACTTTAAATCTCTGTTGTAAGCTCAGACCTATTTAAATAAAACCTAATCTAACCTAATATATTTCCACGTACAGAAGGATATATGCCATTACATTTTAAGTGAAGAGGTCAAATTTAAAATTTTTGATCAGTTATATCTATAAAGTTATTTTATAATTAAAATTTGTATAATAAATGCATCTTCGTTTTTGGCGGCAGGTGTGAATTTAAATTGAATAACGACAAGGGATGTCCTAAATAAATGGTAAACAAAAGGCTTCACCGCCTGTATATCTGACTCAGTCTGTGTGTATTTAGGTAAGTTTTAAATCGTCGTTTCAAAAGCCTTTTTTTATAAATTAAGATAAAATTCATCTCACATACTTATATATTATCCCGAATTTTGATATTGGAGGCTAGAGAATAAGCCTGAAATAAGTGGACTGCTAAACTCCGATTTAGCAGAAGCCCCAAACTTATTCCCTAATGATTCTTATATCTTCGGGTTATTAAAGAAAGTAAAATGGTGAATTTTAGAGAAAGTGATTATGCTTCCGGTGAAATTTTCCTTAAGGCAGTAAGATTGTTATGTGATTTTGGATGACCAAATGATATCCATAAATTATGAAATTTTACAAGATGAAAGTAGACATCCTAAACTTTAATCTGATAGGTCATATGACTCAATTAGAGCTATATACAAAAATTTATGAATTTTTGAAATTAGCCCAGAAAAACTGGAAAGTTTCTGGAACAACAGTCAAAGATTAAAATTCTGGGAATTTTGTGCTTTCAACTAGCAAAAGTATATATTTTTTCTTGAAAGTAGACTCAATAAGAATTCCGTAACCTTTGGAATCACTCTAATTCAATTTTTCTAGATTTAGTTATGATTTTTAAAATTTTAGACAAAAAAATTGGATGAATTTGCATAAATCCGAAATTGAACAAAAAAACATGATGACAATTTTTAAAATTATGAAATGAATGAAAAAGTCATTTAGGCTTATGTAAGGACCTTCTAGGCGTCTTTTGATTGGCCAAGAAGAGAGAAATATTAATTACATGTCAATTGGATTTATGGCATATTATCACATGTACATAAGGGCATGTACACAAAAGTCATAGTTTTTTATTTTGAAAATTAACTAATTATGACATAAGCTTATGATAGGATGACATAAGCATGAATTAAAAAACATTCTTGCATCTTCTTCTCCCTCATTTTCACGATGGTTTTGTGCTCACAAATGTCCCCCGCTCTGGATTAGTCGGTTGCCCCGGGTTATCTGGTTCAGTGTTAGAAGGCCAGGGACTCAGGAAAAGACGCCAGATACCGAGGGTGAGTCCGGGTTTGGGGGCCAAAGGCCCTATCTTCCTGTTGTCACAAAAAAGGGGAAGAGAGAGAGTTTTGATTTTTAGAGAGAGAAGGAGGAGAAAAGTCGTCAGGTAAGCTTGATTTCTTCGGAGAATTAACACCTATCTTGCGTAATCCTTCTTCTAAGCTTCCTTTTTACATGATCTATGGTGTTTAGGAAGCAAAAACTAAGGGTTTGTTGGAGTTAGGGTTCGGTCAAAAGAGGAAAAGTTAGAAAGAAGAAGAGGTAACTTCCTAAACTTCAAATATTACTTGATCTGGCTGTTATGGTAGTTTAATCAGTGAATTTATGGTTATTTCCTGTGATTTGTGAATTTGGGAAATGTGGTGACATAAGCGTTATGCTACCAAAATTGAATATAAATGGTAGTTATAACGTAATTAAATAGTTAATAATGTGGTTAGGAGTAGAAAGAAGCAAATCTGCGGAGTCAGATTTGAAAAACCCCAATTTTCTTAGAAAAAATGGGAATTTCAGCCAGTGTTGTCTGGAGGGGTTGGAGTTGGATTTTTAACATTCTGATGATTCTATTGAGTTTATGAGGGAAAATTAGGTGGGGTTACAATTGGTCATCTTTTCAGAAAAGGCAAATAAAACATAATTACGAAAACATTCCTGAAACCCTTAAAGTGGGGCTGCCAAAGATAATTTTGTAATTTGACATTGAATTTTATAATTCTGAATCCGGAAATGGATTTCTTGGGTCGAAATATGTCAGAATAGCCCATGCCAAAATATCGGGAAAAGTATAATCGAATAGAGTATGGCGGGGTCGGGTCGGGTCGGGTCTCCGGGGGTATTTTAGTAATTTTTCAATATAAACTCATATAACCCTCAGAAACACCATAGAAGTGTCTAAATGGTGTATTTGGAATTGTAGGATCGAATATAGAGTCCGAACTGTTGGCACACTTTACGAGACACATTTTAAGGCATAAAAGGGTTAAGGTAGGGGACTTACCTTATTTGTATGTATTTGACATCTCTGCTTGTGTAGTAATGTATATGATTGCTTTACTTGATTGTGTAGAGCATATTTGAATGAATGAAGCTCTGTTTTTATTTTTGATGTGGCCATAGTTTTATTATATGAAACATTGAGCATGCAGAAATGTTATTATGGAGCATACATCTAGTTACAGCTAACATATCATACATGTAACACCTCAAATCAAGCAGCCAAATACTTAATCATAAAATTCAAATATCGCCAATAAGAATGTTCAACATCCAAACCATCAAAATACGAATCAGTTTAAATAAAGCCCAAGTCACAGTGTTAAATCAAATCCTCAAAATATTTCATCAAAACAAAATAAAATGTGTAAGTTTTAGGATCATGACAATAAAAATGACATAACATGAGCTCTAGGAGCACAAAATAGCCTTCAAGGCTCACTTTATAGGTGCCTTCCCTTGCTCCCTATTAGAACAATCACCTGAAAATGTTAATATATAGGGATGAGATTCCACGTCTCAGTAACTTCTGAAAGTTTCTACCGTACACAAGCAAATCACATATGATAAAAAGAAAGAACTGATTACATATATTTGTATATACCATAATCCTCATATAAGACATATGTAAATCTGTATTTTCAACATAGCATGTAATATACAATTATGCAATATGCAATATGTAAGATGCAACCTCCCTTATATCTCCGTCCATCCTTATTCCACATACTGGAGTCATAGGCTAATACATAGTCCAACAGAGACTCATCTATTTGACTGAATTGTCCCAAGCTCACCAGTTCTTAAGATACACCCGGCCAAAGGTGTAGAGCTTAAGTTTGGACTATGGCTCCCCTCCTTAAAAGAACACAACTAAGGAGGTGTCACATGTCCCACAGCTCCAATGCAATCCCAGCCAAAGGAAAACATGGAAGAAGGGGCCCTAACAAGTACCATCCACTGTGCATCGAGTGATGGCATACCACGTGGTAAAAGATCTCAACATACAAATTCCTCCTCACTCCAACCCATCACAGATGCAACCGCCATGACAGTGATAAATATAATATCATTAAAAGACAAAGTACAATAATTCATGCTTCCATTCATATCAAATATTATCACATATTCAAACATGCCAAAAATGAAATAATAATCCAATAATACATTAATTATCATTAAATTATTAATTATATGAATATAATGAGTTATATAGAAATTTACTTGTAACACTACTTATTTGAGAATTTATAATACAAACACATATACATATAATTCAGTCCATTTTTCTTTAAAAAAATTATAGTCATTCAAAATCATACACTATTCACAAGTATATGGAAGAATATTCAGAGTTACCTCTACTCCCTAGCTCACAGTAATCACACCGAGTGACTCAAAAGCTCTAAATGAGAGTCTACAAAACATTAACATAAATATCTATTAACATTTTACCCAAAACTATTCTATAGTTTCTATAAAATTATTCTAAAACTATAGTAGAACATTAAGACTACCCTATGGAAGACTAATATTATATACACTCATATTAACCAATAATATAATTTATCTTATTTATTTATGTATGACAGAATATTTAAACATGATAAAACCTGTCTTGTAAATATAGGTAATGTCTGTCAAGATAAATGAAATAAAGTAAAAATAATAGGATAATAATAATAGGAGGATTTATCATCTTGGAACAAAAAGGGTGGACAAGTTAACAAAAAGGGTGGATAAGTTAACATGGGAGTATTTTAATAGATAAGATGATACTAAATGGTTCACACTTTCCTACGCACACAAGATGGAGAAAAGGGGAAAACATGTGGGGACTTTTCCAAATGAAAGGGAAGATAGACATAGTAAATGTATAGGTGCATAGGCGTATGGGTTTAGTAAGAGGATAAGAATATATATATATATATATATATATAGGTATGGGCTCATAGATTAGAATATATATATTAACAAAAAAAACAAAGAAAGAGAACAATTTAAAGATGTCGGCCAAAACGAAAGTGACAGCGAGGACACACATTCTTTTAGCATATATCTATTTATTATAGTAAACTTATTTGAAGTTTTGGGTTCAATGTGAAGTGTGAATATTAAAAGTATGAATAAGGAATGCACTGTCCAAAAAGATTATTTTTATTTTGAGGTTGAAGAAAAGGAAGTAAATAATTAAAATAAAATAAAAATGAGACCTACCCACAAAACTTTAGTAGGAGAAATTGGTAGGAACTGGAGGGTTTTTGCAAAGAAAAAAAAAATCACATTCACACCGGAGCATACCGTCACACCAAATCAACTATGGAAGGAGAGGAGGAGGTTAAATAAATATAAGAATATGTATATTACACCCACATACCAACCAAAATGAAAAAAAAACGGGTGAAAGAAGTAACATATATTATATATATTTACATGCACTCACACACATACCCAGGCCAATAGATTCTCGAGGGAAAAAAAAATGGTTGTGAGAAATGATGAATATACACACACCTAGGCACTGTAAATTGACAAGATAACAATTAAATAATAAAAAAATGGAAGATATAATAACATGGTTGAAAAGACATTGTTACAGTGATACAAAGATAAGGATTAGAATTAGGACGAGATGAAAAAGAAAACAGAAGAATGAACCTGGATATCTGAAATCACATACAACGCCGAAGTGTAAGAAGTATGGAACAGAAAAAATTTATTTATAGGAGAGAAAGGTTAAGGGTAGTGTTAGGGTTTGCTCCATGTGGAGACATAGGTGTCCCATAAAGGAAATAAAAAATACAAAAGTAAGTGGCTACCTTGTATGATTAAAGTTCTCTTAATGCGCCAGCTCAAAAATTGCTTTTAGTGGTGAGTATCCAAAACAGTGGAGCCCAGAGTAAATTGAATTTTTTTTATTGTAATAATTTATTTAATAACTTGGTCCAAAGACTAATTACTAAATCTAAAGTTAGGTCTTTGACGGAAAAAGAAAAAAATGGATGTTACAATACACATAGCATCTATCATGCATGCATTATGGTATCTATTTAATACTGAGATTCTCTTGAATCTCACCCTCCCCTACCAACAATTTAGATATGAGAAGACAGAAGATATGCTGAGAATAATGCAGAGTACTGTACGAGACAATTTAGACATGAGAAGACAGAAGATATGCTGAGAACAATGCAGAGTACTGTACGAGGGGATTACAGCGGTGGAACAAAGACGAAAATATGTTTTTGTTTCACTGGGACGGTTTTAGCATGGAAAGAAAAATCGGACCGGACCGGCCGGTCGGACTGGAAAACCGGCCGACCAGTCCTAGGCCCGGTTCGGTTACCTATATGTGAGGGGAGGGGGGTCGACTCGGTCAAAACCGAGTCGACCTGGTCGATTCTCTTGTGACCCGGAAAAACCGCCGAGTCAGGCGGTTTGACCAGGTCACAAAAAACAATATGATTTTGTCCCAAAACAATGACGTTTTGGGACATTAAAAAAAATTCACAGATCAGAACTGAAGTAAAGTGTGTGCGATGCAAGAGTGAGGCGAGTTTCATTTCAGAATCAAATCCCTTTCCTTCCCTCTCAAGTTCATACCTTGTGCCCTAGCTCCAATCGGCGGTGGCTGCTTGAACGACGGCGAAGACGGTGAGCGGCGAGGAGCAAGCGGCGACAGTGAGCGATGAAGATCATCGAAGGTATTTCACTCTTTTGACTATTTTCGTTTTCAGATTTTCAGATTTTCTGATTACTTGAGATTTGGCCATTTGGTTGATGTTGGTTACTTGATTTACTGCCTAGCTTTCTGAAATGGCTTGATAATCAATGTTGTTGCATTACCTCTTGCTCTCGCTCTCAGTGAATCATCCAAGTTAGGGGTCCTGATTAGTGATTACTGATTAGGGACATTGATGTAAGCCCATTTCTTCTTTCATTGTCCTTGTAGTGGAAAAGGGTTTCAATTTTGAATTCCTTTTTAGTAGTTGCCTTTCTGATTGAGATATTAAATATAGGTTTGACAGTTTAGGTTCGACAGTTTATTGCCACTATCTTATTTCTAAAGGGAGTTGGAGGTTTCTCTTTGTGTTTGGAAGTTCATTTGGGTATTTCCTTCTGGTAAGGGTCTGGTCTTCATTCTTTTGATTCTCAGTAATTGAAAGAATCAACTTTTCAAATGAAAAATCACTCAAAAATCAACTGGGCTAATAAGGAGTCAAAAGAAAATGCTTATAAATGAGTTTACTTTAAGAGTTTTATAATAATTTATATTCTCCCTCCAATCCCAATCCTAAATATAGGCAGGCGCCTTCTAGAAAAAAGTTTCTTGGTCCTTAATATTAGATAGTACTTGATAAGTTATTAATGAACCTTTTCTAAACATTACCCTTATCATAAATTATTGGCTAAGTAAAGACTTGGAATCTAATGTGATATTATTTCTCTATACTTTTTAACATGGGTAATGTTCAAAAAATATTTAATTTTCAGATAGAGTAAATAAGTCAATTAATTTTGGTAGAGGTAGCTCAAAAAATATTTAATTTTCAGATAGAGCAATTTGTTAAGCAACTCTCTTAGACATTGGCAATTCTAGGCAACCTAGGCAATTCTCTTAGACATTGGTTTTGTTTGTCAAATTTCAAATCTAAAAATGTTTATAACCAATGTTTAGAACCAATGTTTATTTTTGTTTAGAACCAATGTTTATAACTAATAAATTCGTTGCTTTGCTTATAACCAATGTTGTTAATATCTAGTCATGAATTCTATGAATAATAGCATTGTTGCAAGGATGGATATATCAAGTTTAGAAAATGAGAATGTCACTCCTTCTCCTAATACCGAGCCTCACACTTCCAATTCGAACACGAATCCTACTTCTACTCCCAATACCATAATTCGTGGTAAAACTGATCCAGCATGGGCACATGTTGCCTTCAAAAAAGAGGGGAAACAGAATATATACACATGTCTCTTTTGTGGTAATAGCTATAGAGGAGGAGGCATAAACAGGATGAAGCAACATCTTGCTGGTGTGTCTGGACAAATTGCTTCTTACAAAAAGGTTACTTCTGATGTGTGTTATAGGATTACAGAATCTTTGAAAGAAACTTTCAAGAAAAAGTCAATTGAAGTTGAAGATATAATAGAAGAGGAAGTTGAAGTAAAGGAGGTTGATAGTGGAAGTGGAGCTAAGAAGAGGAAAGCTGGGACCATGGATAAATATTTCCCTCCTAGGACAACTCCTGGAGCTCAGCCAACCATCAAAAGTGCCTTAGCATCAAAAGAAGCACAACACAATGTGAAAATGCTTCTTGCTGAATTGGCTATTGTCAACTGCATTCCATTTAAAGCATTAGAGTGCCCTTTATTTCAAAGAGTTGTGGATGGAATGTGCTCTATAGGACCTAGGTTTAAAGCCCCTAGTGCTTATGATTTTAAAACCAACTTATTGAGAGAATGGAAAAAGGAATGTCAGTTACTCGTTGACGGTCATAGGGCTAAATGGAAGAATAACGGCTGCACACTTATGGCAGATGGATGGACTGATGTGAGACAACGGACTTTGATAAACTTCTTAGTTTATTCCACCCACGGAATGGTATTTGTTAAGTCTGTTGATGCATCAGACTTAGTCAAAGATGCTAAAACTCTGTTCTCGCTATTTTCTGAAGTTATTGAGTGGGTTGGTTCGAAGAATATTGTCCGTGTGGAGACTAACAATGCTGCCAACTATGTGGCATGTGGCATATTGATCAAGGAGAAATATAAAAATATTTATTGGACTCCTTGTGCTGCTCATTTTTTAAATCTTGTATTGAAAGACATTGCAAGCATGCCTCATGTGTCGGACATTGCAGCAAAGGCATCAAAGATAACGGTATTTGCTTACAATCACATGATATTCTTGTCTTGGTTGAGGAAGAGGACGGGTTGGAAAGAAATTGTACGTCCTGGTGCTACAAGGTTTGCCACTACCTTCATTACATTGCACAGCATTTACATGCACAAACATGACTTGCAAGCCCTTGTTGTCGAAAAGCACTTTGTGGACCATAGGCTATCTAAGACTACTCCGGGGAAAATTTTTAGTGCAATTATATTAGATAGCCGGTTTTGGAATGAGTGCTACCAAATTGTGAAGATTGTAACTCCTCTGATAAAATTGTTGAGAATTGTTGACTCGGATGAGAAGCCCTCACTTCCATATGTTTATGAAGGCATACAAAGGGCAAAAAGTAGAATTAAGGAGATGTTCAAGAGAAATAAAGATCACTACAAGCCCTACACAAGTATCATTCAAGCGAGATGGGATAAACATTTGAAGACCAATCTCCATGCAGCTGCCTATTTATTGAACCCGACATTCGTATATGGTCCAAAATTTGTTCACAAGGGAGGGTTAATGCAAGCTTTGATTGACGTGGTGGAGGCTAACTCAGATGAAAATGTTGATTGCTATAAGGTAATGAAGCAAGTGACATTATATGTTGATGGCAACGAATCTTTCAACAGAGAGACATACAAAAAGGGGGTTGAAAAACTGGATCCTTGTAAGTAACTAAGTATTCATCTTTATTGTTTAATATTTAATTAACAACATATTAATTGATTGCAACTAATATTATGTATATATTTTATTTTGTAGATGAATGGTGGATGTACTATGGCTATTCAGTTCCAGAATTGCAACGTGTTGCAACACGTATTCTTAGGCAAACGTCTGCTTCTTCTGGTTGTGAGAGAAACTGGAGCTTATTTGAGTGCATCCATACAAAAAGGAGAAATAGATTGCAGCATCAAAGGCTGAATGATTTGGTTTACACTAACTATAACTTGCAATTAAAGCATAGGTAATTTTAAATATTATGAAAAATGCTTTTAATTAATATGGATTAAGTTTTAAATGTTAACTGAAATCATTTATCATTGGAAAATTGAAGGAGTGTATTGAATAAAAAGAAGCCAAGTTATGATCCCATTGACTATGAGTCCATTGATAAGGTGGATTTTTGGGTGACAGAAGAAGATCCCATTCCAGAATTCAATGATGAAGATACAGAAAATCTTGAAAGTGTTCTTAATAATGAAGGCGTTGCACTTTCATCAACTCTGGATAGGATTAATAAAGGTTTATATAATTATATGTCCTATTAATATCCTGTTACTAATTTATTATCCATCCATATAATTATTTGTTATATATAATCATTGATATTAATTATTGTTGTGCATTTCGATAGGTGACGAAGATAGGGACATTCCCAATCCCCCGGCTTTGAATGATGATGTCGCTACTACTTACCCTTCCCCAAATCCAGCACCTATTGACTCATCTCCAATGGATCAACTTGATGAGTTGTAGAGTTTGTTGAGTGATGAATGATGATTTACTCATTTGGCTATGGTTGATGGATGATGTTATTGGCTATTTTTGTGACTATTTTGATGCTATTGGCTTGTTTGATGAATGATGATTGATATTGTTATGTTTTGATTATATTTTAATGTTAGTTATGGGTTTGCTTTGAAGAACTAACTAGGTATTTTAACTATTTTGATGTTGGTGATGACTTATGAGTTATGAATGTTGATTATTTTGTTATTGTCAATTAAATTATAATATTTTAATATGGCCGGTTCGACCACCGGTCCGACCCCGGTTGACCCATTAACCCTTGAACCTGTGTCGTGACCGGTTCATTGACCAGTCCGGTTTTTCGTTCCTTGGGTTTTAGACATTCAAGTGCCATGTGCGGTTACATTGATGGTAATTATTATGTATGAACCTCTATGGGGAATTTTTGTAATCATATACATATTATCAGTATAGTTATGTTATTCTTGTGCTGCCCCCTGAATCGCATATCGTTTTCCGTGAATACTCTGAAATAGTTGAAAATAAGATAAGGGCGTTACATTTATTTCATAAATCGTAAAAGCTATTTTTCAAAAACTAATCCAAACACACAATGATGTCACAGACTTACAGGTCTGGCTTTTTTTCTTTTTTCGTCTACTCTTTTTTTTTTCAATTTGAACCGTTGGATTAAGATTTCAACGGTTTAGATTTTTTTTATTATAAAAATATTATTATTATATTAAAAAATATTTTTATAATATATTAAATCTATACTATTGAGATTTTAATTCAACGATCTAAATTAGAGAGAGAGAGAGAGAGAGAGAGAGAGAGAGAGAGAGAGAGAGAACAAGGGAAAAGCAAGAAAGTCAAATCCCAGACTTGCAATAACATGCTCGCTCTGGTTGGAGGTTATGTTAGGTTGGGGTAGGGTTATCTTTGTTTGGTTAGAGGTTAGGTTAGGTTGGGGTAGGTTGGAGGTAAAAAAGTAGTGTTTGGTTGGAAGGAGGTTAGGTTAGGTGTTGGATGTTTTTTTGTCTTCTAGTGGTAACTTAACCTAGGTTGTGAACCCTCCAAAATTGGGGTTTTTTTTAGGTGAGAGAATATATGTCTTCAATTGTGACTAAATTGTCCATAACAATTTTTTAAAATTCCAACACTGCCCTCCCCTTTAAAACTTGACATTCAACGAACTTTCCAAATAATAATAATTTTATAAATAATTATTTATATGCTTACACGAATAATTATTTTATAAATAATAATTTTATATAAATAATAATTATTAATAAATACATTATAAAAGAAGAAGGAAAATATGTAGAATGACATTTTAACCTCCTGTAACCTAACTTAACCTAACCTTCGTTGAACCAAACAACATTATAACCTCTTCTAATATAACTTCAGTAAACCTCACTTAACCTAACCTTCGTTGAACCAAACAAAACCTAAAGTCTAGCCTATGTACATCCTTTATATTTTTGTTTGTTATGATTAAGTAGATAGCTTATAACGCATGATTTTTTTTAAAAAAAAAAAAATTACTCGCTTATGAATTATAAAATTGCATTTGTTATCTCATCGCTGAAATATTATATCCTTATTTTATTGTTATCTAAATTACTGATAAAAAATACAGAAAACTAGGAATATCTTTTATATTGATTTTTTTTTTGCCAACAATATTTTTTAGATTTATACTTCATCATCAAGAATAAACTAGTAATTGATGAGGATGATCGGATGGTATTGAAGTTTATTCATATTAAAATATTGTTTTTAGTTTTTATTGATAGAGTTAAGGATTCGTATTAACGCACCGTGATTCACCTATAAAATAATGGACTAATGGATGGAAACAAACTGCTCAAATTCAAAAGTTTAGAAATTTTTTGTGAACTTTTGAAACCACAAAATTATCGACACTTAAAATATAGAGCGAGACTTGACCAATTTTGTCTTAGGACTTGTTTGGTCCTGAGGGGAGGGAAAGTGGGCGGAGGAAAAAAATTTTTAAGTTGAATTTAAAAAAATTAGAGAAGTGAGGTTAAAAATTTTTAATTAATTTTTATTATTATTTTATTTTATATATTTTCTTTATTAAAATTTTATTACCACATTTCTTTAATCTTCTAAAATTTAACTAATAAAAATTTTCTCTTCCTTTCCTTCTCCTCCACATCCCTCACACCAAACAGGACCTTAAAGTTCTGCGGCCCATGCTTGCGAAGGGGTTTTCTTTTTCGGCAATAGCCCATGCCATGCTGCCCATGCATTTGGGAAGTGTGAGTCCAGAGCTATAAAAATGTCAAAGATGTTTGGTACTATTAATTGATCCCGTGCAGACTTTCATTAACGTTCTCATAATAATTAATACGGAATATATTTGGGTTGAGGCTTTAACTAATGTTGTGGTGCTAGTAGTATTTAATTATGAGTAATTAATTTTCGACAATCTTTTGTCAAATATGGTAGCCCATACCTAAGTTTTTTTTTTTTTTAATTATAGGAGCTGACATTATCAACCTAAGGGTACACACAATATCAAACTCACGACCTAATCAGCCATTTCTTAGAAATACTCCCCCTCCTACCAACCAAGTATGATTAGACACTTTCAAAAAAAAAATATTAGTTCATCATATAAGTCATTTTTCAAACAATTATTGGCCCATAATATAAATTATTTGGAAGTAATTAATACATATTTTATCAATTTTATGCTAATTAATGATGCTTAAATGTGGCTCATTATATTTTCTCTTCCCTTCAAACCTCATTTAATAATAGGTAAAGTTGGAATATTTTTTTCAATTTAGAGAAAATTTAATAAATTGACTATTATTTCTTGATTGCAATGAATTAGTTGAAATTCTTATATTAAGGATTGAAACGAGTGAGTCACTTGGTAGCTGGTTAATAATTTTTTTTTTATAAATATTACCCTTATCACAATTTATTAGGTGAAGGTTTGAAGGAGTATAATGTAGGGTAAATCCTATTAAAAGATAGTTGAATTATTTAAATTCTAAATTGAGTCACTAAATTTAACAAATCATTTATCAGGTCATATGGAGCAAAGAGGGATTTAGAAATTAGGTCAAATTACACTCATACCCCTTAAATCCCTAATCTTTCTACAATTCAAAATTTAATCCTTTTTATAAATAAATTATTCTGAGTCATGCATTAATTATCTTGTGTGCATTCAATAGACAAAAGAAAAGCATCATCAGCCCATGATTACTAAAGAAAATATAAATAAAGGAAAATGAATAATTAATCACCATGAACCAAGGTATTAAAGACCGGACCGGGTATTGAACCGGTCGGGGTACTGGGTTAAGGGTCAGTGGGTCAAACCGGGGCCAAACCGGAGCTAAACCGGGACCAAACCGGTGAGTAATTGAAAATTTTAGACTTATAGTATGAAATTCTAAAGGAAAAAATTAAATTTTTTTTTTTTTTAATTTGGGACCCGGACCGGACCGGGAACCGGACCGGTCTAGTGACCGGTCCGGCGGGTTCCGGGCCGGACCGGTCGGTCCGGTCCGGGTCCGTGAACCCTGCCATGAACATAGTTCTAGAAGCCGATGGATGCTTCATTACCCCATTCGCCTTCATGAAGATCGACACCTTGAATATAGTTGCAGAAATCTCTAGTAGGGTTTGATCCTATTATATACAAATTTTCTCAACATTATGCCGATGACATGATGGACATTTTAATCATCTTTTTCACACATAATATACTGCCACTCTCATCATGTTTTCATTTAATAATAATTACATTGCTAGTATATTGATACTTTAATGACATTTTCACCCCAATAAATTATGAATCTAATTTCAGTTTAGCACTCGATCAAAGATTCTAAATAAAAAGTCTAGTGAAGGTCAAGAAAACTTTTGGTTTCTTTTATATGTACAGTGACATGGATTTTTCAGATGATGAGGTTGAAGAAATCTTGGGCAGATACTATTCCTCCCCCTCCTAATTTTTTTGATTGAATACACATAAGATAATTAATTGATGATTCAAAATAATTTATTTATAAAAAGGATTAAATTATGAAATGTAGAAAGATTAGGGATTAAGGGGCATGAGGGTAATTTGACCCAATTTCTAAATCCCACTTTGCTTCATATGACTTGATTAATAATTTATTAAGTTCAATGACCCAATTTAAAATTTGGGTAATTCAACTGACTTTTAATAAGATTTTTCCTATAATGTAAAGTTTTCACTTGATCTTAAATAAGAGCAAAATTTAATCTAAAAATATGAGTAAAGTTGGGAAACTGTTCATTTTTTGATAAAGTCGGTGAATCAATTGTCGTTTTCTATTACAGGTTAAAAAAAATTGTCTTTTTCTGTTGGATTTATTTTATTATACCGAAATAAGTTATACTAATAAGCTTAAATTTAATAAAATTGTTGATCAGACTTACCCAACTCTCCCAGCATTTTTCTCATCATTCGTGACCATTTATCAATGTTTGGCAGCACCCTTTATGTATTTGATCATTGTCAAATTTTTAAATTTAATTTTTTTAATTTTCATAATTTAAAAAAAATTCTCTTAAATATCACAAAAGTCAATTATGCAAAAACCAAACCAAACACATTTTCACTTTCTTAAAAGCACTTATCCAATCGCCAATCCAAACATTAATCATTTTACCCAATCTTACTTTTTCCCAATCATAAGATTACATAAGTCAAAATAAAAATAAGCTACTTTTACCACCGCTATTCCAAGTACACCCATGAAAGAAGTGACGTAGCAGAGATGGAGAGCGGGAAAGTTTTTTGGAAAAGGAAAATTTTTGTAGAGGAGAGAGAGTGATTAATGAGTCAGTATTTTTGTAAAATAATTAAAATAACAAAGATGGATACTTAATTCAAATGAGAGTAGGAAGAAAAAATAATCAAATTCTAAAATTCTATTATATAATATATGATCTGATTTATAATTTATTAAATTTAACCACCTAAATTAGAATTTTCATAATTCGTCTTAACCAATCAATTTGATGTTCCAAGTCCAGTATTGGGAATATTTTGTGGGGCCCTTGCTAGGCCCAATTGCATACAGCAAACCTGGCCAAGAAATTTGTGACCCAGAGCAAAACGTCTCAGTTTGCATGACATGAGCGTTAGGAATCTCCAAATCTCCAATGTTGGAACTTTGAAAGTTGACACGGATTTGGATCCGTTTTGCATAAGGAATAGCGAGGGAAATTGGTCAGGCTCTTGATTGGGGTTTAAGGCCCTAATAAAATCTAACATAATCTATTTAATAAATAGATCAGGTTTAGACTCAGACTCAGGTCTATTATAAGACTTATTTAGATAAACAAGTTAGATATATTTTTATAAGGTCTAGCCTACAAATCTACAGACTTGATCTATTTATTTTTTTGAATTTATATTATTATATAAGTATATATAATATCATCTAAATAATTTTATAAATTATTTGCAATTTTACCAATTTAACCTTAATCCTAAGTTTTATATCTCATCGTCAATACACTCAACCATTGCGTTTGCATCAATCATTCGCCCCTACCTATCTTCGATCGCTTGAGATGGCAACGCTAACTCACTCCCTCTCCCTTAATTTGCATCATCTATTAAATAATAATAATTGTTGAGTTTGTTTCAGTACCAAAAGAAATATTATAATCTTAGTAGGAGGAGTTTGTCTCAATTTATATGGGAAGAGTAAAAGAGATAAAATCTAGTTTTACATTATGCTTATTTATATGTTATTATTAACAAACAGTTAGTTTTTTTTTATTCCTCTTTCCTCGAACAATTGTTGTTATGAGATATTCTTTTCTTTTCTTTACTGAACCCTTATATTATGACGAGAATAGACGTTAGGCTTTTAAGCAAGATTCTGAAATCCGGTCCGGCCACTCGACAGGCCGGGGTACTGGGTCAAGGGTCAATGGGTCATATCGGAATCAATTCAAAGTTAACTCGAGGCCAAACCAGTGAGAAATTGAAGATTTCAGACTTATTAATATGAAATTCTAAAGAAAAAAATCAATTTTTCAAAAGAAAAAAAAGTAGTGACCCGAGTAGACTCCCAGACTAGACCAGTTTTACCAACTAGTTGGCTGGTTTCTGGTCTGAACCGGCTGGTCTGGTCTGGGTCTCAAAACCCTAACTTTTATTATATAATGTAGGATTGTAAATAAACGTGAAATGTTGTATATGACTTTGGAGGTAAAGGCTTTAAAAGCTATTTAAAGGCTTACATTTTAAGTAGGTCTTTAGGATGTGTTTGGTTTGAGGGGAGGGAGGGGAAGGGGGTAAATTAACTTTTTTGGTTGAAAGTATTTAAATTTTGGATGGGATCCCAAAATTTAAAAAGAATGAGAGGGTACATTTTGAGCTGGAATCCAAAATTTTTAAAAATGAGAAAATAAATTTTGGATTTCTCCTATCCAAAATTATAATTTACTCTCTTCCCCTCCCTTCAAACTAAACACACCCTTACAGAAACTTTAAGCTTTTTGAAGACCTAGACTCATAAAAAAACAAGTCTACATATACGCTCACGCTCATGCTCAGGCTCAAACTCAAACTTTAAATTTCTGTTGCAAGTCCAGACCTATTTAAGTAATACCTAACCTAACCTAGCCTATTTTCACCTACCCAGGAGTAGATGCCATTACATTTTAAGCATTTCAAGTGAAGAGATCAAATTTAAAATTCTTAATCACTTATATCTATAAAATTATTTTATAATTAAAATTTGTATAACAAATGCATCTTCATTTTAGGCGGCAAGTGTGAATTTAAAATGAATAACGACGAGGGACGTACTAAATAAATGGTAAACAAAAGGCTTCGCCGCCTATATATTTGACTCATAATACCCCCCGGTGTTTAGATGTCACAGACTTGCAATAACTATATAACATGCTCGCTCCCTCTAAAGTCAAGCCTATGTACATCTTTATATTTTTGTTTGTTATAATTAAGTAGATAGCTTATAACGCATGATTTTTTTTTTTAAAAAAATAAAATTACCCGCTTATGAATTATAAAATTGTATTTGTTATCTCATCACTGAAATATTATATCCTTATTTTTATTGTTATCTAAATTACCGATAAAAAAATACAGAAAACTAGGAATATTTTTTAAATTGATACTTCATCATCAAGAATAAACTAAGTAATTGATGAGGATGATCGGATGGTATTGAAGTTTATTCATATTAAAATAATGTCTTTAGTTTTTATTGATAGAGTTAATGATTCGTATTAACGCACCGTGATTTACCTATAAAAATAATGGACTAATTGATGGAAACAAACCGCTCAAATTCAAAATTTTAGAAATTTTTTGTGAACTTTTAAAACTACAAAAATTATCGACACTTAAAATATAGAGTGAGATTTGCCCAATTTTGTCTTAAGAGTATACAAATGTGCTTAAAAAAGTCTTCATGCATTTTCTAAACGAATTGGGAAGTGTGAGAGCCATAAAAATGTCAAAGATGTTTGGTACCATTAATTGATCCCGTGCAGACTTTAATTAAGGTTCTCATAATAATTAATACCGAATCTATTTGGGTTGAGGCTTTAACTAATGTTGTGGTGCTAGTAGTATTTAATTATGAGTAATTAATTTTCGACAATCTTTTGTCAAATATGGTAGCCCATACCTAAGTTTTTTTTTTTTTTAATTATAGGAGCTGACATTATCAACCTAAGGGTACACACAATATCAAACTCCCGACCTAACTAGCCATTTCTTAGAAATACTCCCCCTCCTCCCAAGTATGATTAGACACTTTCAAAAAAAAAAAATTATTAGTTCAATCATATAAGTCATTTTTCGAACAATTATTGGCCCATAATATAAATTATTTGGAAGTAATTAATGCATATTTTATCAATTTTATGCTAATTAATGATGCTTAAATGTGGCTCATTATATTTTCTCTTCCCTTCAAACCTCATTTAATAATAGGTGAAGTTGGAATATTTTTTTCAATTTAGAGAAAATTTAATAAATTGACTATTATTTCTTGATTGCAATGAATTAGTTGAAATTCTTATATTAAGGATTGAAACGAGTAAGTCACTTGGTAACTGGTTAATAATTTTTTTTTTTATAAATATTACCCTTATCACAATTTATTAGGTGAAGGTTTGAAGGAGTATAATGTAATGTTTTCACGTTATCTTAAATAAGAGCAAAATTTAATCTAAAAATATGAGAAAAGTTGGGAAACTGCTCATGTTTTTGATAAAGTCGGTGAATCAATTGTCGTTTTCAATTACAGGTTAAAATAAATTGTCTTTTTCTGTTGGATTTATTTTATTATACCGAAATAAGTTATACTAATAAGCTTAAATTTAATAAAATTATTGATCAGACTTACCCAACTCCCCCAGCATTTTTCTCATCAATCATGACCAATTGTCAATGTTTGCCAGCACGCGGTTTCAAGTCACGTTAGCTCTTCCTAAGCTCCCACACGTTTGTCTGTTTAATTCATTAATTACAACGTTTTACTTCCTCTGCTTCTTTTTATAAGATATTAATAATCAAATTAGGTAGATTAAAGAGTTAATTAAAATTGATTAAAGAAATTGACAGAGGGAGAGAGGAAAGTCAGCGCAATGTACAAAATTTAAAATAAATTGTACTATATATAGATTTATATTTTGGATTTATCCATAGGTAATTGGCGTTACTAATAATTAACTAGCCTGATTAATGGGATGTAAGATTGTTAAATTCACGAGTTTAAGTAAATTTATGACAGGATCGTAAATTCGTATAATAAATTTGTAAGAGTTTACTCTTATAATTAAATAGGTATTAATAGTATATAATTAAATAATTAAAATATAAAAAATGACAACACTTTGATTTAAATTTATTTTAAATCCAAATAATTGAAATTAAATTCATAAATATTTATAATTTATCATATTTAATAAAGATATTTCTATAAAATTTATATATAAAGCCTTTAAACATGATCAAATTGAAAAAACTAATATGAGTTTGAGGGTGAGTTAACACAATTTTGTAAGGTAAACAAGTAAAAAAGATAAACTCAATATATAAACTCGTAAATTTAATCAAGTTTACAATGATCATAAATTTATTAGTGACTAGATTCAATTTTATAAATTAGAAACGTAAAAACAGAAAATTTAGAGAGTCAAATTTCTAGTTTGATAACCATGGTTGGAGGTATATAATACTGGATGAATATGTATTTTCGGGGCTAATAACTCTCTTTAATTTTCGGAAAATTACAAAAGCCATGGAAAACCCCAAAAAGGAAAAATGCCAAAGTAAATTAATTTGACTGTTCCCAGTCTTGACGATAAGGACAATCCAATCACTAATCATATGTTTACTGCGTCTATGCACATACGACAGCGACTCAATTTTTTTTACATGAATAAAATCAGTATGAGCAATGACTTCATAAAATTAGTTTGATCTTATACATTTCATAGTTAGTTTATGAATACCAATTTCATAGTTTTTGGATTTTTTTTATGAAATGCTCATTTGAAATGATTATATATATATATTTTTAGCTTATTTTTTTTATTAATAGTGTACAATTTGTTTTTTTTAAAGGACTTTATATTCAATATGAAACTCATAAAAAGCGATATATGATTAGAAAAAAGACATATAAATACCATTGAAATTAAAAAAACCTTAAAAAATTTGTTAACACATGGAAAAGATAAATATGTCTCAATTGACTAATATGAGATTTTGAAATATTGTACTTTTATACCCTTCAAATTTTGTTTTTAAAAAAAGAAAGAACCCTCATCAACACCGGAGCTCTGCTGCCGCCAAGCTTCGTCGATTGACTACTGGAACTCCGGTGACAACTTGAGTAATGAAATTGGCTACTTAAGTATATGGATTGAATACTTGAATTCCTTAAGCCCTATCAGATATTGTTGACAAATTGAATAAAGGCAAAAACCACTTGAGTATTATCAACAACAAATTGAGTATAGCCATTTACAACTTCGGGAGTGCAAGTTATCAATCACTATATTCAAATTGTTATTGCTTTTATTTAACTTGTCAACGACGCTGAATAAGGCTTATCGAGCTCAAGTAGTCAATCCATATACTCAAGTACTCATTCTCATTGCTCAAGTTGCCACCGGAGCTCCAGCAGCTGGGCACCGAAGGCTCACCGGCAGGGTGGTGCTGGCCGACGGAGCTCAGTCGCTGGTGAGGGTTCTTTCCTTTTTTAAAAAAAAAAACTTGAGAGACATTGTGATAAAAACACAACATTTCAGAATCTTATATTAGTCTCTTGAGACCTATTTATTCTTTCCATATGTTAACAGACTTTTTAAGGTTTTTCAATTTGAAATGGTATTTATTTAATATTTTTCCTATATAATTTACTATATAAATATAGGGAAAATTAGGAAAGAATTTCTCATTGAAAATTTTAAAAAAGTAATGACAACAGAGTACGCAACAATATTTTTCATAGCCACATAATAACACAACAAAATATAAAATGACAATGCATGAACACTAGCTAGGATGGAATCACATAAAAGGTTAGAAAGTAGTTAATTCCTTTATGAACATCGAATGCTATTGCACTTCACAAAAAGTTCATTCTTTTTTTTTTTATTGCCGATCACAAAAAGTTCATTCATACTATTTACTAAAGTTAATTGATTTTTCATTGCTTACTATTAAAAATGATATACTCCCCCAGTTTTATTTATAAGCAACTTTCTCTCTTATAGGGCCAGTCCCTTTTATAAACAACTTTCATTTTTTGTCTGAAAACGTAAGCTTCTTTTTCCTATTTTATCCTTATTAAATATTCATTCTCTCTCATATCCTATAATCATTATCCGTCATATTTTTTATCTATTCTCTATTTTATACTCTCTTCATAAATAAGGGCATATATGAAAAAGATATGACATTTTTGACACACTTATTATTTTTATCTATAGGTTCGTTTTGGATAATTAAGAAAAAAATTATTTATAAATAGACCAGAAAGAGCATTAAATTTTGCTTTAGAAGTTGTTGAGAAAGAAGCGTGGCATGGGGAAGGCAGAAGCGTTGTGGTCCAGCAATGGCGGGACAGAAATTATTCGTGGGTTGTCTTATTAACTTTTCTATTTTCTCTCTTTAATTCTTCTCATTGAAATAATGTCTCGCGCTGATCTTCTTTTAATTGCTTTATCATGGATACAGAAAATCTTGATGGATAAATAATAAAGTCGAAGTGGGGCCATCATAGAATGTCGTTTTCATTCTGTTTTAGAGATCATCAGAATCCTCATATCACATTACCTGCGTAAAGATTCATCAGATCATGTTTCTTGAACTTGTCATATATTGCAAACTTAATATTCTCCTCAAGAGTGAAGCAATAAAAAACTTGCAACTTTGACGCCTCGTTTGCTCATAGAAGAAAAAATAAAGCAAAACGCAGAAATAATAATCTGATTGCTTGATTGCTTAGCATTTTTGAAAGCATACGACGTGACATTTTGGCGTATAAGCAATGAAAACGACACGGCGCTGATTTATGTGACGATTACTGTAACAGAAATTTGTTGGTTCTCTTGTATTAATCTTTCTCTGCAGTCACTTGGCCGTGGGTGTGAAATCACAAGTGCTAATTAATTTATGCTTAGTCTTAGACCGTGATGTTTTTTTTTTTTGGAAATTACAAATTACGACTTTTTTCATGCCACATTGGTATAGTGCACTTCATGAATTAATTTTGGAATTTGCTTTCCAAATCTACACCATATAGTGTGTATTTAGAACAACAATAGAAATGCTTAAAAACAGTTTTTCAATCGTGATTTACTGTATACGAGGTAAATATGTGAGAGGAGTTTTGTTTCGATTTACGTGAAAAACAGCTTAATTGCCATATATTTGTCCATCCAAACATTCATATATTCTGATTTCCCGGCACTGGCTAACCCTTGCGAATGAAAATTTAAGTGATCATATTTAATTTAATTTATACTTCCCTGGTCCTATTTATATGAACTCAATTATTGAATTAAATAGTTTAAGAAAGTGGTTAAAATTAATTAAAAACAATAAATATGTTTGAAATAAACTTTATTTTTTAAGTATGCCCTTATTTATGAGGGGTAAGTGAGAGAGAAATAAAGTAAGTATAACCTCTTAATTAATGCAATGCATATAATTAATGAGGGGTAAAAATGGAAAAAAAAACTCATTAAATTTAAATGTTTAGACAATTATTGTTTGGCTCTTATAAAAAGGATTAAAGCAATTCAAATTTTAGGCTCTTATAAACAATACTAGGGCGAGTACTCCTTTAATGCTATTTATAAGGTAGACAAAAATTTTTTTTGATCTTGTTTATAAGGAATCTTATTAAATTTTCCACATAAATATATAATTTTATTTTTAACTTATTATTGCGTTGACTTTGTTCTTATGAGTATAATGTATATTAAATAATAATATAGATGAAAATTTGTAGATTTTATTGCCGAGTTAATGCAATTCGAAGTTTTTATTCGACTATGTAAAATATGTTGGAAGTGACTTATAAATAATATCAGGTGAGTGTGTATACACACACCACCTGATCTTTTTTATAAGTCTGATTTGGAAAAAAAATTGATTTTTGTTATAAGTGCATTTAAAGAGTGATTAATAACCGTGTTTGTAACTTTGCTCCTATTAAATGTAAAGAGAGAAGAAAGAGGAAATGTACAACATATAAAGTCCCTCTCCAATCTTTTTCATAAGAACTTGATAACTAAATTACTCGGTTTAAGAAAATAGTTAAAATTAGTAAAAAATATTAAGTGTGTCTGAATAAACATTTTTCTAAATATGTCCTTATTTATGACAGGACAAGTAAAAAAGAGAAATAGAGTAAATATATGTATCACCAACCTTTTAATTAATGCAATTTATATAATTAATGAGAGGTAAACAAGAATTTATACAATTCTTATTGAGTTCTCATAAAAAAGACTAAAGCAATTCAAATTTTGGACTCTTATAAAAAAGATTGGAGAGCGTACTTTTTGATTCAATCATAAATGAGGGTAATATTAGAAAAATCTATCAATTTATAATATACTTAATGAGTTAACTAAATTTGATTGGTATGTGAAAATTATCTGAACTTATAAAAAAAATGTAGCAGAGTGGTTATGGACATCATAAACAACAAAAATATCATCAAGCATGCCATTGCCAACATCATTAATCATTGAGGAATCTTGCTTGTGCCCTATTTTTACCATTAGGGAACATAGGTCATTTAAGCATGCATGACAATGCTCGTCTCTGACTTTTATTTATATAATAATTATTTTTAAATTTGATATTTATATAACCATAATTTATTATCGGTGCGTCCCATCCCATGTGTAATAGTATATAGGTTGCCTACCCTCTGGTGTTTAACACACTAATGAAGGCATTCTACATGCAAAAGTCCTACAATAAATAAATGCTTCCCACATAAAATTGCCTTTCTATTTGAATTTATTAAAATACCATAAAGATTTTGGTTAAACTAATATTACCAGGGCAAACGGGGCTAGTAACTAGAATTGCACAATCTTGATAAAAAAGAGAAAATAATTACACTACAAACGACTCATATATCTTACATTAAAGGCATAAGATAGTGATAAATTTCAACAAACTAAGCAAAATTAAAACGTAAATACATAATTTCAATTAGCCTCCTTTCCAGTATGTCAAGAGATAGAAGGAAAGTCTTAGGATCTGTTTGGGAAAGCGGCCAGAACTACAAACCACATGGTGGAAAATGCAAAGCATGGTGGCGGTAAGATTAGATGTTTGGGAAAATGTTAGACAGTGCCGGGTTTATTATGCAAACGTGGCTTCTTCAAGAAGCCCAAGGAAGCTACTTTTTTTCTTCTTCCCCATGCGGTGAGACGGTAATGAGTGGAGAGATTTTTTTTTTCTTTCATCGAAAGGCAGAGAGAGTTCACACAGGACGGAGGGGAAGAAGAAGAACATTACAGTTTTTGTCTTTTTTGTTTTTTTGGATTTTTCTTTATTTTTGAAATGTGGATAAGCGTATGCAAGTAAGGTGAAAAAGAAAATGACAGAGAGGAAGCTTTTTGACTTTTTAGCGTGTGGATGTTTTCTTTTTTCCTTTTTTTCATTTATAATTTGACTATTTTTATTTTATCAAATTTTAATGTTAGTTTTTTACTTCAATTATCACAATAAAAAAAGTTACTTCTGTCATCCTAACCTAAACACAAATCACATTTACATTCTGATTTTTATTTTACCTTACTTTTTCAAAAGTCAGATGATAAAATAAATCACTTCTCCACCACTAATCCAAACGGCAATTAAATTGAATGATAGTCTTCTTATATCATACACTTATATAGATACCATTGGAATATTTTTCTGAAAATAAGTTCAAATTTAATAGTTAGAATTACCTTTATTCAAACATATTAAAAGGAGATAAAAAATTACCATATCAATTTTCATTTTTACATTAATTTCTAGAGGTAATTATGAAACAAAAAGTCAAAGAAAATAAAAAAAAAATACAGAGTTGATAAAAAGGGGAGGATGTTGGTGTGATATTTTCTCATTCTGGTGAGTGTGAACTTTAGGCCAGAAAATATTCTGGCGATTCATAATATTAAAATCTAAAGAATTCAATTGAAAAAAAAATCTGAAATACTTGTACTCTTGGAATTCATACGTAAAAGATCCAATTTGTAAATACAAGAAAGAAGGGAATTGTTGGGAGGGGTGAGAAAATACGTAAAAGGCACAACAAACCTGAAGAAGGAAGAAAGAAAGAAGGTACAGGAAGCTTACGGCGGGAAAAACCGAAAAAGAAGAACGAGAAGAAGAAGAAGAAGAAAAGCGAAGAAAGCAAAGTAAAATCTATAAAAAGCAACCTCTCACATCTGCACTCTCTCACAGTGCTCTTCATTTTTAAAAGAGAAGATCTGCGTTTTCTCTGAAAGGAAAGAGACATTGAACACACTATTGTTCAAGATACACTGATTCATTGTTCCCTCAGATCTCCGTCTACTTCTCCGACGCATCATCCTCACCTCAATCTCCCAGTCTTAGGTACTTCCTTCCATTCGTCTGTCTCTGAGATTCTTTGCGTTTCTTTGAATTTAATCTCCAATTTCATCCCATTGCCAGGATTCCTTTCTGTCAGTTTTTCCCCTTTTGTTTTTCTATTTCTTTGAGCTCTGATCATCTGCATTTGCTTATGAATTGATCTTATAGTCAATTGCGTAGCATATTATGAATTTTGCTGAGAGAAAATTTTGGGCCCGGCAAAAAAAAAAGTGGAGAGACGTTTTCTGTTTTTTTTTTAAATCTTTTTTTTTTTTTATGAATTAATTTTTGGATGTTTACTTCCAATGTGAGGAAACGAATCACTCCGCTGCTCTCAACTGTTGCAAATGAAACTTTTGGACGCTTAATTGACTTCTTCCTCTTGGACATCATTTAACCTTTAACCGACAAGATTTAATTTCCTTTCCATTTTCGAAGAACGAACCAGAGTCAAGTCGGCTTCTGTTTCTTTTCTTTCTCATCTCACAGGACTCAGATATTTCATTCGTTGATACATTCCTTTTCTCCTCATTTCATATCCTTCTAATCAGATACTGATTAGACATCTCCAGCTATCGAAACTGACTTGTCATTGTTGAAAGGGAAAGCTGGTTTTGTAATGATGCAGTATATATTCTTGCGAGCATTATTGTCTCTACATGCGTTTCATCGCGCTTTTTTTTTTTTATCTCCTTATAATTGTATATGCAGCGTATAATAGTTAGATTTAGCAGCAACCAGTGGATCATTAACCTCAGTTCTGAAGGTTAATACGTATTTACGTGCACGCATCTCCTTAAATTAAAATTCACACAAAGCTTGTTCATCTGTTGTTTGTTACTGTACCGTGCAAAGATAGTTTTGTCTTTACCCTAATTTTGCTGGGATCAATTAGCTGGTTGGCTGAATTATATCTTGGTGATTTGTATCTGTGTTATTTTATGTTCTTTTTTTCTGTTTATTCTTGTTTCTTTACTGATACTGTTGTGTTTCTGGTTTATCAAAGTTATATTTTGGACTAGAAAAAAGAAGATGCAGAGAGAATTTGAAAATTCATGGATGATGAAAAAAGAATTATAGCAAAATAGTCTGGGACAACAAATGGGAACAATCGGCCTGTGAACTTTATATGTTCCATTGTTTTCCATCTTTACAGAATATCGAGCTGAGAACAAGAAAGAAGGTGGAAAATGAGGCTAAAAACCTCTATTGATACATGACATTATAAGCATGTTTGTTTGAGCTTATAAAAACTTATAAGTTGCTTTTTACGTAAATCGAGACACAACTCCTCTCACATACTTACTTCGTATACCGTAAATCACTATTAAAAAGCAACTTATAAGCAATCGAATCGCTAAAACAAACATACCCTATACCATATTCCCCAGAAAGGTGAAAATATAAAAAGTCAATCTAGGGTGGGTAAGACTCTGCTGAACCAAGGAATGTTATTTCAAACTACTGTGGGAACTTTACGGCTAGATATGTTCTTGAAATGATTTATTTTGCGACAGCTAGGTTGAAAAGTCAGATATATTTATTAACGACAGTTATTGTTGGAAGCTAACGAAAAGTGAATGATTCCTTATGACATCCCATTTGAAGTGTCGGAATTTGTGTTTAGTCCATGATGATAGTTACTTCTTGGTCAAAAGTAGGGTACGATGGGTAGGAGTTAGGACTTGATGAAATAATATGTTTGGGTCAAGTTAAGAGAAGGCAAAAATCTGAAGCTAACACGGACGTGTTTTTTTTCTTGCCCCTTCTTTTTCTTCCCTACATTTCAGGGGAATAAAAGTTCATCCTGGAAGAGATCCTCATTTCTTGTATGCCCAGCTCATGCTCTATGTAGCATAGCTGATTTGAAGAATAGATGGAAAGTGGTGCTAATCGCAGTAATAATGAAAGTTCCAACATTTATAAGGATTCTTCATGGTTCAGTCAATTCAGAAATGCATCCAATCCTTGGATGGCAAGATATGTATATGCCTTGATTTTTCTAGTTGCAAATCTGCTAGCTTGGGCAGCCCGTGATTTTGGTCATGGTGCTTTAATCGAAATGAAGAGTAAGCTTTCCTAATTCCTTAAAAAGTAAATACTTTCTGCCTCTTCATTTTTGCCATTTTGTATTTCTTTAACTTGCAATTTTCTTTCAAACGCTGCATACTAATCCTTTGAAGGAGGATGATCGTGAATGTATCAATCTTGGTGACGTAATCTGCATTTCCAACAGCTTATCCCAATATGTGGTTATCTTAAAAGTCATGACTTATGTGATTTCTTGCTGTTTGCATTATAAATAACTCAATTTTTTTCATTGAATAAGAAAGCATTCGTCTTGTAAGTTTTGCATTGCATTTAAGTGCTCATCAATATTTGAGTTCCAGGATTGGAAGGATGCGATGGCGGGAAAGACTGTTTGGGTGCGGAAGGCGTTCTGCGGGTCAGCTTGGGTTGCTTTGTATCCTTTGCAGTTATAAGCATGAAATTTACTTCACAAAGATTCAGGGGCTTTAATAATCAGTCTAGTAACAGAGAAGTATGTCACTCGCATTAAATTAATCCTCCTTAATCTTTAGAGCGCACCTTAATCCTATGTCAGATGTTTTATATGATAATGTTTTTGTCAACTGCCCGTACTTCTAAATTGAATGAAGCAAGGGACAAATGGCACTCCGGGTGGTGGTCAGTGAAGAGTGTTCTATGGGTCGGAACGACAATCATCCCATTTCTACTTCCTTCTGGCATGATTCAGCTCTATGGTTGGTAAATTGCATATTTCAGCAAGCTTCCTATTGATATTTCGTCACTATGTGGTACAAAATGTTGCAAATTGCAATTTATACCCTTTGTGATTTTATTCCTCACTCTCACACTTTCCTTTTTCTGCAGGGGAGATTGCACATTTTGGAGCCGGGTACTGCTCGTATTTTTATCTCTATATATATATATATATATTAGACAGCCTTTTTTTTCTCACTAATTTGTGATTGTCTAAAACGTTTCCAATACATATTTTTCAGGGTTTTCCTCCTTATTCAACTCATAAGCATAATCAGCTTCATTACATGGCTGAATGATTGTTGCACATCTGAAAAAAATGCAGAAAGATGGTAAGATTTCTTAGCTGCATAACTTTTAGAAAAACATGCTTCAAGATGATGAAAAATTTCCCTCACAGAGCTGTAATTAAATCAGCTTTGGTCGTTGAATTTTCATTTAAATAAAGGCATATTCTGCGGTTTCCGGGCTATTTATTTTGAAAGTGAGAAAATATTTAATTTTCTTAATGCTGATCGTCTGCAAGTATTGAAAGCTCTCCAGAGTCTAGAACGGACTCGCTAGCTATTCTGAGGTTGATTCATGTGAGAAAGGATGAAAAGGGAAAATAAGGCTAAAACTATGTCTCTTGTTCTTTTTGGCCCACTTTGTCTATGACACATTGATATTTATATAGAGAATAATGTCATTACTAAGATGCCTTATTTCTTAAAGATTTGGTTTTTTTCTCATTTTCCTTGCAGTCAAGTCCATGTGATGTTATTTGCTACTGCTGCTTATGTTATTTGCTTGGTGGGAATCATTTTAATGTTCATTTGGTATGCACCACAACCATCTTGCCTCCTCAACATTTTCTTCATTACTTGGACCTTAGTACTTCTTCAACTCATGACAAATGTGTCTCTGCACCCAAAAGTAAGTTTCATTTGTCACAAGATCTTTGCTATAAATCCAGTTCATCTTCTGACATAACTTGTTAATTTTCCCTGCTGTAGGTGAATGCTGGCATTCTAACTCCAGGGCTGATGGGTCTTTATGTTGTGTTCCTATGCTGGTGCGCAATTAGAAGGCAGGCTTCCAATCTTTGCCAATAGTTGTGCTCTTTTATAAATTTAATCCTTAAGCATGAAGCCTTGATCCCTGCTCTCTCTCATAGAAGCATGGATTTAAACTTGAATGAAAAAGACAGGCAGCTCTTGCTAGCATGACAATATTTTCTTTTCAATCTGCAAATTTCAGAGAGAGCCACCCGGTTTAAGTTTACTTCTTTTATTTTTCTGAATTATGGCATTTATGATTATTTTCATCTTCTTATCTTCATTTGAATTTGAGCTTTAGGATATATGTGTGTATGCAGTGAACCAGAAGGAGATAACTGCATCAGGAAGTCAGACTCTGCAACAAAAACTGATTGGCTTAGCATCATTGTAATATCTCGTTTCTTTTCTTGTTTTTTTTCCCGTACAAATATCTCTTATTTCTAATCTCTGTGAAATTTGAACTTGGTACCTATTATCTTTGACTCTTGCATTTTCTGGTCCATAGTTCACCACCATGTGAATTTCTCTAATTACAAAGTACAAGGGAATAACTGATTTTGTTGCCAGAAAATATATAATTACTTCATATGTCTATTGTGAAAACCTTCAAACAAATTTGATAATTTCGTATGTAGGTTTATATATTTATAAATACTTCATAAGGACGTGATTATTTCGATTTCTACAGCTTTCAAATGCATGATCTCATGTCACTTTCTGATTCGTTAGATGACCTTTGGTAATGAATTTTTGTTGGCAGAGCTTTATTGTTGCAATACTGGCAATCGTTGTTGCAACGTTTTCAACAGGCATAGATTCTAAATGCTTTCAGGTGCCCTAGCCATAGAATCTAAATTGAACCTGAATTTTGAATATTAGTTTCTCCATTCCATGTCTGACAGAACCCTGCAGTTCAGGAATGACGACTCACCAGCAGAAGAAGATGATGATGATGATGTTCCATATGGTTATGGCTTCTTCCACTTTGTTTTTGCCACTGGAGCAATGTACTTTGCAATGCTTTTGATTGGCTGGAATAGTCACCATGTTATGAGAAAGTACGCATTTCCACTTACATTTGATCCCTACATTTTTACTTTCACCTAATATATATATATATATATATATGCATGCATCTCTTTGATGGTTTCATGTCTCCTTTTTTTAACGCTTGGAGAAAAACGAGAATACAAACAAAAGTATTCATCTGCACCTGTTAATCATCAAATGACCAGACGACACAACCCAATAAATTTGGTCAAAATATCATTCAAGATCAGAATATTTGATTTTGTGGAATTACGATCTGAATTGGTACTCCCAAGATCTGATATCACTGAAATCATCACGTTTAATTTTTCTCTCATTGCTATGAGCAAGTTTATGAAACAGTCGGTCTGGTTTTTCATTAACATTACAGAGCAAACGCGTTATTATACCTTTATTCTTCTGCAGATGGACAATTGATGTGGGCTGGACCAGCACATGGGTTAGAATAGTTAATGAATGGCTAGCCGTTTGTGTTTACTGTAAGTTTGCCTGGCAAATCTACGGCTAACAAGAATATTTTGAAATGTTTTTTTTTTTGGTTCTTTGGGCCACTGATTCAGAGTATCACTGAGGAATGTACTAATTAAGAGAAGCTTGAATCTTATTATTACAGTGTGGATGCTGATAGCTCCGGCCATATGGAAGAGCAGACATAGTAATGATTCTACGTGAGAACTTCCAAAATATCATATTATTTTCAACATTTTATTATTGTTAATGGGTGGAGGGCCCCGATCTCTAGATTGTACCATCTATCTGCTGCACATGTAGTGGATTGAAAACGGAACTGCAACACCCGAGAAACATATCTGGCACAAGCCACGGTTCTAGCAGCTACGCGCACATCACGATTGTTTTTTTTTTTAATTTTTAATTTTTATATGAGATATTTAGCTCCCTTCTCCCATAGAAAAGATACCCTGCTCTCTAGTCAAATGCTTCTTCTATACGTGTGTCTCTCTGAAGGAGCATATGATGTATTGTAAAATCATTTCAAGGATGCTAATTGAAAATAGATAGATAATGTAATTCTCTCTTGAATTATGAGATTTAATCATAGCAGGCAGTGAAGTTTTTTCTGTCTCTCCTCAATAATAGAAGATGCACTTTATTCAATTGTCATATTTGGTGCGGGCATACTCCATATTTTAATTTTTTATTTAAAAACAATAAAGCACAGAAAATAGCTTTATCACTAACTGGGAGGTTTCTTTAAAAATGAACCTGAAAAAACAAAAACAAAAACTAGTGTACTTTGATATATCAAGTCTGGCAACTAAATAAAATGAAAATCGTTCGATTGAAAATATCTGCCTTTGAGGAATGGACATCTTTTCAAAATGAACCACGAAATTTTTAAAACAAAAAGTATAATTTTCAGGCAGGGGTTCTCATCCTTTGCCAGCCGCCTAGCCATTCATTGGATATCAACCTAACAAATTTCTCCTTAATATGCATATAACAAAACCTGAACATTTTCTCGTTCATCATGTCTTTGGCATGAAAATGGAATGCCAAAAAAGAACCACAACCAATTCTAATAGACATTTTGGGGTAGACTCAATTGACTACAATTAGTAGTATGATTTCACGTACATCTAGAAGAGAGCACGCCAAAATTATAAAGATCACGAAACATACCATACAACAAAATCAGAAAATAATACAACTATTGGGCACCAAATAAACTCACATCATCACTCAATCGACCCCCCTACAATTGCAAGCGAACACATGACCCAAAAATTGTCTCCACGAAGGGGTCCTCCACCCATTTCAGCTCCCTTTTCCCTTTTTAAGACCACCGCCCCCAAAACAAAACAAAAAAAGGAAGATTGTGTCTCTCTTTCCTATAACAATAAACAAATTTACACTGCAATTATAGATATTTGGCTTTAACCCCAAGGATGATCACAAATCTCTCATCTACTAATAAAATTATGCAAGCGAAAACTTCACTCACATTTGTACAGGGAGCAACAAGATGATGCACGTCGAGAAGAGGCCAGATGGAATAATTTTCACATCACCCAAAGGGGTTGCCTCCAGCAGAGAAGGAATTGGCCGCAGCAGCTGTTGAGAACATACCAGTCATCTGCTGATCTGGATTTGAGATGCCAAAAGCAGCTCCCTGTATGCCAGAATTCCCAATTTCTTGATGCCTATACATGCAAGTAAAGCTCTAGATGTTAAACACCCAAGTCATCAACGTTTTAGTTCAACCACAATAAATTAATTTATGCACGTTACTTCACAAACCAGGGCATATAGAGACTTGGAAAAATTAGAGCTAATGATTTAGCTGCCTAACTAAAGAACAAGTTTGACATATGGAATGGGGCAAAAAAATTGAACCTTGTATGAACTGAGAAAGTAGATAAACAATTTTATCTTTGGTTAAAAAAACGATAAATAATTTTATCTAAAAGATGAGCCCCAAGAGCATGTGACAATCTAACCTAAATCAGCCTTTGTAAAATGCAAATATTATCATTAACAGATAGTAGTTACCTAGGCATTGGCATGCTAGTCGGCACTTGTTGCCCCACGTATGCCCCTAAGATTTTCAAAGCACACTTCATTACACAAAGAACAAAAGTAATAGTCTTAGCATAAACCAACCCAAAAAGGTAAAGTGGGAGAAGTAAATATACTTGGTGCCATTGCTGGTGCATGAACTTGAGCTTGTGGAGGAAGTACTGAACCATATGATGACTGGGGTGAGCGCCAGGAAAGTGAAGGACTACCCAGGCTTGGGGGGTGTCTTAAACCTGAAGAAGGTGGTATACTTGGCAGAGCACCTTGCATGGATGACATGGAAGGAAACTGCATCAATGGAACACAAACCACAAAAGCATCAACCAAAAATTTGTGACTAACTGATGAAAATGTCAAGATCATATTGAATCTAATTTTACTTTACGAATAATAAGTTTAAAAATGCTAATTTTTCCATGATGCCAACCACTGAGTAATACCTATTTCAAAAGTCAGTTTCAATGTTCCAAATCTGTCATATTTCAAAAGTCAACCAGTGAGTTATTTTTTAGCAGTAATTGGGTATTTATCATTCACTTATGGATATGGTGCTTCTGAGGTGAAAAAGGTGTGATCAGCAGTTATTAGTTGGATTGCCCTTTTTTTTTTTAAGTTATTGCTGTTAGAAGACCTGCATCTATAATAGCATATAAATAAGGGATGAGATGTATGGACACGTTCCAATTGAAAAGCATTGTGTGTATTCCATTTTCCATGCCTTTGGTATTCATTCATACCCATAAATCTATCTCATCATACATTTCTAGGCAGTTAGAGATGCAAGTCATCTAACAAAAACAATTTCTCATGACAAACTAATCGCACATAACAACGTATCAAAATATTATAAAGACCCATTTCAGAATTTCTCTAGGACACTATTTACAGAATGAGATCTTATAAGATTGAAGTAGGTAATGGCCCATGCTATCATTTCTAATTTATTCAAGTCACATACTGTCGGGGCTTGAACTGGAGGTGGTTCGCTGCTCACATCAAATGGATTTGTTGATTTTGATGACTGTGGAAAACTTGGCATGTGCTGTAACAGGGGGCAGGCAATCATATGAGAGATTGGCATTGTACAGTGCTACAAGCCACATGAAAAATAATAATCATGAAAGCTGAAAATGTTGGATTATGACTATACCGCTGCAGTATTATATTGCATATAGATACCCATGCCATGAGGAGGACCCATTTGCCACCCTGGAGCAGGAGAAGTGAAGGATGAATACCTTGCAGCGAAGAGATCCTGCATAATTTCACAGGCTAAAGTAAGATATACACTACAAACACAGAAGCCCAGACATGAAATACATACTTTATACAGCACAGATGAGGAGCAAGGAATACCTCAGAAAGTTCTTTTCTTCCACTTGGTTGCACTTCTTTTGATGGCAGTGAAGCAGCACCAGAGCTAACCTCATTGGTCGGTTTTGAGATAAGAGAGGATGCATGTAGCATTTGTATGCTAGGGTGCCCTTGCATTGTGGGCACTGGAGATACACTCCACTGCTGCAAGATTTTTCCACAAAATATGGGGGTAAACAAATACATCTGCAGCAGACAGAATGCTTGAGAAAGCTTCTGCACAAGTTATACCTGACTATTCAAAGATCCACCTGCTGATGGAATGAATTGTTGAGTAGTAGGATGACTACCCGTGGCAGGGAACACAGGATGGTTGTGTTGTACGCTGGCCCACTGGCCTGCATTGCTGATTGATGGTGCTGTCATCAATCCAGGGGCCGTTACAGAAGTACCACTTGGTGGCAATGATGAGAAGTTGCCAAGAGTTCCAGCTCCAGCTCCAACAGCAGTGGCAGTGACAGCTGATACCGGCAGAGGCCCTGCAAGTAAAACAGATGAGCCAATAGCTCTAGGAAAAAAGTCACAATGATCCTTGCAATAACTGTTTCAACATTGGGATCACCTTGAACTCCAGAAACCTGAGCAGGTGCAAGTGCAGGGGCAGGTGATGGCATTGCTAGTTGTGAGAGAACAGATTCAAGTGGACTTAAATTTGAAGGACCTTGGGTTGTTTTTGCTGCAGGGGCAACATCAAAAGATGCCCAGTTGTCATCACTAGAATTTGCTGGCTGCACGGCAGATTGGACAGCAGTAGTTTGTTGAGCTTGAGGAATTGCTGGAGCAACAGGAGGTTCAGGCTCAGCATCAAAATCAATAAGGCTTTTAGTAGTCTCAAGCTTAACTTCTGCTGCATTTCCATTACTAGAAGCTAAGCTACTGGAAGATGCTGTTCTCTGCAATGATAATCAGTCAGTTGTGAAGTATAATATTTATACTGAAATCAAGTTTGGGCTTATTACAAATCAAAGGGGTGAAAAGCGGAGAGATAAAAATAAATGATAAAGGAAGAGCTATTGATACACGATATAATGAAAACAATAAAGAAACTAGGTCTAGAAATGAATACAAGTTGGTGCTGATGCTAATTATTGATTCCTTTTCTATCTTATGCTTACTGAAAGACCAAACACAGAAGGGATAATAATAATTTTGAAAAGAACAAAATAAAGCTCGGTTGTATTTCTAGGCGCATCACATTTATTTACCACAACTCTTACTAACGAAAATCTAATACTTGAACCAAAAACCAGAAATAGCAAGCATAATAAATCAAAGGCATCACACAAGCTTCGTGAATGACTCAGATGTAAGTATGTTTACTTTGTATGCAATCATAAACTAAATTTTTGTTGCAACTAGCAAATATGCAACCGAAGATAGTATTTCTTAAGAAATAAGTAGTCAATTCATCCATATCAGCTCAGGACCATGAATTGTAGGGCTAGTAAGTTCATGGGAAAGATATTTTTTTAACTCTTGATCTTAAACACTTCCACCGCAATCTGTAGGAGAAACATAAATGAAATATATATATATATATATAATAGCAAACCAAGACATCAATAACTAAATAAAAGATTTGGTAAATCAAGGTTAGAGCAAATTAGAAATGATAAACAGATGACTCCTAAACAGTCAACAAACTTCACAGAAAAGGTAGATTGCAGCACCATGGACCAGATGGCAGTACAAAATGAAATATTGATTTCACCTGTGTGAGTGCAGAGCCATCAGCAGGCTTTCCACTGTTTGTTTTGGGGGGTTCACTTATTCGAAGAGGAACTACATTTTCTCCCAAAATATCTCTAACAGGCCGTACAACAGGTGAACTTGAAGAATCAATATCTTTTGCTTGCTCAGGCGATTGGCCTTCCAGCTTATAATCTCCATCAGATGATCTTCGGTCTCCAAATCTATCTTCACGACGCCAATCATTGATTATTGGTGGACGACCTGGGCTTCTCCTATAATCACCATATTGTCTACTTTCTTGATCATATCCAGGACTTCTTCCACCTGGACTAGACCTGTCACCGTAACGACGCTCATGTGCATCCTCATATTGGGGGCTTTTAGATCCTCCCTGATATGCCTCAACTCTTTTGTTTTCATAGAAATCATCCTTGTCACCCTGCATATTATGCATGACAAATGAGAAGCAACATCATATACTGACAGATCCAACAAGTACTAGCTAATGAACTTGCAACTAGGGATGATTTTTTCCCCATCGTTCTTTCTTTGATTAATACGAAAGGAGCCTTTGAAATCAGGTTATTCCCCCCCCCCCCCCCAAAAAAAACGTGCGCACTCACATAATAAATATTCCTAGATCCATCTCTGCTTGTAAGGGGGAACAATCTTTTCATTATTGCAAGAAACAGTGCCCAAAAAGTGAACAAGAGTCAGTTTACCATCTTTCCTCTCGGTGGTTTGTCATAGGTCCTCTCACCGCTATATCTTCTATCCACGTAAACATGCTTAATAAAGTCCCGGAGCCTGTCAATATTACTGCAACGAAGCATGCCAATCAGAAAATTGCACCCAACATTTATACATTGATTAAAAGCTAGTCGTTACTTGCTATCAGGAAGAGAATGACGTTGTTGATCCCATTCTTTAAAATAAATTTCCTTTGCACGCTGCAAGGAGTAGATGGAGCAAAATTCAATTCAAGAAAATCAGAATACTAGTAGAACTGAATGAATAACTAGCATGACTTTCAGCACAAGTAAGCTTATCTACCTGATTTCCTCCTTCCTGAAGTGCATTAACTTCTTGTGAAGTAAATTTAGACATCGAAATTGATTTTACTCGATGTGTGAATTCCCGGCTGGAAAATATCACAAAAAAGCAGTTCAATTGCAAGCACAGTGCATGGAGTATAAGGAAAATGTCATTCTCATTTCTCCAATCCGACTTATATCCTCCTAAACGGTAATAGGTTTTGTCCTATACGAAAATTTTTTACATTAGAATGTAAAGATTAAAAAAAAAAAACAAGATATCCAGTGTACTCCAATGCATATAAATGAGAAATACT
Source organism: Inga leiocalycina (assembly GCA_963242795.1). Lineage (NCBI taxonomy): Eukaryota > Viridiplantae > Streptophyta > Magnoliopsida > Fabales > Fabaceae > Inga > Inga leiocalycina. The sequence continues at coordinate 22,613,681 of OY725322.1, forward strand.
GATCAGGAATAGCAGACCGCCGCACACTAAAACACATGCATCAGGAAATCAGACAGCAACAATGATGAAAGAACTTACTGTATTCCACTACAGTTTGTGCAAACAAATGTCCAAAAATTTGTGCAAACATATTGCGGTCCCTGCATGGCAGGAAAAAGTCAATGTAACAGAACCTACTACAATATCAAATATAATCATATAATTTACTCCCCAGGTTAGGAAGAGTACAATAAGACCATTCTAAGAGATGGGTATAAACTAACAAGAAGTCAATAAAAGGGTATTCTAATTGGTTACAGATCTTCCCAAAAACATAACCATCATTTAAATTCAATATAATCTCTTCATTTAAAGTTCTCTTTCTTTCTGTGAGATTTAAAACCCCTGAGAACTTCATCAATCCAATATCTCATGTTTCAAAAACATCCTTGAAGACACCAAAATTGCAATTAAAAATATTCATAATTTTGTTCGCAGAACCAAAAAGCTTTGTATAGTTCCTTTAGATTGATTAAGATAGCAGTAGTAAAGTTAAACATAGTTTTGTTCTCGGTTCACCATCTAAATATGGCCAATTCGCCTTTATTTTGACTCATATTGCTGAAATCACGATTTTCAGCAGAACTTCAAATAAATGATTAAGAAAATCTGGAATGACTAAATCAACTCATTCTAAACAGCTTATTCCCAACACCTTGAGCTACGTATTTGAAAATTAATAAGCTGTGCAGAGCTCAATTTGGGTCAATAATCTATTTAAATAAATTAACCTAAACACATGATAAACATCCAACAAAAGGTCTTGATGCCAAACAAGTCTATGTGATTCAGGGATAAGCCCACACAATCACCATTTAGTTGACATTTTCTGGAAAAAAGCCCAAAAGTGCCTGCCCTAAATACAGGAAGAAAGATCTATTAAAAATCCTAAATTTTCTCAAAAAAAGTTGAAGACAGCTTCTTTTATCTATTTTTATTTTTATTCGGGAATTTTTAGCTTCCTCAAAAGTTTTTTTAAATAAAAATCATTAGGCTTAAAAATAAAAGGCTCTTTAGAAGGGATACTCAAGCTTGTAGACTATAGTCATTATTAATGAAAACATAATGCAGAACAAGCACCTATTTTATTTAAGACAGGCCCCATTTCTTCTGATAAAGATTCCTAGAAAAAAATTATTTTTATGTAAAACAATAACACTGAAGAAAAAGTAAGCTTGTGCTTAAAAATACTAGATTAAACCAATACTTGATCATAAATTTGGCGTCCATAGCATTACTTGTCATTAATCAATGGGAAACAGAGAGAGAACTTCAAAAAGAATAAAACTCCTACACATAGAAATTATGTTGATTAGGGCCTCTATCACAAAGCCAAAATCTTTCATATACTATAACTTTCCACTATTGACAATTTAATAATATATATCATTGATTTACAAGCTATAAACAGGACAAGTCATATTGCCTATGCCGCCCATTCAAGAATATTCAACCAGTACAAAGAAGAAACTGCATGGCATTAAGCTCAATGACTTATTTGCTGCTGCAACGAAGTAATCTTATCTCATTGATTCTGCTTGGTAGCAGTCTAATATAAGCTAACTGGCATGACTATAGAGTATAAATGAATCCAACACTAAGCTATGGATTGGTCTCATACATAATCCATAAATTCAAATTATGACACTAAAAGTGAAATGATTTTGGACTTCTAAATCCAGAATAGAGTAATCTTACCCGGCTGCCGCAATTAATACATCTACGATTCTCTTGAAGTTTCAAAAGGCCCCGAATTATTCGTTCATTCTTCTCATCTTCCTTTAATCGGTTTGCCATGTCCACCACTGCACAGATGAGATGAATAATATGGTACAGAATATTAAACACAACATGAATTACAGAAGTTATGAACAACCACAAGAACCCCTTACCTACAATTACCAAAACCTCATTACGTTGCTCAACAAGTTATAGAAATGAACGAAGCTAAACTAAAAAAATCCCCGTCAAACTCAATAGGAACTGAGAATAAGTTGATTTCCAAACAATGCATCTCGAATTTTGAAAATTACATCGCTTTCCTCTTCTACACCAACAATTTTCCCAACAACTTAACCAAACAACATACCGATCTTAGGAACTAATCATACTAGATCTGAGAGTTAAACAATTGACTAAGCAGAACAAAACGCGCATGCGATCCTCAGAACATAATCATTACTTGCTTAAAGCCCTAAAGGACGAAGACGAGAAAAGTAGAAAAGGAACCGACCTGAATTTTACTGCAGACGAGGAAATAGTTCAACTTCTGCAGCTTTTTCCTGGGCCAAAAGTGATGATTAAGAGATCTCACCACTGCGAGCACACAGATCTTCCTGAATTAGTAATTACGGCTAGTGCATATAGCTCAGATAAGATTCTCGAGTCTGCTTCGGGGAAAAGAATCAATAAGAAATGGAAAGTGAAACAGGGGGGCTTCGTAATTTATCTCACGGAGTTATCGGGCAGTGTCCGTTGGAGAATGGTATGTCTATTTTCATGGTGTTGGTGAATTTGCCAGGACAGTCCACGCCCTGGTCTTACATGGCGTCTCTCCCTCTTGCCTTGTAAAATTACCTTTTAGCATGAGAAAATTTTTAATTTGCCCAAAAAAACATGAGTATTTTCAAAGTTAGGCATCAATATATAATATTTTTTTTTATCAGCCACATTTATATTAAGAAAAAACAAAAAAAAATACTAATTAAATTTCAAATACCAAATAAATCAGTTTTATTATCTACAAGAAGAGTACAGGTACTAATTAAAATTATATAGCAATTGTCAACTTATTTTAGTAAGATATCGTTGATTTAAAATTTTAAAATGTAAATAGCATATTCTTATCTCTTTTTTTATCCTACATTTAATGTAGTACTATTTTTCATGAACAACTTAATTTATAGTCCTTTGGGCAAAAAAAACTTAATTTATAGTCTATAATGCATAAGACGCTATAAACTCGTGATACTAAATAAAATATACTTTTATTTTTTAAAGTAAAATAATGATTATTGAGATTAAATTGAAATGTATTTATATATGCCATGGAAAAAAATTAAATTTTTAATAGATTTATGCCCAAAATTTTTTAATATTTATTACTCATTAAAATATTGCCAGAACATATATTATAATTTTTTTTATTTTCTATGTCACGTTTAGTAGAGGAACAAACGTTAAATTTTGAAATTATACGTCTCATACAAGTTTTTATAATTAAATTAAAATATATGATACTAAAAATGAAATCAAAATATTCATTTTTCCCTGGAAAAGTTATTTGTTAATTTTGATTGCTTTTGAATGAAAGTCAAAATATATTAGGAGATGATAAGTTTACAAATATATGATACATAATTACAAATAATAGGAAAACAAGTGAGAACGTATTCCTAAATCTTGTCAAATGACTGACTGACCGACGATAATTTTGATTTGGACATACGTAACATAACTAAAACCAATATCCTAACTTTTGCTTATTTAGTTATTTTTCAATCACTGGATCTTCTTTTTGAAGCTTGTCATCGAGACTTCTTCTTTTTGGGCATATAACGAAATAGTAGTATTTTATTTAGAGATACAGAGAATATATATATGGTTTCATCTGTTTAGCATGTCAAATAAAAGAATCTTTTGAGCATGCCGTTTGCTGCAGTTTTTTTTTTTCTTCGGCCTCCAACTAATATCACTGCAGTTTTTTTTTTTTTTTGCCCTTCTATCCATGCTTATTAGAACTAAACCTGAAATTGCCAAACCCAGCAATAGACCGGTCCGGTCAGGTCTGATTTGAAAAAAAAATCAAAATTTTTTATTTTTTTTTTTAAAAGTTTATATTAGTAATCCTAAAATCTTCCACTTTTTATTGGATTAGTTTCGATTTGACTTCGGTCTGACCCACTGACCTTTGATCCAGTACTCCAGCTCATTTAGTGATCGATCCGAATTTGATTACCTTACTTCTATCACTGCAATTAGAAGTTTCCTTTTTTTTCTTTCCCAATCCTAAAAAGATATAAAACCCAATGTAATGATAAGTTATAATTAATTAATTACATACATTGTCTACGAAATGAGCTTTAATATTCTTGAATAATAGCTTTAATATTCTTGAATAATTCATAGTGTTAACATTTGGTATTATACTACTCTAGTATTATTTCCGCTTCTAAATATAAAACATATTTAACTTTTTTTTAAGAGATTAAGCTAAATAAGTTACTTAATTAAATCATATGTTGTATATGATTAAATTATATATCAATTTATAAGTTCAAAAAATTAATTTTAAAAAACAATAAATATAATAACTTGTTTTAGATTTTTAGTTAGCAATCGAAAAGTATGTTCATGTAAGTTAAGATAAAACTCCTGTTATATATTTATCTTATACTCCATATTTCTGTCGTTAATCCAAAAAGACACTAATTATTTTAAAATGGAGTAATTTAATTTCTTTCTTAGTGAGTGTTAGATTTCAAATTTAGATTTACGTAAATCAAAATAAAACTCTTCTCATATATTTACCTCGTAAATGGTAAAAACTATTTTTAAAAATTAATCCAAATACATAAAATCATCTAAAAAACGGATGCAGCATGAGTTTTGGAATGCGATCGGTCGCTGTCCTTCAGGGAGGCAGAGGACTATGAATAGTCCGTCCGACCAACTTGGTCAGAGTTTCTCGTTTTGCTGCTTTTCGGTCAAAGGTAAGAGTATCGCTATCACGGTCACGGCTCTGGTTTCGAAGACAGAGAACGAAAGCGCCAAAATAACGGGCCATATCTGTCTGCATATAATCCAAATAGGGTTAAGTAATAAATCCGTCATCAAATATATATCAAAAAACAATATTACTTTAAAAGTTTGTTTTATCTCAATTTTATTCCAAAAATATTTAAATATTAACAATATTGCCCTTCTCATTAATAAAATTAAGTTTGATCGTTAATTTTTTTATTTAACTTTTTTGGTTTGATTAAAAAATACACATGCCACGCCAACTCATCGCCGCCTCACTTCCTCCTTTTCTTCCTCAACCGTGACTCCTCCCCTTCTCTCCGCCTGCTCCCGTCGCCTCCGCCGGCTCTAACCCATCTTCACCTCGATCAATTTCCTGTCTTCATCTTCATCCTTTTCCCAAACCAATATAGATCTGTCACAAGCACCAACATATAGCAGAGATCGTCGACAAAGGTCCGACGAAAAGGTGGTCAGAGTTCACCAGAAAAGCAAGGATTATTTTGTATCTTCTCCGCCACCGATCGATGATGAAGAGAGGCAACCACCGTGGGATTGGATGCTAAGCTTCATCTTTTCTGAGTGTCCAAATTTGTACCTTTGATTTGTTCTTTTTTCTTGAAATCTGGATTGTTGGGAGAAGGAAAAAAAAATCGATTGGGAGTGTTGGGATTTCTCTTTCACGATGAAGCTTGGGGTGCAATATCACTCGCACCCATATGCAAATTCTCTCTCGCTCCCGGCACCCAAGACAAAAAAATAGACTCATATTACAGGCAAAGCTTGTTGGGGCTGAGAAAGGGATCAAGACAATCCAAAGATTCCAACTTTGGTGAAGGCGTCATAATTGGGGTTATTGACACTGGAATATATACCCACTCTATCCTTCTTTCTCCGACGGTGATCAGTTCTCAAATTGAGGTCCAAGCCATTGAGTGGGTTTCCTTTTAAAAAAAAAAAAAAAAATCTGCATCTAATTCCAATGAAGCTTTTGTTGATATATTTCTGGTTCACCTGCTGAATTCTAAACCTTCAATCTTCGTTTCTTCATTTTCTTTTTTTTTGGCTTACAAACTAGCAAGCCGCCCAAGGTTGGGTTAAGAAAAAATCACAACAGCCTAGCTAGTATGGGATGAACCCCCCCTTGCGTGTCTCTGAATCTGCAGGAAGCAAGTTCTACAACTCTTAGGAACTTCATAGAAAATAACAAGGTGGCCAGCTTCCAAATGAGCTTCTTATGCTAAGATGTCCAAACATTCCAGCGTTTCCCTCATCACATAAGAAATCTCAATCTTTGCTTTACTCATATGATTTGATTCGAGTTTCGAGGTCTATGGTTTACAAAGGTGCCGTACGTCGACAATGGTGGCACCAGTGGGGATTCCAGCCGTTCTGTGATGCTTTTTCTTTTTTAAATTTCTGTTTTAGCCACACGGATTTAATGATGATGACATGGAGTGGTATTTGGCATTATATCCGATGTGGCAGAGCCACCAATCAAATTTAACTTTGTTGACGGATAGGGGCAACATTATTATATTTTGAAACTTTCAGAGTGACATTGAGACAAAAAAAACTTTCAGGGCAATATTGCCCTTTCGCATATACTTTCGACACGAATTTGCTACTTAACCCAACAAACTACCCTAGGTTTAAATGAGGAGAAAAGTGTGAAAAAAATAGGAGGAGGGAAATAAAGAGAAAACTTTCTATACCATTTTTTGGAGTTTTCCTTTAAAATATTCTTTCCCCTTAATTTTCTCTTCATCCAAACATATGGATATATAAATCTATATAGTATAATTTAAAATTTCTAATAGAGCACAATTGGACATGCATATATTTGTTATTAGTTATGAAGTTTATAAAAAAAATTAGAACACGAGTGTAAGATACTATTAGCATGTTTGGGAGAGCTTATATTTGGGAAATAAGCCCTTATTACGCAAGCCGAGAAAAAACTCCTCTCACATACTTATCTCGTATACCGTGAATCACGAATTATAAGCACTTATTGCCTAAAAATAAGCTATTCCAAACACACACTATATCTAATCTTTAATATTAGAGTTAGTTGATAGGTAGATTAAAAAACTTATTTATGTTAATTCTTTATAACAAATATATTAATTTTCTTAAGATAACATTTTTTATCACAAGTACTCTTGGATAGAACCTATTAATATGAACATTCAATAGAGATACTTTATAAAAAATTATAAATTTAGGAGTTAAAATGGACTGGTTCCTTTTTCTTTTTTAATAGAAAGGTATATATTATTAACAAATATTCACATGGGGTAGGTTACAGGAGGAAGCTTTCCAAACAGTCAACTCAACTAATCATCCTAAGTGTATCTGCGTCTAAATCTCTCTAGCTTTAATAGTATGACCAGTTAAAAGCAAGGTAGCATTGACAAGGCGATGCGCTTGCATTGTTTCCCGAGCTGAGCATTCTATAGCTTTCAATTAGGGTATTAAAAAACGGATCGGATCAGATGGTTCAGCTCGTAGGTCGGTGAACCGACAATCCTACCAGTCTAGTGGGTGAACTATATAAATCGGTTCATCCATTTTTTATATATATATTTTTTTAAAAAATTGTTTTTAACTAATTTGTATGCATAATTTCATATAAATAAGTCTGAAATATTTATTTTCTTATCAGTTTAGTCCCGGTTTAATTTTGATTTGACTCTTATATGACCCATTAACCCTTAACTCAATATCCTAACCGATTCAATGTCTGATCCAATTTTCAGTGCATTGCATTTAAGAAGAGTATGCCAAAAGTAGTACAGCACAAGTTGTTCTTATAATAAGAATAGGGGGTAGCATTATATAAAATTTACCTAATGGTAGTAGTGGATCTCAATACAGTTTCAGGGTCGTTTAAAATTAATTGTGTGATTTAGATTTGGATATGATACATTAGGTCGTGTGTTTTCGTTATAGGTATGTGATAATTTACAATGAGTGTTTACCCCCACATTTCTTAATTGCGCCGAACTGAACGAGCAGCATAACAGTAACTTGCTTTTGACATGGTTATAAATAAATTTTAAATTTAGATTAGGGGACGTTGCGCACCAGGGTTATGACTTATGTTATGGGCCATTTTCCTGTTTGTTTCTTCACGGGAGCGAAACGAAACAGCTTCAGGATTTACGATCACCTGCACATGTGAACACAGCAAATAAGGTGAATCGAAAAGTTTGCCGTCTTTTCCTGGAACACAATGGAGACAATAAGGTTGAAACACTCGCTATCCCTAGAAACTTACACCAGCTTCATCTCAAATGGCAAGATCGCTAAGGTCGAATTTAGATACATAAGGTCTAAATTTTGCCCTATTTTTTCCTGTCAAGTAGAAAATAGCAGGTAAGAAACCCTAGCTCTCTGCAATCAATTATGGACTAGGAAGACAGAAAATCAGCGGTGGCGAAGTCTGAGAGCCACGTCGATGGAGTTGCATCATTCCAATGAATCATTGTGACAGTTTTTTAATTATGATTTACGGTATATGAGCTAAGTACGTGGGAGGAATTTTATCTTGATTTTATAAGAATTAGTTATTCTGTTTTAGAGTGGGCCTTTATCTTATCTTGTTATTTGTATTAGACCCAATTGGGTTAGTATGCTATATATTGGGCCTCTGTCAATACTTGTAGAACACAAGGAATAGATCTGGACTGAAATTTATCTGTGATGGATAAGTCAGTGACATGGCATCAAAGCAGGAATGAAGCATCCATCAGAGTAGGTCTGATCCGGGCACACCACCTTGACCCACATTAGCAACCAGATTCGATGATGATTGCAGAGACTTGAAGACACTTCTCTAGATCTCGCGACACGGCAATTCTCTCAAGATTATTGGAGATAGCAATCGAATCCATCGTACAATACAATCTTGGCAATAAAATCGCCCTTGAATCAGACGAGACTCACCGAGCAACGTCACTCAATTCGGCGTCTTCAGCTCTTTGAGTATATCGTGCTTTCAGATTCTTGAAAACCCCATTATACTCACAGATTCGCGGAAATCTTGCGAATCAACACAACGCCAGATCACAATCTTCGGCGTCAACCTCACTCTTGGCCGCAATCTTGATCAAGATCCCGATCCCCCTGTTCAGATCCAGATCCAGATCACTCTTCGGCGTCAACCATCATCTCGGCGCTACCTCACTCTTGGCCGCAATCTTGATCAAGATCCCGATCCCCCTGTTCAGATCCGGATCCAGATCACTCTTCGGCGTCAACCATCATCTCGGCGCTCGTTCTGCCTCTCGTACCTGTTCAGATGGCAACTAGCAAAACCAGTGACGAAGCTCCTGTGGACAGCTTGAAATTCACTCATCCGTTATATCTTCACCCATCTGATACGCAAGGCTCCACAATTATTCCCCAAATTCTTACTGGGAGTGACAATTATACAATTTGGAGCAGAGCAATGAAAATAGCTCTTAAAGGAAAACACAAGCTTGGGTTTGTCGATGGCTCTTGCAGAAAGGAGTCTCAAGAATAGCGTTTACAAGACCAATGGGAAAGGTGTAACGCTGTTGTGCTCTCTTGGTTGTTGAACTCTATTTCACGGGAGATTGCAAATAGCGTCATCTTCTACCAAGAAGCCCGATTGGTCTGGGAAGATTTGCACAAGAGAGATATGACAAACTCACAGGCTCCCACATTTTTTCCCTTCACCGAGAATTAACCCTCCATCGCCAAGGTACCTCTTCTGTATCCTCTTATTACATGAAGATGAAAGAATATTGGGAAGAGCAATCTGCTCTTCTCCCCCTCCCTTCTTGTAAATGTGAAACTGCGAAGGTATATGTTGAGAGGACTCAACAACAAAAGCTCCTCCAATTTCTTATGGGCTTAAACGAAAATTATAGTGCAGCCCGGAGTCAAATTCTACTAATGAGTCCCCTACCTAAGATCAATCAGGCTTTTGTTATGATAGCTGAAGACGAGGCACAAAAATCGCTCACCAATGAACCTAAAGAAGTCCTCAATGAAGGCATGGTGATGGCAGCTCGTGGAAGAGGTCGTGGACGAGGTCGAGGAAGAGGAGGCACTGTCCCAGATTGTTCACATTGCGGAAAAAGGGTCCATACTAAGGATAAATGCTGGCACATCGTTGGTTTTCCCGCTGATTTCAAGGGAAACAAAACTCGAATTACTCAGGAAGCTAACCTAAGTCAATCCTCTAAGGATCCTGCATGTGAAGGTAATGGGTTGACACATACAGCAAATATGGTATCTCCAACATTCACTCCAGAAGAGTACCAATGTCTCCTTGATTTCCTACGAAAGGATTCAGAGACCGCAACCACAGTCCACGCAATTACCGGTACAGGTTTGGCTAATTCCTCTTATTTTTCCACTGAGCACATGCATACACATTGGGTAATAGATTCAGGGGCCACAACACATTTAGTAGGAGACTTGTCTCTTTTGGACACATACACTACTTATACTGGACCAATCACCAACATTAAAATACCAAATGGGAATAGAGTACCTATAACTCACATAGGAAATGTTCAATTTTCAGAAAATTTTAAACTTGAAAATGTGTTATATGCTCCACAATTGCAGTTCAACTTGATTTCTGTGTCTCGACTTTCCAAAGAACAGAAATGTATAGTTGTTTTCTTCCCTGACTATTGTTTAATGCAGGGCTTTCAGGGTGGAAAGATGAAGGCGAGTGGTAGACTAGTGAATGGACTGTATATTTTACGATGTAATAGAGGTCATAGTACTGACATTGTGAATTTTGTTGATGAAAATGTTCATAAGAAGAAAATTGATATCTGGCTATTACACCAAAGAATGGGGCATACGCCCTTCTCTGTCCTTAAACACATGCATATTGTAAACCAGAAAAGCATGCTGGTTAATGAGAAATGTGATGTTTGTATCCAATCTAAACAAACGAAATTGCCTTTTCCTTCTAGCTCTATTAAGAGTAAACATTGTTTTGATCTATTACATATGGATGTTTGGGGTCCATATAGGCACCCCACTCATCAAGGACATCGTTATTTTCTCACTATAGTAGATGATTTTTGTTACGAGTTTGGATGATCAATTATATAGTGCAAGTGTACACTGTCGTAATCAAGTAATATAGAAGTGAGTAGAGTATCGTTCCCACGAGGATTGATCACTAAGTACCAAAATGAGTAATTTTAATTCTATTTAGTCGATCAATAAATTGGTGATTGAGAGTACAAATAAAAGAAAAATAATTAAATATGAGTGCAAATGATATGAAAACAAATATGAGAAAAAGTCCTAGGGATTAGATTTCACTTAACAAATTTCGGATTGAATCACTTATCTATTCTAGCCCAATTTATTCCACATGATTGATAGTCGAGTTTCCCTAATTTAATTACTAGCCTCTTCCAAGGTCAAGCAATTCTATAATTAATTGCTAATCCAATATATTCCTATATGAATTTAAGCAATTAATTATGCATTAAGATTTATGGAACTCAATAAGACTACACAACTCATATGAATATATTCCTATTTCATATGCAAGTCATGATTTTAATTATAGGATCTACACACATGCATCTCCTTCCGGTCTCAACATGCATATTGTAATCATTCAAAAGGTGGCCAATCAAATGAAAGCATTAAGAACAATAATTAAAACTCAATCATGAAGGAGAAATTAAAACTAGATTTAATAAGTTAAGATTCAATCCGTCATTAGTAAGCTACATCATCACCCTAGGAAAATGAAAGTTTAACACATGATAAAATTAAAAACAAAACCAAAATAAATTATATAAAGCTAGAATGAAAGCCTTAAAAATACTGCATAAAATTGAATATTAAATTCTCAAACATAAATATACAACCAACAAGATGCATGAAAATGGACAAATCTAGCCGTCCCTTTAGGAGGTAAAACCTTCCATGTAGGTGGCATAAAAAATGTAATACAATACTAAGCCTTCCATATAGGAGGCATGCAAGAAGTAATATAATACTAAGCCTTCCATGTAGGAGGCATGAAAAAAATAATACAATACATAAAATTAAAAATAAAAAATAACACAATTTATTTAGAACTGTCAGAGAAAATATCTCTCCCTGTCAGAGAAGGATCTCTGACTGTCAGAGAAAATTCTCCACACTTTCTTCTCTCCTTCTTCCTCCAAATTCTCCACGCCTGACCATTGTATTTATAGGCAACATAGGGTCACTTTTTCTACGATGCTACAGTGATTTCGCCTTCTTTTTACGTATTGCTACGGTAGTGAACAGTAACCTGTCGGTTGGTTTACGCGTTTTTTCCGTGTTGCTACAGTGCTACAGTGATTCCATCCGCTACAGTCACCTCCGTCCGCTACAGTAACACCCTGCTACAGTGAATCCGTGATGAATAGTAACCGACGCTACAGTATTTATTTTTTTATATTTTTCTTTATTTTTTAAATACTATTTATTTTACACCCAAATATATTATATTAAGCTCAAATATCGTCCATAAAATCATCATATAAGGGAAAATAAATATGCAAATATTTCACTTATCAAATTCCCCCACACTTAGCTCTTGGACGTCCTCGGACAAGGAATAACTAATAAGTGCTTCCAACAAAATCAGAAGTGTCAAGTCATAAGTAAAAACGCAATTGAAAAGTAAAGAGATCATAGTATTCATGAATCAATGAAAATATAAATTGGTAACTTTATTTGAAAATGAATAAACCGAGTTTGTAAGTGTAACTCATTCTCTCAATCTCTCAAGTGTTTAAGAGTAAGTGTTTCGCTCAAATTCAACCAAAAAAATTGCACTACCATAAGCTTGCTAAAAATCTCAATCTCCACTACTTAATTCACACGCATAATTCAAATCAAAAGGACTTATTACGGGTTGTAATGGGGTTAAGGTAAAAGGAATGTAAAACATAATATGAAAGGCTATATTTAAGAAATTTAATAGAACAATTGAAAAATGGGCTACTTATAAATTTATCTCATCATAACAACCCACAATTCAAATACTTGACATATTTTTTTTTCTTTTTTTTTTTTGAAATTTTTTTTTTTGAATTGCAACTATAAAATTGATGATATATACACCCCCACACTTTGTTAATAGCCCATTTCACAAAAATTTCTAATGCTCTACCAATCTTCCGAATAAGGTAAAAGCACTTGATATATCATTAAAGTACATGTTAATGGGTTGAGAACAAAGAAACAGTAAATTAGGCTCAAAGGGGCTTATCAACGGTATAATTGCAGGTTGGCTATTTGGCTCTGGCTAAAGGAAATGAATGCCTTTATCATTTTTGAATGTGCATGTGAGATGTAATTTCAACCAGATTTAAAGCAAGTTCTAGAGTGACAACTTAATAGGTGAATATCACACACAAGAGAAATAATCATTATAGGCTCAGAAGCTCACGGCTAGGAATTTTTAAACTCAGTTCATTCAATCTCAAAATTTATCACCAATTGCAACAATCAATTGTTCATTCATGCTATAAAATCTCTAAATTCAATTGATCCATACTTAAAACTTGTGTACTTCTTAATATCATTACAAAGCACTTGAACAAGATTTTTTTTTTTTACTCTTTTTTTTTTTTGAAAAAGATAAAAAAAATATTGCAACCAATAAAATGCAATTAATGAAATGCGTCTCAGGAGTTAAGAATAACCCCTTGCTCTGCCATTTTTTCCACACCCCATGCATCTAATGGTTTTACTAAATAACAAAAGAAAAACAGAAGAAATTTTTTTTTTCTCCTCCCCCAACCTAAATCAGACATTGTCCCCAATGTCTTCTAGAGCTCAGAGAAGGTTTTTTTTTTTTTTTTGAAACATAAACACATAATAAAGTAAAATCAAAATACTAAGAGTAAAACCAAGAGATTAAGGAAAGTTACAACCGAAGGATGGTATCTGGGTTCTGCTTCTGACTGCTATCTGAAGATTGCCCACCTATTTGCTTGACGAGTATATCTGGTTTAGGTTCATAGGTTTGCAATTGATCGAGCAGCTGATCAGCAGTTGGTGCAGAAATTATGGAATGGCTAGTCGCTTGGGGTATGAATCCTGTTTCCACAGCATGATCAAGAAAAGACAATAGATTATCATAAAAACCATTAACATTTAACAATCCTAATGGCTTTTTGTGATAGTTTAACTTAGCCCAATATGCAACGCTAGAAATGCCATCCAACGTCCCCAAACCACCGGGTAGAGCAATGAAAGCTTGAGCATGGTAGAACATTAGTCCCATTTGTTCAGGCAAGCTTGAAACCTGTAACTCTTGTCCTAAGGAAAAAGTGTGATCTTCCAACTCCTTCACCCTTACACTTAAACCCTTGCTTCCATTCATGGATGCAGAAATGACTACACTTCCCTTTAGGCCCTGGATGCCTCCCCCGTACACAAAGTTGATCCCTCTGGCAGCTAATCCAATTCCCAGTTCATTTGCTGCTGTTATAAACTCTCCTTTCTTGCCTATATCAGTTTCACCAAAAATGCAAATAGATGTAAATCTACATTTTTGTGTGATAACCTTTTTCTCTTTGTTTCTCTCGGACCATGTACGCTTACAAGAGAAAGAATTCATTTTTACAAATGGAAGTGTGCATATTTACAAATGAAAGAGTACATATATATAATATTAAAACAACGACAACAAAATCACACAAATCACACATTTTTCAAAGAAGTTTAAAAAAAATTTCTGACATAGATGACCGGTGGGCCATTGTGTGAAGAAATTAAACAAAAAGAGGAAAGAAAGTCAAAAGATAAAGTAGAGTAGACAAAAGCTGTCAAAAAGATAAGAAAGATTTGACAAAAGCTGCAGAAAAAATAAGACGATTAGACAAAAGCATGATTATGTACAGTAGTTGTGATTTTGGCTCACATCTTCCTCTGGTTTTACGTCCAGTAACGGCTTAAACGATTTCTATGAATCGAGGATTGACTTCCCATCCAGTTTTCTTATAAACTGGCAAACAGGGTCTTTTTTCGTCAGATTCCCAAGACAATAGCGCTCTTTTTCTCTGTTGAATATGTCCGCTAAATCAAGAAGAATACGATGAACATCACCACTCGGATGCGTCTCAAGAGTTTGAATGATATCATCCAGGGACTCCTTACTCAGTCCATCCTTTATAAATTTAATTTTATCTTCTCGATTTACAGAAACCATACCTTTACTCCTACAGCGCTGATCACAATTCCACCTTGCACATTTATGGCAGACCTTCATTCTTTTAGCTCTTCTCTTTTTGGAGTAAGAACTTCTTCCCATTCCTGGCAAATATTGAACAAATGAATTATGAATCTCACCTGCTAAACGTACCTTCGCTTCAATGATCCAGCGTATGTCCTCAGGAAGGCCCAAACGCTTGAATACTTTAATCCTTTCAAGTCGACAGCTATAGAGCTTCCTGAGCACATCTTTGGGAAGAGTGGGGAACCTGTTCTTAAGCTTTACAAGAGATTCCTCCATGGTAACTTAAAAAGAAGCCGATGAAAACTAAAATAACAATGCAGTGCGGTGTGTTTCTGTGAGTAGGAAAGAAATGAGACAGTAGGAAAGAAATTTTGAGATTGCCTCCCAAATAGCCGCCTTTCTTTAACGTCTTTAGCTAGACAAAAATCAAACCAAAATTTTCTCTTTTTTTTTTTAATTTTTTATATTTTTTTAATTTTTTTTTTATCAAAGTAGAATTCATCATTAGGAGCTACTAGAAGTCCTACAAAATCACAATAGACATCGAATCAAACCTTGGGTTGCCTCCCAAGTAGCGCTAAATTTATAGTCTTCAGCCAGACTTCTCAAACATAAACTACTAATCAAAAGTATCAAACACCAGAATTACCTTTTCTTCATTTCTTCTCAAGCAACAATATTTCAGAAACCAACAATGATCATTCAAAGTAATTAATTGTACTTCTTCAATCATAGACAATTTTAGAGTACAATTATTTACTGAATTCAAAGAAAGCACAACATGCATGTATTTGCAAACATATTTAGGAATTTGTAAAATTTTAGAGCATCCCATAAAATCCACTTGACTCTCATCAGTAAGAGTCAATACTTCAACAGGAGAGACATGAACAACATCTTTTGGAATATTCACATTAGTTTCAATATCAAAATCACAAAGATTAGGCTCCACAGGCAGAACCTCAGTTGGACATCCATTATTTTCTCCAAAAGTGATTTCAAGTTCCTTATCACATGCCACAAGAGCTAAGGTTTCATTCAATTCCACATCCTCAACTTCCTCACAATAATCATCATCAACACAAGGAGTGGGAATCATGCTCAAAGAATTATCTTGCTTCATAGTCTCAAGTGATGCAATAATTTGACTTGCATATATTACAATATTTTGGACACTTGACTTGACTCTTGTGTCATTTTCCTTTAGCTCTCTACAAAATCTCTCTGTTGATTGCTCAAACTCCTCAATTAATTTTTCTAAATCAGATTTTTCCTTATACTCAAGAGTTTGTTCTTCAATATATGGATAAGAGAAAAAAAGAGGATTAGGACAATACCTGACATATGGATCCAAAGACTCTTGTTGCTCTAAAATTCCACCAGAATAAAATGAATGATCAAAACAAGTTTGATGCATATTGAAATCATCTCCCATATAATGACTGGCAGTGCTATATGGATAATGCTCATAGGGATAACACTCTCCATAATAAGCACCAGAAAAACAATTATAAGGAGAAGAATTTTCAATCCAACCAGCATTTATATTTTCTTGTCTCATTTCATTCACATGCATTCCAGAAAAAGAACTAAGATATGACAAGTTATCACCAAATGAATGCTGTGAATAATTCATTTTTTTGAATTTTTTTTTATTTTTTTTTTCAAATTTTACATTGATAAGTAAAATATTTGCATATTTATTTTCCCTTATATGATGATTTTATGGACGCTATTTGAGTTTAATATAATATATTTGGGTGTAAAATAAATAGTATTTAAAAAAATAAAGAAAAATATAAAAAAGATAAGTACTGTAGCGTCG
This sequence comes from Inga leiocalycina, assembly GCA_963242795.1. Taxonomy (NCBI): domain Eukaryota; kingdom Viridiplantae; phylum Streptophyta; class Magnoliopsida; order Fabales; family Fabaceae; genus Inga; species Inga leiocalycina. Next base: position 22,630,525 of record OY725322.1, read on the forward strand.
GGCACTATTCATGACAGAATCACTGTAGCAGGACGTTACTGTAGCGGAAGGAATCACTGTAGCACTGTAGCAATACGGAAAAAACGCGTAAATCCACCGACAGGTTACTGTTCATTACTGTAGCATTGCGTGAAAAATTGGAAAAATCACTGTAGCATTGCGTAAAAAAATTGGAAATTCACTGTAGCACTGTGGAAAAAAGTGACGGACGCTGCCTATAAATTCAGGTGCAGATTCGTGGAGGAGATTTGGGGAGAAGAAAGTGTGGAGAATTTTCTCTGACAGTCAGAGACCCTTCTCTGACAGGGAGAGATATTTTCTCTGACAGTTCTAAATAAATTGTGTTATTTTTTATTTTTAATTTTATGTATTGTATTATTTTTTTCATGCCTCCTACATGGAAGGCTTAGTATTATATTACTTCTTACATGCCTCCTATATGGAAGGCTTAGTATTGTATTACATTTTTTATGCCACCTACATGGAAGGTTTCACCTCCTAAAGGGACGGCTAGATTTATCCATTTTCATGCATCTTGTTGGTTGTATATTTATGTTTGAGAATTTAATATTTAAATTTATGCAGTATTTATGTGGATTTCATTCTAGTTTTATATAATGTCAATTTATTTTTATTTTATTTTTTAATTTTATCATGAGCTAAATTTTCATTTTCCTAGGGTGATGACGTAGCTTACTAATGACGGATTGAATCTTAACTTATTAAATCTAGTTTTAATTTCTCCTTCATGATTGAGTTTTAATTATTGTTCTTAATGCTTTCATTTGATTGGCCACCTTTTGAATGATTACAATATGCATGTTGAGACCGGAAGGAGATGCATGTGTGTAGATCCTATAATTAAAATCATGACTTGCATATGAAATAGGAATATATTCATATGAGTTGTGTAGTCTTATTGAGTTCCATAAATCTTAATGCATAATTAATTGCTTAAATTCATATAGGAATATATTGGATTAGCAATTAATTATAGAATTGCTTGACCTTGGAAGAGGCTAGTAATTAAATTAGGGAAACTCGACTATCAATCATGTGGAATAAATTGGGCTAGAATAGATAAGTGATTCAATCCGAAATTTGTTAAGTGAAATCTAATCCCTAGGATTTTTTCTCATATTTGTTTTCATATCATCTGCACTCATATTTAATTATTTTTCTTTTATTTGTACTCTCAATCACCAATTTATCGATCGACTAAATAGAATTAAAATTACCCATTTTGGTACTTAGTGATCAATCCTCGTGGGAACGATACTCTACTCACTTCTATATTACTTGATTACGACAGTGTACACTTGCACTATTTAATTGATCATCCAAACTCGTAACAAGTTTTTGGCGCCGTTGCCGGGGATTGTTTTCATTAATATCAATACCAAGTAATTTTAATACTAATTTAGTCTGCATGTAAAATTTGAAAAAAAAAAAATTCAAAATAATTCAAAAAAATGAATTATTCACAGCATTCATTTGGTGATAACTTGTCATATCTTAGTTCTTTTTCTGGAATGCATGTGAATGGAATGGGACAAGAAAATATAAATGCTGGTTGGATTGAAAATTCTTCTCCTTATAATTGTTTTTCTGGTGCTTATTATGGAGAGTGTCATCCCTATGAGCATTATCCATATAGCACTACCAGTCATTATATGGGAGATGATTTCAATATGCATCAAACTTGTTTTGATCATTCATTTTATTCTGGTGGAATTTTGGAGCAACAAGAATCTTTGGATCCATATGTCAGGTATTGTCCTAATCCTCCTTTCTTCTCTTATCCATATATTGAAGAACAAACTCTTGAGTATAAGGAAAAATCTGATTTAGAAAAATTAATTGAGGAGTTTGAGCAATCAACAGAGAGATTTTGTAGAGAGCTAAAGGAAAATGACACAAGAGTCAAGTCAAGTGTCCAAAATATTGGAATATATGCGAGTCAAATTATTGCATCACTTGAGACTATGAGGCAAGATAATTCTTTGAGCATGATTCCCACTCCTTGTGTTGATGATAATTATTGTGAGGAAGTTGAGGATGTGGAATTGAATGAAACTTTGCCTCTTGTGGCATGTGATAAGGAACTTGAAATCACTTTTGGAGAAAATAATGGATGTCCAATTGAGGTTCTGCCTGTGGAGCCTAATCTTTGTGATTTTGATATTGAAACTAATGTGGATATTCCAAAAAATGTTGTTCATGTCTCTCCTGTTAAAGTGTTGACTCTTACTGATGAGAGTCAAGTGGATTTTATGGGATGCTCTAAAATTTTGGAAACTCCTAAATATGTTTGCAAATACATGCATGTTGTGCTTTCTTTGAATTCAGTAAATAATTGTACTCTAAAATTGTCTATGATTGAAGAAGTACAATTAATTACTTTGAATGATCATTGTTGGTTTCAGAAATATTGTTGCTTGAAAAGAAATGAAGATAAGGTGATCCTGGTGTTTGATACTTTTGATTAGTAGTTTGTGTTTGAGAAGTCTGGCTGAAGACTATAAATTTAGCGCTACTTGGGAGGCAACCCAAGGTTTGTTTTGATGTCTGTTGTGATTTTGCAGGACTTCTGGTTGCTCCTAATGATGTATTCTACTTTGAAAAAAAAAAGAAAAAAATTTAAAAAATTTAAAAAAAAAATTGGTTTGATTTTTGTCTAGCTAAAGACGTTAAAGAAGGGCAGCTATTTGGGAAGCAACCCAAAACTTCTTTCCTACTCTTTCAAAACTTCTTTCCTACTCTCTTAGTTTTCTTTATTACTCTCTCAATTTTCTTTCCCACTCACTCAATTTCTTTTCTACTCACTCATTTCTTTCTTACCGTCTCACTTTTCTTTCCTACTCATCGAAACACATTGCACTGCATTGAGATTTTAGTTTTCATCATTTTCATTTTAAGTTACCATGGAGGAATCTCTTGCAAAGCTTAAGAACAGGTTCCCCACTCTTCCCAAAGATGTGCTCAGGAAGATCTATAGCTGTCGACTTGAAAGGATGAAAGTATTCAATCGTTTGGGCCTTCCTGTGGATATACGTTGGATCATTGAAGCTAAGGTACGTTTAGCAGGTGAGATTCATAATTCATTTGTTAAACCTTTGCCAGGAATGGGAAGAAGTTCTTACTCCAAAAAGAGAAGAGCTAAACGGATGAAAGTTTGCCATAAATGTGCAAGGTGGAATTGTGATCAGCGATGTAGGAGTAAAGGTATGGTGTCTATAAATCGAGAAGACAAAATTAAATTTATAAAGGATGGACTGAGTAAGGAGTCCCTGGATGATATCATTCAAACTCTTGAGACGCATCCGAGTGGTGATGTTCATCGTATTCTTCTTGATTTAGCGGACATATTCAACAGAGAGAAAGAGCGCTATTGTCTTGGGAATCTGACTAAAAAAGACCCTGTTTGCCAGTTTATAAGAAAACTGGATGGGAAGCCAATCCTCGATTCATAGAAATCGTTTAAGCCGTTACTGGACGTAAAACTAGAGGAAGATGTGAGCCAAAATCACAACTACTGTACATAATCATGCTTTTGTCAAATCTTTCTTATCTTTTCGACAGCTTTTGTCTACTCTACTTTATCTTTTGACTTTCTTTCCTCTTTTTGTTTAATTTCTTCACGCAATAGCCCACCTGTCATCTGTGTCGGAATTTTTTCAAACTTCTTTGAAAAATGTATGATTTGTGTGATTCTGTTATCGTTGTTTTAGTATTATATATATGTACTCTTTCATTTGTAAATATGCACACTTCCATTTGTAAAAATGAATTCTTTCTCTTGTAAGCGTACATGGTCCGAGAGAAACAAAGAGAAAAAGGATATTTCACAAAAATGTAGATTTACATCTATTTGCATTTTTGGTGAAACTGATTTGGGCAAGAAAGGAGAGTTTATAACAGCAGCAAATGAACTGGGAATTGGATTAGCTGCCAGAGGGATCAACTTTGTGTACGGGGGAGGCATCCAGGGCCTAAAGGGAAGTGTAGCCATTTCTGCATCCATGAATGGAAGCAAGGGTTTAAGTGTAAGGGTGAAGGAGTTGGAAGATCACACTTTTTCCTTAGGACAAGAGTTACAGGCTTCAAGCTTGCCTGAACAAAAGGGACTAATGTTCTACCATGCTCAAGCTTTCATTGCTCTACCCGGTGGTTTGGAGACGTTGGATGGCATTTCTACCGTTGCATATTGGGCTAAGTTAAACTATCACAAAAAGCCATTAGGATTGTTAAATGTTAATGGTTTTTATGATAATCTGTTGTCTTTTCTTGATCATGCTGTGGAAACAGGATTCATACCCCAAGCGACTCGCCATTCCATAATTTATGCACCAACTGCTGATCAGCTGCTTGATCAACTGCAAACCTATGAACCTAAACCAGATATACTCGTCAAGCAAATAGGTGGGCAATCTTCAGATAGCAGTCAGAAGCAGAACCCAGATACCATCCTTCGGTTGTAACTTTCCTTAATCTCTTGGTTTTACTCTTAGTATTTTGATTTTACTTTATTATGTGTTTATGTTTCAAAAAAAAAAAAAAAAAACCTTCTCTGAGCTCTAAAAGACATTGGGGACAATGTCTGATTTAGGTTGGGGGAGGAGCAAAAAAAAATATTTTCTTCTGTTTTTCTTTTGTTATTTAGTAAAACCATTAGATGCATGGGATGTGGAAAAAATGGCAGAGTAAGGAGTTATTCTTAACTCCTGAGACGCATTTCATTAATTGCATTTTATTGGTTGCAATATTTTTTTTATCTTTTTCAAAAAAAAAAAAAAAAAAGAGTAAAAAAAAAAAAAATCTTGTTCAAGTGCTTTGTAATGATATTAAGAAGTACACAAGTTTTAAGTATGGATCAATTGAATTTAGAGATTTTATAGCATGAATGAACAATTGATTGTTGCAATTGGTGATAAATTTTGAGATTGAATGAACTGAGTTTAAAAATTCCTAGCCGTGAGCTTCTGAGCCTATAATGATTATTTCTCTTGTGTGTGATATTCACCTATTAAGTTGTCACTCTAGAACTTGCTTTAAATCTGGTTGAAATTACATCTCACATGCACATTCAAAAATGATAAAGGCATTCGTTTTCTTTAGCCAGAGCCAAATAGCCAACCTTGCAATTATACCGTTGATAAGCCCCTTTGAGCCTAATTGACTGTTTCTTTATTCTCAACCCATTAACATGTACTTTAATGATATATCAAGTGCTTTTACCTTATTCGGAAGATTGGTAGAGCATTAGAAATTTTTGTGAAATGGGCTATTGACAAAGTGTGGGGGTATATATATCATCAATTTTATAGTTGCAATTCAAAAAGAAAAAAAAAAGAAAAGAAAAAAAATTCAAAAAAAAAAATAAAAAAAAAAAGAAAAAGAAAAAAAAAATATGTCAGGTATTTGAATTGTGGGTTGTTATGTTGAGATAAATTTATAAGTAGCCCATTTTTCAATTGTTCTATTAAATTTCTTAAATATAGCCTTTCATATTATGTTTTACATTCCTTTTACCTTAACCCCATTACAACCCTTAATAAGTCCTTTTGATTTGAATTATGCATGTGAACTAAGTAGTGGAGATTGAGATTTTTAGCAAGCCTATGGTAGTGCAATTTTTTTGGTTGAATTTGAGCGAAACACTTACCCTTAAACACTTGAGAGATTGAGAGAATGAGTTACACTTACAAACTCGGTTTATTCATTTTCAAACAAAGTTACCAATTTGTATTTTCGTTGATTCATGAATACTATGATCTCTTTACTTTTCAATTGTGTTCTTACTTATGACTTGACACTTCTAATTTTGTTGGAAGCACTTATTAGTCATTTCTTGTCCGAGGACGTCCAAGAGCTAAGTGTGGGGGAATTTGATAAGTAAAATATTTGCATATTTATTTTCCCTTATATGATGATTTTATGGACGCTATTTGAGTTTAATATAATATATTTGGGTGTAAAATAAATAGTATTTAAAAAAATAAAGAAAAATATAAAAAAGATAAGTACTGTAGCGTCGGGCACTATTCATGACAGAATCACTGTAGCAGGACGTTACTGTAGCGGAAGGAATCACTGTAGCACTGTAGCAATACGGAAAAAACGCGTAAATCCACCGACAGGTTACTGTTCATTACTGTAGCATTGCGTGAAAAATTGGAAAAATCACTGTAGCATTGCGTAAAAAAATTGGAAATTCACTGTAGCACTGTGGAAAAAAGTGACGGACGCTGCCTATAAATTCAGGTGCAGATTCGTGGAGGAGATTTGGGGAGAAGAAAGTGTGGAGAATTTTCTCTGACAGTCAGAGACCCTTCTCTGACAGGGAGAGATATTTTCTCTGACAGTTCTAAATAAATTGTGTTATTTTTTATTTTTAATTTTATGTATTGTATTATTTTTTTCATGCCTCCTACATGGAAGGCTTAGTATTATATTACTTCTTACATGCCTCCTATATGGAAGGCTTAGTATTGTATTACATTTTTTATGCCACCTACATGGAAGGTTTCACCTCCTAAAGGGACGGCTAGATTTATCCATTTTCATGCATCTTGTTGGTTGTATATTTATGTTTGAGAATTTAATATTTAAATTTATGCAGTATTTATGTGGATTTCATTCTAGTTTTATATAATGTCAATTTATTTTTATTTTATTTTTTAATTTTATCATGAGCTAAATTTTCATTTTCCTAGGGTGATGACGTAGCTTACTAATGACGGATTGAATCTTAACTTATTAAATCTAGTTTTAATTTCTCCTTCATGATTGAGTTTTAATTATTGTTCTTAATGCTTTCATTTGATTGGCCACCTTTTGAATGATTACAATATGCATGTTGAGACCGGAAGGAGATGCATGTGTGTAGATCCTATAATTAAAATCATGACTTGCATATGAAATAGGAATATATTCATATGAGTTGTGTAGTCTTATTGAGTTCCATAAATCTTAATGCATAATTAATTGCTTAAATTCATATAGGAATATATTGGATTAGCAATTAATTATAGAATTGCTTGACCTTGGAAGAGGCTAGTAATTAAATTAGGGAAACTCGACTATCAATCATGTGGAATAAATTGGGCTAGAATAGATAAGTGATTCAATCCGAAATTTGTTAAGTGAAATCTAATCCCTAGGATTTTTTCTCATATTTGTTTTCATATCATCTGCACTCATATTTAATTATTTTTCTTTTATTTGTACTCTCAATCACCAATTTATCGATCGACTAAATAGAATTAAAATTACCCATTTTGGTACTTAGTGATCAATCCTCGTGGGAACGATACTCTACTCACTTCTATATTACTTGATTACGACAGTGTACACTTGCACTATTTAATTGATCATCCAAACTCGTAACATACATGCAGACTAAATTAGTATTAAAATTACTTGGTATTGATATTAATGACAACATTCCCCGGCAACGGCGCCAAAAACTTGTTACGAGTTTGGATGATCAATTATATAGTGCAAGTGTACACTGTCGTAATCAAGTAATATAGAAGTGAGTAGAGTATCGTTCCCACGAGGATTGATCACTAAGTACCAAAATGAGTAATTTTAATTCTATTTAGTCGATCAATAAATTGGTGATTGAGAGTACAAATAAAAGAAAAATAATTAAATATGAGTGCAAATGATATGAAAACAAATATGAGAAAAAGTCCTAGGGATTAGATTTCACTTAACAAATTTCGGATTGAATCACTTATCTATTCTAGCCCAATTTATTCCACATGATTGATAGTCGAGTTTCCCTAATTTAATTACTAGCCTCTTCCAAGGTCAAGCAATTCTATAATTAATTGCTAATCCAATATATTCCTATATGAATTTAAGCAATTAATTATGCATTAAGATTTATGGAACTCAATAAGACTACACAACTCATATGAATATATTCCTATTTCATATGCAAGTCATGATTTTAATTATAGGATCTACACACATGCATCTCCTTCCGGTCTCAACATGCATATTGTAATCATTCAAAAGGTGGCCAATCAAATGAAAGCATTAAGAACAATAATTAAAACTCAATCATGAAGGAGAAATTAAAACTAGATTTAATAAGTTAAGATTCAATCCGTCATTAGTAAGCTACATCATCACCCTAGGAAAATGAAAGTTTAACACATGATAAAATTAAAAACAAAACCAAAATAAATTATATAAAGCTAGAATGAAAGCCTTAAAAATACTGCATAAAATTGAATATTAAATTCTCAAACATAAATATACAACCAACAAGATGCATGAAAATGGACAAATCTAGCCGTCCCTTTAGGAGGTAAAACCTTCCATGTAGGTGGCATAAAAAATGTAATACAATACTAAGCCTTCCATATAGGAGGCATGCAAGAAGTAATATAATACTAAGCCTTCCATGTAGGAGGCATGAAAAAAATAATACAATACATAAAATTAAAAATAAAAAAGGGTTAAGCAGCAAAAATACACATGTGATTTTCCTCGAAGTGCACCCAACACCAAATGCTTTTTTTAGGTGCAACAGTGACTATGTGGTTACAAAATAGGTGCAAAAATACCATTTGACCGTTAGTTTGACTGTTTGACCGTTAGTTTGACTTTTTTATCCTGAAAGTGATTACGTGTACGATGACATGGACGCTGGAGTCACATTCTGAAAAAAAAAACTTGCTGAAAATCAAATTTTCCTAATAATTCATATAATTTAATAAAAATTAGTAATATAATATATGTATTATAATGATTTTAATTTAATAATATTGGGAATATAGGGTTGGGAAAAAATGGAGAAATCAGTATGTTTTTTAGGGGAACAGCTCTGCTGAATGAGTGAAGCACTCTGCACTCAGATTTGAATCTACTTTAGTGAATGTGGTACTAAAATAGTGAAATGTGGGTAATATTAATTGCAAAGCTTTACCAGTCATCAAGTTTTTTTTCCCAAAATGTCACTCTAGCATCCATGTCATCGTACACGTTATCACTTTCAAGGTCAAAAAGTCAAACTAACGGTCAAAAGGTATTTTTGCACCTATTTTGTAACCACATAGTCACTGTTGCACCTAAAAAAAGCATTTGGTGTTGGATGCACTTTGAGGACAATCACATGTGTATTTTTGCACCTTAACCCAATAAAAAATAACACAATTTATTTAGAACTGTCAGAGAAAATATCTCTCCCTGTCAGAGAAGGATCTCTGACTGTCAGAGAAAATTCTCCACACTTTCTTCTCTCCTCCTTCCTCCAAATTCTCCACGCCTGACCATTGTATTTATAGGCAACATAGGGTCACTTTTTCTACGATGCTACAGTGATTTCGCCTTCTTTTTACGTATTGCTACGGTAGTGAACAGTAACCTGTCGGTTGGTTTACGCGTTTTTTCCGTGTTGCTACAGTGCTACAGTGCTACAGTGATTCCATCCGCTACAGTCACCTCCGTCCGCTACAGTAACACCCTGCTACAGTGAATCCGTGATGAATAGTAACCGACGCTACAGTACTTATTTTTTTATATTTTTCTTTATTTTTTAAATACTATTTATTTTACACCCAAATATATTATATTAAGCTCAAATATCGTCCATAAAATCATCATATAAGGGAAAATAAATATGCAAATATTTCACTTATCAATTTTTTTAGGGCAACTTGGATTTTTTTAATGAAGCATAAAGCTGAGACTGTTCATCATGTTAAATCTTTTGTTGCCTATATCTCCAACCAATTTTCTGTTAGTATAAAAAGATTTCGCAGTGATAATGGTGGAGAATTTATTAATCATGAACTCAACACTTTCATCATGAATAAAGGGATCATTCATGAAACCTCTTGTCCTCACACTCCCGAACAAAACGGGGTTGTAGAGCGAAAACACCGAACCCTATTACAGATTACTAGATGCCTACTTTTCCAATCTGGACTTCCTATTCGATATTGGGGAGAATGTGTAAAGATGACAGCATATCTAGTGAATCGCATTCCCTCCAAGATTCTAAATTTTAGCACCCCCTATGAAAGGGTCTATGGTAGTACTCCTGACTATACTCAATTGCGTGTATTTGGCTCTTTAGCACATGCCACTGACTTATCCATCATAGATAAATTTCAGTCCAGATCTATTCCTTGTGTGTTTTTAGGTTATCCTACACATCAAAAAGGTTTTTTGTTATTAAATCTGAAAACCAAAGATATCTTGGTTAGCCGCCATGTTACCTTTCAAGAGGATAAATTCCCCTTTAAGGATAGCATGCCGCCTGACCAAGGGGGAGTCCCAAGAGATTTCCAGCACATGTTTTCTTTTGAATATGGTGGTATTAATGACTTTTCTGATAGTGACACAGAGTTGCCTAAAGGACCGAAGCCCGGAGGTGCTAGTGGTACCTTGGAACAGCCTGAATGTCCTGACGCCCCTGATGAGAATCATATCAGTGAAGTACCACCACTTTCTCAACACACTTCACGAGCCACCAGGACTAGAAACCCACCAATATGGGCAAAAGACTACATTTGCAACCTTGTCCAAGGACATGAGGTCAATGGATCAATTGGTAACTGTCTATATCCGATTGAAAAACATATTTCCTATTCAAATGTATCTTCTTCCCAATTCTGTTTTCTTATTAATATGGATTCTGTGACTGAACCAAAAAATTATAATGAAGCTATGTTAGATAATAGGTGGATAGAAGCCATGAATATGGAAATAAATGCTTTAGAAACTAATCAAACTTGGGATATAGTTCCCCTACCAAAAGGGAAACGGGCAATAGGTTGTAAATGGGTCTACAAAATTAAATACAAATCTAATGGTGAGGTAGAAAAATATAAGGCTAGGTTGGTAGCTAAAGGATATACTCAAAGAGAGGGAATTGATTATCATGAGACTTTTTCACCGGTGATTAAAATGATTACCATTCACAGTATTCTGAAAATGGCAGCAATAAATGGTTGGGAATTATACCATATGGATGTTCACAATGCCTTCTTACAGGGAGATTTAAATGAAGAAATCTTCATGACCATACCTCAAGATTTTCATACCAAAGGGGAGCATATGGTATGTAAATTGAAGAAGTCTTTGTATGGCCTTAAGCAAGCCTCAAGACAATGGAATGAAAAATTGTCTAAGGCCTTGCTTGAGGGTGGTTTTAAAAGAAGTAAACATGATTATTCTCTGTTTGTTAAATATTACAGCGATGGTGTAGTCTTTGTACTTGTGTATTTGATGATTTATTAATTACTGGGAGTTCAAACAGTAGGATAAATGAAGTGAAAGATTTTTTTCACAGCACTTTTAAAATTAAAGACTTAGGATTGATGAAGTACTTTCTTGGAATTGAGATTGCTAGATCCAAGAAAGGAATAATATTATGTCAAAGGAAATATATTCTTGACTTACTCTCTGATACAGGTTTAAGTGGTTGCAAACCACTCAGCTTGCCAATGACACCGAATCTGAAATTAAGAGCATATGAAGAAGGAAGGGATAAAAAGGAGGATCTTTTAAAAGACCCAGAAAGATTCAGAAGATTGGTAGGTCGTCTAATTTACTTGACTGTAACCCGGCCTGATATTTCTTTCCCTGTGCAGACCCTCAGCCAGTTTATGCAAGCTCCTACTAAAACACATATGGCAACAACTCTCAATGTTGTTAGATATCTGAAACAGAGTCCGGGAGTTGGCATCCTCATTAGCTCAAGAGGAGGTCTTGTGTTAGATTGCTTCTGTGACTCGGATTGGGGGGCGTGCAGCACAACTCGCAGGTCTGTAACTGGGTATCTGTTGAAGCTGGGTGGTTCACTTATCATGTGGAAAACCAAGAAACAACATACAGTTTCAAGGTTTTCTGCAGAAGCGGAATACAGAGCGCTTGGTTCTGCTGTGGCTGAGGTTGTATGGGTCGTTGGGCTGCTCAAAGAACTGCATGTTAATCATTCAGATCCTATAAATGTACACTGTGACAGTCGGGCAGCAATTCATATTGCTTCAAACCCAGTATTTCATGAGAGGACCAAGCATATTGAAATAGACTTACACTTTGTTAGAGAGAAATTGGAACAAAAGTTGGTTAAGTTGCAGCATGTGAAATCTGAAGACCAAGAAGCAGATATTTTAACTAAAGCCGTGTCCAAAAATGTTCAAGTCAGATTGTTAGGCAAGTTAGGAGCCATAGATGTATATAGCCCCCAACTTGAGAGGGAGTATAAGAATTAGTTATTCTGTTTTAGAGTGGGCCTTTATCTTGTTATTTGTATTAGGCCCAATTGGGTTAGTATGCTATATATTGGGCCTCTGTCAATACTTGTAGAACTTATCTTCATTTTCCAAGTGAGAATTGTAATACACAGATTATTCTCCTAGCCAGCTGTGCGTTTTATAGATTTACATGAAAAGCAGCTTAAACGCCACCAAATCGCCCATCAAACCGTCACATAGTTATTCATTTTAAACGTACAAAAGAGTAAAGAACAATACGGCAGAAGTATTAGGTGCACAGCAACTTCTACCTAGAAGAATCATAAGCATATACCGACTCATTTCCCAATTCGTGTCTGTAAATGATGCATCTAATATTGATGACAACCACTATACTCATCAACCTATGCTGTTTCCCATCATGGCAATGATTATCAAACTTGATCTGAAACATCACCTTTAAACTTGTAAATTGGATATTGGCTTGCTTGAAAGAGGAAGGTGATGTCCCTCAAGGAGGTGCTAGAGGTTCCTTTCAGCACATTGGGGCTTGAGCATATTTTGCCTGGTATTTTGCAGTTGCTTCTCCCCTTGTGGGAGCAAATATCTAAATAATAATTTTCCTTGTCATGGCAGGAAAAAAGCATTTGTGGAGTTGCCTGGCTTCTTTATAGAGAAGTGCACTTGGAGGCAGAAAGTTTAATTTTCTTGTCACCCAGGGCAGGAAAAGCTCAGACTTATTACAGAAGTTGCCAGGTTATTCAATAGATGCTGCTTCATGTGGTGGGGTATTTATTGGCTAAATTATGTCCAGGTAATGCAGTACTTTCTTTAGAATCTTATAAATTTGAGTTAGTGTTAACCTATAATTATGTTACTTGGGGACCTGCCTTGACTGTGCAGTTGAAATCATGCTCCTTGGATATTTGCTCCAGTGTAACATGTTCCCCAGTCTCAACTAGTTTCGTGAAATTAGAAGATAAGGTATGCCCTTAACTCCTAAAATTGAATATTTGGATTTGTTCTTGACTTCTTGAGCCTGGAAGGTCGGATTTCTAGCTGTTAAATTGGAACTCTTGAATCAGTGTTTAGTACAACTAGTTAGTAAGAGATTTTTTCAGGGGCCAGTGTGAATGAATTGAAAAGTCACGCATTAGATATGATTGGATTGGACTAGAAAAGAGGTATATGAATGGATAAAATCCATAAACCTAATTATTTTAAAATTTGGGATTGAGAGGTGGTGTCAAGCATATTTATATATTTCTCTCCCTTTTGGTCATTATTGATGCCTGTCCTGATCCATGTGTTTAACGGTTTCAGCTTAAACAATTTACTCCTCGAAGATGCCTCCCGATTTCCACGACTAAAAGACTCAAGACTCATAATTTGCTTCCAAGTGTAGCAAATGTTTATAGCCTTGTGCTTTATTAAAATGCTTTGAAAAAGCAGTCTATTCCTCTCTTTTTTTCCCTGGCAAGAGATGAAGAGATGGTCTAAGTTTACTTTTTAACCGGCTTGCAATCAATTGATGTCTGTAACATTCAAAAACAAGCTGGAGAATTACCAAGCAGTAATAAGGATTGCTTGATTATATTAATTTAGCTGCAATAGGGATCAAAATAGATCATCTCACTCTATCTTGAAGTTTCTCATGTTTTGATGGCTCTCTTCCCCTGGCAGATAATTAATAATGGTCAGTGTCAATATTCTGTTCCAGCATCCGTGCTGGAAAAGCTTGTTTGATTGATCCATCCAGTCTCTTGTTCTGCTTCATAATTTGTTGATGATAAATTGTCAGAGACAGCTCAAGCTTAACAGGCAAAGTGCTTTGTCAGTCTGATTGTGCTTCGTTTGTGTCTCTGATTTCCTCTGATTCATATTTTTCTTATAAGATATTGGAAGATGAATTGAACTTTCTCAAGAGTTGTATAGTTACTATATTCTTCAAGTGGGAAGACAAGTTCAATGATAATTATTCATATTATTGTGACGTACTGTCAATTATCTGATTGCTGCCATCATTCTCTTTCATATGGTTCATCCATTTTCGTGAGTCAATCACCATTACCTTAAATCCGGTTGCTTCAGGGAGAAGAATAAGTGTCTGTTATTCTCTAAACCCTACCAGGCTAACACAGTAAAAGCAAAGGCACCTCCATAACCCAAAGTTCAAAATCAGGACGTAATTACTATTCGTGAGGCTGCTGCTTCCAAAATCCAGTTCTTGTCATTTGGCATTCGTAATTGCATTGGATTGTTTTTTTTTTTATAGTATGATCTGGTATCTGGTTCAAAGTTTATGGCCAGGGTTATGTAACACGGACCGGACCAGACCGGCCGGTTTGGCCCGGAAACCGGCGAACCGGCCGATAAACCGGTCCGGTCCGGGTTACTATTTTTAAAATTTTTTTAAAAAAAATTTTTCTTTAGAATTTCATACTATAAGTCTAAAATTTTCAACTTTTCACCGGTTTGGTCCCAGTTTAGATCCGGTCTGACCCACTGACCCTTAACCCAATACCCCGACCAGTTCAATACCCGGTCCGGTCCTAATTATAAGACAAAGTTGACTTTTTTGGAGAAATTAAAGAAGTCAATTAAATTACTTTAGGGTGTTTATATTTTTAATATCCTTAGATTATATATTAGTTTATTAGTCAAATTAATTAGTTCAGAGAAAAAAATAAAAATATAAATACTCTAAAGTAATTTAATTGGCTTTCTTAATTTCTCCAAAAAAGTCAACTTTGTCCTATAATTAGGACCGGAGAGAGTACCTTGTTTATGGCTGTCCTTACTAACTTCGAAACTCAAACTCGAGGTTGAGAGGGATATAGCAGGCATTACACCATTAAACCAACTCTATATTAGTAATTGTGTTTCATTTTAAATACGCATCTTGATATGTAGTTAATGCCATGTTCAATTTACTAATGCTATAAGGAGGGGTTATGTTCCCTGATGTCGCTTCATTGGTGGGAAGTGGAAGCCACGCTGACCCGTAACGCTGAAAATTATTTCGCTGTGCAGTCCTGATGGACGTGTTCCAAGTGGGCCGTTAACCGTGCGCTGAGAAAACAATAATTGAATTATTTAAATCCAAATTTAATTTTTTAAAATGAAAAATCATAATTTACTGGTACAATCAGTATCAGTAGTTAGAGAAGTATCATATCTGCAGTAAGTACTTACAATCCCTCAAATTCTCAAAGATGAGGAACACCAAAGATCACATAAGCTCAAAAGATAATAAATGAAAATATTTGAATTTGAACTCCAACTGCCATAGAAAGAATAGAGAGGGGAATTCAAAAGCATGTGAGTCATGAATTGAGCTGGGAATAAAAAAATAAATTCATTGAGCCGAATAAAAGCATGCTTGACATCATTTATTTTTTGACAATAAATCCTTATTATGTAAATCAAAATAAAACTTATCTTACATATTTACTCCGTATACCGTAAATTACGATTTATAAGTTAAAAATAAATTATTTCAAACGAGCACTAAAATGAGTCACAACTATGAGTTGACGTTAACAAAATAAATTGTATTTCATTGAGCGACGCAGGTGAGCCGGCAGCCGGAACTGTTGGTGGAACAGTAAAATGAGCTTAGAGCCACCATGAAGCCAAAAAAAAAAAAAATGATTGATTTGCGATGTTTTATCATAAACTGTCTCAATTTGCTACCGTTCTTTTGGATCCCATTTCATGCATAAATCTGTTGAAAACTTTTCCATCATTGAAATCCCAGAAGCAATTAACTGCTCCGATCTGCTACTTTTCCTCTGTTGTCTTTTTTCAGCGTTAGCAGTTTGCACTTTGGAGAACCAGTGAACCACCTTAAAGAAGAGTCACCTAAAGAAGCAAAGTTGGATTGGTTATTATTATTATTATTATTTTTATAATACTATGTTCATGTCATGTTCTATCTATAGTGGATCCCCATATCACTGTGACCTAAAGAACCTCCTTGTCACGTCACGCGCTTTTATTTTTGCCTCACTGCCATTCTCATGAAAATGATGAAATGCCTTTTTTTTTTTGTGCAAAATGTTTTTACTGCAGGAAAGTGAGTTTTGGTCACGTTCTGCAAAAAGCTCCACAAGAGACTTGCATCTCCTTCCTTCTTTCTTTCTTTCTTTGGTGCCTAGCCACTTTAATGAACTCCATAGAGAAACAAAATGAATGAAGTCGCTCGAGCTTTAACTTCTTTTAACGTTGCATAAGCGAAACTCATAAGATATGACTGACATAGCCCTCAGCTTTTTCAAAATTCCTCTTGTGCCTCTCTGTTGAAAGGTTCCACCATGCACATGGACCAACCTGTGAATGATGCAATCATTCGAAAACGCTTCATAACTCATGCTGCCCAATAATGCACAGCCGCTTGTCCCCATTTGCACTATTTTTATTGTGCCTCGAGACAAAAGTGTCAACATATCACACTTGCGTATCTTATCCATGCCTCCCTTTTCCATTACGCTTGTAATACTTCCTAGTTACATTGTTTAGGATGTTAAGCATGCAAATTTTCTCAATCAAGTGTATTTTCTAATGATATTTGTTTGCAACGTAGATCCCATGCTTTCTGTTAACATTGCTTTTAGATATGTTTATACCTTATACTGCCTTCGGTCCTAACTATATGACAACATTTAAGAGCTAATCTTGATCCTAATTATATGATAAAGTTCTAATTTTTGTCAATTTCTTCTCAAAATACCCCCTATTGATACTTTCTCAATGATAATTAAACACAATAATAATTTAATAAGAGTAGGTCGGAAGTTGTTAAGGGAAATTGACGACGCCGGATTGTGTAAGAGCTTGGAGAAGTCGTGTGTGAGGTAGGAAATGTATAAGAAAAAACAAAGAATTAACGTAATTGGATGTCATTTTAAATTTTAAATAAGGATATTTTAGAAAAATAAATATAATTAACTAATTTAACCACTATCCTTAATTTCTCCAAAATTAGGTAAATATGTCCTATAATTAGGACTGGAGGGAATATAATCATATAACAAGCATTTACTTTCTTTGCGTTCGGCTTATGGTCTAGATTCGCTCTTATTGGGCTGGATTATTTAATTGGAAAGAAAACATAATCAAATGAGATACAAATATGCATTTATTGCTGAAATATAGTTAAAAAAAGGTAAAGGTGCAAAAATAATAATGGAGAAAACTTAGGTCTAATACTTGATATAATGAATATCTAGTTCCCCACTAAAAAAGCTGCCATCTGAATTTTTTAACACATCAGCAAAACGTCCGCCCCTTGCTTTCTCAGATTTACATGTCTCTATCCCTGTTCGTCCACTGCCATCCCCAAACCTAGCTATGTTCTGTTCCCACCCCATAAGAAGAATAGTCACACTTCCTTCTAGTTCGAATCCAAGGTTTATCAATAGTAGAGAGTGAGATTGTAAGAGGGATAGAGACAATTGGTAGAGATTGCAAAAGGAGGTAGCGTTGTAGACAGAGAGAGATCACAGTAGAAAATAAAGCTTGGAATTTTATATTGGTGGTGAAGGTTCTGCAGACGATTGCACACACTGGAAGCATCGTTGTGATGGCCATCCACCAACCGAGTTTGCGACGTAGGGTTGTAGACACAGAGAGATACAATAGAAAATAAAGCTTGGAATTTCATATTCACATCACAGAGGGTGATTCTGATGAGAACACAGTAGAAGATTATGAAGAAGGGGGTGCCTGGGTTTATTTGGGATTTGGCGGAAAATAGGGTTTTTTTGTTTTGTTGACAGAAAATAGTGCAATGTCAGGTGTGTTTGGAATCACTTATATTGTTGGACAATAAGTCCTTATTACGTAAGTCGAGATAAAATTCCTCTCACATACTTACCTCATATACCGTGAATCACGATTTATAAGTACTTATTGCCCAAAAATAAGCTATTCCAAACGAGCACAGGAAGACGGACGTTTTGCTGATGTGTTAAAAAATCCAGATGGCAGTTTTTTAGTGAGAAACTGGATATTCATTGCATCAAGTACTCGACCTAAGTTTTCTCCAATAATAATAATGTTTTGTACTTTGAATATTTAGCAAAATTAACATTTGATGGGTGTAAAAGTACTAATAAACAATTTTTAAGATGCTAAATTAAAAATACTGTTAAATTTAACTACGTTGACCGTTATAAACAATGGGAGAGCAAATGAGCCCCACTTGACAAAAATTACCCGTAATTAACGATCAACTTGGTCAAACTTAACGACGTTATTAATTTAGCTATCTTAAAAATTGTTTATTACTATTTTTACATTTATCAAATGTTAATTCTGTTAGATGCTCAAAGTGCAAAACATTATTACTATTTTTACACATTTACCCTTGAAAAAATAAGTAACCTCAAATTAAGAAATTAATCTACAGTAATTTCTTTGTTCCTTGAGTGGAAATAAATGAGAGATTACACAGTACACTATAGCCATTGAGTTTTCTGATTATCTCTTTCTCTCCTTTAATCTCTCTCGTGTGGTGCATTGTTGTGACCCGACCCGGACGCCTCTGTCCCTCACTCTCTTCCTATGTTATATTTTCCTTCAGTTGCTGATTAGTCACTATGCACTAGTTATGTATAAGCATCTTTAGTGGACTATAATAATACTCGACTAATTATTCTTTCAATAGTGTGCCTGTCTCAGACTCAATCATGCCATCATTTTCTTTCTTTCTTCCTTTGTTTTGGCCCCTTCTGTTCTCATTTTGCATTACAGTTGTATTACCAAATATGCCTTGATTTTGTTCCCTTATATTTGACCTCTTTTCCATTCTTTATTGTTCATAAATCTGAATGTTACAATTAATTGTTTATTCACACATGTATCAACGTGTGTGTGTATTCTTTCCCTCCAGCCTGGGCTAACCTTCATCACATTCACTAATTGTCAAGTCTGTCAGTCCTGCTTCCTGTCCCTTGTGTCACTTGTTCCCCCCTTCTCACGTTTCTCTTCTCTCATGACCTAAGTAGCCACTTTGAGACACTTCTTGCATTGTCTTTAGTGGGTCTGTCTAAATTGTTTTTATTTTGGTCAAATTTTTAGTGGTTGATCACATGACAAATCCAATGAGGACAGTTTCCATTTTCTATTATTCTTCAATAAATTCATTGGGTTCTGTGAACTTTTCGCTTCCCCAATAAAAGCTGACCTCAAAAGTTTCTGTCTCCCCCCATACCCTATTAATACAAGGTATTTGACAGCAGCCTACTTTCGGTTTTTTTTCATCACTCAATTGCAGCGGGTGGCCATTGTTGTGAGAGCAGAGAACTTTGCTTCCTTCAAACTCAGATTGCCTCAGAGTGTTGATTAAGAGGTTGGAATGGGTAAGCTTGGTAAAATGTTTGACAAGTTCTGTTTCTCTTCTGGCTCAAACTCTTGCTTCTGCATAAAATCCATGGAATTTGATGAGGAGTTTGAGGGAAACTCCTTGATTGCGGGTGACTCTGATCAGAAACTAAGACTGAATGATGTGGTAGCTGGGAAGCAGACTTTGGCTTTTCAATTGAAACCCAAGGTTAAGCCTTTCTTTTCCAATCTTTCTCCTTTGTTTCTAGACAGAAGGATCAAATATTTTAGCTTGTTTGGCATTTTAGTCAAGAAGATGTGGATTAACATGATATATCCTTCTAATGATGGTATATATATACTTGCAGATAGTGATATTGAAGGTGTCCATGCACTGCCATGGATGTGCAAGAAAAGTTGAGAAACATGTGTCAAAGTTGGAAGGTGAGTTACATTGCCATTCTTGTTTCCAATCTTTCATATTTTGACGATTAAGGATAAAACATGAACAGTTTCATCAATCAACAAAACTGGAACGGAATATGGCTCTACTAAACAAAAGATGAACAATCTTAGGCACATATGGTAGCTAGCTTTGAGCTCTGTTCTCCTTAAATTTTGAAAACAGACTATCTAAATCTGGTATTTTTCTTAACATCAGAAGCCAAACCAAATTGGCCAAATCTTCTGTTACTTAGTAGTACTGAATTTCTGTTCAACAACAGTAAGATAAATCCAGAGAGGTTGTCCAACTGTCCACCAAAAGGAGGTGGATTACTTTAGTTGCCTTTCTGACAAAATGCAGTGCCAGAGTGTGAAAAAGTCAACATAATTGTTGTTTAACGTCAGTCCTGAGTTGTTGGTGTGAATAATTATTATCTATATTGGTAATAAACAATACTAATTGCCTTTCAATTTCATCTTCATCTATAAACAGGGGTGAGCTCGTACAAGGTAGATCTGGAGACCAAAATGGTGGTTGTAATTGGTGACATTCTTCCCTTGGAAGTGTTGGAAAGTGTCTCTAAGGTCAAGAACGCAGAGCTTTGGGATTCTCCTCGCTGAAGAGGGAAAAATGAATTAGCCCACAGGATTCACATTTCCAAGCAGAATGAAGAAGCTTTATAATAGTATTTGCTCTCATTTTGTTCTTTTCTTTCAAAATGTATAATACCCATGATGCTGCTAGAAAGAGAAAAAACAAGAAAGCGATAGTGTATTACTCCCTCCGTCCTAATTATAAGATAAAGTTAATTTTTTTGGAGAAATTAAGGAAGCTAATTAAATTACTTAAGAGTGTTTATATTTTTGTATCCTTAGATTATATACTCGTTTATTAGTTAAATTAATTAGTTTAGAGGAAAAAATAAAAATATAAATACTCTAAAGTAATTTAATTGGTTTCCTTAATTTCTCTAAAAAAATCAATTTTGTCTTATAATTAGAACCGGAGTATTAAACGTCTGTTTTTGAAATTCGAGAGATCTGCTTACACGTGTGGCCTAGGCTGGTTATTTTGTATTCTCCGAATCCATCCTACTATTACCACTACTATATTTTGGAGGTTCTGTACTATAAATATAAATATATTGCTCTTAATCACGTACACAATTTAATGCTACTACTGAAGAAACAGCACCAGTTCAAGTTTGAACGTGAAACTCTGCTTCAATGTCCTCAGGAGGAGCAGAGCACAGGTTCGGCGGAAGATTCTTTGGGGAACGTGACATAAAAAATAGCTACCCATCAACATTTATATAATTATTTTTTTTACCCTAACAGTTTTAAAACCTTCGCACAGCCACCGATAGAGCCGGGAATTCGGGCCGAGCTCATCGGGCCGGCCCGTTTAGGCCCGAGCCCGTCAAGGGCCGGGCCTATGATTTAGAGGCTGAAAATGGAAGCGGGCCTAAAAGGGCCGGCCCTGTAGGGCCGCAAGCCCTGTAGGGCCAGCCCTGAAGCCCTGCGGGCCGGCCCTTTTAGGCCCGTTTAATATTTTTTTAAAATAAATTAATAAATATAATATCATTATATCAAATTATCAATATGAGAGACATCTAAGTTCCTAATAGAGTATTAATAACAAGCAAACACTTATTAATTGGTTTGATTTATTTTATTTTCTACAATGTTTTATTCATTTAAACTTAAAAAAAGGCTAATTTGGACATTAGATGATTATTTTAACTAAAAATTTATGAGTTTTAAAAATAATATATACCAATTTAAACCTCATTAGTCAGAGGGTAGAGTTAACCTAACATAACCCTCATATTAGAAATACTCTCACACTAACTTAAACCTCATTTGAAGCTTCTCTTTGATTTTCTTTTTTCTTTTTTTGCATGTATACGCCAAAATCCAAATTAGGTGTTATATTATTGCTGACATTTGAAGCTTGTAGGCTTGTTTAATTGTGATTGTGAACTTATTTAATTGGTTATGAATATTAATTATGGTTTGGACATAAGTTTTAGTGTTTGTATTCTATTAAACTTGGATAATATTTATGTTTTAAATTAGTGTTGATGATATTTATGTTTTAAATTAGGTATTTTAATCTTTATGAGAATAAGAAATTAAAAAGGAATGGCAAAAAAAAAGAAAAAACATAAACAGGCCTAAAGCCCGTCGGGCCGGCCCGCGGGCCTACCTTAAACGGGCCGGGCCGCTTCAAAGGTGTACGAATTTGAACTCGGGCCTAAACGGGCCGGCCCGTTTAGGCCCGAGCCCGTCACGGGCCGGCCCGTTTTCCCAGCACTAGCCACCGACTCCTTGGAGTATTTGACCCCAACCTCTTAGGTTTATTTGACTTAGTTGTAGAAATTTAATCTTGATTTATATGAATGTTCTTTTCAAAGGCTAATTCAAACAGACCCTTATGAGAAGAGATGTGGTGCTTCTATATGAGATAGAAGCTTTTAATGTCTGTTTGGATTAGCGGTAGAAACTGCTTTTTCTAACGTAATTTGCTATATATGGTGTGTTTGGGATCACTTAATTTTAGAGAATAAGTGTGCGTTTGGAATGGCTTATTTTTATCCAAAACGTGCTTATAATTCGTGATTCACGGTATACGAGGTAAGTATGTGAGAGGAGTTTTTTCTCGGCTTGCGTAATAAATGCGTTTTTACTGTGCAAAAAGCTTAAACAAACATGCACTAAGTGTTTATTACGCAAGCCGAGATAAAACTCCTCTCATATACTTACCTCGTATACCGTGAATCACTATTTATAAGCACTTATTACCTAAAAATAAACTATTCCAAACGAGCACATGAAGTAAGAATTTGAGAGAAATTTTGTTTCAACTTATATGAACGTGTTTTTACACCGCTCTCTCAACCATATTCTTAAAATGCAGGTTAATTTTCTTGAAATAGAAGTAAGATAGATAATCATTTGCATTTAAAACTATCACATTAATGAAAACACTCTACGCGCACAAATATGCCAATGCCAACTTTGAACCCAATACTACCTCATCGAAGAAGACTGGCAGGTGACATTGCAAAAATATGTCCTTTGTGGTTGGGAAGATTAATGTAAATTTTGGAAATAAATGACAGGTTTGAAACAATATTGTACTATGGTTTAACTTTTTTTTTTTGCCAAAAAAATCTTAAAAAAAACGTACTAGGTTTAGACTGTTTATTTAAAAAATAATGTCTTTAACCACATAAAAGGATGTTGGAAAATGTGTGTATAATTAGTGCTCGACTGGGATTGTCTCCCATAAAAGGGATGGTCAGTGCTTGGGGAAAAAAACGTTTTCAAGTTATAAAGACCAAGACCTAAATGGAAAGAACACATGAATATGATACTATGAGATGTATAAGGTTATGTGTTCGTTTGGGATAGTTTATTTTTAGATAATAAATGTTTATAAATTGTGATTTATGGAATATAAGGTAAGTATGTGAGATGAGTTTTATCTCGACCTACGTAATAAGGATTTATTATCTAAAACTAAGTGATACCAAACACACACTACAGCATATGGTTGGTGACAACCAATGACAGGGAGGGCAAAAGATTTGAGAAGATCCAGGTGCTTGCCTTTGGCAGAATGATACGTATGGATGTACCCAAGTAAGTAACAAAATAATAACTAAATATGTAAACATCACAGACTCTGAGGATTTGAACAAGTACTACTAGTAGTAAAGTAATGGCCTAGGAGGATGCTTAGCTTGGGCCAAAAGCTAAACTTCAGAAAGTCAGAGAGAATCAGAACGAAGAGATGGCTCTGTTCGCCATTAAAATTCGCATTCACTGAAACGTTATTGACTTCCCTTCCTCTGGTTAACGCTCAAAATTCTCAGAATCTCAGCTTTTGTTTCACTTCTTACGGAAACTTTGCAACTTCTTACTTGGGGCCAGTTTCAGATTTGCGTCTATTGATAAAAGTTAGGGAAATTTTCATCTAACTCACTGTAGCTAAATATTTCCTAAAAACCTTGTAACTTTTTGAAACATCTTTGCAGTCTTATGAGTGGCACTGAAATTAATTTCAGGAGAGAATGAACAAAAATGATGTTCCTCAAAGAATTACAGAAATTTGTGCTATTTACAAGACGAGAGAGAATTTATGAGATAAATGTGACACTTTACAAGATGGATGTACAGATTTATAAGATAAATGAGTTAATTTGCAAAACCTACAATTGAAATTACAATAACACTGGTAATATTTACGAGACAAGAGAACATACACAAGATAAGTGTGACGTTTTACAAGATGCATGTGCAAAATTTACAACACAACGGAGCTAATTTGTAAGACCTAACTAGTGCCATTTAGCAGAAAAGAGGGACTTCATTAGACAAGTGTGACGCTTTACAAGATACATGTGTAAATTTGCAAGATAGATAAGTTAATTTGCAGAACCTACAATTGAAATGACTGAAATATTTGAGGAGGGTCATTTTTGTACATTCCCTCTTGAAATTAATTTCATTGCCCCATATGTGTGTTCTGATTAACTTTTGGAGAATATCTTTTACAGTTTACGAGGTAAGTAAGTGAAAGGAGTTTTGTCTCGATTTGCGAAAAAGTACTTTTAAAACCATGGTTTTATGGGTAAAAGAACACACACTAAAACTGCAATGATGTTTCAGAACGTTATAGGGGTTATTGGAAAATATTTAACTATAGTGGGATCTAAGTGAAAGTTTCTCTAAAAGTTATTGTGAAAAGTCATCTTAGAATATTATATTAATTCATAATGATCTTTTTTTTTTTGCCAAGAAGGAAACATAATATATAATCAACCGAAAGTTACAATAACTTAGAAACCAAAAGAACAACCTATAAACTAAAAACACAAGTTAAATTTAAAACATAAAGACACTGAATCTAAGAATATAAGCCAATAAATATTCTTTAATGTATCAAGAACACTAATCATCTACAACACTAGAGGCCCAAAAGGCCAACAACTGCGATAGAGGTTGAGGTACCCAATGCAAAGGGCAAGACCATCTAGAGAAGCTTTGGCAGTTTACACAATCACCAAATCTTCTTCTATAAGAATCCATCTATAAAAGTGGTTCTTGACAATTTTCCTTGAGTCAATATAATGCTCAAGGAGGTCAATAATCAAAACAATAACAAACAAAGCACAATTAGTATGACAGTAAATGAAAGAAACACAATTCCAACCCAATGATGAATAGTGTCACCATACCCTCTAAACAGACACACATTGAAACCAAATATAAACAGTGTTGAGAAGTGCAATGAACTAGCTAATGTCTATCTGATGAAGAACAGTGTGTACAAACTCACTAAACAGACTCAAATTGATAATTCTATCATCTAAAAACCATATATAACACTTCAGAGCAACACATCTAACCATACTACCATACTCAAATCCTATTCCCAAATCACCAGTAACAAAGAATGTATGATTTGGTGGATTAATGTTTGATTTTCTTACTAAGCTAAAAATCCCCAAATCCCACCCAGCCCCTTAGATAGTTGAACAATAACATACTTCATCACCTAGCCCCTTACCAATACCCTAGACCAAGCATAACTAGCGTTTCAAGCAAACTCCAAAGCCCTGTTCAGCCTCTTCCCCCCACCCCAAAACCCTCCACACCATTTCTATTAAGACAGAGGCATCTTGATTCTGGATATTGACTCATAAACACCGTTGCCCAGTGGAAAATTATAATAAATCACCCAAGCATATAAGAATAATCCGATTACACCCAATATCTCAACTTCTTAACAGTAGATTAAATTTAGCATAGAGAAATCAGCAATAAGCAAGACGGTTCTACCAGAAGCAAATCTTAAACCTAACCGGCTCGTTGGGGAAAGATGAAATCTTTAGCAAGTCACTCACCTCAATATCTAAAGATCGACCTATTGGTACCTTTGAATACATTTGTGACATTGCCTTCGGTTTACTCAGAACGGTTGCAAATCCCTAACGGCTAGCCTCCATCAAGATCGTCATTCTGCTAGGGTGGAAAGAGATCCACCGCTTCGCTCTGTTCTTCACTTGCGGGAGCCATGGGGGAACCCATTAGAGGGCTTCACATAGGGTTGCAGCCTAAATGCCTCCTCACATCCCTCCTTGCTTCTTCCCCGCTCACCACCGTCACCAGTTTTACTCTCAATTAGTACCTCCACCGGCCATGACATAGGGGCTACTCAAGAGCTCCCCTAGAAATGGAGAGACAACCTTAAAAAGAGAGACGAGATCTACCCCCTAGCAGGGTCGGGCTGCCGCTAGAGGAGATCAACGCCCTCACAAAAGAAAATCGCACTGACAGCAAAACCCCTAGCAGGGAAAAAGATCACGGGACGGCAAAAAAAGCAATATTAATTCATAATGATTGAGAATACGTGTGAGTATGAATCAAAATATGAGTGTGTTGGATAAGGATTAATAGAGATGAAGGATGTAAATCAAAATATTATATATACCCTATCTGTAAGAATAATTGGGCGTACCTGGAGTGCGACCGTTTCTCTCTTATACCCACGCTAATCGTATCACAGTAGTGGAAGCGATTATGACGCACAACAAACACCACTATAGGAAGAAGAAAAGAGAAATATAGTAGAGGGAATAGGGATTCACAGTGACAGAGTTTCTGTATGTTAATTTCAAGTATGTTGCAACTGAATCCCTTTACGCCTATTTATAGGGTTCTATGCACCCCTTCCTCTTCTACTAACATGTCCTTCCATAAGAGAGACAGGGTATCCTTTTGATTGAGAGATATATTGTTTCAGTGAAACAATGCCACTTGAAGAGTCATATTGCATCGGACAAAAAAACATGACTCATAATATTTTGGATAATATTACATATATCCACCCAAGCATTTATGTAATTTATACTTTGACCCCAATCTTATTGGGCTTGGGCCCAATCCACCAAGGGTGGACTAGGCTATTTTCCAACATCTCCCACTCACACTTGGTGGATTAGATATGTCTCTTTTTCTTCCTTCTTTCATACTAGGTGCTTTGCCGTAACCGCGTAGGCATGTCATCTGCATATAGGTGTATGTACTAGAAATCTCTTTTACAGAGACCAGCACAAAACAACCTTCATTGTGTAGTTTAATTTTAATATTGTGCCTTAAATATCCTAGATTCACTTATATACACTTTCACATAGCTAATCTAATCCCTTTTAAGTCAGTATAAAACTCAGATTGCCTTTCTAGTATGCATAGTATCCACATTTATGAAATTATAAAAAATAATACCATAAAAGGACATGTCTCAGACACTAGCATATTTGTGTATATTTCAAGTAATCTTCCTTTCGCCTAGATATCACTTCAATATACATCAGCCGCTTTCCTAACATAATACCATAGATCGCATCTATCATGATCGTAGGACATATGCTAAAGTAGCAGACGCTGAAGCACACCTCTGTGATATTGTCAAAGTCAAAGGATATCATTGGAAGAATTAGAAACTTCCTGGGACTCACACAACAATTAAGCAGGGATCTTCTTACTTGCTTCCCTTTTGCGGTTCTTTAGCACATGTGGTATGAATCACATGCTACAGTGTTACTCTCACACCATAAGAGTGCACGTCGTTTTTCATTTTGTTATTAACACTGTACAGACTTAAGTCTACACACTCCCAGCATCTAAACCCAAATTCTTCTTTTCTACTCAGACGTCAATATTGAAGAATTTGTTATTTGGCTACAAGCATCATGGAAGTGGATATCCATGATTCGATCCATACTAATGTTTATGTTTATGGATCTTATCTTGACACGCTACACTATTGTCAAGGCGACATATAGTTTGTGTTTCTTCTCTACCATATCAGTATTCTAGCAGCTTTACCGGTGAACACAATTGTCTCATCTTTGCACACCCCTCCTGAGTGTCAAAGGCGGTTGCTCGTGTGAGAGAGACAACCTCACAAGCCTGTACGACATACTAGACATTGTATACTTTCACACAGATATTTATACTAATAATGATAAGTACTTCAATTAATCATAAATGTAATAAAGTTTGAAATTTTTACATTTTACGTACACCAAGTGCCCTCACATGTTTTTCAAATGTTTCCTTGGCAATTGGTTTGGTCAGGGGATCAGCGACCATACTCTTGGTCTAAATATGTTGTACAGCAATAATTTTCTGTGCTATATAATCTCTTACAAAATTGTACTTAATGTCTATATGCTTGGTCTTACTATGATACTTAGGATCTTTAGTATAGGCTATGGCTGCAGTGTTATCACAATACATTAATACTGGATTGGTACTCTCATTGCCAAATCCAAGATGTTCAATGAACCTCTTCAACCATAATGCCTCTTGTGCAGCTGCAGTGCATGCTACGAACTCGGCTTCCATAGAATGTAAAGCAATACATGTTTGCTTCTTGCTACTCCAACATATGGCGCCATTATTCAGTAAGAAAGTATAACCTGAGGTCGATCTTCGCTCTTCCTCATCTCCGCCTAAATCAACATCGGAATATCCAACCAGGCGTAGATCGCTTCCTTCGTAGCATAGTGCATAGTCAGAGGTGCCTTTTAAGTATCTCATGATCCTTTTTACTGCTTTCCAGTGACGCTCACCTGGGTTGGACTAGAACCTACTTACCAATCCTACCGCAAAGCAGATATCTGGCATTGTACACATCATTGCGTACATTAAACTACCAACAGCACTAGCAGAGGGAACTTTCATCATTTTCTTTTGATCAGACTCAGTTTTGGGACACATCTTATTGCTTAAGGTTACACCAAAAGCCATTGGGGTATCCAAGGAATTGCAGTTGCTCATGTTGAATCGTTCGAGAGTTTTTTTAATGTAATTTTCTTGTGAAAGATATAAGATTCTTTTTGAACGATCTCTTTGGATCTTAACTCCAAGTATATACTCTGCTTCACCCATGTCTTTCATTTCAAAATTCGATGAAAGCCATTCTTTAATAGCTATAATCGAATTCAGATTATTTCCAGCCAATAGTATATCATCTACATATAAGGATAATATAACAAAATTACCCTCAAACCGTTTGATGTAGACACAGTGGTCTTCTTCAATCATTTGGAAATCATAAGAGGTTATTGCTTTATGAAACCTCAAATACCACTGTCTGGATGATTGTTTTAGTCCATAAATAGACCTTTTAAGTTTACAAACTTTATTCTCTTTTCCTTTTTCATTGAAACCTAATGGTTGTTCCATATAGATTTCCTCATCCAGATCACCATTTAGAAATGCAGTTTTAACATCCATTTGATGTAATTCTAAGTCCAAACTGTTTACTATTGCTAGAATAATTCTTATAGAATTAAATCGTACCACAGGTGAGAAGTTATCTTCATAATCTATTCCTTCTTGCTGTGTATACCCCTTTGCAACTAATCGTGCCTTATACTTATCAATTGACCCATCTACCTTTCTTTTAATTTTGAGAACCCACTTGTTCCCAATGGCTTTTCGCCCTTTTGGTAGGTCAACCAATTCTCAAACTTTATTCTTTCTCATTGAGTTCATTTCTTCATCCATTGCCTGTTTCCATTCATCTTTAGCAGGACTGGATAAGGCCTCTAGTACCGAACATGGTTCATCATCCCTATCAGGAGTAACAATAAGTGCTTCGCTTTCTATTTGGAAGCGTCTTTTAGGGATACTTTCCCTGTTACTCTTTCTAGTAGGAGCTTCTTGCCTTTGTCTTTTCTTTTGTCTAGGTCTTTGTGTTGACCTTTCTAAGCTCCCACTTAGATCGACATTTTGGGATGATTCAGGCATACCAACAGGTTCTATACTTATTTGTTCCTGTGTCTCATAAAGAGATACAGTGCGGCTAATGTCTCCCCTTTTAGGGAATTCATTTTCTAGAAATGTAACATCTCTAGATTCAATTTCAGTTACCGTTCCATCTTCATTTTCACCTATAAAGACATATCCTTTGGATTGTTCAGAGTACCTTATAAAGATACATTTCTTTCCTCTAGGACCTAACTTGCCATACTTATGAGAATTATCATGAATGTATACAGCTGACCCCCATGGTCTAAGGATACTAAGATCTGGCTTGCGTTTTGTCCATAACTCATAAGGTGTTGAAGTAACTGATTTTGAGGGCACACGATTAAGTACGAAGGTAGCAGTCATTAAAGCATCACCCCAATATGAAATTGGTAGATTTGATTGTGCCATCATTGACCTAACCATGTCTAGAAGCGTTCTATTTCTTCTTTCAGCAACTCCGTTCTGTTGGGGAGTGCCAATGATGGTTAGCTGCCTAATTATCCATTTTTCTTCACAGAGCTCTTTAAATTGATCAAACAAATATTCACGTCCTCGATCAGTACGTAATACTTTAACTTTATTGTCCATTTGATTTTCAACTTCATTTACGTATCGTCTAAAGCACTCAAGAGCCTCAGACTTATGTGTGATCAAATAGACATGACCGTATCGTGAATAGTCATCAATAAAAGTGATAAAATACCAAGCTCCATGCCTTGCTCTCACACTCATAGGACCGCAAATATCATAATGAATTATTTGCAATGGTTGTTCTGATCTTGTTCCCTTACCAAAAGGTTTTCTAGTTGCCTTACCTGCTAGACAACTTTCACACAAGGACATTTCCATATTGGATATGGATCCTAGCAAACCTTCTTTTGCTAGTTTAATCATTTTATTTTGATTAATATGCCCTAGTCTAGCATGCCAAATAGCCATATCAACAGTTGAATCAGAAGAAGTAGCAAAGCAATCATGTATATTATAATCATCAATAATATCCATTACAAAGAACTTCTTTGAAAGGAAAGCTAGACCATAAAATACAAAATTATAAAATATGTCTGCAACTTTATCATGAAAGTTTACATTAAACCCATAGTTTACAAGACATTTTACAGAAACTAAATTCCGTCGGATGTCAGGAGCATGAAGCACATCATGTAGGATCAAAGGCTTTCCACTACGCAAAGTTAATTTGCAAGTTCCAATGCCTTTAACTTCAATCTTTGCATTGTTGCCTACATAAAGCCACTTACATTTGTCAGGCAGCCGACGGTATTCTACATAGGATCCTCGATCCCTCGTCACGTGGTATGTTGAACCTGAGTCCAAAATCCAAGAAGAACAGATATTCTCTGTTAGGAAAACAGTGCTAGAAACATAGGAAACATGTGAATTTACATAATCCACTAGTACCTTTTCACTCTCATTTCGCTCAGTGCAATCCCGTGCGAAATGACCCATCTTTTGGCAGGCAAAGCATTTGACCTTCTTTAAGTCATTTTTCTTCTTCTTCCCGCCCTTTTTTCCTTTCTTCTTGAATTCCTTTTTGCCTTTTACAAATTTATTCTTGTCCTTCTTTCCATTCTTTTGGAATTTATTCCCCTTCTTGGAATCGGGTTTTGTATTAGAAGGACCTACACCCTCTGTGTAGTAGGCATGGCCAGAGGACTTGTATGCCTCCAAGCGCTCGTCCTCAAGTTTCAAGTGTTTAGCCACATCATTAAAATTTTTAATGCCTTCATTATGGGTTAGATTAACCTTCATGTGCTCCCATGGCAATGATCTTATCACTGCATGAACATGTTGTTCATCGGACACAGTATGCCCAGCTTCCTTCAATTCTCTTATCATATTTGCCATCTCTCTTAGATGTTGTTTCATGGAAGTATTTGGCCTAAGCTTATACGTATCAAACTTAATAGTTAATCGTCTAAGCTTAGAGGTGGATGTACCACCAAATCTGTCTTTCAACGCTGCCCATATGGCTTACGCTGTTTCATTTTTCTCATATTCACACATGAGGTCATCTGCCATTATACTCAGCAATGTAATTCTTGCAATGCTATTTTTCTTTTTCCAAGCCTCATAGACCTCTTGGTCTCTCCTGTGTTGGGCCGTATTCCCAGCAGCAGGCTATGCTACAACTGTTGTTAGAGGCTCCATTGCCTCTTGTTCCTCCAAAATATATTGGACTTTTCGGTGCCAGATATCCCAATTGTCACCATTTAGTTTGTCCCCTTTATTTAACTCAGCGATGATGTTCTTAGTTGCCGTTTTCAATTCTGGAGACAAATTCATTCCACATTCAATATGTCTCTCTAAAAGAATTAAACTATTGAACATATCATCGACAATATATAGCACAACACAGTATACAATGTCATGTACTTATATTATTCTTAACCAGAAAAAATAGTAATACTATTAAATTCATGATCAGGAGTATACGTTTGTATCTCCCATCACATAAATATTAGCAACATTACTAAAATTCTGTCAAGAATTATATATATGTACTTTAACAACTCCAACTTTTAGGATTAACAACTCCTAAAAGCTCCCACTTAACAAAAACATATAATAATATAATGAATTATCAACTAAATCATGCTTCATTATAATATAAATAAGACAATATTCATTCTGTAATATTTGAAAACATGTTCATAACACATTTAAATATAACAAAAAAAAATATTGTACTCAACAAATGAATTTTAGAAGTTTTAAAATGATTTAAAACATTCATAAATGCACTTAGAATAATATAAACATATATTAATTAGCGTCAAAACCAATCATATAGCATATCATATTAAAGATCATGAGTTTAGGGATTTTTAGGAGCAAACCAGGTCCCATTTGGCTCAAGCACGCGCCCCCACACGCCAAAAGAAGACAAAAAATAAAAAAAACAAAAAAAACAGAAACACACACGCACACAGTGGCACGTGTACAACACGCGCCACATTCCAGAAAGATTCCGGCAACACGCGCCGAGATCTGTCGGATGGTGCCCACCACATGTCAAAAGAATATGCCACGTGGCCTCACGAGCCACGTGGCTTTTTCTGCAAAAATTTTTTTTTTTTTGAATTCTGGTTCTGGTTCTGCAGTCTAGGCCTCCCTTGTTGGGCCTGGACTGAATTTTTTTTTCGGGCCTCACATATTGAACCTAAACATTGGGCCTATTTTTTTTTTTAAAAAAAATGTCGGCCCAGACACCCTTAAACAAACAAAACAAAAAAAAAACATTTTTTTTAAAACGCCGAAACGACGTCGTTTTTGGAGGCCGGAGGTTGTCTTCAACCTCCCGCCGGGTCGACCCGGACCCGGTTACAAGCATGGGTCGGGTCCGTCGACCCGGTAACTTCTCTCCTCCGTATCTCCTTCGTCCGACGTCCGTTTTGGGTGTTCTTGGTGTCGTTTTCGATCGTTTTTTCGAGCTCTAGGCAATGGGACTAATTTTGAATCCTAATTCTCTGATTTTAAAATGACCAAATACCAAAAACAATTTCGTTTTTTATATTTTCTCTCTCTAAGTTCTTTTGTTTTATGATTCTAAATTTACATATGCTATATCTTTATGCCTATACGAAGAGCATAATCTCAAACTCAGAAACACAATGGAAGCATTATACATATATTATCATGTGAATCTCAAGAACAAATATCTATAAGTTCCCGCACGCATATATATGTGACTATAGAAAATATCATATAGATCTTTGAAAATAATAACATACATATCATATTATCATAATATGAGGATTACAATCTCATACAGGCTAAACATGTCTCTGATACCATGTAAGAATAATTGGGCGTACCTGGAGTGCGACCGTTTCTCTCTTATACCCACGCTAATCGTATCACAATAGCGGAAGCGATTATAACGCACAGCAAATACACCACTATAGGAAGAAGAAAAGAGAAATATAGTCGAGGGAATAGGGATTCACAGTGACAGAGTTTCTGTATGTTAATTTCAAGTATGTTGCAACTGAATCCCTTTACGCCTATTTATAGGGTTCTATGCACCCCTTCCTCTTCTACTAACATGTCCTTCCATCAGAGAGACAAGGTATCCTTTCGATTGAGAGATATATTGTTTCAGTGAAACAATGCCACTTGAAGAGTCATATTGCATCGGACAAAAAAACATGACTCATAATATTTTGGATAATATTATATATATCCACCCAAGCATTTATGTAATTTATACTTTGACCCCAATCTTATTGGGCTTGGGCCCAATCCACCAAGGGTGTACTAGGCTATTTTCCAACACTATCAAATAATTCAAAATTTCGGATGAAGAATTAACTTTAAACTCTTTCATATACCTTCCCCTTAAAGCCTAACAAAAGTTATCACTGTCCTCTTAAGTATTATTATAACATTTTATTGTCGGGCATACAACATGAAGAATGAAATAGTATGTACTCTTGTTGGGGTCAATATAGTAGCATGCGCTTTAATAGGTAAAATTTTCTTCCCTAATCTAGGCGTCAGTTCGAGGTCATAGCAACAAAAGCAGATTTTTTTTTTTAAAGAAAAACTAGGAAGAGCAGGCACATATTGCCTAAAGAGAACGTGCGATCAAAACCGCAATCTTTTAAGTACCCGTTTAAATTTTTACGGGATAAGTGTGTAAGAGTAATTATATATAACTTGTATAAACATGCTTTCCATATACTAACTCAAATTGGCACCAAATTTTATAAGTTTTCATATCACTAGACCACAAAACTATTACCACAAAAGCAATTTCTAGTTTCAACTATTTCATAGCACCTCTTTTAAATCAAGAGCTTCTTTTAAACTAGTCTGGCACAGCTGAAATTTTGCTTAAATAAGTAGGAGAACAATTCAATACTAGTAAAAAAAACATTTAAGGGGTTAGCTATGAATATGATAACCTACCCTTAGGTTTAAAGCTGAAATACTCGTATTACACAGCAGGATCCCTTTAGTTTGTGCCCCCTTTCCGCCTTGAATAACATACTTGCATTGCATGATTGATAAAAAGTACAGGCCACAAATGAGAACTGCCAAAAAAAAAATGAAACGACGGAAACGAAAATCCAGAGCAACATATATGGGGACAGTTTTTTTTTTTTCATACATGTTTGGTTATAATTGAGATAGTATTGGAGCCTAACTCTTTATATTTCAGCCCAGGCCCAAAACATAGGACTGAATGAGTCAAACAAAAAACCCTCTATTCACCGGAAGAACCTTGTGAGATCAATCAAAACCGTTGGCGGAAAAAATCAATCAAAATCCATGCGTCATCCACCCGAGTCGCGGGCCCAAATGCAATGTCACATTGATAACGAGATTACAGGGAAAGGCAATTATTTGGAATAGGTGAAATAGGTGATTGGTTGTTAGACATTGTGGAAGTCAGAGATTGGTTGGGGAAAAAATATCTAAGAAAATTGTTTTTTTTTTCTACCTTGATCCTGAGGGAAAAATTTGTCTATTTATTCCCTCATGCTTATTTATAAATAATTTTTTCTTTAGTGGCGTAGAACGAATAGATAGTTAAAAATAATAACTATATCAAAAATATCATATTTTTTTTTATATATGCCCCTCTTTATGAAAAGAGTATAGTAGAGAGAATAGATAAAAAGTATGAGAAATAATAAGTATAAGATATGAGAGAGAATGAGTATTTAATAAGGGTAAAATATGAAAGAGAAGTTTATATTTTCAAACAAAAAGTAAAAGTTGCTTATAAAAGGGATCAGTCCCATAAAAAAAAGTTGCTTATAAATAGGATCAGAGGGAATAATTACTCGATCTGATTCCAAAATACAAAATACAAGACATTGTAAACTATTTCACATGAATCAAAAAATATTAGTTACGTAATTTAATACATTTTAAATTATTAAAATTGATTTATTTTACCTTTATTAAAAAAATAATTTTTTAAATACGAATTTATTATCCGTCACACATCTCCTTCTTACAAAAGATAAAAGTGAAAAAAAATAACTAATTAATATATTAACCCCTTACATTCAAATCAAAATTTTCTTTCAGAAAACTTCTTATATTTTGGATTTTGGATGGAGGTGGTAAATGAAAACTCTGTAAAAGTTATAATTAAGATTAAAAAAAATTATAAATTGGATAGGATAATTACAAATTTAGAATAAAAATAAAATTAGATAAAATAATTATAATTTTAATTTATAAGTATTTAGGTTTTGGACAAGTGGTTATCAAGTGGCTCTTAGACTTTGAATTTATTCCTTAAATCCAGAGTTGGAGCCTTGAAGAGATGGAATAAATCCCCAAGTGGAGGGGACAATTCCTGCCATTACCGAATAGCTGACCAAGGCAGTGATGGCACAGATCGCTGAAGGAGGCAGTGCTGTACAAATTATAATTATTAAAAGGGTTAATATAATTTTTAATCCCTGAAGTTTAATCTAATTTTAGTTTTGGTCCCTAAAGTTTGAAATATGTGGTTTTGATCCCTGAAGTTTCACCCGATTTTGGTTTTGGTCCCTCAAATTTGAAAAGGACTTGACAACCCAATTAAAAAACCCGACCCGACCCGAAAAACCAAGTCCTTTTCAAACTTGAGAGACCAAAACCAAAATCGGGTGAAACTTCAGGGACCAAAACCACCAATTTCAAACTTCAGGGACCAAAACCAAAATTAGATCAAACTTTAAGGACCAAAAGTTATATTAACCCTTATTAAAATAAAATATAAGTATTTATAAATTAAAATTATAATTAAAAAACATATTTTTATACGGATCCAATTTTTTTCCCATGATATATATACGATTATAGTTATAGTGTGTGTTTATATTAATTTTTTAAGAATAATTTTTATGATTTATAAGGTAAGTGTGAAAAAAAAAATTAATACCAATTTATTAAAAAGAACTTTTAAAATTATGAATTCACCAAACACTCAAATAGTTATGATCTTTTACCATTGTTTAATACTCTACCCTGCAACTTTGAAACTAAATGAAACACAGGAAAAAGTCCGGATAGGGATCTAGCAAAGACACGTGTCCATCATTTGTCAACGGAAAAGAAAGAAGAGTCGACGGAGTTAAAGAGGATACGGGTCGCGGTCCTCCGTTCTGAGTGTCTGACGAGTGACGATGCCTACGTCGACAAGAAAACAGCTTTTTTAAATAACAAAAACAATCTCACAAATTAAAATTTAAAAATATAATTAAAAAAGTTTCGGAAACGAGGAGCACGGCCACGGGACATACCGCGAATCACAGAGCAGATCGTTTTGCAATTCCCTCTCAAATCGCAAAATCACAGTTCAATAACGAATCATGAACCTCATAATTCTCTCTCTCCCCCTCTTCCTTCTGCTTCTCGTATCCTCTTCGTCCCAAAATCCTGACCCTGAAACCTCGATTTCCTCTCAGTCGCCGTCTCCGGCTCACACCGAGCTTGTAAACTATGGCTTCCCCGTTGGTCTTTTACCCGCCGCCACAGTTTTACGTTACTCCGTTGACCGGGCCTCCGGCGAATTTTCCGTCGAACTCGGTGATATGTGCAAGATCACGCTCCCTCCCGATAACTACGTCGCCACCTACTCCAAGAGGATCACTGGCAAGATTGTTAACGGCAAAATAGCAAAGCTGGATGGTATTAGTGTTTGGGCACTCTTTAAGTGGTGGTCTATCACAGGGATTCGCTCTACCGGCGACGACATAGTGTTTGAAGTTGGGATGGTCACAGCGAAGTATCCTGCGAAGACTTTCGGCGAGAGCCCTGCCTGTGAGGGCCAGCGCTCTTCTTCCTAAAAGGTTCCATCTTATACTTTTCCATGCTGTGTTTAGCGCTTTTGCTTCATGTTTCTTAACTGTTGAGATGCTTTGAACTTTTAATTGGATCCTTTTAGTTAAAGTATCGTGCTTCTTACTATTTGACAGGGATTGAATAAATTCCTACTCACCAGTAAGTTGATAGCTGAATATTCTGCATGGCTTGAACATATCGGCGACTTGTTTCGGAATGAATAATTATGTTCATTGACTATTCCTTTTGTTTTCTACTTTATCTGTTTTTTTGCCACGGCTATTTTCTGGCAATCGTGGCTTTTACTTTTCAGTTTCGATTGAGGACCTTATTTTAAAACCTTGCTTGCAATCAAAGCATTCAAGGTTTCACCTGTTAGTAGATCGATCAATGATCTGTTAAGAATGTGCATAATATCTTTAGATTGAATAAAGAACGAAAGAGTGGTTTACAATAGGTTAGCTTTCATTTTCCTTTTTTAATTATTCCACTTTCTTTTGGATAGAAAATTATGATGGCTAATGAATCAATAAAACTGTCTACGTGGTTCGTCAGCGACATGTACCTTGAGCACCATTACCTGGTTGGTAGGAATGACTTGGGAACAATGATAGGTTCGAACTAGAAGTAGACGTTGTGGATTAACTTTAATTACATTCGTTTTGATTTTGATTATATGTAGGTCACCATTAGGCTTTAATAACAGTAATAACATGATTATGATTTGGGCCAAAACAATTATCAGGCTAATAAACCATGATTTTAGTGACCATATAAGGCTCGAGTTTTGACTAGATTTGATGAATTTTACAATGCTACCAAACTTTTCTTTTTTGGCATAAACACAGGAAGATACAGTTCAGTCATTTCTTAATAATTCCACCTCTCCATTAGTTAATCCTTTATTATTTTCATTCATCCTGTAGATCCTAGTATGGTTTTGAAGTATGAGAATGTGGAATTTAATTGTTGTAAACCGCTTCTGTTGCTGCAGTTGTTAATTAGCCTTGACTTGGGTTTATTTCTTCCTTCTTTTTTTCTTTCCGTTAAAAATGTTTCATTGATTATATTAAGTTGGTTTTTCATGATTGATCGTAATTTTCAAGAAACATGTGAGTTATGAGTTTAACCTTGAAATATCCAATTTTGTTTTTGGTTGATGCTATATCTCAGAATAGTATGATAGTATCTTTTAGACTGTATTACTGTTGTTAACTTGAAAGATTGTTTTGATAGAGGAAGTTTTGGTGAATTATTTTATATAACGGTTCTAATTAGTCTTATGTCTTAATAGCCAGCTTATGCTGTCAGTGAATGAAAACTGAATTATGTCTTAACCTTGTTTGTGGCCAAGGATTCATGGAATTCATTTTGTGTTCTAACTAGTACTTAACCTTCAATTGGGGTGTGTGTGGACGCCAAATCTTGCATTTTCCCCTTGTATTGCTTGTGGTTTATTGTTTTACCTTGGACTAATATTATCATGGGATACTGTTTCTACCATGAGAAGAGATATGAGAGCTCAAACTTTCCAGCCATTGGATTATATTTGAGATTTATACTTAGTACTAAATATTACATATCATGAATCATCCAGCTCTCCATGCGCAGGCCTGTCCTTGTTGACAGTGTATGATACCACCATGCCCATCTCCAAGTTACATCTGAAAATTTATTGGTATTAAGAAGTTGATGAATTTAGTCCCTAGTTATGCCTTGGAGGTGGGGATATTGTTTTTTATGAGTATTTATTATACTCTTTTTTACTTAGCAATGGTTGTACCTTTTACACTTTTTCTTTTCTTTTTTCTGTTTTTAAGGAGTGAGTGCAGGGGAATAAATTGTTTGGTCAACTGAATTATTTTCTGTATTCTCTTTCTCTATACATTCCTTTTCATTCTGTGTATTGTTTGCATCAAAATAAATTGTTGACTGTATAGCTGTGGGGGCCATGTGAAAACGGCAAGTCACACCTGTTTGGTGCACTGGTTGGTTTATCTAGCATTATTCTTTGTTCAGTTAGCTACTCGATAGCCATTTGTAACTTGAGATTTGACCATCATTAGGGTAAAAAGAAAAGGCATATTCATGATTTTTAAATTGAAAGCGTTGTTGAATGCCCACCATTTTTATATTCTAATAAAAATGAGAATAAAAAAGAAATGATATTTCATATCTTTATTATCGGGAAAGAATTTCATCTGCATCACATGAACTGGAGAGTTTCTTTTTCTTCCTTTTTCACATGTTTTGAATAATCTTTCTTTCTTTGGGGTTGTCAAATGCAAAGTTAAGTAAGTCAATGCAAGTATACATGCATCTTTTGGTTTATAGCTTCTGAAGCCAAGTTTTGCCATCGGCTCAAAATACCAGTATGATGGTTTTTACCATAGAGTTGTCTCGTTGGAACTGGATCAGATTCTTATGTAGTTTAGATTATTCTCTTCATCATATCTATGGTTAAGTTTGGGATTTTTTCAGTGAAGCCAAAGATGTATTGAGTATATTTCATACTAGTGCTTCATGGATCCAGTATAACTTCATGGACAATGACTATGTAAGTTCTGTGCGACCCATTTCTTATGCTGAGATTTAGATTTTTAGCTGTCAGGCGAACAGAGGAAAATCAGCTAGAATACAACGTAGCTTTTATGCTTGCTTTGTGAAAGCAGCTACCCATTTTAAAAGCCTAATAACATAAGCCCCATGTTTATTCTCTCCCAGTCCTTTTCCTTTAGGTTGTTGTTGTTTTCTTTCCCGTTGTTCCAAAGCCTTAATTTGGTTCATTAGACAAAGGGAAAAATCAGCCAACTTAATAGTACTAGCTTGCATTGACGCTAAGCATATGTCCCCTGTTTGGATGCTTATTCCTCTTTTATTGGAGAGAAAAAATTGGTTGATCATTGATGTAAAACAAGTCTTCATGCTTTGGTATTATAGTATTCCCTCGTTCTTTTTTTTTTTTTTTTTGTGATTCTCGTTGTGGTATGACGTGAATCTTTTTTTTTTTTTGCCAAAGGTATAACGTGAATCTTATCTTTCGA
This sequence comes from Inga leiocalycina, assembly GCA_963242795.1. Taxonomy (NCBI): domain Eukaryota; kingdom Viridiplantae; phylum Streptophyta; class Magnoliopsida; order Fabales; family Fabaceae; genus Inga; species Inga leiocalycina. Next base: position 22,671,203 of record OY725322.1, read on the forward strand.
ATTCTCGATCTCTGACATTTTTCACCCCTCTGTGCAGGGGTACGTTTTCAGTTTCTTCGTGGTCGAAGCCAAGATGACTGTGTCCTGGACCCACCATGGAAGTGCAAATCAACCTAAAGCCGTATCAATGGTCGATAAGAATAAATGTTACGAAGTTTAGTGCATCATGTATCCATATTGTATGACGTCAGGAAATCACTCTATTGTCACTTTAACGGATACTTTTCAGATTTCCTTTCTTTGCCCGGCTTGTACTTGGAATATTGTATATTTGATGCTTTTCTGACTTCTGCTACGAAGCATGTACCTATATATCTACCTATTTGTAGAACTTGTGCTAAAAAAATTGGGAAAATCCTTATAAAATACCCTTAAAATAGGAAAATCCCTAATCAGTACATTGAAATCAAAAAATTCGGATCAGTCACATGTCAGTACGGATGAACAGTGCGGGCAATGCTAAAAGACAATTTTGCCTTTCAGCCCTCATCCTCGCCACTTCAAAAATAACAACATGCGGTTCTTAATTAACAACTACGGATTCTTGATTAACAATTACGTATTCTTGTTTCACAACTTCCTCTTAAGTTTCAAGGTCAATAATAACACCTCTTTTTTTATTAACAACACGCCCTCTTAATTAACAACTCCGGATTCTTGATTAACAACTCCGTATTCTTGATTAACAACTCTATTTCATCTTTTAACTTTCACAATAACAACACCAGTGTTGTTATTAACAATACCATATTCTATATTAACAACTCTCATTTCTTGTTTCACAACTTCGTAATTTAAGTTTCAGGGCCAATAACAACACCTCTTTCTTTATTAACAACACCGTATTTTACATTAACAACACTATATTTTTGAGATGCGAATATGTGGAAGAATAAAGCGGAGTTATTAATCAAGAATTCAGAGTTGCTAATAACAAGACCGGTGTTATTGTGAAAGTAAAAAGATAAAACTGGAGTTGTTAATCAAGAATCCGGAGTTGTTAATTAAGAACCGCGTGTTGTTATTTTTGAAGTGGCGAAAATGAGGGCTGAAGAGCAAATCGTCTTTTGGCGTCGCCTGCACTGTTCATTCGTACTGATGCGTGACTGATCCGGATTTTTTGATTTTAATGTACTGATTAGGAATTTCCCTATTTCAAGATTATTTTATAGGGATTTTCCCCAAAAAATTTAAGTTGGCAGAAAAAAAAAGAAAAATTCTTGAAATAAGTAGCAACACCCCTATTAGCCAACACAAAGCCTGAATTGGAGCCTTTCCCCTCCAGGCCCAAAAAAGAAAATTGGTAAAAGCAGTTAAAAAAAATTTATAAAGATATGTAAAGCAAGGTTTTGAAATCGGGATTGAACTGGCCGATTAGACCCGAAAACCAATGAAACAGTTCATTTTGGGCATCAACTCAGTTTGCTATTTTTTCCCCTGTTAAAAATCAAATATTTTTTTTAAAAAAAATTTATATTAATAACCTTGAAATTTTCAATTTCTCACCGGTTAGGCCTTGGGTTAATTTCAGTTTGACTCCAATCTGACTCACTGACCTTTGACCTAGTACCTCGGCCGGTTCAGTGGTTGGTCCGGATTTCAGAACCTTGATGTAAAGTTGCTTTAATTCTATGGTTTATATCTAATATATTATTCATATAATAGGAAGAATGCTCATAACTTTGCTAAGTGACACGTTTTATTACCTTATATCAAGTTCTTTAATCAGTCATCACAATGTGTCTTATTTTTTTGGGAGAATCTCTGAAAAAGAACTTGGAATTTGAGAAAAGACAAATGAGTTCTTTTTACCAATGGTTGATTAGAAAATGTCAAAACGTGATAAAGAGTTTTTTTTGGGAAATGACTGACTTGTCATTTCCAATTTCTAGGTTCTTTTTCAAGGATTCTCCCTATTTTTTTCATGAGTTTATAATTACATAATAATAATTCAAAAATAGGACATTTAAAAATAAATAAGAAGTTTATGACAACAATGTAATCGTATGGGAGTGGCTGCATATTTCGGAAAGTTATCTGGTATATTTGAAGGTATAATAATAATATATTAAATAATTTAATTTATCTAGTACGGGATGCTGCAAGTGGCATACAAGTGTGCATTACTAGTGTTTCTCTTTTTTCGCCGAAAAAGTGTCTCTCTTATTATAAATACTAATATATTAAATAGTTTAATTTATTTAGTCTGTGACACTGCCATAGGCATGTAAGTAGGCATTCAACTTGTCACATTGCCAACCCTCCCTCATATTATATAAGTAATAAATGTTATATTATTTAATTATTGAATTAAATGTGTGATTTTCAACTAACTATTTATTTTCCATTCAATTTTTTAAAAGATAACATATTCTGAACTCTTTTTTATAGAAGTGAATATCAATATCAGTTATCAGTCTTATCAATGAATATCAATATTTATTATCATTATTCATACCAAATAGCCCAAGTGTCAAACTTCCATTGAGGAGAAAATAAGAACACCAACACATATGTACATGATGAATGTACATGAACTTCTTTGAATGAAAAAAAGAAGAAGAAGAAGAAGCACAAATTACATAAACAAGTGTCAAGCCACTAAAGATAGGTGGCGATGCTCCGAGGCACCTCCAAAAACCATCCATGTAGTGTATTTTTCAGGGTTATTGAGGCCGGTCCGGTCCGGGTTCGTATTTTTTTTAAAAAAAAATTTTTAAAATTTTTTTCTTTAGAATTTCATACTATAAGTTTAAAATTTTCAATTTATCACCGGTTTGACCTCAATCTGACCCACTGACCCTTAATCCAGTACCCCGACCGTTCAATGCCCTGTCTGAGTTTTAATACCTTGGTATTTTTTACTATTTGGTTCGAATGGAGTCCAAAAATCCTCTGCATCATTCTTAAATAACTCAATAGACATCATTCTCAAATAGCTGTTTTAACAATGGGAGAACAAAAGAAAGAAAATGGTCTGGTTGACGGGCTTCGAATTTAGTCTTTTTGTTTGTTAGCTATTCATTGCCATGATATGATACGGGGTAGACTAAAGACCAGTTTGAGTTTGAGTGAGTTTGAGTTTGAGTTTGAGTTTGCGTTTGGGTTTGGGTTTGGGTTTGGGTTTGAAAAGCATGTTTACGTAAATCTAGACAAAACTCATATCTCATATTTATCTCATGTACTATAAATCATATCAGAAAAGCAGCTTTCACTACTATCGAAATCGAAACAGGCACTAATATGACTAAGCCAGCCAGTGCACTTTAATATGATATGGTTTTTGCAAGTTACTCGTTGAAATTGCATAAAATTTTGTTTAATTTTAGGACACACGTAACTCCTAAAAGATAAGGTAAGCTATACAATTTTTTCTTGAAGATTATCGAGCGGTTCATGTGTTTGGCGTCAATTATTTTTTGACAATAAGTCCTTATTACTTAAGTTAAGATAAAATTCCTCTCACATACTTATCTCGTATACCGTAAATCACGATTTATAAGCACTTATAAGTCAAAAATAAGTTATCACAAACGAGCACTAAATTTCATTCAATACATGGAAGTATTTGTTTTTCTAGTATTACTCAATAATCTAAACTAATTTTTGATGTATTCAGCACCTAAAGTATTTTTTCATTAATATCTAGTTTCCTGAAATAATTTTTGGTTTACTTTTCTTAAAATATTTTCCTTAGTGGCATCGAGCACCCCATGCTTGGAATATTAAGTGCTAGATGTACAAAAAAAACTTACTTCAGCATAGTGCACACCACTGAGAAAATATATTAGAGCGTTAGATGCACTAAAAATTAGTTTAGAATATTGAGTGTTACTAGAAAAATATTTCAATGTATTAGATGCTATTTAACCCATTGTTAAATTATAATTGTATCATTTTTGAGCATTGTTGGGTCCAATATATTGAGAATAACTCTCCCAAAGACCTTTTTAGCATTCATGTAGACTCAAATTCAAAACCTTATATTTAAATAGTTACAACCCCTTCCACTAGAGCTACCCTTTGGACAGCTTGCTCTATTCTTTGTTAAAATTTAAAGTTTATGCGAGTTGGGTCCCAAGAATTTAGCAAGGTTAGGGCATATCTTCAAGCTCAAATAGCACTTATAAAAATACTTATAGATTGCCTAGTAAAGTCCTTACATTATAAGATTTAAACTTACAATCCTATCCTATGGTATGAGTTAACTTCTTTACAAGCTAAAACGACTTTTGTGGCAAACAACTTTTTTTTATATTCGTAGAAATGTTCAATAGATCCACCAACAACAGTGCCAATAAAACATATCAATCAAAAGCTTCATTTTGCATCGAACATTTGAGAGGTGGGTTGTCATCTCATTATACGACTATATTATTTCTATTCTTCTCCCTATTTTCGTGGCTGTTTGTTGTTGAATATGATCTTGTACATATTTAGTATCACTTATGAAATGCTTATAAATATTTATATGCGTAAATTAAGATAATACTTCTTTCACATGTTTACTTTATATATCATAAATCATAATTAAAAAAACTATTTTTAAATACTGTAATCACTATTCCAAATATGCATTACCTTGCCCCTCTTCTTTGAAGCGACACACCTGTTTTAAAGAAAAGAAGTAAAAAAAAAAAAAGTGAATCTGATTCTGATTTGTTGTACGTTGGATAGTTGTCAATGTCTCATTGTCTCTTCTTCTCTTTGCATTTGTCTGAAAAACCAAAAAGAAGGATGATTCCTCTGCTCAACCCAACCAATTATGCAAATATGTGCCCATTACGCGCCTTCGATTGCATCCTTCAAAATCCTTTTCTAACCATTTCAACTTTGAAGGACAAATCTCTCCGTACCTTGCTTGTGTGGTGATACTAATAAAGTCTGATTCACTCTGCTGTCAGTAAAACAAATCCCTAACATTGCTCAATAATCATGAATAAAGATTCAAGGAAAATGAAAATTGCCCAAAAATCCCCAATTGCAAAATTTATTGGCTGAAGATATCTAATCTCCAAGTACTGTTTGATGCTTCCTCAATAATAATCAAGAAGGAGGATGAATGAGGGAATCAAAGAAGGTGACTATAGTATTTTAAAAAATACATATTATATATATTAATTAACGTAACCAACTCTTTTAATCTAACAAATTAAGTAAATATGTCTTAAATTAAGGACAAACAGAGTAACATATTTTCAGTTATATGTAAATGTCTTTACAATTTAATAAAAGTTGCATGTGTTATTATCATTGTTGGTTCTTATAATATGATTGAATTTTGGTTGAGGTCATTGTAATTTCAAATCATTGGATTTAACCCCTATAGTTTCACAACGACCTATTTGAATTGAAGTATAGGAACCAAAATCAAAATTCATTAAAAATGTAGGGGCCATTCATTAAACTCATACAAAATACTTAGAGAAAATCTCATATAAAGACGATTAAATTTTCCAAATTCTAATTTAGGCCAAAGAATTTAAAAAATTATATATCAGGTTATGTGTCATACTTAGGGATTTAAAATTTGAGCCAAATTACCTCCATATTCCTTAGTTATTAAAATAGAAAAATTGAAAATAAAATTTTATTATTTGCTCTATCAATTAATTCTTTGGTAAGTATTGTATGGCTTTATGCTCTGACTTATTTCTAAACATTAATTATGCAAGCGGTGATGAATGAAATATATACCATCAAACTATGAAAGCTATATGTTGAACAAAAAAACTATGAAAGCTATCTGTTATAGGTTTGTTGATGTTATCTCAATAAAAAATTTTGTGCATAATTTTTTTATACAATATTAGGTTTTATATAATAATGTATTAGAATAAATTGTTGATGTTGATGACATCAAAAATACTGTGCATAATTTTTTTACACAATATTCGGTTTTATATAATAATGTGTTAGAATAAATTGAAATCTATTATGATGGTAGAGGTACACATACATATGGAGATCTATTACCTTCTTTTGATATTTATGTTTTTATTTAAAATTTTATGACTTGAGTGAGAATTTTTAATCCTGTGTATATATCCTGAATATATAATCCATGATTATTTTTTTGGAAAAACTAATATGACAGTCCTTACATTTTCATCACATTTTGAATCAGGTCCTTATAGTTTTATTTCTTTTTTTTGGGTCCTTATAATTTATTAAGTTAAATATATCAATCCTTCTGTCAATGAATGGCCTGCACACCGTTAATGCTTGATGGAAGAAGATGATGTGGCATGACACATGGACAAATAATACCTTATCGCCCCCCCACCAAATGACTGCCCCACTTTTATAAGGCTGAGAAGGAAAAGAGGTCTGGTTCTATACAGATGATCTGACAATATTCCACCAGCCATCAACCTTCTAGAGGCAATATACTCAAACAACCAAGAGCCTATTAGTGTCTTCCTACTTCACCAGTTCACCTCATTGAACAAATAGGCAAAGTAACCCCCATTTTCATATGCCCCCAGTTGCAGAGTTCGATGGCTGTGAGTGTCTTTACAGCGGTTTCACCGGCTGAGATGATGGTGGCGGCATTTTCCATTTGGCACTAGACAAGCTGACCTCCCTCATAGTGCTCCCGATGTGAATAGCATCGAACTAGATGACAAATCCATAAGAGATTTGAACCACGTACAGTGTGCTGGACAGAGCACCCCGTTCTGTGGGAATCTGAATAGAGGGAACACAGATGTCAAATGTATGTATTGTCACCGGAGACACCCTGCTTGGTGTTCTTAATATTCAAAGGAGGAAAAGATGTCAGGGAAGCGTCTTTCATCGCAAAGAGAATGACAGAGAACCCACACATGAGACCGATAGCGATAAGGTTCAAAGATTGGCACAGGGTGCCGGAAACATAGATCCTGGAGGAGGTGAAGTGAAGAGAAGAGTGAAGAAGGAGCCCTCCTTCTCCTTCTTGGCATCATCCCATTGAATTGGGTCCCTGGAAGATGAGTGAGAGCCATGAGGGGGAGGGGGAGGAAGAGAGAAAGAAAGCAAGGGATCATTATTCATTGGTCTAGGTGTAATGCCATTATATGCCATATCATTCTTTTTCAACCTGCATTAACGACGTGTTGGCAATATGTTAACCGAAGGGACTCATATGTTTAACGTAATAAATTATAAGGAGCCAATAAAAAGAAATAAAACTATAAGGACTTGATTCAAAATGTGATGAAAATGACAGGATTGCCATATTAATTTTTTCTATTTTTTTTATAAAAAAAGAAAATCTCATATAAAAATATTCGTGAAACATTATAGTATACAAGAATTCACCCTTTTTAATTATACATGCTCCTACTTTCCTATAAAACCAATATTGTATGTAAAAAAATATTTTGCATAATTAATGTTTGAAAATATGTCGGAGTATAAAGTTGTACAATACTTCCCAAAAAATTAATTGATATAGCAAATAATAGGGTTATGTTTTCAATTTTGCTGTTTTAATAACTAAGGGATATAGAGGTAATTTGACATAAATTTTAAATCCCTAATTATGACGTATACCTTGATATATAATTTATTATATTCAGTGTCCTAAATTAAAATTTGTGTAATTCAACCGTCTTTATGTAAGATTTTCCTAAAAACTTATGAAAATTTAGATATCAAAACCAATTATTTAAAATTGCATAGACTAAAATCACAATTCAATTAAACTATCAAGCACTAAAAATAGCATTAACCCAAATTGCACCTGTTCAACATAGGTAGTACCTCTATCATTAAACAAAATCTAGGTAACATTAGATAATAAATTTTGGAACAGGATATTTTTCAACAATTTTATTAAGATTCAATATACAAAAGAATAAACTTTAAAAAAAATTGAATTTATATATATATATATTCATTAAAAAGTTACAGTAATTTTTAAAATTTAGTAATAATCAAATTTTTAAAAATTAGAGTGAACTCAAGTATTTGTACATAAATGTGAATGCTTGCTGACTCCATACACTCTTCATAATTCTTTTTTTTTTTTGGACCGCAATTTTACTTTTCATTATTTCATCAGGGTTAAAGCCAGTTCTGTATTACTTTAAAAAAAAACAAGTGAGATTGCGTAGAAAGAAGAAACAAGATAAATTATTGCCCGAACAAAGGGGGAAAGTAATAACTTTCAGTATTAATAATGCGTATAGTGGTTACTTTTGCCCATCAGCATAATGCGTATACAGGCTTTTTCATTGATTACTGTCAATAAAAACAACAGGTAATTTACCATACTTACATATCTGCTCTGTTGCACTAATGCCCGGTTTGGTAATATAGAAGTGTGAGGATGGGAAGTGGGAGTAGAACTTATGCCCCGATTGGTATCATAGAAAAGTTTTTTATGAAAGTGAAAGTAGAACTGAAACTAGAAGCAGAATTGAAAGTGAAATTGGAATTAGAAGTGAGGATAAAAATGTATTTGGTATATGACTATGGAAGTAATGATATAATTTTTAATAATATATTAATTTTAATTGTGAAATATCAAATATACCCTTAAAAACCCCTAACCTCCTTTCTTACATTCATCCTAGAACAGCCCAATAACATTACCAAAGGCCACCATCAGTCTTATCGATGCCCACCATCAACCTCACCGGCGGCCAGCACAAAAACCACCAGCATCGCAGTAGTCAGCCATCAGCCCATCACAACTACCCATAATTTCAACAAAAATAAAAGCCATAATAAAAAAACAGAGAGAGATCAAAGAAGAAATTAGACATCATCGCTAACAAAACCAGAGATCAAATTGGAACCATAGTTTTCGTCGATGTACCTCACCGTCGCCATCGATTCCAGATTTACCTCACCCTTATCGTCTTGTCGTAGCTATACCATCACTGTCTTGCCATAGTTGTACCAAATGAGCCCTAAAAATTTCAAACAATGCAAGCATTTTTAAAAAAAACAGAGAACACGGATCCCCACTTACAAAATGGTCGAAGCTTGGTACTAAAAGAGAAGACCGAATTTGCCGTCCTTCGCCACAAATCTGAAGTCAAAGTGTCCTCCTCTATCACCTTCACAATCGTCTTCCTTTGTTAGAGTCAAATATGAGTTTGATTTCAGCAAAAGAGGATGCGAGGTTTGCATTGTCAGAAAAGAAGAGAAGATGAGGAAGATGAGCACGAGATTGTTGAAAACAAACTCATGAGTGGATGTGCCTCAATGTCGCTGTCCTTCCCATCGTTGTGCCTCTCCACAGCCATGCTCGACGTTGCCGTAAGAGAGGGAAGGAGGCTATCGGAGTCGAGGTGAAGGAGAGGAGGGTCATGTGGCTAAGCTGTAAATTAAAAAAGTGGATGAGGGTATAATGGTCATAAATTTTCACTTCCATGGAGCCCATCTCAATTCCATTGATCTACTTATGGAAGTGACTTCCATGTGGAAGTGGCCTCCCACTAACCAAACATCCCAACTTATAGAATCCACTTCCACTTCTCCCTCCTTACCTCCAACATACCAAACATGGCACTAATATTTGTGTATTTGGTATGGATAAAGAGACTTCTCTAGAGAACTAACTTCCATAAAAAAGTGATCTTAGAAGTAGAATTTATTGACCATTATACCCTCTTATATTTTATCAAATTCTCAACTTTGCCCCTCTTGCTTTCTTCCTTTCTTTTTCAACCTTCGACTCGACAGCCTCCATCTCCCTCTCTCGCAGGGCAACGACGGTGAAGGTGACAAAGGACGATGAAGGCGGATGGTGGCATACCAAGGACAGTGAAGGTGACGGAAGACAGTAAAGGCTGGAGGCCGATAGCCTCAATCTATGATGAGTAGGCGATGAAAGACAGTCGATAGACGGTGGACAATGACAACAAGCTATGCCACACTTGCAGAACACGACAGTATATCTGGATTGACTATTAGCGCTACAAATCTGAGATGATGGCGTTCAATCTCGATTCAGCCCTAGATTTTGACGAAGGTGTTCATCCTAACTGGTCATTGTCGCCGGTTTATTATGCTTTCTTCCCTAAACTCATGATACCTTCTGATTTCATTGTTTGCTTTCTTTGATTTCGATTTTGCTTGCTTGCTTCTGATGCATTCTTTGTTGGGTTTTTTATTTCAATTTATATTTTGAACATTATTTGATATTTGATTATTGAATTCTGGTTTGATTTTCTTTTGTGGGGATTTTTGTTTCTGGTCTAATTTCCTGTAACACTCTTCCTCCATGGCCAAAGCTTGAGCCTTAAGACCCTCAATGGTTTTGTTTTGGGTGGAGGCTAGGGCTTTTTAGGGAAGGGTATATTAGTCATTTCATATTTAAAATTAATATATTAATTAAAATTTATATCATACTGGTCATACCAAACATACTTTTAATCTCACTTCCACTTTCAGTTATACTTTTATTTTCACTTTCAAATCTACTTCTATTTTTGCTTCTATCAAAATATCTTCCATCGTACCAAACGATGCATAAGTGTCTTTTTTTTCGGTACAAAGTGGCAAGCTTGCCCTTGTAAAGTTACAAGTTATACATCGGAATTCAAAACCTCCTACTTCCTGCTGATCCGTAAGGACCATCTCCTGGTACTGTAGTGGAATCTCTGAAAGCAGCACCAATTGCTCTCCGTGTCCATGTGCATCCCTCGAAAGCATATCTGCACATCTCAAAACCTCCCTCCTAGCATATGCCAGTTGTACATTCCAATCCCCAGATATAAGGTCCCTGGTGTCTGAGATCTCCTGTCGAAAAAGGTGTTCTAGTCCGCTATCTCTCATGATGGCATTTATAGCTTCCAAGGAATCAGAAAAAACCATGATGTTCTCCATATGAAAGCACTTGCATACTTCGCGACCCAATCTGGATTGCTAAGATCTCTGCTGCTGTGACTAACAGTATACCCAAGGAACATTGAAAACCCAGCACCCAAGTACCATTGCAATCCCTGACTACCCCTCCAAAAGCAGCCTAGTTATAGTCTCGAAACGATGCATCCACATCAAGGCGGAAGCTATCTTGAATTAGTGGGCTTCAGCTCTCTGCTTGCATAGTCCTGTTCTTGAAGACTTTATGACAATAACCCTGAAGGACGGTTTCCTCCATGATGTGAAATAGACATTAATAAAGCACCTCCAATTATGATAATGATTTACCTTCAAAAATTTGTGTGCACCAAGCTTCCAAATTAATCAGCATGCTTGTGCAAAAAATCTAGTCCAATGCTATCTATTAAATTTAATACGACCTAGACTATGGGTTGAGTTCTACTTTAACCATTCCTGCAAATTAGAAGAATAGAACACAAAATAACTATTAGGATTAATAATTGCCCTCCATACTGCTCTTGCTCTCTCACAATCTCACAAGGTGTGTATAATACTCTCTTCACTCAAACAACCCATCAGGCATAAACCAAAATGGGAGAAAGCCCTCCTGGCTCTAAAAGAATTTGTCAATAATATCTCATGGTTAACTTGCCACATAAAAAACTTAACTTTTTCTAGCAATTGCCAACGCCAAATCTTTTGCCAAATCGGATTCACATTAAAAGCAAAAGGTTCGGGAAAGAAACTTATAGGTGGATTTAACTGAAAAGTTGTCATCACTTGCACAACACCAACACAAAACATCATCCCTATCATTACTCGGTGGTTTAACCCTCCTGACCACATTAATAACCCATTTTGGCAAATATTGCCTCCACATATTCACATTCCATGTACCATTTGGTCTCACAAAGTGCACTACTAGATCAGTGAGATTAATACCATGCATATTTGAGCACACATAATTGATAAGTGGTCGATCCAATGGTGTCCACAAGTCTTTCCAGAAGCTTGCTGATCTACCATTGTTTATTTTCCTTCCCACACCTTTAATAAATTCATCCCACACACTTGTTATTGCTTTACATGTTTGGAAGGAACATCTAGGTCTACTTATATTTGGGAAGGAGTTTGTTCCACACTGGTATATAGTCCTCAACCCTGTATCCATAAAGCATCTGGCTTAGTAAGAGTACCCCAATACAGCTTCATTATGAAGGTTTTATTTTGCTTTTCCAAATTTTTTATCCCTAAACCTCCAACCTTTTTGGACTCCAGAATATTATGCCAAGCAATCACATGCAATTGTTTAGTATTCTCATCTTGACACCATAAAATATTCTGACTTTCCTTCTCAATCTCTTGAATAACCCCTTTAGGCAAAAGGGTAGATTGCATTTGATAAGATGGTAAAGCAGAAAGCACCCCCTTAAAAAGCACCGACCGTCCTGTCATACTTAAGAATTTCCCCTTCTAACTTGACAATTGAGATTTTACCTTTTTAACAATATGCCCAAAAGTTTCCTTAGTTACTCTCGAATGATAAAGCAGAACCCGCAGATATTTTCCTAAATCTAGTGTTATACCAATACCTAGACTATGACTCAACTGAAACGGCAGATTGAAAGGTCTTGGAGAAGAAAGCTTTAGAGTTTTGGATTAAACCCCCTAGGCATAAGTCTATTTTTGAATTAGCATTAGAAAAGCACATTCACGTAAGTTGAGACAAAACTTCTCTCATATATTTACTTCGTATACCGTAAATCATATTGGAAAAGCAGCTTATACCGTTAATCCAAACAGACACAAGCTGTCTCTAAATTCTTTCCCATTTTGCCTCTTGCAAAATGACGAGTTGGTGACACAACGCACTAGCTCTTTTACTGCCAATTAAGGTACTCTATGGTCTATATCACTCTTTTAACTTAATTCATCCCCTAGCTCCTTTTTTACCAATTGAGGTACTCTATGGTCTATATCACTCTTTTAACTTAATTAATCTCCTAAATTAAATAAAACAGTTAGAAGAAGTTTACGATCTCAACATTTTTTAAGAAATCATACTCTTTCTAAATATTCCATTATTCAACTTTTATTGAACACGAGTTATATATTTAAGCTAATGCTAAGAAAATAATGAGCCCCACTAGTGGAATATGAAGGGTGATTTATAAAATCAAAAAAAAAAAAAAATCACCTAATATGTTAGTCTTTTCAAATGGACGTTCCCTTAAGAGTTGTGCAATGCATTTCACAAGTGAAATGCGCTTTATAAGTTTAAAGACACTCTCATCCAATAAGACTGGTTTTTTATAATCGGCTTCAACTTGTGTTTATTAAATATGTAGACTCTAATTCATCGTTCATTTTATACCTGCATTGAGCATAGTTGTGTACAATGATGAACTTTAAATATTGCTTCGTAATGTATAAATTAATTTTATATTTTTTACCATGAATTAATTTTATATGTAGGAGCAGGGGAAAAGGGTCATAAAATACTCCCTTCAAACGTAAAGATAAAACTCTGTTAACTAATTTATCATGATTAAATAAATAAAATAAGGCTATTTAATGCAAAAATTAATGCATGAAACAAGATGGAAGAGGTTTTGGATAGAGGACAAACGCAAGATGCTCAAAAGTGTCAAATGCTCTATATTAGAACAGGAGTGAGTAATGAATTATAGAAAGAAAAGAAACAGTAATTAACAGAATACTTAAAGCATTAAACTTTTAAGATCATTCGGCCGGTTTCAACTTTTAATTACAAATTATTACAGGAGGTGAGAATGGGGACCTGGTTATCATTTTTTGTGAGTAAATACGAACAAGTGTTGGATCTGAGAGGGTTATATGCCATAACCAATGAAAACGAGCTACACAAAATATATGTTTGGAATAGCGATAGAAATGTTTAAAAGAAATTTTTCAAACATGATTTATGGTATACGAAGTAAATATATGAGATGAGTTTTGTCTCGATTTACATAAAAAACAACTTAAACATCAAATATAGTATACGAAGTAAGTATGCGAGATAAATTTTATCACGATTTACATAAAAAACAACTTAAACGTCATATATTTACCCATCCAAACATTCATAAACACTTCAATTTTGTGATGATTGATGAAAATTGAAGCTGCTTGTGTGGCAGTCTCATGGTGGTCCTTAATATTTTCACATGAAAGTAGTCAGACATGTCGGTTCCCTGTGCCTTCTTTATTGCAATTCTGGTATTAAATATAAGACCTAGTTGATTTTTTTTAGAGGTCAAAGAAGCTAAACAAATTACTTAATCATATCATATGTTATATATGATTAAATAAAATAACAATTTATAAATCAAACAAACTAGTTATAAGAAAAAACGATAAATATAAATATTATGAAGCAATTTAATTAACTTCTTTAATCTTTTAAAAAAAAATAACTAAGCATGTGTTTGGTATCACTTATAATTGGACAATAAGTCCTTATTACGCAAGCCAAGATAAAACTCTTCTCACTTACTTACCTCGTATACCGTGAATCATGATTTATAAATACTTATTACCTAAAAATAAGTTGTTCCAAACGAGCACTAAGTCTTCTATTTAGAATAAGAGGGAGGAGGAGGTTGACACATCACAACCCCATCCCATTAAATGCTCGTTTGGAATAGCTTATTTTTAGATAATAAGTGCTTAGAAATCGTGATTCACGGTATACAAGGTAAGTATGTGAGATGAGTTTTATCTCGGCTTGCATAATAAGGACTTATTATCCAAAAATAAGCCTAACCAAACACACACTAAGGGCCCGTTTGGTTCGATCACATTACACCCTGCGGTGCAGTGCAGTGCAATGCAATGGTAATGCAATGCGATATTAATTACAAGGGTAGTGTTTGGTTTGATTTTTAAGCAATGTGCAATGAGTTAATATTTTAACAATTATTTAAAATTAATATATTACACAAAGTCTATTTTACCCCTTAATATAATCTTTGTAGAAAAAATAGTTACAAGACGGCGACGGCGGGGATGGAGGAGTAGGAGGTAGTGGTGGTGGCAATGATAGGGGTGGCGGTGGGCAGCGGGGTGGAGGAGGAGGTGGTGGCGGTGGGCGGTGGGCCAAGGGTGGCAGCAGTGGAGGTGGTGGTGGCGGCGGCAGCTGGGGGTGGAGGAGGAGGTGGTGGCTGTAGGCGAGGGTGGCGGCGGAGGAGGAGGTGGTGGCAGTGGCGGTGGGCTGTGGGGGTGGAGGAGGTGGTGGTGGGCAATGGGCGGTGGGGGTGGAGGAGGTGGTGGTGGGTGATGGGCGATGGGTCGGTGGGGGCGGTGAGTTAGTGGGGGTGGCGAGGTACGGGCGGCGGCGGAGGAGGAGGTGGCGGCGGCGGCGGCAATGGGCGGTGGGGGGTGGAGGAGGAGGTAGTGGCGGTAGGCGAGGGTGGCGGCGGAGGAGGTGGTGGTGGTGGGCGGTGGGGGTGGAGGAGGTGGTGGTGGGCAATGGGCGGTGGGGATGGAGGCGGTGGGTCGGTGGGGGTGGCGGGGTACGGGTGGCGGCTGCAATGGGCGGTGGGGGGTGGAGGAGGAGGTGGTGGTGGCAATGGGTGGTGGGGGTGGAGGAGGTGGTGGTAGGCGGTGGGCGGTGGGGGCAGCGGGGGTGAGGGTGGCGGTGGGAAGAGGAGGTGGTAGTGGCGGCGGCGATGGAGAAGGAGGTGGTGGCGGTGGGCGGCGGGGGTGGAGAAGCACACTATTTTAGAGAATAAATATCATTGTTGACATATTTTTGGTTGGTGAGGGTAAATCTTGTCTTTTTATTAAATTAGTAGGGTCAAAATTGAGATTTCATCAATGATTACAAGCATGCAATGAGTTTTCATAGGGGTCCCCCTATGAATGTTGATTACCAAAAAATATGCAATCTATTTTGCAATTGTAATCTACATTACCATTAATAAGCCCAACCAAACAAGCCACCAATGATAATGTAATCAAGATTACAATCGCATGTGTGCAATGTAATCTAACCAAACGGGCCCTAAATTACTTGCTCTCTATCCAAAGCAACCATAATATTATTACTTTTACACGTTTCAAATATATATACACTGGTACTAATTTGTATGGATTATTATAAATTATTATTGATTCACGAGCATTAAAAAGTGATTTAAA
The DNA here is from genome assembly GCA_963242795.1 of Inga leiocalycina. Classification (NCBI taxonomy): domain Eukaryota; kingdom Viridiplantae; phylum Streptophyta; class Magnoliopsida; order Fabales; family Fabaceae; genus Inga; species Inga leiocalycina. Next base: position 22,687,187 of record OY725322.1, read on the forward strand.
TAGGTTCAAAATAATAAAACCGTTGAAATAAAAGCTATGAAATTTAAATAATTTGAATTTAATGCAACTTATTTCAATGAAATATTCAACAAGCCAAATTATTTCACAGGCACACTTGAATTTAGATGTTATATTCACCTAATAATAAGTTATACGTTTGGGACCTTGAAACATAGCGTTAGTTATGTCAATTGTCAACACTCGTTTCCATTTTGATAATAGAAGAGTAATAAAGACATAATTTAATTGGTATACAGAAAAATATAATTATACTGATAAAAATATTTTTTTACAATCCCAACATCGTTCATCAACGAAAAACATAAAATACAGCGGAAACTTAATATTTACAAATTTCACCAAAATATCACAAAATAAACTAATTATGACCACGATCTTGTCCTCGCCTCAAGACACGTGCCGCTCACTTTCTGAAGTCTACATCTTTTCCCGTAGACCCACTGGTACCCGCTGAGGTGTTTATTAAAAATAGGGTGAGATTCCGGAGAACCCCAGTAGAAATATGCTATCGTTCGTAGAGAATACGAAAAGTAAATATGATATATGTCATGTATGCACCAATTAATGAATATTATAAACATATCATTTGCATGTACACATGAGTAGGGCCCAGCCCCACTATTCTGCACCGGTTGGGTTTTCACCAACTCCAGTGTAAGTGCCTCTGACACTTCTGGCCTCTCTCTGAGCAAATCGTGTTGATTAATAAAGTGCATTTACAAACATTGGCATCCACACAATCATATAACTATGACATAATATATGAAAGATAATGTCCCTACCTCAATGCTTTATAATCCTCTATTTAATGGTGTCTCGTAAAGCATGCTGTCCTGGTGTCCGACTCGGTCCTAAAATATTAAATGTACCAGAAATAGGTCATAACCTATCCAAGTATCATTTTAGACTCTTCTATAGTGTTTATTGTGGTTATATTAGTCTATGGTGAAAATTTACAAAAAAAAATGCCCCCAAGAACTTGGCCCGGCTCGATGGCACATTTTCCCAAAATTTTGACCAAAGCTATTTTGACTTATTTTCGCCCAAGGAATCCATTTCCGGGCTCGGAATCACCAAATTCAGTGTCAAATTATGAAAATGCCCTTGACAGCCCCTATTTAGGGATCTTAGTGGCGTTTTAGTAATTATGTTTTTTCGACCTCTACCGAAAAAGTGCTCAACTGTAACCCCACCTATTTTCACCCACTGAGTCCAATGGAACCATTTATTTCATAAAAATCCAACTCCTACTACCAGTTCTGGTCCTGGCCAAAATATTAGGGGAAAATGGGAAAAAATGAGGTTTTGTGTTTTAGCTCCCAAAACTTGTACTTTTCCACTTCTAATCCTTGATTAACTTATTTAAACACTTCTTAATCATGATTTAAAGGATTTTGGGCAGTATAACCCCTTAGAATTATAGCTTTTCTAATTTTACAAATCAACCCAAAAATTATAAAAACCAAACAACAATTATCAACAATAACTCAAGAAGGCAAGTTCATGAAGTTACTCTCTTTGGTTTCTTGGTTTCCTCTTACTCTAGGCTCCTCCTCCTTCTCTTATTGATCTCAAAGTGTGTCTTCACCACCATAGATTCATGAGAAACAAGAGTTTAGAGAAGGATTTTATGACAAGAACACAAGAAAACCATAAGAATTTAACTTTTTTACCTTAGATTTCCTCTTCCTTCTTTCTAAACTTCAAGAGCTCTCCAAGTTCACTCTCTCTCTCTCTCTCTGTCTTGTGCATGAAGCGTATGAAGGAGGAAGGGAAAATATGTATTAACTTGTCATCTTTCTTCCTAGCCTTTGATTTAATCAAGGGTTGAGATCACTCCACCTTACATGCACACCATCTCTCCAACCATACCTCCCACCATACTCTCTCATTATGACTACCATGCATATGTCTTTTCACCTAGTTGCACTCCACTTTTGTCATCATTGATTTGTGCATATAGTATTGTCAACATCACCTTCATCTTGCTTCTTGGGATTACAATTTCCCTGTTCTTTTCATGTGTGGCCGAAACTTAGGGAGATAAAAGAGGAAAAAATGTTTTTTTTTTCATAATTTCAATAATTCCTATAATTGTATGAAGTATGATTTCCCTTTAATTTCACAATTTTTGATTTATTCCACTAAGAATAATTCCATTATGCATTTTCCTTTATTTTTCTTGATTAATTGAAATTAAATCCAATTAATTGGAAAATAACAAATCTTGGCTAAATTGGCAAAATTATGATTTTGCTATCCCCTTTGTAATTTAATTCAATTTTTGAATTAATTTGATCATTTCCTTATGAATATAAATATTTCAAAATTCACAAGATCTAACTTCATGAATATTTATCATTTTATTGAATTATTCAAATAATTACAGTATATTTTTAATAAATAAAATTTTGGGGAGTTACATCAATTCCAACATCACTTTTAAATTAACCATTTTTAGATAAATGTTTGAGTTTAGAGGATCTATCACGTCTAGCTATAAAGAGAGAGAGATATGAGATTGAGAGATGAGTTTGTTTGTGTGGGTCCTTTTGTCTTATCTCTTTTAAATCCTCTCCATGTGCGAAACATCATTGAATCACTGAACAAGAGGAAAAGATCCGAATGCATGTTTAGAAGTGAATTATTTCACTAATTGAATCGATTTATATATTTATTAATCCTGCTTGTATTTTTATAATGTGTTCATTATTGACCATTATATGGACGGATTTCATATTACCCACTCGTAATTGTTAATTAACAGATATTATTAACACGTTTAAGTTAAATACTATTATCTCCGGTCCTTAATATATGACTTATTTAAGGAATTGATTTTGATCTTAAATATAAAACATATTTATCATATTTAAAAATATTTTTCTAATTTACCCCTATTGATACTCCTTTAACAATAATCAATGAGCTAAGAAAGAATGAGAGAGTTATGAAAGATGACTACAGTATTTTATAAGATACATTTTATATTAACTAACTTCTTTAATATAATCAAATTAGGTAAATATGTCTAATATTAAGGACGGTCTATTATCAACATATTAAAGAACTCTTGATCAACACATAAAAGGCACGTCATTATATTAAGCATGAGTTTGAGATTGAACCTTAGAGTAATATTGAAGACGAGGGAGGAACATGGTGGTGGGATTTAAGCTTAAAGTGATGAATGCATTGAATATGAGGAAGTTGGCCTTTCATTTATTGATGTTCTTCACGTTTTGGTATGGTATATATAGCAAGATATTAAATTCTTATGACCTTTTTTGTACAGCACCGATGAAAAAATATCTTATCTCTCGAGCCCTGCATAAAAAAGAAGCCTGATTCTTTTAAGCAAGAAAATTAATGCTATCTAAGAGCCGGAAACGAAAGTTATAAATAAAAGGGTTAATATAACTTTTGGTCCCTGAAGTTTAATCCAATTTTGATTTTGGTCCCTCAAGTTTGAAATCGATGGTTTTGGTCCCTGAAGTTTCACCCGATTTTGGTTTTAATCCCTCAAGTTTGAAATTGGTGGTTTTGATCCCTGAAGTTTCACCCGATTTTGGTTTTGGTCCCTCAAGTTTGAAAAGGACTTGACGACCCGTTTTTGAAACCCAACCCGACCAGGAAAAAAACCAAGTACTTTTCAAACTTGAGGGACCAAAATTAAAATCAGGTGAAATTTTAGGAACCAAAACCACCGATTTCAAACTTGTGGGACCAAAACCAAAATCGGGTGAAACTTCAGGAACCAAAACCACCTATTTCAAACTTAAAGGACCAAAACCAAAATCGGGTGAAACTTCAGGGACCCAAACCACCAATTTCAAACTTGAAGGACCAAAACTAAAATCGGGTAAAACTTCATGGACCAAAAATTATATTAATCCTAAGTAAAAATTAAAAAATATATATATTTGCCAGCCCTAATCCGGGACGGTTGTTGTTGGGTCGCTTCGAATTCTATCATAGAGCTGTCTCTTTCTGGTCTTTGATAATGGCACTACCCAGCCAGTCACGAGTTGGATTTGAAATCTGGATAGCACTATATGCTATTGATACTATTTTTTTTTTTAAATACTCGTTGATACGAAAAAAATAATGAGATAGCTAGAGTAATATTTAATGATATTTAACTAAAATATTCTCCAACAAAAAAAAGTATCATATCACATTTGAGCTCCTTCTACTATTATTTTGACCAATGAGTGATAAAAAAGTATAATGATTAATTAATGTTCAGATTGTTTGATGAAAATAATCATTTTTTTATATTTATAAAAATATTTAAAATAAATTATAACAATTTATTATTTGTGAATATCATGAACTGCTATGAATAATATTAATTTTATCTATTAATTATACTGCGAAAATTATTTTTACATATTTATTTTAGAATTTTAATTTAAATATTTACATATTTTTATATATACAACTACATGATATTCAATACTATTAAATTATAATCTGAGTTTTGTTCTATCTAGCTATATAGAAATAATTTTTTAACATGTTTTAATTTTTTTTCATCCACCAACATTCAATCAATATATTAATAACATTAGGAGTTTTTGAATCAAGGAGGATTAAATCATTTTCAATAATCCCACTAATTTAATTAAAAATATTGCAAGAACTTTGTATAATACAATAATACATGCGATTCACGCCAATGAATCTTGGCTCAAATGGTACCCCACTCCTCTTATTCACGAGATTTTGTGAATCAATCCTCATGTTGGCTTAGGAGAGGTCAGTGTGTTGTGTTTGGGTGTAGATGTGAGTTTATGAGTAGTCCCTCTTTTTTTTTAATTATCAATATTAGTTTTTTAACAACATGAAATAAAATTATTATATTTTAATATTAAACTTAAAAATCTTATTTAACAATATTGTTCGTCAATAAAAATTTTTTTGATAAATTTATACATTAACCTTGACAAAAATAATAGTACAACGTACATTTAATTTTCAACGCTTACTTTTCTAAAAGGACCACCTAATCTGCTGATCGGTCTGACTGAGCTGGAAAATAAATGGAATCACGCCGCGTTCGGCTGGCCTCAATGAAGTGAGACCAGTCTGTCTTTTTAACTCATCAACCCCACATACTGGTGGATATGAGCAAGAGAGAATATATATAGTGACCGAAGGTTCCAGACTTACAGTTACAGGTGAGAATGCCAATTAATAAGATGCTGCCATATGAGTACGTTAAAATTTAATGGGACTTTGTCCTGCCCAGATATTTAGTGTTGGGCGGAGAGCTTTAAACACATACCACTCTGGTCCCTATTATAAGCCCCTTTTACCTAAATCCCACATATCAAAAAAAAGTAGTTAACCTAATAATTATAGGGTAAATTTCCAACTATACCCTCATTTATAAATATGTACTTTTCAACTTTCTCTTCTTTATCTCTCTTTAAATTATTTCTTTATGGGTACAATAAATAGGGGCAAAATTGTCATAAGCTCATTTATGTATTGAAAGTGGACTTATAAATATGACCAAATTTTTTAGTAAAAAATGACTTATAATAGGGACTAGAGTGGTAAGTTTATACTTATGTAACAAATAAGAGAGATAAATTTCATCCTAATATTCTGCTTTTCTAAATATAAGATTCAATTATTTTTTAAAAAAGATAAAAAAATAAATAAATTATTTAATTGTAGTATATATTGGGTATCATTTGATTATATATTAGTTTATAAGTTATACAAATAAATTTGAAGAAAAAATGATAAATAAAAATACTTTAAAGTAGTTTATTTAGTTTAGTTAATCTCTTAAAAAAGTTAACTAAATCTTATATATTTATGATTAAAGGTAGTATGTTAATAACGTTGGCATAATAATCTTTTGTGCCCTGTCTTACCCAAGTCCTTATACAAGTTCATGACCACAATAACGTTAAATCATGTCCTGAGGTTGGCTACATGAGTAACATATGCATAAGGCTATTGTATCCTATCAGATACATACATATTACTCCCTCCGGTCCTAATTATAGGACAATATTTGAGAATTGATCTTGGTCCTAATTATAGGACAAAGTTTTAATTTTTGTCAATTTCTTCCCAAAATACCCCCATTGATACTTCTCAATAATAATGAAACACAATAATAATTTTATAATACACCTATGTATTCTATGAAGTAAGTAATACTTGTAATTCATTAATGTCACATACACCTCAATTCTACTATTTCTTTTATTTTATAAGAATAAAGGGTAAGAAAATCAATTTAACACTATCAACGTCATCATCTCTATTTTTAAAAATTGTAACTTTCCTTTTTTTTAATTCCACTCGAACCAAACCAGCATAACTCCATTTTAATGACAGGCAAGATCACTTGCTTTACATCAAGGCAAGTGATCAACATGAACAAAACATGATTTCTTGTATATATTAAATAAGGGCATTTTAGGAAAATAAATAAGATTAACTAATTTAACTACTATTCTTAATTTCTCCAAAGTTAGGTAAATATGTCCTATAATTAGGACCGGAGGGAGTAATATGTTTGAATTAGTTTATTTTTTAAGAATTAGTACTTATTACGTAAGTTAAAATAAAACCCTTTTCATATACTTACCTCGTATACTGTAAATCACAATTTATTAGCACTTATTAACCAAAAATAAACTATTCCAACAAACACATGCTATCATTTATCAATAAAACAGATACTTATCACCAAAGCAGATAGATTATTTGGAATAATTTTATAAGCCATACATTGTTTTATTATTCAAACTATTATATATCCTAGCTCTAAAAAATCACATATGCTTATGCAAGAAAAACATTTTAAAAATATTTTGACCTCAATTCAAGTACAGAGAGTCAGAGACAGCGTTAAACCGGTTAGAATTAAGAAAAAAAAAATTTTTTTATACAAAAGGCCAAGAGGAAGCTTGGAATTAATGATAAACCTCTAGACTACACATCCCCTCTATTCTACCAAATCACCCCGCATATATCTTAAGGGTGAGTAAAACCGAACCGAAACCGAAAATTGAATCTAATTGAATCAATTTTGATCTTTTCGGTTCGGTTTTTTCGGTGTTCGGTGCATATTTGATTTTTTTATTCAGTTTTCTTCGGTTTTTTGGTTTGGTTCGGTTTTTTCAAAAAAAATTTGGTTTAAACCGAAAATATTAAAAGAATATGCCACCAACGAAAAACCGAATGCAAGACAAAGAATGATATATCATTGGATATTCATCTTTTTGAATTTTTGTTATGCTTTCATTGGATTAAGTAATGTTGAGTACAATTATTCTGCATTTCTCAAAAACCTTCCTATTTTTGGTTCAATTATTGGAATATTGGGTACTCCAAACTACATTGATCATATATGTAATATGTTGTTTATACTTTATTTTATATCATCTTTCTTCGAATTTTGATAAGGTTATTCAATTTTATAATTTGTATTAATTTTTGCTGGTTGAAAATTCAGATATTTGAAGTAAAAAATGAAGGCTAAAAAAATTTCAGTTTTTTCTTACAGAACCGAAACCGAACCGAATACTTTCAGTTATTTTAGTTCGGTTATTTTGATTGTTCGGTTTCGGTTCGGTTTCAGAATTTCCTTTATTTTGGTAGTTCGGTTTTTTCGGTTTTTACCGAAAAACCGATACTCACCCCTAATATACCCTGTACAACCAGGATGCGTCAGGCGCAACACTACCAGTCCACCTACTACCTGGTGTGCGTCTCTGACCAAAAAATCTGCACATCTAATTGCCGCTTTACATGCATAATGAATCTGAACCTCACAATCCGAAAAAAGTAGTTCCCGAGCTTCTTGAATCTCCCCTTTAAGAGGATGGTGAGGATGACTTCTGCTATCCCACAAAATTAGCTGATAAGCCTTTAACGAATTTGTGTATGCATGCACTTGCTAAAAATTGAATTGTTTACAGAGATGCAAACCAGCCACTATGCCTAGTAATTCAGATCCTGTAGACAAAACGACACCTAAGTGATGTTGGAAATCAACCACCCAGTTGCCTTGCTCATCTCGAACCACCCCGCCACACGACGCCCATCCTGATAAAATCGACAAAGGCATCTGTATCCAAACAAACATACCTAGCCGGCGATGGATGCCAACTAAGATTCCTGCCTTGATCAAACTAGAACAGCCTGTTGTTAAAGTTATCTATCATATTGCTATCCATCAAAGAAAAAATCCCCTGATGAACGACATCTTTTGCTTGGAGAATGAAGAACAGTTAGTTACACTAAAGTTGTCAGAAAATTATTCAGATTTGCATATGTAATTTTGAGAAACCTAAAAAATCTCTTTTTAACTATTTTTCTGCAAATCGATACAAAACTCCTCTCACTTACTTACATTACAAATCATAAAAACTACTTCCCTAAAAGCTAATCCAAACATACTTTAAGAAATGTCACTCCGTACTTATTTATAAGTCACTTGTATTCAAAAAGTTTTTTTCAAAATATAAGTGAAGTTTTGTAGGATAATAAATGAAATTTTGCCAATTTTACCCCTATCTTTATTGATTGAGTACATGGAAAAGAGATAAGAGAGATGTGTAGATGCATAGAAATAAAAGGACGTGAGAGAAAATGTATACCCTTTCATAAAATAAGAGCAAATATGAAAAATTTTATCCATTTAATGCTTTTCTTTATTTACTAGAATGGGATACAAGTAACTTATAAGAAGTTATAGAGTGATAGTACTATTACAAATTTACATTCTCTCATTGAAAAGGAAGGTATATTTAGAATTATAAATTTTACCAACAAGTTATTGGTCGAAGTGGTAAGAGGACCTACTCTATAAGAAGGAGAATACAAATTCAAATTCTAAGAAACGTAATTATTGGGATAGGTGAGAACCATTTGTCCTCTAAACTTCGAAGGGAAAACCCTTGATCAAATCAATAAAAAAATCATAAATTTAATTTAACTGATATAAAACAAAACAATTAGTGCTATGCAAGCCCTTATAAATAATTTATATTCAGAATGACAAAATTAATTTAAAAATGATTTACAGCCCTGTTCCTATTTATAAAAGCTCAATAACTGAATAATGCGGTTTAAGAAAATGTTTTAGTTAAAAATAATTAGTATATCTAAAATAAACATTTTCCCCAAGTATACCCTTATCTATGAGGGGTAATTAAGAAAGAGCAATGGAGTAAATATAAGTACAAACAACATTTTAGTTAATACAATACATATAATTAATCAGGGAAAAATGAAAAAAAAAACTCATGTTCAAACAATTCTTATCAAACTTTAATAAAAAAGACGAAGACAATTTAAATTTTGAGCTTTTATTAAAAGCACAAGAAGGAGTGTACTCCCTCTGGTCTACAATATAAAGCACTTCCAAGTAAAAGACATGGTTTAAAATATAAGCCACATCCAATTTAATTAATCCTCATTTTCCTATTTTGCCCATATGATTGATACCCATTTTTCAATTTTCCTCACTCTTTAGTCTTTATATCCCCCTCTCTTTAAAATAACACACATAAAACAATTAAACACATTTCTCAAAAGATGTAAAAGTGAAAAAAATTTATATTTTAGCACATATTAACTGGCTTAATTATTATTTTTGTAGTTCTTATGATGTAGTTGAAGTTTCACTTGTGCAAAGTCGGAGCAAAATTCATAGAGAAGCCGCGAAGTTAGCATAGTAGAGTAGTGGAGGTTTTTATTGAAGGCATCAGAGTATCGGGTGGAGTGGGAACTGACGCAATATTTCATTTTCTTTAGAAAAAAATAGTTAATTTATTTTTAAGACTTCTTTAGAGCCATGTGGGTTATAATTAAGGCCTTGGTTTCCTATAGGACTCGACTTTATAAGTAAGCTCGGTAAATAAATTATAAATTATGGATCAAGTTCCACCCATAAATTGATCATCCATTTTTTTTAATAACTAACTAGGTATAGTTCAGTAGTTAAAAGAAATTCATTAATCTCTATCAGATGGTCCTGAGCTATAAATAACCCACTTAAAAAAAGTAATTTATAATATAACTATAATATAATTATATTTTGGAAAAAAGATATTTTTTAAAATTTATTTATAGTATTTTATTACAGTTATGACATGTTATATTTCAAATTTATTTATTTCACAATTAAATTCCAAAAATTTATATGAATTATGGCTTCTGGTGATTATTAAACTGATTCCATAATTATTATTGTTATAGCATCTTAATTACGGCATCAGTTGAATATATAACTGGTGTCATATTATGTATTACTACGTCAGTTACATGTAAAACAGAAGCGAAATTATGTCACATGAATTATCATTTTTGTTCTTCAAGTAACTGATGCCATATTGTATATTACAATGTCAGTTACATGTAAAACAGAAGCGAAATTATGTCACATAAATTATCACTTCTATTGTTCCAATAGAGGTATACATGGGCAGGGCTGGGCAGGGCATAGACCATGCCTGATGCCCAGCCTGAAAAAAGAATGGGCGGCATTTTGCGGCCTATTGCCCGGCCCTTCCCAATGAAAGCCCAAGTAATTTTTGGGCTGGGTTGGGCTGGGCAGGGTGGGCTTGTGTGCCCAAAAATCTCTTAAAAATTGAAAAATAATGAAGTATTAAATAATAATAATAATAATAATACAGAAAAAATATATAGTTTGGTATTTCAAAAACATATTTTATGTCATAGTCATTTTAAGATTTTATTACTTATATTCGATTCTTGGGGCCAATAAAACAAATTAATTCAATAGAGATTATTTTCTTATTATTTGAAAATAATTTACTTTTCAAAAACTCAATTTACCCACTTCTTAATTAAATATGTGTATGAAAAAATATGCCTATATGCCTAATAAATACAAAATATGTTTATTCATTAAATTTTCGTTGAATGGTAAGTAAATACTTGTTCAATTATATATTCAATATATATATATATATATATATATATTTTAAATACAATTATACACACATATTAGGTAAGGCTAAATAGGCAGGACAGCACACTTTGTCCGGTGTCCAGCCTTATCCTGTATTTAGCCCGACCCAAAGATGCCTAAATGATTTATGGGCGTATTTTTTCAAGGTCGGGCTGAGCATTTTTTTACTTAAACTCTGTTTGATAATATGGATATTTGGATCTCATGAACACCCCTCACATTAAATAACTGACATAAAATCGTATAGTTAAATTAATATTTTACATTAATATGTCCTGTGTATTATGCATTATGCCCAGCAGGATTATACATGGGACCGAGTATGATGGGATGGGCGATTGAAGTGGGAAGGAGTAGGCGTTGAAGCATGCGACATGAGACGATGAGAGCTGTCAAAATCACACACGCTTACCAATAACGTTTCTGGGGTCGGCTTTCTCTATTCGTGTGCTGTACTAAACGCTCATCAACCACGCTCCACCCAATCCTTCCTTCCTCAATCTCAACACAAAAAAAAAAAAAAAAACCAATAAAACAATATTCAAGCGAAAAAGGCGAGGCGCCTCCGTCTCCATCCTCATGTTTGACGGGCCTCTTTAATTAAAATAATTAAGTAATAATTTGACTCCTTCTTTTCTTCACTATTCTGGTGGACACGTGTTTCGTTTCCTCTCCTCCATTCTCCAATCAAAAACGCTTTCACTCATATGATCATCCATCTCATCCTCTCTTTTTTATCATATATTCTTCAATTTCAATCTTTAATATTCAACCCCCTCCTCTCCTCGTCTTTAACGTTAGGTTTTTTCTCATGTTTAATTTAGTTTTTTATAATAAATTTTATAATTTATGAAATAAGTATATAAAAAAATTTGGGTTAATATAATTTTTGGTCCCTGAAGTTTGATCCAATTTTGGTTTTGATCCCTCAAGTTTGAAATCGGCGGTTTTGGTCCCTGAAGTTTCACCCAATTTTGGTTTTAGTCCCTCAAGTTTGAAAAGGAGTTGGCGACCCGTTTTTGAAACCCGACCCGACCCAAAAAACCAAGTCCTTTTCAAATTTGAAGGACCCAAAAAACCAAGTCCTTTTCAAATTTGAAGGACCAAAACCAAAATCGGGTAAAACTCCAGGGACCAAAACCACCGATTTCAAACTTGAGGGACTAAAACCAAAATTAGGTGAAACTTCAGGGACCAAAATTACCGATTTCAAATTTAAGGGACCAAAACCAAAATTAGATCAAACTTCAAGGACCAAAAGTTATATTAACCCAAAAAATTTTGTCTTGACCTAAAAAAAGACTTTTAAAACTACGATTGTGTAGTTTAATTTGTCAAATATGTACGAAATCCATATTCTTACCTATACTCGCATCTTCTTCTTATATGGATTATTATAGGAATAATATCATCACTATTATTAGTCTAACCTGCCTCTTTAATCTCGTTCGACTATTCTGGCTTCTTTGAATATTATTACGTGTTCAACGTCAACTTTGATGTGTTCTTACATTTTCACACTTTGCAAATAGTTGATGCCGCGTGACAACCTTTTCTTAATCTCTCCTCCACGCGTAACACCTGTGCAGTGTGAAACATTCATTTGACTAAACCCACGTGTCTATATATATACATATATCTCATTGTGCGTGCATATGTACTTGGGTGTTTGCTTTTCTTAACTAGTAGACAGCATGCATTTCATTAATTCATTTTTTCACAACACACAAACAAACAATACATCCCAAACAATTTGCATGCTTGGTTTTTGTGTTGAAAGCCAAAAATGACGTGAAACTAAGCCCATGTTTTTAATGATTGCTTTCCTTATTAATAATACCATGGCTTTAATGTTTCTGGTTGTTTTTACTTTTTAACGTGAAACTAAGCCCATTCTAAATATGAGTATGCTTTTCAAAGCGTGTGTATATATCTTTATTACGATGTTAGTAATTCCCTGCTAATGCAGGGCGGCACATACATAGCATTATTATAAAGTACTATTTTTTTTTTTTTAGAGAAAATGCAGGATAGCATAAAATGCTGAAAATTTTTTTCACCCAAAAATATGATGCTCCTTCGGTCTTTAATATAAGACATAATTGACTTTTTTCGGAGAGATTAAGGAAGCCAAACAAATTATTTAACCATAATACATGTAAGTCATGCAAATTAATCTAGCATAAAAAAGATAAATGTCAATACTTTAAAGTAATTTTTTAGTCTCCTTAATTTCCCCAAAAAAATTAATTATGTCTTATATTAAGAATGGAAGAGTAACATTTTAGATGAAAACTCTCAATTTACACATAAAACAAATATAAATGAAGTTTATCAGAGAGATCAAATCCACAATCTTCTATCTATATAACCATTTTTATGTCATTAACCTACAAATTCATTCTCATCTTTAATTCATCCTTCTTGTTTGGGGTGTTTCTCCCTGCAACTTACTGCCTGTTTGATATTATGTGCTTATTTAGAATAGTGATTAGAACCTTCAAAAATAATTTTTCAATCGTGATTTACAGTATACGAGGTAAGTATGTAAGAGGGGTTTCATCTCGATTTATGTGAATAAGCATTTTTGGGGTTCCAAACATGATCCCAAACAATCACTATATTTGGAACTCCCAAAAGTGCTTATTCACATAAATCAAATAAAAAATACTCTTATATATTTATCTCATACATCATAAATCATAATTTAAAAACTATTTTTAAATGATCCAATGTTATTTCAAACCAACCATTGTCAACTTACCCACATGGTGGCCATGATCTAATGAATGTGGATTACTGTATTTCTGCAAACTTGTACTTTTAAAAAAAGCGAGATGGATGCATCATTTTATATTTGAATAAATAAATTATTTAATTAATTTCATATTATAATTAATAACTATCATTTTTATTTCACATCATAGTATTGATTAAAAATTAAAGAATAGTACACCTAAAGTGTTAAATATTTAATTTAGGCAATAGCCTGTGGAATAAAAATGGAAACCAGTCTTGCTTTTTCGGATTAAATAAAAAAAATATTCAATAATTTAAAAGCAAACGTTCCCGAGGTTCATTTTTATAATGATGAATAAAAAAACAGTACGATGGAAAGAGGCGCACCAATAAAAACAAAAATAAATAGGCAATTTTGTTGGATAATGGTAAGTTCACGCGCCGTAAAATACGGTGGTGCGAATACGGACCAATGACATGAGGAATCGGCACTTTATGTACTTTTCTCAGCGGCAGCTAAAGTCGCGGTTATTTTTTTTTTCTTCTTATGTCCCTTTTCCTCTTCATACACACACAATTGCTCTCGGACGTTATTGCCCTCGGTAAATAACAAGTAACTACCTCCTCCTATTGACACGTGTCACTTCTCAAACAGTCCTACCTCTTAATAGTTAGTACTATGATGAATGAATTACTACTGCTATTATAATTTCATTAAAAAATTACCATACAGAAATTAAGAAGGTGTAAAGGCTATTGATTGTCAATATTGAAACGACACAAGTTTGTTGAAGAAGAATATAAATTTTGCCACTTAATCAACGTTTGAGGTAGCTAATATTAAGTGATTTTAGACTATATTTTTTTTTTATAATATGAAGGGTTTTCTCTTTTAATGAGTGTGTTTTTAAAATTTAAATTTGTATCCTTTTCTTTATAGGGGTGAGGCCACTTACCACATAGACTAACAGCTTGCTGGTGATTTTACACTATATGATGTAGGTATTAGAAGAGAAATTTTGTTTCAAATCATAAAAGATTTCTAAATGCAAATGAGCATTTACCATGTATCATTTCATTTATAAATTCTTTATATACATTGTAGGACCCCATTAAAATATTTTATCAGTAAAGTATACTACAAGCTTCCTCACTGCATTTTAGTCTACCTTTCAAGAAGAAAGATGTTGTAAAATTTTAAGATAGTTAATTAGTTATTCAAGTCCATATAACTTAGAAGGAACTTTTTTACTACTTATTAGTAAAGTTTCCAAAAATAAAGAATAACCTTCATTATTAAAAATAAAAAATTATACCACCTCTCATACAAGAGTTATTTGAGAGATGGATTTGCTCATAAATATAAAATTTCAATGATGATTCGTCTCCCAAATTTATAATTTTTCTTTAAAGAATTCCTATTGATTATATATATTAAGAAGTTTCTATATAATAGTAATACTATTTTTGTGAGTCGAACGGTAACTTTGATGAAAGATGATGTCTTAACAAAATAATTTATATTTATTATAAATAACTAATAGAGTTAACTTCTTTAATCTATTTAAATTAATTAATTAGTTTTTATAAAAAAGATTAATTCTTAATTATTTTGAACTAAAAAGTTCACTTTTGACGCACATGCATGCCCTAGTGGCAAAGTGATCTGTTTACATAGGGGAGATGTTAGGGTTCGATCCCCACATGCCTCAAGTCTAGTTTGACCTCCTTCTCAGTTAAAGGAAAGTCACTTGACTCAGTGGGGGTAATTGTGTCCATTCAGGACATTTAAAACTGAGTAGGGTGGGTAGATAGGGGCGGAGGTGCCCAAAACCGCGCAGCAGAACGAAACCCTGGTTTTCAAACTAACACAATTTCTCACGCGCTCGCTCCGCGCGTGATTCACTTCTGCTCTCTCACCTCCCCAAAACGTGAACGACTCGTACAAGTTCCTCTCTCTCCCTCTTAGAACCAACTAACAAGGAAGAATTTCCTGTTTGGATTCATGCTCTTTCCGGAGCAAATTTCTTAGCTTTGCTCCGCAAAAACCCTTGATTCGTCATCATTCGCTTCAGGTGCTCCCTGCAGATCCTTTTCTCAACTTCTTCTTTGCTTTTCTGAAAAAATACTTATTCTTTTTGCGTATTTTCGACTCTTTTTCTCCGCAGATTCGTCCTTGTTTCTCTTAGCTTTGTTTATATTCCTGGTTTGTTTTCTATTATCAAATTATGCTTCTTTTCCATTGATAATTTTGTAAAAATCTGAGCTTTTCTTCTCTTTTATTTTCTGTATCGAAATGGTTTATGTATGTTTTCTGAAAGCTTCCTCGATTCCCTTCTTGTTAATGTGTACAATGCATATAGGCAAAACCACACATCATGATATTTTTCATTTTGTTCTGGCTCTAGTCGTCTCTTTATGTTATGTTTGTTGTAAGTTTCTGTATATTACATTATTTTCCATTTGAGAATTTTCATTTATATAAAAAAGGCGTGATTTTCTTCTTCAATTTTTACCTTTAAGTGCGGAGAATTCTGTACTATTTTTTAACGTTTTGCTTAATATTTTAGATGTTTTGGATGAGACATTGCAGGCTGCAAAAAGGGAAGAAATGATTTTTGTGGGGAATATGATTTCTTTGAAAGCTTTGATGAATCTGTTGTTGTAATTTAGTTAGAATAATTTTTTTATTAATTTTTCTATCCCACATTGTACTATCATATGTTACTCGCTCTCGCCCGTAGTGTTCAGTTCGTAGACCACATTCTGGTATTAGAGTATTTGGATTGCTATGGTCCCCGGGAAAGGTCGTCACTTTTTCTGTGATATGGGAAAAATGTAGGAGACAATCCTAAACAGATGTTCAGCTTTAACATTGGTGATCGCTATTGTTTGATTTTAGGAGTCCTAACTCAAGCTAGTTACTTTTAAAATTGGTTATATAGTTTCTTTTTATTTGCTGTAACATTAGACTCTAGTAAGTACTTTATTAATTCTATTCCTTGGAAATGAAGCAAGGTTATAATTGATACAAGTGACCACATTCATCTTCCTGCTTATGACACACTTCTGATATTATTCCTCTTTTTTTCATAAAAGGGCCATTCTACCTGGTGTTTAGCTTTTGTGAATGGATTTAGAAGAAAAGTTCCTTGCTAAAGGTATGTTGTTGAGCTCATTTTCAAGTCTGCACTCTTAATAGCTCATTTCCTTTTTATAGTATATGCAATGCTTCTCTTTAAAGACATGTTCAGTTTTGGTTCTGCTGCAGAGCATAAGTATTGAAAAGTCAATACTTTACAAAGCCTTTCCCCTTAAGTTAGCATTCTTCTGTTCTAGCTCTTGATCTTGAACTTAATGTGCTAGATCTAGGATCTAGAGCTTTTGTTTATATTTATTGTACGTAAGGCTTGGGAAATAAGATGACTTTATAGCTGTATATCCAATTGATGTTTCTTTTATTTTTTGTGGGTTTGAAAGTTTCGCCTGTTATGATGCTTACAAAGATAGTGAGATCATATTTTGAAGCATTTTCTTGGTTAAAATGCCTAATATGCTTGAGAGTTGAGACCAATTATGCTGTTCAATATTTCTTTAGAGTAAAAAACCAATGTGATATTGTATAAAATTTCTTGTATGGTTTAAGATACTGATAATTACTGAAGACATATGATTGTTAGTCTGTACTGTTATTCTTTCACTATTGTGAGGGTTTTCAGTTTGGCAGAACTTAGAAGGTAACTCTGCCTGTGGCTGTGGGAAATAGTGGATTGCATTCTCTGCGATTCTTGTTTTCAATTTGGAATTATGTCATATTTTTGTTTTAAGTAGTTACATGGTATTCTTCAGTCAAATAGAATGAATGGGATGAATTATGCTGTGTAAGAGACTTCAATAAAGTAATTTGAGTTGTGTTAATCATATTTTATCTTAAACTAATCTTTCTGTTTTGTACAGTGTCATGTGCAATCTACCCCTTTAGAGCTTGAAATATTCCTTAATAATATTGCTTCTATCGTTTTGTTCTCTTAAGATTCAGGATATTTTGTTGTGGATTTGATAACTTAAGGATGTTCCTTTTTCTAATGTGAAGCACTAATTTATGCTTTTGTTGTTGATTTAACATAAATGTAGTGGATAAAGGACATATATTCTTCCCCGTTTAAATATAAGTTGTAGATTGTGACCGGTGTTGTCAATTTACATTGGTTTCTGCTGAATCTTGGTGGTTTTAGATAAACAAAGTATAGTTAGCTGAACTGCCAATATGATAAATGTTACATATTTGGATAAATTTTACGCAGTTGGCTTGTCATTCACTCATTCTGAATATTACTATATAAATGAAATGAAAGAAAGGTCCATATTCACATGAGCTGTCGATGTGATTGCTTTAATTAAGCAAGTTAGCATGGTTGGCAAAAAGAAGCAAGTTAGCATGTCTTGTTAAAATATACACGTTGATTGAACAACAGTTTAGTCTTCAAATGTAAGAAAATATTGACTTTTGATCATTAATTGTTAGTGCCCAATTTCTTCAAAAGCTGATATATAATATTGTCGATTGCCTATAATTTAAGGGTTGGATCAATGGTAATCACATCTGACAAATAGTTATGAGGTATGGATTCTGAAAGTTGTACCTTTCTACATCCGCACGCATGTGCACACACGGATGCTTAGAAAAAATGGATCTTTGGCCGTACCAAGCCTAGTACGTATGTAGGGTCTTTCAAACCCTAATAATGTCACCAGATCTTTTGCTGCTCATCTAGGAGGTATTGCACTGCTTACTATGAAGATTCTTCATAAGAACCTCAATATATTTTGTCACTTCCTTTTTCTTTCAATTAGCAAAGTCTCTAGCATTCTAGTGTTTTACGAGTTTTTGATTTCCTGGTCTCAGTTTCCCTAGTACTCTTCCTCTATTTATCTTTTGGATGTTTGGGTTATTGTGGAACTTCCTTTTTGCGTGCATGTTTATTATGTTGCCTTCTTTGTCCCCTCCTCCTGAGGTGGGAATGCTGCCTTTTGGTGAGAAAATTTGACCTTGGCTATGTTTTCTGAAGATCATTTTCTGTACAATTTTAACCTGACAAAGATGGTTGATGACTTGTATTGTCCCTTCTTTATGATACGATAACATATAATCTGCCTGTTTCATGTTGAGATTTGTTTAATTCAATTGGGGCAAGATCTGGAGCCTCTTTTACTTTGCGGTTGTTCAACCATGTGTCTGTACCCTGCATTTATTTACATGCAGTCCTTTGCAAAATATGTTTTATATTATGAAGCTATTTTAGTTTGTGTACTAAATTCAAGTGGATTGTTGCAAGATATTCCTTATGGAGGAATGGAGTTAGAGTACTTGATGCATAAATGATGCCAAAGTGGACAAATGACTCTGCTTAGTTAGCTCTTTCGATTTGCAGCTTTCCTAGCTCTTAGGTCTATGTATGTGTGATTTGAGTCTAGCAAAGTCCCAATGATTTTTTTTTAAAATTTTTTACAATCAAGTCAAGCATATAATCCTGGTGTTAGAGATAGAGTTTGCATGGCAATGTAACTTCATATTTAATGTCAACTACTAATAAGTTGGACCGTGAAGGCATGGATATTGGAAAACTAACTTGGCACTATTGTACCTTTTAGTTACCTTGGCCTGCTTGCATGATGAATCAATTATAGAACGAATCTTAGTAAATGAGTGGTGCTTATCTCATAGATGAATTTTTGTTTGGTGGGACCTGAACTCATAAAAGGCATTTATCATGTATTGTTAGGGTGCGGATATATTTTTCTATCTTTGCTACTTCTCTTCAGTCAATCATGATTGTCTGTGAATCTGGGTTTTATTATTGCTAAAGTTCAGCGTTTCTATTGTTGTTGTTGAGTCTTATTTTGGATTTGGCTATTGCTGTGTAGTTTCCGGTCTTCAAAGCCTTTCTTCCAGCGTGCAAAGCACCCCAGAGAAAAATGGCCATTCAGATGATGCCTCAAGAAGTCCAGAACTCCTGCAGGAGTTCCTTAAATCTGGTCCAAAAAAGGAACTTCTACGGACATGCTTTGATAAAGACAAAAAGAACACTTCAGCAAAAGGCAGGCTGACTGAAAACAAGTCAAGTAAGATAATCAAGAAACAGGACTCGAAAAAGGTTTCTAGCAGTAACCAGTCCTCTAAGAAGCAACATAGAAAGGGGGAAAATCCCACAAGACTCCTGCCAACGCCTGACCAGTCTTCAGATTTTGTGCATGCAAACTCCTGGATCTGTAAAAACTCTGCTTGTAGAGCTGTTCTGTCTATAGACGACACATTTTGTAGAAGGTGCTCTTGCTGCATCTGTCACCTTTTTGATGATAACAAGGACCCTAGTCTTTGGTTGGTCTGCACATCTGAATCTGCTCAGGGTGATTCCTGTGGGTTATCTTGCCATATCGAGTGTGCCATCCAACATGAAAAAGTGGGAGTTGTTGATCATGGGCAATTGATGCAACTAGATGGTGGCTATTGTTGTGCAACTTGTGGTAAAGTTACGGGGATACTCGGGTAAGTAATATTCTTTGCCTTCCGAGTTGTGCATATATGCCTGCATCTGACAAGTAAAAAGAAAAAAATAAAATAAAATAAAGGGAAGATTCAATGAGGCCTTTATAAAACTGAATTAATTTGCTGGAACAAATCACTCCTTGATATGCATTCTGAATTTACTATGAATTTTGAAATAATTAACTTGTACTGTATGCTTCTATCTCCATCATATACTTAGATATGCTCAACAATTGCAGTTTTTGCCATCTATAATGTCTCTTGTGCTGGGAAACGAACTTCACTTTGGCCTTGCCGTGTTTTTGTTCGATAATGAAGCATGAAATTGGGATACATAAAAGATAATGCATTTTTCCATCTGGAACTCGTTTTCAAGGCCTGTATTGATTACTTTCGTGACTACTGTTCCATAATTCCAGATGTTGGAGAAAGCAGTTAAGTATAGCAAAAGATGCTCGACGTGTAGATTTACTCTGTTATAGAATATATTTGAGCTACAGGCTTCTAGATGGGACTTCGAGGTTTAAAGAACTCCATGAGATTGTGCAAGAGGCGAAGGCTAAATTGGAAACAGAAGTTGGTCCGGTTAATGGTGTTTCTGCCAAGATGGCAAGGGGGATTGTCAGCAGACTCTCTATTGCCAGTGATGTGCAGAAATTGTGCTCCCTTGCTGTTGAGAAAGCTGATCAGTGGCTGGCCTCTGTTTCCAATGTAAATCCAGATTCCAGAGGTTGAAACAAATACTTTAGTTTCTCTAGTTCATCTTGCTTTTCAATCAAGCTTCATTTTCTTGATATATAATGGCTTTGTTTAATTACAGAAGGTTCGCTCCCTGCTGCCTGCAAGTTTATTTTTGAAGAGGTGACAGCTTCCTCAGTCAAAATCATTTTGATTGAAATGTCTAATTCATCTTCTGAGGACATCAAAGGTTTCAAGCTCTGGTATTACAGGAGTGGCGAGGAATTGCACACCAGAGACCCTGTTTGTGTTTTCCCGAAATCTCAGAGGAGGATTCTGATATCAAACCTCCAACCTTGCACGGAATATACATTTCGGATTGTGTCTTACACAGATACATGTGATCGGGGTCATTCTGAGGCCAAGTGTTTCACTAAGAGCATTGAAATAATTAGAAAAAATCCTTCTTCGTTAGCTGCTTTGAATCATAAAGAGAACCATAAAACTGGAGGCACTTCTTCTGACCCCAAAAGGGAGTCCAATCCAACAACGGAAGACTCTGGATTTAAGGTTCGAGACCTTGGAAAAGTTCTGCGCCTCGCTTGGGCTCAAGAACAAGGTTGCTTTGAGGGGTTTTGCTGTGCTGATGTGAAAAATTGCTGTGGAGGAAGTGAAATGGTCAGGCCTAAATATTCAGAAGAGACGTTGCCTAAAGTTTCAAGGGGCCTTGATCTAAATGTAGTTTCAGTTCCTGATTTAAATGAAGAATTAACACCACCTTTTGAGTCTTCTAGGGATGAAGATAACGGTTGCACCTTGCAGCAGGCTATTGGGGCTGATGATGATGCTGCTTCTCATGATATTGAGAAGATTGGCATAGCAAGATCCCATGGCAGTGGTGACTCACAAACCTGGGCCCACAGGCCTGCCGGAGAAGTCCCGGCCGTTGACTCACGTGTAGATGCTGCCAGCAGGAAAAGAGCGGCAAGCACGAATGAAGAAACTCATGATTGTGACAGCACTTTGATAAATGGATCTCCTTTACGCATTTCTGATGCATCCTGTTCCTTGGATGAGAACTTTGAGTATTGTGTGAAAGTAATTCGCTGGCTAGAATGTGAGGGCCACATTAAGCAGGAATTTCGGTTGAAATTGCTAACATGGTTTAGTTTGAGGTCAACAGAACAGGAACGTAGGGTGGTCAATACCTATATTCAAACTCTGATGGATGACCCAAGTAGTTTGGCTGGGCAACTGGTTGACTCTTTTTCTGATATGTTATCTAACAAGAGGCCAAGAAATGGATTCTGTGGTAAGCTTTGGCATTAAATCACGGCCGTCGAATCTTGTTCGTTATACAAGATTTGGTATTTTACTTCAAGCCTTGCCATTTTACAGCCAGAAGTCTCCTCCCTCTGATTGTTTCTCTGCCTACCATGTACAGGCAATTTTTTCCCCCTTATTGATCACCAGCAAAGTGATTCATTTTTATTGCAG
The DNA here is from genome assembly GCA_963242795.1 of Inga leiocalycina. NCBI lineage: Eukaryota > Viridiplantae > Streptophyta > Magnoliopsida > Fabales > Fabaceae > Inga > Inga leiocalycina. Next base: position 22,709,641 of record OY725322.1, read on the forward strand.
ACAATTTGTCTGGTTAAATGGATATGCATTGATGATTACAGATACAGCAACTCATTTTTAGTGGGAGGGAGGGCCTTTGGATGTGAAATTTCAGGCAGATATTTCACTCTTTTCCAAGCTACTGCAATTATTTTCAGTCATGAATTTAATCATTGAAGATGTTAGCATTTATGTTACTTTCATTTGAAGTCATGAAATTATCTCTCATTTTATAATTCCCTGCCATTCTTCTATATGCCCCCATCCCAAAAAAAAAAAAAAAAAAAACAGAAAAGAAAAGAGAGAAAATAAATTCCTGTTCTAATGAAATGATCTGCCTCGTCTATTCTAAACAATGTTGCTTATTCCAAGGTTAATAACCTGATGGTTTGGTTTGTGATACAACTCCACAGGCTTGCTTTTATGTTCAGTTTCATGTTGAAAACCATCAGATAATGTTGTGCTGGTTTCCAAAACCATACATGTGTTATAGCTCATACATATGTTATTCATGAACTAATAGGCGCCAGGATCCTCCAAAATTTTTCGTTATGAAGTTAAAGTGCTTAAAAGTGTTGAGAGTAGTCCTCCATGACAAAGTGCTTGCTTGGAGGGTGACAAATATGAGAGGAGTTTTGAGAATAGCTTTTGGAGAGAATAGCTTTTGGAGAACAACTTTTGATATTTACGGGATAAGTATGTGCGAGGAGTTTTGTTTTGGCTTGCAAAAAATGATTTTTGAAACTGCGGTTTCAGTGTTACCCAAACACTTAAGCGGAGTAATCCTCCAAAAAGGTGCTAAAAGAATTGTGATTAATCTTCTAAATAGTGTCATGGGTTCTTTCCCACTTATTCCTCTTCTCTCTCCCGAGGAAAAAAAAAAATTTCTGCTTACTTACCCTTTACACTAAATCTGAATCTACTTGATCCAAGATGTATATTTATTTTTACAAATTTTAAATTACATCAATTAAGCAGTACTCCCACGGGTGCTTTTTATAAGATCATTCAAATTGAATAACACGGTTTAAGAAATATAATAAATATCTAAGAAATAAATATGTTTTTTAAGTATACTTTTATATATAACGGGGCAAAGTAAGAGAGAAATGTTGGTGAGAAAATGATATGAAAGAGAATATATGAGAAAAAGATGATGAGAGATTATAGAATTAATTAGGGATAGAATTGATAAAAATGTATTTAATGTGTAGATGACCCCAAACTGAATTTTATTAAGTGCTCGTTTGGAATAACTTATTTTTGGGTAATAAGTGCTTATAAATCGTGATTCACGGTATACGAGGTAAGTATGTGAGAGGAGTTTTATCTCGGCTTGCGTAATAAGGACTTATTATCCAAATATAAGTGTTCGTTTGGAATAGCTTATTTTTAGGCAATAAGTGTTTATAAACCGTGATTCACGGTATACGAGGTAAGTATGTGAGAGAAGTTTTATCTCGGCTTGCATAATAAAGACTTATTTACCCCCATAACGTATTTCCAAATACAGCCTTAAGTGTTTCCAAACCTGTTATAAAAATTCAACCAATTCAAAAATGGACACCTTTTAAAAAGGACAAGAGACAGGGAGAGTAATAAATTTGAGTGGGGCTCCTTCAATGATCGATCCTGGTAATTCCCGAGGCTTAAAGTTGATCAAGCTACGCGAAGGTTACTCAAAGGAAAAAAAGTCGGTTAATTCATTAATTCATCAATTGAGTAATTATGTTTTAGTCTTTTTATAAAGCCGAACCTGGGGACCTCTTATCCTATATATGCGTATACATTTTTTAGATTCGAGCATATACGCGGTGTCGTTCACGAACAAAAATTTCCAATACTTTAATTTAATAAATTATTCTGGCCCTGCAAACGGATTAAATTAAATATTTAAATAATAACACCAACTGAAAGATGAGGTTCGCAAACTGTCGTTTACCTCTGGTTTCCTTCTAGTCGTTCTCTGTTCTCTCTCGCGATAATGCAACTTCTACATGCTCCATCCTCACCGCACCTTTCCTTGCAAAGCTCAAATGCAAATCTAAGAGGTGAGTTCAACTTGAATTGCTTCAGATTCCTACTGTCCAGTCTTCGCTCGCTGCCTTGTCTTTATGGGATTCGGATTCTTCTTGCAGGATTGCTTACGGTGAAGTCTTCTCCCGTATTTGCTATTAGTTTGTCCTTTCAGTCTGGCAGGGGCCAAAATTTAACATGGACGTCTTATAATAGGGCCATTTTGAGCTCTAATGAAGCAAGAGCTACTTCTGTTGAAGGTAATTTGCATTATACTTTTTGCTTCTAGAAGTTGAGGTAGTAACAACTATGGCTTCACTTGTTGAATGTCAGCGAAGCTTATTAGCATAATGAATAAGGGCTTTTGGGAAATAATATTTTGCTCAAGCCTAAAGTTATTCAATATCTTCATTGCAAAGGTTCCCTAAAAGAAATAGAGTGTTTGTTTCTTGAGTTTTCTATGAGATTGTATACATTTATGTCGTTACTGCTCGATCAAATAGTTTTGTTAATTGTTACTGCTCTTTTAAGAGTGAAGCTCCAGTGGGTTCCCATCGATGAGAAAATAAAAAAGTTTGTTATCATATCGTACTTTATAAAAATCTAAATAATTAATTCTGCCTTCAAATCTTCAGTGGTAACTGGTAATTCACTTTACATTTTCTAGAGTACACCCTGCACCTACGAGAATTTTTATTGTTTTAGAAAAGTTTCCAGACGGGAAGATTTGGATACTTTTTGAGTTTGCGGTGAAATGATGAGTGGTGACATTTTCTTCTATGAATTGTGGGTTCTTCTTTGAGTGCCTATTAACGTTGAAAATTACAGATCCCATCTTTTCCATTCTAAAAACTAGGTCTAGTACGCCCTTTGTTGTGCTTAGGCCTCTTTGAAATGTAGTACTTTCAATGGGGGACAGCGGCCAAAGTCACCTTATAGGCTTATACTATCGGCGTCTTGTAATATTCCTAATTTTCAGCTCCCTGGCACTCTGGCTTGAAAGAATTTTTCAAACCATCATGATCATCACATGTTTTATTAGCATCCAGATAATCTTATGAGAGTTTAGGGTCTGGTCAGGCTTCAGAGTGAGTTTAATGGCCTGAATCTCTGCTGTCAGGAGAACTAGTGCAATTCTAGACTCTTATTTGAGCACAAAAGCCTTCTTTTGCATGCTAATATGGTTTAAGACAAGTAATATTCTACATTACGTGGACATTTATAGAGATTATTGTGGATGAAAATTATATGTCAGTCTGATGAGACAATCATATGGAATACGGTTTCAAAATGTTGTCATCAGCCTAATGACTCATAGCCTGTTTAGCTTTTATGTTTAGTAGCCACTAATTTACAAGAAGCAACAAATTGCTGCTTCTCACAATCAGAGTTTTGGAATCTGTATCTTAAAGCTCTTAAGGTTTTGTTCAAGGATGATGATCATATCTGCATGTATTGGACAATGTTGAAACCATGCCCTCGCTCGTTGTTTTAGCCACGAGACAACAGATACCCATATTTATCATTTGAAAAAGTCATAGTTTTTCCTTAAGCATGCGGTGGTTGATATTCTAGCCACTTCTAGTTCATACGGTTCTTTGTAAAATATGCAGCTGGAACTTCTGCTGCATCAACTGGAACAGCTGAGGAGGATGTGTTAAAAGCCCTGTCTCAGATCATTGATCCAGACTTTGGGACAGATATTGTTACATGTGGATTTGTGAAAGATCTTCAGATTGAGGAAACTCTTGGAGAGGTCTTAAAAGCATGGACGTGAAATTTTCTGCAATATGCACGTAAATAACACTGTTCTTACCATTTTTTTTTACTTTGAATCTCAGGTGTCATTCCGGCTAGAGCTCACTACCCCAGCATGTCCAATCAAGGACATGGTAAATGCAAAATTACCATTGCTTGAGCAACGGCTAATGTAGGTTAGAGTGGTAGACTTGGTTGGATTAATTTCACAGCAGTGACAACAAAATAAAATATTCCATCCATTTTTAATAGATCATAGATATTATTTATTTTGATTTCTTCCTAGTTATCACATAACACTGCTAGCATATATGCCAATGTATTTTATGAAATCTCAACAGTATTTCCAAATCCTAGTTTCCCTTCTTTAAGCATGATGTTTGAGGTCTGATGTGATGAAGAGACTGTAAATGAATATACATGAATGACAGTTTGAGCAGAAGGCAAATGAAGTGGTGGCAATGCTCCCATGGGTCAAAAATGTTAAAGTCACAATGTCAGCGCAACCAGCCAAACCTATGTTTGCAGGGGAACTTCCAGCAGGTCTACGGACAATTTCAAATATTGTGGCTGTCTCCAGTTGCAAGGTTATCATTTGCAGATCTGATCATGTTAAGCTGTTTTCATGATCTTGTGTATTTTTTCTTTTTTAAAGCTTGGAAATATATCTTTTAGAATTTTTTATTCCTCAAAGGGATACAAACTATGCAAAGGTCTTTTTGTACCAACTATACTGTTTCAACTAGAATTTTAAATCTCGACAATTTCTTGTTTGAAATGTGAGTCAATTTGTGCTCCCAAATCGCATACTGAATTATAGTACCAAAACTTGCAGGGGGGAGTGGGAAAATCAACTGTTGCTGTAAACCTAGCATACACTCTGGCTGGTATGGGAGCTAGAGTTGGTATATTTGATGCTGACGTTTATGGTCCAAGTTTACCAACAATGGTCTCTCCTGAAAATCGACTGTTAGAAATGGTAATATATGAAAGAATTAATTGATCTTTTACTTGTAGTTGAGTGAAATGCTGCAAACTAATTGCTCTGAATGTTACCGTAGAACCCAGAGAAGAGGACCATAATTCCAACTGAATACTTGGGAGTGAAGTTGGTCTCTTTTGGCTTTGCTGGTCAAGGACGTGCAATAATGCGAGGGCCGATGGTTTCTGGAGTTATTAACCAACTTTTGACTACTACCGAGTGGTATGCTGCTCTTAGAACATAATTTATTTAGGATTGAAAAGGCCGAAAATAATATGCTATTAGAGTTAATGATCCTTGCCATTATATTAAATTTTGTGTTAACTTGTAAAAGACATGTCTATAAATTTCAAGTTGACTTTTGACCCACTCCAGAATTTAGATTGAATATTAAATGATCTCCGCTTGATATATAACCTTTAAATCTGCTATACTTTTGAATTATATTCTTAATTTAATTGGTTCTGCTTGATATGTAATCTTGACTTGTTCAATGTAGGGGCGAGCTGGATTACCTTGTTATTGACATGCCCCCTGGAACTGGAGATATTCAACTGACTTTATGCCAGGTCCTGCGTTTTCTCTTCTCCCCTGTTTTTATGGACTAGAATCATATTCATTTTTTCTAACTCATTGTTCCTTTATTTTATTGTTGTGAAATACATTCTGGCTGCACTTGAATCCTATATACTCAAAGTTGTTCTCCAATACTTTATTCTCATAAAATTTGACATGGTTCCATTGTTTCTTTAGGTAGTTCCATTAACTGCTGCTGTAATTGTCACTACTCCTCAAAAGCTAGCATTCATTGATGTTGCAAAAGGAGTTCGCATGTTTTCAAAACTTAAGGTGGCTATTGTGCAATTGAACGACCTTAATATTCTAGTATATTATCTTTTTTATATCATAGGCTTGTAACTGTTTTGTATTTTTTAATCCTTCCTCTTTTTGCCATATTTCCAGAAAAGGGCATGTGTCAATGTTCTTTCTAATCATATCCTTGGAAAAATTTATATTTGATACACTGTCCACTATTGATATTTGACCTATATTTCTTGTTTGTTTTTGCATAAGGTGCCATGCGTTGCTGTTGTTGAGAACATGTGTCATTTTGATGCCGAAGGAAAACGATATTACCCATTTGGTAGAGGTTCAGGTTCTCAGGCATGGATATTCTGTAATTCTTTTGTTCTCTTCATTAAACTTAATGGGGGAAAACATACACCTGTTTATGCTGGTTTATACAAGTTCTAGTGTATTACTTGTGACATTTTGCAATGGTTTGATCATGCTTGCAGGTCGTCCAGCAGTTTGGAATACCTCATCTATTTGATCTTCCCATTAGGCCAACTGTAAGCGTTATGTTTTCAAATTACTGTGTTCTGCTCATACTTTTCATAGTGTAAATTAACCCATCACGGTTACTCAGCCCAATTAATAGCTGTTTCTTTCTTTCTTTTTTTGTTTTTTTGTGGTGCGTGTTTAAAGAAAAAAATTGTATTTTATTTGTTGAATATATTTTTGGTAGAATCAGGGGTTGGGTGTTTAACAATTATCTGAAACTGGTACAATGCGAAAGTATGCACAATTGTGGTTGAAGACTTTTGAACATAGTAGCATTGTTTTACATCAAACTTGAATTGTGTAGTCAATTTTACAAACTCTCATGTTTACGCCATTCTTTAGGTCTTTACATAATGCAAAATGCAAAACGAAAATGAGACAAGAGTCAAGTCTGTTTCGAGTATTTACAGACCTAATTATCACAGCTATCTGCTTCTGGAGATAGTGGGATGCCTGAAGTGGTTGCTGATCCTCTTGGTGAAGTTGCTAAAACTTTCCAGAATCTAGGAGTTTGTGTTGTGCGACAGTGTGCCAAGATTCGCCAACAAGGTAATTTTGTATGCGGTTGTTGATATTTTTGAAGATTCCAGTAAATCAGTATTAGTCGGTTCTTCTTTTTTATGAAAAAAGGTACTCCCTCCGGTCCTAATTATAAGACAAAGTTGACTTTTTTGGAGAAATTAAGGAAGCCAATTAAATTACTTTAGAGTATTTATATTTTTATTTTTTTCTCCAAACTAATTAATTTAACTAATAAACTAATATATAAACTAAAGATACTAAAAATATAAACACTCTAAAGTAATCTAATTGGCTTCTTTAATTTCTCCAAAAAAGTCAACTCTGTCTTATAATTAGGACCGGAGGGAGTATTAGCTAGTTCTTCATGTATGCACATAACTGTGCTATGTTTTTGGGTGAGTAGCTGCAAAACTGTTTCGCTATTTATTTGTGTACAGGAAAATTCTGAAAACCTGACTGAGTAATGTATATTTCTTAAACCATTTCTTAAATTCATAAATTTCAAGTTTGCTGAAAGCTACTCCGGGCTTATCATGGCTCAGGACTACTATAGGAACATCCTAAACATGTATTACCTTATTGTGTCCTATGAATGCAAAATTGCAGTTTCTTTAACTCATTCGATATGGGTTTCTTTTATTGAAAAACATTTTGCTTTCAATTCAGTTTCAACGGCTGTCACCTATGATAAGTCGATTAAGGCAATTAAAGTGAAGGTACCAGATTCAGATGAAGAATTTTTTTTACATCCAGCAACAGTCAGACGGAATGATCGTTCTGCTCAGAGCGTGGTAAGCTGACATTTAAGAGCAAAGTTTCAATTTTTTCAAAACCAAAATAAAATAAGTCATTTAATTTAAGCTGTACATAACATTTTGGTAGCTGCACTTATATTTTTTTCCCACTAAGAGCAATGTAAGTTGTATATCACTCCTCTAAAGGCATACATCTCAGTATAGGTGATAATGGAGCAAAGCAATCCTACAGGAGTAACGGGGGAACATGTCACTCATTATAAAACAAAATTTTAATTTTTAAGGATAAAGTAACTTGTACCTTTTCATGTCTGCTTCATCAGAAAGATAGAAAGACTTGAAATAAGTAGTACCCTTGATTGGTCATCTCTGTTTGGCACAAAACCGTGCATTCATGATCTGTCACATCTTATGGTCTTGGGTTTGTTTGGTTTGAGGGATTTGGAGGGGAAGAGAGGGGAGAGAAAATTTTTATGAGTTGAATTTTAAAAGATTGAAGAAGTGGGGTAATAAAATTTTAATAAAGAGAATATATAAGATAAAAGAGTAAGAAAAATTAATTAAAATTTTAACCCCATTTCTCTAATTTTTTAAAATTCAACTCAAAAAAATTTTCCCTTCACCCACTTTCCCTCCCCTCTCTTCAGACCAAACAAGAATGTTTTTTGGATGAACCACATGTTATGGCCTCTATCTCATCAGCGACTAATCTTATTTGAACAGGATGAATGGACAGGGGAGCAGAAATTGCAGTATGCTGATGTTCCTGACGATATTGAACCAGAAGAAATCAGGCCCATGGGAAATTATGCTGTTTCAATAACTTGGCCTGATGGGTTTAGCCAGGTGACTTGATATGGCATGTTAGATGCAATTATTTCCGCTGTAGGAAACTTAGGTCCCAGAAGTGAATTAGCTTTTAACTAAGTAACTTAATACTGTTTCCCTATCATTTGCACCCATATCTGTGCCTTAGTGCCCCACTTCATGCAGGCAATGAAATGCACCGACAAATCACCGTACAAGAAAAAAAGTAGTGTCCTTACTGACAAATGTTTGTCACTTGAATTTAATACAACGCCTAACATTATCCGATGCTTTAAATTACATATAAATACTTTATATATTGCTGTGCCAAGAGTCTATGCTTTCTAGAAGCGTACCTAAGGAGCAATGGATGGGTACCTAAAATGCCAATCTATGCTCCAGATTTTATATGCTGCTTCTTTATGAGCTAGTTTCACATACCTTTTTTTTTTTCCGGTTACAAGACATGCTTTACGCTTGAAGTAGGAAGAACAGCCTACCATTTAGACCATAACTCTAGACACATGTAGCACTTGTGTGTTTAGATTAGTTTTTGAAAATAGTTTTTACGATTTACGAGACATACTATGTGAGAGGACTTTTGTCTCAGGTTGCGCAAACCTAGGTTTGGAAACTTACCAAACACCCACTAATGAATTTAAACACGCAGAGCTAGTTTCACATACTGGATTCCTGAATTTCTCATTGATTTACTTGCTTAGTTTTATGTTACTGTGCCCTCTAAACATCATTTATTGTTTCTGTTGTACCATGCAGATTGCTCCTTATGATCAACTGCAGACAGTAGAACGGCTAGTTGACGTTCCTCAGCTGACGGGTCAGTTGTGATGTTTTGGCTATTGAAATCATCATGAGCTGGAATCTTTCACGTGTGATAGCTTCGAGAGGCCTTCTTCAACTTACTCTCCTTCCTCCTCATTGGTTGTGTTTGGAATAAGGGTGGAAAAAGTGTTTTTTTTTTTTTTAATTTGACTTGTGGAATTTTAAGATTAGGGAAAAATAAGATTGGGTAAAATGATTAATTTAGATTGGCGATTGGATAAGTACTTTTATGAAAGTGAAAAAGTGTTTGGTTTGACTTTTGCATAAATGGTTTTTGTGATATTTAAGAAATTTTTTTTAAAAAATTATTAAAAGTGAAAAAATTAACTTTGAAAATTTGGCAGTGGAAAAATACATAATAAAATCACAATAAAAATTTGATCCCTAATGGTGTCACGAACATAATTAATTTGGGTTGAAGATGTCCGAGCATCATTTGTCGATGATGACTCTTGATCTTGACTATTATCTACATAAACTATATTCTCATTTTCTGCTTTCCTAGAGTCCACATCAGTTTGAGAATTTCTTCTAATGAAATTATGTATAGCCATCGTTACACAGATAATGCGAACTTGTATGTAAAAGCTGTACTTGCGCATTTTTTGTAATATTTTGAATTTATTTTTCCACACTCCAAAAGTCATTTCCATTATGCACTTCAAGCTTGAATAATAAAAATTAAATGCCTCATTATGATTTTGGAACCCCCCTCGATTCCTGAATTGTGGGAGGTGGTAACATTCACATCTGTATGGATTAAGATATCCAATTGGTGTTGGGTAGTCAGCATCGACCAAATAATATTTGCTTAATAAGTATTAAAATCATTTAAATGTGAGATTATTTGAAAAGCGAAATGAAGCCAGAGAAATGTAATTGAAATATACGAAAATATACCTTGAGGTGGATGGGGGAAATTCATAGCTGGATTTGAGATAGCAGAGTGAAAAACATGAACATCATGTGCTGAACCTTCCCATCCTGCTAACACAAACGTGAAACACATATCTCAATCACAAAAAGCCATGACATTCTGTGTAGGATATCCTTTTCTCCGATAAATTTATCTCAGCCCTGTCCACTTATCACACACCTGATATAAGTACCACCAATAGCTCCAATGACATCCTTGAAATATGTGAAATATCGTTTAATGTTTGTTATTTTAGGATGACATGAACAGAATTCATGATCGTATGGCCTAATAATTTCAATTGCAAAATTAAGACAGGCCTCCAAAACTGTGTAGAAGCTTACTTACATTTTCGCCTGAATGTTGAAATATTCCTTGTACTAGCCTATTTCTTACACCGTGTTCGATAGCGAGTAAGAACATCGCAATCATTTCTTTGACACCTACATTCTTAGAATTTCTTAACCCATACTCACCCAACTTATTGCATAAACTGTAGAATACATGTTTTTCTATTCTAAAAATCTCATGACATTTTGAACCTTCAGTTGCCAACATTTCTTGTACCCAATAATGATCTATTCGCTTACTCATTCTTCGCGGTTGTTTGCACACATGACACCAAATATTGACAAAGCAACACGCATAATTGTTCATATTCATTTAACTGAGCCTCAATAATTGAAGCGTCATCACTATCTTCATCTTCCTCTATCCCTTGCAACCTGTTTGATTGTTACAATTTGCCATTGATGTACCTGTTATTGTGGTCAAATTGTGGTGTGAACAAGATGATTAAGAAACATAACATATGATACAAATATCAACAAGATAAAACCGTTCTAAATGATAGGTCAATTACACCGAAATGGAAAAAAAAAACTAAAAATGTCTTAATTCAAGTGTCCAGACATCAAGTTCAATTGGAGCTACTACTCCCTTACGATAAAACGCAACCATGTCATCAAATACTCAGGGTCTCCTTTTAATGACACAAATATTTCCCGATGTGCCTTGGTCTCCAAAGCCCGCATACACCGGACTCCAAAGGCTTTGTCACGCTGCACATCCTCAAGGGACAACAGATATTTCATAACCTCTGGCATGCTACTTTCTTTATTTCCAGTTAAGGCCGCTGCTCTATCCAGAGATACATTAGCAATTACACTGATAGCATCAGCTATTTGCTTTGCAGCCGAAACTTTTTGCTTTTTTCTCTTACTAGACCCTTCACCTCTCTTCCTTTTCTGTTGGCTTCCAGATACACTGGAACTAGTTAATGTTGTTAATCCAATGCTTACCATTTCATTTGTGACTCCTGTACTAAATGCAGGATTAGCACCGAAATGCTCATTCTCGCTGTCCCCAAAGCCTTCTGCTTTATCCATCATGGGTCTGTACACATCTTTCTCATTTGTTTGAGGTTGTGTGAAAGAGGGTGAGAAAATGTGCTCTCTGGTCGCAATAACATCCTTAAATATTATTCTTAACTCCCTTTCATGCTTTAGTATAAATTTCAGCAGCTTGTGACAACAACGCCAGCAAAAAACAGGCCCAGACAGTACAACTACGTGCCAAAGACCTTGAAAACACCTGTCCTGTTCAGATGAGCAATGGCATTAGCTCTCCAACTAGAAAGAGGGAAGGAAGAAGAAAGGAATAAAGGGAGTTGAAAACAGAAGACAAGGGAAGACAGAAGGGCAGGAAAAGATTACATCTTTAAGCCAAAGAGTTGTGATGCGCTTTGTAAAGCGTAGAATTCAAAACCAAAAATGTCATATGTAAAGGGGAAAAAAAAACTATGGCAGAGTTCTTTGTCCTAAATTTCTTCATATCTCACTCAGCTACTGTAATTTTTAATTTTTTTTTTAAACAGAAGACAAGGGAAGACAGAAGGGCAGGGTCTAATTTTTGAATCAAAGGCAGTAGGAAACAACATCACCGATGAATTAGAACAAGCACAAATGAAACAAGAAATTAATGAAGTGTGAAACAATGAAGAGGAATGGGTGAAAAGAAAAGGAACAAACGTTGAAAAATTATATCCAAAAAGAATATAAATGATGGTATCATCTAGCCCAGATAGTTACTTAACAACAGAGCTACAAGGTATCCTACTGCATTGATCATTGCCTGATAAACATCACAAATAAGAACAAGGTAAAAAGTTAATGACTCCAAGCTAAAGAAACAAAGACTTGGGAGGTGGGGGACAGGAGCTAAACTTCCAAGTGTTATTCACAACTAATACTACAGGAAGGTAATGCTGTAAGATAACCTCCAACTGCATGAAGAATCAGATTTTGCTATAGTATCCATGATAAATTCATATTCAGGGGGGCGATTTCCTTTTTATACTTCAACACTTCTATACAAAGTGTTTTGCTCTTTTCTTAAAGAAAAGTTATCAAACCCCCCCCCCCCCCAAAAAAAAAGAAAAAGAAAAAGTACTAACCTTAGTCACCAAAAGCATACTATTACTCACTCCTAAGATTTTGCTATTTGAAATGAGTAAGAAAGACAAACACATCAAAATTAATCAACAACTGAATCAGAAGAAGTTGAATCAACTGCAAATTGTACGGGTGGAGTTAACATCGCAGAATGGTTGATTCTGTGAATCAAACAAAAAATTGGCATAACAATGTTGAATTTCTGTTAAATATAGTCAATCTCATATAAGGCAGGAAAAGATTAAATCTTTAAGCTAAAGAGTTGTGATGCGTTTTGTAAATAAAGAATAGCTAGGAAAAAATCGACTTCATCTCCTCCGCGAATTTGATTCTCTCCATTGCGGGGAAGGGTCTAGTTTCAACCAAGGAGATAAAAACCATATTCAACCTATCAAATTGCTATTTTTCCCTCTGAGAGGTTATATAATTGGACAGAAACATAGTTCCACCACCACTCATCTAATCCAAATTGGGAAAAAGCAAGGGGGTCTGCGGCAAGCACAATGATATGCTATTTTGGAATAGCTTTCAGAGAGAGAGATAGCAATTTCTTTCCTCGAGAGAAACGGAAATGATGTCTACAATTAGAAGATCAAACCAAGGATGAGAGATGCAACGACTCAGCAATCATCCTTTAAAAACAGGAAATCATTCCACAGTTCAAATCATTCCACAAAAAATTTCCGACAAACCGACAGAACATGGAATAGCAGATCAAAACGACAGAACACACCCAATAGCAGATCAAACATGGTTTCATTCTAATCCATCCAAACATTGAAGGAACATAGGAGATCGACACCTAAATGAAGCTGTAAACCTTACCTGCCGAAACAGATCAGCGCCACAGAGAAGATCAAGGACCACAGGAGCTTCAACGCCAGGCAAGCAAACGGGCTTGCATGCACAGATCAGAAGACACAAATCAGAAGCACGCCGGAAACCAAACTGATCCGCCGAAAGTTGGTGGTGTCGCCGCCGTGAGGTATGAGTTTGCTCTCTGTTCTTCAACAAGAAGACGACGGAGATTGTGTTTGGGATAGCTTATGTAGAACCAAAAAGTAAGATTGTGAGTGGGTAGGATTGAGAGCTTTTCATTTTTTTTTGTTTGGTTTAGTTTTTTTTTTTTTCAATTTGATTTATAGGAAAAAAGTTACTTATTTTGTTAAGCAATATTGTATAGCTTATCATTTTTAACTTTTGACTTATGCTATTGTTTTGGAGGTGGGGTGAAAAAATAAATTTCATCAAATTATATATTTTTGAATTGCCAAATTTCCCAATTTGACTTTCTTAAATTTTTTATAATTTTTAATTTAATTTTTCTCTTATCGTTATCACAAAACCATTTATGCTACTACCAATCTAAATAAGTTTTAAATTCAGAAAAGTCATTTATACAACTGCTAATCCAAACCCAAATCATATTATATAATCTGACTTTTATATAAATCAAATTTCAAATAAGCTATTTTTCCCACTGCTATTCTAAACACATACAAAAACAGAGATAGAAGAGTGAAAGATTCTCTGAGCTTGAGCAGAAGTGACAAGCAATGACATGTTACTTCAAAAAATAAACTATTTTTATAGATAAGCCTAACACCCAAATCACTAAACCAAATATACCATTTAAGTCAAAAGTAGTTAACAGTATTTTTTTGCTCCCAAATTACACGATTGGCATGTATATTCGCCAAACCAGACAGTACTATTTATTGCCATCATCGGTAGAGTTTGATTTGATAGAATTATATTGTGACTTGTAAGTTGATGATTTGAGAATATGTGTTTGTTTGAAATAACTTATTTTTAAATAATAAGTGTTTATAAATCATGATTCACAGTATACGAGGTAAATATGCGAGATGAGTTTTATTTCGGCTTGCGTAATAAGGATTTATTATCCAAAAATAAGCTCAATCAAACACACACTATCTTTACTATCCAATTTTTCGTGCTTTACTCTCTCTTGTTCCAACGAGTAGAGCATGCACACTTCTCTTGCATGTATCTTTCAATACCATGTACAACCTTAGGGCAATAACATACTTGATCACTATTATATGGCTTACATATTCTATCCTTCGTCTCTCAACAAATTTGGGTCCCTATTTATGTGTTTTAAACATGGATGGTGGCTTAATTTTACTAGTACATCGATTATTTTACATTTTTAATTTAGAGAAAAAGTTCGGTAGTTAAACTTATATTGTGTACTTTTCTCCAATTAAATTAGAAAAAAGTGGATTTTTAAATTAAAAAAGTTAAAAATGTTGACAACTAGTTAGTTACAAATTAATCATGAAAAGGAAAATTCATGTCCTAATTTAATATGAAAAGAGTATTTTAAGTATGTAAGATAAATTATGGTCCCTCTATTAATTTGATTATATAAAAAGCAATCACTGCATAAAAATATTCACCATACGATCATTTCCCACGGATGGTCAAAATGTTACGTTGAGCAATCTGCTAAGAGGGGAAAAAAATGAATTGAGTTCCTCCAAAAACTTTTGAATTATGATAATTTCAAAATTTATCAGTGCATACATATTTTATTTTTGAAATTGACAATTATGACAACAAATTACTTGATCACGTATGAAACGATTTTTGATGCTAATCTGGAGATAAAATATGCCCAAAAAAAAAATAGTTGAAGGAAAGCTCTTCTATATATATATAATTTGCATTTTTAGTATTGATTATTAGTTTATTACGAGCATCAACTCAGAGATTACACATTTGTGTGTGTTTGGAAGAGCTTATTTTTGGGCAATAAGTGCTTATAATTCGTGATTCACGGTATACGAGGTAAGTATGTGAGAGGAGTTTTTTCTCGGCTTGCGTAATAAGGGCTTATTTCCTAAATATAAGCTGTCCCAAACATGCACAAAAAAAGAAAAAAGGAAAAGGACAAGACAAAATCGTCGGAGGTGCAAAAGATGGAGGCAAAACGGTCAGAAAATTGAAAACATCGAGTTCCCTTTTCAGTTATCATCCCGCCACACGGTCAACAAAAAAATCATGCGAAGCGTGTTGCTAGTAGGTGGAGGTGAAGCTTCTCGTCTTCTGAGTTCACTCAGCTTATCTCTCTGCAAATCTAATAAGCTTTTGTCGTCTACCCGAGCCACTGCGACGATGGCCACTGTTGAGGAGTTCGTGAAGGGCAATGTTCATCCCAACGGCGTCGCAGTTATCACCCTTGATCGCCCCAAAGCTCTCAACGCCATGAACCTAGGTTTTCTTTCTCATTGATCATTGTGTGTTTTCGTCAATTAGAAGCTTTTTATTCCAGTATCTTGAGTATTCTTTTGTGTCTAGTAAGGAAATGTATCTGGAGGCGAGCTTCGGGTAGTTTTAATTCCATTACAATGCAGAGTCATGGGGAGTTCGTGGACTATAGAAAGTAAGCCTTAGATTAGTCATGCAAGCACCCGGAAATTGGGGTTGTGATGACTGGGGATTTTGAATGCAGATTCGTTGAATTTTTAGGTGTAGGGTAAAATAAGGTCTTAGAATTCTCTATTTCCCATCTACTAAAGTGTTTTTCTGAGTGGGTAAGCGGTTTCTCTCGGAAATATGTGGTGCAGATATGGACATAAAGTATAAAAGTTATCTGGACAAGTGGGAGTCGGACCCTAGTGTCAAATGTGTTTTAATTGATAGCAGTTCATCTCGTGCCTTTTCTGCAGGTATGATTTAGTTAACAAGAATCCCATAATTCCCTTCTCTTTCTCAGCCATTTTTGAATATCAACATGTTTCTAGCATATATATTTCATTAATAGCTTGTTCAGCTGAGAATCTCGTTTAGACTCAGGATTATTTGGTTTTGAGTGTTAGGTAATATTTGAGAGTTACCATTGACGTTGAATGTGGGAATGGATATTAAAGGGGTTGTTGCTGATAATGAAAATGACAAAAGAACACCTTTAGTCAAGAAGTTTTGCATTGTAGTACTTGTTTCTTCTCCAGTCTGCACATATTTGAATTATTTTGTTTCTTGGTTGTGTCTCTGTCAAGAGTAAACAACTTCTGATGCTAGACTAGTTTATTGCCATAAGTTCTTTCAAAAAATTATCTGTCGCTAGTTAATAACTGTGATCTTAGTTTACCTGCAGGTGGTGATGTGAAGCAGATAGCAACAAAAAACCAGCTATCAGATATGATTGAGGTCCAACCGTGTCCATTTAGTCATGTGTTTAGATTCATTAACCTTTATTATTTATTAGACATGCCATATGGATACCTATCATTTTTTAGTTGGAGACCGTTCTTCATAACAAGTACAAAGACAGCTACTTTAGTAAAGTCCCATGTTTTACTCATGGAAGTTAGCTGTAGTTGTTTTGTTCTTAAGACTCTATGTCCAATATCTCTAACATCAGAAAAGAATTGTTAACGTACAGTAAGCGTGATAGTTGATGTTTTGGGCATCAAGTTTAAAAGATGCGTGTACAATATGCATATTTGGCATCTTTACAGAGTGTTGGTTTGTACATCTGAATTAGATTGGTTATTAGCTATATCAATATCATGTGGTTTTTGGGGAAAGAATGGCAAATGCGATTTGGATGCTTTTTGACAAATTTCTTTGTATCAATCGAATCACATTTTATTCCTTATCAGTGCTATTGGCCTGATGTTAAATCTGTTATCAAGCCTCCTGTATTTTTGCATCATTTGTTGATGTGTTATGAGTTATGACAAATAATGTCCCTATTATGCTGCATTTCAGATTTTCTCTGCTGAGTATTCTTTGATATGCAAAATTTCTCAGTACAAGAAACCATATATAAGTCTCATGGATGGAATAACAATGGGTTTTGGAATTGGACTATCTGGTCATGGCCGCTATCGTGTTGTGACAGAGGTTTGCACTTTATGATTTTGGCTTGTTCAATTGTAAGTGTATCCTAAACTTTTAACATTACACATCTTGCTTTTCTTCCCCTCTTATGTGACACTTTCCAGAGGACTGTTCTTGCTATGCCAGAAAATGGAATTGGTTTGTTCCCAGATGTAGGTTTTTCGTATATAGCAGCACAAAGTCCAGGAGGAGGATCTGTTGGTATGCTCTTTACTTTATAGTATTTAGAATACTGAATTCTTCTTTTTATTTCTTTCACTAGATGAACTTATGGGATCAGAAGAATGGTCAAAATATCATCTTTTTATCTTCTTGTGCACTACTTCCCTGGCATTATTTGCCCTCAAAATATATATACATTTAGAAGCATCTGGGCTTGGTCTTTACTTAGAGTTTCATTTAAACTTCTGATCAGTTTTGTCAGATATGCTTCACTAGCAACTTCACTTCGTCCAATGGTTTCTAACCCACTGGTTAGTCTGAAATTTTTATGCATCGTAGGTGCTTATCTTGGGTTGACTGGAAACAGGATTTCTACTCCTTCAGATGCAATTTATGTTGGTCTTGGAACACATTATGTACCATCTGAAAAATTAGGTCCACTGAAGCAGGCCCTTTTGGCAACAACCTTGTAAGTCTCAGTCACATCCATATGAATGCATACACATGTACACTTGCACACTTGCACGTGTACGTGAACAGACAAATATATAACCACTCTTTATTGTTTTGTAACAAAAAAACCACTTTTTATTGTTTGAAAATAATTAAGAGTCACACACACAAGGCGCATGTGTGGCCTATGATTTGGTACCATTGTAAGCTAGAAAGTTCAAAACATACACACTGACGCACACAAAGGTGCATGCACACACAGCCTGTTATTTGGTACCATTAGTATGCTAGAAAAGCAACTCCAAATATACAGCCATATTGTTTGAAAATGATGAGAAATCTG
The DNA here is from genome assembly GCA_963242795.1 of Inga leiocalycina. NCBI lineage: Eukaryota > Viridiplantae > Streptophyta > Magnoliopsida > Fabales > Fabaceae > Inga > Inga leiocalycina. The sequence goes on from OY725322.1 coordinate 22,727,849, forward strand.
TGTCTCATTAGACTTACAACAACAACAACAACAAAGCTTTTATCCCACTAGGTGGGGTTGGCTACATTGATCGCACAATGTCATTGTGCTTTGTTGAAAATCATATCTTTAGATATATTATTGATCAAAAGGTCTCTTTCTATGACCTCATTGAATGTTCCCTTCGGCCTTCCTCGACCTTGTTTTATAGGACTTCATACCGCTTGATCAACCTTCCTCACTGGAGCATTCAATGGCCTTCGCTGAACATGACCAAACCACCTTAAACGACTTTCTATCATTTTTTCTTCAATAGAGGCCACTTCAACTCGTTCACATATAAGATTATTACGAATCTTATCTTGTATGACCACACATCCATCTCAACATTCTCATCTCGGCTACTCCTATTTTATGTTCATATTGTCCCTTTGCAGCCCAATACTCATTACCATATAGCATTGCTGGTCTTATAGCAGTACGATAGAACTTCCCTTTTACCTTATTAGGTACTTTCTGATCACAAATAACTCCAGTAGCTTTTCTCTATTTATACCATCCAGCTTGAATTCTGTGATTGACATCTCCATCAATTTCTCCATCTTGTATAACTGATCCCAAATACCGAAATTTTGTCACTTGCGGAATAACTTGCCCCTCTGTTTAACTTTCACTTCACTTCGACCTTGTCTCTTATCATACTTGTAATGCACATATTCAGTTTTGCTCCTACTCAGGCGAAAGCCCATCGATTCCAAAGTCCATCTCCATATTTCAAGTTTAAAATTAATTTCCTCCTTGGATTCAGCCAACATAACTATATCATCCGCAAAAAGCATTTATTTAGGTATCTCCTCTTTTATAGGCTCAATTAGAACATCTACCACTAGATTAAACAAATAAGGGCTTAAAGCTGATCCCTGATATAGGCCAATCATTATAGGAAAGTCCTTTGTAACACCTTCAGGCGTTCTACCATTGGTTGTAACCTGCTCATACATGTCTTGAATGGATTTAATATATGCAACCCGCGCCCCTTTCTTTTCTAAGGCTTTCCATAGTACCTCTCTTGGACACGATCATATGCTTTTTCCAAATCAATGAAAACCATATGCAAATCTCTTCCTTTGCTCTTATACTTTTTCATTTGCCCCCTTAATAAATAAATCGCTTCTGTTGTAGACCTTCCTGGTATAAATCCAAATTGGTTTTCAGTAATAGCAGTTTCCAACCTCAACCTGTGTTCAATCACCTTTTCCCACAATTTTATTGTGTGACTTATAAGTTTAATTCCTCTATAGTTTGCACAATTTTGAATATCCCCCTTATTCTTATAAATAGGGATCAGAGTACTTTTTCTCCACTCATCCAGCATTTTCTTGAATCGTAAAATCTCATTAAATAATTTTGTAAGCCACAACACACTCTCTTCACCCAAACATTTCCAAACTTCAATCAAAATACCATCAGGTCCAATAGCTTTACCATTTTCCATTTTCTTAAGAGCTTTCCTAACCTCGAATCCTACGGTAAAATGACAAATTGAGATTACCTTTTCAAGTTGTCAAATCTTCCCAGTCACAAGGTGGCTTTCCCCCTCCATCATTGAACAACTTATAAAAATAGGCTTCCCACCTATTTTTAATATCTCCATCAGTAACCAAAACTTTTCCTTCTTCGTCCTCTATTCACCTGACCTAGTCCAAGTCTCTCGATTTCCTCTGCTTGTTCTTTGCAATCTTGTAAATCTTACGCTCTCCTGCTTTGTCCCTAACTCGTTATAAAACTCCTTATATGCTTTATTACGAGCTTCACTCACTGCCTTCTTAGTCTCCTTTTTAGCCAAACGATACTTTTCCCAATTTTCAACATTATTACACAAGTGTATTGCTTTAAAACAATCTTTCTCATGCTTGGCTTTCTCTTGAACATTCTTATCCCACCACCAAGTCTCCTTATCTTCCTACCCAAAACCTTTCAATTCCCGCAAAATCGCTTTAGTAACCTTTTGGACCTTTTTAGACATATTCTCACACATGATATTAACATTTCTTTGTAACTTCCACTCCCCCTCCTTTAAAAGAGTTCTTTTAAAAATCTCCCGTTTCTCCCCCTTTAATTGCCACCACCTAACCCTTGGATTTAAAACTTGTTGGCGCTTTTGTTTAACACATTTAATATTCACATCAAGGACCAAAACCCTATATTGTGTTGTCACGCCATCCCCAGGGATCACTTTGCAATTAGTACAAAGTCTTCTATCAGAATTCTTTACCAAAAAAAGGTCAATCTGTGTCCTGGCAGCTCCACTCTTGTATGTTATTAAATGCTCCTCCCGCTTCTTAAAGCAAATGTTGACAATCTTGAGTTTATATGCGAGGGAGAAATCAATGATAGATTGACCTTCATCATTGAGCACCTTAAATCCAAAACCCTTATGAGCCCTTACATGAGGTCTTGCCTCCTTACCAACATATCCATTAAGATCTCCAATAAAAATCTTTTCGGTTAGTGGAATAGTCTGAATTAACCCCTCCATATCTTCCCAGAGCTTTTCCTTAAGATGTGCTTCTGCCTCTACTTGAGGTGCATACATGCTGATAATGTTTATCATATCCTTCCCAATAATCATTTTTAAAGAAATGATTCTGTCCTCAACCCTAATAACTTCCGCCACATTCTTTCTCCATTCAATAATCAGTGATGATACCAACATCATTCCTTCTATTGACCTTTCCTGTGTACCAAAGTTTAAAACCATTAATTTCCTGAGACCTTTCTCCTACTCATTTAGTGTGTGTTCGGATTAGGTTTTTTTAATAGCTTTTATGACTTACGAGGTAAGTGTGTGAGAGGAGTTTTGTCTTGGGTTGCGCAAACCATGGTTTGGGATGTTGCCAAACACACACTTAGTTCCCTGAAGGCACAAGATATTAATCTTTTGATCATTCATTACGCCCACTATCTCTAGAGATTTGGCATTCAGAGTCCCAACATTCCAAGTGTCAAATCTGATCTTATTCTCTTGAACTAGCTTCTTTAGCTGCCTCTGTTCAGAAGAGAGCGGTAGCCCTTGCTCATTTAACACTACATCCGGGTGACGATGCAGCGGCTCTTGCTCACTTCTCATTGTACTCGAGCCATACAATGCGTTACTTACAAGCAATGACCTAGCATTAGCACAATTTCTTCGTTGATTTCATAAGGGATTCGACAAGGTTTTACGTTGGCTGTCGGGGTTTAACACAACTCTCCTTCTTTACTCGAGCTTGGGACCGGCTATAAACATAGGCGGAGTTTGTGTCATTAGACTTACCTATAAAATTATTTCTCCTTACCATGTAACATGTTTAAATCAGTCAGCTACATTATGGAATATTGGTTAATCAAATTCATGATGCAAATTACCCATCTTTGAGGATAATGATCTTGTCAAATCTGTTGATCATGCAGTTCGCAGGATCCGCATCAGGACATCAAAGTTCTTCTGGCAAAATATGAGTCTACTCCTGAGTCTGAGGCTCAGTTGAAGTCTCTTTTACCTCAGATTGTTTCATCTTTTGGAGTAAATAGATCGGTTGTTGAAACAATTGAAGAGCTAAAAAAACACCAATCTAGTACTAATCCCACTGGTATGCTTATTGACCTACTTGCTGATGGTCAAAGTTGTAGGTTGCCTGATAAATCGTTCGTTATATTTATCTGCATTTTACCTTCTTAGTTGCGAAGTGGGCTAATGAAGCCCTCGAAGCTCTTGGAAAAGTTGCTCCTTTTTCACTTTGCTTGACAGAAAACTACTTCTCTAGAGTTGTCTCTGCTCAGGGGAAAACTGACAATATATTATCCACGGTAAGTCTGTCGTTTTCTGAGTCCATTATATTTTGATAATTTTTGTTGCTTCCATGCTTTCAGACTTATTAACGTACCGTGTGTATTACTCCTGCATCTGGACAAAATTCAGCTATGTGGTGTAATGAAAACTGAATATCGCATTGCCTTAAGGTCTTCACTCCGACATGACTTTGCAGAAGGTGTCAGAGCTTTACTGGTAGACAAGGATCAGGTTCTCTCTTTCTCATGCCTGCGTGTTTTAAAATTTGATGGAGAAACCATGTCTTTATATCACGAAACTGGGAAAATATAGTTGCAGTTTATATTTTGATATACAGTTGTGGGTGCTACAAAATATTATGTATTTTACATGCCGGGGAACTCGGGATATTGGTCAAATAAAGCAAAATTATGTGTATGCTTCTTGCTTAGTTTGCTTGTTCGGAAGCTTGGTGATGGTACAAGGTTGAAGAATCTACTTATTCTAATTGGTAACTACACCTGGTTTCATGTACAAATAGTTCCTTGTTTGGATTAGTACGATTACTCCTCATCTTTCTCTGATAATTCCTTTTCAACCAGAAAATGATTTATCCTTCAATATTCGGTTTATATTGCTCTCTATTTACAGTGGTTGGTTCAATGATTATTTTCCTGCAGAACCCCAGGTGGAAACCTTCAAGCTTGGAGGAGGTTGATCAGCGTGATGTGGAATTCGTCTTTGAACAATTAGGGCCAGAAACTGGGGAGCTCAGTGTAGCTTAGAAGGAAATTTTACTGACCTAATTGATTCGTCAAACACGAGATTTTAGATTAATACAGCAAATATGCAGGTATGCGTTGTTCCCCATATTTGCTGTGGTAGATTCCATGATATTTTCCTGCAGAACCCCGAGTAGAAGCCATGGTGCTTTTAGAGGGGAACTCAGTGTAACTTAGGAGGAAGCCTCACTCTTTCGTGCAATTCAGCAAAAAGCCATGATGGAAGAAGAAAATGCCATTCCTGATTCACTACATAAAATGGCCTGCGTGCATTTGTTTGAATGGAAATAAACACATGAACAGATTTAAAAACCTAGGCAGGAATCTGATATTCATATTTGTGAATTGTTTAGGCTGAAAGCATGTGAGCACATTTTGAAATCAGGGTTTGATACTGAGGGTAGACTATGGGGGATAAGTACAATTGCTTCATTGTTACGAACAATTTCCAATTCTTAAGCTCCGTAGTAGGTCAAGATATCCAAGACGTTCGGGATGGACGTACCTACAAAAACGAACCTTAGTTTTATGCATCTGTACAGAAATGAAATAAATATAACTGCAACTTATAATTTTCTTCAGAGTCTGGAGTGTAAAAATACACATGATTTTTTTTTTTTAAAGTAAAAACTGGATATCATTGCTATTCAATCAGAAAGCAAAACAGGAATTCAAACTTTTTCATCAAGATCCACCCTTAGAAGATCAAGTGGAGATTGATCAAGGATACAAAAAGACTCAACTAAAGCATATGACATCTTAGTTAAGTAATCTCCCAAAGGCAAAAAATCCCTAGAGCTATGCAATAGAATAACCTGCTAATCCCGTTGAAAAACTAACCTAGTGTCCTCAATAATGTCCCTATATGGGTCTACACATGAAATTTTCCTAAAAGTGTATCCAATACCAAATGCCTCTTTTAGGGGCAAAAATAGCTATAAACTTTTAAAATAGGTGCAAAAATACAAATTTAATATTAGTTGACTGGTTGTTTGAACCAAAAATGGTGACATAAAAGATGAAGTGAATGATTAAGAAACAACCTGAAATAATACTTTATAATGCGAGATTGACTATGGATTTTCCGTCTCGGGCAACGATTTATTCAAGATTCTAATAATTCTGTGATATATCCTAAACCAGATTGGCCGGTAGACCGATCTGAGTTCCTATTTATTTTTTTTTTTAAAATTTTCTTTAGAATTTCATATTTATAAGGTAAAAATCTTCAATTTCTCACCGATTTAACCCCGATTTGACCCACTGACCTTTAACCCAGTATTCCGACCAGTTTAGTACCCGGTTCGGGTTTTAATACTTTGGATATATTATAATGGATTCTGATGGATTCTAAATTCTAATGATTCTAACGATTTTAATTTATATTATATTTCTCCTTTCTTATTCAGATTTCCCTTACTTAGTCAGCAAATTATTATTTCAAGTTATTTTTTAATCATCTACATCATTCTCCATATCCCCATTTTCAGTTAAAAAATTCAAACTAACGGTCAACAAATGATCCATTTGTATTTGCACCTATTTTTGGAAGTTCATAGTTACTTTTACCTCTCAAAAAAACATTTGGGTTGGACACACTTCTGAAAAAATCTTAAGTATATTTTTGCACCTTAACCTTTTTTTTTTGGGGACAGCAAATAATGCCTCTGCTTAACAGACCATAAAATCTGACACGGAAATCGCAGAAACAAACCAAACCAGAGTTTCCTGAACTGGCATTTGATAATGGACGAGAAAATGTTTCTTAATACCACTCTATAATAACTTAAAATTACCACTTTATATATATTTTTAAAGGTTTTGTCGTTTGGATCCTCTGCGACAGAGTGACACAAAGAAATGGGTCAGATACTCAGATTACATTCTGCCCGAACTCAAATTTTTGTGGCATGCGTCTTTGGTCTTCCTTTTTTTATCTGATGATAGATATGAAAAGCTGTAAGTAGAGAAAGTTAAACGGAAGAAATACCCATGTCGAAACAAGAAGTCAATGATCACAAGAGAGCAATTTGGCTTGAAGAACTGTGTCTTGCGAATGACTTCTGCAACTTGCGTAATAGGGATCAACTTAAAGCTCTCCACTTCCCCATCTGATATGATATAAAGTCAGTTATAATGTAGATTAACTACAGGAGACGAACAAAAAAGCGTCATTGGAACACATCTATTTAAAAAAATACCTTCATTTTTTGGTTCAAAACTTTCAGGAAGTTTCAGATCGTAGCAGAACAGAACATCTCTCTTATATCTATATCCATCTATGTCCATGTAGGAAACAGCTCCAACCGGTATGGCTCTGTGAGAAAAGGAATCTACAGCTTTAGACAACAAGAACGCTTTTTTTTTTCCTCCTGTTCTTGGTATCATGGCCGTTATGACTTACAAAAAGATAAGTACAGGCCTGATAAATATCCTAAATAGAGAACAGGAAGAACAAAAAGGACGAAGAAAACTCACTGATCAAAAGAAAATCAGGCCAAAGGGAGGGCAATGTAGCTGTCATAAACTTACCCATTGGAGATGGATCTCGGTATTCCTGCCTCCTCTTCACATTCCTTTGCAAGATTCTCTTGACAATCAATGCCATGAGGCTGTGATTCCATATTAATGGTTAATCAGAACCCTAAAGATTTATGAACTAAAGGAAACTTCAGGAAACAGTTGACAAGGAATTGATGATATGAGCTGACATTTTGTTTTTTTGCTTTTGGTCATTTTGATGTTGTTATTGATAAACTCTTTCCATTTCCAGCCATTGGAAAGACAAACGGACTACCTTACAAAGCACCAATACCCTTGAATATAAACAAAAAATTCCTAATCTAGCGTTTTTTCACTTTTGATTGACCTACTTAGCAAGTAATACACACCAGTCCTCCAGCAACTAGATGATCTAGCATCCCAGGATAAGTGGGTTTTACTTGACTTCTCTTGCCTATCCACAGATGTTTCTGCCCATTCTTCTCAACATAGCCATTCATATGGACTCCATAAGCCTAACCTTTGAAAAGAAAAGGAAAACATCAAAGTGGAAAAGTGATAATCAGATACGGGTATAGCCATAAATGAGTCTATCAAATAGAAAGCCATTTTTAAACAAGCTATGCAATTATACCACATCTGTTTGAAGATAGATCATCATTTAATCTTCAAAATTGTGCAGAGCACTAAAGATGAAAAATTGGCCTAATTCCTAAACAAAAATGCAAGTTCAAGATTTTTATTAAAATTGATAATGACTTTCCTGGCATGACTCGATTGAATCCACTTATAAAGAAATTAATTAGCATAAATAAATAGAACCTTCATCTTTTGCAAGCAAAATCACATGGTTTAAATGCACATGAAAAAGCCCAAAGGTAAATCCTTACTGTGTAATGAACACATGGATGCTTTTTTTTTTTTAATTTTTTTTTTTGGGTGAAAAGCAAAACACTAGTGTTTGTTTGCTTGCGCTTGAAACCTACAACATTATCGCTGCTGACACTGTTGAAAAACCACACCAATGATTTGAGCAGCTAATTTTAAGGTTTCCTAAGGTGAATCATGGGCGATCAACTAGATTATGAATCATGATAATGGGGTGCAGCGCTATTAAGTAAATAGAAGAACTGAGCGCTAGGCATGTTTATCGTCAGTAGTAGAATAAAACAATCTAAAACGACCAGTCTCTAGATACGTCTCACAGCATAAAATATGAACAAACATGGCTATGAAAATTGACAATAAGAATAACTAAAGAGAACCTAATTCAAGATGCAAATGATGCAATCATGTATCAGAGCATTTTGCACGAACCTTTATTCCAAAATAAGGAGCCGCAGCACGTTCTAAAGAAAAGAAAGTAGGTGCACCAAATGATGATGTTACAGGGTATAACTGACAAAAGATGGACAAGAAACACAGGCATGGTTAATAGAAAATCGTATAAAATAAGGATGACAAAAAATGGACACCTTCTACATATCATAACCAGTACCTCATTCCGTATACCTGGAATCCATTCTTCTCCCAAACACTTAATCACATTTCCAACCGCAATGGTCCTCTGCTCAGGCGTCTTCAGCATTGGATTTAATGAAACATAGTCATCAAAGGGGGAACCGTATAATTTATCTTTAGGGAAAATGAACACATCCTTGAAGGTCCTCAATCGATCAGCAAATCTTAACAAAATTAAAGTATAGATGACAAATCCGCCACCACAATTGACTTCAGTGCATAATAGTGTCACAGACATGATTCAGCAAGGACCAACACCATAACCAAACCAAAGGATAATAAACATGGAAAAACTAGTCATGAGAAGAACTGAGTATCTAACACAGATTGAGTTGTAAAAATTTTACCCATTGTGAATGAATCCAACAATTTGGTCCTCAATGACAAATGGAAGGAACTCATATTGCTTCTCCTGCAAGCCGATTCAATAGTTATAACAGACCCCATGAGTACCATTCGCCGAGAAATCAATAAATGCACAATTTGAATAGAAAGGCCAATAGCATTAATCCATTAACAACAATATACAAAAATAAAAGCCCAATTTCAAAAAAGCAGGGGAAAATAGCAGAATGGAGAATCCCCTAGAACTTACAGAACCACGATTGCATAATTTAACTTTCTCGAAATAGCCTTGGAGATAAGAAGAGGAGTCTTCAGTGCTAGAAGCAGACTGAGGCATAGAAAAGACATCTTCCCATAAGAAATTGCCAGTGATTGACCTGGAAGAAAAAGCGAAGGAGACAGAGCTTCGTATGGACGCCGCAGCGCGCGAAGGGATTGGAGGCGCCAATCTCATGGGAAGAGAATAAGAGGTTCTGTAGGGGACGGAAGAAAACAACGAAGAGGCTCTACAAGTGTTACTGGCAGCGAAATTCATCGAGGAAGCCATTCCCATTGTCCTGGGCACTTCGCTTCAGAAATTGATCGACCAACAGGAGCAGCGTCAACGATTTCAACTATTTTTTTTTTTTTAATTTTAAGACCCAAATTTGGGAAACTCAAGAATTTTAAAAATGTGAAAGAACAAATATACATAGAAGGAGTTTTTTTTTTTTTTAGATGGGCTTTTGGAAAAATCAGATTGAAAAAAAGTTAGATTTTAGATGTGATTTGTGTTTGGATTAGCGGTGGCAGAAGTGACTTTTTTTCTAACATGAAACCTGTTTGGATTAGCGTTTGAAAAGCCCGTTTAGATGGAAAATGACTGAAAATGACATAAATTTTATTGAATACTATATATATATATATATATATTAATTGTATATATTGTGATAATTGAAATGAAAAAATTTTAAAAAAATTGATAAAATAAACAAAGGTGCAATTATTATGGAAAAAAAATACACGAAAGTATTTAATTAAAAAAGGATAAATTTATATTTAAATTAGAATGCATACATGAAATGTCTCATTATTGGATCATCTACCCCTAACAAGTTGGTCTCCGATTGTGTCATGCACATGATTCATTTGTGTTGAAGATAATCTATGGATTGTAGATGTGGATACGACATCAACCGGATCATTAGTATGTTAACCAGGTATATTTCTTCGTTCAGCTTCTTGAAAATCCATGTCTGTTTGGGAATTTTTCCGGATAAGATTATGTATAGCCATTGTCGCACAAACTATGTGGACTTGTGTTTCAAAGCTATATGATTTCATTTCCCCCAAAAGATGAAACCTATTCTTCCAGACTCCAAACGTCCTTTCTATAGTTGTCCGCAAACCTGAATGATAATAATTGAACATCTCGTTTGGATTTGCAAATCCCTCCCGTCGCCTGAAGTCTGGAATATGATAACGCTCACGTCTATACGGACCAAGATATCCAACTGGTGTTGGATAGCCAGCATCGACCAAATAATATTTCCCTGAGTAAGACACCGAAAATGTCTTTTACACGGTACAATTATAGCAAATGTGAGGAAAGAAAAAACTACAACACAATGTAGGAGCAGGTGAGCAATAGGTACCTTGAGGTGGATGGGGGAAATTCATAGATGGAGTTGAGATTGCAGTTTGAAACATACGAGCATCATGTGCAGTTCCCTCCCAGCCTGCCAACACAAAAGTGAAGCACATATCCCAATCACATACGGCCATGATATTTTGAGTTGGATATCCCTTTCTCCCGATAAATCTCTCTTGCTCTGACTGACTGACCACACATCGGATGTGAGTTCCATCAATTGCTCCTATTGCATCCTTGAAGTATGGGTAATATCGCCGATCATTCAAGATTTTTGGGTGATAATGACTGAACTCAGGATCAACCGGTTTGATAAGTTCTGCCGATAGATTCACACAAGCGTGTAATACCATGTGGAAGATTCTACTGACAGTTTCTCCTGAACGTTGAAATCTGTCCTGTAAGATTCTATTTCCTTGCGCATGTCCAACAGTGTATAAGAACATGGCAACCATTTCTTCAATTCCAAGGTTCCTAGTCTTCCGTAACCCATGTTCTACCAATTTAGAGCATAAGAGATAGAAGACATGCTTTTCAACTCGAAAATTTTCAGGACAAACTCGATCATGGCCTTCCAGTACCTCTTGCACCCACTTTGCACCGGTTTGCTTACTAGTTCTGCGTGGCTCTTTGCAAACATATGGGACGAGATATTGAGCCATCAAGACAGCCACCTGTTCATACTCCCTCATCTCTTCATCTATAAGGGATATGAGTTGGGACTTGCGAGCTGCACGAGATGATCCCACTTCAATTGTTTCTTCCGAAATATCGCGACCACTCGAACTTGCCATAGACGATGTAATCTGCTTGATTACCAAGATTTATGAAATCAAGTACAATGACAAATTGTTCAAGTAAAATGACATCATGTAGAAAAAGTTGATAACATTCATAACTGGCATAATAATAATAATAATAATAACAACCGGTCTTCTAACGACAGTAAGTTTTAGCAAAACATATCACATAACCAAGTTTGCAAAAGTATGGTCAGAATCTACCATAACATATATTAGGTCAGACATATCACTACAATTACACATAACCAAGTTTGCAAAAGTGACATAAAATATGGTTCAGTGATTCGGGGCAAGCTGAAGATGTGGGCTGTTATAATCGTGGTGCCGCAGCCACGTTAGCAAGGTAGGTTTATCCCCTTGCAAGCTACGAAACATGTCGCGTCCAATATGATACATCATCATGTTAGAATATCGGAAATAGAAGTCTTTGTCCTCAACAACCTCAGGAATGGTCAGTAAGTCAGCCACGACGTCAGTCACGTTATCATCATTCGTGGACAGCTTGTTTAGGGCATCTACCTTACTCTCAGATGCCGTAGCTATCTTACTAACCGCATTTGCTATAACCCTCGATGTTGCTTTTTTATTCTTTTTTCCTTTGTCAGAACCTTCAACCCTCTTTCTCTTTCCACTTCCGTCTGAAGCATGTGCTGTGGTTGTTTGAGTGTTTGATGTCAAGATGATTCCTTCCAAATCCTCTGTCACTCCCACACTACCTCCAGTAGTAGTACGTACAACATCTTCCTCACTATCTCTTGATCCTTCTTCTAAGTCCATTATAGGTCAGTAAACATCATCTTCGTCGTCAACTACTGGCATTCGCTGTCTAACAGCCAGCGTGAACATAGTGGAGCCCGATGCAAGAATGTCCTTAAAAAGGATGTCCAATTCTTTCGCAAACATGAGGCCTTTGTACCTATACTTTGCGTACTCTCCATTCTCCTATACGTATTCAAGTAACTAAAATGAATGCATTATCTTTACTAATAATAACAACAACAACAATAATACTAATATTAATAATAATAATCACAACAACAACACTTTTGTACCTGTATTTTCCTCTCCCACCACTCATCTTCTGCAATCACCATATGCCTTGCAGGGTCATATTGAATGCCAGTCTCTTTTGAGAACAGCTTGTCCCACACCTTCCATTCTTTCTTCAAGCTATCCCACCGATTTTTCAGTTGTTTCTTGTCATACGACTTTCCTATTTTTTCATTAAATTCAGAGAAAATATTCTTCCACCCATCCTTCGTGAAGGATGACCCAAGACGTTCTTTCTTGTATATTTGTTCAATGCAAAGTTCGATGAAAATTGCAGTTGAACCTACATCCCATGAAGCCTTATCTTTACCCTTGTTCATATTTCTATGTAATCAATTGACCACAAAAGAAAAAACAAATGTCCCAAGTGAAATTAATAAAAATTTTTTACACAAAATGGCAATGCATAATTCACACACATACACAACGATCCATAATCCCAAACAAAATGAAATGAAGAACAATTATAATCCCATACATTAATCATGAACAAAAGTTAGTCACATCCAATCCAATGATTCAAGTTTTCATTTTCAAACAATTGTTAGCAAAATTCCTTACTTTTCTACTGGCAGGTCCTTTAGATCTATAAATATATTAATATTTTCCTCTTTTAACCAATAATTATTAAACCACGCTGTGTGTACGCACTATTTAGAAAAGCCAATAGATATGCAAACTGGCTTGCTCACTAACGAAATCAAGATAGCTTGAATAGAGTCATTGATGATCCCCTTGTAGGATAAAAAAAATAGTATGGTGTGGCATGCTTTTTGTTAATTGTAATAAATATCAAAAACCAAATGATTTATTACCAAATCAAAAAAATACGATTTTATCTTTCATAACCGAATTTTCTTTTTCCAAAACCCCTGTTGTAATTATTTTTGGCACAAGAGGAACACGTTTACATGTATAGCCATTTCTGTCAAAGCAAAAGAAACCAATGAAGACTACTGAGTTTGATCAAAGCAAAAGAAACCAATGTATAGCCATTTCTGTCAAAGCAAGTCATTTTATTTTACGGTCATATATAGCATAAACGAAGACTACTGATTTTGATCACAATTGGACACAACAATCATCCAGAAACTGAAGACAATCAGTGAAGATAACCTGGAAATACAAAGCTGACAAAATCAAATGAATGAAGATTGTCTACTCGGTTATATTCCCTCTTTCTATACAATTGAAATTGTTATATATTGATCCACCTCGTTTCTTCCATCGTCATATACACACAGATCAGCATAAACTCACGCAGGGGTTGAAACTTTCACAACCAAGGGACCGAAACACCATGGCCACTGATCTGAAAGGAAGTGCTCTTCAAGCAAAAATAAACAGGGGAAGAACAACAGTCTGGAATTTCGACATTTGGAACACACAAATCATCACCATAAAAAATAACATTCTGATTTTTCATCATCATACACACACAGATCAGCTATCACGAATGCAGGGGAAGAAAATTTCACAGCCAAAGGGACCGAAACACTATGGCCACTGATATGGAAGGAAGTGCTCTTCAAGCAAAAATAAACAGGGGAAGAAAATGACTGGAATATCGACATTGCAAACACATAGATCATCACCATACAAATTAACATTATGATTTTTCATTATCATACACCCACAGATCAGATATCATGAACGCAGGGGAAGGAAATTTCACAATGAAAGCCACCGAAAACCATGCCAACAGATGTCAACTCCAACATTCGACCACTCACCTATGAACGGATGCCAAAGATCACAACAGGGGAGAACGAAGCACGGCTGAGAGATCCGGCCACCACACAAGCTCCGCCCACCACCGATGCGAACTGCTACCAACAGATCGGCCCAACGAAGTTGATGGAGAAGCAAGTGGAGGCACACCCGACAGCCGACAACAGGGCCAACTCAGAATGACGATTGATCAAGGGGGATTCACTGACCGGTGGGAGCTTCGTCGGACCTCTGACGACGCCACACTCGACGGTCCTGATTCGGCACTTGCATACAAGGATGAAGAAGGGAGAGGTCAGAGAAGGAAGACCTCCAAGCTTCAACCCAGCCACCGATGGCGTCTTCGAAAAGTTCAGATCCGACGACTCTTGCCTCTCAACACCGTTCACCGTGCTTTCAAGAAGGAAGAAAAGAGATGAGCTCTCGAACGAAAAACTACAACTTGAGAGGAAATTGGTTTTGGGCAGGAACCGATGGGAATTAATTGGGGAAGAGAACGATTTTTGATTAGGCAATAATTTCCCCAACGATCACCACTGACACCCTCAACGCTCTTCCATCCAGCTTCATCCGAAAGCAGCGTCCACCATTGAAGCCTAGTGAAGGTGGACGCTCCCCCAATCACACCTGCATTGCCCAACTGGGCTTTTAGCCCCTCACTGGGCTTTTTTTTAGCCGCACTGGATTCCCAAATAGACCCATAATATAAAAGAGAAGTTACTATCTGAATTGTCATTTTTGAAATTTAAATGAAATGAAAAAAAATATTATTGTATATATTTTTCTAAAAAAAGCCTCTGCCAATCGCCACCGCCGAAGCTCTGGTGGCCGGCCGGCCGGTGGTTAGCAACCTCCCCTTTTGTTAAAGCTTAATCAAATATGGTGAATTCCTTAATAAAACTTATGAATAGCCTGATAGAGTGAATTTTTTCTGGGGAACAAAAATTGTTAAAACCTAATTAAATTTGGTGATGTCCTTAATAAAACTTATGAATCATATGATAGTGTGAATTTTTTACTTGATAAACGAAAGTTGTTAAAATCTAATGAAATGTCATAAATCTTTTAACAAAATTTGTGAATGACATGATAATATGAATTTTTTTGGGAAAACGAAAGTTGTTAAAACTTAATTAAATGTCGTGAATTCTTTAACAAAACTTATGAATGGTCTGATAGTATGAATTTTTTACTTGATAAATGAAAGTTGTTAAAACCTAACGAAATGTCAATTAATTCGTTAACAAAACTTGTGAATGAGTTTGAATCAAAGAGAAAGTGTTAACTTATATATATATATATATATATATATATGTTTGCCTGATAGGTATTAAAATGTAGTGGCCATTGGGCAAACAAAGTGGTAGGGGTTTAAACCCCACCTCCACCACTTTGAGAATATTTATTCTTGCTGGAGCTTCGGCTGCCAGCGACCACTTTAGAAATATTTATTCTTGCTGAAGCTTCTGTGGCCTGCTGACCACCTAAGCTCCAATGTTGGAGGGGTATTTGTCGGTGGTCGCCAAACACCGGTGGTTGGGGGGGTTAATGCTTGCTTTTTAAAAAAAATATGTGTAAGGGCATTTTTGTTAAATTCTTTTTAATTTAAAAAAAAGATGAATTGGGCCTAACACTTTTTTGATATTATAAATATTTGAAACAACTTTTTTTTAGCATTTTGAAAGGCCTTGACCAATAAAATCATGTTTTCTATAATTTTTTTTACTCCACCTCATTCTTATGTTTAATTTAGGGAAAATGTCACCAAAAAAATTTTAAAAACGGTAAAATACATAATAGTATTTTGAATATTCATAATATTAGAGAAGTATTAGGCCTAATTTATCATTTTACAAAATTAAAAAGAAATGACAAACATGCGCTCACAGATATTTTTGTTTTTGTTTTAAAAAAAGTAACCCCCATCCCCATCCCGCTAACGGCGAGTGACATACCTTATCAGCGCCAGAGATCCAGTGGTCGGCCGACAGGAATAATAATTGGTAAAGTAACAATATTTGTTAAGAAACTCACTATATTTCAATAGGTTTTGAAAACTTTCGTTTACCAAGTAACAAATTTAGATAGTAAGGTTTTTCACATGTTTTTAACTTCTATTTTAGTTGAAGAATATGGATACAAAGGTAAACTTATTATGACCTCACCGTCAATGCAATATTTATGTGTGCTAATATGGAATTCTAATATGATCGTCAACAATTTATGTAGGAAGTAATGGTGGTGGCAAATGCTACACCTGTTGCTCCTATTGAAAATATTACATCAAGTGTTGAAGTAAGGCTGAAAATTTAAAGTCTAATATATATTTTACTTGCCTATTATTTATTGCATTCTTTTGTGGATCGAGTTAATGGCCTGCTATGCAAAATATCTTTTTTGCAGGACAAAGCAAAAAGAGAAATGGACAAGTGCTTTGAATAAAGCATTTTTGTACTTATAGTGCTTGTGGGAAGGCTGCTTTTTTTGGTAAGATGGTTGGTCTTACAGAGAACTGGACAGCTGACATTTATGTACTTAATTAGAAGTTCAACAACATTTTTTTGGTCAAAAGCATTCTTGGTGAGATATTACATTTAACCACCCCAAATGGAATACCAAGCATTTATTTATCAAAGTTTTTTTTAGTTGCTCATTTGGTGGCGGTTGGTTCTGATTTTTACCTTATTACTTTTGTAATATTCTTTGTTCCTTATACAATTTTTTTTCACTATGTTGTATTCTTTTCTCTGTTGATTTAATAACATTCTTTATTATGATATGCTGTTTCATTCTCACCTAGGACACTTCATTCATTTGTTAAATATTTTAATCCTCTTAAGGTAGATCATGACAATCTCATTGCAGGTTTTGTTATTGAAGAGAACAAGATAACCCAAATATTTTGTTTTTATAGCCTCATTTATGAAAATCTTCAAACTCAGGTTATTTTATCGGAAGACAACATTGTGATGGAATTAAATAGAGAAGGGTTAGGAATAAGCCTCTACTTTTTGCCAAGTGATTAAAAAAAGTTAACGATTAGTTTTGTTAGTGTTCTCAAGCTACATAAGCTAGGCCCAACTTGATTTCATAGTATTGAGTAAGGGGAGTTGTAAACTTCTATTCAGTGATACAGGAGCTGTGGTTGCTGTAGTGTGATTATTAGATAGCCTTGCAAGTTTTATGTTTAAGGAAACATTATGTATATCAACTTAAAAGTCAATTTGACGCATTCTTTTCTTTCATAAATTAGGCATGCTCAATGTTAGTACATGGCCGAGTTGTCAGTTGATCTTTACACCAGTGTGTTATTTTTGCATTTTTCATATGGATAGATATACTCATAAGTCAATGATAGTGTGACTGACCAAGTAACAATTGAATTTACTTATGGTGGCCAATTTTCTGTCAATGATAGTGTGAATGAGCAAGTCACTTTTTTAAAGTTGGGGTCCATCCTATCATTATATGTTTTACTTTTACATCATCTAATGTCTGATACGCCCTCTGCAAGGCCCATGAAACTTCCTGATTACTGAAACTTTAAAATTTCCTTTGCTTTTAGTATGAAACTTGATGTGTAATCTATTCCATACTTTTTGTCATATTATTGTCACTTTAGGGGAGTATGCAATCGTTTTTTTAGCTGTCTATCAATTGATTTGTAATGTATTCAACCTTTCCTGTCTTATTACAGTCACTGTATCCTGACATCACACCATCCTATAAGTCCAAGGGTGTGGTCCTACACAGCACAGCTCCTACACCCATCATCTTTTGTAATCAACCTTACAACAGGTCTAACCATCTATTACTTTCTTTGTTGACAAATTCCATTGTTCTAGCAGGTTCAATTTCCCAATATTGTCATTTGTCCCCACTTTTTTTATTTATTTTTCTCCTTCTATGTCCTTTAATGCAGGGAACAACCATTCAAGCAAGTACTATCATCAAGTCCATGCATTCCACATTATGTGCTTCTATTAAAGAAGGCCAAACTTATGAAATTACTAACTTTATTGTCCATGCAACACACAATTACTACATGCTATACTTATGTAACCATTATAATCTTTTGTGTAGTTTAATGCTTTAAATGCACTATTGTAATAACCAATATTATTCAAGATGATGTAACTGTCATTATTTAAACACAATATATTTTTTTAACTGATTAAGTGAAAAATGGAGAGATAATTTATCAGTATGTAAATGCTCTCCATGCAACGCACGGGTTGCTCCTGCTCGTTATTTGTAAAGTAACAATATTTGTTAAGAAACTCACTATATTTCATTAGGTTTTGAAAACTTTTGTTTACCAAGTAATAAATCTAGACGATAAGGTTTTTCACATGTTTTATTAAGGAATTCATGACATTTCATTATGTTAACTTTTTTTAATATTTAGGACAAGGCATAGATTTTTAATATTTACATGTTCAAATCAGTCATATTTTCTTACAGGAAAAAAAATTTTCAAGGAAAAGACGAACATCTGTACAAGGCAGCTCTGTGATCTCCGCGGTTACATAGCTCCATGTAACTCTGCAAGACAATGGTTTTCAACTGAATGGTATGGGCAAAACAAAGATGCTCGAGAGAAATGAAAATGAACAGGCTTTCGCATATTCCACTCAGTAACTACGAGTCTGTCTTCTTCTCTTTCTTTGGGTTGGACTTCACACGCCGCAAGCGTGACATAACATATGACAAGAGTTCTTCATGGTGGGAGAAGGTAAAGTCCAAATGAGCATATTCAAACTCATTAAATGAAACATCCAAACCAGCATCATTCATTAATTGATAATGCCTTTTAACCATTGAAGGTCTTATCACTCTGTCTTTCTGTCCAGCAACTAGATCAACAGGAATATCAATAAGCTTATAGCATTCACCCAAATCCAAAGGTTCTGGCGAACCATACGCCTTTATATTAGCCGATGCGCTCCCATGATCGAACATTCTAAATCTTCCAGTGCGCTTCATCTGTGCAAGATGAAGAGCAACACGGAAAGCTACTCCTGGCATATCATTCATATTGTAGTGAGGTAATCCTAAAACCCCAACCCAGTTTGAGCTGTCTCCACCAACAAAATAACTCATCAGAGTTTGAACCAATCCTCCAACTGCAGGTAGGTTATGCAGATCTCGAGCTAACTTGTTTAAAAGCATGCGGAAAAATCTGGTTGGTATATAGAATGCAGGTAGAACATGAGACAAAATTGGAGCCACCAGGAACATTAGATGCTCCGACACAGAAAAAACTAGGTTGGAATCATCATGAAATCCGGCAGGTGATAACAAAACCAGTCTTGAAAGTCTATGAGGCTTCTCTTCAATCCTACGTGTAATAGTATACATTATAATAGCAGCTCCTCCTAAACTATGGCAGATTGCACAAAGCTTGTAAGGCTGATTACCATTAGATTCTTCCTCAATATCAGGTTGACTAAGACTCAATTCAGCAGTTTTTACTTGATGAATTTTCTCTATCATCGCAGGAATATCCTTAGTCCCATGTTCATTAATGGAGTACCGCCAGTATCTGAAAGCCATCAATTACGTTCGAATATTTTCATCGTGTCACGCACATGGATTTCAAAATATACATGAGATAAAGCCAAATTATTACATGAGACACCAAAACAACAAACAATTAAGAGTAATCTTTTTGAACTTCAACTTACTGATGTGAGGAGATGTTCTTGTCAACATGTTCTCGAGAAACCAAACCACGGAAGTTCCCCAGAAATACATCATACCCTGAGAATATGACAAATGTTAATACCTATTCATAATCCTTAAGACATTATGCTGAAAAATATAGCAGACCTCGATCGTATGCTGCAAAAGCTGGAGAGCCAACGACCCCATTAGATACCCAACTGGACCGAAAAATTCAACTGATCAGAATACCAAAATAATCACAACCACTGGGAATAAAGTAAATTAAAAAAATCGAGGCCTGCCACTTAATGAGTTCACCAACTAATTTGATTTTCAACTCTCAATGAAAGAAACTTAATACAGTTAGATAAGTAAACAGCACATCGGTGAAAGACACCCCCCCCGGGGGGAAAAAAGGACAGGAAAGTAAAGCAGCGAAAGCACGTCAATGTAGTTAGTTGAGCTGACCAACCCCTCAGCACGTCTAACAAGAAAACCACTAATAGAAAGAGCTTAACATCAAAAACACCTTGCGCAAACAAGTAAAATAATTTTCCTTCAAACATATGATGATTATGTTGCAATCAAATGCATCAAACCACCACATAAATGTTTTAAAGTTAAGAAATATCCTTATCATTCAATTTGCACTTTTCCACAATAGTATGTAAGCTTCATCTTAACAAAAAGAACCCCCAGGCCCCATAATCTCAATTAATGATCTCTCAATCTCAAATTTTGTCCTAAAAAGAAAAAGAAGAAGAATAAAGAACTGTTGAGAAGTTACCAGACACAATTAAGGAAAAAACCAAATTTCACAAGGATCCAAGTAACAGAAGCAAATCATACGTATTCTGTTTGATCCCAATTCTATTCATGCATAATGCATCAGCAATGCGCTAATGAATATAAAGCAGCAGCAGCAGCAACAACAACAAGCCTTATCCCATTAAGTGGGATCGGCTGCATGAATCGCATTCTGTTAAATGCCAAATAGGAAAAACGAATTTTAGGAAAGGAAATAGAAGATAAATAACTCTGTGATAGAGGGATAGTAAGGATCTCACTAATCTCTCTAAAATAGCCCAGGAGAATCTCCAAACTTTAGTAACTCTCTGAAAATATTCGATGCTTTATTGAGTAGACAGAAAGCCAAATTTATAGAAGTACAGAGAGATAAAAATCTAATCCAAAATTCAAACTAGGAAATCCAAATAATATCTAAAATATTAAAATAATATCTAAAATCCTATTTCAAACTAGAAAATCCAAATAATATCTAAAATCCTACTTGTGGATATTCCACTTATTTAAAATAATATTGCTGAAAATCTGAAAAAATAATAAATATTACTAATTAATTCCTAATTAGTCTTGAGACGCTTATTCTTTTTGGAATAAGTTAGCTTATAGCGATTTGGGTCGCTATCATTTCTCCCCCTTTGGAAAGTCGACTTGTCCTCAAGGAGAAAGTGAGGGAACTGTTCGGCGACCAGATCGTACTCCTCCCAAGTAGCTTCTTCTAAGGGATGATTCTCCCAAGCAACTAGGATGTCCAACCGCCGATCAGGAGTCCATCGATGCTCCAATACCTTGGAAGGGGTGAGGAGAAGCTCCATATCAGCAGAGAGCGGAAGAGGAGGAGGAGTAGTGGCGTGCTGTCCATATGCAGGGCGGAGTAAGGAAACATGAAAAACCGGGTGGATTGTGGCAGTTGAAGGGAGGTCTAACTCATGCTACCTTACCAATTCGTTGGGTCACTTTGACGGGTCCGAAGAAATGTGGGGAAAGTTTCTCAAACCTGGATTTAGCTAGAGACCGTCGGCGATAAGGTTGGATTTTTAACCATACACCGTCGCCGGGTGCAAATTGAAGGTCTTGACGATGTTGATCAGC
Source organism: Inga leiocalycina (assembly GCA_963242795.1). NCBI lineage: Eukaryota > Viridiplantae > Streptophyta > Magnoliopsida > Fabales > Fabaceae > Inga > Inga leiocalycina. Next base: position 22,749,566 of record OY725322.1, read on the forward strand.
ATGTATCTTCATTCGGTGTTGAGCTTTAAGGAGGTTCACCTTTAAAACTCGTAACATGGCATCACGTGTCTCAAGTTGTTATTCCAATTCGGCGACACGTGTCTCACCTCGCACATAGGGAGGAAGAGGCGGTGGGTCGCGACCATAAACTAATTTAAAAGGAGTAGTATTAGCAGCAACATGGTATCCTGTATTGAAGGAGAATTTTGCCCAGCAAAGGAACGTACTCCATTGTTTAGGTTGATCATGTGCAAAACAACGTAAGTCGGTCTCAAGGCATCTATTGACCACCTCTGTTTGCCCGTCAGATTGGGGGTGGTATGCTGCGCTCATGTTCAAGCAAGTTTGGCTCAGACAGAACAACTCTTGCCAAAATTGGCTGAGAAAAAGAGGGTCCTGATCAGACACCATAGATCTTCGCATGTTGTGCAAGTGAACAATTTCTTGACAGAATGTGGTTACGACAGTTTTAGCAATATATGGGTGCGTAAGAGCAATGAAATGGCTGTACTTACTGAGACGATCGACCACCACTAGAATCACATCAAACCCCTAGGATTTAGGGAGCCCAGTGATGAAATCAAGGGAAATATCCTCCCAAATATGTTCTGGAATAGGAAGTGGCTGCAAGAGTCTTGCAGGGGCTAAAGTCTGATATTTATTCTGTTGACAAGTGATGCAGCGTTGGATGTAGTGCTTGACATCGGTTTTCATCCCTCTCCAATATACTTGGTCACCTAACCTGCGTGAAGTCTTGAGGTAACCACCATGACCCCCAGTTGGCGTAGCATGTGCTTCAGCCAGTAATTTCTCTCAGAGGTGAGCTTGATTGGGTATGACCAATCGTGTTTTGTAGAACAAGCGATCATTTACGAAGTGGAAATGAGAGTGATGATCCGTATGTGTTTGCAGTTCTACTATCTTTGCTCTTGTCTCAGGGTCCTCTAGCAAAGCTCGAGGGAGTTGATCTAATTCATGTGTCATGGGAATGACCATTTGAAAAAAATCTACCTGCTGGGGCTATCGAGAAAGAGCGTCAACGGCTGCATTCTCTCTCCCTGGTTTGCAGCGAATGGTAAAGTCGAAGGGGAGGAGCTTGATCATAAGACGTTGTTGGGAAGTAATGACGATTTTTTGATCTGTAGTTTGATATCTCAGAAACTATACAAGGTATTCATCAATCTATATATTACTTCAGAGGATTTACAATCTATTTATAGGAAGAGAAACAGAGCCATTCACGGAGAGTAGTTGAGATAAGTCAACCAACTCATCCTAAGATGAGCTCTTTCAACAATATCATGCTACCTATCCATTCTACGTTCACAACACTCCCCCTCAAGTTGGAGCATAGATGTTAATCAAGCCCAACTTGTTACAAAGATAATCAACACGAATCCCATTTAAGGCCTTAGTTAGAAGATCTCCCAATTGGTCACTAGATGGCACATGCCCTGTAGAAATGAAATTTTCCTTGATTTTATCACGTACAAAATGACAATCAATCTCAATGTGTTTTGTACGTTCATGAAACACAGAATTAGAAGCTATGTGTAGAGCAGCTTTATTATCACACCACAGTTTTGCTGGCAATGAAGTAACAAGACCAACTTCCTTCATTAACTGATGAATCCACACTATTTCCTGTACTGACTGACCCATGGCTCTATACTCAGCTTCCGCACTCGATTTAGATACCACATCCTGCTTCTTGCTCTTCCAAGATATCAAGTTTCCACCTACAAACACACAGTATCCTGTGGTGGATCTTCTGGTAGATTTTGACCCAGCAAAATCCGCGTCACAAAAACATTCAATCTCGGTGTGCCCATGATTTGTGTAAAGTATACCACGACCAGGTGAGCCCTTCAAATAATGTAAAACATGCTCTAAAGCTTCCCATTGTGCAATAGTCGGCTTAGTCATAAATTGACTAAGCACACTAACTGGAAAAGTCACATCAGGGCGAGTCACCGTGAGATAGTTCAATCTCCCAATTAGTCTACGATATCTCTCAGGATATGCAAATGGCTTGATTTTCTCTGGATCAACCCTTTTTCTCACATTCTCAGGGAGCTCGTCATATGGTATGCTATCATCAATATCCAGAAAAGGATTAGGAATCATGGGAAGACTACTTGGTGCTGCTCCATGTTTTCCTGTTTCTTTTAATAGATCAAGAACATATTTCCTCTGTGTCAAGAGGATACCTTTCTTGCTTCTCATAACCTCAATCCCAAGAAAGTACCTTAACAGACCCAAATCCTTCGTTTGGAAATGAGATGTAAGAAAAGCCTTGAGTGATGAGATTCCTGAAGTATTGTTACCAGTAATAACAATGTCATCGACATATACCACTAAGAGAATCATACCAGCATCTGTCCTCTGATAAAACACAGAATGATCACACTTACTTTGATTCAAACCAAACTTCTTGACCACAGAACTAAATCTGTCAAACCAAGCACGAGGGCTTTGTTTTAAACCATATAAAGATTTCTGAAGATGACATACCTTCCCACACTCCCCCTGAGCAACAAAACCAGGTGGTTGCTCCATATAAACTTCTTCAAGAAGCTCACCATGTAAGAAAGCATTCTTAACATCGAGCTGATGAAGATCCCAATTATAAGTTGCGGCAAGAGAGATAAAGAGACGAACAGAAGATAACTTGGCAACAGGGGAGAATGTATCGGAATAGTCAATACCATACGTCTGAGCATAACCTTTGGCAACCAATCGAGCTTTCAAACGTTCCAAGGTTCCATCTGCATTTGTTTTAACAGTGAAAACCCACTTACACCCAATAGCCTTCTTGCCAGGAGGTAAGTCAACAAGAGTCCAGGTGCCAGCCTGATTAAGGGCCATCATTTCTTCTTTCATCGCAGCACACCAACCAGTATGGGCTAAGGCTTGGTGGAGAGAAGTGGGAATACTAATAGAATCTAAGGATGCTATAAAGGAACAAGAGGAAGGAGACAGGTGGTTATAGGAAACAAACGATGAAATAGGATAGGCACAAGTACGTTTACCTTTACGTAAGGCGATGGGCAGATTGTCAGAAAGATCAAGATCTTCTGAGAAACGAGCATCGGAAGGACCAAGAGTATCATGTGTTGTTTCTGGGTCTAATGCAGTAGGAGGAGGTGAAGTAGTAGAATCCGAATCAGACTCCGAAGCAGGTATTGCTGGTGAGGCTGGAATATGGATGATGTCATTACTTTCCCGAGGACGCTTCTGATAAACATGATGTATAGGGGGTTTTGTAGGTGCTGGGACAGACACCGGGACAGGTGGCAACTGAACCTCATAGACCAAGATATCATCAAGATCGGCACTTGGAGCAGAGTAGGAAGATGGAATGGAACCGGGATAGAATGGGGTTGACTCATGGAAAGTAACATCTGTAGACATAAGATAACGCCGAAGAGCGGGAGAATAGCATCGATAACCCTTTTGGACCCTTGAATACCCCAGAAAGATACATTTAAGAGACTTGGGATCCAGTTTGGTAAGAGTAGGACGGATACCATGTAGTTTGATATCTCAGAAACTATACAAGGTATTCATCAATCTATATATTACTTCAGAGGATTTACAATCTATTTATAGGAAGAGAAACAGAGCCATTCACGGAGAGTAGTTGAGATAAGTCAACCAACTCATCCTAAGATGAGCTCTTTCAACAATATCATGCTACCTATCCATTCTACGTTCACAACATGATCCAACAAGTGTTTCAAGCTGTGATGGTCGGTTTGGACGTAAAAATGGTGTCCCAATAAGTAATGACGCCATTTTTGTAAAGAGAGTACCAATGCAAGGAGCTCGTGATCATATGCTGACTTGTACCGATTAGAAAAGGAGAACCCCTTGCTAAAGTAAGCTATCGGATGGCTATTTTGCATGAGTACAGCTTTAATACCGTCCCCAGATGCATCTCATTCTACTGTAAAGGGTTGGTGAAAGTCTAGTAATTGGAGGACTGGAGTGGTGGTGAGAGCTATTTTGAGTTCTTCAAAAGCAGAATGAGCCGTCACTGACCATTGAAAAGCATCTTTCTTTGTCAAGTTGGTCAGGGGTCGAGCAATGATGCCATAATTTTTTACAAATTGTCGATAATACCCAGTGAGTCCTAGAAACCCACGCAAGTCTTTCACAGACTGAGGTGTAGGCCAATGAGCAAAGGCCTTAATCTTTTCAGGAACGACCTCGACTCCAGCGTAGGTAACAATGTGTCCCAAGTAGTCAATCCTAGTCTACCCCAGAAAGCATTTTTTTGCATTGGCAAAAAAGGATTGTTGTTGCAGGATCTGAAAGATGATTTTGATATGCCTGAAATGATCCTGTGCCGAAGCACTGTAAATCAGAATGTCATCGAAAAAGACGAGCACAAATTTCCTTAAATACAGGCGGAAAAGGTTATTCATGATTGCTTGAAAGGTTGTCGGGGCATTAGTGAGGCCAAAGGGCATGACCACAAATTTATAATGTCCCGAGTGTGTGCGGAAAGCAGTTTTGTAAATATCCGAAGGCAATACCCGAATTTGATGGTACCCGGACCGTAGATCAATCTTTGAAAAATATTTAGCGTCATGTAGTTCATCTAATAGTTCGTTAATGTTTGGGATGGGATACTTATCTGGGATTGTAATCTGGTTGAGATGACGATAATCGATACATAAACGCCATGTCCCGTCTTTCTTGCTCACCAACAGGGCAAGGCTTGCAAATGGACTGGAGCTAGGGCGAATGAAACCACAATCTAATAATGTTTTAACTTGAGATTCAATCCCGTCCTTTTGATAATGTGGGTACCTGTAAGGTCGCAAGTTTGGCGAAGATGCACCTGGCATTAAGGAGATCATGTGGTAGTGCCCACGTGGCGGAGGCAGGGATTTGGGTTCATCAAAAACCGCAGAAAAATCATGAAAGATCTGAGACACATCTAAGGCCGTACGTTTTGCAGTTTCATTTTGGTGAAATTCCAACCTTTGGAGGCAAACTTGAGACGCAGCTTTTGGTGGTTCGCCTTGCAGCTTGTATTTTTCCCCGTCAACCCAGAAAATCATAAACAGGTCGTTCCAATTAGCTTGTACTGTGTTAAGAGAAGATAACTATTTAATTCCTAACACTAAATCTGATCCTGCCAAAGAGAAAGGATAGAAGTCCTGTTTAATTGCCAATCCCGATATGTGCACGGCTAAATCCTTGCAAACCTGATTACAACAATAATCCTGCTATCCCTAATTTGAACACCAAAAGAAGGGACTGTACAAGTAGAAATCCCAAGTTCATGTATCAATGCAGTAGAAATAAAATTGTGGGTGGACCCACTATCCACTAGCAGTAGTACCTGTTTAGAGTATAGGAGACCTTTTAATTTCATGGTAGAAGCCGAAGGAATGCCCAAGATTGCATTAAAGGTGACCTCTGCTTCCTCTTGCTCAGTTTCGACCAAACGTTCGAGAGGCTCTGAGAGTGGAAGACCCTCATTATCAACCTCTAGTAAGGAGAATGAAGCGCTGCATCGGTGGCCAAGGCGGAATGGTTCAGTACATCAGTAACACAACCTTTATCGCGTCGCCTTTGTCGTTCCGAGTCTACTGCCGACACGCATCCATAGGAGGGAGGGGCCGATGAGGAAGACGAACCCAGAACAGGATATTTGCTGGTGTTGGTCGTTGCTGCTATGAGGCTTCGGTGGTCCCGCATAGAATATGAGGCTCCGGTTTGGATCCCCGGGTGAGACTTAGTTGTTTCTCAAATTCAAGGGCTAGGCTAGCGGCCCTGTAATCACTCCGTGGCTTGTGAATTCGCACATCAGACTTGAGTTCTTCCTTGAGCCCATTCATGAAGACGCCAAGAAGGCAGTGTTCCGGCCAATTTGTGATAAGTGCTACTCTTTTGGCCCATTCTTTCTGGTACTCCAGAACCGAGTTGGTCTGTCGGATGTTGCATAGGTTCTCATCTGGATTGAGATATTCTGGTGGCCCATAGTGTTCCTGTAGTGCTCTGACTAAATCATCCCAATATAGAATTGCCTGCTGCTAGTTGAGCCAGGAGAATAAGTCAAGTGCATCGCCCTCCAAGTACATGGCTGCTACGTCTACTTTGTCATCTTCCGGTGTATCGTAATAGCGGAAGAAATTCTTGGCCTTAAGAATCCAGCCTCGTGGGTCACCCCTATTGAACTTGGGAAATTTGATTTTGGTATATGGGGTTCGGTACTTGTGCCGAGAAGACCCAGAATCATCGTCGTCGCTGTCATCGCTCAAGGTGCGCGATTGTCCTCTGTGCTGGTTTCGTCGAGACGACAAAGCTTCTAGAGCGTCGACCTTCTCCTTCAATTCGTCGATAGCATCGAGCCGTGCAGCGATGGTGGCGAGGGGATCGGACGAAGATGCAAACGGGTTGCCTGTTTGAGTCGTGTGAGAAGATCGAGTAGTGACCATGGTGGATTGGTTATGGCTCTGATGCCAAATGTTAAATGCCGAACAGGAAAAACAAATTTTAGGAAAGGAAATAGAAGATAAATTACTTTGTGATAGAGGAATATAGTAAGGATCTCACTAATCTCTCTAAAACAGCCCAGGAGAATTTCCAAACTTTAGTAACTCTTTGAAAATATTCGATGCTTTATTGAGTAGGCAGAGAGCCAAATTTATAGAAGTACAGAGAGATAAAAATCTAATCCAAAATTCAAACTAGGAAATCCAAATAATATCTAAAATACTAAAATAATATCTAAAATCCTATTTCAAACTAGGAAATCCAAATAATATCCAAAATACTAAAATAATATTTAAAATCCTACTTGTGGATATTCCACTTATTTAAAATAATATTGCTGAAAATATGAAAAAATAATAAATATTATTAATTAATTCCTAATTAGTCCTGAGACGCTTATTCTTTCTGGAATAAATCAGCCTATAGCGATTTGGGTCACTATCACATTCCAATATTATTAGTGAAGGTAACGGGTAAAAGTCCCAATCTGGTATCAGTTAGACTATTCTGAAGGACAGAACATGCTTTAAAAAGATTCATGCAGCAATTGACTAAGGGAAAGCTTATAATGCAACAAGTAACTTCCCTATACTACTTGATGGAACATGTTGGAAAGGGCCAGTCCACATATCTCTAGGCATCAGTAACCACATGACATGAGCATATACAAGGTCAGAAAACTTTCAGCACCATGATCACCCTTGCTATTCTGATGTAAATGACCACATTCAAGCAAAATATACCATTTCTCCAAAAGAATGAATTTAATTTTTCCATATAACTCCTTTCACAACTCATGCATCTGGGCTTAATCATGTAATCAAATCAAAACAAAGAAAGTGACAACAGGATCACTCACCCCATTGATGAATCCAAAATCCCATGCTGAAGAAAAACAGCTTTCCGTGCATCTCGTCTGTGACATCAGGTTGCAGTCATTAGATATTAAACACAGCAATAAGTTATGCCAAAGGCTCCTCAATCTAAAATGCTAATGACCTCAACATTGATCACTATTCCGAACACACAAAACAGTACAGAGGTTTCAAAAGAAGTCAATCAGTAGAATGCAAGATATTTCATATTCTGCTGTGGTTAACCATAGATAATCAAATATCATTCATTGAATTTAACTTTGTTAATTAGATCGATAATTGAATTCAAAGTAGTCAAAGACAATAGGCAAACTAAAAGCGCCAGACTTTTTAAGACACCCTGGCTACAGAGAAGCTAAAAAGATGCTTGCCCAAATGAAATGAGGAGCAACAATTAAAAAAATATGCATAGTAAAAAAAATTTTCTAAATGTAAAATGAACTAAATATTAACTTATATAATAATCTAAATATTAAACTTTCATATAATAATTTAAAATTAAAATTTTCCTATTTTTCTTTGTAAAACTCTTATCTCATATTTGCATTTTATGTAAAAAAAATTTATCCTATTTTTACAATGAGTAACATCCTAAATTAAGGAGGTTATTTCCCAAGAAGGCTCTATTTTACCTGGGTATTCTTTCCAAAAGAAGAACATATCCATCAGAAGTGATTACATGAATGGCTTCATACGGGTACCTGTCATATGGAAAAGAAGAAAAGATGAAGAAAACAAGCTAATTTCTACAATTTTTTTTAAAAAAAAAAAGTAAATGAAGCTATGTATTACCCAAGCTCCGTTATGACATCCTGACATGTCCGAGCATCTGTATTCAGAGAATGATGAAAGCTGGTATTCCTCACTGTGGGTGTCGGGTCATTCTCCACATGTGTAGATGTAGAAACACAGGCATCCACAAGGTTATCATGATCATCGTCAGCACCACTTTCATGAGATGAAAACAACCTAAGTAATGTCCTAAAAGCTTCTGATGGGGAAAGAAGAAGATGCACTGCCTTGTGAACAACATTGAATACACCTTCTATGAATATTTCTATGGCTAAATGAAGATCCTGGATGACCAAAATTTAATAAGCAACACAAAAATACATGCTTTTGAAATCAAATCAAAGTTAAAAAAATAAAATAAAATAAACATAATCCAAGTTAATATATAGCAAGGCTGAACAACCTCTATGACTCCGCGTCTACGATCAGTAGTACGATGAATAATGTAGTCCCTGAGGCTTTGCATGCTCCTATTTGAATATGAACGTGAAGGGCGCCGGTTTCCAGAGATAGAAAAAAGGAACCGGAGCAAACGGTTGACAGGAAAGCAAACCAAAAATATGACACAGCGGATCCAAAATAGAAGAATCCGCCGCAAAACCTTGACAGGAAAGAAAACCCAAAATAGGATATATTGTATCCAAGTCATACGCTGCTTATTGTGCTTGGTAAAATTGGCACCAGTGGCTCTGGATTGTGATGATGGACTTGCACTATAATCATACTGATCACCATCTCCTTCTACAGATGAGTGTTCCAAGTTTGAAGCATCAAAATCCATAGAAAGTTCATGAATGAACTCGTTAAAAGAGGACACACCACTGAAAAAAATAAAAACAAGAAGAGGAAAATGATGTCAATAATATATTACTGGATGGCAGGCATCACGTTAAGTTGTAATAGTAGGCGTACATTAAAAAACATAAAAAATTGTTTAATCTGCAAGTTCTCAAATAATTAAAAAAGAATAAGAACAATTGTGAGAATATAGCACTTATTAACAAATTTAAGCAAGCAACTAATGGTAATTGATGATAGTTATGAAAATAAAAAGATGAAACAAAAGAGGAAAATACAGGCTCTTGTTAAAATTCTCAAAGCAATCATAGTATAACTTCAGATTATGAAAGGGGGCTATAATTCTTGTAAGCTCCTAAATTAAAGGAGGTGCCAGATCCATACAACAACAACAAAGTTTTATCCCATTAGGTGGGGTCGGCTATATGGATTGCACAATACCATTTTACTCAGGTGCCATATCCATATTGAAAGTAAAATGAAACGAACAGTCAAGCAAGACAAATTTCAACTTTGCTACAGTCAGTCCAGCTATAGTTAAAGGCACTACTGCACTAGATGCAATTAGGCATTGAGGTCTACAGGAAATATGTTGTATATATCACATTTGGGCATCATAAAAGATTATTTTTTTTTTATATTTCAAAATTTTCCCTAGAAAGCAGGCCAGGGAGATTTTCATATTTATGGAAGATTGAAAATTACTTCATTAGCATAAGAAACGGATAACTCAAAGCAATTGATACAAATTCACTTCCTAATTTACTAATTTCTCAGCTTGGATTTATGATCTAGTTTTCTTTAATTTTATTCTATGCTAATAGTATGATCTACTTTCCATATGGTTTATCAGTTCCCAAGCCATTGCATATTTCTGTCTCATCCTTAGGTAGATTTAAAACATCTACTATAATTATTTCAAAAACTAAAAAGGCTAACTCTCCTTCCTTTTCTCTTCTTTCCTGTTTCTTCTTTAACTTTGTACCATAAGGAGAAGTCTACACCTTGCCAAAGTAAAGAAGCCCATAGAGAGGTGCAAGAGTACAGAGGCCCAAGTGGATTTTGCACTGTTAAAATAGTAGAACATTACTACATTGTGTATAGTGTTGTATGGTGTCTAGATCCATTTTTTGTCTAGGTTCATTCTACTTCTTTTTGTACCTTCCATTGCTTATAAATCATATCTCGTATCAGGAAATCCAACCCAACAAATTATTCCATTTCCTCTATCTCTGAAGCTTCACATGGTAAGGTGCATGCCGAGGTGGACCATTAAACCTACAACCTGCATGTGGCCCATGAAACTTGGAACACGAACTGTGATAGAAAAATGTAATATTGGAATTATCATTAAGAAAAGATAAAAGATTTCTCATAACTGAACTAGAGACTTTTAACAATACTCCCCAACATAGCATATCACCTGTTGCCTTAAGGCTAAAGCTAATAGTAACAACTATATCAGGCTTAGCATGACGATGCTATGCAAATATTTCATATGGAAAAATCTCACACAGTAATTATAAATGTAACTCACTTATCCATCCAACGTGGAAATAGGGGTCCACGGAAAGTTGGCCTGAGCTCCCAACCATGGATACCTTCAAGGATGGTAGCCTTTCCAGGTAATAATGCCAATAAAAGTGCTGATACTCCATTGATCAGTCTCACAATATTGTTTAATGACTCATAGGTAAATGTTTTCACTGACCTGCATTAAAAATGAAAACAAGTTCAGATGTTCATCCTTGGGCATATACAGAGTTTACAAAAACATTCAAAGAATATGTAAATTTAAATATTAATGCACGACTAGTGCAACTTCCAACAGACTCAATTACATAGAACTCCAAAATTCTTTCAGCCTAAGCAAATTTCTAGATAGATCACTACCTCAAAGATATAAAACTAATCATTGCAACAACAATCACCAACTTACAAAATCTGTTTTTACAATCTTCAAAATTAATTAAATAGAGGAACATCCCTAGCTGCACTCAACTACTGAGGAAATAAACTGTCTATAATAGATGGCTCAGCCGAATTTGCTCTCTCTTCAGCTATCACGGGATAATTCCACTAGCAATAATCAAAATTTAAAATTCCATCGCTATTATTGATAACCAAAGTGACTCAACTGATACACATCTATGATTTTGTCATTCAACAATCATTGCAGGAATGCTTGATCGTAAAACAACATGTAATTCAATTTCTTTTAGTTCCCAAGTGAAACTAAATAATCCAAAGTCCAAAAAAAAAACTCTAATTGGAAAATCAGATCTTGACGCATGTTTGTAAGCCCCAAAGAATTATTTTCCTTTGCAACTACAGAGGCAACGCCCATTGAAGAATGAGTTGCTAAAAGGGCGACAATTGCCAACTTTACTCATCAGGGTATCATTCACCGTTCTCACTACAAAACTATAGCAAGTCAGTACAAATCTCTCAATTCTAATTCAATATCTGAATGAAAAAACTTCTTCAATATCTCTACTGCAACAAATCAAGATAACTCTAAAACAATAAAAATAAGCTTACTTATGCCCGCCTAACTAATTGCATCATTTCATCTTTTTAACAATTGGCATTGAGTTATAATGATATTGGTATTGTACAACCCCCCCCCCCCCCCGGAGGCCCAAAATAAAAAAAAAACTACAGTCGTTTAAAGAAGGCAGGTACAGCTCCATTGGACAGACAACCGGTCCTCATTGAATAGTCATAAGCAACCGATTACCCTGAACTTAACAGAACTCCATAAATTCAAATCAAATAGGATTTTTTTTGACAGCTCAATCAAATAGAAAATTACAGAATACTGATCACGTGCAGCCACACATAACTATTAAAATGAAAAATCACGCAATGAAGAACTCTATATTAAAACAAAAAACAAAAAATCTTAGCATTGAATCGTCTCGTCAACACTACCCATTCCAATCAAATCAATCAACCGCATAGATATTCAACTGCCATGATAAATATTTACAACCGTATAGAAAACCAAAATGGCCTTACTCTTTAGTGATGGCGAGGACGTTGTCAACCAATCGTTGCATCCTATCATATACTCAGAACCTTCGTTTATTTAGACTTTAAACCTCTCCAAGCAGCACTTGTCGAGAACAAATTGAGAATCAGCAAGGGATACGAAATCGACAAGGTATAACCAGAATGTGAAGAAAAAATCCGAAACCGCGAGAGAGATAGAACGGCGGAATTTTGAAATCAGGATGGGGTAATCTGTGGAGGGAGAAGAAGCAGCGGCGTTTCTTGCCTTACGAGACGGTTTATGGTTTGAAATTCACATGGAGGGCGTTGATTGGGCAGCATGTTTGTTTTTTTTTTGGTCTGTCTGAGAAGTTTGGTTGCTGCGGAGCACGTTAACGATTGCCCCTGGCGCCTGAAATTGTAGATCAATCTTCCATCTGAACCATTGATGGATTAGGAACAAGATGAAGGGTTGGGATTGAAAAATGGATGACAATTTAACAGTGGCGTTGAGGACTTACACGTGGCGAATAAGAGGGTGACCCATTTGACTTTTCTTTTTGATAGAAAGATATTTAAATAGTATTTAAATTTTAAAATCTTAAATTTATTTTATTGATGATAATAATAATAAGATTGATAAAAATAGTATAACAATTGACTCAAATGAGACATCTCAGGAGGGTCATCCATTTGACTTTTTCTTTTTTCGCCCCTAAATGGATTTGACTCAAACGAAAGTGGACCTTTTTTACTTGAAAAACTAAACAGATAAAATTGTTCATGAAAATAAAAAATTTACAAGAGATAGCAACGAAAAAATGGAGATGAGAGAAAGTTGGGGTAGAAAATAAAGTTACAGCTCCCCTATTTATAAAACCCTAATATTGAAGACTTACTCAGAGTTACAAAGAAGATTAAACAACTTTTAATTGAATTATTAGAAGTAATTATTTAACTCATTTGTAACTCACTGCTTTAAGTATGTCTTGATGTAACTCAATTCGTAAACTTTTAACTTGCTTATTACATAATCTTTTATCTCTTGACTTTTTATATTATTATAATTGTCTGTAACTCAGTTTTGAGTTATCCTATGGTAAAGATTAATTCCACACTCTATGGATTAATATTCAACATGTGATTTCTTATTCAATCTAGTTGAAACTTTTTGTAAAATTTCCAAACATACTGATGTTCATTTGGGACAGTCCAATCAGCCATTAGAATTCTCAAGGCCGCCCAGAATTTTTCGTGAATTAGTTCATGTTTGCTGCAGTCTAATTGATTTAAGTGATCTTGATCAACTGGACGCCTCTGCCTTCTCAAATAACCCACTCAACCCTACTGCATGTATGATTAATGGGTTGCTTGTGTGTGCATTGTAAAATATTAAAATTCGAGTTCTATATTTAAATTTAAAATGATATTGCCACGCAAAAAATTAAGGGAAAATTTTAGATAAGGACCAATGTAGCAAATTAATTCTCATTAGCCCTAAAGAAATATGAAATTTCACTATAGTCTTGTGGGCTAAATTATGGAGTGAAAAGACAAAAAATAATCCTTTCAGGAACAAAGGAGAGAAGCAACTTAATTTGCAAGTGGCAAATAGTACACCATGAATAAGTAGAATAATTCCATGAACAAGTGGAATTAATTTCTTAACAAGAAGACAATGGAGCATGGTCAAGTCAGATTTCATTTGCAAGTGGACAACACATCCTTAACAAGTGGAATAGTCACATAAACAAGAGAAATTAATTTCTTCACGAAAGCACATTAAAGCATGATGATGACTTTCCATTTTTAATAGATTTGAGATATATTTTGATTTATTATGAGAAGTCATCAATGCTAAATTAAGGAATTTTCTAGAGATTTTATGAGATATTAATTGGGTGCATTATTTATGGGATTTTCTTTAAAATAGAAGTTTTTAAACTTAGAAAAGAATAATGAATAAATAATAATTGGAAGTTTTCAAAAGAAAAAAAAAGGCAGTTTTATTTCGGAAAAATTTCAGAAAAATATAGACAAAATTGATAAAGGACAAAATGGTGTGGTGAATTGCTGAAATCCCAAATTAAACCATCAGTAGAAATATGGGATTTGAAATTGTGAGCAAAAGACGATGATGCCATCAGTGAAGTGGCAGGAAAAAGAAATAAGAAGGGGGCGATGGGTTGGTCGGCGTGGCGAAATTGGAAGGGAAGGACGGTGAAGGCGAGCGAAGAAGAGAAAGGAAATTGTGGGTTGTTGGGTCGGCGAAGAAGGAACACGGATTTGTTGGCTGGGTGAAGAAGAAGGGCTTCGGTGGTGTTTCAATTTGGAAGGTAGTTGACGGTGGTCGGTGGCCGGGTGAAGAAGAGGAAGGGAACGATGTAGGCAAAAGTAGGAAAGTAACAAGTTCAATGGCCAATAATAACACCTCTCGCACTATTAACAACACCATCTTCTACATTAACGACTTTACTTTCTTATTTAACAACTTTCATAGGCAAAAGTGGGAAAGTAACACCAGCTGTCACATTATGTGCTACTGCACTATTAATGTTCCCTTGTCATTAAATATGTGAATGTGTAAAAGAGTCATTGTCACACATTTTTTGGTTTCAGGTTATTGGTGAACGTAATTATACAGATTGTCATTAAACAACATTTGATAAATATAACAAGTTATGAAAACAAAAAGCCATGTCATTAATGTTGAATATTGTGTTGTTAATATAGAGACAAATGTTGTTATTAGCCCTGCAACTTGTTAATTTCACACTTTTCACTGGACATGTCTTGGATTGTTTGATAGCAAGTTGTGAAAGCAGAAAGTCATGCCGTTAATATTGAATATCGTGTTGTTAATATAGAGACATGTGTTGTTATTGGCCCTCGAACTTGTTCCTTTCACACTATTTTTTGCCTATGAAGTTATTAAACAAGAAAGTAAAGTCATTAATGTAGAAGATAATGTTGTTAATAGAGAGATAGGTGTTATTATTGGCCATCAAACTTGTTATTTTCCCATTTTTGCCTATGAAGTTGTTAAACAAAAAAGTGAAGTCGTTAATGTAGAAGATAGTGTTATTAATAGAGCGAGATGTATTGTTATTGGCCATCGAACTTGTTACTTTCCCACTTATGCTTAAGAAGTTGTTAAACAAGAAAGGGGAGTCGTTAATGTAGTAGTTGGTGTTATTAATAAAGTGAGAGGTATTGTTATTGGCTATCCAAATTGTTACTTTCCCACTTTTGCCTACGCCGTTCCCTTCCTCTTCTTCGCTTTGCCACCGACCACCGACCACTATCACCCACCTTCCAAATCAAAACACTGTCGAAACGCCTCTTCTTTGCTCAGCCAATAAACCCACGTTCCATCTTTGATGACCCAACAACCTGCACAGTTCCCTTCATCTTCTTCGCTCGTCCATTGACCATTGACCACTGTCACCCACCTTTTAAATCGAAACACCACCGAAGCCCCTCTTCTTCGCTCAGCCAACAAAGCCATGTTCCCTCTTTGCTGAC
This sequence comes from Inga leiocalycina, assembly GCA_963242795.1. Lineage (NCBI taxonomy): Eukaryota > Viridiplantae > Streptophyta > Magnoliopsida > Fabales > Fabaceae > Inga > Inga leiocalycina. The sequence goes on from OY725322.1 coordinate 22,765,063, forward strand.
CCAACAACCCACAGTTCCTTTCCTCTTCTTCGCTTGCCCACATACACCATCCTTCCCTTTCAATTTTGCCACGCTGACCAACCCTTTGCCCCCTTCTTATTTCTTTTGCCTGCCACTTCACTGAGGGAATTATTGTCTTTTGCTCACAATTTCAAATCCCAAATTCCTAATGTTAGTCTAATTTGGGATTTCAGTAATTCACTATACTATTTTGTCATTTGTCAATTTTGTCTGTATTTTTCTAGAATTTTCCCTTTTATTACTGTTATTATAATATAAAATTTCTTTGTTTTTCTTTTGATAGCCACGTCCAGCACCTAAGAAGAATTGGAGAAGACATTAATGAAAGGAAGGGACCTACGGGATTGAAGAAAAAAATATAGGAAGTAACGGTAGCATGTGGAAATTGGAAAGAAAAGGCAAGTCTAATATCTAGCAAGCACAAGTAGCAAGCAAAATGGAATACTGCAGTGTTTTGCGAAAAAAAGAGGGAGACTTGGGACCTAAGAAAAAGAGGCAGCACGTTTTGGAATAAAAGGAGGAGGCAGCCGCATATAATTTATGATCAATCATCATCATCTTCTTTAATCATAAGAAAAGAGAGAGAAAAGAGTTTGAGTTTCATTCTTCTTCTTCTTCTTCAAGAAAGGACTGTGAAAACGAGAAGAGACTAGAGTAGCTACTTTGTACAGAGAAGCAGTTAGAGCTTGAAGATGAGCCTTTCAATCTTCCTTTTTCTTTTCTCTTTTCCTTGAGATTTTGGATTATAAGTTTGTTGCTGTTTTCTTTAGTTATGTTTAGTTAGTTTGTTGTGCAACCTAAAGGACCTATGAACTTATAAGTGGATTAAACTTATTGTTTTGACTGTTTAGTTATAATTAATATTAATTTTGGTTACTTAATCTTGTTTAACTTTATCTATTTAGTGACTAACCATAATTGAATATAAACTTAAGTATTAGGATTTATCTTGACGAAGGGAATTTTAATTAAGCTATGAGATTAAGTAATATAGGATTAGATTGGAATTTAATTTGCGATTAGGATAGACATATACCTAATAGCCCCGTATAATTGTTTAAAAGTGTGTTTGAGTTATCTTGCCTCTTGAGTAATTATGTTCGACATAATAATTTATACTTAAGAGAGGGTTATAAGTGGACCGACATGCACTTACAACTAGCTATACTCGAGATTAAAAAAATTGGTATTGAAGCTAATTAATTAAGTGAAAACAGGGTTTAGAAAAGCTAATAAGAAATTTGTAATTCTGGGTTGCCCGTTTAATAATTGTGATAGTTAGTTTGTTTTAATTTGATTTTAATTTTCTTTTAACTCATTTGAATTCAATTTGGTTTGCTCAAATTAAATAAAATTGTAAAATCAATGTTGAAGCTTGTTTAGATACCAAGTCCTCATGAGAACGATACTTTACTCACTTTTTATTACTTGATATGACCCGTACACTTGGGGAGTCTTAGGTTATAATTTTTTCCCTTATCACATGATCAAATCAAATTTCATTTGCAAGTGGCAATACATCATGAACAAATGAAATAATCCTATATATAAACAAGAGAAATTAATTTCTTAACAAGAACATGTTAGAGCATGATCAAGTCAAATTCTATTTGTAAGTAGCGAATACATCATGAATAAGTGGAATAATCTTATAAACAATTTCAAGATGGTACTTAGTGAAAAAGTGTATAATTCTACTTGTTCATATGAATATTCCACTTGTTTATGATGAGTTTGCCACTTGCAAATGAAGTTTCACATCCTTCAAATGTCATATAGGAAATAGAAGGCATGATGATTTTCTCGAAATTGGCGTTCTCAATTATACGAAGGCCACAAACAAGAGCAACAACTTATACTCTCTCTTAACGAGGGAATGATTCAAATCTGCCTTTAGAACTATTGGAGCAAATACTATCAAAGCCCGTTTTCATATCTCTTAGTCAGAGCTTCACTCTACACGGAAGAATTCATTAAAAATGGAAGAATATCTTATAAAAATGAAAAATATATCAGATCAACTTACACTGACCGGAGCTCCTATCACTACCAACGAACTCATTATGCACACTCTGACTGGTCTTGATTTTGAGTATAATGCTATTGTAGTTAAACTGATAGATCAAGCTAATCTTACTTAGGTTAAAGCTCAGTCTTCTTTACTAGCTTGCCTTTGAAAGTAGACTGGAGCAACTGAATCAGTTCTTATCTTTAACTATACAACCCTCTGCAAATTTTTCTCAATGAGACTTTGTTGAATCGGGACGTCATTGTTCAGAACACAATCGTTGTTGAAACAATCGCAATTCTCGTGGTTGTCATGGTTTAAGAAGACGACGTAACAATTATGGTAATGATGGTTGTCCTTTCTGTCACTGATGTGATCGCTCAGGACATTTTATTGAAGATTGCTATTACAGTTTTGATCGATCTTTTCGTCTCAATCACAGTACTAATAATTATAATCCGCAAGCTCATTATGCAAGCACTCACTGTCTCAGATCCTGCTTGGTACATGGATTTAGGCTTGAACTGTCATGTAATTGCAAATACAGACTCTCTTGCTCAAGTTAATACAGTGGTTAAGTCACATCTTCTTACTTGCACAGGGGAACGCACTAAAGTTACTAGTATTGGCTCTACAAAACTTCCTTGTTCTGATTCTAGTCTTCATCTCTCTGATGTTCTTGTAGTACCTAATGCAACTAAAAATTTGTTAAGTATGCATAACCTTGTACAAGACAATGGTGTGGATATTATTTTTACTAATGCTGGCTGCACTGTGAAGGATAAAGTGACAGGGAAAACTCTAATGCAAGGGAAAGCAAAGGAAGGAATATATCCGATGCATGATGGTCGTGCTTCAGCTATGTCTTTATCGGCAACTTCAATCATCTCAGTCAATGACAATGAGTTTCTTAAATGGCATTACAAATTAGGTCATCCTAGCAATCAAGTTTTGAAACAAGTAGTGAATAATTGTAATGCAAAAGTTTATATTAATGACTCTTTTGTATGCGAAGCTTGTCAGATGGGCAAATCAAAGTTGCTACCATTTTCTAAATCTCTATCTCATGCTTCTACTCCTTTAGAGCTTATTCATTTGGGCTTACAGGGTCCTTCTCCGATTCAATCAACTGGAGGTCATAGATTTTATATTCATTTTATAGATGATTTTAGCCGATATACTTGGCTCTATCCCCTGAAACATAAAAATGATGCTATTCATGCGTTTAATGTGTTTAAAAAGAAAGTTGAAAATCAATTTAATTCAAAGATAAAAAGATACAGTGTGATAATGGTAGTGAATAAAAGCCGATTATATTAGTAGCTCAGGAAGCTGGAATCATAATATGGTACACTTGTCCTTACACATCATCTCAAAATGGACGAGCCAAAAGGAAACATCAACATATCATAGAAATGGGACTAACACTGTTAGCTCATGCTCACATGCCCCTGGTATATTGGGTTGATGCTTTTCAAGCTATAGTCTCCTTAATCAATCAACTCCCTACTCTAGTGCTACAAGGATCAACTCCTCTGTCTTGTCTATTCAAAATAGAGTCGGATTATAGTTCTTTACAACCATTTGGTTGTGCTTGCTATTCGTGTCTTAAGCCATATAATAATCATAAACTGCAGTTTCATAGCCATAAGTGTGTCTGTTTAGGTCCTGCTTCTCAACAAAAGGGATTCAAGTGCTTAAGCTCTACGGGTCAGATTTTTATATCCAGGTATGTAGCCTTTGGCACTCTCACTTTTCCTTTTGTCTCTGGTTTTCTGAATCGATAATCGTCTTAGACAACTACAGAGATAAATACTACAATGCCCTTATTTATTCATAATCAATCAGGTTCTACGATAGAGCAGTCCAATACTACTATATTGCCTCAATCACCTTAGCAAATGATGAGCTCTGTTGATGATGTCCATAGTTCAAAACTGAATGATTCAGTTAATTGTGAGTCCAGTCCTTCTACTTCTCCTAATATGGCAACTTCGGTCCATGAATTAGAATCAAAACATTTGGCCCAATCAAGCCTAGAAGTAATTAATATTCACCCAATGACAACTAGAGCCAAGTCGAGTATTCATAAACCTAATACCTATTTGTGGGACTAATGAAAATGAAGGATCCGACTTCCTTAGCATTAGTTGCATAACCAAAAAGTGTTTCCGAAGCTCTTTGAAGTCCACATTGGAAATAGGCGATGTTTGATGAGTTTAAAGCCTTGAAGAGAAATCAAATATGGCTTCTTGTACCTCAAAGTGCAGCAAGAACCTTGGTGGATTGTCGATGGGTCTTTAAAACAAAGTTCAAAGCCTATGGGTCTATTCTAAAACACAAAGCTCGTTTAGTGGTTAAAGGTTTTTAACAATCCCCAGGCATCGACTATGGTGATACTTTCAGCCCTGTGATGAAACCTACAACTACCAAAATCATCCTCACTCTCGTTGTGATGTTTAATCCCAAGGTTAGACAATTAGACATTGACAACACCTTTTTGAATGGTTATCTTCGAGAAAAGGTTTTTATGTTGTGGTGAAATGTAAGTTCAGAATCTTATTCATATGTTAAACAAGAGGATTACAAGAGATATATATATATATATACACAAAACAGAGAAAGATTAGGCGTGATTGATGGAAGTAATTCAACGAGTAGGTGAAGGAATTTTCAACAATTTCCACTACCGACTTGCTTCTTCAACAAGATCATACCACCGTCCTAAACTATATTCACACCTACTTCTAACACTCCCCCTCAAGTTGGAGCATATATATTTATCATGCCCAACTTGTTACAGAGATTTTGAACCCGTGTCCCATATAAGGCTTTTGTCAGAAGATCTGTCAGTTGATCGTCGAATCGTATGTGCCCTGTAGATACAATATTTTCTTTGATTTTATCACGAATAAAATGACAATCAATCTCAATATGTTTTGTTCGTTCATGGAACACAGAGTTCGATGCTATATGAAGTGCTGCTTTATTGTCACACCATAGTTTTGCAGGCAATGTTGTAGTGATGCCAATTTCCTTCAAGAGTTGGAATACCCACATAATTTTTTGCACTGATTGTGACATGGCTCTGTATTCCACTTCTGCACTTGATTTTGACACAACTCCTTGCTTCTTACTTCTCCAAGATATCAAATTTCCACCAATAAACATACAGTAACCCACAGTGGATCGTCTTGTGGCCTTAGATCCTGCATGATCCACATCACAGAAACACTCAATTTTAGTGTGCCTATAATCTGTATAAAGAATACCAAGACCTGGAGAACCTTTCAAGTAATGCAATATATGTTCTAAAGCTTACCATCGCGCCACCGTTGGTGATTCCATAAATTGGCTAAGCCTACTTACTGAGAAGGTTATATCAGGACGAGTTACTGTTAGATAATTCAGCTTCCCAATGAGTCTTCTATATCTCTCAGGAAATGGATACGGTTTCAATTTTTATGGATCAATCTTCTTCTTCTTCAAATCATCAGGAAGTTCATCAAACATACTAGCATCAAGATCTAGGAAGGGATTCGAAATCATGGGAATGCTGCTTGGCGCAGCTCCAAGTTTTCCAGTCTCATTTAAGAGATCGAGAACATACTTCCTTTGAGTTAAAAGAATACCTTTCTTGTTTCTCAAAACTTCAATACCAAGAAAGTATCTTAATGACCCCAAATCTTTTGTCTGGAAATGAGAATTCAGGAAGACTTTAAGTTCTGAGATTCCAGAAATGTTATTCCCTGTAATCACAATGTCATCAACATATACTACTAGAAAAATCATGCCTGTATCAGAATGTTGGTAGAACACAGAGTGATCACACTTGCTTTGACTTAATCCAAATTTCTTGACTACATCACAAAATCTATCACACCATGCATGAGGGCTTTGCTTTAGACCATACAACGACTTCCGGAGGTAGCATACTTTCCTATTCTCCCCCTGAGCAACGAACCCAGGTGGTTGCTCCATATAAACTTCTTCAAGGAGGTCACCATTCAAAAAGGAATTTTTAACATCTAACTGAAGCAAATCCCAATGATATGTGGTAGCTAAAGAGATAAGAAGACGAACGGAGGTGAGTTTAGCCACAGGAGAGAATGTCTCGGAATAATCTATACCATAAGTTTGTGCATACCCTTTGGCAATGAGTCGAGCTTTTAATCGTTCCAAGGAACCATCAGCGTTAGTTTTAACCACAAATACCCATTTACAACCAATGGTCTTTTTTCCAGGCGGGAGATCAATAAGAGTCTATGTTCTAGCCTTGTCAAGAGCCAAAATTTCATCTTCCATTGCGGCACGCCAACCTGGGTGAGTCAAGGCTTGGTGAAGGGTAGTAGGGGTGGAGATTGAATCAAGTGTGGCAACAAGGGATACAGAAATAGGGGACAAAGTCTGATATGATACAAAAGAGGAGATAGGATAGACACAATCAGCATATCTTTTGGGGGGACAGTGAGAACGGGTACCTTTTCAGAGGGCAATAGGCAGGTCATCAGGGGTAGCAATTTGAGGAGCTGGAGTCGGTGGTTCAGGTTCAGATAGTGGAGGATCGGCGGAAATAGAAGCAGGAATGAGTGAGGCTTCAACTGAATCAATCGACGAAGCAGGAACCGGTGTAGGTGAATCATTGGCAACATCAGCATCATTGATAATATCAGGTTCAGGAGCAGCAGTTTGTTCTGGGGAGAGAAAAATTGGATACACCAAGAGATCATCAGGTTCATCCATGACAAAGGGAGATCTAGACACGATTGAATCCTTGAAGAAAGAAGAGGATTCATGAAAAGTTACATCAGTGGACACAAGATAACGACGGAGATCAGGAGAGTAACATCGATAACCTTTCTGAACTCTAGAATAGCCAAGAAAAACACATCTTAAAGACTTAGGGTCAAGTTTACTAACACTAGGATGGACGTCTCGAATAAAACAGACACAACTAAAGAGTTTTGGATCAACAGGGAACATCTTAGTATTGGGAAACAAAATGGAATACGGAATTTTCCCACCAAGAACAGCCGAAAGCATGCGATTAATGAGAAAACAGGCAGTAGACACGGCATCGGCCCAAAAACGTTTAAGACAGAGTAATGAAACATGAGAGCTCGTGTAGTTTCTAAGAGATGTCGGTTCTTTCTCTCAGCAACACTGTTTTGAGTAGGTATATCAACACAAGAGGTTTGATGAAGGATACCATGACTTTGCATGTAATCAGTAAATAGGGTAGATAAATATTCTTTTGCATTATCACTGCGTAAGATTTTCACAGAAGTATTAAACTGGTTCTGAATTTCAGCCCATAAATTACGAAAGTGAGTAAATAATTCAGAACGATGTTTCATTAAGTAAAGCCAAGTGGTGCGGGAAAAATTATCAACGAAGGTAACAAAGTAACAATAACCAATCTGAGACATAACTGAACAAGGACCCCAAACATCAGAATGTACTAACTCAAAGAGGGACGTAGCCCGTTTATTGACGCGAGGTGCCAAATGAACACGATGATGTTTGGCAAACTGACATGACTCACAATCTAAAGTAGACACAGATGAGAATTGAGGATACATCTTTCGAAGAGAGGACAGAGACATATGACCTAGACGACAATGAACGTCAAAAAGGGATGACCCACCAGAACAAGCAACTGAACGTGGAACCGTATCATCAAGAATGTAATGCCTGCCAGATTCCTAACTTCTACCAATAATCTGTTTCGTCGACAGATCCTGAATTAAACAATGGTCAGGGAAGAGTGAGATAAAACAATTCAAATGACGAGTGAGTTTACTAGGAGATAGGAGATTAAATGTAAGATCAGGGGTGTTAAGGATAGAGGTTAATGAAATAGATGAAGTTGGGTTGGCTGTGCCTGAACCAAGCACACAAACAGAGGAACCATTGGCTACAAATATGGAAGATGAGTTGGCATATGGAGCATATGATGAAAATAAATGATGATTACCTGTCATATGGTCGGTGGCGCTAGAATCTATGATCCACTTCGTGGAGGAAGTAGCAAGACCAGAGGATAAATTACCTATAGCGAGTCCCCCGGCATTTGATGAACCAACATTTAACTGATCAGGATCAGGTGTTTGTGTAATATGGGCAAAACCTCGTTGCTGATCCCGTTGTTGCTTATTCTGTAATTTACGACAGTTTTTCTTAATATGACCAGGTTCCTTGCAATAATTACAGATAATGTTGCCATAATTCATTGGTTGAGTGCCATGTTTGGACCCATAGTTCTTGTTTTCAAAAGAGTTACGTCCAGCTAAAGCACTTGCAGTTGGATCAATGGACGGACGGACCAAATTATTAGCACGAAGCACTCGGGAGAACACATCTTCAAGAGAGGGAAGCTCTTGACTGGACAAAATCTGGGAACGAATCTTTTCATATGAAGGGTCAAGAGCTTCAAGAAAGCTGATAATCGCCTAAAGTTCTAGATTCTTAACACGAGTTGAAAGATCTGCCTGTAGAGACATAAGTACTTTCATTTCTTCATACAGCCGCTTGAAGTCGAGAAAGAAGTCCTTTAAGGGACGGCCCTGTTGTTGAGAGCGATAAAAGCCTTTACAGATCTCATGAATCCGAGTGATATTTCCTTTGCCAGAAAACATAAATTCAAGGTACTGCATAATTTCTTTAACGGAATTGCAGTGACTAACTGAAGACAAAATCCTTGGTTCAATAGAGTTTTGAATTTGAAACAGAAGTCGAGCATCCGCTCTTTGCCAAGTCAAAAGTTTTGTTTCATTACCAGAAGGAGGATCCTCAGTTAAATGAGTTTCCATTTCAATTCCCAGAAAATAAACTCTAATAGTTTTGTTCCAATCACTGTAATTTGTCCAATTCAACTGTGAAGCAGTGATCTTAGCAGACATAGGTAACATATCAGAGTTTTTAGAATCAGCCATGATATAAGTTGAGTAGTGGTATGCAAATAATCTTCACAAAGTAGCAAGGTTAATAATCAATCAAAAGGAACGTACCACGCTCTGAATTCAAACTAGCTGCAACTCACGGGACCCACAGATATATACCCAATCAATCTAATATGTCAGGAAGAGAAAGGCTTCAAACAAGGTAAGGGACTCGTAGAGACATAAAACACCAACTCAGAATACAAAAGTTAGTGACAAACTGCAACTTATAAATGTGTAAACAGGAGTGAAGATTAGAGCTCAAAATTTCAAATACGTCGGATGGGCATGAAACTTTAGAGGCAGGAAGAGGACAACATGTCGATCTGAACACCGCAAACGGCATCGCAACGAAGGAGCTCCCACGGGCCGGCGCGTGTCTCTGGTGGTGGAGCTTCAAACGACGCGTGAGGAGCGATGCACCGCTGGATGTGGAAGCGGCTTCTGGGGTAAGCCGATCGAAGGCCAAGGATTCTGCAGAGGTGGCGCGTGTAGTCAAATGATGGCTGGAAGAGGGAGATCTGAAACGGGGAACGTAAGCTAGTTCGCCGGAAAAAATGGAGTTTGGCCGGAGAGAAAAACTGAAGAACAGAGGAATAGAAAACAGAGAAATACTCACGGCTCTGATACCATGTGGTGAAATGTAAGTTCAGAATCTTATTCATATGTTAAACAGGAGGATTACAAGAGATATATATACACAAAACAGAGAAAGATTAGGCGTGATTGATGGAAGCAATTCAACGAGTAGGTGAAGGAATTTTCAACAATTTCCACTACCGACTTGCTTCTTCAACAAGATCATACCACCGTCCTAAACTATATTCACACCTACTTCTAACATATGTGTCAACCAGAAGCATTTATTGACTCTCGTTTTCCAAATCATGTGTGTAAACTTGTGAAGGCTATCTATGGGTTAAAACAAGCACCTAGAGCTTAGTTTGATCGCTTAAGATGGACTCTGTTACAGTGGGGATTCTGTAATGCTAAAAGTGACACTTCGTTGTTTTATCTTTGAACTCGGAGCTTGGTTGTGTTCATTTTGATCTATGTCGACGACATTCTGGTCACAGGTAATGACTCTCACTATATTGTCAAATTCATTCATAAGCTGAATATGATATTTTCTCTTAAGGATTTAGGTCTTTGTACTTTTTTCTGGGAATTGAAATCTATCTAGATTCTTCTGGATTCTATTTAAATCAGGGAAAGTATATATTATATTTGTTAAAGCGTTTCAATATGCTTGACTATGCCCCAGTTCCAGCTCCAATGGTAACTGGAAGACAATTTTCTGTGAATGAAGGAAAATTATTAGCAAATCCTTCTGATTATCGTACAGCTATTAGTTCATTACAATATTTGACATCTACAAGGTTGGATATTGCCTTCTCTATAAACAAGTTGAGCCAATTCTTGTCCAAACCCACAGATGCACACTTTCAGGGTGTTAAAAGAATTTTCCGATATCTTAAATGAACCTTTCAGTTGAGTTTGCATATCAAACGTTTTGAAATTCCACATTTGATAGCCTTCACAGATGCTAATTGAGCTGTAGACTTAGATGATCGAATGTCAATGGAAGGATGCTATGTTTATTTCGGTAATACTTTAGTGTCTTGGGCATCACGAAAACAAAAAGTGGTGTCTAGATCAAGCGCAAGGTCTGAATATCGAACTTTATCTGATGGAGCTGCTGAAATCAAGTGGCTATACTCTCTATTTTGTGAACTTGGTTTGAGGATAAGAGAACCTGCTACTATGTGGTGTGATAACATTAGTGCCAAGGCACTTGCAGCCAATCCAGTGCATCACGCTCGGAGTAAACATATTGAAATAGATGTTCATTTTGTTCGAGATATGACGCTGTCCAAGAAAATTGATGTTCGTTATGTTCCCTCATCATCGCAAATTGCGGATTGCCTTACTAAAGCTCTCTCCCATACACAGTTCAGTTGGTTCAGACGCAAACTTGGGCTGTTACCAACACCCTCTCGTTTAAGGGGATGTTAGAATGATAAGATAAATTAGAATTAGCATTCATAATCTCTGTAAATACTGTGAGCTGTAAAGGTTGATATTGGTGAGCTGTATACTCACATAAGTATATGGTCCCTATTCTGTTGTACATTTTGTTATGATTTTTGTATATCTCTGGGACCACAATATTCTTGTATTCAATTTTCTATATAAGAATACATCAAGGTCTGAGTCAGAATCACCTCAGCCTTTATTCATTTTCTGCATTCGTCTTTCTGATACTGTGTTTGTCAATAGTCTACCCGCGTCAGATTATTTTGTATAACCCTGCGACCAGACATTTCAAATCCCTTCCCCAATCAGTTATTTTTGCTCGTGGTTCATCTGCTGTTGGAATGGATTATATCTTCAACGTTGATACTGAAGAGATTAAGAATATCAAGGAAGAGGGATGCCAAATTCCACGCTCAAGAGCTCATCAAGCTGTAAATTATGTAGCCACTCTTGTTTCAATCAAAGGGGGCAATTACCTTTCTTGACCTAATGCATACATTTTGTTTTGTTCGATATTTAACCATTTTTTTTTATAAAAATACCTTTTTAACATATTTATATATATCTTCAGTCAGTTTTTTTGTAGTTCGTTGGAAGGTTTTGGAGGGGGAGGGGAGGGGACTTGTTTGGTTGCTGTAAGATGGGGGAGAGGAGATAAGAGAATATTAAAAGTTTTATTGGTTGTGTTTCTCTCGCCTTTTATCTCCTTCCATTCTCAATTTCATTAGGGAGATAAAAGAGACCCATATTTGCATTTTGAGGACATCTATTACGTGCAAGAAATAATTAGAGAGAGATCGTAGATTGGAATGATGAACAATTCAAAAACCAAGTGAAAAAAAACCTCATAATCTAGTGACATTGTGGTATAAAATCTTTTATATAAGTAGGGAGGTTATATGTTTGATTCCGCCAGTAACATTAAGCCATTAGTTTATTTTTTTAACTTTATATCTAAAAATAAAATAAGTCAGAAAAAGAATTGTTTTGTACTTTTGTGCATGTTTAAGATCAATCTATGGGGAAACAGTTTTGCTAAACTCCCTACTTCACAGAGCACTTAACACTTTCGAACAAAGTTGCATGCCATAAGGAAATTAGAATTAGAACTCTTGTCTAAAAATGTTAATTACTCCTCCTCTCTTTAATAGTATAAACTTAATTGAGGAGTTGGCCTTAAGCTTGAATGTAGGACTTATTTCTTATATTTTGTGATTTTTTTAAATTATTTCTATTGATGCTTCCTTAATAATGATACCTAAGGGAAAATTAATCTTTTGATCTGTATAGTTTTGATTTAATTATAATTCAATCCCTATATTTTAATTCGATGCAACTCAATTCCTATAATTTTGATTAGTTTGTAACCCAATCCCTAAACTTTAACTGATCATTACAATTTGTCTCTATAGTTTTAACCATTTTATAATTTAGCTCATAACATTTATTATATATATATATATATATGATTTTATTTATTTTCTAAAACATGAGTGACTAAATTATAAAATTATTAAAACTATAGAATCAAATTGCAGTGAGTCAAAGTTTAGGGACTAAGTTTTAATCGAGTTAAAACTATAAAACGGAAAGATTTCTTTTCCCAATCATTCAATAGTATACAATAATAATTTAGTAATGCTCCTATGAATTTTAATAATGAACCTATGTGAGTGAAAATATGAACTTGCATCCGATGTAATGGGAAACAATACAAAAGGCATACATGGAAGAAAAGCAAAAGGTCACCAACCCGGCAGTAAAAGATACCGACATTTACCTCAAATAATTAAAATTGTCTACAATAGTAAAGTATCTATGACCATTGACCAATAAGAAAAATATTACTTTTCGCCAACGATATTAATATCAGATCTATTAATATAGATAATTGCATTTATTGATTTTTTATTTCTAATAAATTTGGTTTGCTATCATGTTATTGATCATACTAATTCAATTATAATTATTTTTTTATCCATTATAATGAATTTTAACCAATCAATTTTAAGAAAGAATCACGAAAGGAGGAAAAAAAGCCAGACATGAATATATATATATATATATATATATATAATGTTAGATTTTAAAAATATAAGGGTTAAAGTACAAAAATACACATGTGATTGTCCTCAAAGTGCACCCAACACCAAATACATTTTTTAGATGCAACAGTGACTATGTGGTTACAAAATAGGTGAAAAACTACCCTTTGACCGTTAGTTTGACTTTTTGACCGTTAATTTGACTTTTTTATCCTAAAAGTGATAACGTGTATGATAATATAGATGCTGGAGTGACATTTTGGGGACAAAAAAACTTTCTGAAAATCAAATTTTCCTAATAAATCATATAATTTAATAAAAATTAGTAATATAATATGTGTATTATAATGATTTTAATTTAATAATATTGGGAATCTAGGGTTGGAAACAATTGAGCAATCAATATGTTTTTTAGGGTAGCAGCTCTGCTGAGCGAGTTAAGCACTCTGCATTCAGATTTGAATCTATTTTAGCGAATGTGGTACTAAAATAGTGAAATGTGGGTAATATTAATTGCAAAGCCTCATCAGTCAGCAAGTTTTCTTTTTCAGGATGTCACTCCAGCGTCCTTATCATCGTACATGTCATCACTTTCAGGGTCAAAAGTTAAACTAACGGTTAAAAGGTAGTTTTGTACCTATTTTGTAACTACATAGTCATTGTTGTACCTAAAAAAAGTATTTGGTGTTAGGTGCACTTGAAGGATAATTACATATGTATTTTTACACCTTAACCCAAAATATAAATACCACTTCTGAAAAACTTCTAAATTATTATCTATCATTCATCTTATGAGGATATGATAAGTAATATATCGTAATTTGCTAAGATAAGAATTTGTCAACATAAAATAGATACAACAGTTAGAATGTACTATCAACTTATATAAAAAAAAAATTACCATCAATTTGTTATGAATATAATTAATATTTATATAGATGTTCAATCCCCTATTATTTCCTATTATCCCTCTATCATCCCTAAAGTTGTTGAATTGAAAATTGGAAAATTGTACCCATAGATAAAAGGCATACGTTATGTATTTAGTACGAATTACTCTTTCTTCTATTTTCTTGTTATATTTTCTTTTATTTTATAACACAATTCACATTATCAATCTTTCTTAGATATTTTATTGATAATGACTGTATTATCTAAGTTATGCAAAATTCTAACTTTCATTCGAAAACTAATCCATTGCAATTATCAATATTTTAATTGTAAAAAAGCACGTTTTTAAAAATTAGTTCAGATGGGCGTATGTGAACATGTGGTCTTTTAAAAAATTGAATGAAAAATAAATACTCACACATTTGATGCAATAATTAAATAGTATAAAAACTATCTATTACTTACTCCCCAGTCCTAATTATAAGACAAAGTTAACTTTTTTGGAGAAATTAAGGAAGCCAATTAAATCACTTTAGAATATTTATATTTATATTTATATTTTGTTTTTCAAACTAATTAATTTGACTAATAAACTGATATATAATCTAAAGATACTAAAAATATAAATACTCTAACGTGATTTAATTAGCTTCCTTAATTTCTTCAAAAAAATCAATTTTATCTTATAATTAGAACCAGAGAAAATATATAATATGATGGATATTGCTAAGGCTGGCTGTGTAACAAGTTAAATGTCTAGTTGCGTTGCGTGACATATGGCAGAGTCGCGCGTTAGATAAATCAAACTATTTAATATATTAATATTTAGAATAGAGGACACTTGTTTGGGAAAAAAAATAGGAACACTAATGGTAGGATAGCTGTATGCAAGATGAATGTCCACTTGCGGGTCACTTGGCCGCATCCCATGCAATTACACGCAGGTATTAATGGTGCATATCTAACTAATAAGATAGGAGTATAATCTATCTATTACTTATATAATAAGAGGGCCCTGATAGATTAAGCTAGGTGATACGTTTCAGGCCTATCTGCGTGTAGCATGGCAACATCTCTTACTAGAAAAATTGAACTATCTAATACTCCCTCCGATCTTAAATATAGGACATAGTTTATAGTACAACTATCTATTACATATATAATAAGAGGGCCCTAATAGATTAAGCTAGGTGATACGTTTCAGGCCTATCTGCGTGTAGCATGGCAACATCTCTTACTAGAAAAATTGAACTATCTAATATATATTATTATTATCATTATAATACCTCCATATATGGATAACTTTTCTAGATATGTGGTCATCTGCGACTATATCATCAAAACTTTTTTTATTCATTCTTAAAGTTTAAACTAAAAAAATCTGAACCTGTATAAATCGAAATATTCAATCTATTATAACTTTCGAAGATATGTGGCTATTTCCATGCAATTACATTATCATAATTTTCTTATTCATTTTTAAAATCTAAAACTAATAAAGAATCTGAACCTTAAGATATCACCTACACTTGCCATTGAAATTATATAATACAGGTGAAGTTTAATCACGGCATATATATATATATATATATATATATGAAATGCAAATAAAAGTGAGAGAATATTACATTAATAAAAGTAAAAAAGACGTAGGGATATATCATATATCATTTAAAATTGTGAATAACTAAATATATAATAAATTATTTTTTAATTTTTATAAAATTACTAAAAAATTAAATTTTAAATATTATTTTTACCCCACCACTAAGTCTAACCTTGTTCTGCAAGTCAAAAAGATATAGTGCCTGTTTGGTTAAGCAATAGAGCTCATATAAGCCCTGATTGAAACCAAAAAGGTGATTATAAAACTCGATATGATTGTCCTGTTTGAGTAATTTTTTAAGAATGTTGATCAATCCCAATGAATCGTAATTTCACCCTCCAACCACATATTGAGTATAAGTAATAAGGGAGTTGCTTATGTGATTGGGAAATCCAGATTGAAACTTTCCCAACAACAATTTCTCCAATATATCATCTGATTCCTTCTCCAAAATTTTTTCCAAATATTCTCTACATATATCTTGCCTATTATTTTTCAACAAAAGTAGTTCAAATAATATTATTTTAAATATTGTTTTTCTCATTACTTAAACATGAATTTTGAAATTATTTTAAATAATAACAATTATAAAATAAAAATAATATTTAAATATTCATGTCATTTATTAAATCATATTTAATAATAACTATTAAATATTCAGTTATCTTTATTATTAAATATAATCATGAAAATGTAAATAGCTTTATTAAAGAAATAAACTAGATTGCATAATCTGGTTCAATCATAGAAAATAATTAGCTATCATATTTATCAATTTATTTTTCTATTTAAAAATTAAATCTCATGATAATGATAGGTCGCGTAATATGTTTTTTGAAATATACTTCAACATATATAATTTTTCTTTCAATTTCATTTATTGCCTTCATTGAATGTAACTTTATAAATTCATACATTTTTTTGGTAATTATATATTCATAAATAGTTTTAATAAATGAAATTCAAACATAACCATAATTATTAAAGTCACTTGTAAAAAAAAATCTAAACATAAATCATGATTGACCGCGGTTGACTAACAGCACTTTTACAGTTTTACCTAATATCACTTGTACAATTTAAAGATTACAATTATCCACGCATATTCAAAAGGGCACATAGAAGGGGAAGATCGGGATCAGGGTGGGTGCTGTGCACCTCCCTGATGCGCAGGTGCTGCGCGTCCCATTTGGGGCCCTTCCCAAATGTATTTTTTTTTGTTCCTTATATCATTAGATTCTAGATGAAATGGGCGACATTTTGATATATTATGATAAAAAAATGGAGTTGTTTTCAATTTTATATGATTTTCCAAAGATTCAGTGCTCAAATTGAAAAAAAAAACTGTACCATGTTTCCAAAAAAAATGCACTGAATCTTTGGAAAATCATATAAAATTGAAAACAACTCCATTTTTTTACCATAATATATCAAAATGTCGCCCATTTCATCTAGAATCTAATGATATAAGGAACAAAAAAAAATACATTTGGGAAGGGCCCCAAATAGGGCGCGCAGCAGGCTGCGCATCAGGGAGGTGCACAGCACCCACCCTGATCCCGGGAAGATCATGGGTATGTTTGTTTGAGCGATTCGATTGCTTATAAGTTGCTTTTTAATAGTGATTTACGGTATACGAAGTAAGTATGTGAGAGGAGTTGTGTCTCGATTTACGTAAAAAGCAACTTATAAGCAAATTTAAGCTCAAACAAACATGCTTCATAGCCGCGAGAAATCAGAGTAGAAACACAGCATGGCGAAAGGTTCAAATCTGCCCCGAGAACTATTGGAGGACATACTTTCAAGGCTTCCGTACAGATCATTGTCTCGATTCAAATGTATTTGCAAATTCTGGTACTCACTCCTCACAAGTCCCCTTTTCCTCCCACCTCACCTCTCACAATTCATCAAACACCATTCTTACAACAGTGTCATCCTCGGTCTCTCTTTCTCCTCCGCTACCTTCAAACTCTTTTCCCTGTCTGGTAAAGATTCCTCTGCCTTTGATACCTTGTTTCCTGCCATGATATGTCAAATTTTAGCAGGTCACTGCAATGGTATACTATGTTTGTCACTAGGCTTTTGGTATAATGACGATGGAATGATTATGTTATATAACCCAGCTACTAGAGAATTTAAATGCCTTCCGGATTCTGCTATCCGGACAGATTCTTCATTTGTTTTTGCAGTTGCCTTGGGTTATGATTCTCGTAACGATGATTATAAGGTTTTAAGGATGCAGACCATGACCGATTATTTTTGGAGTGCTGATAGTGTGGAGGAGTATTCTCTGAGCACTGATTCATGGAGACCAATGTGCATTAGCAATTCTAGTGATTTTGTTTTTCACGATGATTGTTTCGCTTTGTTCTTTAGAGGAACTTATTATTGGTGGGCTTCATCAAGACTACGATGGAAGGATTCCTCAAAAATGATCCTGGGATTGAAGATGGGAGATCAGGTTTTCCGCCGGGTGTCTGTGCCATGTGAAGTTGACATGAGCAAATATTGTAGGAGAAACCTAGCTGTGTGGAAAGAATCAGTGTCTTTGATTTGCTGTTATGATTATGGTTCTAAAGTTTCGCGGATTGACATATGGGTGATGGATAGATTTGGTGGGGCTCTGGTTTCATGGACCAAAATGCTGAGTATAACAAGTCTATTAAAAGAGCCACATCCTTTAGTATTCTGGAAGGAGAAGGAGCTCCTTTTGGAAACACCAGTTGGAGAGATCAAGTCTTGTGATCTTGATACTAAAGAGATTAAGAATTTCAAGATAAAGGGGTACGAGGAACCACTTCGAGGGTCGGTTCAAGCTGTAAATTACGTTGCCACTCTTGTTCCAATCAAAGGGGGCAGGTATCTTCCTTGACGTTATGTACATTTTTTCTGTTTTTTCTTGGTGCTCTTTGCACATTTTGTCTCTCTTTAATGGAGACTCAAAGACCTGAGTTGGGATTAGTTTGGGGGGTTAAGGTGTAAATTTGTCTAGGAAGTTTTCGCTGTGGAAAAATGTTGCTTTAGAAGTCTTTTTAGGTTCAGTGTTACCCTAAAAATATTAAAATAGAGTAATATTATCCTTTACTGTTAAAAAAATTAACGATCAACGTCAATTTTTTATAGTCAATGTTAGTTTATTAATAGTATGGGGTAAAATTACTACACTTCAGAACTTCCAGGGTGATTTGAACCTGAAAAAACTTTCAGAGCAACATTGCTATTCAGCAAATTAAAATCTTACAGGGCAAATTACGTTATCCCTTCTTTTGGAGAAGATATTGTTAAGGCTGAGTTCTGTGGGTATTTGGGTTGGGAGATTGATGTTCGAGGTTGAGACTTGTGACGTATTTGTTCATATAATGTGTAAGAAGAACGTGGGGTTGGGGTTCAGAGAATTCACCCGTTCAAACTTGGCAACGTTAGCTATATATGAGCACCCTGTGCGTTTAATTTCCAATCAAATTCACATATGCTATCAAATTTTCATAATTATTTCGGATGAATTGTGAATATGATTTCAAATTATGTGTATAGATGGTAGCTGAACTTTCTAGTTTCGAGAGAGCAATAAGATATTCCAGTTATTGGTGTCCACAAAGAATCATATTATCTTGAATCCACTTTAATAACTATTTTTCTAATTATTTATTTAAATATAATAAATTGCAACAAATTAAATTCAACTTTTTCTGTTACAGAATTGAATATATGAAAGTTAATCAGTATATGAGCGTAATAATTAGAGTTAGAACGCTTGGAGGTGAAACCAATGACTTTCTTATAAGCATTGGCTTACATCATTTATCATCTTTTAGCCCTTATTTAATTTGTTTAACCTAATGGTAGACATTCTAACTGAACTTATTAAAGAAGAGATCTTTAATTGCATGTTTTTTTTGCTGATAATATACTTCTTTTGGTTGAATCAAGAGAGGAGATTATGAGATATGGAGAAGGACTCTGAAGTCAAAGGGTTTTCATATGAGTAAGAGCAAGACAAAATATATGTATTGTAATTTTAATAAGAGCCAAGTTAGAAGCGATTCGGAGGTTAAATTGGGGAATCTAAGTCATCCTACAATTGGCAAAGTTTAAATATCTGGGACCAATTATACAACAAAATGTTGAAATTGATGGTGACGTTAATAATAGAATTCAAGTTAGATGGTATAAATGAAGGGGAGCTACAAGAGTTATTTGTTATCGGAAAGTACCTAGTAAGGTAAAAAAAAAATTTATGGCACTGTTATAAAACTAGCAATATTATATGACAGTAAATGCTGGACTTTAAAAGGAAAACAAAAACGTGAAGTGTATAGTTAAGATGAGGTTGCTCAGATGGATATGTGATTATATAAGAAAAAAATAGAATTTATAATGATCATATACACAAACAAGTTAGAATGGCATCTATAGAGGAAAAAATAGTGAAAAATCGTTTGAGATGGTTTAAACATTTTCAAAAAAAGATATTAGATGTGTTTGAGAGGAGAGTTGATCAAGTGATATGGTTGTATATAGTCCTCTAAAAAGAGGCAGAGAAAGACCAAATCTGGTTTTTGATGAAGCATAGTAGCATTGTACAATCCATGTAATATATTCCACCTAACGAGATAAGACTTCATCGTTGTTGTTGCTGCTAAAGAATTGAATAATTAATTCAAAAATCAAAACTCTCATGGGATGCCAAGTATATTTTGATCACGATTTATAAAATTCCAAACTTTCTTTTTTCAATACCCTAGATATCGAACTCGTATCATATACGGGCATTCTCAATCACATTCTCCTACACGGCTATTAAAAAACCAAGCAGAAGATACGAACAGAAGTCAGAATCAAATTATGCAACACTAGGGGTCTGTTTGGTTGGAGGGGAGGGGAGGGGGGATGGAGGGATTTTGGCCCCCTCCCTTTATTTGGCAACATTAAAATTTTAGAAGGAGAGCCCAAACCCTCCCCCCAAATTGGGGGATTTTGAGGGAAAGGGCAATATTTTGCTTAGCCTTGATCATTATGCCCATGCTTTTTTTCAGCATTCTCAACCTACCTAGCCTCTTTTCTTCTTTCCTACCAACATGGACGCTGCTTTCGTCGCTCCCACCACCGTGGGTTGTTTTTTTGGGAAAACTATTTTATCTTCTTCCTTAACTTAACTATCTACAATCTTTAATTTTGATAAAAAAAACAAATTCTACTTCGTCCATAGCAACAGTATTTGCTCATTTATGATTTCATAAATTCGTTCATAAGACATTAACTTGTACGTGTATGTGGTGCCCTATTTTGGATTTCTATAAAGCCATTAGGACATTGGCACATTGACATGGGCTTATCTCTTATACCATCTGTAACATTTCAAGCTTAATTCTGATATCATATGTAACATCCCAACACTTTGCTCTCGAAATTTTTCTGAGGTAATGTTTTTGTGGAAATATTTCCCATGAATAATATAATTGATACCTTTTGTTTTGTTGTTGCTCCCACCATTTTCTTTTGATGTACTATATTTCTCTCTTGCAAAAAGTCAAAACCTAGTTGAAGAAATTGTCACCTTCCTCCAATTCCCTTTCTCAAATGGTGGCAAAGACTAGAACATTTTATGGTTTCCTTCATTATTTTAAGAAAATTAACACTGTTTGGAAACCTTGCAGATTATGGGATATATGGGATTGAAGTCTTCTTGATTTTTATGGTTTCTCCATTTTGCTTTAACATATATCGTATTTCACTTGTACAAAAAAACATTTGAATAAATCTTCACCTGCATATTTTGAATCTAAAATTTGATCTTGGAACTCAGTCTTTGCCCTTAATTTTGAGGGGCTAAAAGGTGGTTACAGAAATTAGGATCCTATACCCATTATTTTATAACCAGTTTGTTGCCTTGGAAAATGAATAAATGAAGAAGACAGGGAAAATATAAGAAACACTGATCCATGTTGGGAGAGGGGTGTCTCAATTGACTTCCCTCTCCATTGATTTTGTCTCTACAATTCTCCGTGTTGGTAGTGCTCTATTCCTTGCCTAGACATATTAATTGTTTTTATTTATTGTATGGATGCATGTTAATTAATCCAGGTAGCTTTCAAATATGATCATGTGCGCAGGGACCATATCCTGTTGGAGACTAATATTAAAGTTGGCTAGAAGTGTGGTATAATTCAAGTTTCAGACTTACCCAGTGAAGAAATCATATCCACCACTAATACAAAATAGATTTCATCTAATTAACCAACATGCATAGTCATGATTGATGTCAAATTGTAAGCTCCGTCTACTAGCAAGGTATGGGGAATTTTTACTCTCATCATTTCCTAGTTCAATAGCATAGGATTGATGCGTATAACCTGACCTACCTTTCATCTCCTCTCTCTCTCTCTATACAATCAACTTTGACTTTCTGAAATCCTTCTTGGCTTGATGTTTTAGGATTTGGACTTAAGATGTCATCTGAAGGATTGTTTGCAAAGGTAAAAAACATTTTTGTCACCAAGGAACAATGTTGACTCTGATTACTTGCCAAAGTTATTTAGAGAAGCCACCTATAGCTAATCAATTGAAAAGAATGACGATTTATATCTTAACGTATTACTGAAATATTTTTCCAGCATGTTTGAATGATGTAAATAACATGTAGTTGTCACTTATAACCTCATGATTATACTGCGGTATAGTTTTGTATTGACTTTTAGTGTGTAATCCCATTTCCTCCCAACCCACCTTTCTAAATCAGAAGGGAAGAAAAGAGATAGAAAAAAGGAAGAAAATAGAACTGGTTATGAGATAAAAACTCACCACCCTTGTAGTTGCTTTTGAGTGGCCTTACAGCTGTAGAAAATTTTCTTGGAAAATGGCATTTGATTCATGTTTTCTGTAGAATTATTAGATTTGGAAGAAGATATGAACATGCTCAAAAGTCAAAATCATTCATGTAGCAGGAACTAAGGGGGAAGGTACCTTTTTTTCCTATCATTTGTCATGTTTTTTGAATTCATTTTATTAGTTTATTTTGGAAAGTAAAATTTGTTTTCTGTCATTGATGCAAGAACATCATGTTGTGGCTGTATCTTTAATTTCTAGTAAAGGAAGAAGCATGACATTTGGGTATGCTTCATTTGAGATTTCATTATCATACGTTACCATAAAGAGTGTCTTTTATAGAATCTGGGACCTCTGATGTGCCTCTCTCTAATGTTTCTTGTGATGCCCCAACCTCCCATAAGTTTTTTTTCCTAGTTCTTATGATCATTAGATTATACATACAATAAGTGACATTTTGATATCTTATGGACAAAAATTGTTGAAGTTTTGAATTTTTTATGATTTTTCAAACAAAAAGGCACTCTAAAAATTGTGCAATAATTATTTATTTATTTATTTTGAAAAATCATAAAAAATTCAAAACTTCACCATTTTTTATCCATAAGATTTCAAAATATCACTCATTATAGGTAGAATCTAATGATCACAAGAAATAAGAACAAAACACTCGGAAGTTGTAAAATTTTAAGAGATATTAGAAGACACATTAGAGGCCCCTAATAACCGGTCCTTTATGTACATATGATCAAGTACTTCCTTTATTTCAAAGCCTGCTTAAGTTGAAAACTGATGGGCCTGTTAAGAATAGAAGAAGGGATGGGAAAGGAGTTTCAGGTCCAACGCGAGACCTGAGGGTGGCACCCATGAAGAGGGAGGGCAGACCGGGAATTTACTGAGATACGATCCTCTTACATTCAGCAGAGTAGTGGGAGGGAATCAAAGGATGAGCCGTCAAAGTTCGGCCCACTTGAGCAGTCCAGTCCAGATGAGATCTGGATATACCATTTTTAAATTTTTTTAACCGGTTCTTTTAAAAAAAATGTTAGTTAAGATATTACTTTTATTTTACATTCTCTATCCATTAAAATAATTTTTTTTTTAAAAAAAAAAATAAATATGAATTGTCAGTTTGTCACAGACCAGGTGGGCTGAGCTCTCCCTACTCATCCAAAGGATAAGCAGGAAGCTAGTTCCATAGTGGGAGTGTGTAAAGGTAAAGGCATGTGAATTGTATTGGAGAGGAGAGGGTCCTGATCTCTCGAAAATCAGGAGAGCGTGTTTTGTTTTTTTTCGCTATTAGGTTTTCTACTATTTCATTCCTCACTATTCTTGAGTGAGACCCTATCTTGAGTGAAGCACTGCGAGCGGTGAGTGATTAGGATTGTATTCTCTACATTTTCCCCACGTATCAGAGATACCCGGCATTGTAATATATTTGTTTGCAGGTCCATCAAAAACCCTAGTATGTTGACCCTTCCATGCGTCCATGAACATGACAACATGTGCAATCTCAGACAAGGAGATGATTCTCCGAGTTGTCGTCAAAGCCATTAGTTGTTGACTTTTTTTTGATGACTGCATGTGATCAAATAAAATTATCCAGTGATCACCAACTCATGAATGCTGGTCTTGCAGTTTCACTTTCTAGATGCTGGCTTCAGATATCTGGAAACTGGCAACGGAAAACTTGTTCGTGTTGGTAAAATCTCTTCTCTCGCTTATTATTATGCGTATATGAAGCCTTGCAATTAATAAAATGCATTAAAGTTAATTATGACAACAGTAGTTATGCGTTTGTTCATTAGAATTTTTAGTTGGTTTCTTGAATTTTATTCTGAGGTCGGGATGCCTCGAATTGGATCGGGCAACAACTATTTTTCCACTGCATTTGTTTCAATGGGGGCGGTGGTGTGTTCAATAAAGACATTTATGCACTATCAAAAGCTTTTTCCAACTTACAACAATATCCTTTATTTTGTTGTTTAGCGTTGCCCTGTGTCAATACAGACATTTATGCATTGTCCAACATTTTCTTTTTATATATATTCACTATTTGTAATTTTTAATCATTTTTTAGTGCTTTTATAACATGCACATTCTAATGCGTTTAAGATATGTTATTCTCAAGCACTTAGTCCCAAACATGTCCAAATATAACAAGGGTACAACAAGTGAGTCTGTTGATCCTGATCTCTCTGGCATGTATCTGTGATGGATATATATTTAACCTCCAAGGAATCGGGGAGAGGATTATATACATGAAAGATGTTTTGGATGTAATAGAGCATCTAATGGCTATTACAATTAGCATTGAGTTTAGATTCTCATTGCCAAATTATAAGCATCAAATATGAACCATCTAGATTAAAATTGGTTGGCTTTGATTTGATTTTTTTTTTATATATTTTTAAATATTTTTAGATTAAAGAAGCATAATAGATCGATATGAACATCATGAGCTGTCCTGGAATAAAACCAGTTATTGCTGTGAGCTAGATATCGATCAAGTGTGTGTTTGAGATAGTAGTGGGAAAAGTGACTTATTTGGAATCTGACTTATGAAAACTTATAAGCATGTTTGTTTGAGCTTATAAAAACTTATAAGTTGCTTTTTACGTAAATCGAGACACAACTCCTCTCACATACTTACTTCGTATACCGTAAATCACTATTAAAAAGCAACTTATAAGCAATCGAATCGCTAAAGCAAACATACCCAAGATTGGATAAAAGTTAGATTGTGTATTATGATTTATGTTTGGATTGGCGATTGCATAAGTGCTTTTGTGATAATTGTACGAAAAAAAGATATTTAATATTATAAACAAGTGAAAAAATTTAAGTTAGAAAATGTGATGCCAAAATACATAATTTGATAAAAAAAATATTATATAACTAATTGGATCACATGTCCCGTATAAGTTGGTATCTAATCATGCCACGAATATGACTCACACGGGTTGAAGATGTCCCAGCATAATTGGTTGAGGAAGCTTCATTCTCTACCGTATTATTATCTTCATGGGCTACATTCTCAATCTCTTCTTGCTCAAAATTAACATCAGATTAAGAATTTCTCCTAATAAAGTTATGTATGGCCATTGTTAAGCAAACTAAGCGAACTTGTGTTTCGTAGCTGTATTTGCACATTTGTTGCTATGTTTTGAATCTATTCTTCCACACTCCAAAAGTTCTTTCGATAGTTGACCTCAAACTGGAATAACAGAAGAAATTGAAGATCTATATAGTATTTCCAAAGGCAGGTTGACACCTAAATTCTGGCAAGTGATAAAGCTCACATATATAGGGACCAAGATGCCCAACTGGTATCAGATAGCCAGTGTCGACCAAATAATATTTTCTTGATAAATGTTGAAATCATTTTAACGATGTGAGATTAATCAATGTATGAAATGAAAGTAATTCAAGTGAAGATGATGAAAATATACCTATAGGTGGATGAGGGAAATTCATAGCTGGATTTGAGACAGCAAATTGAAACACACGACCGTCATGAGTAGTACCTTCCCAACCCACCAACACGAACGTGAAGCACATAACCCAATAACATATAGCCATTACATTCTATGTTGGATATCCCTTTCTCTTGATATATCTATCCCAGTTGGGACCAGTGATCACACACTTTATGTGAGTTCCATCTAATACTCCAATAACATCCTTGAAGTAGGGATAATATCGAGGATCGTTGAGTATGTTTGGGTGGCATCCACGGAATTCAGGATCGTAGGGTGTGATATTCTCCCGCGCTAGAGTAAGGCAAGCCTTTAGTACCTTGTGCAATAGCTAACTGACAATTTCCCCTAAATGTTGAAATAGTTCTTGGACCACCCTATTGCTGACTCCGTGGCCAACAGTGAGTAAAAACATGGCAACAATTTCTTCAACACTGACATTCTTGGAATTTCTTAACCCATGTTCTACTAATTTATTGCACAAGTGGTAGAACACATGTTTTTCCACTCTAAACATGTCATGACGTGTACCATGGGTTGTCAATATCTCTTAGATCCATAAATGACTGGTGTGTTTACTAGTTTTACGCGGTTCTTTGCACATAAAAGGAACCCAATATTGACACAGCGACGCAGTCAATTGCTCATACTCTATTAACTCTTCATCTATAAGAGATGGTACTCAAGAGTAGCCAGCTTCTTCCTCCATTCAATTTGTCATTACTTATGTAACCTGTGAGTGTGGTTAAATGCTAGTGTGAGAAAACAAATTCCTAATAAAAACTCAAAGACACATGTCAACACATTCAATATGTTGTAAAAAGAACTTCATAAAACATTCAGTCAAAGTTGTGTTGTTCATCTAGTAATAACATAAACGAACATATATAAAAAAAATGGCATACAATAGTACATCAAAATTCAACTAATTTGACATAGAGTTTAGGGACAGTTAGGGCTTGTGAATGAGAAACCATATCTAGAGGGTATTAACCATATACCGTAACTGCTCAATCAAGTACTGCTTGTTTTATTTATCTATTGAGACAAACGTGTTTCGACTAGTCTTGTCCATAAGAAGCTTGATACAACGGACTTGAAATTCCTCATCATGTTGCAATTGCTCAAGATCAAGCAAGTCATTCATAACAGCATAACACTCTTATCTTTGATTTCACTTATTATTGCAGCTCTTTCCTTTGATGCATTAGCTATGACACTAACTACATCAACAATTTGTTTTGCAGCTGGCATCTTCTGCTTTTTCTTTTACCATAACCGATCAACTCTCTTCGTCTTGCCCTGGCTTCCTAAATAAGTTTGAATAAAGGGTGGAGTTTGGGTTGATAACCCAATGCTTGCTAGATCATACGTGACTCCTGTGCTAGCTGGCGGGTTAACTCTAGAAAGGTCATGTTCGCTATCCCCTGATCCTTCTTCTTCATCCATTGTTGGTCAGTACACATCTTCCTCCTCTGCCTCCTCTGTCTGTGTCTATATAAAAGATAGTGAAAAAATATCCTCTCCCGTTGTCACAACATCCTTGAATATAATCCTTAATTATCTTTCATACTTGAGGCTTGTATGAAGAAACTTTTTATATGTTGAATTCTCCTGTATGCATATAAGTAACCAAAATCATTACATATATTAAAATACAATACTTGGGTCAACTGAATCATTAGTAACCAAAATTATAAGTTACTGTAGTCATTAATTACCTAACATTTCTGCTGCCACCACTCATTTGATGCAACGGCATTATTTGTTATAAGGTTTTGACCTACACTAGTCTCTTTGGTTAAGGAATCTCAAGTCCTTAAATCCTTCCTTAAGATATCAAGCCTATTCTTCAACTATTTCTTCTCATATGCTTTCCCAGTCTTCTCATTGAATGTGGAGACAATATTGTTCCATCCAGTCTTTAAAAATGACTACCCTTGCTATTCTTTTCGGTAAATTTGTGCTCAAGGCATGCATGGATAAAAATCTCATTTGCCTCTTTATCCCATACTGCTTTATCATTCATATTTCTATTGAAAAGTTTGACCGATCATGTATCAACAAATTCCCTAAATTAACAACATAAACCCTAATTCTTGCTATATAATTTATCCATACATACTCTGTACTCTCATATAAATAGGAGGACAAACTTGAAATCCATTACATTTTTCTTTTTCTCAATTTGGTAATATTTTTCTTGAGTGTAGCCATAAATGTGTCTTTAATGGGTGAGGATGATGGTTGTTCTTAGGTGAAAAGGGATCTGTATTTGAATAATCTACATTCCTTTACTTACTATTCATATATCACCTTTTGACACTTCAAAGTGTTTTAAAGAGTAATAAAAGTCATGTGATTGGTGAGAATAATGATTGTTTTTGTAATTTCTAATTGTTAAAAAAAACGAAAGTAATTGGGTTAAAAAAATCCCTACATGAGCCTGGGCAGGAAGTCAAGTACTTTTGTTGCAGCCACCTATTCTCTATCACAACTTAAATTTTTTGTAAAAGTAAGATCTTTTAATCCAATTCTTTCGCTTTATTGCACAGTATAGTTATAATAAAACACCACTCTGTAAATAGAAAACGTCTAGTGCATCATTAGTAGGTGCATATTAAAATTTCATCAATGCAAGTCCGAGTAGAGGATCAAACAACAAATGGATAACTAAACAAAAAAACAGACAAGACACAATAACCAGATGCTTGTAACTCATTTTTTCTTCCAACCTAGACGATTGACTACCATTAAACATGAACTCTGCCCTGGATATGGGGAAAAATTACGAGCTTCCCTTCAAATAGTGCAAAATCACAGGGACACCAAGCTCCACCACAGAGTTCAGTTAACCTGATTTCATCACACAAAACGCTATGACCGACACAATGAACTATGCCACAACACACAAAGTCTGGCTACTGCACCAGGGCAACATCAAAGCCACGGCAAACCAGATATCCGCAAAAATCTTGGATCAAAGCAAGTTTTGAAGCTTACCTTGCAAATGAACACAACGGTTGAGATCAAATCACCGAGTAGAGACACCGATTGTGTGTTCACAACTGAAGATGACAGAGCATAAAACACTGATAAAACTCTCTGAAAATTCTAAGAATGAACAGATCTTCCACCGTAAGGGTCAAAAGCAGCTGATCGGACTCCGCAAGACACTGCATCGTGGAACTTCAACTACAACAACAAATGCTTTTAGATCGCGATGAGTAACTTCACAGCCATCGCCGACTACTGGCCACAACACTACCCACAAAACAAACGCCTAAAGCTCAAGAAAATTTTGGCTTCATCATCACTTTCTGGGGGGCAAATGAGAGAGGGAGAAAGCACAGAGATTTGCCATTTTTAGATAGGGAGAGTACCAGCTGTTGAAGCAGAAAAGAGAAGATAGAGGGAAAAACAAGTTGGTGATAGTGCAATTATTGCCATAATAACAGTCATAAATTCCATAATAGATCGATATGAACATCATGAGTTGTCCTGTAATAAAACTAGTTGTTGTTGTGAGCTAGATATCGATCAAATTGGCCTCAAATAAGTTAAAACTAGTGTTTGTGTGTGTATTATTTGGAGGGGGGAGAGAGAGAGACTCTCCTCCAACTATTGCACTTCCTTTGAACACCTTCGCCATCAACCTCATCTCAGTCCCGCGTCTTCATTCTCCTCTCTCTCGAAATACTATTCTAATCTAGAGCTCATTATGTCATCACAGCTTCCATATACTCCATGAGTACCACATTGTCATCTGAACTTTGTTCAATAAAAACACAATAATTAAGATTATTTTAATCTTAGTCAGCTGATGACTCCTATGAAACAATTCAATTTTTATCTTGTTTTTTAAAAAATAAAATTATTAATTTGAAAAACAAAAATAAAATGATTAGTCAATATTTTTCTTTAAAACAAAATAAAATGTGAATTGTTTCATGAGTGATCAGCCAATTGTTGGCAAAATCTGCAAATAAACAAGAAAATATTTGGTTTGAGTCGTATCCGAGAACACTTTCCTTAAGAGATATTCAGCCGCCCCCTTAGTAAATAGGAAGTGACATCTCCCCATGATTAACCCTTCTTGTTAGGATACAATGCGGTAGAAATGACAGAAGATAAAGTAACTCAGTAAGAGATTACTGAGGCTTCTATTTCTCTTCTCCAAATGGTGTCACGGTTGGAGTATTTATAAGCATGAATCAATACCTTGAAGTGGTGCCTCTTGAAGACTACGAGCCTGTTTGGTTCAACCCTATTGCATGCCTGCAATGGTAATCATGATTACATTATCAAGAGAATAGTGTTTGGTTGTTCTTTAGCATGGTAATAGGGTTTACCATGGTAATGATGATTACTAAAAAATTGGTAATCCACATTCATACCTCCTCCCTATGAATCTTCATTACCATCCCATCGTATGATTAAAAAAGTCCAATTTACCCTTTAGTTTCACGTGTTTGTTTCACTTATCTCATTTCATTTGCGACAACCGTCGCCGCCACTACCTCCTACGCCACCCCCCGTCACCGCCGCCACCTCCTTCTCCTCCTCCTCCCCCAACCACTGCTGCCGTCGCTACTACCACCTCCTCCTCCACCCACCTCCGCCACCCCTTGCAGCCGCCCCCACCTCCTCCTCCGTCACCCCTCGCCGGCCGCTGCCACTACCTCCTCTTCCTCTTCTACTCGCCACCGGACCCGCCACCCCCCACGGTCGCTGCCACCTCCTCCTCGTCCACCCCCCGCCACCGTTAAGACCTCTTCCTCCTCCTCCTCCACCACCTGCCACCCTCACTGTCGCCTCAGCCACTACATCCCCCTCCACCCCTGCCGCCGCCACTAGGGGTGTGCAAGTATTTCCTGTCCCGGTCTTCCCATCCCGATCCCAAGCAAATCGGGACGGGAAAAGTCGGGAAATTTTTTTTCGGGATCGGGATCGAGAATGGAACTTCCCGATCCCCAAAAAAAAAAAAATATATATATATATTATGTATAATTTTTTAAAATATTTAAGAAAGCAAGACCAAATGCAAAATAAAATATGAAAAATTCCTAACACCCTCAATGTAATATCTATTCTTTTAGTTAATTTTATTTACTATTTATTAAATAATTCTAATTTTTTGTTCTTGTCTTTGTGCTTTTTGTAGCTAAATCGACAACTTTAAGTATATATTGGACTAATGATATATTTGTATTGGACTAATTTGGTACAATATGATAATAGATAAATTATATATTTATACTAGACTAAAGAAAATAAAATAAAAAAATTAATATAGGAATTTTTTTTTTTAAAAAAAGAAATTCGGGATCGGGAATGATTTTCATTCCCGAACCCTTCTCGGGATTGGGATCGGGAATGACATTTCCCGATCCCGATCCCGATCCCGAACACCCCTAGCCGCCACCATTACCTCCTCCTCTTCCACCATCACCCCCACCCCTACTGTTACTACCGCCGCCACCACTACCTCCTCCGCCGCCGCTGCCGCCACTACCTCTTCTTCCTCCATCTCTGCCGCCTTCGACTCTTAACTATTTTTTCTCTAAAGATTAGATTAAGGGTAAACTAAACTTTGTGCAATATATTAATTTTAAATAAATGTTAAAATATTAACTCATTGCACCTTGCTTAAAAATCAAACCAAACACTACCCCTGTAATTAATATTGCATTGCATTACCATTGCCTCATACTGCATTGCATTGCAGGGTGTAATGGGATCGAACCAAACGGGCCCTATATCTTTTCAATTAGAAGTCATAACCATATATTAAATTCATGAACTATGTTGATTCATGAACCAACACAAACCCCTTAATTTATTAGGATATGACTTTTCAAGACACATCTCTTCATTTTAAAATATTTCAATAATATTGAAAAGACTCTTTCTTTGGCACACTCATATGCAATATTTACAACACCAATTAGGATTAAGATGATCTTAGTTGTTGTGTCTTCATTGAACAAAATTCAAATAATGTGGCCTTCCTGAAATTTATAATTATTTCTCAGTCAGCTCTCTCTTTTTTGCCATCTGGACGAGTTCTTGAAGGACCGACTCAATTTTAACAATTTTAAAGATTGAGACATGACAAGTTGAAACTATATATAGGGACTGGGTCATAAGGCGTCACGCTTGAGGGGCTTAGTTGTAATTGAATAAAAAGTATGCGGATTAAAAGATTAATCTGTCCCTCATGAATGTGAATTAAAGGAGAGTCAAAACTCAAAACTCAAAGAATCAAATTCAATTCGACACTGTGTACGTTACGTTACCGCCACGTTTTACTGTTTGGCAGCAAGAGGATTTCCCATCTTTTTCTTCCTTTGTTTTTTTTTTATTAAATATGAAAAGCCAATGACAATACGTTTCGTATACTAATTTACCTGGTGAATTATATTTATATTATACCTTTCTCTTCCTAGGGGCCTATATTAAGAGTAATAGTGATTGTTATCAATTTACTAGACTCGATTACGTCCACCTGAATTAAAAAACAGTTCCCCAAGAACACAGAAAAATACGGAACACATTTTTCATTTATACTATGAGACACTTGCGAATAACTACTATTCATTTCATTGACTTCGAGGGAAAAAATTGTTTATGTCGTATTAATGAAAATAGTCAATAAACTATCTTCTAATATAACCTGAGGAAAAGTATATTAAAAAGCTCTTAGAGAGTTAATGCTCAGTAACATAAGAGAACGCAGGCAAAAATTAAAAAAAAAACATTAGAGAACGATATTAAAGATACAAATTAAACTTGTTTTGGATTTGTAATTTTATAGAAGATAAATGATAATTTATAAAAAAAAATAGAATAACATTACATGCTGTTTACAACATATAATAATGGGATCTTCCCTTGTGCCTCCCTCACTCATCTCCTCCGTTACACGTTACAAGTTAACGTACGTCAAATATAGAGACCTAGCCAATGCTTTCGAGAATTTCATACGGACTTTCTCAGAGAGATTAAAGAATCAATGGAGACATGCATGCACTGATCAGGAGGAACACAGGAGCAAACAGAAGCCATCAGAACACAATGAGATATATGGAAGATGCCGTGATGATCATGATAGTATTACAGCATATAATATATATATGCTTTAAAGTCGTGTGCTGTGTTAGTTTCACTATCTGAATTTCAGAAGTTCTTTATTGGTTTTATAAAATTCTTACTAACTTACATTGATTGTTTGATTTTCAGTATCTTCATGAGACATGGAGGAGGTCAGCAAGGCGAGCAAGTAGCAGTAGCTGAGTACGCAGTTGTCTTTAGGTGCCTGAACGAATGCTGCTGCGTCAAAAGCGGGTGTAAGCGAAGCAGTTTTTGAAGGTTATTTATTCATATTTTCTTTATAGTTCTGTGTAGTTTAATTTTGAGAGATTTCCCTTCTCCTTCTTCCCAATTTTTCTGGAGAGAATGTAGATATTGGATATAGTTTGGATGTTGCGATTTGTTATTGCTGGATTTTGTTGTTGATTGTTAGTTATTCAGACCAGTTTTATATAAAAGTTTTGGGTGAATATTATCGTTAATTCTTATTCTTATAATTTGATTGAATTTTGTTTTTGGTTCCTCTAATGTCAAATCGTTTGTTTTAGTTCATCTAGTTTCATATGGCATTTGTAACAAATAATTCTTATATTTTTAATGAATTTTGATTTTGGTTTCTATATTTATAGCCAGATTAATTTCTGAAGTCCTTATGAAATTATAAGGATCAAAATTAGCAACTTGAAACTACATGATCAAAACTAAAATTTCATTCACAAGAGACACTAATAACTTTTTGAAATTTTTAGTATAATTTTCTTTAGAAAGACGGAAGGATAGAGTATATGGTAAACTATGTGTGTGTGTATTTTCCTAAATAATACTCCATATATCGGTCCTAATTATAAGACAAATTTGATTTTTTTAGAGAAATTAAAAAAACTAATTAAATTACTTTAAAGTATTTATATTTTATTTTTTTCTTCAAAATAATTAGTTTAACTAATAAATTAATATATAATCTCGGGATACATAACATAATAACATATGATATGATCAAATAACTTATTTAGCTTTCTAAGTGTTTGAAATTGTTTATTTTTAGGAAATAAGCACTTATTACGTAAGTCAGGACAAAACTCCCCTCACATACTTACCTCATATACCGTAAATCACGAATTATAAACATTTATAAGTAAAAAATAAACTATCTCAAACGAACACTAATCTATTTAAAAAAAAATCAATTTTATCTTATATTTAAAATGTGGTATTTGAACACTGCGTGAATGATTCTAGGTTCATAAATAAAAAATTAAAAATGAATGCGGAGCGAAGGAAAGTCGAAACTCGTAATCAAATGCAACGAAATTTTGAGGTCAAAGATATTCAAAACCATGTATGCTTGCGGCGGCAAGGTTATACTGATCTACCCTATTCTTTTTTATTTTCTAAAAGGAAAAAATCCAATGACAATAGGTTTCGTTTATTAGTAATTTGCTTGGTGAATTATTCCCTCCGGTCCTAATTATAAGATAAAGTTGACTTTTTTGGAGAAATTAAGGAAGCCAATTAAATTACTTTAGAGTATTTTTATTTTTATTTTTTTCTCCAAACTAATTAATTTGACTAATAAACTAATATATAATCTAAGAATACTTAAAATATAAACACTCTAAAGTAATTTAATTGGCTTCCTTAATTTCTCCAAAAAAGTTAACTTTATCTTATAATTAGGACCGGAGGGAGTATATTATTTCTTTATTAGCCTAGTGGCGGTCAAGATTAATACTACTTGTTAATTGTTGTTGTCAATTTACCTTATTAGATTACATATATATCCTCAATAAAGGAACAGTTTTGCGTAGAAGTAGAACACAGAAAAGATCCGGTCACACGGATCACGGACACACGTTTTTCATATAATATGACTATATGAGACACTTGTAGATAACTATTAGTATTGATTTGGCTTCCTTAAATGAACATTTTCCTTGCAATGGTGATAAAATTAAATTACCTTTTTACTGTAAAAAGAAAAGGGAAAAATGGGGAATGTTTCATTTAAAGCCTTTTAAATGATATAAAAATGTTGGAAAATACTTATGCCTCCGTTCAATCATTTATTGATAGGATCGTTACTTCTAACTTTTTAATTCACATATTTTCTTTAAGTATGCGCTATTTTGAATTCCAAAAAAACAAAAAAAAAAAAGTATGCACTATTTTCGGTAATCTGTCGAAATATATTTTTTTCACACACAAAATTATGAGTTCAAATCTTTTACTATGACAATGGATGTGAAGATTTTGTTTGCAAGGGATTCATAATTGTTTTTTAAGCCTTAAGGCATATTCTAATCTGATAAGCCCCTGGACTCAAGTAACCTAAAAGATTTTTGTATCAAAAACGTTTTTGTTTGAAAATAATATTAGAAGGCTCTTCAAGATTCAAGGATGCTAATTACATTGACCCTCATTTCTTCCTTATCTTATGAACTATTTATTCCTTTTTTTTTTTTTTGCCAACAACTATGTATTTATTCCATATATAATAGAAGTACTTTTTCTCGATACAGGGGAATGGAAAAAAAAAGGGAGAATTATAATGAGGTCCCAAAGAAGAAAAAAAATGAAAAAAATAATCCCTATAGATTGCAAAATGAAAAAATGTCCCATTAACAACTCCATGAGCCTGTATTGACAACTCGTTAACAACTCCAGGAACCTGTATTAATAACTTCATAGGATCATTTTTTCATTTTACAATCTATTTAGACCATTTTTTTATTTCTCTTCTTCCTTGGGACCTCATTGTAATTCTCCCAAAAAAAACAATACAATATATACTAGAAGTACTAAAACCTCATTTTTTAAAAAAAATAAATAAATAGGAAATCATGCGACCCCCGTGTTCTTCAGCCGTCCATTGAAACCTGCGGTAGAGCAAGCTGATGGCGACGTAAAGGAACGGTTTAATTTTGTTCGTTCTTGCGGGCAATAATTAAAAAATTAGAAGAAAATAAAAAAATGAAGTCAAGTCAATGATTGGAAAGATTGCGTTACATGGAAAAAAAATCAAAGAGAAAAAACGATATTTTCCCCCTTTGATTTGATTTGCACTACTATTACGTTATTCTGTTTCGATTGCAAACTCATCGATTAATAAAAACAAAAACAAATAAAAATGAAAACAGTGTCAACTGAAATTAATATAAATTATAATGGTCATAAGAACTTAAACATATTTTTCATGCTTTATTTATACTAAGTAAAAATAGACTGTTTATAAAATTATAATTGATGAAATTAATCCTCAAGCTAAAATAATTAAAAAAATTAGTGTGAAGTTCTTGTTTTAAAATTTTAACGGTGAAAAAGCATTTAAATAAGAGTATTAGTACTTTGTGTGTACAAGATTTACGTACTTTCCGTGAATTAAAAAGAATTATAAAGTCCTTCTAATCCATACAACTTTTAAAAAGAGATTTTTAATATTTTTAATTCCATCCCAATCCCCGCCTCCCAGACATGTAGCAAATTCAAATGCACACAAATGAAGACTAATCAAATACTCGCAAATGAAGAATGAAAATAGTATTCCTTGGCAAAAAAAAAAGAAAAGAATGAAAATAGTAAGATAAGAGGAAAAGTTGAATTTATCACGTGTGCCAATGCACGAGATTCTCTTTGTATTTGGTCTTTCCATGAATTTTTCTTGACTTTCACTTGAAGAAGATGCCCAGTCTTTGAGGGAGTGGCAAACATCAAGCGGTCCAGGATTTCTTCATTTCTTGGTCATTCGGGTCCATTTTGTACCATATCGGGTCGTCCTTTCTACCAATTGCCGGTCATTTTCATGTCAAAGGTTAAATTTTAAAAAAGGTTTAAGAGATAATTTTATTATAAAAGTTTTGATGCGGAAGATAATTTTATCTCAAAAATTTTTTTAAGTAAAAAAGGAGAAATTTTGTTCTAATTATTATTTTAATTAATTTTAACTATTATGTTAAATTAATAGCCCACATGCCATATTTATTATTTTTATTAATGTATAAATTCACATAGATGTTTATGTATTACCAACTTTATCTTTTTTTTTTAAATTAAATTAAAAACTTGGGGATAAAGTTGCCTATAACAAAACTTCACCCTTGAAAAAAAATTCATAGCCGACAGATTCTTTTAACTTTAGAAACATTATAAATACGGCTGTTTCTTAAGGGCCTAGATAATAAATAAGGCTAAAAACTTCCTTGCCGATTGGCTGAAGACGAACAAAGAGGAGAACGAAGAGCAGAAGCTAGAGACACAGAGACGAAGAGAAGCAATAAATGGTGAGAAAACCAAATTCAAGTCTTCCCCAGGAACTATTGGAAGATATACTCTCAAGGGTTCCTTACAAATCATTATCGCGATTCAAGTGTGTCTCCAAGTTCTGGTACGCTCTCTTCTCAGACCCCATTTTCCAAGCTCTTCACCTCTCGCATTTCATCAAACACCACACCTTCGATAATAGTGTCCTCCTCAGCCTCTCTGTCCCCAATGGCTTGAACTTGCAAAATTACAAGCTTTTTTCCCTCTCTGGCAACGATTCTTCTGCTGTTGATACCTTATTGCCCAAATTCAAACTGCTTTCGAAGAAATTCAGGATTTCGGGTCACTGTAACGGGATACTCTGTTTGGCAGGAGGTTATTGGTCTCACAGTGACGAGGTTATTTTGTATAACCCAGCGACCAGGGAATTCAAATCCCTTCCTGATTCAAAAATGCGGTCCAATTCCTCGTCTGCTTTAGCTGCTGGATTGGGATATGAGTCTCGAACCGATGATTACAAGGTTGTGAGGATTTGGTCTGTGGATACTGGTGTTTATACCACGAATCGTGTGGAGGTGTATTCTCTAAACACTGATTCATGGACAAGAATGTACAATAGCAATACTAGGGATTTTGATTTTGATGATGATTGTTTCGCCTTGTTCTTCAAAGGGACGTATTACTGGTGGGGATCCAAACGGGGAGACAAGTCGACAATTATCCTGGGATTGACAATGGGGGACGAGAATTTCCACAAAGTGCCTGTGCCAGACAACATTAATATCAACAAATCTGAGGGTAGATCTCTAGCTGTGTGGAAGGAATCAATATCTTTGATTTGCTGTTCTGGTTCTGGTCTGAACATGTCGATTGACATATGGGCGATGAAAGGATCTGGTGCTCAGGGTTCATGGAGTAAGATGCAGAGTGTGACAAGTCTATCATTAGAAGAACCTAAACCGTTGGTTTTCTGGAAGGAAAATGAGATTCTTCTGGAAACAAACAGTGGGGAGATTAAGTCTTATAACGTTGTTACTCAGAAGATTAAGAAGTTGAAGATAGACGGGGACCCTGTTCTGCACTCTGTTCAAGCTGTAAACTATGAGGCCACTCTGGTTCCGATCAATGGTGGGAGCTACCTCACGTGATGTGCATATTTTCTTTCTCTCTTCTTTGCTCTGTTTTTCTTTTTTTGTACATTTTTCTTTGGGTTGTGCTCTGTTTGAGCCTTATCGTTACTATATGGCCATAGGCCAACTATCGTTGGCTTGTTGGCTAGTGCGTGTTGCTCTGTTTGTGTTGAGCCTTTCTGACTAGACGCCAATTATCGTTGGCTTAGTTTGTTCTGGTCACTCTT
This sequence comes from Inga leiocalycina, assembly GCA_963242795.1. Lineage (NCBI taxonomy): Eukaryota > Viridiplantae > Streptophyta > Magnoliopsida > Fabales > Fabaceae > Inga > Inga leiocalycina. The sequence continues at coordinate 22,803,622 of OY725322.1, forward strand.
GTGAAGTAAATAAAACAGGTGGAATTACAATTTTGCACAGCGCATATATATTCATTCAGCCCATAAATAAGTTACTCTTTCGTTTATAAATAAACAATCGTCATCTTTACACTTTCCGTCCGTATGTTGATTCAGCTAAAGTTGATGCAGTGTAATTTTGAATTAGCGGTAGAAATTATTTTTCTAATATAATTTATGATATATGAGATAAGAATGTGAAAGGAGTTTTATTTAAACTTATGTGAATGTATTTTTTCAACGCTAATTCAAACATGCTTGCAATATTATAGGGGTTAAAGTGGATTCCTATCAAGGATTAAGGATGTTAGTCCCTCAGCATTAGTTTATAGTTTTGTGGCTTAATCAAATGTTAGGAACTTATTAGTAATCTGCTAACATAAACTTTTCCTGTTTTATAATGGTCAAAGTAACACTTTATAGTAGAATTGCATTGTTTTTAATACTTAGGTGGTAATATTAAACCAACATTAATTTTAGGGTGAATAGTGCACTTTAAAAAAAACGTTTAGGTAGGGGTATTCAAAGTTTTCTCATTCAGATTCAGAGCAATTGGGACGGAAAAATTCAGAATCAAGAAAAAAATTATTCAAAGTTAGGGGATCAGGAATGGGAATTCCCAATCCCTCATTTTCCTCTCCCGAATATATATATATATATATATATATTAATTGTTGCAATACTAATTTTGATTTGGCAGTTCAGGCTATACCTTTGTTTGAGACTGCTTTTACAAGATATGTACAATTATTTTGATACTTTCATATTTGTGCTTCAGGAGGAGTGAACAGCCACTTTTTGAAACATCCCAAGTTAGAATCATTTTGTTTTCCAAGGCCCTTGTTGCTTACATGTCTTTGTCAAGTTTTGTAAATTGGTAAGTTTTATATGACTCTTCTAACTATAGTATACTCATTCCAGAATTTCTTTTGTTGCCATGAATGCTCACCATACAACTTTCTTCTTTCTTTTCATCAATGTCATAATTATTTAGGCAGCTTCTATAACTTTGGATCCATAGAATGGTTATTCAAAGGGCTGGAAGAAGGGGGAGAATGGAGTGTATCTTTTGGAGTATGTTGGTGGTAGATTTGGAATTGAAGAAATCACATGTTGTTTGAGTGAGGATTCAATATGCCACTGGGACATGTAAGAAACCCACTTAGGAGTGAAATTTTTTCTCTCTATTGAAAAGCGTGCCAAACTTATTTGCTGGTATGGGTGACCAACTTCAACGGAAGCTTCCACCGGGCCGGCCATCGGATCTTCTTGTTTGTGGGAGTAATAAGAAAAAAAAAGAATGAGGCTACAGCTTCATTAGTAGTGGATACCGAAATGGAAGATGAAGTTCCTAAGGAGAATGACTCAGAAGCTCGCGATTGTATGGAGCATGACAGCAATTATGTGACGAACTCACCCACTGTGGAGAAGAGGCAGATTTCTTACAAAGCATCTTTAATGGGTTTCAATGGCATAGATAATGGGGAGGCTTGTGCCAAGGATGATGCACTCCTCTCAGATGTCCTCAACCAGGAATGGGAGTTACCTGAGCTCACGGACGAGATCAAAGCGCTAATGCAGCAATATCCTGTGGTCCCTGTCATAGCAGAAGAATACAGTGACTGGTGTAAACCATGGAATGCTGGACTGATCATTACAGTATTAGGTCGTAAATACAATGTTTATACTCTGAAAGCTCATTTAACCAGATTGTGGAGGACACATGATTTTGATCTCATAGATTTGCCTAATAACTACTTCTTAGTTCGTTTTCTCCCAAAGGAAGGATGGGCACAAGTCTATCATAGAGTGTTATATGATGGTCCGTGGGTGATTCAACACCATACCATTCTTGTCCAGCGTTGGTCTCCCAATTTCAACCCTTTCACCAATGCTTTGGGGAGGGTAGCAATTTGGGTCCGAATTCCTAATATTCCTATGCAGTGCTATAATAAGACTTTCATTACCAGATTGGGGAACAGAATTGGGAAAACCATGAAGGTGGATATGCTAAATCCTTCAGAATCTACCACTGATACAGCCAGAGTTGAACGGGGAAAATATGCCAGAATTTGTGTAGAAGTAGATTTGAGGAAGAAATTGGTACCTCGAGTTATTGCGGCGCACCTAGCTTTTCATGTGGAGTACGAGGGACTCAATCTCATATGTTTTGCGTGCGGGAGATATGGCCACCGTAAGGAATCTTGCCAATGGACTTTCAACTCTCCAAGCAATTCCGATGAAGGGCAAGCCGAACAACAGAAGCCTCCTGAACCTAGCTCGCAGGCGACGAAAATCAGTCCAGCTGCCGAGGAGGAGTTTAGGCCGTGGATGATTGTCGGACTTCCGAATAAACCTCGCCTACCCAGGAAGACCTATTCTAAGGAAGTCACCCTCGACCATAATAGTGGATCTCGGGGGAGCAAGTCATCGGAGAAGGCCGGAGCTCGATCGAGATTTGGGATTCTCGCTGGATTAGAGGGAGACGATGAGAGAACAGGGGAGAGGACTGCTGTCTCGACTCATGATCGCCGGTCAGAAAGGGATGGGCTGGTTCAGACGATGCAGGCGGCGGATGGCAGGGCAAACGCGGGATTGTCGAGAAAACTGACAAGGAAAAATCCTGAAGTGACAAAGGAAAGGAAACGGAACAGCGGCAAGGAGCGGGCACCACTGAAATCGTCGCATGAGAGTGATTCTGAGAAGCCTATTGGGCTGTGGGTGGAGCGGAAAGCATCAAGGAAGAAGGAGGCCTCTTCAGTTGGGCCGAGCACAAGCAAGCATCTGGTTGGGCCTAAGTCACATGGCCAAAAACTCTTATCTCTGGGCCGCCGGGAACACATCATGGTTGGAGGGAATATTAACCAAACCAATTCTACACCTATTCATGTGCAGACCGAAGGTGAAGGCCCTAAATTAAATGGTATGCTATTGATTGAAGGTCCAGTAGCAAATTTAGCCAACACATGTGATGCATACATGAAGGAAAAATGTGAACATAGCATGCAAGATATAAATTCTCATACTACAATATCCCAAGATCCTTCTCAGTTTGAGGATGACTTTATGCATGCTAAATTTGAAAATCAAGGAATGCAGAGTTTGGAGAAGGGACGGACCAGGAAGGATCCTAAACAATTGGACAAGTAAGTGTCCCTCTGCTCCTCTTATTTTAAATATTTAATGATTGTAGCTTCATGGAATTGTAGAGGTGCTGGGAGTCGTGTCCTTCCTGCCACCATTAGAGAAATTGTTAGGAAATATAATATAGATGTCCTTTGCCTCCTTGAGACCAGAATTAGTGGTTCTCGAGCGGATGCTGTCTCGGCTAAACTGGGTTTTAGTAATTGGATTAGACTGGAAGCTTCTGGATTTGCTGGGGGGATTTGGGTGCTTTGGAATAATATTTCAGTTCAGGTTGACTATTTATTTTCAAGTACTCAATTTATCCACTGTAAGCTGACTGATAGGAACACTCAAGGATTTTTCTTTACCACCTTTGTCTATGGGGAACCCACAATATCTAGACGGGCTAGTTTGTGGGATGGTTTGAGGGATATAGCATCGTCCATGCAGGAAGCTTGGATGGTGATTGGAGATTTTAACTCTTTCATGGATCCTTCTGATAAAATGGGAGGTTCTAACTTTTCTCTTAGAGCTATGAAGCAATTTGCTGACTGTATTCGTGAATCCAATCTCCTGGAAATTCCTTTCGTGGGGGAGCGATTCACGTGGGAGAAACAGGGTCTAAAAGAGAGACTTGATTGGGTGTTTGGGAACTTAGAGTGGGAACTTAAATTTCCTAGATCCAAAGTCTTCCATCAGCTGCGTTATAAGTCTGATCATAGAATCCTGATTGTGGCGGAGGGAGATGCTATAAAGAACTGTCGGACAAGGTCCCATTTCCAATATCATCCAGCATGGGCTTTAGAGGACAGTTTTCAGGAAGTGGTTCACAAAGCGTGGGATAATTTAGATTGGTGTAGGGGGGCCATGAAATTTGAAAAGGATGCTGTTGAGTGGAATCTTAAGACTCTTGGCAGTATTCCTAAGAAAAAACATCAGATTTTGAGGAGATTAGAGGGCATTGATAAGGCAAGGACTAACAATATCTCTAATGGCCTATATAAATTAGAACAGAAACTTTGGCAAGACTTCAGTAGATTAAGTGCACAAGAAGAGCTCCTCTGGTTTCAAAAATCTCGGTGCAAATGGTTAAAATGGGGAGATAAGAATACTAGATTCTTTCATGCCTCCACGTTGATTAAGAGGAAAAAGCAACATGTTGATGCATTACAAGATGAGAGTGGGAATTGGATCAGAGATCAAGAGACTCTTAGGCAGATGACCAGTCAGTTCTTCAAAGATCTTTATACTAAAGATGACCAAGTTAGGGATTCTTTGAATTGGATATCGGCGTTCCCTCCTTTGAATCATCAGGATTTTGACTTAATACACAAAGAAGTTCATGATATAGAGATAAAAAATGCGGCCTTCATGATAGGAGCCTTTAAAGCGCCGGGGCCTGATGGTCTCCAAGCTCATTTTTTCCAAACTCAGTGGGATCACGTTGGTGGTAAGGTCTGCGATATGGTTCGTGGAGTATGGCAAGATCCTGAGAGAGTTAAGGACATTAATCATACTAATATAGTGCTGATCCCTAAGGTGGATAATCCTCACAGGGTGCACGATTTCCGTCCTATCTCGCTATGCAATGTTATATATAAGATTATAACGAAAATTATTGCTAGCAGATTCAAGGGGGCCATGTCTTACCTTATACAACCTCAGCAGTGTAGCTTCATTGCAGGAAGGCAAGGCAGTGACAATATCATCATTGCTCAGGAGGCCATGCACTCTATGAGGAATAGAAAAAGAAAGAAGGGTTATGTGGTCATCAAAGTTGATATGGAAAAAGCCTACGACCGACTTGACTGGGATTTTCTAAGATCCACGCTCACTAGCCTAGGCCTCACTAGTCATATGATTAAACTCATTATGGCTTGTACCTCAATTGTGTCTATGAAAGTTTTGTGGAATGGCGCGGCATCTACCCCATTTGTCCCACAAGAGGTCTTAGACAAGGCGACCCTCTTAGTCCTTACTTGTTTGTTCTGTGTATGGAACGGCTGGGCCAGAGTATTAGTCGTGAGGTGTCTAATGGCAATTGGAAGGGGTTTACATTTAACCCTCACTCCCCTGTGGTTTCTCATCTTTTCTTTGCCGATGATCTCCTTCTATTTGGGGAAGCCTCGGTTGAGCAAATAGAGAAAATGAAAGAGATAATGAGAGGCTTCTGTGAGGTCTCCGGACATAGGGTCAATCTCAACAAATCCAAGGTCCTGTTCTCAAGAAATGTTCATATTACTAGAGCCTTGGACTTGGCTCATAGAATGGGGATAGGTCTTACAGGGGACCTTTGGAAGTATCTTGGAGTTCCGCTCTTTCACAAGAGAGCCACTAAGCTTCATTTTTTCCCTATTGTTCAGAAAGCTCGGAAGAGACTAGCGAATTGGAAAGGTAGGTTTCTTACCATTGCTGGGAGAACGACTCTGATAAAAGCAGTGTTAGCCGCTTTACCTAGTTATCAGATGCAAACTTCTCTGCTTCCTAAAGGTATCCTAAAGGAGCTCGAACAGATTAGTCGTTCTTTTCTCTGGAATCAAAGTCAGGAAGGAAGGAAGATGCACCTTGTTGCATGGGATCAAATTCAACAAGAGAAAGAGGATGGTGGTTTAGGTGTTAAAGATCTTCAGAGACAGAACAAGGCTTATATAATGAAGCTTTGTTGGGGCCTTCTTACTAAACCAGAAGCCTTATGGGTGAAATGTCTGAAAGAGAAATATGGCTGTGGGGATGGAGTATATCCTATGGTCAGTAAAAAGCATAACCAATCCGAGGTCTGGAGAAGCATTACCAAGGTGTGGGATAAATTCTATAAAGGAGTTGGCAGGTTGGTGAAGGATGGTAGGTCCAGTCATGCTTGGTGGGATTTATGGTCGCCATTGGATGAGCCTCTCATCTCTTTAGTAGATCACAACATACATCTCCTTGACCCTTCAGCTAAAGTGAGGGATTTCGTGTTGGACAACGGAAGATGGAACATGCAAAAGTGGAGAGATTTCCTTCCTTCTTGGGTAATTAAAATTATTGCTCAAGTGACTCCACCAAATGGAAGTGAGGCTGATGAATTCTCCTGGAGGAATGCTTCTGATAACCGTTTCAGTATCTGCAATGCTTACAAGTTTTTATCCTCGACAAGAATTCAGAACTCGTCGGTTCCTTGGAAGAAAATGTGGAAGTTACCAATACCAGAAAAAGTAAAATTTTTTCTATGGCAAGCTATTCATGAGAGACTTCCCACTAATGTCCTCAGAGAGAAGAGAGGTTTAGCTCAGAGTGCGGATTGCCCTTTCGAGTGTCAGAGAGTGGAAACAGTTCTACATATTTTGAGGGATTGTGAGGACGCGAGATTGGTGTGGCTTAATTTTGTTAAACCTAACTGTCGATTTCGATTTTTTTGTTCTAACTTGCAGGATTGGCTTAAGGAGAATCTATCTTGCAACATGGGTTATGCCAGGTTTTGCAGATGGCCTTGGGAAAAGGTCTTCAGTATTGTATGCTGGCTACTCTGGAAGAATCGATGTACAGGGGTGATGGAAGGTTCCCGAGCTCAACCTAAGGATATTGTTCACGCGACTTGCTTCCAACTTCTGGAAACGAGTGTGTTTGGGAAGTTCTCAAACCAGGCTTTGCACTTTGCACAGGACGAGGACAGACTATGGAGACGGCCGCCAGAAGGCTTCATCAGGCTTGATACAGATGGCTCAGTTACCGCGCGACGAAAAGCAGCTTGTGGAGGGGTAGTTCGGGACAGGAAAGGCGATTGGATCCTTGGGTTTCAACGCACACTTGGAGTGCATTCGCCTACTTCTGCGGAACTTTTGGGTCTTTTGTCAGGGCTTCAGATCTGCCAGCAACATCGATTTCAACGTGTGAAAGCCTATACAGACTCCCTGGAGGTCTTGAACTTGGTGATGCGTGATGGTGGACATGATCATCCGTTACGAGAGGTCATTTGTGCGGTGAGAGATCTTCTCTTCTCAGATTGGCAGATTGAGCTATGTTATGCTCCCCGAGAGGCGATACGATGTGCTGATTTTTTGGCTAGAGACGCGCAACACTTGCTGGGGGGACTGGTGATTCTCCCCCTTCCACACCCAGGTTGCCTCCAGATCTTGAGAGAAGACCTTTCTCCTACAGGAGGCGCTCTTCTATTTCCCTAGTGTGATGTAACTTCCATTTTATGGCCTTTTTATAAAAAAAAAAATATGCCACTGGGACCTAACTTGATAATTAAGAAGTATATATGGGAGTGCATGGTCTTGGTAAAGAAGTTTGATGATAATGGCATTAAAAAATATGTGCGATGGAAATTTTCATCCTCAGGCTTGGTTGTTAAACTGAATGTTGTTGGAGCTGTAAAAGGGTGTTTAGGGGTGGCTGGATGCGGCGGAGTGTTGCGAAGAGATGACGGAAGCTGGTTAAGTGGATTTGCAAAGAAGGTAGGTTGTTATAATGCACCGGTGGCTGAACTATGGGGAGTTTTTTATGGGATGAAAATTGCTCATATCTTGAGATTTCTAAACTGTTTGTGGAAGGTGACTTGAGTATTGCGAATCAAATGTTGCAGGAAGGATGGGAAGGGGGTTCGAGTATTGTGATTCAACTATAGGGAGCTTTTTATGGAATTTCTCATGTCCCAACCTGATTTTTTTTATTGAATTTTACTTTGTCAATAAGGATAAATCCTAAACCCTAATTATAAAGCCTAAATTCACAAAGAATGATAAAAATATTTGCTTTCCAAAAATTTTTTTTCACCCCTCTCAATTAACTTGACTAACTGACATAATAAAAGTGAGGAGTGTATATTTACATACTTTAAAAATGTCAAGTCATATGAATTCTATACAATGAAAAAAAAAACAACTCATGTTATTTTAATTCTAATTGGCTGATGAGTCATTTGAAACAATTCATATTTTATATTTATTTTTCAATAAAAATATTGATGGATTATTTTTTTTTAATTTAAGATGCTTATTTCTCTTAAAAATAAAATAAAATGTGAATTGTTTTAGAAGAGTCATCAGTAGACTAGGATTAACATGATTTGAGTTATTCTGTTTTTATTGTATGGAAACTCTTAAACATGTTAGTATTTCTTAGTGTGAGAGAAAAATAGAGGTCAGATTAAAATTTTCTTAATGTTAAAAAATAAAAAAAATAATTTAAAAATTAAAATTATTTTATGATATAATATGCATAAAAAATTATTTTAAAATATTGGATACTGCCCAAAAAAAATTAATTAAGGCTTTGAATGTTATTTTGCCAAAAAAATCACCCCCAAACACCCAAAACGGTGTAGTTTTGGGTAAGGCAGAGTCCAAAGATGAGGGCACAAAGAGGGAGAGGCTGGATCCGAAAAAATCACTTCAAGATTCACTCTACTCATCCTTCCATCAAAGATATGTTATTGGCCGCAATAATCTTATCTTTTGTTCTTCATTTTTCTCCCGAAATATAGAATGCCACAAGCGTGAAGAATCTTTATATGCTTCAGATTTTTGTTGCGGTGATTGATCATATGACATTACGTTTACACGAGGGTTTATAATTTCACGATTTTGTGTGCCCAACGTGTCGCCATATCAACGCTCCAAAATCAAATTCAGTGAGGACCATACAAATTCATTTTGGGTTCGTCATTTGCTCATTTTCTCAAGAATTGGCTCTATCAAGTGTTAACCATTAACCACATCCAGCAAGGGAGAAGCAGATAGATACACTGAGGGCGCAACCATGGAAGCTGCATTGTGCAGTCGACTTGGTCTTTCTCCCGACCATTTTATGAGTGCTAGAAATCGTGGTACGTACTCTATCCGCCTTGAATTTCCTTAAAATTGGTAATTGCGTGAAGAATTTGTTACAGTTATTTATATTAACTGAAAATTTTCAGGTGAAAGAATCGAATTTGAGAATCGCTGTGTTTTTTTTTTTTTGGATTAATTATCGCATTTCTTAGCTTCTCTCGCTTGTCAATTAGAGTGATTCCCGTTATTGTAACTCCAATTTCTAATCGCAGGAGGTAAACGTTTTCTTTTTAAATATAACAAAGATCGGGGCTCTCTAATGGTGGCATCAGCCACGGGATTAGGGAAAGGTGGGGGCTTATTGGAGAGGCCAACTATAGAGACAACACCTGGTCGGGAATCCAAGTTTGATACAAGGTAAGTGCCCTGTCGGCGCAGGATGGAAGTTTCTAATTATTAGGATTTTTATTCTGGTTCATTTAGAAATTTTATTATAAACGAAGCAGCTTGGAAATCCTCAATAGAATGGTGAAAATTCGTGGGTTGATTGGGTTCATTCATTCTGTTTATTACGGTATCTTGTTTTGGTGTATTAGAACTTTTACTGTAAACGAAACAGCTTGGAAATTCTCCATAAAATGATGAAAAATTCGTGGGTGATTGGCTTCATTCGTCCTGTTTACAGTCTGTCTTACAGGTATAGCTGAAATTCCTACCCGCTTGTTTTGTGAATCCTTGACCGACAATCTCATAGTGCATTTTAGATGTTGAAACCCTCTGCTATATGCAATCTATGTTGTACGTGTCAATCAAGGAAACTTGGGTTGGAATAGCCCATTTTGAATGTACATTTGTACCTGGAATCACGCCTCTGCCCAGCATGTTATACATTGAGGGGTGACTGTAGAAAAATTTTATTCACCACAACTTTAATATTACAGCTTTATCAAGCCATGCAGGCAAAAAATGGCTCCCTCAGAAATATTGCGGTTTGTGTCTCATTCTTCGTTGCATCTCATGTTTCTTTTATTTAAATACTGGTAAACTGTGCAACTGTTTAAACAACCAATCTGGACACTATCTTGCAAGCACAAACCTTGATCTTTTTCTCACTGCAGTACTGTAAGATACGTTGATGAAGTCATACTTTTAGACTCTTTCTGTGTGTTTGAATTAGCTTTTGAGAATAGCTTTTACATTTTACGAGGTAAGTGTGTGAGAGGAGTTTTGTCTCGGTTTGCACAAACCTAGGTTTAGGTAATTGCCAAACACTCAAAAGTCTTTGGATAACACTAATGAAGGTACTGCTGTTATTGGTTATTTGGAAACGAACTTGTGGAAATGATGAAATGCTAGAGTAGTGGCTTTGGGTTTTTGAATTCAAGAATTGCAATCTGTTTATAGTTGTCATCAGTATGAGTTGGGGTTACCTTGTTGCTCTTCTATGTTTAGGTGGTTTGATGTGGATGACATATTTTGATAGTTGAATATGACAGCATGCATTCTTTTTCCCTTCTAATACTTTGTTCAAGAGACGTTTTCTTTGCTCTTGAAATGAGTCCAAACATTATTGGCAAAAGGAATAAGTGATTGAGCCACTTCTTTTATTTTTCATATTAAGGAACAAAAAAGGATGCTATGATTCTATAGTAAATCAATCAATTTATGTACATTGACCCTGGGTTTGTGCAAATTATTTAGTTTTGCTGCCTGGTATTATGAGGAAGTTGAAAACTTAAAAGTTCCAAGAGATGGCAAAACCTTGATGACATGTATTATTGTCTTGCAGGAGATCAAGAAAGACATCCCCACCTTATCAGGTAATGCTGCATAACGACGACTTTAACAAGCGAGAATACGTTGTTCAAGTGTTGATGAAGGTGATACCCGGAATGACCCTTGATAATGCAGTAAACATAATGCAAGAGGCACATCATAATGGACGGTCAGTGGTAATCATCTGTGCTCAAGTGGACGCTGAGGAGCACTGCATGCAATTGAGAGGAAATGGCCTTCGCAGTACAATTGAGCCTGCTGATGGTGGTTGCTGAACAATCTAGTGCTTCAGTCTCTATATCAGATTATCAGTTTTATGGGGACGCTCTAATGTGGATTGTACATAAAATATATAGTACCCATGGTGTCTGGTACTTAAAAATGATCTATGCTGAGGTTATAGTTGTAAAGTTAGTAATTAGGCAAGGGAATGTTTTATGCTTACATAGACGTGCAGATGTTATTATGTGACACTGCCTGTGAGTATTAGTAAATATACATTAAATTGGGCAATTTACTCTGTGTTATTTGTTTGTGGTGTTAACCCTAGCTCATTAATAAGAGATTTATAAAGCTATCTGTGTGTGATTCGCAAATACCCAGAGGAGGATCCATGAAGTGTTTAACTTCCAGAATTGATCTGGATCCCAATGGCTGGAACCAAACCTGTATTCGCATCTATTACAACTTGAGCACCTTTGGATATAGAGATCTCTATGCTCTTCATGCCTTACTTGAACAAGAAAATCATCCATAATATATGAAGGAGCGTTTTTTATTGCCTAACTTTATGACAGTTTATGATTGATGAACAATTTGTTGCAAGAGTTAGATACATTTAGTATAGTAGTCCTTGTTAATTCAACATTTTAATGATCAAAATTAGAGCTAGAATGTTGAATTCAACTTTCGGCAAAGGCGTTTACAATTGGATGAGGAGGCTTGCCCAAATATTCGGACATTGAGATTGGATAGCCACAATTGGTGGCAGAGGCCCAGATGATCCGATATATAAATACGCCCTGCCCAAGATGGTACGGCGGTGGTTGTGGCTCTGCTTGAGGGGGATTTTTTTCCTGGGCTTCAAGAGCATTCTGGTATTTTTATAATTTAAATACATCTATTAAATAAAAATTATATTATAGTGCTTCTATAGGAATGCCAGCTACACTTTAAAAATATGCTCTGTGCAACAACATGCATTAGTCTTGGTAGAAAGAGCTTTGATCATTTAAGTACGAAGTTTTAAGTTTCAAGTTTGTATACATGTGAATGTTAAAAACAAGGTAATAGGGAAAAAAAAAGGCCTATCCAAGTGGAGGCATGGTTACTACTCTCTCCGGAAAATTGAGTTCTAGTCTCACCAACAACAAGCTGGTGATTAAGGTGGTAAGCGGCTACACTATAATAAGAAGGAGAGCACAAATTTAAATATCAAGAAGCACATTTATTGGAAGAGATGAAAATAATTTGCACTCTAAGTATAAAAAAAAGTTACAATCTCTCTTAAAAATATGTTACTTTACCGGAAAATACTTGCATCAAATTCTTTATATTCATTTTGTCAAGTTCTCTAATCATAGGTGACCATGTGTCCTATTTTTGAATTATTATCAATTAATTATAAACCCAAATGCAAAAAATATTACACATAGTCAAATGTTAATGGAGAACTTGACGTAATAGATGTAAAGAACTTAATGTAAGTATGATCCTATTTCACCTACTACTAAGTATTCTTGGTTATTTTTATAAGGCACTTGTTAGTTTTCAAGAAGTATTGAATATTTCTTTCATTTATACTCATATTTAATAAGGGTAGTAGGAGAGAGTAATAATTAATACTCTTTTGATCCCATTTATAAGACAACTTAATACTTTTAACTGTTTTTATTTGTGTGTGGCCTTAGGGAGTACTCTCTCTGGTTCTTATTATAAGACACATGCTACCAATTCTTACAAACTAATAAAAATAGTTAAAAGTATTACAGTAGTCCTAATTTTTTTTATATTATAAGTCAGTTATACCACATTCTTTCAAACTAAGAAAGGCATTAAATAAATAAATTTTTCATATTTTTCCTTATTTATGAAAAGATGCACATTTTCTATCACATCCTTTTATGTCAACATGCGTTTCCATTTCGATAATTGAAGAGTAATAAAGACGGAATTCAATGGACATACAGAAAGATACAATTATACTAATAAAATTATTCATTTACAATCTCAATATCATTCGTCAACGAAATATAGAAAATATAGAAATACAGCCGAAATTTTAATATTTATAGAATTCCCCAAAATATCTTAAGCATAAACTAATTATAACCACCGACTTCGATCTTGCCTTGAGGCACGTACCAATCACTTTTCGGCGTCTACGCCTTTGCCTTTCGTCCCACTGGCACCCGCTGAGATGTTTATTTTAAAAATAGGGTGAGATTCTAAAAAATCCCCGTAGAGACATATGATCAACATATAAAATATGAATATTAAATATGCAATGCACCATATTAGGCAAAAAAGAAAGTTCAATTCGATTCACATATAATTACCTCAGCCGAGTCATCGACGACATCTAAGATTTTCGATAGTGTATCTCAACTGAGTCATCAACCACAACTAGGATTTTCGATAGTGTACCTCAACTGAGTCATCGACCATAGCTACGATTTTCGATATACCGTTGTTGGGCACTGAACCACAACTAGGTATTGTGCCTATAGCACACAATCATATCACGAAATACAGTAACAAATACATACAATTATTCACATAGTGTATGAAAGATGGCAGTCCCTACCTCAATCTTATCAATCCCTTTTTAATGTGCTTCGTAAAACGTGTCGCTCCGGCTTTTGACTTGGTCCTAAAATATTAAATGTATAAGAAATAGGTCATAACCTATCCAAGTATCATTTTAGACTCTTCCATAGTGTTTCTGTGGTTATATTAGTTTATGATGAAAATTTACCAAAATGCCCCTAGGACCCTGGCCCAACCCCACTGTACTTGGCCCGATGGCACGTTTTCCCAAAATTTTGACTATGGCTGTCCTAACTTATTTCCCCCCAAGGAATCCATTTCCGGGCTCAAAATTACCAAATTCATAGTCAATTTACAAAAATATCATTGATAGCCTCAATTTAGGGATTTTAGGGGCGTTTTCGTAATTATGATTTTTCATCCTTTTCCGAAAAAGTGACCAATTATAACCCCACCTATTTTTTCCCACTGAATCCAATGGAACCATCTATTTCATGAAAATCCATCTCCTACCCCTCAGAACAGTGCTGGCCGAAATATTGGTAAGAAAATGGAAAAATTGTCCTTTTGTGTTTTAGCTTCCAAAACTTGTACTTTTCCACTTCTAATCCTTTATTAACTTATTTAAACACTTCTTAACCATGATTAAAAGAAATTTGGGCAGCATAACCCCTTAGAATTAGGGCTTTTCCAAATTTACAACTCAACCAAAAATCATCAAACTAACAACAAACTTCAAAATCAACTTCATACAAGAATAGATTTGAGTTTGGTGTAGTTGCCTCTTAAAATTTTTGATTACTCTCACTCTATGCATCTCCTCTCTCTTCTCCTTGAGCTAACAATGTGTCTTCAAGATCATGGTTTCATGAAGAAACAAGGTTTAGAGGAGGTTTCCTAACAAAATCACAAGAAAACCTTAAGAAATTAACTTCTTACCTTAGGATTTCCCTTATTCCTTCCCCCTTAGCACTTGAGACTTCCAAGCTCTCTCTCTCTCTTCTCTTTCTTTGCTTGACCGAAATGAACACATGAAGGGCGAGGGAAGTGTGTTTATTAATTTGACTCCATTCATCCTTCACCATAGGATTTAATCAAGAGACCATAATGTGACACTTGTCACAAGCCATACTTCCACCCATACGTCCTTCATATTATGACACACTTACTCCATTAGCTTCCTTTTAGATTTGAATCAATTTTCTTCTCCTTTGGTTGGCCAAAAAAACGTGCTCCCTCTCTTGTTCCAATCAAACCAAGTTTCTTCCAACTAGACCAACTTCATACTCCACCAAACACTCAAGTTCATCTAATCCTTCATTCAAGCTAATCCTTACATGTAGTGTACACTCCACCTTGCATACATGTAGTGAAATGCCATGCACTCAACTTCTAACCCAACCATGCACTCATCATCTAATCCAACAATACGCTCCACCATTATCATCATTACTATGTTCATGTAGCAATTAGACATGTGCTCTTGGAAATTCAATTTTAAGTTAATTTCTTCTTCATAAATCATAATATAATCCTCTCTTCATATGATAATGACACTTGACATCTTTAATTCCATAATTTACACAATTGCTAACACATTTATTTTCAATTTTCAGAATAATGCTAACTCTGGAAAATTTTCTGCCCTAATTTTGAAAAATCATAACTAATTTTGTAGATATCGTTTGAGAGTGATTCCAAAAGCTATGGAATCCTTATAGAGTCTAGTTTCAAAGAAAAATATGGACTTTAGCCATCTGGAAGTATATCATTCCCAGGTTTCATTTCTTTGACCGCTGCTCCAGAGACTTTTCAGATTTTCTGGATTAAATTCAAAAATTCATAACTCTTTGTACATAGTTTCAATTGATTCATATGATCTATCAAATTAAAGTTTGGGATGTCTAATTTCACCCTGTAAAATTTCATAATTTTTTCTCATCATTTGGTCTTCCAAAACCACATAACAGACTCACTGCCTCACAGGTGATTTCACTGAAAATACTATTCACCTTTCAATTTTCAATATTTAATTCCTTTGGCCTTAAATATTCACCATTTTATTGAATATATAAAATAATCACAATATACTCTTAGTGAATAAAATTTAGGATGTTACATTTTATCTATCTGAATTTGCACATTTCTCTCTCTCTCTCTCTTCTCGTTTTTTTCATGTGCTCAACCATTAGTTTACATGGGTAAAATTGACAAAACCTCATTTATTCCCTTACAAGTGGCTTATATTTTAAACACAACTTTTTTTAGTACAAGTGATTTATAATAAGGTACTAAGTGGTACACTAAACTCAAATATCATACTCCTCTAATCCTATTTATAAGGCATTTTCAACATGTTTCACATAAATAAAAAAATCTTAAACTTCATTAACTCTTTCATAAAATTCAACAACTTTCAAATTTTATCACTATTTAATATTCTTTTTTTTTAAGAAAAACAAATGACATTAAAAAAGAGAAAGAAAAAGATACAACATCTTCAATCAACAATCATGGTTGAGCATGATTGTAGAGAGGAGATAAGTTGAGGCCCTACATTTAAAACTCTATAAACATGATAAAAGTGAAAATGGCACAGAAGGAGACTGATGTCTCTATACAGGATGTTATGAGATCTCTGAACATCAAATGTGGGAGGGAGGAGCGTCTTCTTATAGCAATGAACTCTTAAAGTCCTTTCTTCATAATCAGAAAAGAATGCTAAGTGTAAAATCCAGTACAAGGCTCCCCTGAAGCAATGCAGAGACACAAAAGACTGGGTCTTTGTTTTCTTCCATATGAACGATTGAATTGCTTGTCCTTGAAAACAGATCCAAGATTGACATATTATTTGGTTATCAGTCATCTTTTTCCATATAAGAACAATCCAGCCTAAAGATGAGATGCTATTAAGCCGCTGATAATCTAAATTAAGCATTGGAGATCTAGAAACAGGAAGATCTTGGATACTGTATGCCAGAACAATCAAACTAGCAGCATAATTAATCTCATTGATTACATCTGAAGGGGAGCATGCGAGAGGCTTTTGATGAACAATCAAATTCATTTTCATCCAGATGGTAGAAAATAATTTAACTACCTTTATCATTTCATAAATAAAGCCATCCCTATGCAAACTAACCAGAGTAGACTTAAGCCGGTCTTTGAACTGATTAAAGGGTCGAAAAGGTAATATGATAGAAAGGCTACCATACCATACAGCTCTTGAAAAAGAGCAAAGGAGAAAGAGATGTTCTAGAGACTCCATCTCATTACATCCAAAGGCACAACTACCATTGATATGCACATGATGAGCATTCAAAATATCTATTGATGGAATTGCTGCATTTATATATAAGCTTCCAAATAAAAAGAAGGTCCTTCATAGGCAAGGACAAAGACCATAAAAATTTCCAGAAAGGGTCTAGTGAATTGGGCAAAGAAGTACAAGTGAGAAGTTTATAACTAGCCTTAGAGGAGTATTCACCTGTGGAACTGAGTTTCCAAATTAGCCTATCTTCTGTGTCATATATAGGAAGTGGGATGCTGATGATAATGTCAGCAATATCTCTAGGATATAAGGATCTAATAAGAGGAGAATTCTATCTAAATGGGATCGAAGTAGATGGAATATACACTAATATGTCTATAACTTCATTGACATTGGATTCCATTAAAGCCCCAGACTGTATGGGCCACCACAAAGGGTGGTTTAAATTAATCTGATTACCATATCCCACTCTCCAATGAATATGATCACAAATAATAGAGGCACACTTGAAGATACCTTTCCACATCCAGGATGAGTTATAAGGCCTTCTAAGTAAGTTAGCACTGCTAAGATCAAAGTATTTAATCTTCATAGTCTCTGCCAATAAGTCACCTGGAGGCGAGTGAAGAATTCGCCATATTTGCTTGCAAGCAAGGAGTCATTCACCTTGGAAATAGTTCTAAGGCCCAAGCCACTTTCAGAAACAAGCCTAAAAATGAAACCTTGTCTCAAGAGGTGAATTCTATGCATGTCACCATTTGCTCCCCAGAAAAAAATTAGTACATTTGGAGTCAATTTGATGGCATATATAGTCCAAAAGCTTAATACAGGAGAGGACATGTAAATTAACATCCGAGAGAATTGACTTGATCAAGGTAAGCCGAGATGCTTGAGAAAGCAATTTGCCTTTCCAAGATGCTGTTCTTTGATTAATAGAGTTGATAACTTGAGAGTAAACCACATATTTGTTTCTACCAGGATCAACCCAAGTGCCAAGATATTTCCCAAGACGATCTGTAAATCTAACTCCCAAATTATGTGAAAGAACCAACTTACAATAATAAATTAAGGATAAAATTGTATATTCAAATGAAAATATTCTCTCTTTACTCTATAAATAAGACAAGAGAAGTATTAATTATTACTCTCTTTCACTGCCCTTATTAAATATGGGCATACATGAAAAAATAAATTTAATGCTCCTTAACAACTTATAAGTGTTTTATAAAAAAGACTAAGAATACTTATTAGGGAAATTTTCAAAAAACTACATTGGAAATTGCAAAAGGACAATTCAATACATTGAAAATGGGAAAGTACAGATCAGTCGGGTGTCAGACAGGCAGAGGAATCTGGGATTTTGAAATTTCGGCCAAATGACAAAAATGTCCTTCAGCCCTCCACCCCTCACTTCAGAATAACAACATGGTCCTCGTAATTAACAACCTCGGATTCGACATTAATAACTGCAATTCTTCTTTTATAATTAATAAGTTAAAGGGTCAATAACAACACCTATCTCTTAATTAACAACTCCGGATTCGACATTAACAACTCCAATTTGTTCTTTTACAATTAACAAGTTTCAGGGCTAATAACAACACCTATCTCTTAATTAACAACTCTAGATTAGACATTAACAACTCCATTCTTCTTTCATGCTTTATAAGTTTCAGGGCCAATAACAACATCTATATCTTAATTAACAACTCCAGATTCGACATTAACAACTCCAATTTCTTCTTTCTCACTTAACAAGTTTTAGGGCAAATAACAACTCCTTTCTCTTTATTAACAACACCGGATTCGACATTAACAACTTCACCTTCTTCCTCCACTTCGGAATAACAACACCTATCTCTTAATTAATAACTCCTGATTCGACATTAACAACTTCAATTTCTTTTTTCACACTTTATAAATTTCAGGGTCAATAACAATACTTATCTCTTAATTAATAACTCTAAATTTGATATTAACAACTCCAATTTCTTCTTTCACACTTAACAAGTTTCAGGGCCATTAACAACACTCAGCTCTTAATTAACAACTCTGGATTCGAAATTAACATCTTTAGTTTTTTTTCATAATTAACAAGTTTTAGGGCCAATAACAATACATATATCTTAATTAACAACTCATATGTTGTTATTTCAGCTGAGGGCTAAAGGGCATTTTCGTCATTTGGCCGATATTTCAAAATCCCAGATTCCTCTGCCCATCTGATACCCGAATGATCTGTCATTTCTCATTTTCAATGTACTGAATTATCTTTTTACAATTTCCAATATAATTTTTTGGAATTTTCCCTACTTATTATTTTTTGCCTTATAATAAGAACTCGAGAGAGTATTGTTTATATCGAATTTTGACCTTTCTGAACTCTCTCTAGAGAGCATTGGAGGCAATGATTTTAATTTCTCAAGGAGAAAAGGAAGTAATTGAACATTGAAATACGTCGGAAGAGAATGTTTTAATACAGAACATTTCACATGGAATATTGGAAACCTAATCCTATATACTGTTTCCTCCGTTTTAATTTTATAAAATGTTTTTGAAGCAAGTTATGTAAATCAATTAACCTTTCTGGAAAAAAAAAAGTAAATCAATTAACCTCATCAAACTTAGTTGGAAACTTATGTTTTTTAAAAGAATTATAAACTTTAAACTTTTAAAAATATCCTTCATTTAACAGTACATCCTAAATAACTCACATTTAATTAAAAATAAAAATTTTAAAATAAGATAATTAATTAATCATTTTTTAAAAATATTTTAATATATTAATTTATAAAATATGAATATATTTGAAAAAAATATCTTATAACCAAAACAGGCGGAGCACCATAACTACTCAGAGTTGATTGGTCACGGAGCTAGGGCAAGCAATTAAGATATTACCGCCTTCGAGGCCCATTTAATTCAATCCACGGGAACGCCCACCCAACCACCTAAGTTCTCTGCCCCTCTTCCTCACTGCATTAATTATTGTCGATATATCCCCTTGGTAGTTGGTACCACTCTCATCCTGTATACTTCGTTTCTTGATGAGGTTGATAATATATAACACTTTAATCATATCATAAAAAATAAAAAATGATAATTAATTTATTTAATATGTCATAAAATATAATTTTTTTCACTTTTAACCTTTTGAGAAATGTATATAATTGTATTAGAAATGTTATTTTAGAGAGAGAACGGTCATATAATGAGTGGGTAAAATTAGAAAGTGAACAGTAATCACATTGACAAAATAGAAAAAAGAGTATTAATTAAATTGAATAGGACTTATATATTATAGACTATATCTTCCTTCTATAAGTGCTCTATGTTATGGAGGGGAAGAAGTATAAGTTACTTGTACTACCTTATTCTCTCTTAAGAAAGGGTGGGTGCAATAAATTGATCACATTTTTCACATTTTCCCTTGTTAAAATTTTTATGTCTACGGATTTACAAATCATTCTCACTTTCTTTTTTTTCTTTCTAATATTAATTAAATAGGGGAAAATTAGGGGGCGAAGTCATTAATTACCCTACGAGTTACTTATATATATGACCGAACGTTTCTCCTATTATATTATAAAGTGGTTACATATAAGACTAGAGTGGTATATCGTCTGTTTGTTTTATAAGATATGATTAACCAAATTATGTTGTTCGGAATGGTAGTTAAAATTAGTTAGATACAATAAATATGTAAAAAATTTTTTTTTTTAAAAAAATGCCCTAATTTATCTGGAGGAGGGGTAGTATGTGGTGGAGAAAGAATTTGCCGTAGAAAGAGAAAGTTATCATGGAAAAGAGGGAACTAAATGAGTAACTTTTTATCAAGATATTAAAACTTGGATCGGGTATTGAATCAGTCGAGATACTGGGTTAAGGGTCAGTGGGTCAAATCGGGGTCAAATCGGGACCAAACCGGTGAGTAATTGAAGATTTTAGGCTTATAGTATGAAATTCTAAAGAAAAAAATTTAAAAAAAAAATTTAAAAAAAATTGGGACCCAGACAGGACCGAGAACCAGACCGGTCTATTGACCGATTCGGTGGGTTCTGGGCCTGACCGGTTCGACGGATTCCGGGCTTGACCGGCCGGTCTGGCCCGGATCCAAGAACCCTGCTTTTTATAATTAAGTAATGGTGAAATGGGGATTTTACACAAAACTTTTGAGGTATCCAAAAAGGAAGATGACATCTTGGCAGGAAAAAAAAAAGGAGCATGACATATTCAAAAATCCCATATTATAAAACAGGAGTGGAGGGAGTACTATATATAAGGTTTATAGAAGATTATTTTTTGGGTCTCCTATGGTCACTTCTTGCATCTTTCTTCATGGAAAAAAAATATATTAAACTTTATTAGCTTTACATTAATATTTATTATTATCTTTGGTCCTAAATATAAGATTCACTTTGTAGTTCGATTTTTTTCAATTAAAGTGGGTAAGAGTTAGTAGCTTTTTAATTTTACCACTATTTAATATGCCCTCTACCTATAGGTACAAAATCAATACAATGATTAAAAAAGAATTGTAAAATTGTATATTTATAAGAAAAATTTAATGATATGACTTATAAATAGGATAAACAAAAATATTCTCTCTACCTTAGGTTATAAATATTAAATAGTAAAGAGTATAGTGAATGTGAATTACTATATTTTTTTTTTAAAAAAAATCAGTTCAATGCACGGAATATGCTAGCGCCCTTGTGCTTTTAATTGTTAATGTCCTTATTTAGAATTTTGGATTTCTATTTTTGTTCTTATATATATGTCATGTTCCAGATTTTAATGTATAATTAGGAGTATTATTAGTTACGAGCATTAAGCAGAGTCAATTTATGTAATATTCCCTTCAGTCCTAAATATAAGACAGAGTTAATTTTTTATAGATATTAAGAAAACTAATTAAATTACTTAAAAATATTTATGTTTATCGCTTTTTGATCCAAACTATTTTGCCTAACATAAAAGTGATATATAATTTAATGATACACAATATATAATATGATTAAATAATTTATTTAATATTTTTAAAAAAAAACAACTACATCCTATATTTAAGATTAGAAGGAGTAGTATTTTTAATAAAAACAAATAAGTAAGAAAGATGCATGTTGTGCTTAACAAATTTATTCTGCAAATTACACCAAAGAAGTTGGATTTTTATAGGATGGCCAACAACTTTAGCTGGAAATAATCTCATGCTGCTGAGAAGAAAATGACATCCACCAATCGATTGATTTGATACTGTGATTGACTAAACTGTAAATCGACAAGTTCCGAATCACGGGAACTTTAAAGCGTGTGTGTATAGACAACTCAAATCAAGCCCAAGAAAAAGATTAAATCATAACTTTGACTCACAAAGACCTACTATTTTTAATGATTACTATCATGATTAGTTTTCGTATGACACTGACTTTAATACGACCATGTTTTGTTTGGGCTACAAACAAGCGCATACGCGGTGCTTGCGGCCTCCTGTTCAATATTACTCCAGCAACTAAATTTATAATCAGTTTGAATCAGTAATAGAAATTATTTTTTTAATATAATTTATGGTATATAAAATAAATTTATGAAAAAAATTTTATCTTGACTTATGTGAATGTGTTTTTCCATTACTTTCTCAAATAAATCCTTAGTGTAATCTATAAGGAGTTGACTCATCCCACAAAGTTGAGTTTAAATCCACTTGGTAATGTGAGATATTGTTACTGAGCAATATTTAAATACCTTTTTAAACTTTCTTTGAGCTCAAAGGTATATGATCAATACCCAACTTACCTCAGCCCTTTTTTATGTCCACACTATATGACATTTATAAAAATATCTTAGATTAAAATATAAATCGTTTTTAAGATAATTAATACTTATTTTTCAATTTTATCTTTAAATCCTAAATAGACTGATTAAATTTTTAAAGACATTTTTCAATAAGTATAAAATAAAAAAAAATCAAGTATTACTTCATTATCATCATTGTTGGTGAACGTAAGCTTTGTTTGTTTTGACCAATTGAACGTCAGCAGCTTCTGCTTCTATGTTCCAACTAAAATATTTAAGCTTTTCGTCCCAAGTCATACGGTATCCACAGTTCCACACCCTACTAAATTAAACCAAATTGAATTCTCGAACTGATCATTCAGACTCAATTTACTGAACTCTGTTCACCCTCCAACTAAATCTGACGTAAGCAGATTTCTTGGACACTAATAAAGCCAAGCTTTACTTCCCTCCCCAGTACACACCACATTTTTCCTATCTCTTTTGCTTCCCCATTTTACAGTTTCTGGGCTCTGCTTCTAAGACTTACGGCCATGGCGAATAAATCATTCATCTTCTTCACCATAGCACTTCTATTTTCTCTTTCTGTTCTTCGTTCTACTTCTTCTCGCAGCTTATTATCTGAGGCTTCTGAATTCTCTACCACTGTTCTTGATGTTTCGGCCTCGCTTGAGCAAGCCCAGAAACTCCTTACCTTCAACCCTGAAATGCTTGAACCCAATAACCTGCAAGATGAAGAAACTAAGACCACATCTAGTTCTTCATTCTCCGTTCGATTACACTCTAGAGATACTTTACTTAATTCCCAGCGCAAGGACTATAAGGACCTGGTGATGACCCGACTCAACCGTGACTCGGCCCGAGTCAGTTCGTTGAACACTAAGCTCCAGCTAGCTCTCAATCAAGTCAATAGGTCGGATCTTCACCCGATTGAAATGGAGCTCCAGCCACAAGATCTATCGACGCCTGTTTCTTCAGGAATCAGTCAAGGAAGCGGCGAGTACTTTTCCAGAATCGGAGTGGGACAGCCATCCAAGCTTTACTATATGGCCCTTGACACCGGAAGCGATGTCACTTGGCTTCAGTGCCAGCCTTGTTCTGATTGTTTCCAACAATCCGACCCGATATTCGAACCCTCTGGATCTTCTTCCTACAGCTCCCTTTCTTGCGACGCCTCACAGTGCCAAGCTTTGGACATCTCGGCTTGTCGGAGTGGCAAGTGTATGTACCAGGTGTCGTATGGTGACGGATCCTTCACCGTCGGTGATTTCGTAACTGAAACGGTTTCGTTCGGGAACTCCGGCTCCGTGAACCGCGTCGCTCTCGGTTGTGGCCATGACAACGAGGGTTTGTTTGTTGGTGCTGCCGGTTTACTTGGACTCGGCGGCGGGCCACTGTCGCTCACATCTCAGATTAAAGCGTCGTCGTTTTCGTACTGCCTTGTAGATCGCGATTCGAGTGAGTCGTCGACTCTTGAGTTTAACTCGGCAACGCCGAGCGACTCTGTTACCGCCTCGTTACTAAAGAACAGTAGGGTTAAGACATTCTACTACGTTGGACTCACTGGAATAAGCATCGGAGGCCGAACGATCTCCTTGCCACCGTCAGCCTTTTCTATAGACCAATCTGGAAGAGGTGGAATCATCATAGACTCGGGAACAGCCATAACTCGGTTTCAAAGCGAAGCGTATAACACAATCCGTGACGAGTTCCGGAGATTAACTCAGAACTTGCGTTCCACTAGCGGGTTTGCTCTGTTCGACACGTGCTACGATTTTTCCTCACTGAGGAGCGTGTCGGTGCCGACGGTGGCGTTTCACTTCAGTGGCGGGAGATCGTGGCAGCTGCCGGCGAAGAACTACCTGATCCCGGTGGACTCGTCCGGGAAGTTCTGCTTTGCATTTGCTCCGTCGTCGCAATCATTATCGATAATAGGGAATGTGCAGCAACAGGGGACACGTGTCAGCTTTGATCTGGCAAACTCGTTGGTGGGATTCTCACCCAACAAATGTTAGGAACGAAATGCCGTGTTTACCCTTCCCGCCTTAAAAAGATTGGATTCCTGTACTATCCGTAGCGTGTGGGTTGTGTGGAGTAGATTGAATGTTGTGGGTGGTGTGGGCGCTGAAATGGGCCCACCGTATTTAAGTTTAAACCGGAAAGGCCCATTTGGGGTTGGGTTGGTGTAACTCATAATAATGAAATTATCTTCAATTGTAATTTTGGTGAAATGATTTGAAATTGTATAGTTGAGAGTTGGGATATGAATGGGTCAGTTACTAGTGTGCAGATAAGTAGAGCTATGTTTTGGATAGTTTATTTTTAACTTATAAGTGTTTTTCACATAAGTGAGTTTGGTGGGGCTCATTAGGATCAAAGCATGCTTGTGGGTTTAGAGAGCGTTTATAGAAGTATTTGTAGATCACCTACTAACAAGGTCATCATATTGGTAGTGACATTAGAACTTATGACCTTATGACTTATTAATTAACTCCTTTCGAATTGGACTTTCAATAGCAAGCGATTGTTTTTTTTAAAAAAATAAGTAGGAGGTTGTATATTTGGTCTGGAAAAATTTAAAATTGGACATGTAAATAGTGTATGTTTAGATTAATTTTTAAAAAATAGTTTTTTCGATTGACGAAGCAAGTATAAAAAGAGTTTTGTCTCCATTTATTAGAAATAGACTTCTGAAACTATTGTGATTTCTTAAATACTCACTGACACCTGAATCTTGGTCCTTTGTTTTTAAATGCGCAACACTTGAATCTTGGCATCACAACTTGCGAGGTATCATGGTCACTTCGCTTTATTCATAGCCTAATCGCAGTCGTGAATATTACCTCATCCTTTAAGTGCTCATTTTGCAAAGGGGAAAAAAAAGTGTTTCTTAAGTATTTTTTACGTAAGTCAAGACAATTTTTTGGGAGAATGACAGAAAAATACCATTTAAACTTTAAAATCCCAAATTAGTCATTTGACAAAGATTTGTGTTGTTAATCCCATTACTATTTTTGTCAATTCCATTACTTTTCTTGTCAACGGATTTTAAAGTTCAAATGGTATTTTTCTATCATTCTCCCATATTTTTTTTTACACACTTATCTAAAACGCAGTAAAAGCATTTCTAAAAAGATAAAATAAACATACTAGCCTTGTGAACAATTACATTTGACCCGTGCTTGCTGAAATGACCTCGCCTTATTTGCCTTGCAAATGATTGCTAAGGAAACAATCTGAATGCCTTTTTGTGTGTTTTCTGATGAATTGTAGCTTTTTGGTATGTTAAAAATCCAATACTTTTTTATCAATAAGCTGTTGGTTGATATAGTAAGCAACTTAATTCTCGTAAGAGAAGAACAGAGTTCAAATCCGAGAAGCACACTTGTTGGGAAAGATGAAAACTCTTTACGCTCTAAATTTTGAAAGGAGAAACTCTTGATCAAAATAAGAAAACTTAATATTTTTAACGAAAGTAAAAAAAAAAAGGCAGTTTTATCTTTAGAATAACTATACGATGTATGCTATTATCAATTTTTATATTTGAGTATTATACTCCATCATGTTCTAAATAGAAGACTTAGTTAACTTTTTTTAGAGAGATTAATAAAGCTAAATAAATTATTTAATCATAATATATGTTATGTATCATTAGATTATACATTAGTTTATAAGTCAGACAAATTAGTTTAGAGAAAAAATAATAAAAATCAATATATTAAAGTAACTTATTTAACTTCTTTAATCTTTTTAAATGGATATTATATTTTGGACAAAACGTAGTATTATGTCTTGAATGGGATTAGCAGGATAAAAGCTACTTTATTTTGAAGGTTGAAGCGATGAAGATTCTTAAATTTGTATATCAAGATGCATGACCCAGAGTACACCCTGAAATGCGGGGTCCATCTCCGTAATTATTGGCAAAGTTCTTTTACTGTTCTACATTGGCGAAGGGTAAATTCTTCTTTTTACTTGCTGAGGACGACAATAATGCCTCCGTGATACTATGGAAGAGTTTTCGCAAAAGTAGTGAGGTATCATGAAAGAGTTTTTCACAATAGTGGAAGTGAACAAAGAAATAGGAATGAAAATGAAACTGATACCGGTGGAAGTGTCATGAAAGAGGTTTTCACAAGAGTGGAAGTGAAAATAGAAATAGGAATGAAAATGAAAATGATACTAGAGGCGGGTTTAAAAGGTTGTTTAGTATAGTTATGGAAAATTTCTTATCATTCATTTATAATGTGAAAAGACCTATATGCTCTTGACTGGGGAAAAAAAATCCTAACCCCCTAAAGGACCAAGCCATTAGCCACCGCAGTAATAGCCATCGGCCGGTCACCATAGAAACGTTGCCACGATGGAGAATGAAACAACAAACTGAAGTAGAACTTGGTGAAATCGAAACTCCATATGCGAAACAGGGCACTAAATGTCTACCGGCAATGTTATTTAACCTTTTTATCTAATAAATTCCTATGTTATCAAATATTTTCATATCTTATTTAGGGATTTTATTATAATTATTGTCCTTAAAATGCATTTATTGTGATTTGTTAGGATTAATAATGATTGCATGAAAATAGAGTTAAAGGACAAAAATGTCATACAAAAAACCCGAATTTCAGAAATGTCAGATGATGCGATACAAGAATTACAAGTTATCTCTTTAAATTCAAGTGATAACTCTTTAACTTTAAATGAGCCTTTACAAATTCCAACAGGACTAATCATTCAAGCACAAGCTAAAACATTTAAGGTCATGTTTGGTACGCAGCACTAAATTTCGATGGATTGGGATTGAAATTGGAACTGAGATTGGGATTGAGACTTTAAAATTACATTTGATATAAGATAATATTTAGATGGATTGTGCAAATTAATTTAATTCCATAATTAGCAATAAATTTTAAAAGACTATAATGCCCCTAATAATAAATTTTTTAAAAATATTATCACAAAGCCATTGTCTCTTCTTGTAAGAGCGTCCCTTTTGATTCCAATCCCAAAACTGTGGAACCGATAGCCAAGGAGCATTTTTCTGCAACCAAAATATTCATCAATTAATCTAAGAATCATTGTGCATGGATCATTGGTTATATGAACGAGAATGAGATAAATAAAATATAGTAAAGATTAACAGTAACAAGTAGCACCTGCTAATGCCAGAACTGTGTATATCTGGAAAATTAAAATGTTTCAAAGAAAAGGTTTCAATGTTCTAGAGTTTAAAGAGAAATGTATTATTACTTGTATGAACGCATATATAATTGACATTGTCTAGTCAAAGGATTAAAAAAGTAACAAATAAATTGACGATGCGACTTTCCTTACGATGATGACATCAGTGAGAGCGATAAGACAGATTAATGATGATCTACGGCATGCGACGTTGAGAGTTGTGAGATGGCTTGAATCTAGAGCACCAGGGAGCGATGATGATGGTGGCAAATGAGAGAGATCGTAATTTAAGTTGAATTTGAAAGGGGTATTTTCGTCCTAAAAGTATTATAGCCAGGGATATTTTTATCTTTGAAATTTGCAATCCCAGGATTGAAAACGCAATATCGGGGGAGGTGGCTTTGGAATAGAGCCGGGAATTCGGGCCGAGCCTGTCGGGCCTGCCCGTTTAGGCCCGAGCCCGTCAAGGGCCGGGTCTATGATTTAGAGGCTGAAAATGGAAGCGGGCCTAAAAGGGCCGGCCCTTTTAGGCCCGTTTAATATTTTTTTTAAATAAATTAATAAATATAATATCATTATATCAAATTATCAATATAAGAGACACCTAAGTTCCTAATAGAGTATTAATAACAGGCAAACACTTATTAATTGATTTGATTTATTTTATGTTCTACAATGTTTTATTCATTTAAACTTAAAAAAAAAGGCTAATTTGGACATTAGATGATTATTTTAACTAAAAATTTATGAGTTTTAAAAATAATGTATACCAATTTAAAGTAAAATAATAAATAAATTGTAAAACTTTAAAAAAAAATTTTTTTGAATTAAAATGAGTTTAAGCCCGTTTAGGCTTAAGCCCGTGAAGGGCCAGCCCTGTAGGGCCGCGGGCTTAAAAAATATGGTACTTTTTAAGAAACGGGCCTAAACAGGCCGGCCTGTTTAGGCCCGAGCCCGTGAAGGGCCGGCCCGTTTTCCCAGCTCTACTTTGGAGCAATCCTACTTTTGTAGTGCTCCTAATCCTAGGTTATTCTCAGCCCCTGATACCAAACAATTCAATCCCTAACCCAATCCCAGTCCTAGTCCCTACCCCCAGTGGTTCATACCAAACAAGGCCTAAGAAAGCATTGATTAGGCTAGTCAAGAGGCTTTTACAAAGTAAATGGTATTTAAATTTGGCTATGTCCTTATTTTTGTTTGGGCTAAAAATGGAGGTATTGATCATAATAACTTCAAAATAAAGAGTTTAGGCCTAGTTCTCCATATGGGAGCCTTGTTGGGGCATAAATAAGTATATTTTGGGCTTTAAATGTTGATTATATTTTGTTTATTTTATTTGTGCGAAAATTGCAATTAGGTCATATTTGTGGCCTATAAATGCATTGTGCCTCCTCATTATTAATCAAACTTGACTTTTGAGAAATGAAAAGTTTCTTTTTAGCACTTTGAATTGAGAGTGGATTCTCTCTAGAGTTCTTTTTAGAACTAACAGGCTTATCAAGGCTTGATGGACCTTATGGCGTCTTCTAACACTTCAGATATTTGTTCTTTCGTGCTCAAGGGTTCAAGTGGATTATAAGATCCTTATTTAGCTTTCTTGGGGTGAGTATATCTCAAATTGGTTGTGGGTTCATGGGTTCTTTCCCTCTTGGGTTCATACCATCTTGGTATCAGAGCTTCGGATCTAAACTCAAGTCACATCTTTGTGTTCTTTGTTTCCATTTTCATTTTGTGCTTTGTTCTTATGTCTATTTGTGCCAAAAGTATTGCTTCTATTCATCAAGTTTTTCTTCATGTTTTTTGACATTTAGTGGGTCATTTTCATAGTTCAAAATCTTATCTTTTTACTTAGTTTGGAATCGTTTCAATCCAATTTGTTGTTTGTGAGTTCTATTCAGTTTAATATAGTTGGGTTTTCTGGAAATTTCTTGAGTCTGTTCATCTTTTGCTTTTTTGTCCGTCAACATATTTTCTATCCTTATTCAACCGCTTTCCTTTTTCGTATTACAGCATTTAATAGGTCATTGTTATTGTTCAGAATCTCTTCTTTTTGCTTGATTTGGAATAGCTTCAATATGAGTTGTTTGGAACAAGATACATGCATTTTGAAAAGAACACATTTTTGGAATTTCTGGGTTTATCTTGGTTCTTTTCATCTGGTTAAGTTATTTTCTTAAACAAATAAAAAAAAGGAAGAAAAGAAAAAAAAAAGAGTGTGAGAAAAAAAGAGAAAGAGAAAACAGAGAAGTTCAATTGTTGTGCTTAAAATGTTTCAAGCAAGTATTCATCTCATATCTAAAATTTGCTTTGATCTCTAAAATCTTGGTGTCATTTAGGCTCTTGATTTTCTTGAATCTCCTTTTCCAATACTCACTTTGATTTCTCAAATTTTTATGTATTGTGTTGATTTTGTAAATTGTGAAAGCTTTGATTAAATTGCTTAGTTCTTTAAAGAGCCTTAAGATGAATTTCAGAGTGGAAAAAGGCAAGAGTAACATACATCAATTTAAAAGCCAAATTATAGTGAAACACGAGTGACACTAATTTGTTTGAGTGAAACATATGAGTAGAGTGGTGAGGTCCCTTTTTCTCTATTTCTAACTTTTCAAGTATCAATATAGTTGATGAAAAAGAACTTCAAAGAGATCTCCAATTCTTGTTAAAAGGACTCCAAAAGTTTAATGCTGAAAACGGCCAATGGATGTCTAGTCACAACTTCAAGTCAAAAGGAGAATTACAAAGAAAGTTGCAGGAGTTGAAACAAGGCTCCATGACTGTTGAGGAATATTTTCAAGAGATGGAGTTAACTATGAGTAGAGCTAGTGTGAAGGAAACTCCAATAGCTGCTATGGATCACTTTGTAAATGGGCTTAATCCTGAATTAACTTGTTTTGTAAAGACCCTAAGCTTTATGGATATTAATATTTCGGTTCCATTAATTGTTGAGTATGAGCAAAATATCAAACAACAAAGTTATTTAGAAAGTAGCTTCAATGCAAAAGAAATCGAAAGGATGATTGTAGCTGTCCCTAATGATGAGCGAGAGCCATCCAAGGAGGAAGAAAAACTCGATGTCGAAAATCATACTGACAAATGTGTAGAAGACAACCTCTTTGTTCCAAGTACCATTTTTGTAGTTGAAGAAGATCCTCTCAATCAAGAAAAGAAAAGAGAAAATATGAGTGAGAGTGATTTTAGTGAAACTATTCTAGAGAGAACAATTCAGTTTGAGAAAGAAAAAGATATTGAGAGCATAGAGTGTTATCAAAATAAAAAGAGTAAAAATGAGTTTAAAAGAGAAAAAGCTACTGAGAGTATAGATTGTTTTCAGAATAAAGAGAGTAAAAATGAGAGTGAAGCATAGAGTGAAAAGACGAATGAAAATAATTGTGAGAAAAGTGTGGTTGAGAAAGATTACAAGGATAATTCTTTCGTCACTAATGATGTTAACCATTCTTTTCTTTGTCATTCTAGTGTGTTGCGGGTATTCTTAGACTTGTTTCTTAAGAAGCCACATGATGGGTTCTTATCTTCAAGAAGCATTGAACATTTATCTCTTTCAAGCGGCATTGAAAAATATTCTGGTGGCCTAGAGTTTATTGTTCTTGATAATTTACTACCCTTGAGATGCCTTGAGCGCCACACCTTGAATTTTCACTGTCATATGAATTTTGTTGTTTGTAGGCATTCTTATATAAATGTTGCAACTTGTTTTGATGATACTTTGATTTATAGCAACAATTTTGATGAGCATGTGAATCCCTTGCTGTGTGTGCTTGATGTTTTGAGAAAGGATAAATTGTTTTCCAATATGGAACGATGTGACTGTTGCATGGAAAATATTGTTTTGCTCGATTTTGTGTATTTGCTTGGTCTAGGTAAGCTTAACAAGAGACATGCAAGTTGGCTAAAATTTATTGAGGCACTCCCTTATGTTGTCAAATACAAGAAAGGTAAAGAGAATGTGGTTATTGATGCATTGTTCGGAAGGTATAATCCTTTTTCTCTTCTAAATATTAGATTGCTTGGGTTTGAAAATATTGAGGAATTGTTTGCAAGTGAAATTGCTTTTGTTGAAGTGTTTCTTGATGGTGAAATTGAGCATTATGCATCTAACACCAATAAAGGAAGAAGGTGCGTTCTTTTTGAATCTAGAGTTTCGGTGTGGGTGCATATGAGAAAAGAAACATTTCAAGCCCAAAGAATTGAAGGTTTAAATTAGCTCTAACAAGAGATGATTCTTTTCCAATGCTTGAAAGAATCCATGATAATGCTTACATGATTGATCTACCAAATGAGTATAATGTTAGTGCTACTTTTAATGTGGTTGATTTATCTCTATTTGATGCAAGTGAAGATTTGAGGATGAATTCTTTTAAGGAGAGAGGGAATGATGCAATATAGGAATTACAAGTTGTATCTTTAAATTCAAGTGATGACTCTTCAACTTTAAATAAGCCATTACAAATTCCAGCTAGACCAATCACTAAACACAAGTTAAAAGATTTAAGGATGGGCTAACTCAAGAGGCTTTTACAAAGCAAATGATATTTGGATATAATTGCGTCCTTAATTTTGTTTGGGATAAAAATGGAGGTGCTGATCATAATTTAGGCTTGAAGACTTCAAAATAAAGAGCTTGGAACTAGTTTTGCATATGGGGGCCTCATTTGGGCATAAATAAGCACATTTTGGGATTTAAACTCAAATTATATTTTGTTTAATTTATTTGTACAAAAATTGCAATTAGGTCAAATTTGAGGCCTATAAATACGTTATGCCTCCTCATTTATAATCAAACTTGATTTTTGAGAAATGAAAATTTGCTTTTTAGCACTTTGAATTAAGAGTAGATTCTCTCTAGGGTTCTTCTTAGAACTAACAAACTTATTATGGCTTAATTAACCTTGTGGCATTTTCTAACACTTTGGGTCATTGTTCTTTCATGCTCAAGGGTTCAAGTGGATCACTAGATCTTTGTTTAGCTTTCTTAGGGTGAGTATATCTCATATTAGTTATGGGTTCGCACCATCTTAACCCTAGGAACGAAGCACTAACCATTCTTACTAGAAGCTTAAGCTGGTAGTAGAGCGCACCTCAATTCCTTTCAATCCAGCACAGACACGGGTCCACTAATCTCCTACGATTTTATGGTCTGCCAAGCAACGAACCCCATTCCACACCCCCTCCTAGACCCATGACGTATCATTCCCTCTCTCTTAAAGGAGGTTCATCCACGAACCTTTGCAAGGGAAGCGAGATCGAACCCTTGCTGGCTCTTATATAAAATTCTAGGAATGAAGCGCTAACTATTCCTACTAAAAACTTAAGCTGGTAGTAGAAGTGCATCCAAATTCCTTTCAACTCAATACAGGCATGATCCACCAGTCTTCTAAGACTTTGTAGTCCACCAAGCAACGAACCCTGTTCCACACCCCCTTCTAGACCCGGGACATATCACTAGATTAGTACCTTTGAATACTATAGTGTTTTCGAGCATTTTAAATATGATTTTAGGGTGGGTTTTTTCTATTTTTTA
Source organism: Inga leiocalycina (assembly GCA_963242795.1). Taxonomy (NCBI): domain Eukaryota; kingdom Viridiplantae; phylum Streptophyta; class Magnoliopsida; order Fabales; family Fabaceae; genus Inga; species Inga leiocalycina. The sequence goes on from OY725322.1 coordinate 22,836,854, forward strand.
AAGAGATGGATAGACCATTTCAGAATCATTCCTTTACTTTCACACTTTCTGTAACATCCTTATTTTTAGAATATAATTATAATTTAAAGATAATTATGAATTTAGTAGTAACTTTTTGAAAAATAAAAATAAAAAAATAAAAAAATAAAAAATATAATAATAATATAAATATATATATATATATATAACTGTGGGTGCCAATTTGGCCCCACAGTTGAAAAATGAGGGAGGCACTTTCGGTGCCTCAACTCATTCATAACTGGTGCCTTATGGCGCCAATTATTAGAGGTGGAGGAGGGAGGTATTATAAATACCATGGTGATCAGACCTGGACCGGACTGGTCGGTTCGGACTGGGAACCGCCGAACCGGCCAAAAAACTGGTCCGGGTCACAATATGAACCGGGGTCACACCGAACCGGTCGACCCAGAACGACACGGTAATAACCCGGGTGACTCGGCTGGTCGGGCGAGTCGCCCGGGTTGCGTTTTTTTTTCCTCTGGGAAGGACGAAACGACGTCGTTTTGTCTTCTCTCTTTTTTTGTTTAAATTTGAAAATTTTGACCGAATACTACCTTTCTGCTTTTCACTTTCAGTTCTCAACTTCTCATTCTCAATCCCGAGTTCGAGCATCCACGCCCAGGGTCACACTACGAGACGCGAAGCCTTCTTCTTCTTAGTCTCACTCTCAACTCCCTGTCGAACGGCCAGTGGGATTGCCTGAGTGACCATAGTCTGCCGGTGTTGGGTCGCCGTTTGCGTCGGTGGAGTTCGCTTTGCCTTTCTTCTTCCTCGTCGTTCGACCTGCCGCCATTCACTGGTGGTCTTCTCAGCGTGGGTGTCACCGTCGGACGCCATGGCCGGTTGCAATATCTGAGGTTTGGGGTCAGAAAGGTCTGAACTTCGCTCCTCCATTGTTTCTCCTTCATTTGTTTCTTCAGCCGATTGAAAAGAAGGGTTTGGCCGTTCCGGTGAGCAGTGAGCCATGGTTGATGGTTGAACTGAGCTTTGTGGTTTTCTTTGTATGTTCTTTGACCTCTATTTCAGTATTTCTAATGATAGTTCCTACATTCATTATTTTTCATAGTTTTGGTTTGCTTCAGAAATCGATATCTATGGCTGTGCGGTGATGCTCTGTTTTTTTTTGTGAGGCAGAAGGACATAACGAAGGAGTTGAGAATGTTCTGGTGATTAAGGTCAGTGTTCTGGGTTAGCCACCGGTGTTTAAGGTCAGTGTTCCTGCTGGCTCTCTGTACTTCAAATTTGAAATTTTAGTTTCATTTCTGTATTCCTATGATTGTATTTTTTATTGGCTGTTGCTTACTTGCTTTGCATTGGTTGCATTGGCTGTTGCTTACTTGCTTTGCAATGGTTGCATTTCTATATTCCATTATTCCTATATATTTGCTTTGCATTGGTTGCATTGATTCCTATATACTTGCTTTGCATTGTTACAACTTTTTATCAAGACTTGTCAGCTGTAAGTAGATATCACATTGTCCAATTGAACTGGTTCTTTATTTTACTGATACTCTGCTGATGATATTTAATTTATTCTTGTACACTTTGTTATGATTTTGTGTACTTTATGATCAAATTAAAGTTCCTAAACCTTTGCGTGTGATTGATTATTCCATTTTCTGCTGCTGAAGCAACCTTATATAGTTGCGTTTATCCAGCTGAAAACAAAGAGATGTGGTACTGAGATGGTTGTTTATGTTAATTGACTCAATAAATAGATATGCCACATGATACAGCTTTCTGTGGGGCCTCAACTCTATATCAAGGGTTAGGTATATAAATAAATGATGAAGGAATCGAACAGGGTGTATTTGAGCCCTTATTTTGGTGTCATGCATTAATCATTGTGATTGTATTGGTTTGCTATTGCTTTAAACTTTAAAATAAAATGTGAATGGTTGTCGGCTGATGCTCTGTACGTTTTCTTGTTGGTTTGGTTGGTTCGTTTGTTTTATTGTAGCTCTCAATCCTCTGATAGTGATTATTAATCAACTGGGGTGCTTGTGGTTTGCGAATTGAAAGGGTTCATTTGCTGTTTGCTTTGGTTTTGGTTTCTTAATGGAGGGAAATAATGAAGCACCTGAGAATGTTGCTGCCAACCCCAATCCCGATACTACCAATCCTCCTAATAGTAGTTTACCCCCTCCACAGACATCAGGGACTTTAAAAAAAATAGACCCAGCTTGGCAATACGTTTCTCTTAAAAAAGAGGGAAAAATAAATGTTTTCACATGCCTCTTATGTTCTTCAAGTTATAGGGGAGGTAGGATAAATAGGTTGAAACAACATTTAACTGGTGTAAGTGGTCAAGTGAGTTCATGCAAAAAAGTTTCTCATGATGTACGTGCTAAAATGAAAGAATTTTTGTTAGAAGGTTCAAAGAAAAAACATGTTGTTGAGGAGGAAAATGAAGCTAGAGAGGTTGAGGAACCGCTTGCTTCTTTAAAGAGGAAAGCTCCTATAGTTGGGAAGATTGATAGTCATTTTGCATCTAGGACAACTCCTGGTAGCCAACCAAGCATCAAGAGTGCTTGGGCAAGTCAAGAAGCACAATATAATGCAAAAATGGCATTTGCTCATTGGGCTTATGTTAATTGTGTTCCATTTAATGCAATGACTTGTCCCTTATTTTAAAAAGTTATTGATGCTGCTACTGCAATTGGGCCTGGGTTTAAGGTTCCAAGTTTTCATGAGTATAGAGTTATCATGTTGAGAGATTGAAAAAAGGAACTTCAACTATTGATTGATAGCCATCGAACCAAATGGAAAGAAAATGGTTGCACACTCATGGCTGATGGTTGGACAGATATTAGACAACGAACTTTGATTAATTTCTTAGTTTATTCATTACATGGCATGGTATTTGTGAAGTCAGTTGATGCTTCAGATATAGTTAAAGATGCCAATACTTTATTCTCATTGTTCACAGAGGTTATTGAGTTGGTTGGTCCTCAAAATCTAGTCCATGTGGTTACTGACAATGCAACTAATTATGTAGCATGCGGTAGATTGATAAAAAAAAATACAAAACTATTTATTGGTCACCGTGTGCAACTCATTGTTTGAATCTTATTTTGAAAGACATTGCAGCCATGGCTCATATGTTAGAACTTGCGAAGAATGCATCTAAAATCACTGTTTTTGCATATAATCATATGGTCCTCTTGTCATGGTTGAGGAATAGACCAGGTTGGAAGGAAATTGTACGTTCTAGTGCGACAAGATTTGCCACCACATTCATCACCCTTCATAGCATCTATTCACATAAGCATGATTTACAAGCTTTAGTTGTTGATCATCATTTTGTGCAGCATAAATTAGCAACCACTGAACCTGGAAAAATTTTTAGTGCAATCGTTATAAATAATCAGTTTTGGGACGATTGCTTTGAAATTGTGAGACTTGTTGTTGGATATGATTAGTTTTGATGATGTCAAATATAGATGTGAAGTGATAAGAGCAAAAAGTTTATATAATGTATTTCTTTGACTAATTACTATATTTAATGTTACATATTTTGTAGATTAGTCAACCAAAGAATGAAGAAGATTGAATTAATGAAAATGAACAAGAGGAAGAAGAAGGAAGAAATTGAAGATAGTCAAGGAGATACTTACTTTGGTTATGAAGAATTATTATCAAGAGGAAAACCAAGAAGAAAGATATTGAAGAATGAAGAACTTGGAAGATCTATCATGAATATCAAAATTCAAGTTGTTAGATGTGATACTGGAGGTTTCTATAATGATACCGGAGGTTTCTATGATCAAATGATGGTTGGAATAGGTTAATACGAAGCTAAGATGACTTATATATGAGTTTTGGCACTTCTAGAGGTGTTATGCTCGAGCACAAGGTGTTATGCTCGAGCACAGGAAGAACACACTCGAGCACAGATGGATTCACTCGAGCACGGGGTGTATACTCTGTTCTACTCTGTTTTACGTTCAGCCTAAGCGAGGTCTGGTATTTTGATCATATCTCTCAAACCACACGTCGGATTGACCTGAAACCGGTGGCATATGAAAGAAGACTCCCAACACGTAAAATTGGCACCAGAATCACATTGAAAGAAGATCAAATGAAGGAGATATGATTCGTAGAAAATGAAACTGAAATCACCGTCAGTTTCTGACACAGGTTCTGTATTTTGAGTATAACTCACAAACCACACATCGGATTGAGACGAGACCAGTGCCAAATGAAAGTAAACTGAAAGAGATTTCCATGGATAGGTAATTTGCCTAATTGGAACGTATATTCTAGGAGGTATGCCTTCTGGAAGTTGATGCTTGTGCAGACTAGCGAAATATACACTCTTTCGATCATAACTTGCAGAATACAAGGAGTTTGGAGCTGATTCTTGTTGCATTGGAATGCATTTGGCAAAACCTTTCTTATGATACATCATTTGAATCAAATAAACAAAATTTTTCTAAAGTGGCCCCACATCACCCGCGAGTGTAAAAACTGACTCTCTAAAAAAGTTGTGCGAGTGATGTCCAGAAGCAGTTGAAACGTGAAGGAAATTTCATCACTCGAGCACTAGGATCCATGCTCGAGCATTGGATGATTTCTCACTCGAGCACATGGAAGTTTTGACGTGGAAGTGATAACCCGAGAAGAAGTTTGTACGTGGAAGCATGAAACTCACTCGAGCATGACTGGTTGTGCTCGAGTGATTCGAGAATTCACTCGAGCAGATGCGAGTGAAGTGCAGCGAGTGCTTGCCCGAGAGGAAGTCAGAACGTGGAAATATGAACTGCACTCGAGTGAGGCATATTGCACTCGAAGTGAGGACCCGACAGAACGTGGTAGAATGCACAAAAAAAACAGAGCCTCACAACCATCAATCCAAACATGGTTAAACGTTATACAATCATTATGTTTTCACTTGTTATTGTTTCTAAACATTATCTAACATATATTTCAAGTGTAAAACAGGAGATTAAATATTTGGGTTGTATCTTCAAGAACGGAGGTCACAGCGAATATCTTCACTCAACGTGATGAGTCACAGAAGCCAGAAAATCATCTTTTGACCAATGATCCAACATACCCATGACTAATACTTCATCATATTAGTGATTAAGTATTTTACAGTGTGAAACAGGAAATTTAACGGTGAGCTTACAGATTCAAATGAAAGAGTCAAGAATGGCGGGCGACATCATTACACACCGAGCATCAGCTACCTACCACGACAAGTAACTGACCCACCATGAGAGAATGTTTGGAAACTCAAACGAATTCATCCCGCTCCACAATGTGATGTACAGCTCAAAATGAGACATGCAGCTCCTCAACGTGACGCTCTGCTTTGCAACGGAAATCTCATGGTAGCTTGTTTTTCAAATATGCTCAACGGACAAAATGACTCCAACGGATGAATGCTCACAACGGTCATCATCTTCATCAACTATAAATAAGAGAGCACTCAAAGTCGATAGAAGATAGAGAAAACAGTGCAACGACACCAACATGCGAATAACATGAATCCTCTGCTTCTACCCAAACTCTCTCTGTTTTCCAGTTTCAGTATTACTTATCATTGAGAGAGTGATTATTTGTATTGTACTTCAGTGAGCATTATATCCACTCTGTGAGAGAGTCTGTAAACACTTTCAACTATATTTCTGAGTTGATCTCAAGGTAGAGGGACCTTGAGAGGGTTGATTTTCTTACGGGGAAGCATTAGAGAGAATTGCCGTAAGACATTCTGCTCGTAGGACTTACAAGGTGAAAGCAGTAGAGAACGTTGCTGCTCATAAGACTTACAGGGGTGTAAGCAGGAGAGAACGTTGCTGCTCGTAAGACTTGCATGAGTAAGCAGGAGAGGAAGATCTTCGGGATTGCTCTGCTCGTAAGACTTGTCGTAAGCGGGAGTATCTTGGTGAGAAATTTGTAAAATGTTTCACAAGTACCCGGCTAAACTTGTGAGATTGTAAAGGCTTTTCTTGTGCCTGGATTAAATGAGAAGATAGTGGATTTGAAAATCTCAGGAGGAGCCTGGGGACTGGACGTAGGCCATCACAGATTGGACCGAACCAGGATAAATCACAGTTTGCATATTCTCTTCCCTAAACTCTTATATTTCCAGCATATATTATTTAATCTAACTGTTGATTTATAAACCTTCATACTTACTGCTTTCATTAAGATACGAAAAGATTTCTAAAGTTTTTAAGTTTTTATTATACACCCAATTCACCCCCTCTTGGGTGATAGCCGGTTCTAACACTTGTATCTCCTTTGATAAGGTTGTTGACGATTGTGGATTCAAATGAAAAACCTTCAATGCCTTACATCTATGAAGGCATGCAGAGAGCTAAGAATGGAATCAAGGAAATGTTTCAAATGAAGAAGGAATTGTACAAGCCATATACGAATATCATTCAAAGTCGCTGGGATAAGTATTTGAAAAATGACCTACATGCAGCGGCATATCTCTTGAATCCTGCATTCTTGTACAGTTCTAACTTTGTTCAAAAGTATAGATGGATGGATGCTGTGATCAATTTGTTTGAGGCACTCTCACCTGACAATAATGATCATTTTGTTACAATGATGCAACAAATCAGTGTTTACCGTGACCGTAAAGAATCATTTGATAAAGTTTCATGTGAGAAAACAGCCCAAAAGCTAGTCCCTCGTAAGTATATTAAGTTTTATATTTGAAAGCACATATTATGATTATTATTTAATGTTTATTAATACATACTAAATGTTTTTACTTTATTTTGAAGATGAGTAGTGGTTGTATTATGGGGGTTCAGTACCAGAATTACAACAAATTGCTATACGTGTTCTTAGTCAAACTTCTTCTTCTTCTGGATGCGAAAGAAATTGGAGCTTATTTGAACGTATCCATACTAAAAGAAGAAACATATTGGAGCATCAAAGGCTTAATGATTAATGATTTGGTTTTCACAAACTACAATCTGAAGTTAAAGTTTAGGTAATCTAAAAAGTCATGATTGAGGAATGGTTGTTATATATTTTTAGTAAATAATGATCTTCTATTGTGTTGGCATTATAGGAACCAATTGAAGAAGAAGAAAGATAATTACGACCCCATTGATTATGAATCAATTGATAGACTAAACTTTTGGGTTCTTGATGAAGATCCAACTCCTGAATTTGAAAATGTAGAAGCCACAGATCTTCAATTTCAACAAATGGCGAAGGATTATGGAGGTTTCTAACTATCTTTTTAATTATCTAAGATTATATTCTTATTTCTTACACAAAAGAAGATAACCATATTTTGAGCATAATTAGTACTAATTTTATTCTTTTGATATATAGGTGATGATGATGTTGTTGGGGTTCCATCATTAAATGTTGACTCTGTTGCCCTTAGTGCCCTTACTCTTCCTCCTATAGCTCCACCTCCTAATGTCTCAGTACCTAGAGAGTTGAATGATATAGTTGATGCTTATTTTAATGATGATAATTAATTATTAGTTTACTACTTTTGTTATCATAAACATTTTGATATTTTGTTATGAACTTATGATAAATATTTTGGGATTACAAGTTATAACAGCTATCATTAGGTGATTTATATATGATACAATCATGTTATTTTGTTAGCATTTTGATTCTGGATATATGCTATTCATAATTTGGATGGTGTGATGAGAAGTTACAATATTTTTCAATTTTTTCCTCCTCACCGGTTTAGGTCTGGGTTGACTCCAGGCTGACTCCCGTCTGACCCACTGACCCTTGACCCAGTACCCCAACCGGTTCATTGACCAGTCCGGGTTTAATTACCTTGATAAATACCCCCTCTCCCTTCTCACTTCACGCAGATCGTCTGCGTGAAGTGATTGTGCAGAAGGCGTATGGTGTATGGTGTGATATTGATAGGAGTATTTTCACATATTTGGGGATCAATAAGGTACTTAAATTCTTTTCTGATCACAACACTTCTTTTGTGAAAATGTTCTAAATAATTTTCTCTTTCTTATGATAGTAATTTTGTGTGGATTAGAGAAAATTTTAAGATTAGGATTTTGGACAAATTTGAGTTTTGTTAATATAAGGCTATAGGAATATAGAGGAGGATTAATAGTTAGTTTTAATCAGGTTACTTTTATTATGTAGTTGGTATATAATTTTATAATGAATTTTCTATATAATTAATCTATGAATAATTATATATTAGGCTCTTTATCCGATTAAATTTGGATTAAATAATTTATTTGGTTTGTTGGAGGTATTATAGAAATTCTAATCGGTTTAGTCTGATAAATTTTGTTGTATAAGAAATTATAAATTATAATTTGATATTAAGAATTAGATTTTTTATATGATTTTAATTATGTGGGAGTTTCAAATATTGTTTAATAATTAGACTATATTCATATAAATTAGAAAAAGAGATTTAGTTATTTTAGAAGGTTGATATTGATGATTATATAATAATAGATATGTTAAAGGTGAAACTTTAATTTAAAAAAAATTAAGTGGTTGACGAGAGAGAATGATATAGAGGTTGTTTAAGGATTGTTAAGGAAGTTAGAATATTTAAGGATAATAATAGTAGAGGAAAATTGGAGATAAATTGTGTAAAATTATTTATTTTAGTATTGCTTGGGGTTAATTGTTACTTAAATTGATAATGTAGAGTTTTCTTGGGATCGGTGATTGTTCGTATTTGGTACTCAAGTTAAAGTTAAGCTTGGAATTGAGGTAACCTGGGTTAATTTATTTTATATGCTTGTTTTGGACTGTAAGGTGTTTTCTAAACCTTACTTTCATCTATACCGCTTGTATGTGTTTTGAAAGATTATGTGTAAGTTTGAGTATGAACCTAGTTTAGTGAAGTAGTGTATTTTTCAAAATTGTATATATGAGCATAGATATTATTAAAATTGTTACTGTTGTTATGGTTATGATGTTTGAGATGGAATGTTGTAGAAGATATGATAATTTGTATATGTTTCGAGAATTATATTGATATACCACTCTGGTCCTTTATATTAGTCCCTTTTACCTAATTCTCTCATACCAAGGAAAGACAATTATCTCAATGATTACAGAGTAAATTTTCAATTTTACCCTCATTTATAAATAAATATTTTTAACTCTCTCTCTTGTTTCTCTCTTTAAAAGTTATTGTCAAATCTCTCATCCTTTTCTCTTTCCAACGTGGTCAGACAATTTATTATCAAACCTCTCTCATCCTTTTTTGCTCTTCAACATGGCCATCCAATCTAAAGCAAACGCAAAAATAACGATATATAACAGGGCAACACCCATTCACTCCCCTCTCAATGAAAATCATACCTATTGTCGCGCCATTTGAGCGTAAATATTCTGGAAAAAAAGTGGCGGGTAAAGAAATTTTTAAAAAGTCACCAAGCAAATTGCATTTATAAGGGATAAACCAGAAATAAATATGAACGGGCGAGATGTAATCCATATTTCACACTTTATCCCATGAAAGACCAAAAGCAAGCATTGCTCGACATTAACCAGTTGCCATGCTCGGAAGATGAAACGAACGAGGCTTTGAACTTAGACATTCACCCAAGTTCCCGAGAGGAAGATGCAGCAGTGCTAGATGATACAAACATGCTCTATTACTGTGAAGCGATTACAAAGAAAACGAAATACTTCTTACCAGACTTGAACATAGAAGTGGTGTTCGATGATGACAATGACAATGGTGTTCCCTTGCCCTAAAGCCTACACTTGGTTGAAGCTCCATCCAATAGTGGCAGTGAAAATCCATCCTTGGATTGCCACATCAGAAATGATCTGACTAGTTTCAGTGACCAACATGAAATAGACCTGAACACAACTGTGGAAGATGAATTCTTGTCTGACAATGGTGTAGACAGAGATGTGGAGTTTGGGGAAGAAAGGAATAGTGGGACACACAACTTCAATCCTTTGGAAAGAGGTATGATACATCTCAATATTAAAGGAAAAAACATATCTTTGTAATATTATAGAAAGAAAGCATAAATCATGCATAAAGGAAGCTAGAAAGCAAGTAGGGAAATTGTAGAATAACGTAACAATATTTAAGGTATGACAGTAGGCAGTAATGCTGTTGTTAGAAACAATATTTTTGCCAATGATTAACTTACTAGAAGAATAGAGAAAAAGCAAAAAGTACTATTATTTCAATGCATGTATTATTTTGTTGTTTTTTTGCTATATATAGAAACAGGAGAATATTAAGATGGAACTTCAAGCCAACCACCAACAAAGCGAAGAAAATTTTTAACAAATGAAGATAGGTGAATAATAAGTAATATCTTGGCCAACTCTATCTCATCAAATGGGAAGGTAAAGCGAGGGACAATGGATAAGGTGGCTTCAATGTTCTCAGTTTGCACAAAAACTGTTAAGCGAATTTGGTATATAGTGAAGGAAACAAATGAAGCATCACATAGGAAGACAAAAAATTGTGGACGGAAGAGAGTTCAATTGGATGAGGAACGCTTACGTGAGGTCCCTCTTCAACAACGAACCACACTTAGGTCTCTATCATTTGCATTACAGATAAATAAAACATCACTTATAAGATTGATGAAGGCCAATGTGATACGACGTCGCACCAATACAATCAAGCCCTTTCTAAAAGATGGAAACATGATATCTCGGTTGAAGTTTTGCTTATCTATGTTGGAAGATCATAGCATACCACACTGTCCTACCTTTAAATCAATGCATAACATCATACACATAGATGAAAAATGGTTTTACATGACCAAAATGAAGGACAAATATTACTTGGGAGCAACTGAATAGGACCCGCATAGGACATGTAAAAATAAGAACTACATTGGAAAAATAATGTTCTTAGTTGCATTGGCTAGACCAAGATTTGATGATGAAGGAAACGAAACCTTTTCTGGAAAGATTGGTGTCTTCCTGTTGGTAACTTATGAGCCAACAAAGAGAAAGAGTGTTAATAGAGATGTTGGTACTTTAGTTGCAAAGCCAATTTCTTCAATTAATAAAGAAGTATGCAGAAACTTTATATGCAACAGGGTATTACCAGCAATAAAAGCCAAATGGCCAAGTGATGCTACAGGAGAAACAATTTTCATTCAACAAGATAATGCTCCATGCCACCTAAATGCAAGGTATTAAAACCCGGACCGGGTATTGAACCGGTCGGGGTATTGGGTTAAGGGTCAGTGGGTCAAACCGGGACCAAACCGGTGAGTAATTGAAAATTTTAAACTTATAGTATGAAATTCTAAAGGAAAAAGTTAAATTTTTTTTTTAATTTGGGACCCGGACTGGACCGGTCTAGTGACCGGTCCGGCGGGTTCCGGGCCGGACCGGCCGGTCCGGTCCGGGTCCCTGAACACTGCCTAAATGACAATGATGAAGAGTTTCGTCGAGTTGTTTGTGAATGCAGACTTGACATTCACTTAATGTCTCAACCCCCAAACTCTCCGGACTTAAATGTGCTAGATCTTGGTTACTTTAATGCAATTCAAGCATTACAACATAAAGAATCACCCAAGAGTATGGAAGAGCTCATTGTTGCTGTTACAAATTCTTATGAAAGGGTCTCCTCTTTCCAAATAGACAAAATCTTCCTAACTTTGCAAGCAACTATGATGGAAATTATGAAGGCTAGAGGCTCAAATAAGTATAAGCCTCCTCATTGGTCCACAATTATGGTGCAAAGAGAAGGTAGACTCCCAAGTCAATTGGAATGTGATGCATCCATAGTACAAGAAGTGTTGGCACATTTAGGAGAAATAGTTGATGGATGATAATGTGTTGCGGGATTAAAGACTATTTTTGTTACTACTTTTTTATGACAATTGTTTTATTAGGTATGGTTTATTTCTTCAAGTAATATTTGTAAAATACATGATATTGCTGGAGTAGTGGGGTTGCTAATTTTAAAGTTGGGAATTGATGGGTTGTGCAACTTAATGCATTTCCTATTTGATGAAAATACTAAAATCTTTGAGCAAGAAAAGCTCCATCATTTCAACTGACCCAAAAACCAAACGGCCAAAAATTGTCATAGGTGTACACTCGATGATACTAACATCACTTGACCCAAATACTTGACATCTAAAAACCATAACTAATGACCGATTTACATGATACTAGCATAGGCGTACACTCAATAAAAATCAGGAAAATAAAGTTTCAACATTGACCTTATGAATCGCTTTCGCTCTTTCTCTTCATTGCTATCCTCATCGCATTCTTCTTCCGGAAATTTGTTAAGGTCGATTTCGCAACCATCTTTCCTAAGCGAAATATTTTCACGAGAATGATCAGCCATGCATGTCATCATCGACTGAACTTCCTCCTCCTCTGGTAGCTGATTCAAGTCAATCTGACGAACACGTCCCTCTTCACGCTTAAATGAATCTTCAACGACTAAATGAAAGAGGTCATTGTTCAAATCAGATGGAAGAACAGAGTTGTAGTTCACTTGTTTCACGTATGCTAATTTTGGCAAATCAGACGGCATTTCGAAATCACCACCATCTACTGAATCCATCACAACCCAGCTATTTAGTTCTTCTCTTTTAATGGACTCCTCCATTCCTATCGGAAAAGCCATGGAGAAGACGAATAAATTCTGAGAAATGGTGGTCAAAGTGGTGTGGAGATAGAGGCATGAAAAAATCACTTGAATAGGATGCATTGGAAATGAAAAAGCAGGGGAGAGAGACGAATAGGTAATTAAAGTGGTGTGGTGATGGATGTATGGCAGAGTTACTTGGATAGACGTGGTGGTTCAGACTTGGATAGACGTGGAGAGAGAGACGTGGTGGTTCAGACTTCCAAGAGTCAACTAAGCATTAAATAGGGGTAAAATTGTCACAATTCTATCAACTAATCTGAAATTGGACTTATAAATAGGACCAAATTTTTTGATAAAAAAGGACTAATATAAAGGACCAGAGTGGTATTGTTTTTCTGTTATGGGATATGGTAGGTTGTGTGGAAGAGATATGGTGAAACTGTGCCCATCGGCTCTCTCATTCCTGGCCCGGATTTTGAGTTGAGTGTTTTGGGCGGACAACTCCCTGTTACAGTATATTGGTGGTGGCATGGGAGGGGCAGTATTCTTGAAGTGACTAGCCAACCTTTGGCCGGGTATACTAGCACTGATAGGCTGTACCACGTCCAGAAGCTATAAGGAGGAGCAGGATGGATGAGTGGGGATGATTCTAGTTGTTGAACATATTATATGAAGTTTAATTATTGAGAATATTATTAATATTATGTTAGTTAAAGCTGCTTCACTGACTTACAATCTTTTCCTGCATATTTTGTAAATTAATTTTTGGTTACTGAGAATTTATGTCTCACCTCGTCGTTATAAATATTTTTCAGGCGAGACCTCTAATTTGGCTAGAGACCAAGGGGAGCAACCAGAGGCATAGACGTTGAGAATCCTGTAGGCCTCTTGTGGTATTGGTGTTGTATTATTCTCTATTTGCCATTATAGGACATATTATGTTTTCAGAGATATCATATTTACTGTTTGGTGTTTTAATGAATATCTTTGAAGTGGGTTTGTGGGTGAGTTTGTGCCTTGAACTCTGATATGTTTTAAATGGGAAATTGTTTTCGATTATCACTATTTAACCAGATTTTGTAAAATCATTACGGTTAATTGTTGTTCGGAGAAAGGGTCGTTTCACTTTCCATCCTTGCGTCTCTACTTCCATCAACTATCGACACCTTCACCCGTCCCCTCCATCTTCACTGTTTCCATTATCGAACTCCAACCTCTATCTTTCTCATCTTCCACCACCGAAATGCCATTCTTCATCGTTCTCCATCATCTCTACCTCCATTCCTCCAGCATTTCCATCGTTCTTCATGGTTGGTGAATCAGAATCGAAGGTGGCTTTGATTTTGATATCTAGGTGTGGCTGAGCACTCCAATTCTCTAGAGCAGTGATTAAGGCTTGAGTTTGGAGCTTCAATCATCCAATCTCTTGGTCCTTTGTTATTTAGTAATACTTAGGCCTTAGGTTAAACTATTTGATGATGAGACATGTATTAAGGTTGGTTGTAACCGTGGATCCTTGATTTTGCATTTAGCATTGGTCTTTAATTAGCTTTAATTTTTTGTTTATGTTGTTTGTGTCGGTGATGTAATGAGATTATTGTGAATATTTAGTACTAATTCAAGGTGACTTGGTCATTGGATTACAAATTGAATACTTATTTATGATTCTATTTTGATATTTTGTTGAAATAGTTCAATTAAGGGTGGTTAATATGTAAAATGGCTTAACATCAACCATTCTAATTGAGTCTAGTCTACGGGATGACCCTTATTTGAAAAGCTAGCTAACTTCTAAATTAATTGAAGTGAAGATAGTGTAAATCATTATATTAGAGGAAATTTCATTCCATTGCTAATCTTGAGTTTATTCCTCCATTTCACTCATTCTTATCATCCCATTCCATTTTATAAATTAAAATCCCAAAAAGTAGTTTAGCACTATTTTAATTCCAATTATAAAAGTAGTTTTATGGATAAAAAGACCAAACCATTTTCTATATTTTAAAGTCAATTTTAATACTTAGTTTATTTAGGAAACATTCTCATTTAGGCTTTATAAAATAAACAAGACTTAGACCGTGCTACTATATTACAATTTTATTTGGTATTTGAACTTTAAAGCGACTAAAGGGAGTTTTTACCATCCTCCAATAATAATCTGGATTATGATGACCTTACAAAATCAGCGGCCAAAGCGTTATTTCTCTGAACAATGTATTGGTTTAACCTAAAATAAGTGTTTCTATGTTTTGTAAGATAAGACAGTGCCCTTACCAATTTATTTCATAAAACATAAAATTACTTAAAATGCTAATTGCTAATGTTGCTTTTAGTGAACAAAAAATCGGGTCAGACCGACCGGTTTGACCGGTTAAATCGAGAACTGGTCAGTAGTCCGGTCTAGTTTGTTTATTGAACCGTGAGACCGGTCAGAACTGGTGGTTCAACTAGTTAGAACGGTTTCATTTTTTTATTTTTTTAATTGTTATTTTGTCCTATTTTTTAGAAGAAAATGCAAGGTTGAAGACCAACATGAAGAGAAAAATAGGTAAAAAAAAAAGAAAAAATCTAAAAAAAATAAAGAAGATAATAAAAAAATTATTTAAAAAGATATAATAATTATAGAAAAGGAGATATTATTGTATAAGTATAGCCATTATAACTAATACTAATAAATTTTAAGCATTTTTTTCTAAAAATCTTTATTTTTATCTATAGAAGTTTAAAAATATATTGATATATATTGTCACTAATAAATTATAATATTTTAATATAATCAGTTTAACTATCGATTAAACCGTAATTAATCAATTAACCCTTAAATTTATACCGTAACCCCCGTCTTTTGCTGCTTGGTTGTTTTCGATCATACTAAGCTCAGAAATGCTGGTTTCTAACCGGCCTCTGGTCTTGTCTGGACACGGGACAGTACATAATTATTACGTACGGGTCGGAAGGCTTTTTATTTATTGACTTATTGATATTGATAATTTAAGCCATCCCCATCAGCAGTCTATGGGGTCCTGTAGGCGCCACCCTCGTCTTTTCGTGAATAGCAGCAGTCCAGCCACACAACTCTTTTTCCTATCTCTTGTTCGGCCTTGATCAATTGTTGAAATGACTCATTTATCCTTTGCATTTGGGTTAGTACAATAATTAATTGCTCCAGTTTACACTTATTATATTTTGACTCCACAAATTTTAAATAATGAGTTTTTATTTTATTAAGGATAAAATTGTCTAAGTTCTTATTAAATTACAAAGACTAATATTTCAAACGAACTGAAACTTGAAAGATTAAAACATTTGATATAAAACTTAGAAGACTAAAGGCAACATGAGAATAATTCAAGAGACCAAAAATTATATTGACATTTTATATGTAAGTTGTAAAACTCTTTAATTTTTTTTGTTGACATCTAAATGCTTAGAGAGTTTTCAACTTTCAACACTAAATTCAACAGAAGATATATGATTTCTATTATAATTTTGTTATTTTTATGGATATTTTTTTTAAAATTTTCTTACAATGTCATTAAATTTCAAATAATTGAAAAATTCAAATTATTCACTTGATCAATCAAACTACCATAATTAATATATAGTAATATATCTGGCAAATGAGAAAAAAAAAACCTTTTCCACATTGTATCCCGGAATCTTTATCTTTATTTCTAGATTTTTTTTAGAAATATGAAAATCACATTGAACACCTACCGATTCAAGTCCAATTAAGATAGGACCATAAGACAGCTCTCAAAAATTTTTTTAAAAAAGAGTTAAGGGGAAAAAATACTCATAAATTTTTCTTAAAAGTGTATCCACCACTATAAATTTTTTTTATGCAAAAGTAATAATAAATTTTTTAAAAAAAAGGTAAAAGTGACACTGTTAAAACTAACTAACGCCCGTTAACTTCAGTGCAAAATTATCAAAATACCCCTATCTAAAAAAATTAAAAGACAAAAATATCCATAAACTATTTTCAAAAATGCAAAAATACCCATTGAAAATCACATTGAACACCTACCGATTCGAGTCCAATTAAGATAGGACCATAAGACAGCTCTCAACAAGTTTTTTTAAAAGGGTTAAGGGGCAAAAATACTCATAAATTTTTCTCAAAAGTGTATCCACCATTATAAAATTTTTTATATGCAAAAGTAATAATAAATTTTCAAAAAAAAAAAGGTAAAAGTGACACTATTAAAACTAACTAACACGTAATAAAAAAAAAACTAACTAACACCCGTTAACTTTAGTGCAAAATTACCAAAATACCCCTATCTAAAAAAATTAAAAGTCAAAAATATCCATAAACTATTTTCAAAAATGCAAAATTACCCATAAACTTTTTTTAAAAATGCGTCTACTATCATAACA
Organism: Inga leiocalycina; assembly: GCA_963242795.1. Lineage (NCBI taxonomy): Eukaryota > Viridiplantae > Streptophyta > Magnoliopsida > Fabales > Fabaceae > Inga > Inga leiocalycina. The sequence continues at coordinate 22,853,790 of OY725322.1, forward strand.
TTTTTTTAGATAGGAGTATTTTAGTACTTTTGCATTGAAGTTGATGACCATTAGTTAGTTTTAACGGAAATGCCACTTTTGTCCCCCTTTTAAAAGTTACTAGTTACTTTTACATATAAAAGAAGTTTATGATAGTGAATGCAATTTTGAGAAAAGTTTAAAAATATTTTTACCCTTTAATCCTTTTTAAAATACCAGATTGAGCCAAATTAGATTGAGCCAAATTAGAACAATACGAGAATGAAAATCTGAGTGAACTGAAAGGACCTCAGGGCCATGTGCGAGGCACGTTATGGATGAATAAGGACTTGACCTAAGCACGCATAAAAAAGCCATATCTATATCTACTTAAAATTATATATTTGGATACTGAAATTCAATATCTGAACCTACCCCATATTCAAATCTCAAAATACTTGTCAGATCAGAAACTTTATGCATATTAACAAGGAAAAAAAGCGTTCAAGGACAAGGTTCATTAGGGAATTAGTGTAACGATTTTCTCTTCAAACTCGCAATATGCTGAATTCAGACTTAAGGGCCCGTTTGTTACACTGGAATTGATTTTGATGGAATTGATTTTGATGGATATAGAAATAGATATGGATATGGAAATTGAGTTTAAAAGTGTGTTTGATATGTACATGGAATTCAGATATTATTTTTATTTAATATTTATATTTAAAATATGAAATTACTAATATACCCTGTCGATGGAGTGAGGAGCAAGGTATTAAAACCCGAATCAGATATTGAACTGGTCGGGGTACTGGGTTAAGGGTTAGTGGATCAAACCGGGGCCAAACCGGAGTTAAACCGGGACCAAACCGGTGAGTAATTGAAGATTTTAGGCTTATAGTATGAAATTCTAAAGGAAAAAGTAAATTTTTTTTTTAAAATTGGGACCCGGATAGGTCTACTGACCGATTCGGCGGGTTCCGGGCCGGACCGGCCGGTCTGGTCCGGGTCCAAGAACCTTGGTGAGGAGGTTAATTGAGGGAAATGTGGAGGTGGAATTACAAATTTTAGCTTCTAGGATGGAATTCATTTGGGTGGAATTGGCTAATTTGACTTCTATGTGGAATTGGAATTGAAAGCCAATTCCATCATACCAAACAAACCCGTTCATGGAATTGAGACCCAATTCCATTTCCAACTCCTCCAATTCCTCCAATTCCAGCGTACCAAACAGGCCCTTATTTAGGAAAGAATGAGAAATGCAAATGAATCGATCAATGGAACTCCCAACTCCATTTTTATCAGTGAAAAAATTGAACATGATATTTCATTGCATACCTGAGTTTGTATTGACAAACATCATTATCTGAGTATCAATTATCAATATGTACAGTATATTTGATAGCTATTATTAGAATATTAACAGTATGTCCACTTCGTTTGAGCAATAGCCAAAAAATAAGAGTCCCATACCAATTAGAGCGCATGTGGAAGATTAGTTAAATTTTCCCCAGTCAGGGATTCCTCTGAGCCATTACTGTAGGGAAGGAAAAATATTAGTCAGCGTAATCAAGCTAATCGGTAAAAAAAAGCTAATATTTATGTCAACAAAATCCATTTTTCAAATATTTACCTAAGATAGCTCAGAGCTGACATTCGATAAAGACAGGTGAAGACCAGAATATGCAAACCAATGGTATAAAAGAAAGCAAAAGTTCGGGCATACCTGCAAAAGCATTTTTTATCAAATAACGATGCACAAAATTTTACAATCCACAAAAACAAGAACGAAAGAAAGACACATTTAACATATTCTAGACACGCACAGATGAGAATTAGAAGTTAAAATAAAATTCTGAGGCAGTATCAAACAAACGTGATGACAATGGCCACAGGTTCTCAGTGAATAAATCGTTTGCTGCTGGCAGAGTCGGGTAAGGACATGACCAATTGGCAGAGCATGTACTCGACAATAATAATTCTACTGTGATAGATAATGATATACCCAAAGGTAAAGCAAATACTCCTAAAGACAGAATAAGCTGGAAGGTAAAATTTGAAACTCTAGGCAGTAGATAAAGACATTGGTTCAGAAAACAGCCAGTAAATGCAATGAATTGGAGAACCCGTAAAAGAAAATTATGTTATAAATGGTGGCCAACGAAACGGTAAAATGTTGGGTCATGATGATTAATTACCATTGATTAAAATGTGTGACGGATTACAAAATCACAAGGGGACAGGAATATTAAATCATTAGTCTCTGAATTAGATATAGCACAATCATACTTGTTCCCCAGAAGAAAACGTCCACTGCTGAGCGTGATTCTGTCCCTGAATCCTAACTCTTTGTATCTTTGATCCCTTTCCTAATTGCATGCAGAAGAGATAAATCAGATCATAATGGAAAATAATAATAAAAATTATTATAAATAAACAACATACAGCACAAGACAACTAGTTTGGGTCACTCTGTTGCGTACAGGCTTAGAATATGATATTTGAACAAAAAACTTCATCATTGGGAGTCCCTGAACTGTTTTACAAAACAAATTATGTGAAGAAAATGGCGTCTCGCATAATCGATTTTAACATTTAAAAGTTTGCTTTCAAGATTTTAACTGGGTTTTTGTTATCTTCAACAGACAGAAAGTCTTCTATCCCAACATATCCATCAATAGGGGATTAATCAGGATGAATCATTAGTTCAAACTGCGAGGATATAAATACTTGATGCTTTTCTTAAGGATGGATGGGACCACCCCACCTTTTTTGAGAATGCTGCAAAAGGATTCATGTCGTCCTCGTATATCTTCTTGTATTTAGATTCAACATCTGAAGTGAAACCACTTTCAAGATCTTCTGCATACTGCGCATAAACATAAATTCAATCAATTCTTCAAAAACATCAGAAATGGGCAAACAAGAACTTGAAAAAGCAATGTTCTATTAAAATTTAAAATAAACAGAACCATCCAGACAACCTTTTTGGAACCCCTAGAAACCACTTTCTCAGTGTTGTAATCTTGGACATAACGAATCTTCCCATACAGTTTTACATTATCAGCTTTGGTCTTTTCCAGTTCCACTGTTAGTACTCCAAGCTTCTCTTTCAACTGCCTCACTTCCTATTGAAAATCTCAACTAAGTCACATGGTCACATCTATAATATAAAATTTTGATTGCAATAATGTAAGATTGAATAAATAAGTCAACGTTGAAATTAAACGTACCTCTTCTGACTCTCGCAAACGCGTTCTAAATCGATCCCTCTGGTTACAAATTACTTTAAGCATTGAGCTCTGGTCTTGATCTGAGGTTACATGCCTTGGATCTGTAGTCTGATGCAGATAAGGCCATATAGAATTTTTAAAATTTAAATGAACAGATAGGCAAGATAGAAGAAAATTTTCAATGCAGAACTAATCACTAGGTATGGGAGTATCCACTAAATTGCGGCAAAAATTTTATGTTAAATGGTGTCTAATTTATTTTATCTTTTTCACTAAAATACCACCCATAAACCTAAATACATGTTTTGTTAACTTTAATGAAAACAAAATGTACTTCCTTTACATTTTCATTTGGCTTATTTGGAAAAAAAAATTTGTTTATGATTTTTATATGTAAATAATTGAATATAATACCTATTTGTATATTTATGTTAACAGAGGGTATTTTAATAAAATATTTAAAATTAGAAGTGTATATTTTGGAAATAGAAAGTTTATGTAATCTCAGCAAAACTCAAGTGCATTTTATGTGATATGCTCAAAATTTAAGTAATTTGAATTTGAATGCCAGCAGCTGCAAGGGTCAAGCGCCTAATCATTTAGTCAAAGAGACAGCATTCCATCATGCAAATGACTGGCCCAATAGCTAAAATTAAGAATAGTTTTTATTTGTACCTCAACAAATTTTTTTCCCCAAAACAGAAAACTCCATTCTGGTAGTCTCCAACAGTAAATATCATGAAATAGCCAAATAACTATATTGATGTTCCCAGTTAAACTTTCTCTATACAAGAATACAGAATGGTAAATTCTTGGGGACAGGAGTTAGTCCTAATTTTTTTTGTTGCCCACCCGGTTCACCAGAGCTTTGCCCTGACTACATCTGGATCCGACTCGCGTTGCGCACCTAGCTATGGTGAGAGAGTTTCCCAGTTAGTCCTAATTTTTTAACATCTGCTTAAACTTGTTCAAATGCGACAAGAATTCCTAAGATGTTTCACTAAGTTCCAGCAATGTTTTCCTGAATGTTTGTTACTAAAAATTAAGATTTTTCTTTGCAATTCATATCAGGTCAAAAGAAAAGAGATCTAATCTGGCTGTATGATTTACTTAGATTACATACTAGTAAATACTTCAAAAACATCAGTATCGAGAATTAATTTGGTATCCCTATCAAACAAAACAGGATTAAACTACAAATGGTTTAGCAGACTCAAATCTCGATCACTGAATGCATGACATTTGATTTCCATGAATGTGAAATGTACCTCAGTTGTCTCACCACCACCAGCTTCTGAAAGATCCCAGTCATCAGGAAAAGGTCCTTTACGATCCTTAGAACTATAACCCTGTTATCAGAAAGGGCACGCTGGCTTTGTAAAAGCAAAGACAAGCACAAATGTAATCTTAATTTGTAAAGGAAAATAAAGGAGAATAGAAGCAGCAGATATAGTAAACAAAAATCTAGAGGTAATTGATGCAAACCTTCAATATATCATCTTCCAACTTCTGTATCAAGTTTTGTTGTTCATTAACCTTCGCTGTAAGTTCTGTTATCTTATGTTCTGCTTCCTCCAATAAATATGTTTTCTCAGAAAGTTTGACCTGAAAGTGGTAGGATGACATCTAAATCAGCAAGAGCAACAACACCCACAAATAATCTGATAGGCCAGTCTCAGAAAAGAAATTAAATGGTTACTCAATCCCTTAGCTTGGACAAGGTTCAATCAAAAGAATTATGAGACATCCCAATAGTTCTTGCCTATTTAGAGAACAGCACTAGAAATTCAGTTTTGAGACAGATGATAACCCTTAGTTATCATTAAATGTTGGGGAAGGGAGAAGAAGAAGTGGAGAGGGGATGGAATCGCTAAATTGTCCCACTTTAAACAACCCAAATTCAAACCTTCAATTGGGTCAGTTCATGTTCCATTTTCCGATTTTTGTCAAGAAGAAGAGACTCCATCTTGCTCATCTCCTCTCCGCTTGTAGCCTCTTCCCAGTCTTCAGCCTCAATCGAATTATAACCTACTGCCTGTATGTAGAACCATGAAGAGTTAAGGGAAAAGGCATTATTAGGAGCCAAAATGAAAAGTCATCGACTTTTTTTTTTTTATATATGTAGGTAACTTAAACCCTAAAAAAGACAGAGAAAACTGAAATTACCTGTAAAATTTTCACTTTCTTCTGCAAATCATCAACCATTTTTGCTGTTGGTCTTGCATGAAGCTCTTTCTTCATCTCTTCGAGAGAAACCTCCTATATTAAAAGAAGAAATCGGAAACTAGAATTTAGGGAACACAACTGTAATTCTTGAAAGACGTTTGTGCTAGATGTATAATGCTGAACATTCATGAGCACCGTACAAAAACTAGAAAATAGTATACATAACAAGGATATAAGCTCACAAAATAGCTTGAGTGAACCCTGTGCATTAGCACAGGGCCCAAGGTGAGCCACACTGTTCGTAGCTATGAATAGTGCAGCTTACTACAACTTTCGTATGTATATATATACTGGTAATGATATTGACTGGGGAAACACAAAATGTGGCAGATGTGTAAATGGATTAAATATGATTGACTTCCTTGCAATTTGCTAGTATAGCCAATATTTGACAAGCAATGCATGTGAGCTGGGACTTGGCACAACCGCCTAAAAAATGTGGGATTAAACTTTTCAAGCATTTGTAACTTTTGATTGATTCACCACTCTCCCACTCAAGTCACCAAGCATTCTGAGTTGTTCTCAGATACGTGAATGTCTCAACTCAAATGCAATGCATCGTACTTGGTGATGATCGCTATACAGCAAGGTTGGAATAATGAGAAACACCACAACCCCCCCCCCCCCCCCCCAAAAAAAAGAAGAAAAGCCACAAAAACCCACCACCAAAGATCCTACTGGTTATTGCCACCCTCCGTTCCACACAATGATGGACAAAGCAAGGGCAATCTGATGCTATATCTAGCTCAATCAGAAAAGAGAAAGGAAGGGGGGGGGGGGGAGAGCAGGATTAACTGTAAGCATCAGAAGTTTTGGCAGGAAGTGACAGCTATTGTGGGGCTGGGAGGTTGTAGATGAATTAATACAAGGAAAATGAAGAGTTTTGTGGGGATATTATTTCAAAGTTTTTGTCTGAACAAGAAGAATGAAGGGTGGTGATTCAAACTTAAAAGCTTTATTAAATAGAGGGAGAGGGGGTGGGGGAATCAAGTGAGAGGAAAGAGGAGAGGAGGTTCAATTGAACTGTAGCATTGGGCATTAAGAGGAGTGTAGGCTATTTTGGTTTTCTACCTTCTATTTGCGTTATTTCTTTGCTTATATTTTAGGCTCCCCTATTTACACCCATACGCTGCTCCGCATCAATAGGTTTCAACCTTTAACAGATCACAATGTGCAAGTTTTTTAGATCTGAAAACATGGACTAAGGCAGGCTCTTATCACTTTATGCTGATTTACAAGTACTAGCACGGGGATTCCAATGTATTGAACTTGGGTACGGGACTCAAAGGCTCAAGCACTATATCAGAGAACCAGGGAACCTAGAAAATTCAAGCTAGCAACTTAGCCCCAATGTGCAACCCACTTTTTTCTCCTTCAATTTTATGGTTGTCTGGCATAGAAGAAGCTTTAACCTACAGTGGTCTTACTATGGGATTTGTGCATACGCAAGAATAAAATGAAAGAATACATTAGGCATCAAAGGAATTAGAGCTAATGCATGAGATCTTCATAAGAACAGCAGAAACATCACCTTTTCATTGAGCATTGCAGTCAATTTCTTGATATCATTCCTGTGTTCCTCCCTCTCATTTGATAAGGTTGTTTCGATATTGTGCAGTTCCATGTTCAACTCAGAGATCAGCTTCTCCTTGGCATTTAGAGAATTCTCAAGCATTCTATTTGAATCTAAATTGTCACTGCAACAACAACAACAAAAAAGAAGAAAAAACAGTTATCAGAAGGCCCGATTAGTTAGAAACAAAAAAGGGGAGAATTGGAGACATAAAAGTGAGTTGGCATATCTAGTTACATAGACAGATAGATAGACAACAAAAGTCAAATGTGAACCCAACGAATTGGTTTAGTATGACGTGCTCATCCAAAAATTGCAATTTTATTTCTTTTGGAAACTATAACTCATTGCTTGGCTGGCAATACTTCGATTAATGGAAGACCAGAAAGTTTGGGGATCAAATAATTGCTCCTCGATTTTTTTAGTGCACATGGAGAAATGTGAGAATCTGTTCATGCAAAGCGGCTTTACTCAGATTATTGGGAAACAACAGCTGAAACTGAAACTTCACTTGATTCCAACAAAAACAGAACTTAAGGCACGTATTACATAGTGCTGCTTGATGAAATAACAACGTAGTTTGTCCAGCCAGTAGTTAAAATGTAAATGTTATTTATCTCAGAATGGGACAGCTATCCTTTCAGCTCTTGCTTTGTTCCTTTGGGGTTAACAGATTTCATTTATCCATGAGGAAAAAGAACAAGGACGAGGGGAAAAAACAGAGGGGGCCCCCGCATACCTTTTCTTAGTTTCAGTCTCTTCATTTGCTGATTGTAACTGAGACCGGAGAACTCCCTACATAAACACAGAGAAAGACCAGTATAACAAACAGAATTTGCGTTATGATAGGAGTTGGTAAATGGTAATGCAATAAAAAAAATTATTTTACTTCATCAACAATCAAAGCACACCTATAAAAGTGCACAGTTCATTCATCATCAGTTGATTACACCGCTATCTGGAAAATGTAATCTTATACTGCCATTTCTTTTGCACAAATGTATCTCACCTGAGATAATACGTAATAATTTATGAAACAATTCAGAGAGATGTCATTACTTCCTTTTTTTTTTTAAAAGCATTTTTTGAATAGATAAAGAAATTTTATTAGAAGGAAGAAAATACAAAAATAACTCATTTGGTTTTGACAGTATTTTTCTCATTTTCCTTCAACACAAGAAGATTCCCATGTGTTAACTTCATACATATATGGCAAAACCTCCCCTTGTGTTAGGCTAAACAACTACCATTCTAAATAGGTATATATATCTATTCACAACAGCAGTGACATGATTCTGTAGAGTGGATGACATCTCCCTCATCTGACTCATATTTAAATTACATGACCCTCTCCTCTATTTGGCAAGATGCTGCTGCAATTACAACTTACACCTATTTTTTTAATAATATAACAAGTATCCACTTTGTATTTTCACCAATACAGAGATAGTCAATTTTTTTAAATTTAGAGTAAATTAACTTTATAGTATTCAATATATAAATTAATTTTTACTCAGTTATATGTTTAATTAAAAAAGCAGTTATTAAACTACCAAAAACAAAACTATTATCTTTCTTGACAGTTTTTTGGTCATATTTTAGCTCCAAGGGGGCTGGAGCTTATTTTTAGAACACAAAGGTTGTGTAGTGTAACCATCTCACATAAGGGGGGAAGTAATTTAACTCAACAGGAGACTTAATGTAGAACAAAAACACAGCACTAGAATACTTCATATAAACTGAAAAAGTAGGAAAGAAAGAAGCAAAACTTGTATGAGTTTGACCACGGCGGTTAAAATTCAATGTGATCACAGTAATTTGTGCACTTCAAAACCAAATTAAGGTTTGTGTTTTGCACCTTCTCTCTCTCCAAACTAAGAAGTCTCATTTGTGCTCGCTCAACTTCATCCATCAGAAGGTTGACCTCTGATTGCTTAGCAGCCCTCTCTTCATCTGAGAAATCAAGAACCCAAGACATCATTTCTTTTAAATATAACTTGAGAAATTACCAGTTGAATATGCAGAAAAACAGAAAAGTGCCGAAAATTATATTATACTGAATCATAATAACAGATGTTAGAGATTCAAGTAAAAAGTATGCAGCCAGAATTGAAATCAAAAGTGGCTGATTACCTGATTGAGCACGGAGTTCAAACAACTGGTTTTGTGCAAGTTCATGTAATTTCTGCATATTTGAAACACTTTCTTGAGCTTGCCGCAACTGGTCTTGCAATGATTGTTCTCTGCATATCAAAGGGGCTCATAATCTATGTAATGCCAAGATAGAAAAAGGATAGTTCCAACATGAGATAAATGATAAAAAAGAAGTGCTAGAAAGACATATACACAATTTGCGAATAAATGGGAGTAGTCTCAAACCACTTGTTACAGCTTAAGATACCTCTCTTTTATAGCTTCCAACGTTTTCTGGTTCTCTTCTGCTAGACTGCGTTGCTTGATTTCAACAACTTCTTTTATTTTCTCTTCCATCTGACACATACAAGTTCAATTGTAAACTAACTGATGGCAGACAGGTATAGTATAGGATCATATTCAATTGGCATAGAGAGCATCAGTATGTGATCTAGTCGCATTGCATATCATCAGAGAATGAATCATCAATACAATGATAAGTACAAAGATGTTAAATATAATTTGAAGATAAGTTATTATTACTGCACTTGCAAGATAACAAAGTTGTTAGATATGTTTTGAAATGAAATTAAGACTCCAGAGACCCAGCAATCATTGAGCTAGCCAACATTCAGAAGTAGCAGAAGGCTTTTTTTGGCACCAGCATAGATCGCAGAGTTCTTTTTAACAGCACAAGTAGCAAATTTTCCTTCATCTCCATGCTCATTCGCATAAAAATATCATATAGCTGGTGTAGACGTTATTCAAACACATTGGTGTTATTAATAAGAAAATATTTTCGCTGTAACGCAATATAAGCACTCGTAAATTGAGGAACTAAAATGAAATAGATGGAGGACCAAACAGAAATTAATCTGTATGTCAAGGATCACAAAAGGGGTTTTCTTTTACTAGTATTATATAATGTTCAAAACATAAATCACTCTAGTCCTTACAGCATTTGTCACTACAGCGAAGGTTTATTTACTCTCATAAAGGCTGCAAAATAAAAATTGGGTGGGAAACAATTCTGTAGGAAAATACGAATACAAGCAGGCATGTCAAGACACCCCATGACAATATAGGCATGTGCATGCATACAATACAGAACAGGGGAAAAAGTTAACTGTTAGGTTAGGTAGGTTCCAAAAATGAAAATCAGATGAAATCATTATGCAATAGTATTTATAATATCCAAAACATTCACACCTGTTGTTCTAATTGCCGATTTCTTTCTTCAAGTCTTCTTATTGTAGCCTGTTGATTCTTCAAGTGAGTCGCCTCAGTCCTGAATTCTTCAAGCTCAACTTGCATTTTCCGATTTTCTGATTCCAGCTCAGACAACTTGAGATCTTGCTCCTGTACAGAGAAATTATACCAGAATAAGAATAATCACATGCAGATATGCACATTACTTCCCAGAGACATATAGCAGGCTGGTGATGCACATAAGTTTGGCCAAGTTTGGCCTCTATCCCATACAAACCCATGTATGTGTAGGCGTTAGATAAAAGATATATAGAGAGTAAAAGCAAAGACAGTTGACATTTGAAAAATATAAATTCACATATTTCAGTGTTTAAATAATCACAATTTTGACAAATGTATTATTGATAGTTTGGATGGAGCTACAATAAAGTAGCTCATATAGTTTTAATAAAAGCATAGAAATGGCATTGCAATTACAGTAAGGATAGAAGCTATTGTATAAGGCAGTTATTCTCATGATGTTTACAAGACAATGTGATAGTTGCCATGATATATGGTGCTGATAAAAAGCAAAGGGAACCTGGCATGAGCATCAACTAATTGTGGTAGCAGGGTGGAGTTGATTCATTTGGACATTTGGTTCAAGATATCGTTAGAATGCATATAATAAATTCTGATTTACAACATGTAGGCATGGACCTGCCAATGACTTTCTTAACCTTCATTATTCATACAACTGGAACACTTCAGAGAATGCCAGTATTCCTATTTTCCTTGCGTACAAAGAGAATTGATAAATTGTACAATTACACATGAAGTAAGTGAGTGTAGAACTCTTTTGTCTCTCCCATGCAACCATATGTAATACATTTGACAATATTACAAAATTTTTATAGTGTACATATGATATTAGAAATAGAAATTGCATTGAAATTGACAATTTAAATTTGTTCGCATGGACCACTTAAGTGAAATGCTAGAACTCACAGCAATTGATGCAAGAGCTGGATAAGGATCAGGAGCCTCATAAAGCCTTTGATAGATGTTGAGAAAAGCATTTTCTCCAAATTTGGCCCTCTTAGTAAGATTGTCCACCTCTTCTTGGTAGCCCTTAAGCAAGGTATTAAACAGACCTAACTTCTCCTCAGGTGAAGCTTTCTTAAAATCTGGAAGCAACATAATTTGCATTCAATTTACACAACACCAAATAAAAAAGAAACAAAGAAAAAAAAATAATGCAGATATATAAAGTGAAGTTAACCCCTGTCCCTCTCAAAAAAGGGGGAAAAAAGAAACCCAAATTTCCACATTTTAGGACTGAGGTAGGATTAAGAACGTAACCTGATCATATTAGGTCTATTCCTCTATGTCTATATTTCCACCATAATTTGGATACAGTAACTAAAGCATACCTCTAGTGTTCTCAGCAAGCTTCCGTCTATTTTTCTGACTGTTTTCCTGGTTTTCGGCAATTCGGAGCCCTTGTTCATCCAATATAGATTTCTCCTTCTCTAAGTCAAAATCTGTAAAGGAGATAAATTTATGTTGCTATTCTGCCTTTGGTTCAAAATGGGATTTTGTTGGCGATGGTGCAGCAGTATATAAAAAAGGTGGATATGAATGACCAAGTCAGGTCAAATATTTGCATCAAAACAAGAAAATAAAAGAAACATCAAAATAGAATGAATGTAAAACAGTTTGAGAGCTTTAAATACAGCAGATACTGCACTTGATATTCCTACCGCAAACTCCATAAAAGGCTTGAACTAGCCGGTATCACAGCATAATATTATAATCAATCAGAGTGCAAAAAGATGATAGCAAAAATGCACTATCATATACAATAAAAATGTTAATAAGTTCATCATTCCTTTTAATCAGATAAAAAACAATATTGCAGAAACAACCCAATTATATAGCAATATTCTTCACAACATATATATATATATATATATATATAGACACACACACATGCACAGAGAGAGAAGAGAGTGAGATTATATATATATATATATATATATTCTATGATTAAACCTTTTTACGGACGAGGAATTAACTCACATCAATTCTGAGTTTGTTAGCATAGATTAAAGTATGAAATCAACTAAAGGCTACAACTTCCTGAAGTAATAAAAATGAGTATTTCATTCTTCCTATGTATGACTAAACTTCTGGTGTTAATTTCTATGGCGCTTTCTTTCTTTCCTTATTTCTTTCTTTTCTTTAGGGGGTGTGTGTGTGTGTTTTGCCTGTATAACTTTCTCCCCCACCGGCTGGTGTTAATAGCTCTAAAGACAACTCGGCATAGTATTCATTTAAAATAGTAAGGGCACATTGAAAAATAAATTAAAAAATAAATATGTGGGGTCTCATTGATTTTCAAAATTGAAAGGGTCAGAAACGAGCATCTAGCCTTCTTATAATATCTCTGAATACAGGTAAGAAAGAAGATAATGTTGCCAAAATGTTCAAGAAAGGAAGTTAAATGCCATATTTATTTGACCATTTACCCTTCATCCCTGCGCACGATCTTTTAGATGGGCGCTATGCCGATTTTACAAAGTAGAAAGGATAAAATCTACTAACTTCGGCATTAAAAAGTGAAGAATGAGTTCAACTGGGTCTGATTAAGATGATTGAAGATTCCATTTCTGAGGGAGCCATCAATTTGCAATCTTATTTTATTTTCACCAAAGTTCACCAGAATGCCAGGAACTATACCGAAAATACATCACGGAGTGGTGGACAAAACCAATTTAGAAAAAGAACCACAATAGACAATCATACTCGTTATTTCCACCACATCTAACCAATCAATATTATTCAAAAGTAAAGAGCCACAAAGGTTAAGGCTAAGAAAGAACTATTACTCAGCAGCAGCGAGTTTAACGATCCACTGAAATTAACTAAAACGTGTGTAGTTGAAGTTCTAAGTCGTAGAGAAAGATGCAGCATGATAAAAATAATAGACAAGTGAAATTTGGATACCTTTCCAGAAGCTGGAGACGACAGAGATCGGAGAAGAAGACGAAGATTTGGATTTATCTCTCTCGGATCCACCTAGCGGAGCCTCCATTTCTGAACTTGATCTCAGTTTTCACCAAACAGACTTCTGGACGGTAATGCGGTATCAGCAAAACGATGTTAACTTAGACGGGATCTTATTTAACAGTTGTTCATTCAGTTATTCCGGTGGATATATAGGATCAGAGAGTGCACCACTCAGGTCTGGGTTCGTCTCGGAACAAGCTTCTTCCTTCATAAGTCGTTAAGGTGCGGGGGGTTTCTTTTCTTTTTTTGTTGAGAGACAATAAAATGGAGTAATGTTGTTGGGCGTTATGTAGCCCAAAACGAGTATGGGCCTAGTCCTCATGGGTCATGAATGGGCCTTGGTGTCATTGAACAAGTGCACTAGAGAATATTTGACATCGGAGTCCACTAATCACAGATTTGAACCAACTAACAACTAACAAATAACATGGGTGAATTAAGGTTTGAATCTCTATTAGGAGAGATACTCATATTTAATATCCGATAGTGCTTTAAATATGATTGTCTCTAATAAAAGGATACATGTGCTTAACAAAAATAAATAAAGATTTGAATGGCATTAAGCCCTAACAAAAAATTCTAACGTTGTACTTATTCCCCAAAAATGATATTAACCCTTCTCACAAATAAAACCAACATTTGAGGCCATGATTATTAAAATTTGACTGAACCGACCGGTTCAAACACAAAACCAAAAGATTGGTCATCTAACCGGTCCTGTCTGACCGATTCAATATTTATTTAGAATTTCATGATTTTAAAAATTTATATCTAATTCTACATATTTCTAAAAATTATAAATCAAGACTCTATGGAAAGCTTGAAATACCTACTTTTCTTGCAAAAAGAATCACTAAAAAATATTATCATTTGTTCCTAGAAAATTCTCAAATTCCAAAACTATTCTAAAAAATATTATCGTTTAAGTTCACTTCCTCACCGGTCTGGCTTCAAGTTAGTTCCAGTTTAACTCTGATCTAACCCACTATCTAAACATGTTCAGTACCCGATTTGAATTTAATTACCTTATTTGAAACTACTAAAACCAAATTCGATAAAGTTGTAAGGGCCAATAATAACATCAACCCTTGTTAAAAATAAAAAGGGATTAGACTAAATGAAGGAACAGCAAAGTTTTGAATTATTTACTTGAATTAATGATATATATACATATATATATATTTTAATTAATGCAAGCCCTATGTGTCGCATAGAGTTTAATGAATAATTTATTTATTACAAGAGTTTTTAAAGTTTTTAATATTATTAAACAAGCCCTATGTGTTTTAATATTTTTTATTGCCAGCCCTGTTTTTTTTTTAGCTCTCAACTCAGGCCTAGCTTAATGGGCTATTAAACCGAAGAAAAACATTACAGGCCTTTCGAAAAAAGGCCCATCTCTGGATCCCTTTTAATTCCACACATCTCGGCCATCACCTGCAGTTGCTGAACTCCCTGGTCTTTCGCCTCCAGCTACCTCAGGTAACAATCTTTACACTTTCTCTTGGTTTCTCATATTACCGAGGTTTGCTTCCACAATCAATGACGAGGCACACTGAGGATAGTGCAAATGATTGATTTATCACTCTCTCGAGTGTTATCTTTTTATTTCTTTTTACCATTTTGGTTTCCAGATTTTTGGGAATTTAAGTTACGTAACTCTACCCACCCAGCGCAGAACAGTTTAGCTGAAAATTACCAATTAATCATAGTTGTATTCTTTCGGATTTTTTGGCATCATAGTAGTATGTTTCTAGAGGCTGAGAGATTTGTGATCGTTAAGGAGTGTTTGTTCAATTAAAATGGTTGGGTAAGTTTTAATTCTTGAACGCGCCAATCTTTGAAAATGCCGTGCTTGCGATAGAATTGAAGAAAGCTAACGGTTTGAAATTATAGTTTCAGATGCGCCAATCTTTGAATATCCTGTGCTTGCTTAGATTGATTATTTCCTGAAATAGTTTCAAATTTAGCTGTAGTCGTATCTTCCTTCTGGCTGCAACAACCAAACTGTTAATCCCCAAGGCTTTACTAAATCGTCAGGGCATGTCAACTTTTCTCCGGTTACCTTCTTCTATGTGCTCTGCAAGTGGAAGCTGAATGTTTATTTGGAACACCTCAGTATGATAGTTTTCATATCCATGGGTATTAGTTAGTTACACCTTATTGTCAGAAAACTTGGTCGAATGTGACTTAAGACGTTTGCCACACCCCACGTTGCTTTTGAGTAAACGTGGTTTTGGATTGTGGCCAAAACGCCACGCCAAATATGCTGAGTGTGGTTCAGCTCGACACCATCTTTATGCTAGATTTTATTGTATTTCCTTGGGCTTATTATATAAAGTTTGTTGTCTTTTGGTTACTCTGTATTGTATTCTCGTTGTCACTAATTAGAATTTGACATTTTAAACGTTGCATTTGACTGACTACGTTTTTTTTGCCTTGGCCTCTCAATTGTTCGCTATGCAGGGTGAGGGTTACGATGGAAGTTGAAACTTTTAAGCCTCTGGTTAAAGCTACACTTCGCCTTGGTCCAGAATCTTATTCTGTTCAGGCAGACAATGGTTCTCTGTCGGAACAATTAGTTTCATTGAAAGAGAAAAGCATGGTCATATTGAAGGATTTTATAACAAAGCATAATGCTCCTCAAGATGTGCCTGATGATTTGGTTGAAACTTCTGAAGAAGATGATCTTCCTGAGAAAACGGCCATCAAATCTAAGAAAACTAAATTGACATAGCTCTTGTTCTGCTATCTTCTATTCCTCCTCCCTTGGTGCATATTCTGCTAGAATCTTCAGGAAAGTGCTTCTAAAATATCTCACAAGGGAAAATACATTTTGGATGCAAGTTCTCAAGGGAAAACATGTGTAGTTACTAATTACACTTTGGGCAAAAGTTTCAGGAAACATTTGGCTGGGAAGTCCTTGGGATTGCAGTTTTTTACTTATTATTGACTGTTTGAAGTATCCTGGCATTTTAATGTACAATGATTGTAGGACCGTTATGATTATCGTTTGTTTAACATGGACAACCACCTATCAGTTTTAATTTCAATGACGCAATGTCGGGTAGTGAAAATTACTAAGTTTCAATCAACTTTGACAAATTTATCCACTATAATGGTAATTGTTCGTTCCTTGTATGTATGTACATTCAGTATGCATCAAACTCTACACACAACAAACAATTGACTGTTCGCAAAGAGATTACATTAACCAAAATTGCGTTCTTGGTTACAACTCATCGGAGATCATACATATGTACGTATGGGGAATAGACAAGCCTAAAGGCTATCGCCATCACCAATTAGCTTCTCTTTCAGGTGTTACCCATGAAAATTGACGTGAATATCTGTCAAAGATCAGATGTTGATGGTGGCATCCCACAGCCTTAAAATTCCATTACGACCACCGCTGCATATCCTTTTCCTCTCCAGGTCAGAACTCATGCATCTTACCTGTATATACCACAGTTGGGAATCCAGGAAAACAAGCATCGATTAATTTATTCATCTCTAGAGTCATTGAATTTCATTATTGTATAGTTTAGGCCAATGAAAAAGGAACTGAAGACCGTAAATCAAAGGCAATTATGAGCACTCTCTTGAGGTGACTTGCCGAATTAGAATATCACAGCTTTACGGAAGCACGAAAATTGACGCAAGCCAATTGACAATTAATGGCAATAACACTGGCAAGTACATCTGAGATACTCAGAATTTTCACATAAACAAAGAAATTTTCATTGTGGATGCAAAGAATATCAGAAAAAGGAACATGTTTTTCGAAGAATGAAACATATAATAAATAAATAAATAACAAACAAACAAATAAATTCAGAAAAGAAAGAAGCAAAAGACAATGCATACCATAGCAACTGTTTTTTGTGGTGTTCTGTAAAGCTGCCAACCACCCATCTTGGAACCGGGGCCAGAAAAGCCACCAAGTCTTTCTTGAGGCCGATGAAAGAGAGACATGGAGTTATCAGTTGCTCCAATTCCTAACCAGTGTTCTCCAGCATCGATCGACACTACGGCACCATTGTGAATTGTTACATTTTTCACACACTTTATACCTCCTCCTGCACATGCAAAGTGTAACATCACCAAGGGGTGGCAGACGCCTTTTTTAAAAACAACTGCACGTACATTGTATGCTATTTCCAATTAACAGTAATAATTGCTATTAATAAATATAAGCTATCTAACTATCTTTATCTCGTATGGTGGTGAGATTAAGAGGCCATGTAGATGGATTAAAAATTCCATGAAACAGCTGGGTAGCATTAGTGAATAATGATGATGCCCGCATAAAATGTCTTGCACAAACGAAACCTTAAATGAAATATAACCATACATAGTGTGCAAATTAAACAGAAAGTAAACATTAAGAATGCAAAATAGCTGAACTTGAACCAATATGAGATGGCCAAAGTTCTTACCCTCATCATTTTCCCAGAATCTTACAAGGCCATCAGTTGACCCTGTAAAGGAACATTTTAACAGTTTTAATTAGCACCTGAAATAAAACCACAGAACAAGGAACTTTTTCTCATATAAAATTCTCTCCAAAACCACCCCCACCAACAACACCCCCCCCCCCACCCCCCCAAAAAAAAAACGAAAAGACCATGCAATAGCACATCCAAGAATCCGAGATGGCACACCTGTAATAATTCCTTTGTCTAGAGGAGAATACTCAACACACAATATTGGCCCTGCATGGCATGCTAGAACAGCATCACATGTTCCTCGAGAAACTGACCATATTCTTGCTGTCCAATCATCACTACCAGTAATTAAAGTATCACCAGACATTCTTATGGACCTGCATTTCTCATATAGGATCATATGGTTCCTTCACCTTTATAAATAAATAAACTTAACAGTGGGAAATGAGTAATGAGTATATACTCTCAAGTTTTGTTTACCGTATCCATTGTGTATGTCCTAGGAGCTTATGCATCTGCCTACCCGCACGGATATCCCATATGTTAGCAACCCTGCAATGTAAGCAAGAGATTAGATCATAGACAACAAATCAGTGACAAAATAACTGAATCATTGCACAAATTCCCAAAATAAATTAGCATTAATGTATTTCATTTATTTCCTTTTTCTATTTCTCCTTATTAATGTGTATAAATATTCAAGTAAGGATTTTTATTCTTTCTTCCTAGTTTCTAGCTGAGATAAGTGCTCTGATTCAGTATAAATAGATTATATATTGTACCCAATATTGATCAATGATAATACAAACTTTTTGGATCTACCTGCTCGCAATCATACATAAAGCAAGCATCTAATATTGAATCTTATAAACATACCCATCTCTTCCAGCAGCAGCCAGGACTCCTGCATTGTCATCATATTCCATGCATAGGACGGCACTAGAGCAACGACCAACGGTTGCAACACAAGTATCAGTTCTAACATCCCACATCTTCACAGTGCCATCATGCGATGCACTTAGAACCCGCTCTCCTGAGAGCATGCGTACACAGCTGACCTACAAAGTTGGCTGTCCAAAATTAGTTTCAACATCCAAACCATATATTTCATGACTCATTTATAAAAATCTCTCTCTACATTGTTATTATACAACACAGCCCACAAATCTTCCAGAAGATAATATACCTGTGCATCATGGCCTTTAAGCTCTTCTAGAAGCTGAGTTGTTTGCTTATCCCACACTAAAACAGAGTGATCATCAGATCCTGAAACTATTTTTCCCCTGTCTGAACTTATGGCGCGAACAGTTCTGCATTTAATGGTGAGCTTGTTGCATATGAGGGTTTATAGAATAAAGCCAAAAGAAAATTCACAGGCAAGGGAGAGACGCATGAATATGCATGCACACACGCAGAGAGAGAGAGAGAGAGAGAGAACCTTGTGTGTCCTTTTAAAGTTGCCCTAAGTTCAGAACCCCGAAGACTAGGATCCCAAATCTTAACCTGCATTAATGTTTAAGCACAACAAACATCAGTGAGTTTTGATTATTACAAGGGTTAATTTATATGAATAAAAAAATAGAAATTGACACTTACTGAACAGTCAGTGCTTCCACTGATAAAGAAGCCAGCATCCTCACGGTCACCCACCAAATCCCATACCTCTCGCTTGGTAACACAATGAAGAGCAGTAATGGCCCCATTATGACCCCTAAGCATGCGAACATTGGTCTGAAGCTTCTTCTGCCCAGTCGATGCATCTTGTTTGTGAGAAGTATCATTCTCATTTGCTGCTAAACACATAAAATAGTAAAATTCAGTCGCATTGTCAATGCTACGTAAGAATCAATACTATCATACTAGAACGTAATAGCTTTATTACTATCACTAAAATGCCTCCTCACGCAAAGGCCCTTTCATCCCAAAGCATTAATAACATAAATTATGCTGAACATTTTAATACAATTTTGGAACTGTGGAGAAACCTATATAAATAGAACTCCAAGTGGTTCAAGAGTTTATCCAGTCTCTTATCAAGAGTCTAGATAAATTATGTGTATAGGAGTTTTAGTTATTTATTATCATTATCAACAGCAGTTTATCTTGTAGTTAATCTCCATCTTCAGTGTGATATAAACACACCAAGAGCTGCCGCATTGACATGAGTGTTAGTGCAAGCCCTCCTCATTCACCATGTTTTGTCCAAAAATCTTGAGCTGTTAGTCGAAAGCCCAAGAATAATTTTATCCCTAACATAATGTTATGAGAAAGAAGTACCCCCATCTGAAGTCCATCTACGAACACGGCTGAATGAGCTAGATCTAGATGTCGTATCACGGCTGAACATGCTTTGCACCCAGCTTCTTCCAGTTGCCTCAGCAGGTTGCTGGTGCTCATCTTTTGCATCTTTTGTATGCGGGGATGGCAATGCAAGGGATGACAAAGACTGTGTTTTCATAGAGGTGATTCCCCAGTAACCATTACGTAGTTGCTGGATGTGAGACAAGAACCCTCTAAGTTTTATCTGAAACAATCATACAACAAATATTTCAGCATATTTCACAAAATAAGCCAAAGTTTCATCTACAAAACATTAAAACAAATGGACTGGCTAAAACAAAATATTAAAACAAATGGACTAACTAATACAAATAAACAATATTATCTAAAAAAACACGCCAAAAGAGAAAGAAAGAGAGAGAGAACTCAGGTGAGGAAGATCAAGAAGAAAAGAAGTCGTGGAGACTCAGAAGATAAAGTTAAAAACCAAAGTTAACATAATGATAGGGCAATGTTAAGCTCAAAGTTGTTCGCAGCTTGGGATGAGTGTTGAGATTCAACTCTGATCTCATTTATGACTTGAAATTCAAAGTTGATTTTCTTATTTGTGGTTTAATTAAGCAGATGTTTTATGTGAAGTATGTGGTTTGTTTTTGAAAAAAAACGGACATGTAATTTCCTTTTTCTATCCTAATTTCATGTACAGTGAATCATAAACTTAAAATAGAACCATGCTTTGAAACACGGAATCTAACTTACAAACTGCTTAGACCCAACATTGTTTCTCTCAGCTATTGTTTCAATCATGTACCAAGCATCATTGTCCGGTAGTCCTAGTCCAACCTGTATCATTGTTAGAAAGAAAGAGAAGTATCAGCAATTGACAAATAAAAAGTGAAACCATAGTGCCTTCGATGAATTTTGAAATAACAGGACAAACTAAGGAAATGAAAAGAAATAAACATACCATATGTGATGCCACAACAATGAGCTGTGCTGTCACCAGAGACGAATAGTTGGCTGACCTGGCACAAGAAGGCCAACTCATAAACAATGGCCCTTTTAGAGAATAATACAACCGCATCTGATTTCATAAATCTTGAACCAGGGAACTCAAATGTTAGGGTGTACTTGAGAAGACAGAATAAACATATAGTCATCTCTAAATGTTATGTACCAGTGGACTTTAAAGAATCAATGATTGACAAGGAATCTGTGTAACGGGAAAAGTAGATGGTCTTCATCTTATTGAAGAGTGCTGGATGGGTAAAATGGAAGAAATAGTTGAATAATAGTTGTAGGTAATGTATACAACCTGCTGGCATTTTCTTTATTTGATTAGTATACTACTCATTATTTAAACACATTACGAGAAGATATTATCACTGAATCAACAGAATGCGAAAAGTGACAATCAATTTCATTTCTTTAATAGCCAGATATGAAAAGCACAACCAACATTATAGCTTCTCTGTTAGTCAGGGTAAACTAATACCATTTTTTGGGCCGAAAGAATAAACAAGAACGTTAGATATGTACCTTTGAGAGATTTTCCAGCAAATAAATGCAAATCATGATGCCATTAGCATTCTTATAAGCATTATATGCACTCAGAAGAGGGAATACATTAGTATATGTCTATTGAACAGCTAGATTGATGCTACTTGCCCTACATGTCAAGCTTAGTTTCCTCTTCAATACTAATGTGGCAGTATGTCACTTTCAGACCTTTCAAAATTTATTCCCCTTATTCTTGCAGTTTCAGACATCCCCACTTTAAGAAGATTCTCCATATTGCTGAAGTTCATTTTGCAACAACGGCATGAATCAGTCTTGCTACAGTTAATGTTGGGATGTCAATATGGCTTTGATCAGACAGAAAATGGTGGGCTACAAAATTATTTTTAAATATTCCTCAGCGTCATTCACCCATTGGTAGTGCCAAGATATTAATCTGCCCCTAAATAATTTAAATTGTATCGCAATCAGGTAGATAATAGAGCTACTGGTCAGGCTGGAACTATAACTTGGCCGTCTAAGTTAAGAAAACAAAACTGTGAACTAGAAAAGAGCTTGACCAACACTTTTCAATTGTAAAACCAACTTGAACTACAGCAGAATGATCAGGAAAGGTCCAGAAAAGAAACAGTATAGGCGTAGCCACATTGATAGCACATGACAGATGAGAAAAAGAAAGAAATTGCACAATTAGTACAAACACAAATCAAAATGCAAAATTTCATGAAAAGCATGCATTAATAGAGATATATCAATTGGACAATATGATACAACATAAAACTGTTGATGTTTAATTAAAAAGAAGAAAATTTTATTAAACATTTACAAGAGAAAGAAATAAATAAGGCAGAGGAAGAACATCCTAACAGAAAGGGAAACAAAAGGCAATAATAGAAAAATCAGATACAAGAATTTAAAAAATTTATGAAACACTTACTTGTTTGAAGATTGCTCCATTAAATAGTCAAAATATCCTTCCCAAAACCTGCATGGAAATTACATATTATGTTAACAATACTTACTATTTTATGATCGGAATGCTCATAAAAATAATGGACTTTAAAATATATAAATACATCAAAAATGAAATAATGTGGAGTTCTACAATATAAAAATTTATAAATAACTCAATTCCAGGTTATTGTTGTACAAGGAAAAAATTCCACGTTTTCAGCTTCTATGCAAGACAAATCACAGAGCACAACCGTGAATGGGAACCAAGACTTGGATATGCTCTTCATCGTCCGTACAGATTTCAGAACCCTTGTCACGACACGAGTAGGAGAAAAAACTTGAAATATTAACATCATGACAACTGCAAAAACCTATTCTAACATAGTTTACCTCCATTCTCTATATGGTGATGCTTTATCTTCTACTCCTATGGGTTTATATGAATAAATTACAAAATTACTTGCATTGTCAGAAGCTCAACTTCAGGAAAACACAGGTCTGATACAGTTTCTGAAACTTATCTGATTTTGAATTAAAGCTATCCTAAGCTACTTAGTGTTTGATGGAAACCAAGGTAGTATGAGATGATTAGTCCAGAGTAATATGGATTACTCTATAGAGGGGAAAGTAACCAAAAAACACTTTCCAATGGTAAAGCATTCTGGATTACTATTCCTAGGGGAGCCTGCAATCGAAGCCAACAGGCCATAAGTCAGTACTTTTCCCACCTCAAAAGCTAACTTGTGAAGAGATTCTTCACCTGACTTGGGTGCCCATCTTAACCTTGACGATTCCCTCTTATATACAATGACATTCATTGCCCTATATGACCCCCAGTCTGATACTGCATTCAAATTTGAATCCTTTAAAATGCTGGAAAGTGGAAACTAATATTACGGACAAGGCTCATATTTCTGGCCCTCTAAAGACATCATATGCTAGAAATTTAACCTAGACAATATTAGTCAGCCATTGATTGCTTGAGTGAAAGTTTGATGAAAGTATTAGAGTTAGAAGTATTCATGATTCTAAAACAAGCCAAGGAAAGTAAAGAGGAAAAGCACAGACCATGTGTGATGGAAAGATAACGAATACCAACCATGTAATGATACAACAAATTATTATCACACAATTAAAATCCTCATGATTAAACCAAGAATAAATAGTAACATGTAATACATACCGTAGCTCCTCCCAAATAGATAGAGAAATAAGATGGCGCTGGACATAATCTGCCACATTATTTATGTCTTTCTTGTACATATCAGATGAAACTTCAAGGGCGTCTCTAATAGTCAACAAATCATTTCGAGAGGTTGCACGGTTGATAGCAGTTTTGAGCTGGAAATATAAATAAATTTAAAAATAAAACAAGTGAATTTGGAAAAAGCTTCCACATAAAGATTATTTGCTAAATTAGAAGCTAAAAAAATGTACCATGCCATCTTATAATTTATTTTTCCTTAAATTAGCATTTCTTGTCTTTTGTAGTATTAATCGATGGGCACAATTACAGTTATAATATCTTCAGCAACGTAAAATATTTTTTAATTGTTATTTGCCAAAGGACCAAATGACACTTTGAAATCTTACTCCATTTGTAGGTGAAGTTCTTCTATTGACTTCAACAATGAATCAAAAGGTCAGCCATTTAGGGTTTATTGTTTGCACAGCAGTTTTCAAAAGCCAAACATGAAAATGCAGTCTTATGATTCAGGCAAGTAGCAAACTGTATTATGACTGAGGAAAAGCAGAATGCGATTGCTAATATCAGTAAATGCATTATAATACCGCAATAGCAAGATAGTGAATTTCTTTGCACACAGAGGAGTAAGGCAGGGGTTGCATATGTTAATGATGGGCGAAATATCACCCAAGTTGGTGTATGAAACTCAGGGCAACTTGGAGGCATATCAAGATTGCTAAAAGGAAAAATTACCGTTCAAATATATAATAATTCCTACATATTTCTTTTCAGCATTGCGAATATAAAGGATGCAAAACAAACAAGAGGTGTGGGATTTGTTTACCAATTCTTTTACAGCAACAAATTGTTCTTCAGTTAGCTGACAGTGCCATCCCTGAAAAAGATAGCCAGCGTATGTTTGATTGTTCCAGAAAAAGCTAATCAATTAATTGATTATTAGTGTTAGCATATAAAAGCTACTAACTGAATGTATATGCTCCCTTATACATTCAACAAAACCACTACCGCCAATCCCCTCAGCATCAGATTCAATCAAGGCTGCAAAAAACCAATGAACAGTTACTTGCTTATTTGAAAGGTCTGGGAGCTGCTAAATCGATGTTTGTGTATGTGAAGGGCACAAGATATATTGACCTTGAATAATAGCAAGAAAGTTAAAATCTAGCATAAAGCGGTACCTAGTATTGTTCCATATTCAAAGGATGAAAGAGGATCATCTGTTGGTCCCAGTTTAAGAAGCCGTAGCCACAAGCCCTGTTTCACAGAAAAATAAATATTGCAAAAAATAGAAAATACGAAAAAGACAAGATGTTACAACAATTTCAACATCAATAAGTCAACAGGAAGGGCTCCAAATGAAAACTGAAGCAATTAACCGACTCATATTACATCATCCACTGACAAACAGAGAAACATCCACACCACTGCTAGTTCAACAGAAATTTCATTGATGTTAGATGTTGTGGAGAGGAACACTAGGATCTGGTGTCCCTTTACATACATTGCAAGCTCAGCGAGAACAATGCAAGATTGAGGAATTAGTTTGATGGTGTGGGAAAAGTTTTTATTTTTGACATTATCTATTCAAGTGAAAGTTACCATCATCGTGTATTTGTGTAGGACATGGATGGAGATGGCATAGAGTAACAGCTGATCCCAGGATCAAGGGATTATAATCTAAACATTCATTTTAGATTTTACTTCGCATTTATCTCCTTCCAAGAATAACTCCTAGAATTGCTGCTTGGTACGTGAATATATACACTCATGAAATTTATTCATTGTAAATCATCAGAAAATATTATTCAGACCATTATGTGTGTCAAGAACGGTCAAATACAAAAGAGGAAAACACATCAAAACCTCTGTAGTGTAAGTCCCCTGTCTACTAGTTAGAAAAATAAACACAATTAGCCACATCTTTGCAAATCAATGCTTCCTTTATTCTTCTCAATATGCAACACTCAGATAAATATTTTAGAAGAAAAACTACAGATTTTCAACATCACCAGAATGACCAAAGAAAATCATGAAACCACTTCTCTAAACAGCCTAATTACTCTTTCTTTGCTAAATATCAACCCACCAGAATGTCCAACAACTCTTGTAAATCCACTTCCCATTCATTTTATTTTATTTCTTTAAACGCTTGTAGCTATGGCTGCTTAAGCGAATCAGAAGAGTCAACACCAAGCTTTGATGGAGAAGATGAAACTTACCCAAGTGTACTAATGCGATAGACTGCTTAAACTACCAATTCACAGGGACATCTCAATGGTGAACATAGACATTCAAATAGGAAAAGGAACATACAAATAGATTCTGGATAAGTGGAGGAAAAAGAAATAGACTTCCATCAATAGGTAAACTGAATCACCGGCTATCATAGAACAAGATAAAAATCTAAAAAAATTAGAATTACCAATGCGTTCTAGGAAAAATGCCATATCTGTTCTATTTTTTCTTTTAACCAAAGCCATATATGTTCTATAACAAATGCACCAATAAATTTATGGAACCCCATTGAACATGTTAGTCATGTGACTGCATGGACAGAAATAAGCTAAGCAACTTCAGCCACAAAAAAAAAAAAAAGAACAAAACAAAAGAAATAAGCTAAGCAAGCATGATAAAAGCATACAGTTGAAGATGTGCTTGCCACTCACGCGCGTTGAGGAGCATGTGTGAAAAGGAACAAGATGTTACCTGCAGCTTAACCTTAATATCCAACACCATGCGCTCTCTTTCTGCCTGAAACCATTAACGTGTTCATGTTAGTGACCACTTCAATCTGCCTTACATCAACATGATGAAACACTAGTATAACAATCCAGAAAATGTTACTTACAGCTCTCTCCAGGGGAGTAAGGCCATCTGCTATAGAGTCCTTGCTGCAAAATACAAAAGGGAAACTATAAGAGAAAGAAAGAAGATGAAGAGAGAAGAACAGTAAAAGTAGACATGACAACCAGTTGATTCAGTAGCTCTGTTAAAATAATACAGCAGAATGTATTACTCTTTTTTTTTCT
This sequence comes from Inga leiocalycina, assembly GCA_963242795.1. NCBI lineage: Eukaryota > Viridiplantae > Streptophyta > Magnoliopsida > Fabales > Fabaceae > Inga > Inga leiocalycina. The sequence continues at coordinate 22,880,609 of OY725322.1, forward strand.
TTGGGAAAAGTACTACTTTCAAAAGATGAGAGAAAACTATTATCCAAAAAAACAGATGAGAAAACTAATTATCTTCCAAGACACACAACAGTGGATTCAAAGAACTCAAAATTCTGAGTTCATCCTAGGCAACTTTGTCATGCTTAGTACAACAAAACAGTTGGCAGCAACTAGATATGTTTGAGACACAAACATGGAGCTGCAGCATAATATACAAAGCTTCTGGAGCAAAAGAGGGTCTATAGACTTGTACTTGACTTAAATTCCATGTTTGAATATGTTTGGGGAAGAATTGTGGTAATTTATCTTCTACTTTGCTAACAGGAACATTTTTAAGAAGTAAAGGGAGAATACCAGGAAGAGACTCATTCATGGGTCTTCAAGTTTCCAACCAGTAACTGAAACACCGCCCTCATGGAATGTAATAAATACTAAAGGGAGTGGCAGCACGCAGAAATGCAATGGAAAGTCGTGGTGATTGTAATAAGGCTGGCCATATAATGGAGCCTTGCTCGAAAATACACAGGAAGCATAAAGGAGACCATGACAAGAGAAGCAACCAGTAACTTAATGACCAATGGGTAAAAAAGCCTAGCAAAGAAATGGGAACTGTTACAAAAATTACTTGGAAGGAAATAAGGACCAGAGCAGTTTAAAAATATATATTATGGGGTCTAACACTATTCCTCAATGAGGACTTGATCCTGGAGAAGAAGATTGCTAAGGCTACAAACATTAGCTACAAGTGAGGAATGATTAATATTTACTTCCCACGTTGAAGGGAAGTGTTGGAGAACACATAATGAAGCAGATATGCTTTATAGCACGTGCCTTTCAATGGTTTTCAGTATTGGCATTTTATTTGTTGGTTCTAAAAGACATTATCATGTTCAGGTTTTATCATCTTACCATTCTCTTATGATAGAACAGTTATATTTAAAGTTCTGTAAGCTAGTTAGGCTATTTGAATAGGCAATCTTTCAGTTGTCAACCCATCTAATTTATGGACAGCTTGAACATTTGGAATAATAGAATCAGAGCATCAAATTTCTGAATTTCTTTAACAGGCTTTAGGCAGGACTCCTTAACCTTTAATCTTCTTTCCACTTGTACTAAAGTAATAGCACATAACCTTTATGATCCAAATAAGATACCAGATTGAATCAAACAGATCCCCACAGGATATAATTGAACTTATATTACCACTCTAATCCTATTTATAAGTCATTTTTGAGGAAAAATTTTGATCCTTATTATAAGTTCACTTTCAAAGTAATGAATGCGATTTTTACAATTTCGCCCCTCTTAATTGCAATAAACAAAAAGAATTTATTCATTTTGACTCTTAGAACTATTCATAAATAAGGGTAAAATTGAAAATTTAACCCATAATTAATGAGTTAACTAAGTCTCCTTGGTATATGAGAGTTAGTTAATTATGACTTGTAAATAGGACCAGAGTGGTATTCAAAGAAATTTATTCTTCATATGTCCTTTCTTTCTCCATCAGCATTGTTGACTGAGAAGGAAACTAGATAGTAATTACATAAACATATTAAATTTAAGACATTTTAAACAGCAATCTCGTTCGTTCATTCACCTAAGGCAAAATGGCTTCAAGATAGGTGGACAGCTATAAAATATGATGGAAGGTAAAATGCATTCATTTAGAAAACACTTGTTGGTGGTAACGTGAGTACTCTCCCACCATTCATTAATAAAAGCTTGATAGGTTGACTTCTGCTTAAAAGCTTAATATTGACATTTGTATGCAAACATCTGGTCCAGAAGGAATGTCTTCCAAAAGAAATGCAGAATTCTTTTGAGTGACTGACTCAGATGACACACTCAGGACAATTTTCCTGGTTGACACCAACAAAAAGAGCATGTTAACTTTTCAGGCATTACTTGCATTACCTTGGAGTTTGCCTTCCAGAGTACTCAAAGGCATTACTTGCTGCTGCAAGAACCTGCTTCCTCTTTTCTTCTTGCTCATCAGTTCTGATGTTTGAGGGAAACCTATCATAAGTATATTTGGCACCAGATCCTGAAAAACCAAGGAAAAATAATAATTAAATATCAACCCATATCCAGAATGTGTTGCAGTTGCAGGAAAATATGGCTAGAAGATTTTCATTCACCTGATAATCCGACGTCAGAATCTGATATAGTAATAATCTCAGGCTCTAAAGAAGATGGTGGAAGAATTGACATAGGATTTTGGCCCCTTCCAATTGCATCTTGTAGCTTATCAAGCAGGTTATTGTTGTTTTCATCAGAACCTACACCTCTCTCCAAATAATCCAAGAAACCATGAGAATCTAAGAATTGAGCTATCTGTGAAAACCAAGGGGGGAAAAGAATTAATATTTTATATTGTTATTCAACATCCCTTTAAATTGGTGAATATATTGCATATGAAGATATAAAATTACCATAGGCTCTGGGGGATGATTAGTAGATCGAGAACGTTTTTTCAAAAAAGCTTGAGTATTAAAAATATTGGTTGCACTGTTTTCCTGATACCAAAAAAAATATTCAGGGGTCATGAATAGTTGATATATGAAAGGTTAAAAGCCAAGTTTATGGAATAAGGAATAGAGAATTCATACCACAAAATTGCGATAACCACTTAGAAGTGTTGCAAAGAACTTCAGGAATATTAACCTGCACATGAGACACACTGATGATAACACAACACATTATACATTATGTGTGCGTTTGGAATGACTTATTTTTGTCCAAAACGTGCTTATAATTCGTGATTCACGGTATACAAGGTAAGTATGTGAGAGGAGTTTTTTCTCGGCTTGCGTAATAAATGCGTTTTTACTGTGCAAAAAGCTTAAACAAACATGCACTATATAACTATATAAATTTATACTATATATTTGGACTATACCACTATCTGGTTTGCTGCATATGAGTATGATGCTAAGTGACAAAGTTACCTATCCCCCTCTTATTTGTTATATTCTACTATATATTTGGACTATACCACTATCTGGTTTGCTGCATATGAGTATGATGCTAAGTGACAAAGTTACCTATCCCCCTCTTATTTGTTATATTCTTTTTTTAAAAAATCATACAAGTGAAAAACACGCTGCTTTGAGAATGGGCTTAATCAGAGGATTGGAAACAGGAACCAGATATGCAACATAATTGCCTGTTGCAATAAAATTACAAAGAAGAAAATTTCCTGAATAAAAACAATAAATCATATAATGGTTCTTAACCCAAAAAAAAAAAGGCAAATTAACCTCTGGAACAGTGTATTCCTCTTCATCTTCTTAAATTTTATATGATGCATCTGAAGAGACAGTTGTTTTAAAAGATTTCACAAGTTACACCAAGAAAGCAGCAAGAACATTATGCAAGACATGTAGCCAGTATTCAAGCATCACCTTAGCTGAAGGTCATGATCCTCTCCCCATTGTTTGCCTCCAGACTTAGAGTAATGCTCAGATGCACCAAATACTCCAGCCTTCATCTCATCAATTCCAACTACATTGGGATATAATAACTTTGAAATCTCACCACGTAAAAATGTAAACTCAGGCTCAGGAATAGGTGGAATTTCCTCTGTTGTGGTGATACGATTATACTCAAGGTCCACAACTACCACCTACAGGAAGTCAAAATATAATCTGAATTCCAGAGTTTCTTCACATGCATACCAACATCAGACAACAATATCAAACATTGAACTACTAAATTACGAATGCTGCCTACAAACACCTTATTCATGATCAGCTACTTTGAACATAAAAAAAAAGTTCATCAACCATATAAAGATAGTGGAAGCTAAATGATAGATGCAGGACAGACAAATGCAATTATTTTCTTTACTTGATTTTGTTTTCAGGAAGCCTCAGTGCTCAGAACAACTATTATGGTTTCAAAAACCTCTATCTCTTCATTCCCTTCTCTATTCCTCTCTTCTCCCTCTATCCAAATTACAAACATCCGTCCCATAGCCACCAAGAGTGTCAAACATCAAGAAAAAAGGTCTTGAAAAGAAGGAGGATAAGAAATTAAAGGAATAACTTACACCATCCATTGCCAGTGCAGAGGTATCCACACCTGAGTGGAGGCCCATCATATATGGAGTGGGAGCGTCAATATAGTCTACTCCACTGAAAAAAAGCAATGGAATGTATACATGCTACAGAAAAACAAAAACAGAATTAGATGAGGTCAACAAAAGAAATCAGCATGGCAATTTCTCATCAAATATCATACAGAAACAAATTCTTCACTACAATTTAGTGGTAACATATGATGTAACGCTGTCCAATAAATGCCAGTAGCACAGAATAAAGGGCGAAACTCATTAAAAGTTAATTATGATGAAGAAACCTCACCTGCCACCGGAATGGGTAAATTAAGTGACAAATTGCCTCTGATACAAGAGTCAGTAATGAATACCTGCCAATATATTGTATAGATATTTGTCATAGAATTCACATAATAAATGAAACGAAGTTTGGATTAAAAGCTAACAAATAACTAAGATGATATTGATAATGTGGAAAAAATTAACAGAATAGAACACCTCAAACCTCACGTGTAAAAATGAAGTCTTTAAATTAAATTCTCAATGTGGGAGCTAAGCAGTTGATTGAAAAAATGTGAAATTTATAATGTGCAAAAGAATAGTAAGCATTTTTCAGTGACTTTCTTTAGATGGGAACCAACATTCCTAAGTTTGAACAAGGGACGCAGGAGCTAAACATATATTTAAAAAAAAAAAAGAGTGGATGCCCTAAATTAGATGGTCATTGGGGAACAAATTTGCTATACAAAGTACATTTTGACACCATTTTGATGTAAAACCAAAATTCAGACACAGATCACCATTAAGATGATTCTGGAGGACTCCATGCCATTTACAAGTGTCACCAATAACAGTGAATACTAATTATGAAAAGAAATTATTTTGACATTGGACAACCATATTGGTCATACTACAACAGCTAACAATGAAATTTGCAAAATATTAAGGCACAATTTAAACACTTTCTGAGACTATTCCAGCAGGTGAAGCAATCAAATCACTGAACTTAGTCAAAATATAACAAAATCATCAACCATGGGACACAAACCAAGATGGATTCCATTCAGAGAGGTAAAGAAACGGAAGTATTCTCTTTCTTTCACAAAGGTTTTGCACTTTCACTTTTTAAAATTAATAATACAGTGTCATCAGCACATCATATTCTATCAGACAAAGGGCAAGTGCTAGTGAAATATACAAAATATATAACATAATGTATGATTGTCTTCAAATATTCAGTCCAGATCTGCTCAAAACTCCAAAGTATTATAGACTTCTTTTGGATAAAACCCATGGTAACAGAGATGGAAGTGTGGGAAACAGAGCACTGTAATTGTAGAAGTCAACAATGAGTTATTGACCCAAATGTAATATCCATCTTGCAGATGTAAATAGAAACATCTTTTTGACAAAAGTTATAGACCAGAAAGCATTTCAATGGTCTTAAGAAAGGTACTTGTTTGCTCGAAGCAAAATCCTTCTCTCAAGCAATACAGCAGTAAAAAGTCTCATTAAGTTGTCAACATCCAAGCACTGCAGCAGAGGCTGAAATGATATCTGCTACCAAAAAATGGAGCATAGTCAAATAATAGACAGAAGCAATAATTTTTAAAAGAAAAATACATGCCATACATCAGCATGGGGGAGCCCATCACTTGGTGGAGCCTCCACAGAAAGCAGACAGTTCTCAATAGCAAACAGGACTCGCTCCTTTCCAGGAGTTGGCAAAGGTACATTTGACACCACGTGTGCTATAACATCCCATAATGGCTTGCTGATAGGGTGGTAGAGAAAGGAACATTAGATGCAATAGAAAGAACTACTATAGATAAGCAAGTGATATCCAGGGAAGAAATTTTAGCCCATAATTGGGAACATAAGTCGATTTTCAAAAAAAGAAAAAAGGGGGAAAAAAGCGAACAATGATTAAATACTGTAGAAAATAACACAAAAATATCATGAATAATGATACCAACATCTGGATTCGTAGCAAAACTAGCACTTTTTTTTGGTGAAACTAGCTTTTTTCTGTATGAGAAACTAACATGTTTTTGCCACAAGAGAATACTTACCTACTTCCAGTTGGAGAAAAGCACAGTGCAAATAACTCCTCCAGTGTACTCCTAAGTACATGGAAAATTGGTGAGCGTGACACTAAACAAATGCATTTATCAGCAAAAGAATTTCCTGGTATCCGATATGCATCTGCTATATCCTCACAGACTGGATCCCGAAAAGAGATGCAACTAACATATATTTTTGAACCATCACCCTCTGCATCAAACTTTAAGAAATGAATATGATATCTTAGAATAATAGCCACATCCCAAGGTAACAATTATGCAAGCAAACAAAACTTGCAACCTCAGTGAAATCAACTCAGTCATTGTGACAAAATGTAAATGCAAGTATAAACGCAATATGCAAGCTTGATCTATTTTAAGAGGTAAATGTAATATGTCCATATGAATACATGATTTGCTTTAAGATAACAATGTAAACGTAAAAACAGAATAACTTAGTTTACCAACAACATATTAGTTTACCAACAGGATACAAAGTAGAAGGTGCAAAATATCGTGCTGACTAATATTTTGCAAAATTGTCAAATAAGAGTATAGAGTTCATGATTACATTCTAAGGCAGATGCAATGAAGCAGTTCTCCTAGGTAAGAGGAATGTCATGGAAAATGTTAAAAACATGATAAATCTCAAACTAATCAGTAATCCAGTAGGAGCATCAGATCAGAGATGACTATGATTTTCCATTTTTCTCTACAAGAACAACAACAACAAAAGCCTTATTCCACCAAGTGAGATCAGCTACATGGATAGCATACCGTTGTGCTCAATCCAAGACCAATCCTTCCATTCCATTAAAAAAAAGTAGAATTAAAGAACTAAAGAAGGTGGAAAGAAAAAACAGAAGACAAGATTCAACATATTAAAAAAGAAAAAGGATAATAAGGTATCCTTCTAAAATTGGGACATAGTATGTATACTCTATTCTTTGAAATCACTGGCATGCAGAATTTGCTTCAATAAGGTGTTCATGATGTTGGAGAGGCCAGAGACTGAAATTTTCATCTTTTCAAGTCTACCCAAGATAAAAAAATAAAAAATGCTACATCTATTTGTTTTACTTGATAAAGGAGGTTGGATTTGGGATTAATATTCAATGAAAATTATCAATAGCTATCATTAATGGTTGCAGTAAGATATAAGCCCAAAGAAATATGCTTATTCATAGAAAAATTAGCTTCGCATTCTATAGCTCTGATTGAAGATATCTTCTCATGTTTCGACAGCAGATCATAAACGGATGTTGAAGCTAGCAACTAGAGGAAGCACAAGCAGGCTAATGGAAGTTGCAGCATCCTTTGCAAATGGAGCAATAAAACGGCTGACCAGATCTCCTTAAATGTCAATTTTCATTTGAACCGCAATGGAATTAGACAAGCATAGGAGGAATGCTCCAGAATTGGGATTACTTGACTTGTTAAAGTCCTATTCTTTGATTACAAAGATTCAATGGTGCCCCTTACACATCCTTTGTGAAGGAAATTACTTGTATTAAAATACATGTTGAATTCGAACCTTCTTTTTTCTGGGATTCTTTGTGAAGGAAATATATGCTCCTAGCCTGAGTAGTTTATTCACGGGCATCTTTCATATGAAGTATAATTATTCAAACAGTACTCCTCCTTTAGAGGCATGATGCAACAATCATCAAGAAACCTGGTTGTTCGTTGTCGTATGCAAGCAATGCAACATCTCCCATACAGAAATGCACTTATTTATACAACTCTGCTAAAGAGCCCGTCAACTAATTCTACAGTCCGTAGTTTAAGAATGGTGAGATATATGTGAAAATTCCAATCCCGTAGTAGTATACACTATTGCTAGAACTGTGAATATAAGAAGGCTAACCATTAAAACAGGGAGTTCTAACACAACCTCGAGAAAACAATGGCTTATTTTTGAAAAACAGAGACAAAATGCTTGTAAATAAATCTACCCGTCAAAACAATCGGATAGCTCCTCGGAAATGTAGAGGGGTCATTGGAATCAAACCCCGACGAATGAAACTCTACACCAGCTGGCAGAACACACTGCAAGAAAGTATTACTCAAATCAGATCAACTTGAAACTGGAAGATAATTCGGAAATGAATTCTTAAATTTCGTGAATGTAATGCACATACACACTTCCGAAATTTAAAAAAAAAAGGAAAAAAGGAAAAAAAGCAGACGAGGAAGCAGTGAAAGAGCTTTCTTTGTTGAAGAGCTTACTGTGGGAAGCTGAGGAGGTGGAGGAGGGCAGAGTGAGTGATTAGGAGGAGGGCACTGATCCAGAAGAGAAGGAAGATACATGTATCCAGTACCATGGAACCCTTTGCTTCCCTCAAGAGTTCGAATCTCGGGGCCGATCCCGCACACCACAAAATACTCGAAGATTGGAGCCATTTCAAAGAGTTATCAATGGCGATTGAATAACGCAATCACTTCTCCCCCTTTCACTCTCTAAAACTGGAAGAGAAGGGGGTGCACTTCGAAGACTCCCAGATCTGGCTCTCTTGGTTTCTCCAGTTGAAGAATGTGAAGATGAATGCGTCTCCCGAGGTTTCAGATTTCAACTTCGATTTGTATGATTTCGTTTGAAGAAGCAGTGGAGTTTAATCAGTTAAGCTTGTCAGATATACAATGAAAGCAATCGCTTCTGTTGTAGGATTCGAAACAGGAAGGAGCGAAAAAGGTCAATTAGCCATTGTTCATACTCGAGAACACGGAAATCCTCAGTTATACTTTTCGGGCTTGTTTGGTAACGAGGGGAGGGAACGAAACTGGGCGGAAGAAAATTATTTTTAAGTTGAATTTAAAAAATTTAAAGAAGTGGGGTTAAAAATTTTTAATTAATTTTTTTTATTTTTTCATCTTATATATTCTCTTTATTAAAATTTTATTATCCTATTTCTTTAATTTTTTAAAATTCAATTCATAAAAATTTCCCTTCCCTCCAAATCCCTCATACCAAACATACCCTTAGCTTTTTCTAGTTTGGCTTCATTAATTCTCAAAAACTCGATAGTTTTTCATGCTTCGCCTGAATGAAGGCGGAAAGCCGATGATTTGCATGTCATTTGGGTTAATCTCCATTCAGTTTTTATTTTTTTATGGAAAAAGATACTTCAAATTCTCACATTAATCGTTTCCTCCTAAAATGAGTTCAAATTGCTGTACTCTTTTGGTTAATATTTATACTCTTGTATGTAACAAGAATGATCTAGAATTTTAAAATTTAAATGGTATTTTCTCATCTTTCTTCGTATTTGCTAACTTTGTTTTTTATTTTATATAGATAATAAAAGAAGGAAAAAAGACATATAAAGACCAATACAAATAGTAAAGGATTGAAAGGTGTTTCCAATTTCAAGAACCCTATAAAACGCTAGTACTCTATTTATATTTTATGAAATTAAAAAGAAATGATACATGTGACATTTACAATGTGTCTAACAACTACTACATAAATATTTATGTAGTGTTTATTTTATTTTATTTTAGTATTGTGTAATTGGTGTGTTGGAATTCATATAGTCGATCTTACTTAGTGGTATAAAGCTTTGTTGTTGTTGTGTTGTATAATATTGATATTAAAAAAAATGATTCAAGGGAAAATCTCAGAAAAAGAATTTAAAAAATAGGAAAAGACAAATGATATTTTGAATATTTATAATATCATAACAATGTTAGTACTTGATTTATCCTTTTTAAAATTTAAAGCAAATGACATAAATGCCATCACTAAATCTATTTTCCACTTTCTCCTGGTCCACCCCCCTCTCTTTTTCTTTAGATTCCATGCCAGAGAGGGTTTAGCAACAGTGGTTAAGACAACCTCCTCCAATAATGGCGATGACGGCTTTCTCTAACAACAGTGTGAATGGTGAGTTGGTAATCTCATTTATCACATGGCTCCGTCATCTGGTTCAAGCTTCCCTATATATAGACACAAATGTTGCCTTCCCATTTTAGCAACCACCAATGATTCTGAACATTGAATTGTGTGAGGTAATTTTATCTCTCAGTCTCTTGATCTTGTTGGGCTCACATGGAAGGAGAGAGAAGTTGTTGATTAAGAAGAAGAAAGATGAGGCGGGGCATAAAGATTTGGATGGAGGTGGTACCTTCGCTTCTGGAATTCCCTCGAAGGTCTTCTAGAACTCCCAAGCTCGATACAATCCGTGAGGAAGATCTGGATTTTCAACATGACGACTCTTTCAACTTGTGATCTCTCTCCCTTTCTCATTTCATTCATTTTTTTTGGGGTTTTGAATTAGCTTCTAAGGCTATGTTGTTGTAGGCTTTTAAGGCTACGATTCTTTCACCTGTAATGCAAAATTCCTATTATTGTATTAACAAGTTCTAGGTTTTTATAAGTTAAGATAAGATTTTCACAATTTTATATTAGAATTCACTACTTGTGAATTATAATTCAGCATATATGAATAGGGTTTCACAAGTTCTGATAGATGTTTCACAAGTTCAAATAAGGTTTTCACAAGTTTTCAAAATGAATTTCACAACTTTCTTAAAGAATTTTACAAGTTGCAAGTTAAAATTCACAAGATTTAATAAGGGTTTCACAAGTTATGATAGATGTTTCACAAGTTTCAAAAAAATTTCACAACTTTCTTAAAGAATTTCACTAATTTGCAAATCAAAATTCATAAGATTTAAAAAGGATTTCACAAGTTCTGACAGAGGTTTCACAAGTTTGAATAAAGATTTTACAAGTTCTCAAAAAAAAAAATATTCACAACTTCCTTAAAGAATTTCACAAGGTGTAAATCAAAATTCACAAGATTTGATAAGGGTTCATAAGTTCTGATAGATGTTTCATAAGTTTGGATAAGGATTTTATAAATTCTCAAAAGAATTTCACAAGTTACAAGTCAAAATTCACAAAATTTGACAAGGGTTTCACAAGTTGTATTAAAGATTTAACAGACTGGATAAGGATTTCACAAGTTTTCAAAAAAATTTCCCAAGTTACAAATTTTCAGAACTTGCGAATCAAAATTCCCTAGATATGAACAAGATTTCACAAGCTATGATAAAAGTTTCACAAGTGCGAATTAGATTTCCATAAGTTCTCACAAGAATTTCACAACTTCCTTATCTAAACATCAATAAAGCCATGATAGTATATCATAACCAGCCACTGTGACCACCCACACGGCTCATGACGAATCTTCCAGCCCTCAATAACCAGTCACTCACAAAGGAAATGAGAAGTGGGTGAGAAGCTAGGCATGAAATCACACCTCCTTCTCTGTTCTTAATTTTAAACTTAGAGGAATAATTCTGTCATTTCTTTTTAATATTGAAAAGGATGAATCAGGCTCACACCTTTTTAATATTATGAATATTCAAAACACATTTTTATCTTTGACATTGTTAAAGTTTTTTTTAAGGGATTTTCCTTGATTCAACGATAAGAGTCATTTAGCCAGAGCTCCTATCATACTGTAGTGAAGGTACAAGAAGTGTTCCGGACTTGAATTTTTGTCATACAATGAGAAAAATTGTTAGAGACAATTCTCCATTTTTGGGGCATTAATTTTGTAAAGAGTTTTTCTTTGTTTTAACTAAATGAAACTGTAATATATAAGCAAAGCAGTGGCAATGAATTAAGATTATGATTATAATATAGTGATTATATTGAGTAACAAAACATGGGAAAGGCATTATTTATTAGTTAGCAGAAGACTCTTTGTGACGATTGCAGCAACAAATACATTGAAATTCAGTCCTTCAATAGAGGGGTCTTAATTGGAGAAGCATTCACTCTTTATAGTGTTTGAAAATATGGAGAGATTCATTAAAGGACCACATACATGACCAAATTTATTTCAATCAAGGATCAAAATATTTTGAAATCTCACTACAACATCAATGACAAAAATGAAAATAAATTTTGTAGTTAAAAAGACAATAATGCCTTTACTTTATTTTTTTTAAAGAAAAAAGGTTTGATTGTTGCCGGAGCCCCAGCGACCAGCCGGTGTCGATCAATCAGAGCTTTGATCACCAGAAATTAATATATTGTTTATAGGAAAATTCCACTTATTCATGAAGAGTTACACACTTGTTCATGAAAAATAGAGCACTTGCAAATGCAATTTGCTCAATTTGTGTTGTTTATATGTATAACGCACATGTTCATGAAGAGGTGCACACTTGTAAAAGGGGCTTGTTGAATTTATGTTGTTTATTTGAAAGTGTTAAGCTCCTCATGAATAAGTGAAATAGGCATATGAACAACACAAATTAATAGATTAATAAAAAAAAAACATAGGATCATGAACAAGTCCTATTTGCAAGTGTTCAACTCTTTATGAACAAGAGAATTATACATATGAAAAACACAAATTGAACAAGTCGCATTTGCAAGTGAAATAGGCATATGAATAACTCAAATTAATAGGTTAATAAAAAAACATAAGATCATAAACAAATCTCATTTGCAAGTGTCTAGCTCTTCATAAACAAGAGAATTATACATATGAATAACACAAATTAAACAAGTTGCATTTGTAAGTGTTCTACTTTTCATGAACAAGTCTAATGGCCAGCCGGTAGGGGCCACTACTGCATGGTGGCGACTGGTCCTCAAAGCTCCAGTGATGATCAAACCTCTTTTTGAAAAATAAAGTAAGAACCTATTTTCATTTTGGTTCTTGGTTATGCAGTGAAATTTCAAAATGTTTTGGTCCTTAACTAAAATAAATGTAGTCCTGTGGTCCTTTAATGAAATTTTCCCTTAAAAATATGTTTGAGTTCCGCCTAGACTATTGTAACTATCTTTTGGATTTATCTCCTCACTATCTAAAAAAATGTTTGTCAAAATCAAAATCATGTTTTACCCAAAGCAGCTGAAGACTTAATAGATGTGTTACATTTTGTATTTGATGTTTAATAAAAAACAAAAACAAAACAAAGGTGTTCCCAAATGGGTCTCACTACCATGAAAAACACAATAAGTGGAGCTTATCGGAAGCGTCAAAGCTTTCAGTATCATTAAAACTAACTATGGCTCTTCCTGGATCTATGGAAGCGCCATTGCTTTTTTTTTTTTGGAAATGTTTTTCAAAAAAGTGACCTATGGCGCTTCTTGACAATC